>BSBN01000924.1:30187500-31585000 GCA_027924645.1 Cunninghamia lanceolata | reverse complement strand
AAAAAAAAAATTCTAAAATTGCTAATTGCTAATTTCTTTAAGAAGAATTATTTCTACTCAAATCACAAAGAGGAAATAGTAGAAAGAGAAATAATAATTCTTATATATTTTTTGGATTGAGAATCATGCACAAATTGTATTCAAAATAAAATAGAGTCTACATCATTGTGGTCAAGAAGACCACATCAAAATCTATCTTGTAGCTTAAGTCAATCCAAAAACAAATTTTCTCTAATACATACGATTAATTTTGCCAATCTTCAAAACTTAAGTATATACTAGAGAGTCAAATATATGTATAACACTACTGTGAATATTTTGCTTCAAAATGTAGTTCCTTCTGTGTTTTTGTGAAAGCTCACTGCTCCATCTTGTCCTCAGCCACCTCGACAAGTACAATCATCTCATTATTACTACCTCTTTTTGCCACAATAGTATCTTCACCTGATTCCCTATGATTGTGTGCTGCCATTTCTTCATTTCCCATCTCAGCATATTGATAATAGAAGCCTTGACTATCATCCAAATCTGTCCCATAGTTAACTTCCTCTGTCCTTATCTTTCTCAATTCCCACCTTGGGTCTTCATACCAACCTCCTTCCTGATCCCAGATGTGCATTCTGTTGTCATCGTTGTTGCAAGAATCCATGCTAGGTATGACTCCAATGCTTGGTGAGTTCCTCAAATGATCAATGCTAATGCTAAAATTATGACATGTTTTCTCCCAGTGTTTGTGTAATTCACTTTTTTCCATCTCTATCTACTTCTGTTTATAGTACAATTCCTAGAAGTCTATACATACATTGCAGAATCTCTGGTCAAATATTCTCAGGTTCCTAGCACAGAAATCAGTCTCTTTTATATCCTCTTTGTAAAATATAGTACATGTGTCCATTAACTCCTTGAACTTGTCTAGAGAGATCTCCATTGCAACCATCACCTATTCAAAGAAATTGTAAATGGTGAGACTCAAGAAAGTCCCAGTGAGTAACCTCTCCCTGCCAAAAAACCTTTCCTCATTCCTTTTTTTCTAGATAAACCACAAGATTTCAGTAGACAAGACAAATTAAAAGGTGTTAGCTTTTAAGTTAAGACTATCAACATATCCACAAATAATTTCTTTCCAATTTGTGTTCACAGTAGGATTCCACAAATAAATATTACCCATGAAAAAGGACCAAATATTTTTAGCATATAGAAAATCAAAGAATATATGAGTAGTAGACTTAGGAACATTACATAATGGGCACAAGCCATTATCAATACCAATGCATAGTTTGTTTAGGATTAGGAGCCATTTGAAACAGGCTTTTTTGGGTTCTAATATTTTGGACCACAACAATTTAAAAGTTTTGGATATTTTTTTGTGCCCCAAGGTGTCACCCCACATGGTGTTGATATGTTGGTAAATCTCCTGAGATTTGGTAAGCATCTTATAGATCAAATTGGGTTTCACATTCAAGATATTGGTGCCATCCACCCATTTCAGCTTTTCAATGCATTCTACACCTACAAGAGAAACATTTGATTGGAACTTGCACAACAAAGCCTTATTTAGATTAGAATATGTTCTATAATGTTTCTCATCTAGATGAAACTCTTCTTTAATTTGAATCCACTTTTTTGGAGAGCTCTCATCAAAGAGATCTAAGAGATTAGTTAACCCTTTTTCACTGCACTTCCTGGTAGAACAACCTTACAGTAAGGCTAAAGGTCTATCTTTATGCTTAACATTCCACCAAATAGATCTGTGACCCCAAATGCTATTGATATCAAGGTTAATAGCTTCTCTATCTAAAATAAGAGCCTTTGCTTATTCCCAAGCTTTTCGCATACTACCAAAGACTGCAGAGCCCCCAAGTTTAGATTTGCAGTCCCCAAACAAAACATCATGAAAGTGCAACTTCCCCCAGCATTTTTTCTTTCCCAAAACAAAGTTCTCAAGATTATTTCTAATCAAGACCTTCCAAGGTTCTTCACCATTTAGGAAATTGATTATCCACTTTGTTGCCAGAGCAACACCCTAAATCCTCAAGTCCTTGAGCCCCAACACCCCAAGTCTCTACTAAAATAAAACCAATCCCACTTGACTAGATGCTTCTTACTCTTCCCCTTTCCATTAGACCACAAAAATTTTCTTATCAGTTTATGGATAATATCAAATTGATAATTAGTAAAGAGCCACATTAAGGAGTAAAAGATTGAGTATGTTGAAAGAATCTTTTAACAGACCTAAACCTTGTTAGCCAAAGAAAGATGCAACTTGTTCCAACTTTTAAGTTTCCTTTCAATTTTAGTGAATAACCAATCCCACATAAGCTTCAAGGAGGGGCAAATGGAAAAGGAGGTCCCAAGAAATCTAACCTACTTCATTGGACCTCCCCATTGCCATTTGCTAGGACTAAGCCAAACAGGAGCAGATTGATCCCAAGAAAAAAAGGATAGACTTAGTAGAAGAGATTTTAGCTCCTGAGGCCAGACAAAATATATCTAACCTCTTCTCCAGCCTTTCCATTTCTTGCCTATTAGTTTTAGGAAAAAGAGAAGTGTCATCCGCAAATTGCACATTTAGCAATATGTCACCATTAGGCAAGGAGATGCCTTCTAACTTACCTTCAATTAGCTCTGTTCTTAATAGATAATGGAAGGCTTCAAAAGCAATCACAAATAAAGAGGGGGCAAGGGGGCAACCTTGCTGAATAGATCTTCCCATTTTAAAAGGAGTAGACAATTCCCCATTCACTTCTACTTGGGCTGAACCATCCTCAAACAACATCCTTACCATCTTGCATAAATTTTTAGGGAAACCAATGGCTTTAAGTATTTTGAAGATCATAAAAGACCACTCAACCCAATCATAAGCCTTTTCAAAATCTAAGAGGAGGATACCAACATTTTGGTTGGTTTCTTTTGCCCATTGAAGAGCTTCCCAACTTGTAATAATATTTTCTAGAATGTATATGCGCTTTATGAAACCTATTTGGGTGGAATTAATAACCTCTGGTAGAATACCTCTAACCGTTAGAGCCAAAAATTTAACAATGATTTTATATGAGACATTCAGTAAGGTTATGGGCCTCCAATTTTTAATTTCTATTTTGTTCCCCTCTTTGGGTAAGAGTTTGATAATTCCTTTGTTTATATCCCCTCCCAAAGTACCCTTATCTATTGCTTCTTTGTATAGTTCAAACAAATCATCCACTATCCATTCCATATTGGCTTTGTAAAACTCAACTGAGAGGCCATCAACACTAGGGGATTTCCCATTGTTCATAGATCTAATGGCTACTACTATTTCATCTTTTGATATCTCCTTGTCTAGGGTCTTCCTCATTTCCTCATTCACCATCACCTTACATATTTTGCAACATAATTCTTGAGCCTTCAAACACCCTTGATAATTGTCTTCTGCCTTGAATAGTTTTTCATAGAAGCTTCTGAAAGCTTCCAAAATTTCCTCTTGTTTCTTCAGACAGACTCCATTATCAACCACTGCTTGAATATTTTCTTTTATGTTTTTGTATTTTAGGAGATTGAAGAAATATTTTGTGCCTTTATCCCCATCCTCCAAGCAATTTAGCTTTGCTCTAATTTTGGCCCCATAAGCTTTCCTAATCTATATTTTCCTTAATCTTTGTTTAACATCTCCCATTATTTCAATTAGCTATTCATCTTTTGGATTATTCTAAATTTTTCAACTTTGAAGAATTCTTCTTGGAGCATAACCTCTTCTCTTTTTCTATCTAATGAGTATTTTTTACCCACAATTTGGAAAACAGATTTACAGGAGTCTATCAACCTATTCCAATAGAGAGAAATTTCTTTATTTTTATATATTGACTTACAAATATTTCTCAAGGCTTTGATACCATTTAGACAGTCCTGATCTACTAGAAGCTCACAATTAAGCTTAAAAGGGCTGCCTTTTTGTTTTCTAACTTTTTCCTCTTGTTTTTTAATTATTATCACAGTCTTTATGGGATGATGGTCAGATAGTGCATTAGGGATCACTTGAACCTCATTCATTTCCTTTTTGTTTTGGATCAAAAAAGTTTCTTTCTCCATATAGAATCTGTCTAGTCTGCTATAAATTCTTCTATTAGCTTTCTGATAGTTAGTCTAAGAAAACTAAATGCCTTTGCTATTCTTCTTTTCACCTTCTAGAGGGTCTATTAGTTTCAATCATTTTTTTAACCTTTGTTAAAAAAAAAATTCATTTCCTTTCCAGTCCATTGGGTTTCCTCCCTTTTTCTCTTCCATTTGCTCAATCATGTTGAAATCACCACCAATCACCCATGGAACCTTAGGTAACTCAGAAGTCATCCAATTCCATAATTCAGCTCTATTGTAGTATTAATTAGGGGCATAAATTGAGCAGAGCCCAATTACGAACCCCCCAACATCCAATATAATCCAAATACATCTGTTGCATGGGGATTGTCCTAAATCTTTGAGAAGTTTTTCCCATTTCCTGCTAAGTAGAATGGCATTGCCACCTTTACCCCTCTCATGTTTTGTGGTAAAAGTAATTGTATCTCTCCAAATAAATCTTAAAGTGTTCTCCATCATAAATCCCATAGCTTTAACATCTTGGATCAACAAAATATCTATGTCCTTATTTTTGTTGTAGAAGTTCCTCACCACATATTTTCTGTCAGGGGATTCTAATCCTCTAACATTCCAAGTATAGCAGCAGATGTTTTTCATCACTTACTAAGTCTAGGAGGGGTTAAGGTTATCCCACTTGCAGATGCTATCACAATATTTAGGCATTAGGTCATCTTTTCCTTTTTTACCTGGCTTAATAGAGCTATTGGTCCTACTTATATTCTTTCTCTTCTTACCTTCCTCTTCTGTTCTATCAATTTCTTGTATGTTCTTCCTCCCTTCTATTCCACCGTGTGAGATATACTTATCTCCAACAGAGGTAGATTTTGCTTTCATGATACTTTACTTGTGGAAATCAATATCTACACCTCAGGGATCTGCATCCTTTCTTTTGAGGAACTCATCCTTCAACTTGTCTAATTTGATCCTTTATTCTGCTACCTCTCTAATCTTGTCCAATGCCAACTGGTGGGAATTTTTTCTCCTCCTCACATTAATAAAACCATTATCAGAGTTATAACCCTACAAATTACGAGCTGGGGCCCTAGTTTGGTCATCAATAGGTAGTCCATCTTCTATACCAATGTTTGGATGTAGTTGAGTTTCCTCAATTTGAGACATAAAGGATGGGTCTCCTTTCATCAAATTTTTGCCATCATTTTCTTCCACAGAGAAGAGACTCAGACTGCCATCCTGAGTACTATCAGAATCACAATCATCTTGGTGATCACTACCCATTACCACATAATCTAGTCCTCTATTTTTTGTGTTACTATTAGCATTAATTCCAACCTCATTTACAGTTATTGGCTCCTCTCTGGAATTAGATTTAAAATCTTTTACAGTTTGAGTTCTAACCACCTCAGGGGTGAGGACCCTGGAGTCTCTCCCCAAGTCCCTCGAGGGCTTATTTTTAGGGAGATCATTAGCATTTTTTTATTTAGTTTCAAATACCATATTATCCTTTTTAACATTTCTATTTAGGACTGGGCAGTCCCTCCTTTGGTGTCCATCCATTTTACAAAGAAAGCATGAATTTAGACCTCCTAGCCCTACTATTCCACATTGCACAATTTTATTCTCCCAGTTTATCTCCACTATTTCAGGAATCTAGATTCCAGTATTAAAAGCCACAAGCAATCTTGCATCCAAATGTGGCAGGGTAGACTGTGTTTTATCTATTTTTAAAATTTTTCCAAAAGGTTTGATAATCTAAGGGAAAAAATTCTAAAATTGAATGGGGACATTTTTAACTAAAACCCATCTAGGTACTAAAAAAATTGAATTTCCTTATGAGTAGTATCTGATGCCCATGGAAAGGCTTTAAAAAATGCAGGCCCAATGTTCCAATAGTTTTTATCAACAACCCTCCTTTGCATGCTGTGGTTTTTAAAGAATATGAGAAAAATGCCCGATTGAATCATTCTACAGAAAGAGAAATGAATGCCTCATTTTTTACCCCATACTGATATTAACCAATTGTCAAAAAATTTTCTTGACAACATTTTCTCAAGATTAATGCATGTAAAGAATACAACAACATTTTTTAGTCTAATTCTTCATTCTTTACTACTTTAATCATGTCTTCATTAGGGCATAATAAAGTTTTCCTTGGTAGGGCAGGGGATCACCTTGTCCTTGTTCCACATTCTAACCTCTCGTACCACCTTCTTTGGTGACTCTACTATTGCTTCTAAGTGTAGACTCAATCGAAAAGCTTGCATTTTCAGGCAGAGCTTCGACATCTTCAGTGCTAAGAGCTTCCCTATAGGTTTTAGACTGGTCGTTGTATTTTTCTAAATCTCCATCTAATTTATTTTCCATTGCATATTAAATACTAGCTATAAATTCAATCTCCAGTCCAGTACTACCTCCACCGACGCCCTCCTATCAACACACTTGGGTGACACTAGGGTGACGCAAAGGAACGGGCAAGGGAAAAAAACACTAGCTTTTGAAAATTCAAAAATAAATCATGAAACATAAAGGGATAAAGAAAGAGACAATAAATAATTTTATATCAAAGAAAACACACAGCCACCTAAAACCCTAGAGTGGATACAATCTATCAAATCCCATGAAGAATTCAAAAAGGTTACAATGCAGGGAGAGAAACCCAAATAGGAAGCACACCGAGGATTACAGTGAAACCCTCGTGCAACCCTTGGGCTCTCCCAACCATCTAATAATTCTTAGATGTCTACATGCATTGAAGTTTTATCAATTGATTGAAAATATATTCATCTCCAAAGAACCCCACAACATTCTTTTAAAGATAATGTCATTTCTCTTCTAGTCTTAGTTTGTTATCTGCAAACGTGATTATGGTTTAAAATAAATTTTTATATGATGATAATGATTATCAAATATCAATATAATTAATCTTTACTTTAATTGACATCTTTTCAATATTTAATTTTAATTTTAATTTATTTTTAAATATTAAAATATCAATATAATTAATCTTTACTTTAATTGACATCTTTTCAATACTTAATTTTTATTTTTACTTTTTAAATTTTTTTAAAATTTTACATTATCTAAAGTTGTATATCCTTTCTATAGCTATTTTAAAAAATTTAAATTATATATATTTTTTCATTTCGAAATACCCATCTAATATTCTTTAAAAATTGTGTACAATAATGCCTGTCACTATATATGCACATGGTTTTGATGGGAAAACTATAATGCTCACCCCAAAAAACATCAAAACTCATGAAAAATAACACAAGCACACACCACTTTTTTAATATTTGTAAGAAACCATTGATGCAGGAGCATCACTCTAGTGATGTTTTTATGACTTATTTTGATGTTAAGAGTCCTAGTTGAGTTTGTGAAGGTCTTAGGGGGTCCATTGGGATCATTTCCAATGGTCTAGGTTGTGTAGATAGGCCTAGAAATTCAAATTTGATTTTCTCGCCAAAATGTAAATTTGAATTTCCTAGGTGATTTTAGCTTCTTGAAAGGTTGGGGTTTGTTCCTCAGCCTTAGAATTAAGATTGTGAATGTAAATAAGATCTTAAAAGACCATAAAAGACCATTTAGGGTCTCTTTACAATGTTTTTCAAGGCTAGGTTGTGAAGTAGGGTAGGACTCATTTCAAAGTTTTAAGGCAATGTCATTAGGTTTTAAGAAAAAAGACATATATATTTTGATTTGTAACAATTTTTGAAGGTTGTTCTCATAAAAAGGAAGGAGAAGAACACAACCAAGAAGAAATGAGATAGTTTTTCCTTTCAAAACCCTATTTTTTCCTGGCATTTTGACTATTTTTACTGATTTACAAGTAGAAAACACTGTTGTACGAACATGTATGGAATAGGTACAGTCATGGGACTGCATGGAAAGTGTGAACATTGTCTTTTAGGTTTAAATTCTTGAGTTTTGTTTGATTTTGTGGTGTTTTATTTGAGAAACAAGTGCAAACCTTGTTTACTGTCCTATCACAGAGCTAGGGTTTCCAACACCCTTCAAAAATTCATATCTTTTGTTGTCTCTATCGAAAAACCATGAAATTGGGTGAAAAAATTCCTTAGGATTTTGGTTAGGTATCCACCAAAGGAAGGTTCATGAATCTCTCACACGTGTGAGATATTAGGGTCTGTGTATACTCACTGTCAATAGGGCTATCAAAAACCCTAGTACATTGAGGGTTTGGTGAAAGTTGTTCTTGTTGAGTTCATCATAGGAGAGTGAGGGTTTCATGAGACCTTGTAGAATGTATTGAAGGTTTGAATAAGCATAAGGAGTGCCATTTGACATTCCAAGCACCCTAATAGGTCTTGTTGAGGGTTTAAGCCTAGAAAGACAAGCTTGTAGAACAATTTACAGGGTATAGGTTGAAATCTCCATTGAAGGGTTAGTGGAATCTTGTGAAGACTGTTGAGTACTCTACATTGCTCTTGTTCTTGTTTATCCATTGTTCTTGTTATTGTTTTCCCTCTGCATCATTAATGGTATTAGAGCTAATAAGGCCAAGAAATCCAATAAAAGGGTTAACAATTTAAAAGGAGAAAGATGCCTCCAAGAATCAATGTTGTTGAAAGGGTGGGAGAGATGATAGCAACATAGTTGGGAGAAGCCCTTGCTAGAGAAATGAGGGAAATGAGAGTCAGTTTGGATGCAAGACTCACTGTAGTGGAACCTAACCAAAGAAGAGGAGTGGTTAAAGGGGATATGAGTGACCAAGATGAAGTGGTGGATGAAGCACCTCAAGAAGAACCTCAAGAAGAACCTCAAGAAGAGAGGGATGCTAACGATGTGAGGATGGAAAGATTGATGATGACAGTCAAAGGTGAAGTGACCAAGGTGAAGATAGAACTTCCAGTATATGCAGGTAGTTTGAATGGTGAAGAACTCCTTGATTGGATAGGGGAGTTGGATAAGTACTTTGATTTTGAGGAGGTACCTGAAGAGCATCAAGTAAAATTGGCCAGGACCAAGTTGAAAGGTCATGCATCCCTATGGTGGGATTATGTTTAGGAAGAAAGGAGAAAGAAAGTCAAATCTAAGATTACTTATTGGGATAGGATGATTGCCAAGTTGAATGGCAAATTCATGCCTAGTGACTACATGACTTAGTTGTATAGGAAGTTGTATAACTTGAAACAAAAGGATATGGGAGTGAAAGAGTATATTGAAGAGTTCTACAAGTTGAGTATCAGACTAGGACACATGGAGGATGACACTGACAAGGTTGCAAGATACCTTAATGGATTGAAGTATAGCTTGCAAGACGAGTTGAGCCTTACCATCCCTAGGACACTTGAAGAGTGATATCAACTAGCCTTAAAGGCTGAGGAGAAGCTAAATAGGAAGCAAGAAAAATAGAATAGAGGTAGAGGAAGGAATTTCAGAGGTAGAGGTCCCTATGTAGGTAGAGGATAGTCACAAAGGAATCAAGGTGAGTCAAGCACCTCGCAAGAACATGCATCAAGTTCAAGAGGAGGTTTTAGAGGAAGAAGGCCTAATTTTAGGGGTAGATTTGGACAAAGAGGAGGATTCAATGGTATCATAGGTAAATGCTACAAGTACAACAAATTTGTAGGTCATCAAGCTTGGGAGTGTCCAGAAAAGCAATCAATTACCACCTTTAGGAATGAAAGAAGAACTTAGGTTGCTCAAGGAGGAGATGAAGAAAGTGTTAACTCCTCACCACAACTAGAAGAACTAGAGAAAGAGGAATCCTTGGTGGTGAGGACATTGATCAAGGTTCCAATGGAGAAGGAGCCACCTCAAAGGAAGTCAGTATTCAACACTATTTGCAAGTACCAAGGTAAGTGTTGTCAAGTTGTTATAGATTCTGGTAGTACTGATAATTTAGTTGTTGTTGAGATGGTAGAGAATTAAACTTGAAGAGATTACCTCAACCTACACCATACAAGGTATCATGGTTGAATAAGAGACAAGTACTAGTCAATGAACAGTGTTCGGTAGAGTTTCAAATAGGAAGGTACAAAGACAAGGTGTTATGTGATAGATCATCCCTATGGATGTGTGCCATGTATTATTTGGTAGGCCTTGACAATATGATGGAAAAACAATGCATGATGGTAGGAAGAATGTCTATGTTTTGGAGAAGGATGGACGATTACCTATACCTTAGCATCTTTGAATGAGGAAGATAAGGACCAAAAGGTTTGATCAAGTGTGATGTTAGTGGATGAAAAAGAGTTTATAAAGATAATGGAGGAGGAAGAAATAGGTTTTGTAGTGATGGTCAAACCTAGGACTGTCATAACAACAACAAGAATTGATGAGTTGTCATGGGAGATTCAAGACATGTTGAAGGGTTATGCAGACATAGTTGTGGATGAACTTCCTAAATCCTTGCCTCCAATAAGATATATTAGTCATCATATAGACTTTATACCAGGGGCTAGTCTACCAAACAAGGCAGCCTACAAGATGACACCCCCAAAAAATGAAGAAATCAAAAAATAGGTACAAGAATTGCTTGACAAAGGGTTAATTAGGGAGAGTCTTAGTCCTTGTGTAGTTCCAACTGTTTTGGCACCTAAGAAAGGAGGTGAGTGGAGAATGTGCACTGATACTAGGGAAAGAAACAAGATAACAATCAGATATAGGTTTCCACTTCTGAGAATAGAGGACTTAATAGATTGTTTAAGTGGGGCAAGTTATTTCTCAAAGATAGACCTCAAAAGTGGATACCATCAAATAAGGATCAGACAAGGAGATGAATGGAAAAAAACATTCAAAATAAATGAGGGACTATATGAGTGGCTTGTTATGCCATTTGGCCTTTCTAATGCACCTAGCACCTTCATGAGGCTCATGAAGGAGGTCCTCAAGCCATACATTGGTAAGTTTGTTGTTGTTTAACTTGATGATATATTGGTTTTCATTTCTAACAAATAAGAACAATTGTATCAATTGAATTTGGTGTTGAGAAGGCTACAAGAGGAAAAATTGCTAATCGACCTTAAAAAGTGTGAGTTCATGAAGACAGAACTATTGTACCCTAGTTTTGTTGTCTCAAAGGGGATGTTGAATATGGATCCAAGAAAAGTGAAGGCAATATTGGAGTGGCCTACACCTAGAATAGTCACAGAGGTAAGAAGCTTCCATGGTCTTGCAAGTTTTTATAAGAAATTTATCAAAAGTTTTGGTCATATATGTGCACCTATCATAGACGCTATAAAAGGGGATAAGAAAAAGAAGTTTGTGTGGATTCAACAAGCTGATAAGAGTTTCCAATATCTAAAAAAGAAAGTGATTGAGAAGCTTACTTTGTCCTTACCTGAATTCAATAAGGTCTTTTAAATAGAATGTGATGCTAGTGGGCATGCAATAGGGGCAGGTTTAAGCCAAGACAATAAGCCAATAGCATATTTTAGTGAAAAACTCAATGATGCAAATAAGTACTCTTCATATGACTTGGAAATGTATACAATGGTTCAATCACTAAAAAAATGGAGATACTACCTTCTACACAAAGAGTTTGTGGTCTATATAGATAATCATGCACTTCAATTCATCAATAGCCAAGAAAAACTCAGTCAAAGGCACATTAAGTGGGTTGAATACCTACAAAATTTCACTTTCACAATAAAACACAAGAAGGGGTAGAGTAACAAGGAGGATGATGCTTTGAGTAGAAGAGCATTGATGGTGCAAGAAATTCAGTTAAAGAGTGTTGGGATTGAAGCACTCAAGGAGATGTATGAGGCTGATGAAGATTTCAAGGAAGTCTATGAGGTTTGCAAGTAGCCTATTAGCACTAACAAAGAGAAGTGGTTGGATTACCTTATACAAGATGGTTTTTTGTTGTAGGGAGCATAAATTTGTGTGCCAAAATGTTCCATGAGGGAAATTCTCATCAAGGAGAAGCATTGTGGGAGTATGGCAGGTCATTTTGGGCTTGACAAGACATTAGAACAACTAAGGAGGAACTACTTTTGGCCAAGGATGCAAACAAATATAAGAAGGTTTGTGGAGATGTGTAATGTGTGTCAAATAGAAAAAGGGAGCAACACTAATGCAGGATTGTACCAACCTTTACCCATTCCCAATAGGCCATGGGAATCCATCAGTATGGACTTTTTTATGGGACTGCCAAAGACTCAAAGGAGTTTTGATTCAGTTTATGTAGTTGTTGACAGGTTTTCCAAGATGGCTCACTTTATTCTTTGAAAGGGTACAAGTGATGCTTCATATGTTGCACATTTTTTCTTTAAAGAGGTTGTTAGACTTCATGGATTGCCATTGAGAATAGTTTCTAATAGAGATAATAAGTTTCTAGGACACTTTTGGAGGACATTGTGCAAAAAGCTTGGTACAAATCTCAATTTTAGCTCAACTTACCACCCTTAGACAGATGGCCAAACTGAGGTGGTCAATAGGAGCCTAGGTAACCTACTAAGATGTATTTCAAAGGATCATCCTAAACAATGGGATCTTGTGTTACCCCAAGCAGAGTTTGCTTATAATGACTCAGTGAATAGGAGCATTAGCAAGGGTCCATTTCAAGTGGTCTATGGCATGCAACCAAGAGGAGTGTTTGAACTAAGAGACATTAGTGGTATGGAGAAGCAAAGTGCAGAGGGTGAACAATTTGAAGTTGTCATGCAAGAGATACATCAACAAGTGAAACAACAGCTCCAAGCTAGTGTGGAAAAGTACAAACAAAAGGCAGATTTGAAATGGAGAGAGGTCATTTTTAAGGTTGGAGATCTTGTCTTAGAACATATTAGGAAGAAAAGGTTTCCCAAAGGTGAGCATACCAAATTGAAGATGAAGAAGATAGGTCCTTGTAAAGTTGTAAGGAAGTTTGCCAATAATGCTTATGAGATAAAATTTCCTAGTGGAATAGGCATATCACCAATTTTTAATGTTGCTAACTTATACCCTTACAAAGGAGATGAAAATGTTAATTAAGGAGTAGGTATACAAACCATATCAGATGCTGATTGGGTAGAGGACTTACCACACATCAAACCAACAAAGTTAGCGTGGATTCTTGACACCAAAGAGAGCAAGAAGACTAGAGGCAAGCAATATTCCCAGTACTTGGTCAAATGGAAGGGGTTACCATATGAGGATGCCACATGGATGATAGAATCAAACATCATCAAGCATGGCAGCACTATTGCAGACCTCCTCTCAGGTGGAACCTGAGTTTCGTTCTATTTTCCTTGGGAGTATGATGCAGGAGCATCACTCTAGTGGTGTTTTTATGATTCATCTTGATGTTAAGAGTTCTAGTTGAGTTTGTGAAGGTCTTAGAGGGTCCATTGGCATAATTTCCAATGGTCTAGGTTGTGTAGATAGGTCTAGAAATTCAAATTTTGATTTTCCCACCAAAATGCAAATTTAAATTTCCTAGGTGAATTTGGCTTGTTGAAAAATTGGAGTTTTTTCCCCAACCTTAGAATCAAGTTTGTGAATGTAAATAAGGTCTTAAAAGAGCATGAAAGACCATGTAGGGTCTCTTTACAATGTTTTTCAAGGCTAGGTTGTGAGGTAGGGCAGTCATTTCAAAGTTTTAAGGCAATGTCATTAGGTTTTAAGAAAAAAGATATATATATTTTGATTTGTAATTGTTTTAGAAGGTTGTTTTGATCGAAAGGAATGAGAAAAACACAACCAAGAAGAAATGAGATAGTTTTTCCTTTCAAAACCCTATTTTTTCCTTGTATTTTGATTATTTTTATTGATTTACAAGCAAAAAATAGTTGTACAGACATGTATAGAACATGTACATGGAAAGTGTGAACATTGTCTTGCAGGTTTAAAAGCTTGAGTTTTGTGTGATTTTGTGGTGTTTTGTTTGAGAAATAAGTGCAAACCCTATTTATTGCCTTGTCACAAAGCTAGGGTTTCCAGTACCCTTAAAAATTTCATATCTTTTGTTGTCTTCATTGAAAAACCATGAAATTAGGTGAAAACCTTACTTAGGATGTTGGTCAGGTATCCACCAAAGGAAGGTTCTTGAATCCCTCACACGTGTGAGATATTAGGGTCTGTGTATACTCATTGTCAACATGACTGTCAAAAACCCTAGTGCATTGAGGGTTTGGTGAAAGTTGTTCTTGTTGAGTTCATCATAGGAGAGTAAGGGTTTGATGAGACCTTGTAGTACGTTTTGAAGGTTTGAACAAGCATAAGGAGTGCCATTTAACATGCCAAGCACCCCAATATGTCTTGTTGAGGGTTTAAACCTAGAAAGATAGTCTTGTAGAACAATTTATAGGGTATAGGGTGAAATCTCCATTGAAGGGTTAATAGAATCTTGTGAAGACTATTGAGTACTCTATATTTCTCTTATTCTTGTTTATCCATTGTTCTTATTATTTTTTTCCCTCTTCATCAACCATATAGGATTTCACATTCGACATTTGTAGTTATAGTTTATATCTGTAATATTTATTTGGTTGGCACGACAGTTTTGTGGGTCTTCTTGTAATGATCAACAACTTTTAAAAAGTAACACTTTGGTTCACATACATAAGTTTATAATTTGCTAAAATTAAAATTTTATAATCTTGTAATGGTGGAATTTGCATACTTATGCCAATTTTTATTTAGTTTTTGATCTATTTTGAGAGAATTTCTTAATACAATTACATAGTGACATGTGGCATATTTTTGTGTTAAGTTTGGATCCATCTTTCGATCCCTATCCATCCTTACTTACACACATTCCCCTACATTTTTCCTTTTCCCTATGTGCTATCTACACTTATTTCCATATATATATTTACACCATTTATCAGCTTTGATTCCCATATACGATCCCTAAATTCCATGTTCTCCATCCTAAATCATTTTTTGCAGCAAACATGATCCTAGATCACTTGGATTTAAAACAAAAAAATAAATTTTAAAAATTTAAATTGTTGTTTCCTATCCTTTCCTCATAGCCTCTGGGAGATAACTTCGTACATGTGTGTGTGACAATCCATGACTAATAGTGACTTAAGAAACCCCATGATTCTTAAGTGATTAATAGTGACTTTCTAATTTCTTATCAACATTAGTTTGACAGATGATGATCTTTCTTAAATCCTCTTATTCTAGTTTTATAAGGAGATTGTCTCACATTCCATTACAAATCTAAAACAACTATTCTATGTTAGTGAGCAACTAAAATGACTATAAGCAAGAATCCATGACCTTCATAAAGTAGCTACTAGAAACATCAACATGTGTAGCCTTAAGAAGGTATTTAAAATTATATATACCATTGAACTTCTTAAAAAAGCAATCACTTTGAATAAATTAGGATATAATCCCATAAAAGGTTAAAGGGAATAAGAAAACTTACTTTGAATAAATTAGGAAATAATCCCAGTGAATGGTAAAGAGAATAATAAATCTTAGCCATTTAATTATATTTGGCTCACTAACTTTTAATAGAATGCTATTTATAAAACACAATACTTATAAATTTAAATCTTGATAATAATAAAAATAATAAATTTACTAGTTTAACTATAGCCATTACAATCAAACGCATAGTGATATGGTTGCATTAATGAATTGGAGTCGATTACTTGATGAACATATTAGTTGGTTGAGGAAGAATGATAATTGCAGAATAATACTTTGTTGTATGGGATAAATAAAAGATGATTGCTAAAGGAACTCCCTTATTGTCCAACAGTAACCTCCCTCTTTAATAAGTTAAGAGAGGGTAAGTGGAGAGAAGTATGCAAGCCATCAATCATGCCAAATAAAATATCCAACAAATGTCTTCTACAAATATGCACAAAAATGGATTTATTGAAAGGCCACAGAAACTTTTAGGCATTGTAGTTGGTAGGTATAAACTATGTCCACTTTCTAGGCTGAGATATTGTATATAGAGAAAGCATATTGATATATTTAAATACCATTTAGGTTGCAGATATGCAAGAAGGCAATCAATACGATCACTGTGTTAGGTCCAGATGAAATGGTAGAATAGAATGGTAAAATTGTATTGATATTCAAAAGAAGATTACAATGTCATTTATATAGGTAGAATAACAATTTAACTTCCCATAAATATCTAAATTGGAAAATAACTAGAAAATAGATTACAAAAGTTAACCTTGAGGATTAACACATTAACATCCCCCCTTAATCTGAAGGGGTTAAACCAGTCATGAACAACTACCCTTAATTTGAAGGGGTTATCATAAAACCAAGAAGTATATTGAACTACTCAAACTTATCTCGGCTAGGCACTTTGGAATATTTGCTGGCTGATTTGAAGCATCTTAAGAAAAGTATGCTACTATGACAGGTCTTAAATTTAGATTGAGCCTGTTACTTTGAAAAGTCTCAATTTTTTTTATTCTAACTTGTTTGAACTAATATTGTTACCTTGAAAAGGTTTAAACTAGAATATTGAGGCTATTTCTTTGACATGTCACAAATTAATGAATTGGGACTTGTTTTGTCCATACTACAAATAATATCAACAATATCTTAATTGAATTCTCTACTCAAATTTTGATTTTGGCATACACATTCTCCACTCAAATTTAGCATACACATAAGTTTCCCCACCTTAGTAGATGAGAGAGGGAAATGCCAAGCATTAGGTCTCCTTGATGGAGAACATGATAACCAATAAAGGTCATCTTTATTTTCATAAAATCGTCAAAGGCATGGTGAACATAATGGGAATCCATAACACTTTGAAGATGAGCATAATCAATTTTGTCATCACCAATAGCATTGTCATCACCAATAGAAGCTTCAACAACACTTAACATAGTTGTATTTGGAGTATCTGTTACAACCTCTATCAAAGGTGTCACAACTGTAGTATTTAAAGAAGCATCTGATGTCTCCCCTGGGACTGGGTCAAACAAAGGATTTGAAACACATAATATAGGTTTGTGCACTTTCTTCTGAAAATAATGAGAAGAATCATGAGTACGTTGACCAAATAAAGAACATGGGTGTAGATCAAAAAAAGAAACTGATGTATGACCATGACGACCACAATAGGAACACACTTTTGGTTGAACCAATTTGACATTAGCGAAGGAAGAGTCAACTTGACATGTATTCATAAGCTTTTTTCAGATACATTTATTTGATTGATTTTGAATATTGTGGAATGTATAAGACCCAACAAAACCTTGATAACCAAGACTACATTTACCGCTATTGAATTTTTGACATTCCCAAACTCTCACAATGGGTCTGGATGGAGTAACAAAGTTAGACTCAAGGGGTTTCTAATTTTGTGACTCAAGAGGAGACACCGCACCTTTCTTCAAGGACCTTTTAGGTTTACTTGCTCCTTATTTTGAGGTGCTAGAAGAAGGTACATCCTTTACATCTTTCTTCTATTCTTTAGCAATGGGTGTATTATTTTGTAACCTATCTATCTCTTGTCGAAGAAAGATATATTGAGCATAAAACTACATAAAAGTAGGCTGAAATTGCCTCCAACACTTAGATATTTGAGTAGCTTCTTCTAAGTTTGCAACCTTAATCCATAAAGATAAAATGCCATCTTCATATAAGGTAGATCCCATGATGCTAAATGCAAAAACAACTTAGAGCAAAACCAATACTAATTGGGTTCAATTAATAATCACATTATAATTCCAAAGGCAAAACAAAACTCCTTATATCTCCCTTAACATATTTATTTTTTAAAGCACAACTCATATAACCCATTTAAATGATTCACACTACAAACAATCTGCCATTATTCAAAAATCTTATGCCAACAACATATAATGAAAATAGTAGGAAATAAAAAAACTTATAACTCCCTAGATCACTACCTTCGATGGTAATATTTTGAATGTCTCAATCAGACCAAAACATATATTCTCTGTTGAAGTTGATGATTAACTTGAAACACCAGGATCACCTACAAAACCTAAGATTTACCTTCAACAAGAGAAAAAACAAAAAGGAATAATTTGCACAATAAGGATGCAATTAATGAAATGGATTAATGAATTACATGTGAGAACTTGCTTTTATATTTGTAAGTTAGAAAAAAACCCTAATATGACTTAAGAATAACCTAAGACTAAAATTAGCCCTAAGTCAACATAATAAAGTGTAATTAAATATTTAATTACACCAACACCCCCCCTTAAGTGCAACTTAGGGAGAAATGAAAAACATGCAACTAATGCAAGAATGGGTCTCAGCTACAAGGCCATGTTAGGTACCCATGTACAACAAGAATCTCTCATAAAGTAGAGAAAAGGAGAAAAACCATGTGGGAGAAAACTCCTCTCCAAAAAAGAGTAAATACAACAAGTACATGAACATGTGATGGAAGAAGGACTAACACTAAGACCCCCCAAGAACTGAATCCATCACAAAAGTACAATGATGAATGCCCCCCATAAGAGAGGAAGAAGAGAGAAGGTCTGATGACCTCCCTAGAAGTGAGAAGGATGAAACCCCATGCGAGGAAATGCTCCCTCCCAAAATAGAGATGAGAAGAGAGACCATGCAGCCACTCCTCAAGATGACTCCTGCAGTTCTGGAAGATGCTCGACACAGAATAAAGATGAAGACCCATGAACGTCGAACATAGAAATGTAGATGTGTGCATAATGTCTTCCCATTCCAGATAGGAATATATAGGAAGAAGGATAAATGTCTCTGAACTCTACACATGATCCAAAGACAATAATGATGCTCCTGAAAACTGCTCAAATGTCTCCAATCCATTGCAAAACTGTGACTAAATAGGAGGATGAAGAACAATATCTGAAGAAGATGATGGTGATGCAACTCCATCGAAGCTATCATCAAATAGAAGACAAATGTCCTCAATGTGGTCCTCCAAATCTGCAAGATGAGACTCTACAAACAACAATGATATATCTGGTAGATATGCATCCCAACAAGCTATCTCTTGAAGACTGATAATGTCCTACTAGAAAGAATTTGATGTAGCAACATGTAATATAGATGTGCTCTCGATAAGAGGAGAAGGAGAAGCAAGTGAAGTCTCTGTGTCATCTAAACTAGCAAGACCTGTCAAATATGCAAGCTCCTCAACTATATCATCATCAAAAGGTATGCAATCTGCATCATCAAGGGGTATGTGGCAATCCATAGCAAGATCACCTAGGAATGGAGAGATATGTGGGTCTCCATAGATCTCCCAAATGCTAGTCCAAAGAGCGTGTGGGAACTCAATATGTGAGATAGAACACAGTGTCAAAATCAACACTAGAACCAATCAATCCTACAATATGATCAATATAATTTCCTCATGTAAATTTCGTTACAAGTGTCTCTGGTTTAGGTATGAGTCCATAAAGATAAGGCAAAAGATTATGCCACCTGAGATATGTCAAGATGCCCTTTTGCCAAGACTCATAATTATCCTTACCCAATGTTACCACAGAAGGGTGAATAGAAAAACCCATGATACCTCCTCAAATAAATTAGATCAAAGATCAACAATCTAAATATGTATTAATGCTGATAAATGAAGCCAAACAAAACAAATATAACTTCTCCAGGTGCCAAAATGTCTAGAATATCAAACAAAAGCCATAAAACTGACAAACTGAATAAAGAATACATGGGGCTGAATCTAGAAAAAGTGCATGGATGGCTATGTAGAGATTCTCAATACCTTTCCAACACTATAAGAAATGCAAAAATCAGAGATCGATGCAAAAAGATACGAGCTCGGAGGCCAAAAAATGTATCTAGACTTCAAACATCAATAAATGACACTAGCAAGAAAATTTGGAAAACATACCTGCACCACTGGATTGTTCTCGGAACTAGGTTTTTGATGCCTATTTGTTTGTAAACATTTGACTCCGTTTTCTCAAGATATGGAAAAAAGAAAATGACCCCCCTGAAACACAAATTAGAGCAAAAAAAGGCCCCCTGTTGCTAGAGTTGGCAAAACTGCCGCCAAAAAATAGAGATACTACCAAGTTTGACTGTCACTAGACAAATTTAGAATCACTGCCAAAACTGAAGAGTCTACTAAATCTGGTAGAAGAGTTAGATACGGCCAAAGATGGCCTAACTGCCAAACTTGCCTCCAAATTTGGTAATTGCAAAAAAAATATCTTGCATGCATGGATTTTGAGGTGTTGGTACAAAGGTGGGCACTGAGTTTTTTGATTGATTTTTTATTTAATAATTAAAAAAAAAAACATATATGCAGAGCTGGGCGATTGATTGTTTTTATTAATTTTTTTTTTTAAAAATATAGATTTGTGTGGGGGGCAAAGCCTGCCCACACACCCCTTAAAGGGGTTCGCAGCCCCAAAAGGGGTCTATAGCCCCAAATAGGGCATAGGTCCCTAAGGGACGATAGCCCTTATGGGGTGCGAGGCTCAAAGGGCCTGAACTTGTAGGTATGGGGGCCTGCCGTAGCGTAGGTACCCCAGTTCTAATTTTTTTTTCCCCTTTTTTGAAAACTTTTGCAATTCCTTTTTAAAATAAAACCTGTTCTTTTTTTTAATAAAAAATTCAATATATTTTTTTGAATTTTTTTTTGAACAATGTAGGAAAAAAAATATTTTTTTGAAGAATGTCACCTTGATCTGCATGCTGGGCAGGCCGTATGGCTTGCCTGGCAAAATTTCTTTTCCCCAGATGAGGTCAAAGCTGATTTTAATGATTTGATAGTTGATATTAAGGTTTTTGGGCACTCTGAGTGCGATGGTGAGGTCTATTTGGGATTGAAATGCTCCAAAAAATAGCTTTCCTCCGGAACCTAAAAAAATGCACCTACTGAAACCCTTGCAGATCTGGCCTACGAGGCTCAAATCAAGCCAAATAAAAGGCTAATCTGGCCTACAAAGATTTCACACCTTTCTTTTCCTTCATGCGCAACATTAAATATTAAGCAATGAAAATTTATATCCAATGCCTTACTGACTTGTTTATTCTATTACAAATTGCATTTGATTTCACTTCACAAATTCATACTCTTGCTTGAGATCCTTTTCCAATGACATATGCTAAAATATTGAATTGAAGAGTTATAAATCAAAGTGACTTTACCGCTTCTGTTGTTGAAAACATTGGGTTATCAACAACCACTGAGAATGCACCTTCAAAAACCTTCAAACTCACCTCCACATTTAGACTTTCTCCACACAAGAAATGCCCATTCTCTTTGATGAGTAGTAAAAAGTTTTTAGTGGCAAGACGAATATAGTTTCAAAATTTTCACATCAATTATTTGATTACCAAGTGCCTTCTCCATGCACAACATTGGTTAGCAAACTCTTAGCCAAAAAAAATCCATGCACTCACCTTCAAACTTCTAAACGCTGCACACCCGCTTTAAACTTCTTGTTCCATAAATCGCTCTCATTCTTTCAGATACCAGCTTCTTGAAAATTTTGTGCCTAACATACATGTGGATACACTTATTTCATTTAGATACCAGCTTCTTATGTTGTCACCTCCAAACAACTTTCTACATGTTCAAATTTCTATGCCCAAAATCAACACAATGCAAATGGAAAGGGCCCTAAAAATTGGATGCAACCATGCCTGAAACAACTCTCACACTCATGCCTTCTTGCTCTCAAATGGAAAATTCCAAAATAGAGGAAATGGCATACAAGACTCCTCAATCCCCTTCCATGATTTTCACTGCGGCTCTGATACCACTATTAAGCCCAAATGAAATGGAAGAATAGAATGGTAAAATTGTATTGAGATTCAAAACAAGATTACATTGTCGTTTATATAGGAAGAATAATAGTTCCTCCCATAACTATCTAAACTGGAAAATAACTAGAAAATAACTAGAAAATAGATTACAAAAGTTAACCCTGAGGATTAACACATTAATACACTGTATGTGAGATATCAAGGGATAAATATCATAAATAATATTCATATGTGATAGTTTCACTTTTGGTTTTGGCTTTTACCAAGTATGTTCAAGTCACATAGGCTTATGTTGTTCATGAGTGGATAAAAAAATCATTTCCTTCTTTAGACAACCATGTATTTCAAACAATGTGAACCACATAATATGCACATACAAATGATTTTATATCTTTGACTGATAGAATTTTAAATGTGCAATTGATGACTGAGAAGTGTCAACAATATTAGAGGTTTACGCCCTTATTCATCTATCAACTGACCTAAGAAAAGAAGAATTCTAATTTTACCAATTCTAATAATGGTTTTCATGGAGGTGGTGAGAAAAATAGGGATTTTCTATGAATAACCCAACATACTTTTAGCTCGGATTTTGTCTTTCAACTTAACATCTTTCTCACCTTTATTTCCTATCTCTTATCAAAGCTCTATGATTTATTTTCTATCTAAATCTATCCATGGATTTCCACCCTAATTTTTCTCTGTAGTTAGTATCAAAAGCTTCTTGTTCTCTCTAGATATGGAAATAATTCTTTAGAAGGAATCTAATTTATATATGTTCCTAAGAGAAACCGTTTTCTATGGTAAAATATATTCCATGTTTTCGCACCAATTTTGAAGAGAATAGAAAGATCTTCGAGCCTCTAATCAAATCACCCAAAAAAATGTCATGAAAGTATACGTAATACTAAAGGAAAAAATGGCAGCCATAGCATGTAGAGAGGAAACTTCCAACTAAACATACAATAGCAAGTAATATGTATTGCGCATTGCACAAATCATATATCATTGAGCTCATTCAAGGATACATGACAAGGATCAATGCCAAGCATGAATTATAAATTTCAAATATTAACATAAAAGATCTAACTATTAGTGCTAAATCCTCATACGACCCTGCTTGTCATGTTTATATATTTCTACATTAGAAGTCGCTGCAATAATTTTCAAGTTAACTATTCAAATTTAAGTAAGAAAATTAACTTGTCCATATTTTAAGATGAATTTCAAGGATCAAGATACACAATTGAAGTTTCTAATGAATCTCCCAGTTTATGAATCTTCAAATCAACATAGGAATGCACACTAAAGATGGAAAAAGATTGAAGGCAAAATAATGGAAGATAATGTAAACACGATACCTTAACCTTGAATCTTCACTTCTCCTTGATAGAGTGGTGGTAACATGCACCCAAATGCAAGCTAGCTATTCTCAATGATATGATATTTATTGATATGTTGATTACTTAGTATTTCAACAACATAAATCTGCATAATAGGAAGGCTTATGGAGAAATTTTGACAGTATGATGTTACTATGGATGTGGATCTGTATTGGCTTAGATGAGGGTTAATTTATAGATACTTGATTGATGGGATGGATGGCTAGGATTAAGAGGTTTAATGGATGGCTAGGATTAAGAGGTGGAGGATTAGGGCAAGGATGGAAGCTTCTAGGGCTCATCCTTATGTGAACGGTTGAGATTAAAAGGTTTAGTTTGAATTGGATGGTTAGGATTAAAAGATACTTTGAATTTTGTGCAAGTTGATAAGGATGAAGACAAGTGGGAGATAATTGAAAATTATTTAATCAATTATGAGAGACATGTGACATGGGAGGATAAATTAATTAATTAAATAAGCTTTATTTAATTAATTTTGGCTAAGAGGGATAATGTGAGGATAAATTAAATAAATAAATATTTAATTTATTTAATTAATTTGGATAAAAGGGAAAATAGATAAATTAATTAAATAAGTATGATTTATTTAATTAATTTGGGAAATGGATAAAATGGAATAATTAATTAAACAAATATGATTTATTTAATTAATTTGGGATAAAGTGGGACCTAGGACAAATGTGTCACAAGGTGATATTGACAATGTCGAAATTGGGTTAGGAGGTGTTGAAAGTGATGTGGGATATGTCTCTAGGACATGGTTAGTTTCAGGTGTCTACACATACCAAATAGATAAATATAGAAAGAAAATTTAAAAGCCATAGTGATCCTAGTTTCTTAGGTGTTCATGTTGGCGCACATAGTACATAACAAATAAAAAAATCATATAGATGACTAGTATACCTGTTTCCATGAATAATTGCTTGGATGACTGGTTAAAATCACTCCATTCTCTATTTATTTCTTGTACATTAATATTCCACTCACTCTAGTAAGTTTTCTGCTACCTTCACTTTAGGAATTTACTCATTTCTAATATCCTTCTAGTAGGACAACTCTATTTTTTCCTCAAAATCTAAATCTAATGTGTGTAAAAATAAATAAATACAGTTGTCTATTTTTCCTTTTTCCATGTGTCCAAATAGTTATATCACCTTATATTAATAACAAGGAAGAAATAAAGAAAAAATAAAAAACCAAACCCAATCTCTCTCTCTCTCTCTCTCTCTCTCTCTCTCTCTCTCTCTCTCTCTCTCTCTCTCTCTCTCTCTCTCTCTCTCTCTCTCTCTCTCTCTCTCTCTCTCTCTCTCTCTCTCTCTCTCTCTCTCTCTCTCTCTCTCTCTCTTTAATCTATTTAATTTTTTTTAGCTTCAATTTAGAAATCAAATCTTAATTAAATCAATCAAATATTATTCTTTTCTTAATATCTCAATTAATTTAATTTAATTATATATATATATATTCCAACTCATAGTTAACGTAAATAAGAACAAAAATTAACTTAATTAATTCAATTCACACAGATGCATCCTAAGCTAAATATACCTCGGTGAGTGTGTGAACAGATCCCTTCATATCACGTCACCTTCAAATGACTAAATCCTTCTTCTTGGTGACACTCTCTCTCTCCAACTTGAGAGAGTGTTAGTATTTCCTGTCGTACTTATAGAAATAGAACACATAGTTAGTTATCATCATAATCACGAATACAATTTGATTTATCAAAATTTAACATTTAAATAATATTAACATTCATGTCATAATTTGACATTCATGTTATTATGAAAATCACAAAATAATTTGTGTTATTTGAAGTAATTTTAATTAACCATTTTAAAAGATAATCATAATTAAATATCTATCTTGATTATTTAATATTATTCAAATATTTAACTTGGCATAACAAATGAGATGTGAAAAATAAGGTAAAACGTATGGAATTCATGAAGGTGGGAGTAAATTTGGATTGATAGGGATTACCAAAGGAACCAAATTTAGCACAATAGTGTGCCACATGTCATTATATAATTATATTAAGACATTCCATCAAAATAAGCCCAAAAGTAAATGGGAATTGGTAAGGGTATACAAATTTTTCCATTAACAATATAAGCCTATTGAAGCATTAATTGTTGGTGTAATTAATATTTAATTACACTTTATTAAGTTTACTTAGTGATTTTTAAAGTTATTTTAGGTTTTTCTATCTTACAAATATAAAAGCAAGATGTTATATGTAAATTATAATTCCAATTCATTAATTGCATTCGATATTATCCAAAATCATTCTCTTGTGCTTTTTTTTTTTTTCTTGTAGAAGGAAATCCTAGGTTTTACATGTGTTCCTAGCACCTTGAGTCAATTAGTGACTCCGACATGGTATTAGTGCATGAAATCTACAAGCCCCTTCTCAAATTCAGAGAAAATTAAGAAAGAGTTTTTTGCGGGGTTTTTTGAGAAAAATCAACCTTTTCATTAGATCCAAAGAAGCTGAAAACATTAGATTAGGCTTTTGTTTGGCTTGATTTGACCACCAGAGGCTAGATTTGTAAGGGTTTGAATTTTCTAGATCCAAAGGGTAGAACAACTTCAAAGTGTTTTGGGCCAAGTCTGACCCTGTCATCAAACTTAGAAGGGCCAAATATCCTAAAACTATGTGTCAAATCATCAAAAAATGCCTCATGAGCATTAGATGAATTTTTTATTCCTAGAGTTGTATGATCCACTCTATAGAATTTTTATCAATTTTTTTTAAAAATATAGGGGTACTACGTGCCCCGAAACAGGACACACAAGCCCAGTTTTGGGTGCCCTAGCTAGAAGTTAGGCTAGTTCAGGCCCCTTTTGGGTTGTCCAGATAGAGATCTGATAGTGCAAGATAGAAAATCAAACCATTGGACCCTAAAACTGGCTGCCACCAGATAGAGGTACATGATATTTTTTCTTGAAGTCAGATCTATTTTAAAAACCCTATTTTTTGAAAAAGTGCATACAAAAGGTAATTTTTTTGAACAAGGTGGAATATTCTTGCATTGTGAGGGGTATATTGTAGTTTCTTTGTCATTGTTTGTATACATATCATGGAACAACCCAAACTTGCACCACTCGTCCCATACAACTATCATGGGTGGAAAAAACAAATGGAGATCCATATGAAGAAACTGAGGTTATTTAGAGTGACTATGGGTACAGAACTTGAACCAACAAGTATACAAGAAAGAGAAAATGGTACAATAGATGTGATGAAGCTTTTGGAACATCATGCAAATCAATTTCACCTAATCTACTTTTTCATGTTGAATCTGGCATGACACCAAATGAAGTATGGAACCGATTGAAGCATTTGTTTGGTAAGTAGGATACCTTGAGGAATTTTTACTTGGAGAATGAACTTATTGGTTTGAATATTATAGATTTTTATCTATAGCATCCATGACTGCTTCACCAAACTCAAACCACTCAGATTGTAGCTGAAACAATGTGGTTTTTAGAAAGAGGACACCTAGTTTATTCTTTCTATCCTTGTGAAACTTGGCCCTGATTATTCTGTGTTTGTGAATAGCTTCTATGCTACTATGGATTCTCTTAGTACTACATTAAAGATGCCTTCACTTGATGATTTTGCTACATCGCTCACCAGGGAGTAGGAAAAGTTAGTACAAATGGGCACATTGAAGACTTCCAAACCACAGGCTCTTATTGCAAATCAAAGATCAAAAAATCCAAAGGTTTCAAATAGCAAAGGAAGGAAACAAAAAAGAGGATTTCAAGAATAATGAGCAAGCCAAGGAATTACCATCATAGCATACCTTTGAGTTTATTTCCTCTTCCAAAGGGGAATCATCTAAGAAGGAGAAACCCATGTGTACATATTGTAAGAAATGTGGGCATGTTGAGCATAGGTGTTATGAGAAAAAGATTGATGAGTTGGCATAGTTACTTCAGGAGCACAATATCTAGTTGTCATAATCCATTACATCTATCATCTTCTTTGACACCATCATCATCTACATAGTTAGGGACAATTGGAGTAGCACATGGGGTAGGAAAATCACTCTTGGCATCTTCTAGTCCTACATCAGGGAGATGGCTTCTTGATTAAGAAGCCTCACATCATATGGCTTCATCACAGGGTATGTTCTCTTGTTTTGAGCCTTGCACTTCACCACACATTTTGATGGGTAACAACACATATATGCATGTTTGTGGGAAAAGATCTATTGACATGGGAGAAGTTACTTTCAATGATGTACTTTTCATTCCATCCTTGTGAAACAATCTCCTTTCCATATATTAGATTGTACATAGTGGTATATGGAAGATTATTGAGTCCACCCCTGATTCAATTATCATTAGGGACTTGGAGAGTAGATAGTTTATTGTAGTTGGGATGGCTGATCATGCATCTCACTTGTATGATTTTTCCTATTTTTCTCCTAATGATGTTGCAGTTCCATTGACTAATATTCATACTTATGCATCAAGAGTGAATAATATTTTTGAGGAGAAGTTTGGTCACTTACACCTTGTAGTTCTTGATACTTGTGCCAAGATTTCATCTCCTCTACCTCCTACTTCTTTAGAGACCAGTATTAACATGGATTCCACTACTTCAGTTGAGCATGATTATTCTAGTTTTTCAGATTCAACTTTGTGGAATGATTTTTTGACAGGTATATCAACATTGTTTCATGAGTCTCATATTGCCAATTTTGAGGACACACTTGAGGATATCTATTTCCTCTTTGATGATAGTTATAGTACACCTATTATCACATCATCACCATATTTGGATATTGTTCCTCACTAGTCTACATTGGTTTTTAAATTGGTTACACATCATGGCATTGTGACATCCTTTGATTTTGACATGTGGACACTTAAAGTAGTTTTGAGAGGCACCCATCATGAGACTTCTTCCCTCCTCTCTATTCTTGGAGATGTAATTTCTTCTACATATGCCATTGTATCTATTTCTTCCCAAGGGGATAAATGTAGTTTATCTAGGCATCAGACAATCTTCAGTATTAATCTCCAAGCATTCACAATTGGTACTAGAGTTACTTCTTTGTGGGGGGAATCTATACTCTCTCTTTCTCTCCTATGGAGAGGTGATTGATTGTCTATTTCGGTTGGATGTAGTCCATGGGAGGTCATATTGAGTCCTTCATCCATCACTTCTTTTTGTGTTTTATCTCTTTTGGAGAGGGGTTTTTTCCTATGTGTTTTTCTCCTTTACTCTTGTTGTGAGATTTTTTTTGGACATGGGTACCTAATGTGGTCTTATAGTTAGGACCCATCTTTGTATTATTTGCATGTTTCTCATTCTTCCTAAGTTGCACTTAAGGGGTGTTGGTGTAATTAATATTTAATTACAATTTATTAAGTTTACTTAGGGATTTTTTAAAGTCATTTAAAGTTTTTCTATATTAAAAATATAAAAGCAAGATGTCATATGTAAATGATAATTCCAATTCATTAACTACATTCAATATTGTGCAAAATCATTCTCTTGTGCTTTTTTTTCTCTTGTAGAAGGTAATCCTAGGGTTTGCAGGTGACGCTGGTAGCTTGAGTCAATCAGTGACTTTGACATTAATCAATGGCTTATATACCTTTCTAAAATAATAAATCAATAATATTAAAAGGGCCTTCAAGCCTTATAAAACAAGAGCTACAGTGAAACCAAGTTCCTACTAAAATTTGTCAACATGAAATTTTGTTGAAGTTGTTAGCATGGTTTTCTCAAAGTTGTCAATTGTAAGGTGGGTGTATAAATCTATAAATAATCTTGCTTACTAGTCTAGATTAACAATAAATACAGAACTTGATCGATCACCTTGGCTAGAGGTTACTGTTGATGATTACAATATACAGCCTTCTAGCCCTCCTTCTAGCGCCAGAAAACTGTTGATGATTGTTTTGATGCAATCATAACAATAAGTTAAAATTCACATATAATGAACTGAAACTATACTTGAAAGATAAGAAGGAATCATTTGAGATTCAACTAATCCCAAGTCTACAATGGTTCGGTTGGTCAAGTTCAGTTGGTCAATGTGAAGCTGTAATGTTCAAGGGGCCTTACGTAGTTTAGGTTTATTTGGTGGCTTACTGGACTAAGAATATGCAAAAGAGTCATAGATTTCAACAAGTATTCTGTTCATTTGCATACAAGTGTTACCGGGCTGCAAGTTTTAGATGGTTTTCTTGAATTTTTGCAGCTTTCTTCTTTATCTATTTATGAAAACTGTCTACTTATAGCTCTGTTATGCATGCTTCTTCAAATTTGAGACAATTTCCTTTAGATTTCTATGTTTTCAGCTAAATATTTCAGATGGGTTGGGAAAAGTTAGAAAGACCTAATCTATACCTCATTTAATCTACCAAAGGATCTAATTGTTTCTGTTATGCACTATGTAAATACCACAGTAATTTGATCAAATCCACAGTAAAAACCCTAAATGTAAGTTCTGAGCATTTTCACAAACATACATTTAAAATTGCAAGCTCTCAAAGAAGATATTTCAAAACACAAAGAAGGGCAGGAGAACACTCAGAAGATAGATGCAGAACTCCAGATTCTATTGTATTAGAAACGAATAGTCATACATGATTTACAATGTAGGAATGACTCTTAGTTTCATTGATCATACTACAGAAAACTTACAAGCTTTACAGATACAGTAAGGCAGCCAGACATTCCATGCACACCTTACTGCAGACAAACAGGCGACCTCCTTCTTCTACCTCTAAACTATGCTAACTTGCTGTATGCTTCTAAAAGAAAAAAAACTGTTGTAGCCACTGTTGTTTTCCTAAAATCCCTGTTGTAAAGTATTACAGTGTAGAGAGGCACAATATAAAGACATTCTGATTGTCCTCACTACAACAAAAACCTAACTGAACCCCTGGTTCAAACCCCTGGTTTACAGCAATAAATACAGGTGAACCAACTCTCAAAAATATCTCTAAGCAGTGTCAAATCTGGGCGAAATATTGCCCCTTCTGAGAAGTTCCGGCAGCTGGGTAATAACTTCTGTTTGTCTGTTGCAGTAATACCTTCAGCTGCGACCTTGTTCTTTACTTGAATGGCCTTGACTTTCGCATTTCATCCTTATCTTCTTGCTCCTGAGATCAGATCTTCTGCCTCCATGAGGTCACTGTGTTGACTTTCCAGCTGCTTCCTCAACTGCAAGCCTGCAAGACAAGACAAGCAATAAGTATTTCATTTATCACATAAACAGTATGAAATTAAAATAAGCGTTTAAACCCAGGTGACTGCGCAAGATTGTGGAAATCGGATCCAGAATACTCTCAAAATGCGTCCAAAATGCGCTTAGACTGCTCAAACTTCATCGGGTCAACCATCGCTGACCGAAAAAATGCCAGAGGCGCCAAAAAAAACACTTTAAAATTCCACCGCCTCATTTCCTACCCATCGGCATGACCATCGCTATCGGCGCGTCAAAAAAACATGTTGGTCGATATTTACTTCATCATCATGATATTCTGGAAATATGATGCTCTCCCTCCTGAAGGTTCAGATGACATCATCATGATATTTCGCTTCTGCATATTGGAGAAAAGAACATCATCATCATCATCATCATGTTGAAGAAGAATAGGAGGATATGAATATGATCATGCTGCCGAGGAAAGGAAAATGATGGTGATGTCATCATGATATTCGGGCTTCATTGAAATGCTAAGGATGACGTCATCATGATATTCGGTTAAGATCAGGGGATAATTGTGATATCAGGTTACCTAAGGAGCATGATCAGGATGATGAATGTAATACGACCCCTTTGCGGCCAAGGCAACCCTCTCGAAAGATCAAGATGATGATGATCATCAGGATATTTGCTTTTGTCGAACTTAGAATAATACGTCATCATCATATTTCGCGAACCAGATCGTGTTTTGGAAAATATCCTGTTGAAGGAAAAATGTGATGATGATGATCATCATGATATTTGCTTCTTCGTTTATTAGATCGGGATGACGTCATCATGATATCCGGAGCCTTCGTTAAACTTAGAACATGACGTCATCATGATATTTCGCTAACCGGATCATGTTTGGAAAAAATCCTGCCGAAGGGAAAAATGTGATGATGATGATGTCTCATCAGGATATTTTCAAAAGGTCTTACTTCATCGGCAGGAGGACTTCATGAAATGTCGGGTGAACAAACAAGATCATGACGATCTTGACAACAGGACAGGATAAAATATGATGATGATGATGCTCATCGATTTATCACGATGACGTAATCATCATCATATTTTATCCTGTCCTGTTGTCAAGATCATCATGATCTTGTTTGTTCACCCGACATTTCGTGAAGTCCTCCTGCCGATGAAGTAAGACCTTTTGAAAATATCCTGATGAGACATCATCATCATCACATTTTTCCCTTCGGCAGGATTTTTTCCAAACATGATCCGGTTAGCGAAATATCATGATGACGTCATGTTCTAAGTTTAACGAAGGCTCCGGATATCATGATGATGTCATCCCGATCTGATAAACGAAGAAGATAATATCCTGATGATCATCATCATCATTTTTTCCTTCAACAGGATATTTTCCAAAACATGATCTGGTTCGCGAAATATGATGATGACGTCTTATTCTAAGTTCGACAAAAGCAAATATCCTGATGATCATCATCATCCTGATCTTTCGAGAGGGTTGCCTTGGCCGCAAAGGGGTCGTATTACATTCATCATCCTGATCATGCTCCTTAGGTAACCCGATATCACAATTATCCCCTGATCTTAACCGAATATCATGATGACGTCATCCTTAGCATTTCAATGAAGCCCGAATATCATGATGACGTCACCATCATTTTCCTTTCCTCGGCAGCATGATCATATTCATATCCTCCTATTCTTCTTCAACATGATGATGATGATGATGTTGTTCTTTTCTCCAATATGCAGAAGCGAAATATCATGATGACGTCATCTGAACCTTCAGGAGCGAGAGCATCATATTTCCAGAATATCATGATGATGAAGTAAATATCGACCAACATGTTTTTTTTTGACGCGCCGATAGCGATGGTCATGCCGACGGGCGGGAAATGAGGCGGTGGAATTTTAAAGTGTTTTTTTGGCGCCTGTGGCATTTTCCCGGTAAGCGATGGTTGACCCGATGAATCTTGAGCAGTCTGAGCCCATTTTGGACGCGTTTTGAGGAGTATTCTGGATCTGATTTCCACAATCTTGCGCAGTCACCTGGGTTTAAACGCTTATTTTAATTTCATGCTGTTTATGTGATAAATGAAATACTTATTGCTTGTCTTGTCTTGCAGGCTTGCAGTTGAGGAAGCAGCTGGAAAGTCAACACAGTGACCTCATGGAGGCAGAAGATCTGATCTCAGGAGCAAGAAGATAAGGATGAAATGTGAAAGTCAAGGCCATTCAAGTAAAGAACAAGGTCGCAGTTGAAGGTATTACTGCAACAGACAAACAGAAGTTATTACCCAGCTACCGGAACTTCTCAGAAGGGGCAATATTTCGCCCAGATTTGACACTGCTCAGAGATATTTTTGAGAGCTGGTTCACCTGCATTTATTGCTGTCAACCAAGGGTTTGAACCAGGGGTTCAGTTAGGTTTTTGTTGTAGTGAGGACAATCAGAATGTCTTTATATTGTGCCTCTCTACACTGTAATACTTTACAACAGGGATTTTAGGAAAACAACAGTGGCTACAACAGTTTTTTTTCTTTTAGAAGCATACAGCAAGTTAGCATAGTTTAGAGGTAGAAGAAGGAGGTCGCCTGTTTGTCTGTAGTAAGGTGTGCGTGGAATGTCTGGCTGCCTTACTGTATCTGTAAAGCTTGTAAGTTCTCTGTAGTATGATCAATGAAACTAAGAGTCATTCCTACATTGTAAATCATGTATGACTATTCGTTTCTAATACAATAGAATCTGGAGTTCTGCATCTATCTTCTGAGTGTTCTCCTGCCCTTCTTTGTGTTTTGAAATATCTTCTTTGAGAGCTTGCAATTTTAAATGTATGTTTGTGAAAATGCTCAGAACTTACATTTAGGGTTTTTACTGTGGATTTGATCAAATTACTGTGGTATTTACATAGTGCATAACAGAAACAATTAGATCCTTTGGTAGATTAAATGAGGTATAGATTAGGTCTTTCTAACTTTTCCCAACCCATCTGAAATATTTAGCTGAAAACGTAGAAATCTAAAGAAAATTGTCTCAAATTTGAAGAAGCATGCATAACAGAGCTATAAGTAGACAGTTTTCATAAATAGATAAAGAAGAAAGCTGCAAAAATTCAAGAAAACCATCTAAAACTTGCAGCTCGGTAACACTTGTATGCAAATGAATAGAATACTTGTTGAAATCTATGACTCTTTTGCATATTCTTAGTCCAGTAAGCCACCAAACAAACCTAAACTACGTAAGGCCCCTTGAACATTACAGCTTCACATTAACCAACTGAACTTGACCAACCGAACCATTGTAGACTTGGGATTAGTTGAATCTCAAATGATTCCTTCTTATCTTTCAAGTATAGTTTCAGTTCATTATATGTGAATTTTAACTTATTGTTATGATTGCATCAAAACAGTCATCAACAGTTTTCTGGCGCTAGAAGGAGGGCTAGAAGGCTATATATTGTAATCATCAACAGTTTTCTGGCACTAGAAGGAGGGCTAGAAGGCTGTATATTGTAATCATCAACAGTTTTCTGGCGCTAGAAGGAGGGCCTGATTTGGTTTAGGGTTAAAATTTTGGGGTTTAATTGTTATATTCTGAGATATGTTAGATCTCGTAAAATCTCAAAGGCCTAAAAAGTTGAAAGAGGGTCCTATTTTTAATGGACTCGTATAGGAACAGTTTTCAAGTTGACATTCCTTCATTTCAGAAAGCTTTGAATAACCAGCTTTATCCTAAAAACTTATATAGCTATGGTTTATTTGGAAGGTGTAGGATACATAAGTCCGCAGAGCATGGTGAGCTTAATTGTCTAGCTTTCCTTACAAGATTAGATTTATATTTGAAAGGACTAATCTCTCTCTCAGATGTGTATAAGGCTGAAAGTTGGCAGGGAAATGAGGAGATTATTGAGCGACAGGAGGATGCAGCATCAACGGTCATTAAATGTGCAGAGGATACAAAGATGGAACCAATGCTAGGAATAAAGGATAATAAGATCTCTTGGCAGGAATCATGTGATGGTAAGAAAAAAAATCTGTCTTTTCATCAGGATCTGGCTGTGATTAAAGTTAGTGAAAAGTATAAATATCCTAAAAAATACAGAGAAGAAATCACAGCTCATGTCCCTTTTCTAGATAATAAGCAAAAAGGATTTAATGAAAAAGAAAAGGAAAGTGAGGTTCATCTTGATACATTTGATAAATATATGGAATTACTAAGGAATATTTGTCAAGAAGAAGCCTCTGGGTCTGACCTGAAAAGTTTTAACGAACATGATTTGGCAAAGAAATGTAAACAAGCATTGGCAGAATTAAAATGCAGTAAAACTGATAAGATCCCTACTATAGAAACTAGTGAAGTCATAGAAAAGAAAGTAAATCCTAGTGTTACAACTGACTTCTTTAAATTGAATGATCAAAATCAAGATTGTTGCAGGTCAATAAAATTAGACTCTTCACTAAATGACAAATGTGAGTCATCTGATGAGCAATTCTTGAAAAAAGAGGATACAGAGGATCATAGAGCTGCTGTACACAATCAGACATCACCCCCATGCCATGTTGAAAATAAAACAGGGGAGTACTCCTGTCAATCTAAGGATGTTGTCCCACCTTTACTCTCAAGTGATTTAGAAATGATTAATTTCTGTATGTCAGATTATGATGATGAAGATACTTACTTAAGTGCTGATGTGCAGGAAACTAATGAGAACATTGGGAGGTCTGCTGAATTTGAGGATAAACTGAACATCCAGAATGAAGGAACCAGGCTGGATGAAGATGAAGATATGATACATCTAGAGTCATTCATCTTTCAACTTGAAAAAGGACTTGACATAGAGCTGGGCAATGAAAATACAGAGCTAAATGAAAAGCCAGCTATTAATAAACAAGTGTGTTCCATAGAGCTAAAGGCACATCAGGTTGTCTCTTTCCTTTCCTTAGTAAACAATAATAAATGCTATTTTGATTATGGAAATTCAAGAGATAGGACATGCCTATGGATTAATCATAAACCTGATGAGCTGCCCCAGTTACTAGTCATTAAGAGCTATTCTGATAAACACAATGAATCTAGAATACCAGATTTTTTTTCAGAATTCAAAGATAAATCTGCTATGATGAGGACCATAACTAGTACCCTGTTACTCCTGCACAACTTTCAGAAATATGCAAGTAGGGGTGTTTTTGGGTCTTTTTCCTGGGTTTCTAATTGCCTTGTAGAGGCTTGTATATAGTCTGGTAGGGTAGTTGTTTTTATTTTTTTTTGTTCTTCTTTTGCTGTTTTCTTTTTAGGTTAGCTGTTTGTATAGTTCCTTTTTGTTTGTTTTTGCTTTTGTTTCTTTCTGTTTGTACAGTTTTTCTTTTGTTGTGTTGTTTGTACAGCGTGTTTGTTTGGTTTGTTTGTTGTCTCCTCAGCAGGGATCTTTATTTTACTGTAGAGTATTAAGGAGCAAAACTAGCAACCATTCAAAACAGTATAAAATTTAGGATATTCAGGTTAACCATTTGCAATTTACACATAACCTGTCACTGTCATGAATGAAGAGAGTTGTTCATCTTCTAAAGTTTTGTATTCAATAAATGTGATTGAGAATTCGAAGCAGGTTTCTCACGATGACACACCTAAAATCCTTGGGTTTGTTGAACCTACCAGTGTAGATATTAGGTTAAAAATCAGAGGTCACCCTTGCTACCATTACAATTCTCAGCTTAATTTCAGCAAGTGTCCACTCCTTGCATCATGAAGTCACAATTGCTATATCTTATGAAATCTTTCAAAATTAGAAAACAAAAAATAAATAAATAAATAAATAAATAAATAAATAAAGCGGATTATACTGAAAATCCAGATTAGGCCATCTAAGTAACTCTACCGGGGCTATGGACGCTCGCTGGCAGTGGGGCTCTACTTAGGAGAATTGTAACGATAACCTTGCCGGGGCTATAGACACTCGCTGGCAGCAAGGCTCTATCCGGTCGGCTATGAGGGAATATCCTCACCTACGTAGGCTAATGTCAGTCACTGGTTTGTTCAACCGATCTTCAAGATGAGGATAATTAATCACATGCACACAACTAAACTGAAAATGGAAATTCATGCATCTTTATTGAATACTTTGAGTCTCAAGCTGAATAGTAATTTGCAAGAAAGATAGTTGGAAGTTATGAGTTCATTTCATCTAGTTTCCTTGAACACTTTGAATTTAATTATTTTGTTTTGGTTTCTAGTTGTTGTGATGTTCATAACACGCCCCATTATGCTCCTTAGCAAAATGGGGACCCCTGCTGATGTTTTGCTTTTTGCTTCTGCTTGTGTTTTTCTGCTTTCTGGCGGTTTGGTAAAATGAAGGTCAGGTGCATCATCATCATAATATTGGATCAGGTTGGTCATCATCATGAGGTCAGTTTGTCAAAGTTCATATTTTATTTCTGTGACCTCATATTTAGAAAGAGCTTGAAATTCCATGCAGGTTTGCCTTTTACTTCACTTGAAAATTCGTCCATATGTGAAAGTTATGCACAGTCAAAGTTTTGGTCAAACCTGATATTCGCAGGAGGATCATCATATTTTTTATATCCTAAGTCATGTTGTCAAGGTCATCATGATCTTGGTCTATCACCCGATAAAAATCATGCAGTCGCAATATCCGGACGTCAATCTTAGGTGGTAGTTCCCTTTACCCGTCAATTGGCCTTATGCGCATTATGCAGCATCATGATATTTTTTAGGAGGGTCATATGTTATAAACTCGGTTTTGGTTACATGAAGAACAACATCATCATCATATTTGAACCCCCCCGATAATATCCTGAGGTTCAAATATCATGATGACATCAACTTTAAGTCAAGGTTTCCCCCGTCGAGTGATCTTTTGTATCGAGGGCATCATCATGATAATTCAACATTACCTGATCTTATAATATCATGCTGATCACCCTGACTTAGAAAATCCACCTTCGGCATATTTGCGTGCGCGTGTTATAATCCTATCGGAGCGTCATCATCATGATATTTGCTGAACCTCGCTAAGATGATGATGACGACTTCATATCCTCCTGATCTCCTTTTGCATAATCATGATCATCATCCTGATCTTTCACGAGGGTCATTCGCTGAAATTCGCTAAGTGGAGGCATCATCATGATATTCGATATAGAGGATCATCATGTTCATATCCTCCTGATCGCCTTTTTTGCAATATCATGATGATCACCCTATCTATTCAGAAGAAGTCGATATTGCATTCCTCAACAGCATGATCATATTTTACAATATCACCCTAGCGCAAATATCATGATGACCTCAACTCATCCTTGTGCTCCGAAAATGAAATATCATGATGATGTCATCATGATAACTCGATGAGGAGGTTCATCATCATCATATTTTTTATCCTGTCCTATGGTCAAGATCATCATGACCTTGTTTGTTCACCCGACATTTCGTGAAGTCCTCCTGCCAATGAAGTAAGACCTTTTGCAAATATCCTGATGATCATCATTATCATTTTTTCCCTTCGGCAGGATATTTTCCAAAACATGATCCGAAAGAGAAATATCATGATGACGTCATGTTCTAAGTTTAACAAAAGCTCCGGATATCATGATGACGTCATCCCGATCTGATAAACAAAGAAGCTAATATCCTGATGATCATCATCATCATTTTTTCCTTCAACAGGATATTTTCCAAAACACGATCTGGTTCGCGAAATATGATGATGACGTCTTATTCTAAGTTCAACAAAAGCAAATATCCTGATGATCATCATCATCCTGATCTTTCGAGAGGGTTGCCTTGGCCGCAAAGGGGTCGTATTACATTCATCATCCTGATCATGCTCCTTAGGTAACCCGATATCACAATTATCCCCTGATCTTAACCGAATATCATGATGACGTCATCCTTAGCATTTCAATGAAGCCCGAATATCATGATGACGTCACCATCATTTTCCTTTCCTCGGCAGCATGATCATATTCATATCCTCCTATTCTTCTTCAACATGATGATGATGATGATGTTGTTCTTTTCTCCAATATGCAGAAGCGAAATATCATGATGACGTCATCTGAACCTTCAGGAGGGAGAGCATCATATTTCCAGAATATCATGATGATGAAGTAAATATCGACCAACATGTTTTTTTGACGCGCCGATAGCGATGGTCATGCCGATGGGCGGGAAATGAGGCGGTGGAATTTTAAAGTGTTTTTTTTGGCGCCTGTGGCATTTTCTCGGTCAGCGATGGTTGACCCGATGAATCTTGAGCAGTCTGAGCGCATTTTGGATGTGTTTTGAGGAGTATTCTGGATCCGATTTCCACAATCTTGTGCAGTCACCTGGGTTTAAACGCTTATTTTAATTTCATGCTGTTTATGTGATAAATGAAATACTTATTGCTTGTCTTGTCTTGCAGGCTTGCAGTTGAGGAAGCAGCTGGAAAGTCAACACAGTGACCTCATGGAGGCAGAAGATCTGATCTCAGGAGCAAGAAGATAAGGATGAAATGTGAAAGTCAAGGCCATTCAAGTAAAGAACAAGGTCGCAGCTGAAGGTATTACTGCAACAGACAAACAGAAGTTATTACCCAGCTGCCGGAACTTCTCAGAAGGGGCAATATTTCGCCCAGATTTGACACTGCTCAGAGATATTTTTGAGAGCTGGTTCACCTGCATTTATTGCTGTAAACCAGGGGTTTGAACCAAGGGTTCAGTTAGGTTTTTGCTGTAGTGAGGACAATCAGAATGTCTTTATATTGTGCCTCTCTACACTGTAATACTTTACAACAGGGATTTTAGGAAAACAACAGTGGCTACAACAGTTTTTTTTCTTTTAGAAGCATACAGCAAGTTAGCATAGTTTAGAGGTAGAAGAAGGAGGTCGCCTGTTTGTCTGCAGTAAGGTGTGCGTGGAATGTTTGGCTGCCTTACTGTATCTGTAAAGCTTGTAAGTTCTCTGTAGTATGATCAATGAAACTAAGAGTCATTCCTACATTGTAAATCATGTATGACTATTCGTTTCTAATACAATAGAATCTGGAGTTCTGCATCTATCTTCTGAGTGTTCTCCTGCCCTTCTTTGTGTTTTGAAATATCTTCTTTGAGAGCTTGCAATTTTAAATGTATGTTTGTGAAAATGCTCAGAACTTACATTTAGGGTTTTTACTGTGGATTTGATCAAATTACTGTGGTATTTACATAGTGCATAACAGAAACAATTAGATCCTTTGGTAGATTAAATGAGGTATAGATTAGGTCTTTCTAACTTTTCCCAACCCATCTGAAATATTTAGCTGAAAACATAGAAATCTAAAGGAAATTGTCTCAAATTTGAAGAAGCATGCATAACAGAGCTATAAGTAGACAGTTTTCATAAATAGATAAAGAAGAAAGCTGCAAAAATTCAAGAAAACCATCTAAAACTTGCAGCCCGGTAACACTTGTATGCAAATGAACAGAATACTTGTTGAAATCTATGACTCTTTTGCATATTCTTAGTCCAGTAAGCCACCAAACAAACCTAAACTATGTAAGGCCCCTTGAACATTACAGCTTCACATTGACCAACTGAACTTGACCAACCGAACCATTGTAGACTTGGGATTAGTTGAATCTCAAATGATTCCTTCTTATCTTTCAAGTATAGTTTCAGTTCATTATATGTGAATTTTAACTTATTGTTATGATTGCATCAAAACAATCATCAACAGTTACACATTTTAAAATACAAGAAAAATGCCTCAACTAGATTTTGTCTAATGGAATGTGATCACTGTAGTATATGCTCAAAATAGATTTATTGGATATGTTAAAATGGATTTATTGGATATGTTAAAAATGGATTTATTGTAGATGTAATGAAGCATCTCCTAAAGTGGAAAAAAGTAAATGAAGAAGAAAAGCATTGTTTCCATTGAAGTATACCAGTGCATTGTACCTAACAAATAATTGAGCAATTGTTATTAGCATTAGGATCTCTTTATAATGTTTTTAGATAGATTTTAACTTGTTAGATCTACTATCAATATGCCACATAATTGTTAAATAAGATAACTTATGTCAAATTACAAGAATTCATTAATTTTAGATTTCCTACTATAAAATCTTTCTTTTATGTCAAATCTTGAAGGTAATGTAAAGCATAATGTGGAAGATTCCTATTATTCAATGCCATTAAAATATAAATGCTGAAATTTTATGACAATAATGAGAAATTAGGTTTCTAAAGAATCTTGCAATTCCCTAAACTAGATGAGATGACTAAGAAATAATATAAATGTAAAAAGAAAAATGTGGTAGACATGACATTAAAACAACCTACATACTTTATTTGACCTCTATGTCTTATAAGTACACCCCTAAACCTATAAGAAAACATAATATGGCAAGTGCACCTAATGGCTACATAATCAAACCAATATAGATTTTAATTTGGAAAACTATGTACATAGACTTGCTCCCACACTTTCTCCCATACTGGAACCATGTCCACACCCACTAAAAATGGTAAACTTGAGTAGTCTAATAATATGGATGGGTTATATAATTTTAAACAACTTTATGGTTGCAATGATATTATAAGAGCTAAAGAAAACTATAACTTTATTCTATCACATCTACCTAAACCCTAGATCTCAAATATAATACAAATAGTTAAATATGACCAATCATATCTCTAATGTGAAAAAAAAAACACTTAAGATGTTGGTAAAATAATCTATGGTATTTATATAAATTAATTTTCTTAAATTATCATTATTGTGGACCACTTTAACGAGTGACTGAAATGTAGAAAGAAATGGTCTTCTAGATCTTGCATAAGTATCTAATTATCTCAAACACATTTTCTTGTTGAAGGCTCATGATCTATGTGTAAAATATGTGAATTTCTTCATATCCACCCATTATGAACTCTAAACACTTACAACCCTTACAATATAAGATTTATAATTCAAATGCAAGTCTATAGGATGAAACATGTTATCTTCAAATTACATGCATGTAAACACTTGTAACTTTTAGCACATCAAATCATGAATCAATTATCTCCTATCAAACTTGTAAAATTAGGTGTAAAACTAGACAAGTCTGATAGAGTGACGAGAATAGAGAATTCCTAATAAATTTTGTTGCATAAAGATTTTAGATTTAATAAATTCAATCATGAAATAAAGTACTTAAGGATTGGTAATGTACAATTATATATTGTAATTCCTTGGTTAAAGTAAATATATTGTATTTGAATAGCATATTATTGTTCAAGCATTTTCTCAAACACTATCCACATGTCATGAAGCCTTTCCCTTGCACCCATCCCACAATCATGGTTACCGAAGAGACAAAATTTCATTCAAGAATTTTTTCAGACACAACATGTGCACTCTCCTATTGCAAGTATGTGCTAACTGGTGTTGTCATTGATGTCAACATGTTTGTGTTGTCATTGGTTCCAACTGTATCATCTGATATTGTTGTTTGTTGATTGATTGAAGAACACTATCTGAGTATTTTGCTCCGCATTTTCTCTGTATTGAAGACCAAAGCATGAGCTTTGGATATTATTTAGAGAAGTGTTTGAAGATGCTAAATCAAGAATTTGGTGGTCTGGCTCATTGTGCAAAAAAAGTTCTATTCACCAGTTTGAAGACTATGCCTGTTAATGTTTACAGAGTGACATGGAGATAGTAGTTTGCTCCACAGGTTGGAATTTGGTCTTGCAGTTCTGGACTTAATCTTATAAGGTCCTTAGATATCTTCATTCTAAAGGATTTATTATTTGGTGCTCTGGAAAGCAAGTTACTGATTAGAAGAGTTTGATAGCACGTCTGTTGAAAAGTAGTTTGTGATGTGTCTTCAAGTGATATGTGTTGTCTTCAAGTGAGATCTATTACAGTTGGATTTGTCAGCTCCCAAGTGATTCTATGTTGTTTGTAGATGTCTCCATAATGTATTGAAGGCATGTTCTTGATCCACAAGGTACAATGAAGATCTTGCAAGCATGTATCTAAGTGTTCTTGATGTTGTGCATTAGTTCTGGCTGATCTAGTTAGTTAAACTTGTTGTAGAGGGGATTTGTGGATTGTAGAAGCATGTCCAAGCATGTGAAGATGTGTTTGGGTCTAAGCTAAGCCACACAGTGTTCATCCTTCATTTATTTGCTTTACAAGTTTGTTTAGGTCTAGTCCTAATTTGATTTATGTATGTTTGCCGACCTTGGAGCTAGTTCTAATGGTTGTAGAATGTAATGCTGACCTTGATGTACATTCCAAGGTTGATGATAGGTATAAATGTATGCAATGAATTCATGAATAAGGTGACAAGTTGCAAACATAAAGTTTGAATTGTAAAAGCAGAACATAGCAAAGGAGATATTGTGCTTCAATGGAACTGAACTTAGGCATGATGTAGATGCTACTATATTAGTTCATCCTGGCAGTGATCCAACCCCATTAGTGAGTCAACCCTTAGCAGTGAGCCAACCCTCAGTAGTAAGCCACCCTCTTGGCAGTGTGGCTTTCATTTGGGCAGTGAGCCTTGGGCAGTGAGCCCTTTGGCAGTGAGTCTCTTTTGATATTCGGTATTTTTTCTGTCATTATATTGTGAGCTAGCACTCACCGTGGTCTTTCCCTGTTTAGGGTTTTCCACTTAAAAATGTGGTGTTTATGTGTGTATGGTGTTGATGTGTTCATGTTTTGATTCTACTATTGATGTTTAATGTTCATAATAGAATAAGGAGTTAAATTAAGTGAATGTGAAAGTGATATTGTGTAAAGAAGTTAAATTTTTTGATACAACTGATTCACCCCCCTCTCAGTTGTCTTGTGACTTTTAAAAATTGGTATCAGAGTGAGGTTCCTTGGAAGAAAGACTAACAACTTAAGGTTGATCCAGGATGGCACACAAGAAAGACATTCCTCAGTTCGATAGATCTGACTATGCCTACTTGAAGGTATGAATGCAAAGTTATCTTATATCTATTGGTTATCATGTTTGGATAATGGTTAAAGATAAGTACACACTACCTAAAGATGGTCCACAATCTAAAGAAGAGATTAAAGATTTTGAGGCTAATCATAAAGCTAGAAATGCTCTATTAAATTCCCTGTCTAACACTAAAATGGCAAAAGTTGTGGATCTGGAATCTGCTCATGAGATTTGGGACAAATTGAAGAAAATTTATGAAGGTGATGCATCTATCAAGAAGGCTAAATTGCAGAACTTGAAGACCACATATGAAACCATGCGAATGGCTGAAGATGAGAACATAACAAGCTACATATAGAAGATTGATGAAGTTGTTAACAACATCAGGGGTCTTGGTGGAAAATTGAAGGATGAGGATGTTGTAGATAAGATACTCAGAACTCTTCCCAAATCTTATAGTCACAAGGTATCTACTAGTGAAGAATTGCTTTATATGGGTAAACTTTCAAAAGATCAATTGCTTGGTAAACTGACTACTTTTGAGATGAGAGAGTTTGGTACTATTGATGGCCCTATGAAAATTGAGACTGCTTTCAAGGACAAGTAAGAAAAGACTGTTAGATCAGATAAATATGCTATGGAATCAGATGAAGAAGATTTAGCAGAGCTTGAAGCTAAATTTTCAACCATAATACAAAGGGGTAGCAGAGGAAAATTCAAAGGTAAGTTACCATTCAAATGTTTCAATTGTGGTAAAATTGGTCACTATGCTTCAAGATGTCCTGACAGAGCTTTGAAAATTAATGAAAGCAAAGGAAATATGGTAAGAAAGAGTTAATATGTTAGAGATGATGATGGTGTAACTAATGATGAAACTAATTTTGATGATGGTAATAGTAGTGAATGGTTGTTTATTGCACTTAGAGAAGAACCCATTTCTATTAATCTTGCAAGCTGTGTGAAGGAATGAAGTCCAGGAGAGTTGTTTGCATTTCATGCTGAAGGAAGATGAATGGATCATAGACAGTGGATGTTCAAATCATATTGGTGGTGTTCACCTAGGATTAGGGTTTTGAATTGTTATGCAGGTTTATGTTTTGGTCCTTTCAAACCCTTGGAGTCCTAGTTTTAGTTTTTCCTCGGCCTCCATGTAGTGATTTTACCATTTTTTCCCTGTCACACTTGAAAGAAAATTGTCAATGTGTCTGTGTATGCAAGTGTAAGTGTATGTTGGTGAGCTTGTGAAATTTCAGTCGGCTTCTAGAAATGGTGAAAATTTAGAGTTATATGCATGTTTTAATGCATATCGGGTCACATATACAAGGGAGAATCTTTTGCAAGACTCCCAGGAATATTCTGCACTTGTATGCATTTTCAATTGCATATCGGGTTCAGGGTGGAAGATACATTATGGGAATATTCTGGAGAAGATCCTGTGTTTGTATGTGCACGAGTGAATGTATGTCAATATACATTGGGTTTTTTATATGCAAGGAGGTCAAATATGCATGTGTTACAGTACCAGGGTCCGCTGCGACATACAAAATGAACAGTGCAATGTACAAGTGGCCTTGTATATTCTGTAATATACAAGGGCAGAAAAATGCAAGAGGACAAATGCAGAGCAAGCTACGAAACTAGGGGCCTATCACTTGTATATTTAGATATATAATCAAATATACATTTCATACATGCATCCCAGACATGAAATAGAAGTGCATTGTGGCAAATAAAAGGTTAATTTTTGTGGTTTGCATGTTTGTGTGCATTGTATATTGTGGATATACAATGAAGGACATACATTCCAGACCCTATGAAAATTTCATGCTGCTATATACAAGTTTGGGGTTTGTGAGTTGTATATGTGTTTATACATATCAATATACAACCCAATGTACATTGAAAAATATACAAAGGCTGGCGCACATATTTTTGCTACAGTGCAGCAGAGATACAATTAGTGGGGCCCGCAGGTGTATACAAACAAGTTTGTATATGTGACATACAAGCAAATATACAAAGGTAAATATGCAAATCGGATCTGATGCGAAGATCAAATTTAGCAAATTCAGGGTTGGCATCCGCGGCTTGTATATTTGAGTGCTTGTATGTGTGCCGATATAGAAGAGGTTGATATACAAGCTAGATTTTAAGATGAATGCTGTGTGTTTCATAGTTTTTGAAATCCGTGCCTTGTATGTATGAGGTGAATGTGCATTGCACTTGTATGTGCAATGCGATATGAAAAAAGAGGGAGATACAAGCCAGAACAGAACTCGATTTCAAACTATTCTATAAAATTTAAGGTCCGGCTTGTACATAAGGTGTTTGTATATGCATATGTTTATGCATATACAAGGGGTGAAAAAGGCAAAAATGAAGAAGAAAAAAGCCAATGATAGAGTCATGGGATGCCTACGTGGCACGTTTTCATTGGCAGGCGACTCTTCATGCATATTTTGGGACTGTTGATCTCGGCGATGGGTTTTTAGGTCAATGGTCAGGTTTTAAACCTTTAGCGATGGTTTTTTCCTTGTGTCTGCAGTCATGTTTCGAGCGGGAAAACTTCAGTGATGCGCTGCTGTAGATTTTGACGGTAGCTGAGGGTAGTTGAGCCATTTATGACAGAATTGCAAATAGGCATGGGCCGATGGTTGAATGGCCAAGTACCGGGTTCATGACAAAAATCTTCCAGTGGCGGCACAGGGCTCGAGCTCAACTACTCCTCGCCCTCCTCTTGCTTCTTCCCATTGTGTCCCCTGCTGCTGCATTTATTATTTTCAGCGCCATTCCTCATGCATTGATCTGGCAAAATTTTGACTTTGCCTTGTAATTAATTTCGTTGAGTGCAGAGTCATGGTATAAAAGCCATGCTATGTCACTCATTTTTAGTTGTTGAAAAATTGGACAAACTTCTAGCTCTGTGATACAATACAACTTAATTGGTGGCCCTGTCATGGAAGTTCTGTGAGTTTATGAGTCTCATGTTGTATGTTTCATGCATAAATTAACTAGTTTCATGCTGTTTTATATGAGAAATGCACTGATTGCATGTGTTTAATCATTTGTCTCCAAGTTGTGGCTGTATTTTCTTTTGAGTCTAAATAACTAAGGGTTATTTATGATTTGGGAATATGGGTTTTCTATATTAAATGTTTAATCTCCTACCTTTGTTCAAGGGACAAATTAAATGTTTCAGATTAATCATTGAGAAAATATGTTACAACAGGGATTCCTTTAAGTATGAATGACTAAACACTCTATTTTGGGAGGTATCTGTAAGGCAGATATAATAAAATCCCCTTGATACCTAGTCTTTGGTATATGTTTATGCTGACCATTCACATGTGTATGTCTACTAACTTCGAGCCCTGGATAGGCACCAATCTAGCCTTGCATTGAGGTTACACTCCAGGTCCTAGTTATGCATCCAAATGCAAATCAAACCTTTTAGGACATTAGAAGTAGTTTTAGGATCCAAAATCCTCTGTCTACAACTGAAAATAGGCCCAAAGCTAGCCCCTTTGCACTTATCTAATAGTTTTGGTCTGCTTAATAGAAGATTTATCTGCTTTGTTTCAACATCCCAGTCTTTGCACAGTTTTATTTCATAGATGTTGAGTAGGGAATACCCCCCTTGGTTTTACAGAGCCTAAAGAAGAAGAGGAGATATTTATAGAGTCTAGCTCCTATACTGTTGGCCGCTGGCCCGAGAATCCTATTGATCAATGATGGCTACCTTATAGGGATAACTGGGAACAAGCATCCAGTCTGGGAAAGTAACCAACACACATCACAAGAGACAAGAGTAAGTTTGTTAAGTTTGAAAAGCATGATGGAGGACTTGTTAGGTTTGGTGATGATGCAGCTAGTAAGATGTGTGGAAAATGATCTATTACTTTTGATGGCAAGCATAATACATATGATGTTCTTTATGTCAATGGCTTAAAGCATAATCTTCTAAGTGTTGGACAAATGTGTGACAAAGGATATAATCTTGTGTTCAAGGACAATGGATGTAAGATAAAGAATAGCTCCGGAACCTTAATTGCTGCTGGTAAGAAGACTCATGGTAATGTCTATCATTTGAAAGGTGCTAAAAATTGTTGTTTGTTGGCTAAGACAGATGAAAGTTGGCTATGGCATAGGAGAATGTATCACATTAACTTTAATAATCTGGTGAGAATAAGCACTATTCAAGCTGTAAGAGACCTACCCAAGATTACGAAACCTGCCAATGTTATATACAAAGAATGTCAATTTGGGAAGATGACAAACACTAGTTTCAAGAGCAAAGAACAATCCTCTACCGGTTTACTAGAGTTGGTGCATACAGGCCTATGTGGTCCTACAAGAACAAGAAGTCTTCAATGTGAAAGGTATTTCATGCTTCTGATTGATGATTTTTCAAGAATGACTTGGGTTACTTTCCTTACAGAAAAAGTAGAAGCATTAGATAAGTTCAAGGCATTCAAAGCTATGGTTGAAAATGAGTTAGATTTGAGAATCAAGTGCTTAAAGTCTGGCAGAGGTGGTGAGTTTACTTCAAGTGAGTTCAATGCTTTTTGTGAAGAATATGGAATAAATAGACATTTGTCTACCCCTCGAACTCCTTAAGAAAATGGAGTGGTTGAAAGGAAGAATATAAATGTTCAAGAAGCTATCAGAACAATGATCAATGAAGTAAACCTACCGAAAGTGTACTGGAAAGAAGCAATACACACTACTATCTACATTCAGAACAAAGTGTAAATCAGAGTAGAAGAAACAAAGACACCTTATGAGCTGTGGTATGGTAAAACTCCTACTGTGAAATACTTCAAAGTTTTTGGAAGAAAATGCTACATCAGAAGAGATGAAGAATTAGGAAAGTTTGATGCTAGATGTGATGAAGGTATATTCCTTGGGAACTCTACTAAGATCAAGGCTTACTGGTGCTATAACAAAAGACTAAGAAAGATCATTGAAAGTGCAGATATGAAGGTAGATGAAGATATTCAACTAGATGGATATGAGTCATATGGATCTGCTAATACAGAAAAAGTTGAAAAAGGCAAAGAAAAGAAAGTTCAGACTGAAGTGTAAGTTGCTTCGGAAGAAGAAGAAATTCAAGCTGAAGCTTTGGTAAGAATTCCTAAAACTCCAAGGTATGTGCAAAGAGATCATTCTGAAGATCAAATTATTGGTGACAAAAGGAAAGGTGTGATGACAAGAAGTAGGACTACAAAAGAACAATTAAATCTCTATCTGCTTTCAAAGGTGGAACCTAAAATAATAAATGAAGCATGCAATGACGAACATTGGGTTAAGGCAATGAAAGAAGAATTAATGTAGATTGAAAGAAACAAAACATGGGAACTTCTCCCTAGACTAGCTAACAAGAATGTGATTGGAAAAGAGTGGGTTTTCCAAAACAAACCAAATGAAGTTGGAGACATTGTGAGAAACAAGGCAAGACTTGTGTGTAAAGGCTACTCACAAGTGGAAGGAATTGACTATGAAGAGACCTATACTCCAGTGGCAAGAATGGAAGCTATCAGACCTTTTTCCATTTGTAGAACATAAAAACTTCAAGGTATATCAGATGGATGTGAAATCCACCTTCCTGAATGGTGAGCTAGAAGAAGAGGTCTACATAGAGCAACCAGATGGGTTCTAGTTATCAGGCAAACAAGACATGGTATGCAAGTTGAAGAAGGCCTTGTATGGATCGAAGCAAGCTCCTAGAGCTTGGTATGCAAGACTAGATAAGTATCTATTGCAATAGGGTTTCAGTAAAGTGTCCGCAGATACTAATTTGTATATCAAAGTAAGCAAAGATCAAATCCTGATTATTGAAGTCTATGTAGATGATATCATATTTGGTGGAAATGAAGAGATATGCAAGAATTTTTCAAATGAAATGCAAAAAGAATTTGAGATGTCTATGTGTGGTGAGATGAACTTCTTTCTTGGACTGCAAATCAATCAGACAGATAAAGGCATTTTCATTTCTCAATCAAAGTATGTCAGGGAATTGTTGAAGAAGTTTCAAATGGAGGACTCTAAACCCATATGCACTCCTATGGTTACTAGTTGTAAGCTAAGCAAGAATGATGAATCTCCTATAGCTAATCAAAGCAAAAATAGATCAATGATTGGAGTACTACTCTACCTAACTGCTACTAGACTAGATATCATGGATGCAGTCTATCTTATGGCCAGATTTCAATCAAATCCTAGAGAATCACATGTGATGGAAGTAAAGAGGATATTCAGGTATTTGAAGGGCACTCCTAATATGGCTTGTGGTATCCTAAGAACAATAATTTTTCTTTAAGTGTCTAAATAGATGCAGATTGGGATGGATGTACTGATGATAGGAAAAGCACAGGTGGAGGTGCATTCTTCCTTGGAGATAGGGCAGTATCTTGAATTAGCAAGAAACAAGAATCAATCTACTTATCTACAGCAGAAGCAAAATATATTGCTGCAGTATCATGTTGCACTCAGGTGCTATGGATGAAACAGACCTTGAAGGATATCAGAGTTGAGTATGATGGGTCAATCCCTATTCTTTGTGATAACACAAGTGCCATAAATATTTCAAAGAATCCGGTGATGCATTGAAAGTCAAAGCACATTTTAATCAAGTATCACTTTTTGAGGGAGAAAGTTGTAGAGAATGAGGTGAAACTTGAGTATGTACCTACAAAAGATCAAGTTGTTGATATATTCACTAAGGCTCTTCCAAAAGACACATTTGAGTATCTCCTATAAAAATTAGGGGTTATTGCCACTCCTTCCTTAAACTAGATGCATAAGAAGATGCATCAGCCCAGTGTGCTTCAAAGTATATTTCTCTTTTTGGATTGATGTTGAAGGCTACCTCTCAAGGGGAGTAGGTAGTAGGTTGAGATGATTGTTGCTTTTAGGGGGAGTAAAGAATGGTTTCAGACTAGTAGTGTGTAAGTATGTGTAGTAGAAGATGTGATTCCCTTTTCCATTGATGTCAAAGGGGGAGAGAGATCATGTGAAAAACTTAGGGAGAGAAAGAGTTTAGATGTGCAAAAAGAAAGGGGGAGTTCTGATGGAGATTTGTGTCTTGATGGTGGAACATGTTTTTCACATCATATCTTGCCATTAATGAAAAAGGGGGAGATTGTTGCAAGTATGTGCTAAATGGTGTTGTCATTGATGTCAACATGTTTGTGTTGTCATTGGTGCCAACTGTATCCTTTGATATTGTTGTTTGTTGATTGATTGAAGAACACTGTCTAAATATTTTCCTCCACATTTTCTCTATATTGAAGACTGGAGTATGAGCTTTGGATATGATTTAGAGAAGTGTTTGACGATGCTAAATCAAAAATTTAGTGGTCGGAATCGCTGTGTAGAAAAATTTCTATTCATCAGTTTGAAGACTGTACCTGTTAATGTTTGTAGAGTGACATGGAGATAGTATTTTGCTTCGCATTTCTCTGCAAGTTGAAATTTGGTCTTGTATTTCTGGACTTAAGCTTATAAGGTCCTTAGCTATCTTCATTCCAAAGGATTTGTTATTTGGTGCTCTGGAAAGTAAGTTACTAATTAGCAGAGTTTGACAGTGTTTGTTGAAAAGCAGTCTATGATGTGTCTTCAAGTGATATCTATTGTCTTCAAGTGATATCTGGTGCGGTTGGATTTGTCAGATCCCAAGTGATTCTATGTTGTTTATAGATGTCTCCAGAATGTATTGAAGGCATGTGCTTGATCCACAAGCTACAATGAAGATCTTGCAAGCATGTATCTAAGTGTTCTTAATGTTGTGCACTAGTTTTGGCCGACCTAGTTAGTTACACTTGTTGCAAAGGTGATTCGTGGATTGTAGAAGCATGTCCAAGCATGTGAATATGTATTTGGGTCCAAGCTAAGCCATGAACTCTTCATCCTTCATTCATTTTCTCTACAATTTTATTTAGGTCTAGTCCTAATTTGATTTATATATGTTTTCCAACCTTGGAGATAGTGCCAATGGTTGTAGAATGTAATGCCGACCTTGATATATATTCCAAGGTTAATGATAGGTATAAATGTATTCAATGAATTCTTGAATGAAGTTATGAAGATAAAGTGTGAATTGTAAAAGCAGAGCAGAGCAGATGAGATATTGTGCTTCAATGGAACTAAACTTAGGCATGGTGTAGATGCTACTATATCAGTTCATCCTGGCAGTGAGCCAACCCTCAGCAGTAAGCCACCCCTAACAATGAGCCACCCTCTTGGTAATGAGCCTTTTAATTTGGGCAGTGAGCCTCTTTTGATATTTGGTATTGTTACTACAATATATTGTGAGTTAACACACATCGTGGTTTTTCCTTGTTTAGGGTTTTCCATGTAAAAATCTAGTGTTCATGTGTGTATGGTGTTGATGTGTTCATGTTTTGATTCTGTTATTCATGTTTAATGTTCATAACAGAATAAGGAGTTAAATTAAGTGCAAATGAAAGTGATATTGTGTAAAGAAGTTAAAGTTTTTGATACAACTGATTCACCCACCCTCTCAGTTCTCTTGTGGCTTTCAACACTCTCTACCCTACCATTCTATGCATATCGTCCAAGTATGGCATACCATGCAACCACTATCCAATCAGGCTCTAAATCCCTACACTTTGTGTACAAAATTATAAGTTTACATCTATAGAAAAGCATTGTCTTGAGATCTAATTTTAATAATTTGGGTATGAACAAGCTTGTTGTGATAGTGCAAGGAAGATTTATTATAGAGGATGCAAGATAACAAATTTAATAGAAGTGGAAATAAATTTGCGCAATTCAATTGCCGATGAACATTTTAAATGTCATGTAGATGGTAAAAAAAGGATATTTACAAGTGATAGACGAGGAAGTGCTATATAAAATGCATGTGTTTGGAGAGCATAGTCATTGTACAATTACCTTAACCTAACCATGAGTTGCCTATTTGAGACACATGTGAGTTGCATGATAGATGTTAAAAGACATTAAATTCAAAAATCGGAGTAGATATTTAATTTTTCTATTTTTAATGCAAGGAAATAGCTGAAGGAAGTTTCTTTAGTTATGGATTAGAAAACATTAGAAATTAGTTAAAACAATTTCTTACAAAAATGTTTAAATAGATTTTTACACCTTCTTTTGCCTTGTAAAACTGTAGATTTCTTTTGACAATTTGTGGACATAGAAAGGAGAACCAATCATAGCACAACAATTTTTTGGATGTAAAAAGTAGGCATGTTCAGATGGAAAATTATTGCATTGGAATGTAGCTAAATTTTTTTTGAAACTTGATTATTTGAAACAAGGATTAATTAGAAGTTAAAAACTGTGTAGAGAAATAGTTCCATGACAAGAACTAATAATAACATAAAATATAAGGATTTATATTATAACATAACTCTAAATTCAAATGTGCTTTATATTTAAGAGCATTGGGAATTGAAGATTTGAGTTATGATCATTTATCAACAAGTAACTAGATAATTTTTTTGAAAGAACTTTTAAAGTTTTGATATTTTGTATTGCTAGTTCATCTCATTAAATTATTTAAAAATATAGCATATGCATATTTTTGGATTTTGTACACGCTAATAGGCCATTGAGTTAAAGAAGGAATGAAGATGTTTAGCCTCTCAATGTAATTCATGCCATTGATTATTTTAATTTGATGGTTGGAAGCCTCAATCTGTCATAAACACAATTCATATGATTTAAAAGGGGCATAGATGATACTATAATAAATACGAAAGGGTTTTTACCCTTAATAGAGCATTGAGTTAAAGAAGGAATGAAGATTTTTAGCTTCTCAATCTAATTCATGCCATTTTTCATTTTAATTTGATGGTTGGAAGCCTTAAACTATGGAAAACACAATTCAAATGATATAAACAGGGCATATATGATACTATCATAAAGATGAAAGGATTTTTAACCTTAGTACTTTTATGTATCATTGAACAATATTGAATAGATGGATAACAATTTCCCAAACATTTGAATCAAAGTTGTTGGGTGGAAAAATAAATCAACATGGAAAGGGCACATTATTTTAGATAGACACAAAAAGAGGTATACTTTAGAACTTCCACAAGTCATATATCGTTTGATCTAATAAACAACAACACTATAATTATTGAAGAGGTCGGTGCCCTATGTATCAAAAGGAATCCAAAATAAATTATTTCTATGAATAATGATATGTTTTCGCAACCCTTGATGAAGTTCTAGCGTACAAGGATTGAATAATTGTAAAAAAAGATTGAATGCAATATTTAGAACTTGTCAACAAATAAGGATAATACATGATTCAAACATATTGACTATGTTATTGAATTTTAATTAAAAACTAAGTCGATGTTTTAAGTAAAATTGATCAAACATAGTTGGTTTACTAGTAGCATGAGTAGGGTGCTATATCTTAGCAATTAGATCTAAGGTTCAACATATTTTTGACTTAAAAGGTTGATTACAAAGATGCATCCACAAGTGCTAATGATTAACCTTGGTATAGCAAAAATCACATCGGACAAGTTTGAGGAGTTGTTTCATAAACATTAATTAGTAGATGTTTAAAGAGTTTTGTTACTTTCAACAAGATAGTATAACCAGAAAAGTATATGAATCTTGCTTTTCGAATCTATATATACGGGGTAATCTAGAAAAGATCAAATGGCATTTTTTATTATTTTGTTTGCTATTGTGAACTAAGTTGAAAAAAAATTGAGTCGACTATCTTTTCTAAAATATTTAAGAAAATTTGATTGACAAAGGAAGAATTTATATGTTGTACATAAAAAAATAAATACCAAAATTCAATAAAATCTGCAAAAATATCTTAGACGAAATCAAGTTGAATGATTGATTGCGGAGTTGTTACATTTTAAGGATAAAGTTGAAAGACGAAGCTTAAGAACATGTAGACAAGTTGAATGACTCATTTTATAGTTTTAAATTATTAAAGCAGGATAATTATTAAATTTTTCAATAGAAATGAGCTGTGAAATTATTACTAATTGACCATTAAAATCTATAATATTTAAATATTTAAGTAGAGTGTTTTAACTATACTAAAATTCCTTACATTATATCTAAAATTCGAAATATAGGCAGTCAAGTTGAATTATTCATAGTGGAGTTGTTAAGGTTTGGGCTATATAAAGCATGTAATGAACCTGTAATACGCAATCGAAAGACACATTTCTATCTTTTCCTGTTCTGTCTGCTGCTTTTGCGCTTTGTTTTAAATGGCTAATCGCATGACTTACTTGACGTTGGGGCTTTTTCTGTTCGTATGTTGTTACAGCTACCATGTCATGGCGGGGGATCCCGATCCCTTGCAGGACTTCTGTGTCGCTGACGAGCAAAGCAAGGGTGAGTTTATCTAAAAGCTTTCTTCATTATACCTATGTCTCCCTCTGTTTATGTGAGTTGCTAACAAATGGATTATACAGTTTTGGTGAACGGGTTCGTGTGCAAAAACCCAAAGGCAGTTTCAGCAGACGACTTCTTCTTCCATGGACTGCAGCAACCCGGGAACACAAACAATGCAGTAGGCTCCAACGTAACGGCGGTGAACGTTCAACAGATAGCAGGCCTCAATACGTTGGGAATATCGTTGGCCCGCATCGACTTTGCAGTGGGTGGAATAAATCCTCCTCATACTCACCCCAGAGCCACTGAAATTCTTGTTTTACTGGAAGGCGAGCTTTTTGTGGGGTTTGTTGATACCACCAACAAGTTTTTCAGCAAAACATTGGAAAAGGGAGATGTGTTTGTGTTTCCCAAAGCGCTGGTGCATTTCCAGCAGAATTTGGGGAAGAAAAATGCAGTGGCCATATCTGGATTGAGCAGCCAGCTTCCCGGAGTTCAAATAATTGCCAATTCTCTCTTTGGAGCGAAACCCTCTGTCCCGGATACCGTCTTGAGCAAGGCCTTCCGCATCACTCCAAAACTCGTGGATTCCATTCAAGCCAAATTCACCTAAGATAACGTATTGGACTCTTTTGAGTTTTGTTCTAAAACTAAAATAAAACAAGTAGTTGTGGTCTACTAAATAAAGCAAGGAACACCAGAGATGGTCCTCCTAGCCTAATGTATTAATTTTCAGCTTAATATAACTGCTTATGTCTCGCCATTCTCATTTTCCTTCCTATCGATTGCATTTATATGGCTATTAAAAAATACTAGCGACGTCCTTCTATAAAGGAATCTAGCATCAATGCACGCCTATTGAAGAACCAACTGCGTACTATCTTATTTGTATTCTTCGGAAGCGAAACAAGCTCACAAATTTCATGTTGCATGAGGGGCGTCGTACTATTTGGTTTATTCTCTTCACATGTGAGAGACTGATGTATTAATGAGAATTAAATCAGTCCCAGTACCTTACCTGTAGCTTGTTGGCATCATCGTTTAACTTTGAAGAGCATCACTTCGTTGGCTTTATTACAAAAATGTTTAGCCGATTATTAATGACTCAATCTTTGATGCATGAGGGACTATGGTTTTATTTAGATGAATTTTTTATTTTGTAAAAATAAAAGGATAAATATATTAATTAGGAATCATGAAAATTTTATAAAAAGATTTCCAAACAGTCACAATTGTCACTAAAGCTCATATAGTGAAAATCCAATGAGGTTTTCTACTAATCCACCATGTCTAGGATCCAAAGGAAACTATGAAACCATCAAAACACAATCTCAAAGAAAATCATGCAAGAATGATCAAAACAAATCATTATGAAGAAGTTGAAGAAATTGTGAAGATTGATCAAAGGACAAGGACTCCCATTCTGTGACATTCTAGCTGGGATTAACATTAGAGGCCCATTTGGCCAAACAATCCGCAACAACATTCCATTCCCTAAGAATATGAACAAAAGAGATGGAATTGAAATTTTGAAAAAGGTGAATAATCTACTCCAAAAGAGATGCCAACCTCCAAGAAGATTCATGAAACTTCCCATTATTTAGAAGAGAGAACAAAATCATGGAATCCATCTCAAAGATTATCTTTTCCAACCTAGCTCACAAGCTTTCTCTAGAGCCACAAAGATGGCCTAGGCCTCCACCTAGTTATTAGTGCAAAATTGGTAGCAAAAGAGAAAAAAAGTGAACAAAACCATCACTATCATGCCCAATACCACCAATCCCAATTATACTCAAATTTCCTTGAGAAGAACCATTTGGTATCAATTAACAAAAAAAAAAACAACAGGGGAGGAGATTATTTACCTACTCTATTCACCTTTTTAGAAGATTTGATCCAAGAGCCAACCAAATGACCCAAATCTAATTGCCTTAAGATAAGAAATTTAGAAGGAGCTAGTACTACTTCATCCAAAGAGCACTTAGTAGCTAGAGTTTCTTTTATTGAGTCCAAAATCATCTACTAAATGTGTATCAGGAAAATCGATCTATTCTAATCTAATAAAACCAAAAATCCAATAACATAAAGAAAATGAATTTAAATAAAAGCCATGACAAATAATCAATGAAATAAAGACTTTTACCGTAATCTGTGTTGTTTCCTTTGGATTGAATGTGGATTGCTCAATGAAGTTGCAAAGCCATAGCTGCAACAAGCAAGTGTAATGCTCAAAGTGCTCAAAGATCAATGTCAAATGATCGTAAGGTTGCTCAATCGACGCGTTGTGTATGCTCAAAGCTCTGTTAAGTATGCCTGAGAATACAATCGAAGAGAGAGACTCAATGAAGGAGATGAGGAGGGCTATATAGATTTCAATGAAGATCAATCAACGGTCCAGATAATTCAGAAGAATCAACGGAGGAGAACAGTTGAGGAATGTGCAACGAATGAGGAGAAGACATGTGTCCTGCTTTCTTTTGCATGAGAGGAGTTATCAAAAATAGAAGAATAAGTTAACTGAAGAAATAAATCAATTAAAAGAAAAGCAATCAGTTAAGTGATTTAAAACAAGAAGAAGAGATTTGCATGAGAAAAGAAGATATTTTGCTTTATTAAATATAGAAAGCTTGAGTTATTTTAGAGATAACTCAAATTAGAAAAAAAAGATAATTTAAATAAATATTTGATTTATTTAAATTTAGAGAAGATATTTTGGAAGAAAAAATTAAATAATTAGAATTATTTAATTTAGAAGATTTGAAAGCAAATTAAATAAATAAATTTATTTAATTGTTGTGCATAATTTTGGAAGAACAATTTTGATTTAATTAAATAATTTAGATTATTTAATTAATGTGGACTTAATTTTTGGACAGAAGATAAATGATCAAATTAAATAATTAAAATTATTTAATTGTGGAAGAATAATAGAGGAATTTAATTTAATTAATTAAACAAAGAGGATTTATTTAATTAATGTTGAATTTAGGAGATTTAGAAGAATTTGGTGATTTTAATTAAATAATTAGATTATTTAATTAATGTGTAAAATGCAGGTGATTAGGAAGAAATGATGAAATGCAAGTAGCGTGACAAGTTGGTCATTTTAGGGTGTCTACATTTTGCCCCTCTTTGATGCAATGCAGTTTACAACGTTGCGTCAAAGAAATCGATTGTTGAAGATGATACAATTTTTATGCCCCAATGTAGGTAGTTGCCCCAGCGTATGCCCCCTCGAGCGGGAAGACAGGGAAGTGACAGAGGAAAGGTGTTGATGCTTGACGAGAAAAGTGCGCGACCAGGAGGAAGAAAAAGCAGAAAAAGGGGTGGGAAAGAAAAACTATGGGGGGGGACACTATAAATAGGTCCCATGGGGACCACAATCCTCATTTGCACCCCTTGAGATTCTAAATTTAGAGAGGAGAGCTCCTAAACTTAGTTGAGAGAGAGTTGAGCAGACAGCGAGGAGAGATGCCTATTCCAGTGTACAGACATCGGGCGGAGCTGGTGCGGACCTACGGGAGGCCAGCAGGAGCTCCGACAATGGTAAGTGATCGAAAACCCCCTTTGAATTTGTCGATTAGGGGTAGATTAGGGCTAGGTTTAGGTAGGTAGTACCATTGTAGCCAAAAGCGCTTTAGGTTTTTGTAGCGCGGGTAGTAGTCGGCTGGCGCGCTTTTGGTGCACCGCAGCGCACTTGGTACGCGGGCGTAGCGCACTTGGTAAAATCAAGTCACGTTTGGTGTTGGGAGAGCGTCGCAGCGCGGTCGGCAAAATGCCGCAGCGCGTTTGGTAGTTTAGTGAAGCGCTTAGGGTGGGGCAGAGTAGCGTTGTTGGCAGGGGATCAGAAAAAAATGCGTCGCGTCTGGTAGTGCAGAACGACGCGGCTGGTATAGGAGTAAGGCGCTGTTGGTAAACAGGTCGCTTTTGGCAGAAAAAATGTGGCGTGGCTGCGCAGACAGTGTGGCGCGGTGGGCAGGGAGACATAGCGCGGTTGCCTATAACCAAGCACTTTTGGCTAGATAGAAGCAAAGTTAGGGTTTAATAGAATGGGGGGACATAGAAGAGAGACGCCTAGCCTAGCCGACAAGAGGGAAAAGGGATGGTTGGGGGTTGCATAGCATAGCCCAGGGGTAGATAGGATTATGAGGATTTGGTTATAGAAGAACTGACACGTGATTTATTATGGATGTAGAGGATTTTGCCGCCACTGATGTCACGAGAGCGACATCACGCGGTAGCGCACGAGGTTGTACAGCTGACCTGGGAGGAGGATGCATTCTTAGAGCATGCAGGACTATGGCATGTGGCACACCTGACACACATTAGGGCGAATCTCACCCTAGTGACAGCAGTCGTGGAGAGGTATCACAGCGAGACCTCGTCATTCCACTTTCTGACAGGGGAGGCTACAGCGACACTGGAGGATGTATACCGCATCTTGAGGATTCAGATAGATGGGGAGATCATGGACTTTGACCCGGCACGGGGCGAGGCAGGCTTGGAGGAGGTCTTCTGTACAGATGACCTGTGGATAGACGACGGGGAGATCCGATGGGCAGACGTCCTGAGACTCTATGACAGGATCTGTTGGATAGTTGCATCACTGATTGGCGGTTTCCTGTGTCCAGATAGGAGATCCAGAGGTTTATCAGTTGGCTGGGGGACTGTACTATCAGGGATGTTCACCCACGGTAGACAGTATGCGTGGGGACCCTATGTGCTGGGACAGCTATATCATGATATGCATTATTGCGTGTGCAGGAGAGGCAGGAGCCTCTCAGCAGGGGTGACCTTATTACAGGTGTGGGCGTGGGAGCACATTCCAGTGATTCGACCCATGGCACAGTGCCATCGAGACAGAGGCGAGCCCTATGCGTTTCTATATGACGGGGTGATGACACATCAGAGGATGGGGTCTGTCAGCTACTGGAGGCGGCAGATTGACGAGATGGACATATTCATATGGAGGCCGTGGTTATTATGCGAGGAGTGGCCGGATGAGCACGAGCAGCTCATGTACTGTAGACAGGCTCGCTATCTGTTCGGTAGACGGACAGATATGATAGAGAGATATCTTCCAGAGCGGGTACTTAGACAGTTCAGCCTACCACAGGGGCTTCCAGTGGGGGAGGCCACACATGCCAGGATGCGCAGAGAGACTGGAGACTGGGACGCAGTGATCCCAGTGGCGACATCATTAGGAGAGATACGGGGACTTATCCCCGTGAGATGGGATTGGGACTCTGGGCTAGCAGACCCAGGGACACTGCCAGAGTATGATCAATACTGGCAGATAAACAAGCTGATGAGATTGACTACACCAGGTGTAGTAGGGGCAGTGGGAGAGGTATTAGTCCTTGGAGGAGAGGCCAGGATGAGGCGGCAGGCGAGGGCAGCCAGGCAGCAGACAGGTAGTCAGCAGGCAGGTGGCCAGCAGGAGGATGTTGAGATGGCGGAGGCAGTGGGCCCAGTCGTAGAGACTGATCTGCAGAGGGCCGAGCGACTGCTGCAGGAGGAGATAGCCTGGAGGACTCGACTAGAGCTCTGGATGGTGAGACTGAGGAGAGACAGGGATACAGCATGGGCGGAGGCGAGGCAGGCAGAGGCCACAGTCCAGGCACAGACACAGGCAGCCACAGCAGCACAGACAGCCCTGGCATAGGTACAGGCACAGTTACAGGCACAGGTGCAGGCATACAGACAGTTATAGGCCCAGGTACATGCATAGGCACAGGCACAGATGCAGCCGCCGGCCACACCAGCAGCAGACTCTGAGGAGGTAGCACAGGCCAGGAGAGAGATAGACGCAGAGGTACAGCTGCGGTTGACAGCAGAGGCCACACTCTTTAGAGTGAGGCGGGAGAGAAAGGAGGCACACCGTGCGCTGGGTGCAGACTAGAGGACATTATACAGCGAGCTCGTCTGAGTGCAGGGCGAGCTAGTATTAGCTGGCCGGGAGGTAGAGTATTACAGGGGTTTGTATGTGGGAGCGGTGCCAGCAGCTCAGCAGGCACCGAGCTACAGAGATAGGAGCAGATCTGGGGCATCCAGATCTCAGAGGACAGGGCAGTCAGTGTCCTCAGTTAGAGGGCCACTCTTACCGCCAGGGGGAGGAGGAGGACCATCAGGGGGACCTCCACCGAGCACAGGGGGAGGACAGGGGCCACAGCAGGAGGGCAGCTCTACCCACTAGGGCATACTCATTTGTATTGTATCATATTGTACCATTTTTGTATCATTTTGAGACAGATGCCTGGGTCATACTGATGTATATTTTGCGGGCTCTTGATAGCCTTAATGTACTATATTGATGTATATTTGGATGTATACACCTTTTGTATTATTGATGTAGACACAGAGACATTGTATTATTGATGACCATTACATGATATCTATATGATGATCTATTTAGCTCACTATTGTTCATGCTTTTTGTGTATGCATTATCTGATGTCATGGATGTGATGATATGTATGTATGATTATGGATTCATGTGATGACATATGTTGCTTATATGATGCTTATAGATGTATGATAATAGAGATATATGATGATATAGATGTGATGACTAGTGATATCTGACATGTGGGTTTTGCAGATATGCACCAGAGAGGAGAACAGGAGGAGATGGAGGACAGAGACTGCTGATCGATTACTGTAATGAAAACGATATAAAGGGTGTGGGAATGGATGAATGAGCTTGTTGCAATGGTTTCGCATTTGTATATAAAGAGCAACCCTTATTTTGATATAGCACGTGGATAGTTCGCCACCAAGGTATAAAAGACCCAGGTGCAGTAATATCCGAGTGCGTGGACGTTGACTCTACAAGCAAGCGGTTTGAACTTAGATCTCTTAGACAGAATATAACCTTGTTGGAACATGTGAATAAGCCATAGTCTTGAACATAAAATAAACTTCAATACATGTAAATGCAAGAAGAAATATTAATATGTAAGATGCTAGGCCGTAACACACACAAGATAGATATGATGCTAAGAAAGATACTAAAGATCATTCCTCAAACACGGCACACAAACAGCAATGACTATGCCCCCAATCCGTACTGCATCGCAACATACCAAGATTATAGATAAACCAAGGTAGTCTTGAATAGGTAATGGATACAGGAACAAAAGATAAACCAAAAAGTAAATTGACTGACTTCAAAGTAAACATACAGTCAACATATTCTCTTGCCAAAGAGGTTGCTCAGGGTAGATTAGATAGGAAAGGTAATAGCCTTATCGTAGGAACTCTGTGTCCGTTAAAGGGGGTTATCTACCTAAAAAGACAATGCCTCACTAGAGGAAATGCCACATGTCGCAGGAGACGCGTGTGTTGGTCTCGACAATGGAACACTTCGCAGAAGACAAGCCTATGGATCTAGGGCTTTGGTTAAGCGGGACTTAGCTGATGTTGGCAATCGGTATGCAGGACAGTAGATGACTCTGGAAGGAAGCCTTTTTGCTTCAGGTTTGTTAAGGACTTTTGCTTGGAAAGGATGCGCTAGCTCGCTGCTTGAGTTAGTCAAGTCGAGGCGAATGGATTTTGATAAATGGAAGACTAGAAGGATGACAGTGCTAATGGATTGAGATGGGCGGAGAGTGGTGGATCGTGTGTGCCTGAGTACTAGATACATCCTTCGTATTCCAGACTGCCTACATACCCTGTATCCATGGGATCAAGGCACATTACGAGGAAAGATGAACGTGATAAATATGTAGTTCTAGATAGAGTGATGAAATGGATCAAGGTGGAAAGGAGGGGATCTGATGTACCTGAGTACTGGAAACTTCCTTCATATTCCAGACTGCCTACATACCCATATCCATGGGATCAAGGTACCTTAAGACTGAGAAGCGATAATATGTAGTTCTAGTTGATGTGATGACGCGGGAGAAGGATTGAGAAGAGGGGATCTTATGCACCTGAGTACTGGAAACGTCCTTCGTATTCCAGACTGCCTACATACCCATGTCCATGGGATCAAGGTACTTTAAGATTGCGAAGAGATAATATGTAGTTCTAGTTGATGTGATGATGTAGAAAACGTGTTGAGAAGGTAACAGCCTTATCGTAGGAGCGATGTGTCCGTTAAAGGGTGTTACCTGTGGAAATGAGAAAAGATTGAAGAGCGCTGCAAACCACGAACAAGGAACCAATCCTAGTCCTAAGTGAAGGAAAGAGTTGCCCCCATTCCGGTAGAGGAAACTGTATGGATGACCGCCGAAGAAGACACAGAAAGACTTGACCTAGGACAAGACAGTGTTAACTGTAGACATAGATCAAGACGTAGGATGACAATGAGGGACATTGACAAACTTCCAAGCTATACTAGATAGGGAGATGGAAATGCAAACAAGGTCAATGGTTTTATTATGGGTGGATGGAAAGGCATGCTGCGAACTGGACAAAAAGTGGATAGGACTCGATAGACGATGGATGCTGACTCTACACATAGCGCCTGTTTGCCAGGTTTTCACTATGGTACTTATCCAAGGCGCCTGTTTGCCAGGTTTTCACCAGAGGATGAATTTTTTTGTATTTTTTATTTTTTTTTTGATTTTTTTGATTTTTTTGATTTTTTATGGGAATACTCTGAGGATCAGGCATAGAACTTCTTGAGATGGACATTGTTAAGTGGCTCATCTAGAGGAATGCCGTCAGGTGTAGCTAAAGTATAAGCTCCTGATCCATATGCTGCTGTCACAATGAAGGGACCTAACCAGTTAGGCTCAAACTTGCCCTTCTTCTCTCGATCTGCTTGATTTCTCTAATTCTCCTTAAGTACAAGATCACCCACTTGAAACCGTCTTTCTTTGAGCTTTTTGTTGTAATTACGCCGGAGGCAGTTTTGATAGACATGGAGATGATTAAGTGCGGCAAGGCGCCTCTCATCTAGTAGTTCAAGCTCAGCTAATCTGGTAGTGCAATACTCCTCTCCGTCGATCAGGTCCTACATGGAAACTCTGAGGCATGGGATCTTGACCTCTATAGGTAGGATGGCTTCAGAGCCAAAGACCAAGGCATATGGTGTGGCACCAGTTGGTGTTCTGATACTAGTGTGGTAGGCCCATAAGGCGGGATTGAGTTGCAAGTGCCAATCACGACCATCTTCATTGACTATTTTCTTGAGGATTTTGAGAATGGTTTTATTTGAAGCCTCATCTTGGCCGTTACTCTACAGATAGTAGGGAGTGGAAAAGCGATGTCGGATATTGTATTGTGTGCACAAGGCACGGACATCTTGGTTCTTGAATGGTCTCCCATTATCAGTGACAATGGCTTGGGGAATACCATACCGGCATATGAAGTAGTTTAGAATAAACTTGGCTATTTGTTTACCGGTGATATAGGTCATAGGAATGGCTTCCACCCACTTCGTGAAATACTCAGTGGCGGTAATGATAAACTTGTGGCCATTGGAGGAGGAAGGGTGGATTTGTCCTACGAGGTCGAGACCCCATTGAGAAAAAGGCCATGGAGTTGTCATAGGTTGCAGCTCATGAGCTGGTGCGTGAATCAAATCTCCATGCTGCTGGCATTGTAGACACTTCTTAGCAAACTGTGCAGCATCTTGCTCTATTGTAGGCCAGTAATAACCTGTTCTGAGTATCTTCTTAGCAAGATTAGGACCGGTAGAATGTGTGCCATAGACACCTTCGTGTATGTCTCGTAAGGTAGCTTCGGCTTCTTCCGTGTTAAGACATCGTAAGAAGATACCATCGAGACTCCGACGATATAGTGTATCACCCAGAATGATGTAACGAGAGGATCGACGGATAAAGGTTTTGCATTGGGTGGATGATAAGTCAGGGGGAAAGGTATTGTGTTTGAGGTACTCATAGATATCTTCATACCATGGGGAATTGGGACCAACAAGTTCACAGATGATTTCAGTAACAGGAACATTGACGGCTGGTATCAACAATTGCTCGATCAAGAATTCACACTTATGTGTATTAGTAGGCATGTCAATCAGTGACCCTACAGAAGCCATAGAATCTGCTGCTTTATTATGCTCTCTTGGGATTTGCTCAAATGTGATGCTAGAAAAGTGTGGCTTGTAGGCATCCACTAGTTGCTTGTAGGGGACCAACTTTTCATCCTTTGTCTGGTACTCATCTGTGACTTGGCGAATGACTAGCTGTGAGTCTCCATATACTTGTAATTCTGTGATGTCCCATTGAACTGCTGTATTTAGACCTATAAGGAGTGCTTCATACTCAGCAATGTTGTTAGTGCAAGGGAATGCAAGCTGATATGACTTTGGAATGTAGTCATTCTGAGGTGTAACAAATAAGATACCAGCTCCTGATCCATGCTGTGTGTAAGAACCATCAAAGTATAACTTCCACATTATGGAGTTAGCAAGAGTGAAGAGATTTTCATCAGGAAAGTCTGCTACCATAGGGTGTGTATCTTTCATCGGTGCTTCTGCTAGTTGATCCGCGAGGGCTTGCCCTTTGATTGCTTTACGATCCATGTACTCCATGTCGAACTCGCTAAGGATCATGACCCACTTAGCTAGTCTGCCTATAAGAGCTACTTTTGCCAGTAGATATTTCAAGGGATCAATCTTGGCTATCAGATTTGTGTGTTGGTTCAACATGTAATGCCGTAACTTTTGAGAGGCGAACACTACTGCTAAACAAGCCCTTTCCATTGGTGAATAATTGAGCTCATATCCCACCAAGGTTCTACTGATATAATAAATCGCATGCTCCTTTCCTGATGCATCATTTTGTGCTAGCAGGGCCCCTAGGGCTGAATTTGTAGTGGAGATATACAATATCAAAGGTTTGTCTGCAACTGGCGGAACCAATACAGGAGGTGTAGCTAGATACTCTTTAAGTTGATCAAACGCTGCCTGACACTTGTTATCCCATCGAAATGAGACATCCTTTCGGAGCAAGTGTTGAAAGGGTTGACATTTATCTGCTAGCTGAGATATGAAACGCTAAATGGACTGCAACCTTCCCTGAAGGCTCCTTAGTGCTTTAAGGTTCTTGGGTGGAGGCATCTCCACTATAGCCTTTACCTTTGCTGGATCTACTTCGATGCCTCTACGAGATACTATGTATCCCAACAGCTTCCCTGATGTGACACCGAAGACACACTTCTTAGGATTGAGTCTTACTTGGTATTTTTCAAGCCTGTCGAAGATCTGTCCCAAAACCTGTATATGTTTTGCCCTAGAGGATTTAGCCAATATATCATCCACATAGTCCTCCATGATGTGATGAAATAGATCGTGGAAGATCACTGTCATAGCGCGCTGATAGGTTGCCCCTGCATTCTTCAGACCAAACGGCATAACACACCAACAGTAATTGCCCCAAGGACAAGTAAAGGTTGTTTTGTGTTGATCTTCCTCAGCTATTCTTATCTGGTTGTAGCCTAAGAATCCATCCATAAGAGAAAGCATCTCGTGACCTGCTGTCAAGTCCACTATAATGTCAATGTTTGGTAGTGGAAAGTCGTCTTTGGGACATGACTTGTTGAGATCTCTGAAATCATTACACATGCGGATGCGCCCATTAGGTTTAGACACAGGTACAATGTTTGAGACCCAATCTGAATAGTCAATAGGTCGTATGAACTTTGCATCTAACAGCTTTTGTATTTCCACTTTCACTAAGAGAGCGATCTGTGGGTGCATCTTTCTCAACTTCTGTTTGACTGGTTTCACTTTGGGATTAACTGTGAGATAATGAACTACCAGCTTAGGGTCGAGCCCTGGCATATCCGCATAGGTCCATGTGAAGTTGATTGTTCACTGTAAGAAGAATGCGTTAAGATTTCTGTGCTCTGTTTCAGATAATGATGCCGCTAGGAATGTGGTCTTTGGATTCTGCTCTGTACCCAGGTTTATCTCTGTAGAATCTTCCACTAGGAGAGCTGATTTCTCTTGATACTTTGATGGTAAGGGAAGGTCAAATCCTCCATCCTCAGGTGCCACAGTTGGGTTTTCGCTTTTGGATACGTCCTTTGTTTTTACTATTTTATGATCAGGAGGTGCCACGATGTGGTTTTCACCTAGAGATCTTGCTTTATTTTCACTTTTGCGACTGGAGGATTTGGCATTCTCACCAAAATAAGCCGTTGGTGCTAGTTCCATTACAAAACCTGCTTTATGATCGCCAAGGGGGATACCTTCCCGAAGTCCCATGAACTCAGCTAAAGCTTCATCATTCTGAAATACATTTATAACGGGGGCCCCTTGTTGGTCCCAATCGATAAGTTTAGGGTAGACAAGTGTGACATTCTGGGTGTTTGTGGTGGAAGTTAAGGATACAGAGGATAGCGTAAAGATGGAGGATTCTGCAAATAGGTTGGTCATGTGGAGGGAAGAGTCATCGATGATATCCTCTGTAGACGTCAAATCAGTGGGAAAAGTGTCAGCTACCTCGTCGAGGATATACTCGATGTCCAAGGCATGTGGTACCTTCTTACCAAATCCTAATCCTTTCTTGTCTAGCTTCTTTGTCACAACAATGGGTTCCATAGTTCCTTGATTCTGTTTCCCAAGGCCACCTTTGCCTTTATAGCCCATGTTTTTCACTATCCTTAAGCCATTGCCATACTGCTTGACTGGTATTGTGACTGGTTCTTTCTCCTTATAGAGCCAAGAAGAAATGTCCTCAATGGTTTCATCTTCCAGTAACCGCCCATGTTGGAATTGGGTTAGGAATCCTGGGGGAGGAATAGCTACTTTTTTAGTTACTTTAGCAATGGGTGGTTTGCCGTAAGATTTTGGAGATAAAGGCATCTGCCCTACACAACAAGATTCTGAGATATCGTAAGTTCCAAAGCCTATATCCCGAAAGCGAGCTATGATTTTGGGGAGGGGTGTAGGTTCACTTGTAGAGGCTTGCGTCAGAGTTTCAGGATCAACATATAGTGGGGATTCAAGGGCTTTGTCATTTTTAGGCACTTGGTTGCAATTCTTATAGCTTCCTTCCAAGACACGGCAAAATTCAAAAGGATTAGGGTCTTCTGGAATGGTGATCTCCGTACCATTGTATGGGAACTTTAGAGACTAATGGTACGTGGAGGGAACGGCTTTCATTGCATGGATCCATGGGCAGCCTAGGATAATGTTGTAAGGCAGCTCAATATCAAGGACTTGACACCTGGTTTCAAGCATAACAGGGCCCAGTTGTATAGGCAAGTGGATAACACCTTCTGAATGGCATTCTGTATCATCATATCCCTTGATTGTAATACTATGATCAGAGTTGACATGATCCTCAGAGTATCCCAATTGCTTTAGTAACTTTAAAGAACAGATGTTGAGACCAGCACCACCATCTATGAGTATTCGTTTGATTTTGCGCTTATGGATGAGAACCTCAATATGAAGGGCATCATTATGACAAGGATCATGGGATGGGAGGTCCTTCTTAGAGAAGACCACATTGTAGGGTGAAGCAATGTTACCCACTATAGCTTGGAAATCTGCGACCGCTATGTTGTTAGGAACTGAGGACTCTTGGAGGGCTTTTTCTAGCACGACTCTATGTGCAGGTGATGACAGTAGAAGGTCGAAAATAGAGATCTGTGCTGGCATTTTCCCTAGATGTTCGACAAGATTATAATCAGATTGAACTGGAAGCCTAGGTGTAGGAGCACGAATGGTGACATGACCGCGATGGGTAGTAACAGCACAATCCGTAGATTTGCCTTTGATTGTGAGGGTAGACACTCGAATCTCCTCAAAACGACCTCTAATGGAATCGAAGGATGTGGAAGCATGATTGATACCTTTACCTTTATCCTGAGGAGGAGGTGGACCATGATTAGGGAATGGTTCCTTGTACATATTGAGATCCTTGTTTGTATGCGGAACTAGTGATTCATCCTCAAAAGTGATTTGATTACCGTCGATGAGGTTTTGGATTAGGTGCTTAAGCTTCATGCAAGATGCGGTTCGATGCCCTTTGCTCCTATGGAACTCACAATATTCATTGTCTCTGTAACGTGCCGTTTTGTAAACAGGTTCACCATATGGGGGAGCATCAGGTAGGGTGATGAGCCCTTTCTGTAAAGCTTGCAGTAAGACTGATTCGATGGGCACTCCTAAGGGAGTGAATTGACATCGCGGAGGGTAATCTTGTTGAGGCCGCTCTTGTTGTCGTTGCTGTTGGTTTTGATAAGGCTGCCTTTGTTGCTGCTGTTGTTGAGGTGGAGCTTGATTTGGTTTGGAGAGCTGCAGCAGTGTTTGCAACATTTGGACATGCTTAGTATCGACCACCCCATCGTTGACCATGTTTTTGTTCTTGTTCCAATATTTGGGTTTATCGTTCGATTGTTGATGAGGAGCGCTATCTTTCGTTTCTTTAAAAATTTTGACCACACCCTTAGCAATGAGGGCTTTCTCAATGTTGATACCCTTGTACGTGATTTCATTGAAGGTTGTAGCACTAAGAATTTGCAAATGGAAACCTAACTCTTGGTTGAGGTTCTGCACAAATATGCTAACAAGCTGTTTCTCCGGAATCTTGAAAGGGAATTTACTAGCCATTTGTCTCCATCATTGAAGGAAAGAAATGAAAGTTTCACCATTTTTCTGTTTATTGTTGCATAGATCAGTCATGGAAATCTCATGCTCTGCGTTGTAAGAAAAGTGGGTGGCAAACTTCTCTGCTAGCTCATTGAAAGACTTGATACCCATGGGTAAGTGTGAGAACCATTCTATCGCTTGACCTCCAAGACTGCGAGGAAAGAGACGCATAAGATATGTATCGTTATGTGAGACCTTGAAGCAAGCAAGATAGAATTCCCTAAGATGGTCTTTTGGGTCACCTTTTCCTTTGTATTTATCAAATTTAGGAATAGTAAAATTTTGAGGAAAAGGGATCATGGGCAATGACCAATCAAAGGGATAAGGACACACTTCTTCTAAGGAGAAGGTCTTCTTGGTGTGGCCAAACGTAAGATCAGATAGCTGTTGTTGCACCTCCGCAATCTTTAACTCCATATTCGTGGGAGGGGTTGGTAACATCTCTTGTTGTCCAAAAGGTGGCTGTTGTTGCCCATACGGAAGATTGTATTGTAAGCCATGCGTATTGGTATGATAAGGGTCGTAAGATTGATTGGGATTATACGGATTGTATGTTTGGTTCAGATTTGGTTGGAATTGGAGGCTTTGATTAGGGAACAGTGGAGGAGGCGCTAGGTAAGAATGTTGGCTTTGAGATGGTTGAAGAAAATAATTGGGTGGAGGAAAGCTAAAGTGCGTTTGATTAGGTTGCGGTGGCGGCACATAGCTTTGGGAAACTTGATGTTGGGAATGTTGTGAGTGGCTAGGTAATGTGTGAAATAAATTGAGCAAGGATGAACGTTGTGGAGGAGGGACATAGGTAGACGTGATTTGCGATGGTTGGGGTTGATTAAGGATGAGAGTAGAAGAATGTTGTGGTGGGGGCTGATTAAGGATGAGAGTAGAAAAATGTTGTGGTGGGGACTGCATGACTCTAATTGGTTGAGAGACATGGAGGGTTGATGATATAGGAGGTGGTACGTGTTGAGACCCTTGTTGCATGGCTACATAGTGGTTCCCTGGATTGTAATTCAGTGGGAAACCTTCGCATGATGGGGTAACCAAGATTCCACTTGCGGTTGGTGAGGACAATTTAGGAGGTGGTTGCATATTCGATCGAGCTAAGGTGGCTTGCTTAGCTAACTCTGCTTGACGTTGGAGAGTTTCTTGTTGCTTTTTATAGATCTCCATAGGAGTCAGAAGCGGTGATATGGGTCTCTCCCCTATTGGATTTTGAAAAAGGGGATTCCTATACTGTGAGCCTTGGGTAGGTAAAGGCGTAGTCACTGTTGACATAGTTTGCACCGCCTGTATGGTATCTTGGGTATTGTTGTTCTCCTTGAGAGTGGATAAATCAAAATCTTGGGGTAACTTGGCACCTTGCTCTGCAACCAAGCGAAAGAAATGATCTTGGTTCTCACTAAGGATTTTATCAAAGGCGGCTACAGCTCTAGGATCTTGTATGTATTCATCAAGATCTTGCCCATCTTCTTGAGAGGATTGACCTATTTCAAAGTGTCGCTCTTCTTGAGATGGGGGTTGATCTACGACATAACCTTGAGGGACAAAATCCTGAGGCAATCCAGTAGTGTATTGCGGTGTACTTATCAAAGGGATCCTATCCTCTTGGGGATTGCTTGGTGGGTCGACGTGTGGCATGCCTGGTGAATTGGTAGATTTTGCCATGGGTATGTTAGGAGTCACCTTGGGAGTAATGTTGAGACGACCTGATTGTGGTGTGCGAGGAGGCGACTTGCGCTTCTTAGGGATGACTTGCTTGGACTTCATAGTTTGCTGGAGCCTAGTGGTTACCATGGATTACACTAGGACAAGACAGGTAATGCTGGGTTTCTGCTTTGTGATATGGAAAAAGACAAACTCTTGCTACACAGTATACTGGACCAAAGGCGCTGTACTGTTTGACTAGAGGCACAGGACTGTGAAACCAAAAGCGTGCTACTATAGACCAAAGGCGACGGATTGAGCTACCAAAAGTGAGTTACTGCTATGCCAAAGGCAAGCTACAATTACCAAAAACGAGCTACTGTTATACCAAGGGCGTTGAAGTAGAGTGTTAGCCAGAGGCGAGGTACTGCTATACCAAAGGCGATCTACTGTATGACCAAAGGCGAGCTGCTGTTATACCAAGGGCGTTGAAGTAGTGTTTGATGTTTATAAAGGCAATTCTGACAGGTTTATGGTTGGATTTTGTCTTTTGGCAAGAGAAAACACAGCAAACAAGTGGTCAAAAAAGTAAGGGACTGACACAACATGTAGTGTATGTTCAAGGCTCCAAACAAGCCCAATGTTTCCATAGGTATAAGACAATTGCAATCAATAACAAGCACTTTTTATCCCTAGAGTCAAGGCTTCATTGCAGTAGATCAGCTCACAGCTTAATACTCTGTCGATAAAAATATCATTCCATAAAGGTGTCGGATATTTAGTATCTTTGCGAGAGACGATAGGTAGGGATATCTCACCCTCCCCTTAGAAAGCTCAAGTAGGTCACAAGAGCTTTATGTCCAAAGGAATACTATCTCTTCTCAAGGGAGCCAATGGTGAGTATCTTAAGGGTTTAAATCGATTTCCCTTGCACTGATGATTACCGCAATGTTCGGAGGTAGGTCGGGTAGTCTCTATCTAGATTGGTTCTTAGTGACTTTGAGGGACCAACGCCTTACGAGCAATGCGACAAGCTACTAAAAGCTTTAATCAATCCTACTAAGAGTTTCAAACACTTCGCTCAATGTGAAAATCATTTCCACAAAGGGCTAGTACACCTCTTTTTAGTTTGGCATCACAAGGTAAGTGTTGTGATGTTCACAACACGCCCCATTATTACTCCTTAGCAAAATGGGGACCCCTGCTGTCGCTTTGCTTTTTGCTTCTGCTTGTGTTTTTTCTGCTTTCTGGCGGTTTGGTAAAAATGAGTCAGGTGCATCATCATCATGAAGGTCAGGATGAGGTAGGTCATCATCATGAGGTCAGTTTGTCAAAGTTCATATTTTGTTTCTGTGACCTCATACTTAGAAAGAGCTTGAAATTCTATGCAGGTTTCCCTTTTACATCACTTGAAAATTCGTCCATATGTGGAAGTTATGCACAGTCAAAGTTTTGGTCAAACCTGATAATCGCAAGTGATCATCATATTTTTTATATCCTCAGTCATGTTGTCAAGGTCATCATGATCTTGGTCTATCACTTGATAAAAATCATGCAGTCGCAATATCCGGACGTCAATCTTAGGTGATAGTGCCCTTTACCCGTCAAATGACCTTATGCGCATCGTGAGCATCATGTTTTGAGTGTAACCTGATATTTCATAACAACGAGCATCATGATATTTTTACATCACCTGATATTATAATATCATGTTGATATTAAATATCACCCTGCTTAGAAAATCCACCATCTGCATATTTGCATGCGCATGTCAAAGTCCTATCGGAGGATCATCATCCTGATCTTTCAAGGGAAGGTCATATTTGCTGATATTCGCTAATATGATGATGACGTCTTCATATCCTCCTGATCTCCTTTTGCATGATCATGATGATCACCCTATCTTTTAAGGGAGGGTGATATTCCATTCCTCAACAGCATGATCATATTTTAAATATCACCCTGGCGCTAACCTGATGATGACCTCAACTCATCCTCATGCTCCGAAGACGGAATATGATGGTTACGTCATCATGATATTCGATGAGGAGGATCATCATATTTTTTTATCCTGTCATGTTGTCAAGATCATCATGATCTTGTTTGTCTACCTGATATTTCGTAATGTCCTCCTGCCGAGAAATATCACCTTTTGTAAATATCCTGATGATCATCATCATCACATTTCCCTTCGGCAGGATATTTTCCAAAGCATGATCCGGTTCGCGAATATGATGATGACGTCATGTTCTAAGTTTAACAAAAGCCCCGGATATCATGATGACGTCATCCCGATCTGATAAACGAAGAAGCAAATATCCTGATGATCATCATCATCACATTTCCCTTCGGCAGGATATTTTCCAAAACATGATCCAGTTCGCGAATATGATGATGATGTCATATTCTAAGTTCAACAAAGGCCTCAGATATCCTAATGATCATCATCATCCTGATCTTTCGAGAGGGTTACCTTGGCCGCAAAGGGGTCATATTACATTCATCATCCTGATCATGCTCCTGAGGTGACCCGATATTACTTTTATCCCCTGATCTTAACTGAACATGACGATGACGTCATCTTTTGCATTTTAATGAAGCTCGGACATGACGATGACATCACCATCATATTCCTTTCCTCAGCAGCAGGATCATATTTCATATCCTCCTATTTTCCTTCGACATGATGATGATGATGATGGTGTCATTCTTTTCCCCAATATACAGAAGCGAAACATCCTGATGACGTCATCTGGACCTTCGGAAGGGGGAGCATCATATTTCCAAAATATCATGCAGACAAAAGTTCTGAGTTTCCATCGGCATGGTTTTGTCTATCGGCCAAGTTCATTTTTCTCCTGCCGATATGGGTTGTCTTCCCGATGGAAAGGTGATCGGCCAAACAGTGAGCATCGGCCGAGCAATTTTTTGACACGCCGATGGCGATAGTCACACCGATGGGCGGGAATGTGCAAAGCGGTGGAATTTTAAAACATTTTTTTGGCGCCCGTGGCATTTTCCCGGTCAGCGATAGTTGACCCAATGGGTTTTGAGCAGTCTGTTTGCGTTTTGAACGTGTTTTAAGAGTATTTTGGGCCCGATTTCCACAATTTTGCACAGTCACCTGGATTTAAACGATTATTTTAATTTCTTGCTGTTTATGTGATAAATGTAATACTTATTGCTTGTCTTGTCTTGCAGGCTTGCAGTTGAGGAAGCAGCTGGAAAGTCAACACAGTGACCTCATGGAGGAAGGAAATCCAATCTCAGGAGCAGGAAGATAAAGACAAAGTGGGAAAAAGTCAAGGCCATTCAAGTGAAGAACAAGGTTGCAGCTGAGAGTATTACTACAACAGACAAACAAGAGTTATTGCTGAGCTGCCAGAACTTCTTAGAAGGGGCAATATTTCGCCCAGATTTGACACTGCTCAGAGATATTTTGGAAGAGCTGGTTCACCTGTATTTATTGCTATAACCAAGGGTTTGAACCAGGGGTTTGGTTAGGTTTTTTTTGCTGTAGTGAGGACAATCAGAATGTCTTTATATGGTGCCTCTCTACACTGTAATACTTTACAACAGGGGCTACATAGGGATTTTAGTATTTTGCCAGAATTGTAGAGTCTTTCTGGGCATAGTTTAGAGGTAGAAGAAGGAGGTCGCCTGTTTGTCTGCGGTAAGGTGCGCGTGGAATGTCTGGCTGCCTTACTGTATCTGTAAAGCTTGTAAGTTCTCTGTAGTATGATCAATGAAACTAAGTCATTCCTACATTGTAAATCATGTATGACTATTCGTTTCTAATACAATAGAATCTGGAGTTCTGCATCTATCTTCTTTGTGTTTTGAAATATTTTCTTTGAGAGCTTGCAATTTTAAATGTATGTTTGTGAAAACGCTCAGAACTTGCATTTAAGGTTTTTACTGTGGATTTGATCAAATTACTGTGGTATTTACATAGTGCATAATAGAAACAATTAGATCCTTCAGTAGATTAAATGAGGTATAGATTAGATCTTTCTAACTTTTCCCAACCCATCTGAATATTTAGCTGAAAACGTAGAAATCTAAAGGAAATTGTCTCAAATTTGAAGAAGCATGCATAACAAAGCTATAAGTAGACAGTTTTCGTAAATAGATAAAGAAGAAAGCTGCAAAAAATTCAAGAAAACCATCCAAAACTTGCAGCACAGTAACACTTTTATGCAAAGGAATGAAAAGTATTGACATATCTCATGATCTTTTTGCATATTCTTAGTCCAGTAAACCACTAAACAAACCTAAACTATGTAAGGCCCCTTGAACATTACAGCTTCACATTGACCAACTGAACTTGACCAACCGAACCATTGTAGACTTGGGATTAGTTGAATCTCAAATGATTCCTTCTTATCTTTCAAGTATAGTTTCAGTTCATTATATGTGAATTTTAACTTATTGTTATGATTGCATCAAACCAATCATCAACAGTTTTCTGGCGCTAGAAGGAGGGCATTCTTGAGTTAGGTTTCATTTCAAACTGGCTAACGACAGCAATAGAGTGACTAGGTCTAGATCCAGTTCAGGAGATATATTTGTGCAACTACCTAATACAAGGCGAAGTAAAAACCCTTTAATTTGGAATCCAAAGATATCGCAAGCGGGAAGTTCATCTGGAACACCTCCTGGGTCACCTTTTAACATCCGTAGTATTGTAAGTCCTGACAGATCACTGTTCAGATCTTTAAATCTTGGTTTAGGCACTCCTGGAGGTCTCAATCCTCCTGTAAATCCTAATCCACCAATCAATCCAGGTATTCCTGCAAGTTCAAGTCAAGCTCAAAAACCTGCAATGGCTTATTTCGATGTCAATTCTCCCATACTCTTCAATGATTATCATGAGATGCCAAAAAATCTAGAAAAGATATGTCCCAAATACCAGTTGCATCAGGACCCAGAAGATCATATTAGAATATTTAAGGAGGCATGTTTTAGGGCTATGTTAGAGCATGAGGATGTTGTGTGTAGATTGTTTCCTTACACCTTTAATGAGCAGGCCTCTAGCTGGTACGTAAACTTACCCAATGGTTACATTTCTTCCTGGGCACTTATGGAAGAAGCATTTCTGTCAAGATTTAGAGGACCCATTGACCCTTGCGCTTTGTATCATAAATTGGCTGCTATAAAACGAGGTGAGGGAGAGCTAATTGATAATTTCAATGACAGATTTCAAAAGGCCTATTCTAGGCTAGTACCCCCTTATACCATAGATGATGCTCCCTTGTTGGCTATGTACTATGCTGCCTTGGATCCTTTAACCGCCATGTTTGTCAAAAGAAAACTTGACATAGATTCAATATCCAAAGCCTATAAAGAGGCAGCCTCAGTGAACCAAGAAATGAGGCATACAACTTATAGTCCATTTGTTAATGGAGGAAATTTTGGGGTGCAGAATCAGGTACACCCATGGAATGGAGTCCCTGTGTAGCATGCTCCACTAGTAAATCTGGTTCCTTCTTACACACCTGTGTATAATCCTACTCCAATCCAAGCTATAACTCCTTACACGGCTAGTACTTCCAATAATAGTCAAAATAATGGGCAGGCTTTCTTCCAACTTCCTAGGGATGTAACTGTGGCAAAAGCACAAGAGGATAGGGAAGAAATCAAAGAAATTACTGCACATTTGAAAAGATTAACAACCGAAGTGACACAACTAAGAAATGAGAACCTCTATGGAAGAAGCAACCAAAACTACAATCCACATCAAAATCACAACCAAGGCCAAAATCAGAATTATAGTCTCAATCAAAATCAGCAGTACAATCAGAACAAAAACTACAATCAGCATCAAGGCCCCAGTCAGGGGCAACCAATGCAAAATAGGGGGCCAGTGATGGATACTAGGACCTGGGGCAATAATAACAGAAATCAGAATCAACCTAGGCCACCCAAGACATGGAACACTGGGCCCAACAACGGTACTCTGGCTTCTCCTTTTGAGAATATAGATGATCATGGTACAAAACAAACGACTAGCATACAAATGGCTAGTACAGCACCCAAAAATTGGTGCAGATTTCACAATACCAATGCCCATGCTGAGCACGACTGTCCACAGTTCCACTTGGCAGCTAGTATTTTCAACATAGATGTACAGCCTCCTACCTCTGAATTTCTCATTCCTAAGGGTAATGAGGTAGTACCCTCAAAATATGACACAGCATTAGTCTTAGAAACGTTTACCTTTGCAACTGCAGAAGAGAAAGAGGATGAATTGCTAGAGAATGAGCCATGTTGTTGTGAAAGTCTTTATCCTGAATCAGCCTTTGTGTTAAATGCTTTTCAGTTTCCTTTTGAATCTGAAAATGAGATATTAAATGAAACAGAAGAGGTGCAGGCCTTTCAACAAACAAATAAAAGCCACACCTACAATTTGAGGAACAACTCTAGGCCGGGAGGACCTTTCACCACTTCCACTCCTCCGAATAACATTAATACACCCCCAAATCAGAATGCTAGCAACAATCCTGCCATACTCAAAGCTAGTCAGCACACAAATAATGGAACAACAGTGCAAAAGGATCAAATAAGTAAGACAGAAGCAATAGAGACAACAAGATTAATGAATTACTTATCAGAGGAAATAAAGAAAATTAAGGTCAGTATACCTCTAAATGAATTATTAAAGACCCCAGGGATCAGAAATGCTTTTTTAAAATCCCTGGATACATCCATAACAAACAAGGTGTCTGCTGATATAACTGTTCCTAATAGTGATTCACCACCTAAGGAGAAAGGTAAGAAAGTTGAGCAGCCTCCAATACAAATGTGGTAATACATGCGGATAAGAGGGATACTCAACCTTTCTTGTTAACTGTTAGGTTGTGTGGGAAGAATATACACAATTGCATGGTAGATTCTGGTGCTTCAGCCAACGTAATGCCCTTAGGAATATGTAAAACTCTCGGGCTGACTCCCACCAAATCTGCCAAGGTTGTCACGCAATTAGATAAGACTGAGGTTAGCGTGATAGAACTCATGAACATTCAAGTACAATTAGCTTCAGACCCTAGGGTAAGCCAAATCATTGACATTCAAGTAGTGGATATACCCGTAAATTATGGAATGTTGCTAAGTAGGGATTGGTCCAAGACATTAAACGGATATATGGCTACTGACTTTTCACACATGTGGTTACCTTGGAGAGGCATCCCAAACCAGATCAGAATAGAGGCAGAGCCCAGAATGAAACATATGATAACAGAGTATAATCGAACTAATGAAATATTATATGCTGCTGTTGAACCAGGTGTCTATAGAATTACCAGCAATGGGATGCAGATTGAAGAGATTATGATGTTAAACATTAGAAAGAAGTGTGTCAACAATAGAACGGCACTATTCATTGAGTCTGACGGAAATTCTTCAGATGAAGAAAACAATGCAATAGACAAATTTGGTCATGCCATTAGACGAGAGGTGGAAGAGTGCATTACACACAATCTCCCAGTCCAATGTAAGTTATATAAAAATATGTGTAGAGTCCATGATAGGCAACATTCTGAGGAGAATTGTGAAATATGCAAAGACATCATTGAATATGAATACAAAAAGTGCATAGGGAGGGTAGAGTCACAAGAGAAAGATGGGAATCCTGATCCAACACTGAGATATGTTCAGGATAATATAGATGCCTTGATTCCAGATTTAGGAAAAGAAATAGAGGACAAGGGTAGTTATCTTTCTGAGTTGCAAACTAAAAACACACATATGCAAGATAACCAAACGGAAAAACCCATGAATAAACAAGACGACACCCCACAGGCAATAAAAGGGACAAAGTATGCCAAGGTAAAAGATCAGAAAAGTAAAGATGGCATGTGGACGTTAAAATGTGATGGGTCCAAATCAAAACAGGGCGCAGGTGCGGGTATTGAACTCATAGGTCCTCAAGGTAAATCACATTTGGCAGCATATAGATTACAATTTTCCTGCACTAACAATATTGCTGAATATGAGGCCCTAATTTTAGGACTTGTCATGGCCATCAAGAAAGAGGTAAAAACCATCAGAGTATTTTTAGACTCTGAATTAGTAGTCAGACAAGTGAGGAAACTATATGCCTGCAATTATAAGAAAATGATTAGTTACAGACATAGAGCATGGGGTTTAATGGATTCGTTTGATGCTTTTAACATAGAACACATTCCTAGAGAGCTGAACCATAGGCCAGATGCATTAGCAGTTGCTGCTAGTACATTAGAACCATTGACACTGTCAGGATTGAGACGATTTGCTGTTGAGCTAGTTAACGTGCCCAGTATACCAGACAACGTTACACACTTTCAGGTATTTGGAAAGGATCAGAAAATTATTAATTTTCTGACTTGTAATGAGGCATTTGAGGCCCAAATCATTGATGAACAAGAAAGGCCTGAAGTAACATGGGACGAAGAAGATATGATCAACCTAAAGAGCAACTTCTTACCAAAAGGAGTAATTGAATTAGAACACATCTTTGACTTCGACGGAGTAATAAGACAGAAAGACTTACCCAAAACAGAAGGGGGTAGATGTGATTTACATAACTTAGGGACTGAGCTAAATCCACAAAGTGTACTAATTGGGAAGGCTTACTCTGAGAAAATTAGAGAGGAGGTTTTGGACGTTCTGAAAGAATATAAACATGTCATAGCATGGACTTATGAAGACTTGAAAACATTTGATGAGTCCATCATAACTCACGTAATACCTTTAAGAAAAGAAGTCAAACCATTTAGGCAGAAACAGAGGCCTGTAAATGCCATTCTAGAGCCTTTAATCTTTGAGGAAGTTAAAAAATTACTGTCTGCTGGAATAATTTTCCCAGTCAGACATTCTGTCTGGGTAGCTAACTTGGTACCAGTGAGGAAGAAAAATGGAGACATCAGGTTGTGCGTAGACTTTAGAAATTTAAACAAGGCATCTGAAAAGGATAATTATCCTTTGCCCCCAATAGACGAAGTACTGCAAGTAGTAAATGGCACAAAGATGATGTCTTTTTTAGATGGTTTTTTAGGTTATAATCAGGTCTTAATTGATAGAGAAGATAGACTAAAAACCACCTTCACTTGCAAATGGGGAAATTATGTGTATAGAAGAATGCCTTTTGGTCTGATCAATGCAGGTGCCACTTTTCAAAGGGCCATGGACGTTGCATTCCGTGGATTATCAGGTAAATGCATTGTTGTGTATATGGATGATTTAACTGTGTATTCCAAGGATGCATCCACCCACGCTGAAGACCTCAGAAAAGTACTCAAGCGATGTGAAAGGTATGAGATTTCCCTTAATCCTAAGAAATGTATATTTGGCGTAACTGAAGGTAAATTATTAGGCCATGTCATTTGTGAAAATGGAATTTCAATTAATCCGGATAGAATAGAATCCATAAAAAATTTGCAAATACCAAACAGTAGGAAAGAGTTGAAATTATTTTTTGGTAAAATTAACTTTGTTCGGAAGTTTATAACAGGTTTTGTAGAGATCGTGCAGCCGTTGAATGCCATGTTGAAGAAAGATGCACAGATGGAATGGACGCTAGTGGCCAAAGCCGCATTTGAAGATATCAAGGAGGCAATTTCTAATGCCCCTGTATTGGCAAGTCCAGACTACACAAGCCTGTTTTACATCTACTCCTTTGCATCTTCTCATTCTGTCGCGGCTGCCTTGACACAGAAAGGTGAAAATAATGAAGAGAGGCCCATAGCATTTATGAGTGCGCCTCTGAAGGATGCACAGCTGAGATATCTAGATATCGAAAGACATGCATTCGTATTAGTGAAGGCTGTGAAAAAATTTAGACACTATATTCTGCGTAGCCAGATCAAAGCCATAGTACCAGACGCAGCAGTAAAAATGTTGCTGATGCAAAACGAGCCTGGAGAAAAAAGAGCCAAATGGATCACCACACTGCAAGAATTCGACATGGAGATCATTCCTGCAAAGCTGGTCAGAGGGTAGGCGCTGGTGCAGACAATAGCAAACATGGATCCAAATATGATAAAACAACAATATGTATTGAATTCCCAAGACGCATCAGGCTGGTACGATGATTTAAGCACCTTCCTGATAGCTGGAAAGTACCCAAGCAAGATGAAGGCTTCTCAGAGGAGAGCTTTGAAGATTAAGGCACAGAATTATATGGTGCAAGGAGGTCTTCTATTCAAGAAGAACCATGATGGAATCTATCTGAGATGCATAAACAGAACTGAAGCTGATAGAGTGTTGACAGAACTACATGACAAGTACGAAACCGGCCATGGTTCCCATTTAGCTACAACACACAAAATACTAAGGGCGGGCTATTACTGGCCCACTATGTTCAAAGATACTAAGAGTCACATCAGAAGTTGCCACACCTGTCAGACTGCAGCAGACAAAGGGAGAAATCCGGCCAATCCACTGCAACCTGTGATCGAGTCCAGACCGTTTGCACAGTGGGGCTTGGATTTTATCGGAGTCATCAATCCCCCATCTTCTGCAGGACACAAATTTATATTGACGGTAATGGACTATTGTACAAGGTGGACTGAGGCCACCTGCTACAAATTTTCCACAACTGAGGTAGTTATCAAGTTCCTTGAAGAAAACATTATCACAAGGTTTGGAACGCCCTATTCATTGGTATGTGATAACGGCCCTGCTTTCTCTTCTTTAAAATTTTCTAAATGGGCATTTGAATATGGGATTATTCTAAGGTTTTCTTCGAATTATTACCCTCAAGGTAATGGACTGGCTGAATCAACAAACAAAATTTTATTAGACATAATCAAGAGGTTAATTGCCAAAAGTCCTAGAGAGTGGAATACCCTGTTAAGATATGCATTATGGATAGACAGGACCAAGTTTAAAATAGCTTTAGGTAGCACACCTTATCACTTAGTTTATGGGACTGATCCCATACTTCCGGTTAATCTGAGAATACCAACCTGGAAGTTTGCCAATGAATATCTAGGCTTTGATAACCATAGGGAAGCCAGAATAGTGCAAATGTTACAACTAGAGGAGAAAAGAGGTCAAGCCCTCGAGAAGTTTGCCAAACACCAAGTGGTTGTTAAGAGGTGGTTTGACAAAAGGGCAAGAGTCAAGACATTTAGGATATAAGACTTAGTGTTGTGCTGGGACAAAGCACATGAAAAGAAAGGAAGCCATGGAAAATTCGATAAATTATGGCTGGGTCCATTACAAGTCTCAGAAATAATAGGAGATAACACCTTTAGACTTAAGACCTTGACTGGAGAAGATATGCCATTACCAGTTAATGGCCAGCATTTGAAACACTACTTCCAGGCTTGAGGTAAAAGGGGGGCAGTCTTTTTTTCTTAATGTAAAGTGCTGTGGATAATGTACAGTTCTTCTTTTGTGTTTTCTTTTAGGTTGGCTGTTTGTATAGTTTGTCTTCTGTTTGTTTTTGCTTTTTGTTTCTTTCTATTTGTACAGTTTTTTCTTTTGTTGTGTTGTTTGTACAGCTTGTTTGTTTGGTTTGTTTGTTGTCTCCTCAGCAGGGATCTTTATTTTACTTTAGAGTATTAAGGAGCAAAACTAGCAACCATTCAAAATAGTATAAAATTTAGGATATTCAAGTTAATCATTTGCAATTTACACATAACTTGTCACTGTCATGAATGTAGAGAGTTGTTCATCTTCTGAAGTTTTGTATTCAATAAATGTGATTGAGGATTCGAAGCAAGTTTCTCACGATGACACACCTAAAATCCTTGGGTTTGTTGAACTTACCAGTGTAGATATTAGGTGAAAAATCAGAGGTCACCCTTGCTACCATTACAATTCTCAGCTTAATTTCAGCAAGTGTCCACTCCTTGCATCATGAAATTACAAATTGCTATATCTTATGAAATCTTTCAAAATTAGAAAACAAAAAATAAATAAATAAATAAATAAAGCAGATTATACTGAAAATCCAGATTAAGCTATCTAAGTAACTCTACCGGGGCTATAGACGCTCGCTGCCAGTGGGGCTCTACTTAGGAGAATTGTAACGATAACCTTGCCGGGGCTATGGATGCTCGCTGGCAGCAAGGCTCTATCCGGTCGGCTATGAGGGAATATCCTCACCTACGTAGGCTAATGTCAGTCACTGGTTTGTTCAACCGATCTTCAAGATGAGGATAATTAATCACGTGCACACAACTAAATTAAAAATAGAAATTCATGCATCTTTATTGAATACTTTGAGTCTCAAGCTGAATAGTAATTTGCAGGAAAGATAGTCGGAAGTTATGAGTTCATTTCATCTAGTTTCCTTGAACACTCTGAATTTAATTGTTTTGTTTTGGTTGCTAGTTGTTGTGATGTTCACAACACGCCCCATTATTACTCCTTAGCAAAATGGGGACCCCTGCTATCGCTTTGCTTTTTGCTTCTGCTTGTGTTTTTTCTGCTTTCTGGCGGTTTGGTAAAAATGAGTCAGGTGCATCATCATCATGAAGGTCGGGATGAGGTAGGTCATCATCATGAGGTCAGTTTGTCAAAGTTCATATTTTGTTTCTGTCACCTCATACTTAGAAAGAGCTTGAAATTCTATGCAGGTTTCCCTTTTACATCACTTGAAAATTCGTCCATATGTGGAAGTTATGCACAGTCAAAGTTTTGGTCAAACCTAATAATCGCAAGTGATCATCATATTTTTTATATCCTCAGTCATGTTGTCAAGGTCATCATGATCTTGGTCTATCACCCGATAAAAATCATGCAGTCGCAATATCCGGACGTCAATCTTAGGTGATAGTGCCCTTTACCCGTCAAATGACCTTATGCGCATCGTGAGCATCATGTTTTGAGTGTAACCCGATATTTCATAACAACGAGCATCATGATATTTTTACATCACCTGATATTATAATATCATGTTGATATTAAATATCACCCTACTTAGAAAATCCACCATCTGCATATTTGCATGCGCATGTCAAAGTCCTATCGGAGGATCATCATCCTGATCTTTCAAGGGAAGGTCATATTTGCTGATATTCGCTAATATGATGATGACATCTTCATATCCTCCTGATCTCCTTTTGTATGATCATGATGATCACCCTATCTTTTAAGGGAGGGTGATATTCCATTCCTCAACAGCATGATCATATTTTAAATATCACCCTAGTGCTAACCTGATGATGACCTCAACTCATCCTCATGCTCCGAAGACGGAATATGATGGTTACGTCATCATGATATTCGATGAGGAGGATCATCATATTTTTTTATCCTGTCATGTTGTCAAGATCATCATGATCTTGTTTGTCTACCCGATATTTCGTAATGTCCTCCTGCCGAGAAATATCACCTTTTGCAAATATCCTGATGATCATCATCATCACATTTCCCTTCGGCAGGATATTTTCCAAAGCATGATCCAGTTCGCGAATATGATGATGACGTCATGTTCTAAGTTTAACAAAAGCCCCGGATATCATGATGATGTCATCCCGATCTGATAAACGTAGAAGCAAATATCCTGATGATCATCATCATCACATTTCCCTTCGGCAGGATATTTTCCAAAACATGATCCGGTTCGCGAATATGATGATGACGTCATATTCTAAGTTCAACAAAGGCCCCGGATATCCTAATGATCATCATCATCCTGATCTTTCGAGAGGGTTACCTTGGCCGTAAAGGGGTCATATTACATTCATCATCCTGATCATGCTCTTGAGGTGACCCGATATTACATTTATCCCCTGATCTTAACTGAACATGACGATGACATCATCTTTTGCATTTTAATGAAGCCCAGACATGACGATGACGTCACCATCATATTCCTTTCCTCAGCAGCAGGATCATATTTCATATCCTCCTATTTTCCTTTGACATGATGATGATGATGATGGTGTCATTATTTTCCCCAATATATAGAAGCAAAACATCCTGATGACGTCATCTGGACCTTCGGAAGGGGGAGCATCATATTTCCAAAATATCATGCAGATGAAAGTTCTGAGTTTCCATCGGCATGGTTTTGTCTATCGGCCAAGTTCATTTTTCTCCCGCCGATATGGGTTGTCTTCCCGATGGAAAGGTGATCGGCCAAACAGTGAGCATCGGCCGAGCAATTTTTTGACACGCCGATGGCGATAGTCACGCCGATGGGCGGGAATGTGCAAAGCGGTGGAATTTTAAAACATTTTTTTGGCACTCGTGGCATTTTCCCGGTCAGCGATAGTTGACCCGATGGGTTTTGAGCAGTCTGTTTGCGTTTTGAACGCGTTTTAAGAGTATTTTGGGCCCGATTTCCATAATTTTGCACAGTCACCTGGATTTAAACGATTATTTTAATTTCCTACTGTTTATGTGATAAATGTAATACTTATTGCTTGTCTTGTCTTGCAGGCTTGCAGTTGAGGAAGCAGCTGGAAAGTCAACACAGTGACCTCATGGAGGAAGGAAATCCAATCTCAGGAGCAGGAAGATAAAGACAAAGTGCGAAAAAGTCAAGGCCATTCAAGTGAAGAACAAGGTTGCAGCTGAGAGTATTACTACAACAGACAAACAAGAGTTATTGCTGAGCTGCGAGAACTTCTTAGAAGGGGCAATATTTCACCCAGATTTGACACTGCTCAGAGATATTTTGGAAGAGCTGTTTCACTTGTATTTATTGCTGTAACCAAGGGTTTGAACCAGGGGTTTGGTTAGGTTTTTTTGCTGTAGTGAGGACAATCAGAATGTCTTTATATGGTGCCTCTCTACACTGTAATACTTTACAATAGGGGCTACACAGGGATTTTAGTATTTTGCCAGAATTTTAGAGTCTTTCTGGGCATAGTTTAGAGGTAGAAGAAGGAGGTCGCCTGTTTGTCTGCGGTAAGGTGCGCGTGGAATGTCTGGCTGCCTTACTGTATCTGTAAAGCTTGTAAGTTCTCTGTAGTATGATCAATGAAACTAAGAGTCATTCCTACATTGTAAATCATGTATGACTATTCGTTTCTAATACAATAGAATCTGGAGTTCTGCATCTATCTTCTGAGTGTTCTCCTGCTCTTCTTTGTGTTTTGAAATATTTTCTTTGAGAGCTTGCAATTTTAAATGTATGTTTGTGAAAACGCTCAGAACTTGCATTTAAGGTTTTTACTGTGGATTTGATCAAATTACTGTGGTATTTACATAGTGCATAATAGAAACAATTAGATCCTTCGGTAGATTAAATGAGGTATAGATTAGATCTTTCTAACTTTTCCCAACCCATCTAAATATTTAGCTGAAAACGTAGAAATCTAAAGGAAATTGTCTCAAATTTGAAGAAGCATGCATAACAAAGCTATAAGTAGACAATTTTCATAAATAGATAAAGAAGAAAGCTGCAAAAAATTCAAGAAAACCATCTAAAACTTGCAGCACAGTAACACTTTTATGCAAAGGAATGAAAAGTATTGACATATCTCATGATCTTTTTGCATATTCTTAGTCCAGTAAACCACTAAACAAACTTAAACTACGTAAGGCCCCTTGAACATTACAGCTTCACATTGACCAACTGAACTTGACCAACCGAACCATTGTAGACTTGGGATTAGCTGAATCTCAAATGATTCCTTCTTATCTTTCAAGTATAGTTTCAGTTCATTATATGTGAATTTTAACTTATTGTTATGATTGCATCAAAATAATCATCAACAGTAAGGCTGACATCGGTTAGGACTTGGCTTTCGCCTTATCCCTCTTATATAGCGGTTCAAAGGAAAACTCCGCTTAGGGTCGTCCCTTTTGGATGAAGCACAATCCAAAAGCAGGCCCTTCTAAAGGAAGTACAAAAAAATGTAAAATCAAGCATGTCAAACAAAGGTTCAATTGTCCCGTTATAAGAAAAATAAGGTGCAACTAAATTAGGCACACACACGGTTGTAGTTGTAAATTGTCTCTTATGAAATGAAGTGTTTGGCATTCATGTCCATTGTCCCTTAGAAAATTGAGGTGTTTGTCCATACATGTCCATTGTCCCTTAACAAAATCAGTATGTTCCTAAGACTTAGATTTGCAAAAAAAAATTGTTCAATTACTCCTTTTAAGCATGCAATGTGTTTCTAAGACTTAGTAAGATAAAACAAAAGGGTCTTCAACACTCGTCCTGCATAAACATGTTAAAAACACCTATTTGCTCTATGTGAGTAGTAAGAAGCTGTACCAAGTGAGTTAGTTCCAGCAAAAATTCACAAGTTAGCAAAAAATAAATCAACTTTGACCAAAAGCGTGTTACTGTCTTACCAGAAGTGATTCATTGTAATCCAAAAGTGCTTTAAGACAGACCAGAAGCGCAACAGAATATTACCAGAAGCGTTGAACAATAACCAAAAGCGCTGCACTGTCAATCCAAGAGCGCAACACTGTTTTACCAAAAGCGATATCGTATATAGAGGAAGCGCTGTAGAATACTACCAGAAGCACTGAAAAATATCCAAAAGCGCTGTACTGTTATGCCGAATGCACTGTACAGTCTCAAATCATGAAAAGATTAGTTTTTATCAAAAGGACCATGTCAGAATGGGATTTCATCTTTAATCTACTGTTCTGAGCAATAATATCTGATAGATCTGAGTAGTGAAATCCAACAAACTCAGAAGGTGTAGCAATATAATAGATTGACGCAACTACCGAAAATACCCCTAAATAAATCAGCTTAGGATGTATCAAAAACAGGTTGGAAAGACAAATACAACAGCTTGTCAAACCAAACCACAGATCTAAAATGAGAAAACCTTGCAAAAAATGCGAATGAAGTCAGAACCTAATTTTAACCAGAAGCGCTTAAGAAGGCTACCGATCGCGCTGTTCTGTGTTACCAAGAGCGCTTCTCTGCGCTACCAGAAGTGCGGCAGTGCCCCCAAGGGCGCTGAACTGTTCCTGCAAGAGCGCTCAAAGATACTACCAGACGCGCTGTGTAATATCGTCTGCGCGGTGCCGTACTGTAACTTCAAAAAAAACAAATTTCTCAAAGAAACAAAGGGATTAGTGGGTCCCACTGGGTGTGCCAGAATGTGTATCAGGAAAATCGATCTATTCTAATCTAATAAAACCAAAAATCCAATAACATAAAGGAAACAAATTTAAATAAAAGCCATGACAAATAATCAATGAAATAAAGACTTTTACCATAATCTGTGTTGTTTCTTTTGGATTGAATGTGGATTGCTCAATGAAGTTGCAAAGCCATAGCTGCAACAAGCAAGTGTAATGCTCAAAGTGCTCAAAGATCAATGTCAAATGATCGTAAGGTTGCTCAATCGACGCATTGTGTATGCTCAAAGCTCTATTAAGTATGCCTGAGAATACAATCGAAGAGAGAGACTCAATGAAGGAGATGAGGAGGGTTTATATAGATTTCAATGAAGATCAATCAATGGTCCAGATAATTTAGAAGAATCAACAGAGGAGAACAGTTGAGGAACGTGCAACGAATGAGGAGAAGACATGTGTCCTGCTTTCTTTTGCATGAGAGGAGTTATCAAAAATAGAAGAATAAGTTAACTGAAAAAATAAATCAATTAAAAGAAAAGCAATCAGTTAAGTGATTTAAAACAAGAAGAAGAGATTTGCATGAGAAAAGAAGATATTTTGCTTTATTAAATGTAGAAAGCTTGAGTTATTTTAGAGATAACTCAAATTAGAAGAAAAAGACAATTTAAATAAATATTTGATTTATTTAAATTTAGAGAAGATATTCTGGAAGAAATAATTAAATAATTAGAATTATTTAATTTAGAAGATTTGAAAGCAAATTAAATAAATAAATTTATTTAATTGTTGTGCATGATTTTGGAAGAATAATTTTGATTTAATTAAATAATTTAGATTATTTAATTGTAGATAAGAGGGAATTTGTTGAATTAATTAAATAATTAGGTTTATTTAATTAATGTGGACTTCATTTTTGGACAGAAGATAAATGATCAAATTAAATAATTAAAATTATTTAATTGTGGAAGAATAATAGAGGAATTTAATTTAATTAATTAAACAAAGAGGATTTATTTAATTAATGTCGAATTTAAGAGATTTAGAAGAATTTGGTGATTTTAATTAAATAATTAGATTATTTAATTAATGTGTAAAATGCAGGTGATTAGGAAGAAATGAAGAAATGCAAGTAGCGTGACAAGTTGGTCATTTTAGGGTGTCTACACTAAACATACCTAATAAGACTCTAATAACTGTGGAAGATCTAATAATTTCTCTCTAATCAAATTTGCCAAAGGATAAAGATGGAACCAATAATCCCAGGTCACCAAAAGGAAAGAGGAAAAAGTAGGAGGATGTCCCAAACTAGCCCAAAAATTAGAGAGAGAAGTAGCATGAACAAAGGGTTGGTTCCAGATGCCCCACCACTACCCCCCAAAGATCCTAAAAAAAGGGGCACTGAAAGAAAAGATGAGCCACCCATTCCTCATTAGCCCCATAGACAACACGTTTGGAAGGACCTTGTAATCCTCTCTTTCTTATATTTTCCCAATTAAGACATTTGTTTTGACAAAGCAACCAATGAAAGAAATTATACTTAGACTAACAATAATTATTCCAAATCATTTTCCACTAGGGGAAATCTCTATACCTACTTTTCCTTGTTTTAAGATTTGGTACCCATGAGAAACCAAATAAGCCCCCTTAGGATCATAGCCCCAAGCAAGAACATCTGCCTCCTCCAAAGAGAAACATGGTTGATCTACCAGGATAGAAGCAAATGTATCCTGGGCATCTAGATCTGCCCCTAAAGGCCAACTATTCAGATCTTTCCAATTATAAATGCAAGATTCCCCCACCAAGTGAGAAGCCTTAAAGTATAAAAATTTGGACCATCCATCATCCAGAAAGACCTTACTCAAAGGGAGGAGAAGGGGAAAGGAGATGAGAATCAGGTGATGAAGATCCCATGAATCTATCTAAAAAAGAGCATTGTGGCAAAAATTGACAATCTAGAAAAGGTCCCTCTTAACAATTGAAGCACCCTTTGTGATGGTATTCCAAATCATAGTCTTTCCCAACCAAATCCATTATTGAAACCGCATTAGTAGAAAAACCACATAAATATTTATGGCTCAAAAGTTTGGCCCAAGGATGATCCTACTACTAACACCCTCTCCAATATAGTTTAGTAGCCAAGTCTTGGATATTAAACTCTAATTACCTAAGACTAAGACCATAAATTTGCTTAGGTCTGCAAACATTGTCCCAATTGACCAAATTCCTTGCCCAAATAAATTTCCTAGAAAGAGTATTGAACTCCTTTAGAAAAATTTTAGGAGAAGAAAGCACCATTAATCTATAGACAACAAGAGTCTATGTCATTGATTTTAAAAAGGTAAGACACCTTGCAAAAGACAACCATTAGAAAATCTAGTGATTGACCTACATTTTGAACCTATCAAGAATTCTCTTCCACTAAAGCCAATTAGGAGGACCAACTAACAAGGGAATCCCAAGAAAATTGAAGTGAAGCTGTCTTATTTTGAACCACAAAATAGGAGCAATTCTCTATTGAATGGACAAAAGAGTATTAAACAAAAAATATTTGAGTTATCCTCATTAATCTATTGACTAGAATCTACCAAATACATATCCAAAGTGTTCCTAAAATTAACAACCTCCTAAATTTTAGAAACACCCATTAAGGTAGTATCATCCACGTATTAAAGATGAGAAAGATAATCAATATCCCTAGCCACTATCCAACTCTAAATACCTCCATTAACTCTCTAATTATGAAGGAACCTTCCCAAACCCTTATCCATTATAAATTAAAGATAAGGGGAGAGGGGATTGAACCTTACCACAACCCTTTGTAAGTTGAAACTATTGGCATTACATTGTTCGGTGTTTAGTTTTCTACGGTGATCGGTTTGATATAACCTTTTAGTTATAACTGTCAACCATCAGTTTGATATAACTGTATAGTTGTAACTGTCAACCAACTGAGCTCTCTTAGTATATAATGGATGTATCTGCACCTTTGATGATCAAATAAAACATTTCTTCATTCTCTACAAATCATTAATTGGTATCAGAGCATTGGCTGGCATCCTGGTGAGCAGCGATGGGCAGCAATGCTGACTATGGTGATGTGAAGCGTTGAAGAACTCATAGCGAGCCATCGTTGAAGGAAAACACACGCTACTATTGGAAGAAAGCCGTTGAAGGCTGAGAAGAGCTTTCTCTGATTGTTGGGCGTTTCCTATGACAAATGGAGTATCCGGTGTCTGCAGCATATCTAAAAGGAGACTAGAGAAAACAAAAGTCGTTGTCATCTACATAGTGGTGACAAGACAGCGAAGGAGAGGTAGCGGCAAGCCCATGAGAGCTATCTTGCCAATGAGCATTTCACAACTGGAATCAAACCTCTATAGTTAAGTAGATTGCCAACTCTAGTATCTGTGTGAAAGGTATGATGAATGATCTTTAGCTTATGTTGGAAGGAAGCATCGTTTGGAGGTCTCCATAAGTCATTTGAATGAGGAAGACATAGTCTGCAAAATCTGGCAATCATTGGTATGTATTGAAGTGTGTATTTAAGTTTGAGTAAGAAGTCAATTTTTTTTTTGGAGTATCATCTATATGGAGATTCCATTGGACAAATACTCTGGTTTTAATTTTCATACTTGGAGAATGAAAATTCAAATGCAACTAATGAAAAAAAATTTGTGGGCAATAGTAAGTGGAAAGGAAAAAGCACCTACAGATGCAAATAAGTTATTAGATTGGAGTAGTAGAGATGATAAAGCCAAGGCTATAATTGGTCTTGCTCTTTCTGACACTGAATTTCACCATGTTGATTTGGATAAATCATCAGCCAAAATTTGGGATAATCTGAATAAATTATTTGGAGCAAAAGCCGTTAATGCAAAGTTTTCTCTAAAACTTCAATTATTTCAGTTTATGGAAGATGGAATCACAATGCCAAACCATATAAGTAACTTGCAGTCTCTCATTAGACAGCTAGCAGAGGTTAAGGTTACAGTAGATGATGATGATGCTAGGGCCATCCTATTAAATAGTTTGCCTTCAAAATACAACAATGTTGTTTTTACACTCAGCCAAATACCTTCACAAACTCTAGAAGGTATGATTTCTGCTCTTCTATCAGAAGAGAAGAGAACAACAGAAGATTCAGAAAATGATCCTCAGGAGAAAACATTATTTTCAAGAAGCAATTACAAGAGATCAGAGAGAATCAAATGTTTTTATTGTAAGAAAAATGGTCACATGGCTTGGGATTGTAGAACTCGAGCGAGTGATGTTCTTAAAGGAAAGCTCAAAAATGAAGGAAATCTTGCTTGCATTGAAGATGATAAGGACCCACTAGATATTGAAGATGAGGATTCACCAGATGGTGCTATTAATTTCTGTGGATATGCGCTTTAAGCAAGGTCAGATTGGAGGCAGGCAGGATCGGAGGATGGAGGATTTTCCATCATCTCAAGTTAGCTTCTCGCTTTGAGATGATGCTTTGCATGAGAAGCATTTTTGGTTTTGGTTGTTTCATTTTTCTTTATTGATGCTAATGGAGCTGACAGATTTGAAGAATGTATGTTTTGTGAAGATTTTGTTTTGGAGACAGGTTTGGGGTTTGGTGTTGAGCTCAATATGGATTGTTGTCCAGTGAGCTTCAAAGAGTATATGATCTTGAATTATACCCTTTTGTGGTCACTAGAAAACATGGCAGAGATCTGTTGTATCTCTTAGGGGCCATTATCGAATAATTCAAGACTCTGTGATTTGAGAGCTTGGGACTAAAGAGCACAAGAACATAGCTCGAAGCGACGCCTTTCCGAGGGTAGACGAGACAGCATGATGGAGCCTCGCTTGATTCAGGATTTGTTCTTTGGGAGAAGATCTTCTATAAAATATGTATTCATACTATGTAATCAGCTTTGTTGAGTTTTTAGCATTAAGGGGGGGTACCTTGGTACCATTGCAAGAACAATGTAATAAGGGGGGAATGTTGGCATTACATTGTTCAGTGTTTAGTTTTCTACGGTCATCGGTTTGATATAATCTTTTAGTTATAACTGTCAACCATTAGTTTGATATAATCATATAGTTGTAACTGTCAACCAACTAAGCTCTCTCAGTATATAATGGATGTATCTGTACCTTTGATGATCGAATAAAACATTTCTTCATTCTCTGCAAATCATTAGAAACAAGAGAATATGGGATACCATTAATAAGAATAGAGAAGGAGGAAGATGCCACACAACCCATGACCCACTCAATTCATCTTGAACAAAAAACCAAAAGATAATAAAACATTCTCGAGGAAAGACCATCTAACCCTATCAGAAGACTTGGACATGTCTAGCTTAATAAACATAGCTTTATCCTTAGAACAATAGATAAAATAAATGGATTTCAAAGCAATAACAATACCATTAGGAATCTGATGCGACTTCACAAAACCCCCTACTCAAGTGATATCAAAGAATCTAAATTTTGTTTAAGATGATTATCAATGAGTTTGCTAACGATCTTGTAAGGGATATTGTAGAGAGCAATGGGGCGAAATAAATCAAAAGAGTTAGACCCCACTTTCTTAGGAATCAAAGCCAGAAAAGTAGAAATGATTGCTTCAAGCATTTGATTATTAGTTTGATATTGACACACAACATCTAGAAGATCATACTTTAGAATGTCCTGAAATTCTTGGAAAAAATCAATAGGAAAGCCATCAGGACCAAGAGACTTACCTTTCCTGATCTAGAAAAAAATATTTTCCAATTTGGAAAGAGTGATAGGCCCCACAAGTAGACCTTTAATTTCCTCAAAAACCAAAGATGGGATGAAATATAGAATAGCCTATTCCTCTTCCACATCTATGGGACCACTTTCCTTAAAAAAAGAAGATAAATGATAAAAAACTTCACTATTATTATTGTGAGATGAAGATAGTTGATTTCCTTGAGAAGAGGTAATAGAAGAAATAACTTTACCACTTATCCTTTCATTACTAAATTATGGAAACATGAGGAATTTTGATCTCCCTCTTGGAGCTAATTAATTCTTGATTTTTGCTTCCAATAAATCTCCTACAAAAGATTCCATTCATGGATCTCTTTAGAAAGATAGGACTCCTCTAGAATTTGTTCCCTAGTCATACCAAATTCTCTAATATAAAAAGTGATATCATTCAATTTTTCCTACACTTATTTATTCTATAAAAAATATTGCCAAAACTAAATGTATTCCATTGTTTAAGCTTGAACTTCATAAATTCAAGACTTTTAAAAAAGGGATACATAGTAGTACCAAAGGAGGGCTTACTCTCCACCATACCAACTGTGTTCTCATGTATATCCTAATCACAAAGCCACATTAATTGTTAATCTTGCAGAGGCTTTTTAAAAATAGAAAAAAAGATATGAAGAAAACTTGATGGGCCAATGATCTAAACCTTGCCACTATAAAATTTCAGATGAAGAAATCCAATTATCTCCAATCTAACAATTAGAAACTAAAAACCTATCTAGCCACTTAGAAATGGAAGTAGGACCACATCTCTTGTTATTCCAAGTTAATAGTCCACTTGGTTTAACATCCACAAGATTAAGCAAACACATATTCTCTTGGAATGAAGCTGAAGAATGATCTAGCCAACTATAGCCTCCATGTTTCTCATCAAGACTAAGAATAACATTAAAATCACTAGCCAAGATCCAAGGAACAAAAGAATACAAATAGTGAACAAAATGAATATGCAACTACAAGAAAACATTGCCATGAAATATGTATGAGTGCAAACATTGGTTAGAAAATAGTACTCCTTGAATCAAAACAAGAACCCACCAAAGATAGATAATGCTTACTTGCTAACTAAGAAGAGGGTGTATGTCGACGAGTGTCCCATAGGCAAGATAACCCCCTATAGAAATTTAATCTCCAATGCACTAAAAATGAATACCTTTCAAGAGTATTCATGTAATAACCATCATTTCCTCCATATAAAGTTTTGTTTCTTGAAGGAAAATGATATCATGCTTATGAATTTGATTGGGTTCATGAACAACCTTTTTAATGAGGGGTGTTTCCCAAAAACCTATCATTCCATGAAAGTACTATCATTTTTGAGGAATAGAGAAGTGAGAATCTAAAGTGAAAATTACCCTAGATTCCATTAGTAGTTCTCCTATTATCTCAATTTTCCCCTAATCTATTTTCTCCCCCATTTTGGAAAGTTTACCCATACCAGTCTTTTTGATATTTTTTGTTGGATTCCCAATGGAAGAGGAGCTTTCTTCTTAGAATCATCCTTAGCACCAATGTCTTAAAGATCTTCTAGCATGACACAATTTCTAGAATATTAAAAAAGAGTATCCATTAAAAAATGAGTTGTATCGTTAGGTCAGTGCATGGAAGTGGGGGACAAAAAGGGTGTCCAAAGTGGCTACATTTTTCTTGAAACCAACTAAACCTAAACTTGGATGAGTAATTTTAGATGAATGCCCTCAAAATTTGGAGATACAACAAGAACAAGAATTTGAGTACTCTGAATATAGTTTATAAATTACTAAAGGTTTTTAAAAGTGGTTAGGATTAAGAGAGTGAAATGTTGTGCACACACACAAGTATTCATGTTTTTCTCACTAAAATAAACATAGTGTCTAATGTGTTCCTCCTTTTTTGTTGTTGAATTTAGTAATTTTAAAAACTAGTTGGCAAAAATATAATTAAAAGTGAGTACTACATGTTGTGTATTTTTTCATATTTTTTTATTTAATATTTTTTAATTTTATTTTTCATAGTGGATGCATCTTGAAAATTGCATCCCTAAGTGCATGAATCACATAACTTGCATAAAAATAATAAAGAATGTAAATTTATTGAATGCATAACAAATGAAGTGAAGTTCATAATCCTATACTTTTTAAAAATTTTGATAAAAAATCAAAAGTTATAAAGAAAATCAAATACATATGTGATTGAGGAGTATGAAGAGACTGTTCAAAGAAAACAAAAATAAATACTTTAACTTATTCAAAATATTAAAAAAAATTATGGTTAGAAAGCTAAGAATTAGCTCATCACTTTGGTGGTGGTTCCATAATTTTTTTTTATAAAATGAATAAATTTGATGATGTTGAAGTTAAAAAATATTATTGACTATGAAAAACATGTCTTTGGGAGGTATCATAGAGGTCAAATCCTTAGGCTTGGCCATCCAAGCGTATTCCAAGACTAAAAAGGTTGGCTTAAAATTTGAATAAATACATAACACAATCATGTTATATTGTAAGCAAAGAAAAAATACAAAAAATAAAGTAATAGATAGAGAGAGGGAAAGATAAATAAATAGAGAGATAAAGAGGGGGAGAAGGACAATGAGAGATACAGAGAAGGATGGGGGAGATTGAGAGATATAGATAAAGAGAGGGAGAGATCTAGATAGAGATAGAAAGGGGGAGACTAAGATATATATAGAGGGGGAGAGGTAGAGAGATAGATAGGGGAGGGAGGTGTTGATAGCCAAATTGACAGAAGCAACACAAGTAGGGTGATGATCACCTTACCTCTTCTAAAAAGGACAACTGATCTTTGAATCAACTACCTCCAAGGTCTTGAAAGTTGGGTCACAACTATGTTGTTCACACGAAGTCGTCAATGTGCTCTATTTATTCAAGGGGTCTTTTAACTAAATTAATCTTGATTGTTTCTATCAGGTTCTAGTCTACTGATGTATTTAAAAAAGATCAAAAGTTTTAAGGTAATGCTAGAAAATGTAGTATGTTCTTTCAAATCAATTATTAATCAATAACAACCTAAGAAATTCAATTAACTACAATGCTAAGATCAATTATTAACCCTATCTTTCACATTAATAGTGCAAGATTCTAAGGAATTTCAAATGAAAAGTAAAAAATAACATTTTAACAATTGTATTACACATGCGGGTAAAAATATTAATCCACAACTCGCTTATTTAAGATTTATCAATGACAATATTTTCTCAAGCAATCAAAGAATCAACAGAGGGTTTAGGCACTACACAACATATAAGCAGATAAAATTTGAAGAAACAAGAACTATTCTATTGATTTTCTTGAAACAATAGGTACAAATCCAATAATGTGCTATATTGGAATCTTGGTCATTTCCTTCAAATTATCTCCTTCTAATCTACTGAACAATAATAGAAAAATCCAAATTTAACTAATCTATAAAAGAATCTATTTCACCTAATTCTTGAAAGAGTTTTCAAGACAAACCTTGACTCTTTTATAGAGTCTAACAACATTGAGGAAATAATTTTAGAGTACGCTGTTAACTGTATACAAGGGATAAATGAAATATTCTATTTTTACTTTTCCTCATGCGAAGTAGAAAACTAGAACATTCCTTTTCAAATTTAAACTTAAAACCATGCGAATTTCCTATCTATGACATGGATAAATACACCTAATTCAAAATTAAGGACCACTTTATAATTTTAGTGGGACCCCTTTCACAATGCACGGAAGAATAAATTAAATATGAATTCCATGCCAAAAGTAGGAATCACTTTGAAGTTCCCAAAATAGAAGACCCCTTAGCGCCTGGTCTCTATTTCTAATTTGCAAAATCTTCCAAGCATTTATCCAGTTGGTCTTCATCCAGTCCATCTAGCCACTCAAACCTAAATTTACTTTCCTCAAAACTCTTTCGAAAAAAATCTAAGTTTTCAATAATTGGACATCTCTTTTAATTATCCTGAAGTTAGATTTGGTTTCCATGCATTTGTCTAGGGTAGTCTTGTCAAAATCTGAGGTGCCATTAGCTCTTCTTCCATTTTCTTTCTTAGGGCCTCCTTTATTACTACTAGTGTATCTAATCTACAGTTATCTTCCAATTATAATTTAGGGCCTATAACATCCTTTACAAAATCCTCAGAATTTCCTAGATCTTGGTACATATCCCTTTATTTCCCCAAAATTTGAAAATTTTGGTCTACTTTTGTTTCCCCTATGTCTTTGAGTCACGCCACCATGTCTTCATTCATTTTCTTCTTTATCGGCAAACTATTCCTTTTTCAAACTCAAAATTTAAGGCCTTTTCTACATATGATGTCATGTCAGCAAGTTCACCCTCTTCTGAATTGTGGATTCTTTTCGCTATTATGCCTTGTTAGTAAATTTGATTTTTCAAAAACTTGGCTTATTCCCTCATTTTATCAGGAAATGCCCCAATCGGCAAACTTGTCAGAAAACAATTGAGTTTATGAACCTTATCGGCAAAGGTTGAAGTTCTCAAACCTTTTTTTTTCTTGACAAGTCGTCATGGTCAGACCTTGTCTTAGTCGGCCTTTCCTCATTTTCACAAACTTTCATTTTTGGTTCGTAAGTTAGGTTTTTCCCTGATTCTCCAATCTCCCAATAAGTCACTTTGGCATGTCCTTTATCGGCTACCTTTTCCTTTTGCTAAGTGAATTTTTGGTTCTCAAGTTTGGTTTTTCTCTAGTTCCCCAACCAACTGATAGTCATTGTCCTGTCAAATATCTAGTTGATAAAGAGGAGAAGTCTTAGGCTTATAGCCTAAAGTTCGTGGATATTATATTTTGCTGACTATATTGATACTTTTCAACTTGGTTTTTGAAAAGATACAAATGCTGATAAAGTAATGGAAGCTTATAGTCGGGCATACAAGAGGTTCATAAAAGTTACTTTTTGCCAATTGAATAAAGCTAATGCTCAAAAGTGAAGTTTGTGAAAAGTGTTTGCCAATAACTAGGTTTTGAAAAAGCTAAAATCGCTAATAAAGAGGGAAATGCGAGTTTACTAAAAGTGCTTCAGTAAGCAAGGGGTACAACATTTATTACAAGGGATATTTAATGTTTTAACCCTATTATCATCACCTTATAAAGTAAATTCTTCTCCATAAGAATCATTTACTATTTTTATTTGGAGAAACACTCCCGGGAATTAACTGCGGCTAGCTTAGCCATCCTATTCTCATAAATCATCACTATTAAGGTAAGTTCATCTTACCTTCTTGTAAATTTGAGAGGATTATTTCTAGCTAGATGAGTGCAGGGGGTGGATTTTTGGGTTTTTCCATTGTTCATGACTTGAAAAACCCTAGTTTTCTCCACCATCCACCTTAGTTTCCCTTTACTCAATCTGAGTTCACTCTTCTTAACCCTAGTTAAGAATCCTACTCACTAGTTTACTCGGGTCAGTCAAGATGAAATACAAATATAAGGGGTTGGACATTTCTTTCATTATCAGTAATGAAATATCGGGAGTTAGAGATACCAACCTAGGACACGTTGATCTCCATGAATTTTGGCTCCAGATGAATGCCAACCCCAGGTCTCCCATTGCAAAGAAAACCTTTGACAAGGGGTTGGTACACGCCAGGGGTTTTCCTCCGGTGGTGAAATCCCCACACTTGATATTGTCTTACATTTAGAATTATAATGTAGAGGATAGAGAGATCAGAACTGTGAGTGGCCAAACAATCCTACAATTAAATGTTGATTCCATTGCTAATAGATTAGGATTGCTGGTTCATGATGCGTATGCTGATATAATGTAGGAGCAAGCCACAAATTTTTACTTGGATGGAGCGAAGAAATGTAAAGATATGATTGCCACCACCTGGTTGAAAAGGGAGAAAAAGGGGGGCTCCCAATTACCTAAGAATCTGGTCAAGGGCCATTTCAAAGATGAAATTTTAGACATTATCACCCTACTGCATAGAGTGATGGGGAGTAAGGATTTTGATGAATTTGAAAATTGGATGTGCCAGTATATTCTAGTGATTTGTACAAGGAAACAATACATTGATCAGTCCTTACTAATAAATGATAAATTGCATGATCAATTAGTAAATTTTCATAATAAGAGGCAGTTTAGCATGTGTTCATATTTGATCTATTTGTTAGCTACCATATAACCAAATTGGCCAAGGTTATAGGTAGCAGGTCTAATGACTCTAGAGACAATGTTATATGATTATTTTCCTCAACTGCAAGAGGAGAATGGAAATAAAGTGTATAGGAGAGTGAATGATGCTTTCCTAATGCTTGTGGTAAGAAGGATTTGAGAAAATCCCGAGGTTAGAATCTCAACCAAAGCTACCAACTGGGTAATGGGATTTGACAACTATTTCATTCAATATGACAAATTGACCTTATCCAAATTGGAGGTTTCAAATTTCCCCCACTCATACTACCAAGATATGCTTCAGACTATATAAAATTTTTGTAAGTGTGTAGACAATCTTATTTGGCAGGGAAAAGATATTATGATGCTAAGAAGAGAGGGTACCCATTTGCACTTAAGTTGACTCACTATACTTGTTCTAAGCTAGACGATGCCAAAAATGTGGATAGATTGTTAAATCACTTTCACTTTCAATATTATGGATCTAGGAGTAACTTTGATAGTAAACACTATGTTAAGAAGAAGTTGTATTTCCCTATGTTGAGAAAACATATACCTCATTTAGAGGATTTCTAGGCTGACTGTCTTGATGAATATGAAGTCAGAAGAAGGGATTGGTCAAGACTGACCCTTGACCAAATGAGGATTTATAGGCTTGGTTGGGAAATTCCTCATATAGTTGATGACTATTTTGATGTGGTTGAACCTACCTTTGCTGTTGAGAATGTCAAGCCTTTACCTGATATTGATTGGGGTGTAAATGAAATCACTGATCATAAACCTAGAACTTATTTTGTAATGAATAGAAGTCAAGTATGTCTACCTTCTAAGTTGAGTGATGGTGGTGTAGGTTCTCCTTCCCACAAGGAGCTAGTTATGGGAACACCACAGGTTTCTATGAGAACTCCTCATCATAGTAATCCTTATTTTGTTCAAGATTACATGCAATAGCCTTCTACTACAGGACAGAGTGGGGCAGATGGGCTGAGAAAGAAGACAAGTTCTAAAGACTCAAATGGAGAAAATATTTAGACACCTAATAAGAAATAGAAGATCAAGAAATGTCTTAATCCACAAGTAGATAAGGTATCAAAGGCCCCACAATAGGGACTACAGAGTGGGGAAGGTGAGGAAGACACATCAAATAGAAGGCAAAGTGGAACCTCGCCCCACATCTCTCAAGATGGGTTATTTGAAAACCCCCTTCCTTTTTTAGTAGCAAACAATAGTGGATGGTATTCCTAAGGAAGATAATGTCTCTCAAAAGGATACAACTGATAGCTCTATGACAGCCAGTCCAACTTGGTTGAAAATAGAAGTTGGGATCAAAAAAGGGTATTCTTAAATTATTGACACAGAATTTGATGCAATGGCTAGATTGCTCAAATTGGAGTCTACCCCAAAGAAGGCCAAAAGTCCATCTCTAGACTGATGGTAGATCCAGTCTCCAAGGATCGATATGTGGAAATAGCAGAGCCAATGGTGCATAAAGAAATGAAAGACATATCTACAAATGACTTTTAGGTGAACACTGTGGATTTGGGGCCACCTTCTTTGCAAGGTGATATTCACAATTCCAAGCTATCAGTTGACATTTTAGCAAGCAGGTTGGAAGAAATAGAGAAAGAAAATGAGATCTTGTAGGATCAAGTAGATATTTTGACCTCATATATCATATCCATTGTTGACACCACTTCCCAGCCATTAGATGCTACCACCGTTTTTCCCAAAGGTGTAACTACTGAAGTATTTGACCATATAAACAAATATAATTATCTAGGGAATGGAGTGGAAGAGTGGGTTGAGAAATTGATACTAGATGCCCTTCATTTCATTCATAATGTTTTTACTCTTTTTGGTATAAGATTTCTGATAAGCATACATAAATTCTGGATCATCTGAAAAGAATCAAGAAAGATGAAGCTATGTTGAATGTAGTTAGGATCAATCTTGCCATTATGGTCAAATTAGTTTCTAGCATCTTGGTCATAGAAAAAGTCATTGGAAGCTTGAGGATAATGAATCAGTGAAGTGGTTGGCTGGTGTAGACTGGAAATTATATATGGAGAAATAATACATTTATGACTTGAAGAGCCTGGTCAAGAATAATCAGTCTTATTTACTGGATCTCAGAAGTGCTCGTGGGACTTTGGGGGTTGATCCCTACGATGAAACTAAATCTAGCATGTTAGAACTAGAGGCTATCAACCAAGCTTTTAAGCATTTGTTGACTAAAGAGTTGAAAATGAAGGAGGATGCTACATGAAATCCCATAGAATACCTTAGCAATGTGTCTTCTCACTTGTTTAATTTCAAGGACATCATAGAAATAGAAAGAAAGTATGAGGAAGATAGCAATGTGTTGCAAAAGTGTAGGGCAAGACTGGCCATCACAAATATTCCCAATGCCAAAAATGTTCTCTCAATCATAGGAAGATTCAAAGTCTTGCATGCTAATATGAATACATCAGAGAAGGTCGAAGATGAAGAAGATAAGAAGACTCTAGATGAAGTAGAAAAGTCTGATGCTTCAAAGGATGAAGATAATGAAATAGTTTTATAACTGCTCTTTGGATTTTATGATTTGTTATGCTGAAACTTTTTATTATTCGAGATTACTTATCATTTACTTTTTCTCATGGATCTATTTTATATCACGTCACCTTCAAATGACTAAATCCTTCTTCTTGGTGACATTCTCTCTCTCCAACTTGAGAGAGTGTTAGTATTTCCTGTCGTACTTATAGAAATAGAACACATAGTTAGTTATCATCATAATCATGAATACAATTTGATTTATCAAAATTTGACATTTAAATAATATTAACAATCATGTCATAATTTGACATTCATGTTATTATGAAAATTACAAAACAATTTGTGTTATTTGAAGTAATTTCAATTAACCATTTTAAAAGATAATCATAATCAAATATCTATCTTGATTATTTAATATTATTCAAATATTTAACTTGGCATAACAAATGAGATGTCACAAATAAGGTAAAATGTATGGAATTCATGAAGGTGGGAGTAAATTTGGATTGATGGGGATTACCGAAGGAACCAAATTTAGCACAATAGTGTGCCACATGTCATTATATAATTATATTAAGACATTCCATCAAAATAAGCCCAAAAGTAAATGGGAATTGGTAAGGGTATACAAATTTTTCCATTAACAATATAAGCCTATTGAAGCATTAATTGTTGGTGTAATTAATATTTAATTACACTTTATTAAGTTTAATTAGTGATTTTTAAAGTTATTTTAGGTTTTTCTATCTTGTAAATATAAAAGCAAGATGTTATATGTAAATTATAATTCCAATTCATTAATTGCATTCGATATTATCCAAAATCATTCTCTTGTGCTTTTTTTTTTCTTGTAGAAGGCAATCCTAGGTTTTGCATGTGTTCCTAGCACCTTGAATCAATTAGTGACTCCGACATGGTATTAGTGCATGAAATCTACAAGCTCCTTCTCAAATTCAGAGAAAATTAAGAAAGAGTTTTTTGTAGGGTTTTTTGAGAAAAATCAACCTTTTCATTAGATCCAAAGAAGCTAAAAACGTCAGATTAGGCTTTTGTTTGGCTTGATTTGACCACCAAAGGCTAGATTTGTAAGGGTTTGAATTTTCTAGATCCAAAGGGTAGAACAACTTCAGTGTGTTTTGGGCCAAGTTTGACCCTATCATCAAACTTAGAAGGGCCAAATATCCTAAAACTACCTGTCAAATCATCAAAAAATGCCTCATGAGCATTAGAGGAATTTTTTATTCCTAGAGTTGTATGATCCACTCTATAGAATTTTTATCAATTTTTTAAAAAATATAGGGGTACTACGTGCCCCGAAACAGGACACACAAGCCCAGTTTTGGGTGCCCTAGCTAGAAGTTAGGCTAGTTCAGGCCCCTTTTGGGCCGCCCAGATAGAGATTCGATAGTGCAAGATAGAAAATCAAACCATTGGACCCTAGAACTGGCTGCCACCAGATAGAGGTACCTAATATTTTTTCTTGAAGTCAGATCTATTTAAAAAACCCTATTTTTTAAAAAAGTGCATACAAGTGGTAATTTTTTTGAACAAGGTGGAATATTCTTGCATTGTGAGGGGTATATTGTAGTTTATTTGTCATTGTTTGTATACATATCATGGAACAACCCAAACTTGCACCACTCGTCCCATACAACTATCATGGGTGGAAAAAACAAATGGAGATCCATATGAAGAAAATGAGGTTATTTAGAGTGACTGTGGGTACAGAACTTAAACCAACAAGTATACAAGAAAGAGAAAATGGTACAATAGGTGTGATGAAGCTTTTGGAACATCATGCCAATCAATTTCACCTGATCTACTTTTTCATGTTGAATCTGGCACGACACCAAATGAAGTATGGAACCGATTGGAGCATTTGTTTGGTAAGTAGGATACCTTGAGGAATTTTTACTTGGAGAATGAACTTATTGGTTTGAATATTATAGATTTTTATCTATAGCATCCATGACTGCTTCACCAAACTCAAACCACTTAGATTGTAGCTGAAACAATGTGGTTTTCAGAAAGAGGACACCTAGTTTATTCTTTCTATCCTTGTGAGACTTGGCCCTGATTATTATGTGTTTGTGAATACCTTCTATGCTATTATGGATTCTCTTAGTACTACATTAAAGATGCCTTCACTTTATGATTTTGCTACATCACTCACCAGGGAGTAGGAAAAGTTAGTACAAATGGGCGCATTGAAGACTTCCAAACCACAGGGTCTTATTGCAAATCAAAGATCAAAAAATCCAAAGGTTTCAAATACTAAAGGAAGGAAACAAAAAAGAGGATTTCAAGAATAATGAGCAAGCCAAGGAATTACCATCATAGCATACCTTTGAGTTTATTTCCTCTTCCAAATGGGAATCATCTAAGAAGGAGAAACCCATGTGTGCATATTGTAAGAAACGTGGGCATGTTGAGGATAGGTGTTATGAGAAAAAGATTGATGAGTTGGCATAATTACTTCAGGAGCACAATATCTAGTTGTCATCATCCATTACATCTATCATCTTCTTTGACACCATCATCATCTACATAGTTAGGGACAATTGGAGTAGCACATGGGGTAGGAAAATCACTCTTGGCATCTTCTAGTCATACATCAGGGATATGGCTTCTTGATTCAGGAGCCTCACATCATATGGCTTCATCACAATGTATGTTCTCTTGTTTTGAGCCTTGCACTTCACCACACATTTTGATGGGTAACAACACATATATGCATGTTTGTGGGAAAAGATCTATTGACATGGGAGAAGTTACTTTCAATGATGTACTTTTCATTCCATCCTTGTCAAACAATCTCCTTGGTATATGGAAGATTATTGAGTCCACCCCTGATTCAATGATCATTAGGGACTTGGAGAGTAGATAGTTTATTGCAGTTGGGATGGCTGATCATGCATCTCACTTGTATGATTTTTCCTATTTTTCTCCTAATGATGTTGCAGTTCCATTGACTAATATTCATACTTATGCATCAAGAGTGAATAATATTTTTGAGAAGTTTGGTCACTTACACCTTGTAGTTCTTGATACTTGTGCCAAGATTTCATCTTCTCTACCTCCTACTTCTTTAGAGACCAGTATTAACATGGATTCCACTACTTCAGTTGAGCATGATTATTCTAGTTTTTCAAATTCAACTTTGTGGAATGATTTTTTGACAGGTATATCAACATTGTTTCATGAGTCTCATATTACAGATTTTGAGGACACACTTGAGGATATCTATTTCCTCTTTGATGATAGTTATAGTACACCTATTATCACATCAACACCATATTTGGATATTGTTCCTCACCAGTCTACGTAGGTTTTTAAATTGGTTACACATCAAGGCATTGTGACATCCTTTGTTTTTGACATGTGGAGACTTAAAGTAGTTTTGAGAGGCACCCATCATGAGACTTCTTCCCTCCTCTCTATTCTTGGAGATGTAATTTCTTCTACATATGCCATTGTATCTATTTCTTCCCAAGAGGATAAATGTAGTTTATCTAGGTATCAGACACTCTTCAGTATTAATCTCCAAGCATTCACAATTGGTACTAGAGTTACTTCTTTGTGGGGGGAATCTATACTCTCTCTTTCTCTCCTATGGAGAGGTGATTGATTGTCTATTTCGGTTGGATGTAGTCCATGGGGGGTCATATTGAGTCCTTCATCCATCACTTCTTTTTGTGTTTTATCTCTTTTGGAGAGGGGTTTTTTCCTATGTTTTTTTTTTCCTTTACTCTTGTTGTGAGATTTTTTTTGGACATGGGTACCTAATATGGTCTTATAGTTAGGACCAATCTTTGTATTATTTGCATGCTTCTCATTCTTCCTAAGTTGCACTTAAGGGGTGTTGGTGTATTTAATATTTAATTACACTTTATTAGGTTTACTTAGGAATTTTTTAAAGTCATTTTAAGTTTTTCTATATTGCAAATATAAAAGCAAGATGTCATATGTAAATGATAATTCCAATTCATTAACTGCATTCAATATTGTGCAAAATCATTCTCTTGTGCTTTTTTTTCTCTTGTAGAAGGTAATCCTAGGTTTTGCAGGTGATGCTGGTAGCTTGAGTCAATCAGTGACTTTGACATTAATCAATGGCTTATGTTCCTTTCTAAAATAATAACTCAATAATATTAAAGGGCCTCCAAGCCTTATAAAACAAGAGCTACAATGAAACCAATTTCCTACTAAAATTTGTCAACATGAAATTTTGTTGAAGTTGTTAGCATGGTTTTCTAAAAGTTGTCAATTGTAAGGTGGGTGTATAAATCTATAAATAATCTTGCTTACTAGTCTAGATTAACAATAAATACACAACTAGATTGATCACCTTGGCTAGAGGTTACACATTTTAAAATACAAGAAAAATGCCTCAACTAGATTTTGTCTAATGGAATGTGATCATTGTAGCATATGCTCAAAATAGATTTATTGGATATGTTAAAATGGATTTATTGGATATGTTAAAAATGGATTTATTGTATATGTAATGAAGCATCTCCTAAAGTGGAAAAAAGTAAATGAAGAAGAAAAGCATTGTTTCCATTGAAGTATACTAGTGCATTGTACCTAACAAATAATTGAGCAATTGTTATTAGCATTAGGATCTCTTTATAATGTTTTTAGATAGATTTTAACTTGTTAGATCTACTATCAATATGCCACATAATTGTTAAATAAGATAACTTATGTCAAATTACAAGGATTCATTAATTTTAGATTTCCTACTATCAAATCTTTCTTTTATGTCAAATCTTGAAGGTAATGTAAAGCATAATGTGGAAGATTCCTATTATTCAATGCCATTAAAATATAAATGCTGAAATGTTATGACAATAATGAGAAATTAGGTTTTCAGTCGTGTCTAAACAATCCTACAATTCCCTAAACCAGATGAGATGACTAAGAAATAATATAAATGTAAAAAGAAAAATGTGGTAGACATGACATTAAAACAACCTACATACTTTATTTGACCTCTATGTCTTATAAGTACACCCCTAAACCTATAAGAAAACATAATATGGCAAGTGCACCTAATGGCTACATAATCAAACCAATATAAAATTTGATTTGGAAAACTATGTACATAGATTTGCTCCCACACTTTCTCCCACACTGGAACCATGCCCACACCAACTAAAAATGGTAAACATGAGTAGTCTAATAATATGGATGGGTTATATAATTTTAAACAACTTTATGGTTGCAATGATATTATAAGAGCTAAAGAAAACTATAACTTTATTTTATCACATCTACCTAAACCCTAGATCTCAAATATAATACAAATAGTTAAATATGACCAATCATATCTCTAATGTGAAAAAAAAAAAACACTTAAGATGTTGGTAAAATAATCTATGCTATTTATATAAATTAATTTTCTTAAATTATCATTATTGTGGACCACTTTAATGAGTGACTGAAATGTAGAAAGAAATGGTCTTCTAGATCTTGCTTAAGTATCTAATTATCTCAAACACATTTTCTTGTTGAAGGCTCGTGATCTATGTGTAAAATATGTGAATTTCTTCATATCCACCCATTATGAACTCTAAACACTTACAACCCTTACAATACACGATTTATAATTCAAATACAAGTCTATAGGATGAAACATGTTATCTTCATAATTACATGCATGTAAACACTTGTAACTTTTAGCACATCAAATCATGAATCAATTATCTCGTATCAAACTTGTAAAATTAGGTGTAAAACTAGACAAGTCTCATAGAGTGACGAGAATAGAGAATTCCTAATAAATTTTGTTGCATAAAGATTTTAGATTTAATAAATTCAATCATGAAATAAAGTACTTAAGGATTGGTAATGTACAATTATATATTGTAATTCCTTGGTTAAAGTAAATATATTGTATTTGAATAGCATGTTATTGTTCAAGCATTTTCTCAAACACTATCCACATGTCATGAAGCCTTTCCCTTGCACCCATCCCACAATCATGGTTATCGAAGAGACAAAATTTCATTCAAGAATTTTTTCAGACAAAACATGTGCACTCTCCTATTGGAAGTATGTGCTAACTGGTGTTGTCATTGATGTCAACATATTTGTGTTGTCATTGGTGCCAACTGTATCATCTAATATTGTTGTTTGTTGATTGATTGAAGAACACTGTCTGAGTATTTTGCTCTGCATTTTCTCTGTATTGAAGACCAAAGCATGAGCTTTGGAGATTATTTAGAGAAGTGTTTGAAGATGCTAAATCAAGAATTTGGTGGTCCGGATCATTGTGCAAAAAAAATTCTATTCACCAGTTTGAAGACTATGCCTGGTAATGTTTACAGAGTGACATGGAGATAGTAGTTTGCTCCACAGGTTGGAATTTGGTCTTGCAGTTCTGGACTTAATCTTATAAGGTCCTTAGATATCTTCATTCTAAAGGATTTATTATTTGGTGCTCCAGAAAGCAAGTTACTGATTAGAAGAGTTTGATAGCACGTCTATTGAAAAGTAGTTTGTGATGTGTCTTCAAGTGATATGTGTTGTCTTCAAGTGAGATTTGTTACAGTTGGATTTGTCAGCTCCCAAGTGATTCTATGTTGTTTGTAGATGTCTCCATAATGTATTGAAGGCATGTTATTGATCCACAAGGTACAATGAAGATCTTGCAAGCATGTATCTAAGTGTTCTTGATGTTGTACACTAGTTCTGGCTGACCTAGTTATTTAAACTTCTTGTAGAGGGGATTCGTGGATTGTAGAAGCATGTCCAAGCATGTGAAGATGTGTTTGGGTCTAAGCTAAGCCACACAGTGTTCATCCTTCATTCATTTGCTTTACAATTTTGTTTAGGTCTAGTCCTAATTTGATTTATGTATGTTTGCCGACCTTGGAGATAGTTCCAATGGTTGTAGAATGTAATGCTGACCTTGATGTACATTCCAAGGTTGATGATAGGTATAAATGTATGCAATGAATTCATGAATAAGGTGACAAGTTGCGAACATAAAGTTTGAATTATAAAAGCAGAACATAGCAAAGGAGATATTGTGCTTCAATGGAACTGAACTTAGGCATGATGTAGATGCTACTATATTAGTTCATCCTGGCAGTGATCCAACCCCAGTAGTGAGTCAATCCTCAGCAGTGAGCCAACCCTCAGTAGTAAGCCACCCTTTTGGCAGTGTGCCTTTCATTTGGCTAGTGAGCCTTGGGCAGTGAGCCCTTTGCCAGTGAGTCTCTTTTGATATTCGGTATTTTTTCTGTCATTATATTGTGAGCTAACACTCACCGTGGTCTTTCCCTGTTTAGGGTTTTCCATTTAAAAATGTGGTGTCTATGTGTGTATGGTGTTGATGTGTTCATGTTTTGATTCTACTATTGATATTTAATGATCATAATAGAATAAGGAGTTAAATTAAGTGAATGTGAAAGTGATATTGTGTAAAGAAGTTAAATTTTTTGATACAACTGATTCACCCCCCTCTCAGTTGTCTTGTGACTTTTAAAAATTGGTGTCAGAGCGAGGTTCCTTGGAAGAAATCCTAACAACTTAAGGTTGATCTAGGATGCCACACAAGAAAGACATTCCTCAGTTCGATAGATCTGACTATGCCTACTAGAAGGTACGAATGCAAAGTTATCTTATATCTATTGGTTATCATGTTTGGATAATGGTTAAAGATAAGTACACACTACCTAAAGATGGTCCACAGTCTAAAGAAGAGATTAAAGATTTTGAGGCTAATCATAAAGCTAGAAATGCTGTATTAAATTCCTTGTCTAACACTAAAATGGCAAAAGTTGTGGATCTGGAAACTGCTCATGAGATTTGGGACAAATTGAAGAAAATTTATGAAGGTGATGCATCTATCAAGAAGGCTAAATTGCAAAACTTGAAGACCACATATGAAACCATGCGAATGGCTGAAGATGAGAACATAACAAGCTACATATAGAAGATTGATGAAGTTGTCAACAACATCAGGGGTCTTGGTGGAAAATTGAAGGATGAGGATGTTGTAGATAAGATACTCAAAACTCTTCCCAAATCTTATAGTCACAAGGTATCTACCAGTGAAGAATTGTTTGATATGGGTAAACTTTCAAAAGATCAATTGCTTGGTAAACTGACTACTTTTGAGATGAGAGAGTTTGGTACTACTGATGGCCCTGTGAAAATTGAGACTGCTTTCAAGGCCAAGGAAGAAAAGACTGCTAGATCATATAAATATGCTATGGAATCAGATGAAGAAGATTTAGTAGAGCTTGAAGCTAAATTTTCAACCATAATACAAAGGGGCAGTAGAGGAAAATTCAAAGGTAAGTTACCATTCAAATGTTTCAATTGTGGTAAAATTGGTCACTATGAAGATGTCCTAATAGAGCTTTGAAAATCAATGAAAGCAAAGGAAATATGGTAAGAAAGAGTTACTATGTTAGAGATGATGATGGTGTAACTAATGATGAAACTAATTTTGATGATGGTAATAGTAGTGAATGCTTGTTTATTGCACTTAGAGAAGAACCCATTTTTGCTAATCTTGCAAGCTGTGTGAAGGAATGAAGTCTAGGAGAGTTGTTTGCATTTCATGCTGAAAAGGAAGATGAATGGATCATAGACAGTGGATGTTCAAATCACATTGGTGGTGTTCACCTAGGATTAGGGTTTTGAATTGTTATGCAGGTTTATGTTTTGGTCCTTTCAAACCCTTGGAGTCCTAGTTTTAGTTTTTCCTTGGCCTCCATGTAGTGATTTACCATTTTTTCCCTGTCGCACTTGAAAGAAAATTGTCAATGTGTCTGTGTATGCAAGTGTAAGTGTATGTTGGTGAGCTTGTGAAATTTCAATCGGCTTCTAGAAATGGTGAAAATTTAGAGTTATATGCATGTTTTAATGCATATCGGGTCACATATACAGGGGAGAATCTTTTGCAAGACTCCCAAGAATATTCTGCACTTGTATGCATTTTCAATTGCATATCAGGTTCAGGGTGGAAGATACATTATGGGAATATTCTGGAGAAGATCCCGTGTTTGTATGTGCACAAGTGAATGTATGTCAATATACATTGGTTTTTTTATATACAAGGAGGTCAAATATGTATTTGCTATAGTACCAGTGTCCGCCGTGACGTACAAAATAAACAGTGCAATGTACAAGTGGCCTTGTATATTCTGTAATATACAAAGGCAGAAAAATGCAAGAGGACAAATGCAGAGCAAGCTGCGAAACTGAGGGCCTATCACTTGTATATTTAGATATACAATCAAATATACATTTCATACATGCAACCTAGACATGAAATGGAAGTGCATTGTGGCAGATAAAAGGTTAATTTCTGTGGTTTGCATGTTTGTGTGCATTATATATCGTGGATATACAATGAAGGACATACATTCTGGACCCTATGAAAATTTTAGGCTGCTATATACAAGTTTGGGGTCCGTGAGTTGTATATGTGTTTATACATATCAATATACAACCCAATGTACATTGAAAAATATACAAAGGCTGGCGCGCATATTTTTGCTACAGTGCAGCAAAGATACAATTGGTGGGGCCCGCAGGTGTATACAAACGAGTTTGTATATGTGACATACAAGCAAATATACAAAGGTAAATATGCAAATCGGATCCGATGCGAAGATCAAATTCAGCAAATTCAGGGTTGGCATCTGCAGCTTGTATATTTGAGTGCTTGTATGTGTGCCAATATACAAGAGGTTGATATACAAGCCAGATTTTAAGACGAATGCTATGTGTTTCATAGTTTTTGAAATCCGTGCCTTGTATGTATGAGGTGACTGTGCATTGCACTTGTATGTGCAATGCGATATGAAAAAAGGGGGAGATACAAGCCAGAATGGAACTTGATTTCAAAATGTTCTATAAAATTTGAGGTCCGGCTTGTACATAAGGTGTTTATATATGCATATGTTTATGCATATACAAGGGGTGAAAAAGGCAAAAATGAAGAAAAAAAAGCCAATGATAGAGTCATGGGATGCCTACGTGGCACGTTTTCATTGGCTGGTGACTCTTCATGCATATTTTGGGACCGTTGATCTTGGCGATGGGTTTTTAGGTCAATGGTCAGGTTTTAAACCTTCAGCGATGGTTTTTTCCTTGTGTTTGCAGTCATGTTTCGAGTGGGAAAACTTCAGTGACGCACTGCTGCAGATTTTGACGATAGATGAGGGTGGTTGAGCCATTTATGATAGAATTGCAAATAGGCATGGGCCGATGGTTGAACGGCCAAGTACCAGGTTCATGACAAAAATCTTCCTGTGGCGGCACAGGGCTCAAGCTCAACTACTCCTCGCCCTCCTCTTGCTTCTTCCCGTTGTGTCCCCTACTGCTGCATTTATTATTTTGAGCGCCATTCCTCACGCATTGATCTGGTGGAATTTTGACTTTACCTTGTAATTAATTTTGCTGAGTGCAGAGTCATGGTATAAAAGCAATGCTATGTCACTCATTTTTGGTTGTTGAAAAACTGGACAAACTTCTGGCTCTGTGATACAATACAGCTTAATTGGTGGCCTTGTCATGGAAGTTTTGTGAGTTTATGAGTCTCATGTTGTATGTTTCATGCATAAATTAACTGGTTTCATGCTATTTTATATGAGAAATGCACTGATTGCATGTGTTTAATCATTTGTCTCCAAGTTGTGGCTGTATTTTCTTTTGAGTCTAAATAACTAAGGGTTATTTATGATTTGGGAATATGGGTTTTCTATATTAAATGTTTAATCTCCTACCTTTGTTCAAGCGACAAATTAAATATTTCAGATTAATCATTAAGAAAATATGTTACAACAGGGATTCCTTTAAGTATGAATGACTAAACACTCTATTTTGGGAGGTATCTATAAGGCAGATATAACAAAATCCCCTTGATACCCAGTCTTTGGTATATGTTTATGCTGACCATTCACATGTGTATGTCTACTGACTCCGAGCCCTGGGTAGGCACCAATCTAGCCTTGCATTGAGGTTACACTCTAGGTCCTAGTTTTGCATCCAAATGCAAATAAAACTCAAACTTTAAATCAAACCTTTTAGGACATTAGAAGTAGTTTTAGGATCCAAAATCCTCTATCTACAACTAAAAATAGGCCCAAAGCTAGCCCCTTTGCACTTATCTAACAGTTTTGGTCTGCTTAATAGAGGATTTATCTGCTTTGTTTCAACATCCCAGTCTTTGCACAGTTCTATTTCATAGATGTTGAGTAGGGAATACCCCCCTTGGTTTTGTAGAGCCTAAAGAAGAAGAGGAGATATTTATAGAGTCTATCTCCTATACTGTTGGCCCTTGGCCCGAGAATCCTATTGATCAATGATGGCTACCTTGTAGGGATAACTAGGAACAAGCATCCAGTCTGGGAAAGTAACCAACACACATGACAAGAGACAAGAATAAGTTTGTTAAGTTTGAAAAGCATGATGGAGGACTTGTTAGGTTTGGTGATGATGCAGCTGGTAAGATGTGTGGAAAATGATCTATTACTTTTGATGGCAAGCATAATACATATGATGTTCTTTATGTCAATGGCTTAAAGCATAATCTTCTAAGTGTTAGACAAATGTGTGACAAAGGATATAATCTTGTGTTCAGGGACAATGGATGTAAGATAAAGAATAGCTCTGGAACCTTAATTGCTACTGGTAAGAAGACTCATGGTAATGTCTATCATTTGAAAGGTGCTAAAAATTGTTGTTTGTTGGCTAAGATAGATGAAAGTTGGCTATGGCATAGGAGAATGTGTCACATTAACTTTAATAATCTAGTGAGAATAAGCACTATTCAAGCTGTAAGAGACCTACCCAAGATTACGAAACCTGCCAATGTTATATACAAAGAATGTCAGTTTGGGAAGATGACAAACACTAGTTTCAAGAGCAAAGAACAATCCTCTACCGGTTTACTGGAGTTGGTGCATATAGGCCTATGTGGTCCTACAAGAACAAGAAGTTTGCAAGGTGAAAGGTATTTCATGCTTCTTATTGATGATTTTTCAAGAATGACTTGGGTTACTTTCCTTACAGAAAAAGTAGAAGCATTAGATAAGTTCAAGGCATTCAAAGCTATGGTTGAAAATGAGTTAGATTTGAGAATCAAGTGCTTAAGGTCTGGTAGAGGTGGTGAGTTTACTTCAAGTGAGTTCAATGCTTTTTGTGAAGAATATGGAATAAATAGACATTTGTCTGCCCCTCGAACTCCTTAAGAAAATGGAGTGGTTGAAAGGAAGAATATAAATGTTCAAGAAGCTATCAGAACAATGATCAATGAAGTAAACCTACCGAAAGTGTACTGGAAAGAAGCAATACACACTGCTATCTACATTCAGAACAAAGTGTAAATCAGAGTAGAAGAAACAAAGACACCTTATGAACTGTGGTATGGTAAAACTCCTACTGTCAAATACTTCAAAGTTTTTGGAAGAAAATGCTACATCAGAAGAGATGAAGAATTAGGAAAGTTTGATGCTAGATGTGATGAAGGTATATTCCTTGGGTACTCTACTAAGATCAAGGCTTACTGGTGCTATAACAAAAGACTAAGAAAGATCATTGAAAGTGCAAATATGAAGGTAGATGAAGATATTCAACCAGATGGATATGAGTCATATGGATTTGTTGATACAGAAAAATTTGAAAAAGGTAAAGAAAAGAAAGTTTAGACTGAAGTGCAAGTTGCTTCGGAAGAAGAAGAAATTCAAGCTGAAGCTTTGGTAAGAATTCCTAAAACTCCAAGGTATGTGCAAAGAGATCATTCTGAAGATCAGATTATTGGTGACAAAAGGAAAGGTGTGATGACAAGAAGTAGGACTACAGAAGAACAAGTAAATCTCTATCTACTTTCAAAGGTGGAACCTAAAATAATAAATGAAGCATGGAATTATGAACATTGGTTTAAGTCAATGAAAGAAGAATTAATGTAGATTGAAAGAAACAAAACTTGGGAACTTCTCCCTAGACTAGCTAACAAGAATGTGATTGGAAAAGAGTGGGTTTTCCAAAACAAACCAAATGAAGTTGGAGACATTGTAAGAAACAAGGCAAGACTTGTGTGTAAAGGCTACTCACAAGTGGAAGGAATTGACTATGAAGAGACCTATACTCCAGTGGCAAGAATGGAAGCTATCAGACTTTTTTGCATTTGCAGAACATAAAAACTTCAAGGTATACTAGATGGATGTGAAATCCACCTTCTTGAATGGTGAGCTAGAAGAAGAGGTCTACATAGAGCAACCAGATGGGTTCCAGTTATCAGGCAAACCAGACATGGTATGCAAGTTGAAGAAGGCCTTGTATGGATTGAAGCAAGCTCCCAGAGCTTGGTATGCAAGACTAGATAAGTATCTATTGCAATAGGGTTTTAGTAAAGGGTCCGCAGATACTAATTTGTATATCAAAGTAAGCAAAGATCAAATGCTGATTATTGAAGTCTATGTAGATGATATCATATTTGGTGGAAATGAAGAGATATGCAAGAATTTTTCAAATGAAATGCAAAAAGAATTTGAGATGTCTATGTGTGGTGAGATGAACTTCTTTCTTGGACTGCAAATCAATCAGACAGATAAAGGCATTTTCATTTCTCAATCAAAGTATGTCAGGGAATTGTTGAAGAAGTTTCAAATGGAGGACTCTAAACCCGTATGCACTCCTATGGTTACTAGTTGTAAGCTAAGCAAGAATGATGAAACTCCTATAGCTGATCAAAGCAAAAATAGATCAATGATTGGAGTACTACTCTACCTAACTGCTACTAGACTAGATATCATGCATGCAGTCTGTCTTGTGGCTAGATTTCAATCAAATCCTAGAGAATCACATGTGATGGCAGTAAAGAGGATATTCAGGTATTTGAAGGGCACTCCTAATATGGCTTGTGGTATCCTAAGAACAATAATTTTTCTTTAAGTGTCTAAACAAATGCAGATTGGGTTGGATGTACTGATGATAGGAAAAGCATAGGTGGAGGTGCATTCTTCCTTGGAGATAGGGCGGTATCTTGAATTAGCAAGAAACAAGAATCAGTCTTCTTATCTACTACAGAAGCAAAATATATTGCTGCAATATCATGTTGCACTCAGGTGCTATGGATGAAACAGACCTTGAAGGATATTAGAGTTGAGTATGATGGGTCAATCCCTATTCTTTGTGATAACACAAGTGCCATAAATATTTCAAAGAATCCAGTGATGCATTGAAAGTCAAAGCACATTTTAATCAAGTATCACTTTTTGAGGGAGAAAGTTGTAGAGAATGAGGTGAAACTTGAGTATGTACCTACAAAAGATCAAGTTGTTGATATATTCACTAAGGCTCTTCCAAAAGACACATTTGAGTATCTCCTGTAAAAATTAGGAGTTATTGCCCCTCCTTCCTTAAACTAGATGCAAAAGAAGATGCATCAGTCCAGTGTGCTTCAAAGTATATTTCTCTTTTTGGACTGATGTTGGAGGCTACCTCTCAAGAGGAGTAGGTAGTAGGTTGAGATGATTGTTTCTTTCAGGGGGAGTAAAGAATGGTTTCAGACTAGTAGTGTGTAAGTATGTGTAGTAGAAGATGTGATTCCCTTTTCCATTGATGTCAAAGGGGGAGAGAGATCATGTGAAAAACTTAGGGAGAGAAAGAGTTTAGATGTACAAAAAGAAAGGGGGAGTTCTGATGGAGATTTGTGTCTTGATGGTGGAACATGTTTTTCACATCATATCTTGCCATTAATGAAAAAGGGGGAGATTGTTGCAAGTATGTGCTAAATGGTGTTGTCATTGATGTCAACATGTTTGTGTTGTCATTGGTGCCAACTGTATCCTTTGATATTGTTGTTTGTTGATTGATTGAAGAACACTGTCTAAATATTTTGCTCCACATTTTCTCTGTATTGAAGACTGGAGTATGAGCTTTGGATATGATTTAGAGAAGTGTTTGACGATGCTAAATCCAAAATTTAGTGGTCTGAATCGCTGTGTAGAAAAATTTCTATTCATCAGTTTGAAGACTGTACCTGTTAATGTTTGTAGAGTGACATGGAGATAGTATTTTGCTCCGCATTTCTCTGCAAGTTGGAATTTGGTCCATTATTTATGGACTTAAGCTTATAAGGTCCTTAGCTATCTTCATTCCAAAGGATTTGTTATTTGGTGCTCTGGAAAGTAAGTTACTAATTAGCAGAGTTTGACAGTGTTTGTTGAAAAGTAGTCTATGATGTGTCTTCAAGTGATATCTATTGTCTTTAAGTGATATCTGGTGCGGTTGGATTTGTTAGATCCCAAGTGATTCTATGTTGTTTATAGATGTCTCCAGAATGTATTGAAGGCATGTGCTTGATCCACAAGCTACAATGAAGATCTTGCAAGCATGTATCTAAGTGTTCTTAATGTTGTGCACTAGTTTTGGCTGACCTGGTTAGTTACACTTGTTGCAAAGGTGATTCGTGGATTGTAGAAGCATGTCCAAGCATGTGAATATGTATTTGGGTCTGAGCTAAGCCATGAACTCTTCATCCTTCATTCATTTTCTCTACAATTTTATTTAGGTCTAGTCCTAATTTGATTTATATATGTTTTCCGACCTTGGAGATAGTGCCAATGGTTGTAGAATGTAATGCCGACCTTGATATATATTCCAAGGTTAATGATAGGTATAAATGTATTCAATGAATTCTTGAATGAAGTTATGAAGATAAAGTGTGAATTGTAAAAGCAGAGCAGAGCAGATGAGATATTGTGCTTCAATGGAACTGAACTTAGGCATGGTGTAGATGCTACTATATCAGTTCATCCTGGCAGTGAGCCAACCCTCAGCAGTAAGCCACCCCTGACAGTGAGCCACCCTCTTGGTAGTGAGCCTTTTAATTTGGGCAGTGAGCCTCTTTTGATATTTGGTATTGTTACTACAATATATTGTGAGTTAACACACATCGTGGTTTTTCCTTGTTTAGGGTTTTCCATGTAAAAATCTAGTGTTCATGTGTGTATGGTGTTGATGTGTTCATGTTTTGATTCTGTTATTCATGTTTAATGTTCATAACAGAATAAGGAGTTAAATTAAGTGCAAATGAAAGTGATATTGTGTAAAGAAGTTAAAGTTTTTGATACAACTGATTCACCCACCCTCTCAGTTCTCTTGTGGCTTTCAACACTCTCTACCCTACCATTCTATGCATATCATCCAAGTATGGCATACCATGCAACCACTATCCAATCATGCTCTAAATCCCTACACTTTGTGTACACAATTATAAGTTTACATCTATAAAAAAGCATTGTCTTGAGATCTAATTTTAATAATTTGGGTATGAACAAGCTTGTTGTGATAGTGCAAGGAAGATTTATTATAGAGGATGCAAGATAACAAATTTAATAGAAGTGGAAATAAATTTGCGCAATTCAATTGCCGATGAACATTTTAAATGTCATGTAGACGGTAAAAAAAGGATATTTACAAGTGATAGACGAGGAAGTGCTATATCAAATGCATGTGTTTGGAGAGCATAGTCATTGTACAATTACATTAACCTAACCATGAGTTGCCCATTTGAGACACATGTGAGTTGCATGATAGATGTTAAAAGACATTAAATTCAAAAATCGGAGTAGATATTTAATTTTTGCATTTTTAATGCAAGAAAACAGCTGAAGGAAGTTTCTTTAGTTATGGATTAGAAAACATTAGAAATTAGTTAAAACAATTTCTTACAAAAATGTTTAAATAGATTTTTGCACCTTCTTTTGCCTTGTAAAACTGTAGATTTCTTTTGACAATTTGTGGACATAGAAAGGAGAACCAATCATAGCACAACAATTTTTTGGATGTAAAAAGTAGGCATGTTCAGATGGAAAATTATTGCATTGGAATGTAGCTAAATTTTTTTTGAAACTTGATTATTTGAAACAAGGATTAATTAGAAGTTAAAAACTGTGTAGAGAAATAGTTCCATGACAAGAACTAATAATAACATAGAATATAAGGATTTATATTATAACATAACTCTAAATTTAAATGTGGTTTATATTTAAGAGCATTGGGAATTTAAGATTTGAGTTATGATCATTTATCAACAAGTAACTAGATAATTTTTTTGAAAGAAGTTTTAAAGTTTTGATATTTTGTATTGCTAGTTCATCTCATTGAATTATTTAAAAATATAGCATATGCATATTTTTGGATTTTGTACATGCTAATAGGCCATTGAGTTAAAGAAGGAATGAAGATTTTTAGCCTCTCAATGTAATTCATTCCATTGATTATTTTAATTTGATGGTTGGAAGCCTCAATCTATCGCAAACACAATTCATATGATTTAAAAGGGGCATAGATGATACTATAATAAATACAAAAGGGTTTTTAGCCTTAATAGAGCATTGAGTTAAAGAAGGAATGAAGATTTTTAGCTTCTCAATCTAATTCATGCCATTGATCATTTTAATTTGATGGTTGGAAGCCTTAAACTATGGAAAACACAATTCATATGATATAAACAGGGCATCTATGATACTATCATAAAGATGAAAGGATTTTTAACCTTAGTACTTTTATGTATCATTGAACAAGATTGAATAGATGGATAACAATTTCCCAAACATTTGAATCAAAGTTGTTGGGTGGAAAAATAAATCAACATGGAAAGGGCACATTATTTTAGATAGACACAAAAAGAGGTATACTTTAGAACTTCCACAAGTCATATATCGTTTGATCTAATAAACAACAACACTATAATTATTGAAGAGGTCGGTGCCCTATGTATCAAAAGGAATCCAAAATAAATTATTTCTATGAATAATGATATGTTTTCGCAACCCTTGATGAAGTTCTAGCGTACAAGGATTGAATAATTGTAAAAAAAGATTGAATGCAATATTTAGAACTTGTCAACAAATAAGGATAATACATGATTCAAACATATTGACTATGTTATTGAATTTTAATTAAAAACTAAGTCGATGTTTTAAGTAAAATTGATCAAACATAGTTGGTTTACTAGTAGCATGAGTAGGGTGCTATATCTTAGCAATTAGATCTAAGGTTCAACATATTTTTGACTTAAAAGGTTGATTACAAAGATGCATCCACAAGTGCTAATGATTAACCTTGGTATAGCAAAAATCACATCGGACAAGTTTGAGGAGTTGTTTCATAAACATTAATTAGTAGATGTTTAAAGAGTTTTGTTACTTTCAACAAGATAGTATAACCAGAAAAGTATATGAATCTTGCTTTTCGAATCTATATATACGGGGTAATCTAGAAAAGATCAAATGGCATTTTTTATTATTTTGTTTGCTATTGTGAACTAAGTTGAAAAAAAATTGAGTCGACTATCTTTTCTAAAATATTTAAGAAAATTTGATTGACAAAGGAAGAATTTATATGTTGTACATAAAAAAATAAATACCAAAATTCAATAAAATCTGCAAAAATATCTTAGACGAAATCAAGTTGAATGATTGATTGCGGAGTTGTTACATTTTTAGGATAAAGTTGAAAGACGAAGCTTAAGAACATGTAGACAAGTTGAATGACTCATTTTATAGTTTTAAATTATTAAAGCAGGATAATTATTAAATTTTTCAATAGAAATGAGCTGTGAAATTATTACTAATTGACCATTAAAATCTATAATATTTAAATATTTAAGTAGAGTGTTTTAACTATACTAAAATTCCTTACATTATATCTAAAATTCGAAATATAGGCAGTCAAGTTGAATTATTCATAGTGGAGTTGTTAAGGTTTGGGCTATATAAAGCATGTAATGAACCTGTAATACGCAATCGAAAGACACATTTCTATCTTTTCCTGTTCTGTCTGCTGCTTTTGCGCTTTGTTTTAAATGGCTAATCGCATGACTTACTTGACGTTGGGGCTTTTTCTGTTCGTATGTTGTTACAGCTACCATGTCATGGCGGGGGATCCCGATCCCTTGCAGGACTTCTGTGTCGCTGACGAGCAAAGCAAGGGTGAGTTTATCTAATAGCTTTCTTCATTATACCTATGTCTCCCTCTGTTTATGTGAGTTGCTAACAAATGGATTATACAGTTTTGGTGAACGGGTTCGTGTGCAAAAACCCAAAGGCAGTTTCAGCAGACGACTTCTTCTTCCATGGACTGCAGCAACCCGGGAACACAAACAATGCAGTAGGCTCCAACGTAACGGCGGTGAACGTTCAACAGATAGCAGGCCTCAATACGTTGGGAATATCGTTGGCCCGCATCGACTTTGCAGTGGGTGGAATAAATCCTCCTCATACTCACCCCAGAGCCACTGAAATTCTTGTTTTACTGGAAGGCGAGCTTTTTGTGGGGTTTGTTGATACCACCAACAAGTTTTTCAGCAAAACATTGGAAAAGGGAGATGTGTTTGTGTTTCCCAAAGCGCTGGTGCATTTCCAGCAGAATGTGGGGAAGGAAAATGCAGTGGCCATATCTGGATTGAGCAGCCAGCTTCCCGGAGTTCAGATAATCGCCAATTCTCTCTTTGGAGCGAAGCCCTCTCTCCCAGATACCGTCTTGAGCAAGGCCTTCCGCATCACTCCAAAACTTGTGGATTCCATTCAGGCCAAATTCACCTAAGATAACGTATTGGACTCTTTTGAGTTTTGTTCTAAAACTAAAATAAAACAAGTAGTTGTGGTCTACTAAATAAAGCAAGGAACACCAGAGATGGTCCTCCTAGACTAATGTATTAATTTTCAGCTTAATATAACTCCTTATGTCTCGCCATTATAATTTTCCTTCCTATCGATTGCGTTTATATGGCTTTTAAAAATATTAGCGACGTCCTTCTATGAAGGAATCAAAGCATCAATGCACGCCTATTGAAGAACCAGCTGCGTACTATCTTATTTGTATTCTTCGGAAGCAAAACAAGCTCACAAATTTCAAGTTGCATGAGGGGCGTCGTACTATTTGGTTTATTCTCTTCACATGTGAGAGACTGGTGTATTAATGCGAATTAAATCAGTCCCAGTACCTTACCTGTAGCTTGTTGGCATCATCATTCAACTTTGAAGAGCATCACTTCGTTGGCTTTATTACAAAAATGTTTGGCTGATTATTAATGACTCAATCTTTGATGCATGAGGGACTATGGTTTTATTTAGATGAATTTTTTATTTTTTAAAAATAAAAGGATAAATATATTAATTAGGAATCATGAAAATTTTATAAAAAGATTTCCAAACAGTCACAATTGTCACTAAAGTCCATATAGTGAAAATCCAATGAGGTTTTCTACTAATCCACCATGTCTAGGATCCAAATGAAACTATGAAACCATCAAAACACAATCTCAAAGAAAATCATGCAAGAATGATCAAAACAAATCATTATGAAGAAGTTGAAGAAATTGTGAAGATTGATCAAAGGACAAGGTCTCCCATTCTGTGACATTCTAGCTGGGATTAACATTAGAGGCCCATTTGGCCAAACAATCTGCAACAACATTCCATTCCCTAAGAATATGAACAAAAGAGATGGAATTGAAATTTTGAAAAAGGTGAATAATCTACTCCAAAAGAGATGCCAACCTCCAAGAAGACTCATGAAACCTCCCATTATTTAGAAGAGAGAACAAAATCATGGAATCCATCTCAAAGATTATCTTTTCCAACCTAGCTCACAAGTTTTCTCTAGAGCCACAAAGATGGCCTAGGCCTCCACCTAATTATTAGTGCAAAATTGGTAGCAAAAGAGAACAAACATGAACAAAACCATCACTATCATGCCCAATACCACCAATCCCAATTATACTCAAATTTCCTTGAGAAGAACCATTTGGTATTAATTTAAAAAAAAAAAAATAGGGGAGGAGATTATTTACCTACTCTATTCACCTTTTTAGAAGATTTGATCCAAGAGCCATAATGAATAGAGCCAGCCAAATGACCCAAATCTAATTGCCTCAAGATGAGAAATTTAGAAGGAGCTACTACTACTTCATCCAAAGAGCACTTAGTAGCTAGAGTTTCTTTTATTGAGTCCAAAATCATCTACTAAACATACCTAATAAGACTCTAATAACAGTGGAAGATCTGATAATTTCTCTCTAATCAAATTTGCCAAAGGATAAAGATGGGACCAATAATCCCAGGTCACCAAAAGGAAAGAGGAAAAAGTAGGAGGATGTCCCAAACTAGCCCAAAAATTAGACAGAGAAGTAGCATGAACAAAGGATTGGTTCTAGATGCCCCACTGCTACCCCCAAAGATCCTAAAAAAAGGGGCACTGAAAGAAAAGATGAGCCACCCATTCCTCATTAGCCCCATAGACAACACGTTTGGAAGGACCTTGTAATCCTCTCTTTCTTATATTTTCCCAATTAAGACATTTGTTTTGACAAAGCAACCAATGAAAGAAATTATACTTAGACTAACAATAATTATTCCAAATCATTTTCCACTAGGGGAAATCCCTATACCTACTTTTCCTTGTTTTAAGATTTGGTACCCATGAGAAACCAAATAAACCCCCTTAGGATCATAGCCCCAAGCAAGAACATCTGCCTCCTCCAAAGAGAAACATGGTTGATCTACTAGGATAGAAGAAAATGTATCCTAGGCATCTAGATCTGCCCCTAAAGGCCAACTCTTCAGATCTTTCCAATTATAAATGCAAGATTTCCCCACCAAGTGAGAAGCCTTAAAGTATAAAAATTTGGACCATCCGTCATCCAGAAAGACCTTACTCAAAGGGAGGAGAAGGGGAAAGGAGATGAAAATCAGGGGATTAAGATCCCATGAATCTATCTAACAAAGAGCATTGTGGCAAAAATTGACAATCTATAAAAGGCCTCTCTTAACAATTGAAGCACCCTTTGTGATGGTATTCCAAATCACAGTCTTTCCCAACCAAATCCATTATTGAAACCTCATTAGTAGCAAAACCACATAAATATTTGTGGGTAAGAAGATTGGCCCAAGGATGATCCTACTACTAACACCATCTCCAATATAGTTTAGTAGCCAAGTCTTGGATATTAAACTCTAATTACCTAAGACTAAGACCATAAATTTGCTTAGGCCTACAAACATTGTGCCAATTGACCAAATTCCTTGCCCAAATAAATTTCCTAGAAAGAGTATTGAACTCCTTTAGAATACTTTTAGGAGAAGAAAGCACCATTAATCTATAGACAACAAGATTCTATGTCATTGATTTTAAAAAGGTAAGACACCTTGCAAAAGAGAACCATTAGAAAATCTAGTGATTGACCTGCATTTTGAACCTATCAAGAATTCTCTTCCACTAAAGCCAATTAGGAGGACCAACTGACAAGGGAATCCCAAGAAAATCAAAGTGAAGCCGTCTTATTTTGAACTACAAAATAGGAGCAATTCTCTATTGAATGAGCAAACGATTATTAAAAAAAAATATTTGAGTTATCCTCATTAACCTATTGACTAGAATCTACCAAATACATATCCAAAGTGCTCCTAAAATTAACAACCTCCTAAATTTTAGAAACACCCATTAAGGTAGTATCATCCACATATTAAAGATGAGAAAGATAATCAATATCCCTAGCCACTATCCAACTCTAAATACCTCCATTAACTCTCTAATTATGAAGAAACCTTCCCAAACCCTTATCCATAATAATGAAAAGATAAGGGGAGAGGGGATTGAACCTTACCACAACCCTTTGTAAGTTGAAACAAGAGAAGATGGGATACCATTAATAATAATAGAGAAGGAGGAAGACGACACAAAACCCATGACCCACGCAATTCATCTTGAACAAAAACCAAAAGATAATAAAACATTCTCGAGGAAAGACCATCTAACCCTATCATAAGACTTGGACATGTCTAGCTTAATAAACATAGCTTTATCCTTAGAACAATAGATAAAATGAATGGATTTCGAAGCAATAACAATACCATTAGGAATATGACCTCTTCATAAAACCCCCTACTCAAGTGATATGAAAGAATCCAAATTTTGTTTAAGATGATTATCAATGATTTTGGTAACGATCTTGTAAGGGATATTATAGAGAGCAATGGGGCAAAATAAATCAAAAGAGTTAGACCCCACTTTCTTAGGAATCAAAGCCAGAAAAGTAGAAATTATTGCTTTAAGCATTTGATTATTAGTTTGATATTCACACACAACTTCTAGAAGATTATACTTTAGAATGTCCTGAAATTCTTGGAAAAACTCAATAGGAAAGCCATCAGGACCAAGAGACTTACCTTTCCTGATCTAGAATAAAATATTTTCCAATTTAGAAAGAGTGATAGGCCCCACAAGTAGACCTTTAATTTCCTCAAAAACCAAAGATGGGATGAAATATAGAATAGCCTATTCCTCTCCCACATCTATGGGACCACTTTCCTTAAAAAAAGAAGACAAATGATAAAAAACTTCACTATTATTATTGTGAGATGAAGATAGTTGATTTCCATGAGAAGAGGTAATAGAAGAAATAACTTTACCACTTATCCTTTCATTAACTAAATTATGGAAAAAGGAGGAATTTTGATCTCCCTCTTGGAGCCAATTAATTCTTGATTTTTGCTTCCAATAAATCTCCTGCAAAAGATTCCATTCATGGATCTCTTTAGAAAGAAAGGACTCCTCTAGAATTTGTTCTCTAGTCATACCAAATTCTCTAATCTAAAAAGTAATATCATTCAATTTTTCTTACACTTATTTATCCTATAAAAAATATTGCCAAAACTAAATTTATTCCATTGTTTAAGCTTAAACTTCATAAATTCAAGACTTTAAAAAAAGGAATACATAGTAGTACCAAAGGAGGGCTTACTCTCCACCATATCAACCGTGTTCTCATTTATATCCTAATCACAAAGCCACATTAAGTGTTCATCTTGCAGAGGTTTTTTAAAAATAGAAAAAAGATATGAAGAAAACTTGATGGGCCAATGATCTAAACCTTGCCACTATAAAATTTCAGATGAAGAAATCCAATTATCTCCAATCTAACAATTAGAAACTAAAAACCTATCTAGCCACTTAGAAATGGAAGTAGGACCACATCTCTTGTTATTCCAAGTTAATAGTCCACCACTTGGTTTAACATCCACAAGATTAAGCAAACACATATTCTCTTGGAATGAAGTTGAAGAATGATCTAACCAACTAGAGCCTCCATGTTTCTCATCAAGACTAAGAATAACATTAAAATCACTAGCCAAGATCCAAGGAAAAAAAGAAAAAAAATAGTGAACAAAATGAATATGCAACTACAAGAAAACCTTGCCATGAAATATGTATGAGTGTAAACATTGGTTAGAAAATAGTACTCCTTGAATCAAAACAAGAACCCACCAAAGATAGATAATGCTTACTTTCTAACTAAGAAGAAGGTGTAAGTCAACGAGGGTCCCATAGGCAAGATAACCCCTATAGAACCCTAATCTCCAATGCACTAAAAATGAATACCTTTCAAGAGTTATGATGGAATAGCCATCATTTCCTCCATAGAAAGTTTTGTTTCTTGAAGGAAAATGATATCATGCTTATGAATTTGATTGGGTTCATGAACAACCTTTTTAATGAGGGGTGTTTCCCAAAAACCTATCATTCCATGAAAGTACTATCATTTTTGAGGAACAAAGAAGTGAGAATCTAAAGTGAAAATGACCCTAGATTCCATTAGTGGTTCTCCTATTATCTCAATTTTCCCCTAATTTATTTTCTCCCCCATTTTGGAATGTTTACCCATACTAGTCTTTTTGATATTTTTTGTTGGATTCCTAATGGAAGAGGAGATTCCTTCTTAGAATCATCCTTAGCACCAATGTCTTAAAGATCTTCTAGCATGACACAATTTCTAGAATATTAAAAAAGAGTATCCATTAAAAAATGAGTTGTATCATTAGGTCAGTGCATGGAAGTGGGGAACAAAAGGGGTGTCCAAAGTGGCTACATTTTTCTTGAAACCAACTAAACCTACACTTGGATGAGTAATTTTAGATGAATGCACTCAAAATTTGGAGATACAACAAGAACAAGAATTTGAGTACTCTGAATATAGTTTATAAATTACTAAAGGTTTTTAAAAGTGGTTAGGATGAAGAGAGTGAAATTTTGTGCACACACAAAAGTATTCATGTTTTTCTCGATAAAATAAACATAGTGTCTGATGTGTTCGTCCTTTTTTGTTGTTGAATTTAGTAATTTTAAAAACTAGTTGGTAGAAATATAATTAAGAGTGAGTACTACAAGTTGTGTATTTTTTCATATTTTTTTATTTAATATTTTTTATTTTATTTTTCATAGTGGATGCATCTTGAAAATTGCATCCCTAAGTGCACGAATCACATAACTTGCATAAAAATTATAAAGAATGTAAATTTTTTGAAGGCATAACGAATGAAGTGAAGTTCATAATCCTATACTTTTTAAAAATTTTGATAAAAAAATCAAAAGTTATAAAGAAAAATAAATACATATGTGATTGAGGAGTATGAAGAGACAGTTGAAAGAAAATAAAAATAAATAATTTAACTTATTCAAAATATTAAAAGAAAATTATGGTTAGAAAGCTAAGAATTAGCTCATCGCTTTGGTGGTGGTTCCATAATTTTTTTTTATAAAATGAATAAATTTGATGATGTTGAAGTTAAAAAATGTTATTGACTATGAAAAACATGTTTTTGGGAGGTATCATAGAGGTCCAATCCTTAGGCTTGGCCATCCAAGCCTATTCCAAGACTAAAAAGGTAGGCTTAGAATTTGAATAAATACATAACACAATCATGTTATATTGTAAGCAAAGAAAAAATATAAAAAATAAAGTAATAGATAGAGAGAGGGAGAGATAAATAAATAGAGAGATAAAGACGAGGAGAGGGACAATGAGAGATATAGAGAAGGACGGGGGAGATTGAGAGATATAGATAAAGAGAGGGAGAGATCTAGTTAGAGATAGAAAGGGGGAGACTAGGATATATATAGAGGGGGAGAGGTAGAGAGATAGATAGGGGAGGGAGGTGTTGATAGCCAAATTGATAGAAGCAACACAAGTAGGGTGATGATCACCTTACCTTTCCTAAAAAGGACAACTGATCTTTGAATCAACTACCTCCAAGGTCTTGAAAGTTGGGTCACAACTATGTTGTTCACACAAAGTGGTCAATGTGCTCTATTTATTCAAGGGGTCCTTTTAACTAAATTAATCTCAATTGTTTCTATTAGGTTCCTAGTCCACTGATGTATTTAAAAAAGATCAAAAGTTTTAAGGTAATGCTAGAAAATGTAGCATGTTCTTTCAAATCAGTTATTAATTAACTACAATGCCAAGATCAATTATTAACCCTATCTTTCACATTAATAGTGCAAGATTTTAAGGAATTTCAAATGAAAAGTAAAAAATAACATTTTAACAGTTGTATTACACATGCGGGTAAAAATATTAATCCACAACTCACTTATTTAAGATTTATCAATGACACGATATTTTCTCAAGCAATCAAAGAATCAAGAGAGGGTTTAGGCACTACACAACATATGAGCAGATACAGTTTGAAGAAATAAGAACCATTCTATTGATTTTCTTGAAACAATAGGTACAAATCCAATAATGTGCTATATTGGAATCTTGGTCATTTCCTTCAAATTATCTCCTAATCTACTGAACAATAATAGAAAAATCCAAATTTAACTAATCTATAAAAGTATCTATTTCACCTAATTCTTCAAAGAGTTTTCAAGACAAACCCTGACTCTTTTATAGAGTCTAACAACATTGAGGAAATAATTTTAGAATAAGCTATTAATTGTATACAAGAGATACATGAAATATTCTATTTTTACTTTTCCTCATGTAAAGTAGAGAACTAGAACATTCCTTTTAAAATTTAAACTTAAAACCATGTGAATTTCCTATCTATGACATGGACAAATACACCTAATTCAAAATTAAGGACCACTTTATAATTTTAGTGGGACCCCTTTCACAATGCATGGAAGAATAAATTAAATATGAATTGAATATTCTCCATGCCAAAAGTAGGAATCACATTGAAGTTCCAAAAATAGAAGACCCCTTAGCGCCTTGTCTCTATTTCTAATTTGCAAAATCTGCCAAGCATTTATCCAGTCGGTCTTCATCCAGTCCATCTAGCCACTCCAACCTAAATTTTCTTTCCTCAAAACTCTTTTGAACAAAATCTAAGTTTTCAATAATTGGACATCTCTTTTAATTATCCTGAAGTTAGATTTGGTTTCCATGCATTTGTCTAGGGTAGTCTTGTCAAAATCTGATGTGCCATTAGCTCTTCTTCCATTTTCTTTCTCAGGGCCTCCTTTATTACTACTAGTGTATCTAATCTACAGTTATCTTCCAATTATAATTTAGGGCCTATAATATCCTTTACAAAATCCTCAGAATTTCCTAGATCTTGGTACATATCCCTTTGTTTCCCCAAAATTTGAAATTTTTGGTCTACTTCTGTTTCCCCTATGTCTTTGAGTCACACCACCATGTCTTGGTTCATTTTCTTCTTTATCGGCAAACTATTCCTTTTTCGAACTCAAAATTTAAGGCCTTTCTACATATGATGTCATGTCAGCAAATTCACCCTCTTCTGAACTGTGGATTCTTTTCGCTATTATGCCTTGTTAGTAAATTTGATTTTTCAAAAACTTGGCTTATTCCTTCATTTTATCAGGAAATGCTCCAATTGGTGAACTTGTCAGAAAATAATCAAGTTTATGAACCTTATCGGCAAAGGTTTAAGTTCTCAAACCTTTGTTTTTCCTAACAAGTCCTCATGGTCATACCTCGTCTTAGTCAGCCTTTCCTCATTTTCATGAACTTTCATTTTTGGTTCGTAAGTTAGGTTTTTCCTTGATTCTCCAATCTCCCAATAAGTCACTTTGACATGTCCTTTATCGGCTACCTTTTCCTTTCTCTAAGTGAATTTTTGGTTCTCAAGTTTGGTTTTTCTCTGGTTCCCCAACCAATCGATAGTCATTATCCTGTCAAATATCTAGTTGATAAAGAGGAGAAGTCTTAGGCTTATAGCCTAAAGTTCGTGGATATTATATTTTGCTGACTATATTGATACTTTTCAACTTGGTTTGTGAAAAGATACAAACGCTGATAAAGTAATGGAAGCTTATTGTCAGGCATACAAGAGGTTCATGAAAGTTACTTTTTGCCAACTGAATAAAGCTAATGCTCAAAAGTGAAGTTTGTGAAATAAAGTTTTTGCCGATAACTAGGTTTTGAAAAAGTGAAAATCGTTGATAAAGAGAGAAATGCGAGTTTACTAAAAGTGCTTTAGTAAGCAAGGGGTACAACATTTATTACAAGGGATATTTAATGTTTTAACCCTATTCTCATCACCTTATAAAGTAAATTCTTCTCCATAAGAGTCATTTACTATTGTTATTTGGAGAAACACTCTCGTGAGTTAACCGCGGCTAGCTTAGCCATTCTCTTCTTGTAAAGCGTCACTGTCAAGGTAAGTTTCTCTTACCTTCTTTTAAATTTGAAAGGATTGTTTCTAGCTAGCTGAGTGTAGGGGGTGGATTTTTGGGTTTTTCCATTCTTCATGACTTGAAAAACCCTAGTTTTCTCTGCCATCCACCATAGCTTCCCTTTACTCAATCTGAGTTCACTCTTCTTAACCCTAGTTAAGAATCCTACTCACTAGTTTACTTGGGTCAGTCAAGATGAAATACAAATATAAGGGGTTGGACATTTCTTTCATTATCGATAATGAACTATCGGGAGTTAGAGATACCAACCTAGGACACATCGATCTCCATGAATTTTGGCTCTGGATGAATGCCAACCCCAAGTCTCCCATTGCACAGAAAACCTTTGACAAGGGGTTGGTACATGCCGGGGGTTTTCCCCCGGCAGTGAAATCCCCACAATTGATATTGTCATACATTTAGAATTATAATGTAGAGGACAGAGAAATCAGAACCGTGAGTAGCCAAACAATCCTACAATTAAATGCTGATTCCATTGCTGATAGATTAGGATTGCCGGTTCATGATGAGTATGCTGATATAACGCAGGAGTAAGCCACAAATTTTTACTTGGATGGAGCAAAGAAATGTAAAGATATGATTGCCACCACCTGGTTGAAAAGGGAGAAAAATGGGGGCTCCCAATTACCTAAGAATCTAGTCAAGGGCCATTTCAAAGATGAAATTTTAGACATTATCACCCTACTGCATAGAGTGATTGGGAGTAAGGATTTTGATGAATTTGAAAATTGGATGTACTAGTATATTCTAGTGATTTGTATAGGGAAACAATACATTGATCGGTCCTGACTAATAAATGATCAATTGCATGATCAATTAGTAAATTTTCATAATAAGAGGAAGTTTAACATGTGTTCATATTTGATCTATTTGTTAGCTACCATACAGCCAAATTGGCCAGGGTTATAGGTAGTAGGTCTAATGACTCCAGAGACAATGGTATATGATTATTTTCCTCAACTACAACAGGAGAATGGAAATAAAGTGTATAGGAGAGTGAATGATGCTTTCCTAATGCTTGTGGTAAGAATGATTTGAGAAAATCCTGAGGTTAGAATCTCAACCAAAGCTGCCAACTGGGTAATGGGATTTGACAGCTATTTCATTCAATATGACAAATTTACCTTATCCAAATTGGAGGTTTCAAATTTCCCCCACTCAAACTGCCAAGATATGCTTCAAACTATATAAAATTTTTGGAAGTGTGTAGACAAGCTTATTTGGCAGGGAAAAGATATTATGATGCTAATAAGAGAGGGTACCCATTTTCACTTAAGTTGACTCACTATACTTGTTCTAAGCCAGACGATGCTGAAAATGTGGATATATTGTTAAATCACTCACTTTCAATATTATGGCTCTGGGAGTAACTTTGATAGTAAACACTATGTTGAGAAGAAGTTGTATTTCCCTATGTTGAGAAAACATATACCTCATTTAGAGGATTTCTAGGTTGACTGTCTTAATGAATATGAAGTCAGAAGAAGGGATTGGTCAAGACTAACCCTTGACCAAATAAGGATTCATAGGCTTGGTTGGGAAATTCCTCATATAGTTGATGACTATTTTGATGTGGTTGAACCTACCTTTGCTACTGAGAATGTCAAGCCTTTACCTGATATTGATTGGGGTGTAAATGAAATCAATGATCATAAACCTAGAACTTATTCTATAATGAATAGAAGTCAAGCATGTCTACCTTCTAAGTTGAGTGATGGTGGTGCAGGTTCTCCTTTCCACAAGGAGCTAGTTATGGTAACACCATAGGTTTCTGTGAGCACTCCTGATCATACTAATCCTTCTTTTGTTCAATATTACATGCTATAGCATTCTACTAGAAGACAGAGTGGGGAAGATGGGCCGAGAAAGAAGGCAAGATCTAAAGACTCAAATGGAGAAAATATTTAGACACCTAAGAAGAAACAGAAGATCAAGAAATTTCTTAATCTAGAAGCAGATAAGGTATCAAAGGTACCACAATAGGGACTATAGAGTGGGGAAGGTGAGGAAGACACATCAAATACAAGGCAAAGTGGAACCTCCCCCCACATCTCTCAAGATGGGTTATTTCAAAATCCCACTCCTTTTTTAGTAGCAAACAATAGTGGGTGGTATTCCTAAGGAAGATAATGTCTCTCAAAAGGATATAGCTGATAGCTCTATGACAGCCAGTCTAACTTGGTTGAAAATAGAAGTTGGGATAAAAAAGGGTATTTTCAAATTATTGACACAGAATTTGATGCAGTGGCTAGACTGCTCAAATTGGAGTCTACCCCAAAGAAGGCCAAATGTCCATCTCTAGACTAATGGTAGATCCAGTCTCCAAGGATCAATATGTGGAAATAGTAGAGCCAATGGTGGATAAAGAAATGAAAGACATATCTATAGATGACTTTCAAGTGAACACTGTGGATTTGAGGCCACCTTCTATGCAAGGTGATATTCACAATTCCAAGCTATCAGTTGACATTTTAGCAAGTAGGTTGGAAGAAACGGAAAAAGAAAATGAGATCTTGGAGGATCAAGTAGATATTCTGACCTCATATATCATATCCATTCTTGACACCAATTCCCAGCCATTAGATGCTACCACCATTTTTCCCAAAGGTGTAACTACTGAAGTATTTGACCATATAAAAAAATATAATTATCTGGGGAATGGAGTGGAAGAGTGGGTTGAGAAGTTGATACTAGATGGCCTTCATTTCATTCATAATGTTTTTACTCTTTTTGGTACAAGATTTCTGATAAGTAGACATAAATTCTGGATGATCTGAAAAGAATCAAGAAAGATGAAGCTATGTTGAATGTAGTTAGGATCAATATTGCCGTTATGGTCAAATTAGATTCTAGCATCTTGGTCATAGAAAAAGTCATTGGAAGCTTGAGGATAATGAATCAGTGAAGTGGTTGGCTGGTGTAGACTAGAAATTATATATGGAGAAATAATACATTTATGACTTGAAGAGCCTGGTCAAGAATAATCAGTCTTATTTACTAGATCTCAGAAGTGCTTGTGGGACTTTGGGGGTTGATCCCTACAATGAAACTGAATCTGGCATGTTAGAACTAGAGGCTATCAACCAAGCTTGTAAGCATTTGTTGACTAAAGAGTTGAAAATGAAGGAGGATGCTACATGAAATCCCATAGAATACCTTAGCAATGTGTCTTCGTACTTGTTTAATTTCAAGGACATCATGGAAATGGAAAGAAAGTATGAGGAAGCTAGCAGTGTGTTGCAAAAGTGGAGGGCAAGACTAGCCATCACAAATATTCCCAATGCCAAAAATGTTCTCTCAATCATAGGAAGATTCAAAGTCTTGCATGCTAATCTGAATACATCACAGAAGGTTGAAGATGAAGAAGATAAGAAGACTCTAGATGAAGTAGAAAAGTCTAATGCTTCAAAGGATGAAGATAATTAAATAGTTTTATAACTGCTCTTTGGATTTTATGATTTGTTATGCTAAAACTCTTTATTATTCGAGATTACTTATTGTTTAATTTTTCTCATGGACTCTATTTTATTATGGATTGTTGGTTGTATAATTGTTATATGGGGAAGTTAGTTCCTCTCTTTTCACTATATAATGTAGATGTAAAAGATTAGGGAGGATCTTTTTTTGGCAAAAAAATGACTTTTCAAAACTAGATCACAAATATTTCTTTGGGGGAAGTAAGGGGGATATTTTGAGACAGTGTATGTGATTGATTGAATTCATAAATATTAGAGGAGGATTGGCAAGTTGAGTTGATTGTCTCATGTTATTTGTTATTTATTCTTCGTATGTTGAATATATGATGTGTTGAATCCTGATATCTGCATTACACTATGTGGAATATTGATAACCTACTTCTATATAAGTTTATTGCCATTTGAGTGTCCTTTCTTATGTTGGGATTTGATGCAAAGGTATTATTGATATTGCAGTGGATTACCTATTGGTTTTATTTCATTCTTACATCTGAAGGAAGATCAACTAAATCATTAAATTAATAAAATTTCTTGCTTGCAATATAGTGTGTGTTGTGGTTTATTTAGATTTCATATTTATATGCAATTTCCTTTCCCTCTTTCTGGTTAAAAGCACAACACAAAACTTTCCAAATTATCATAAGAAGGGAGTTGTACCTTCTAAAACCTTCAGAGGACAATTTATAGAAACAAATTGTCCAACTGATAGTGAAGTTGTTACTGCCAACTGGGTGAGTCAAACAATATAAGTAGTAACAAATTTGTTTACTAATAGATTTTTGGTGACTCTACTGTGGAATATCAAATAAGTAACATCTTTACCATTTTAAATTATTGGTCTTTCCTTCATCAAATCCATATTGTTGGTTCACGCTCAATGATATAACAACATTTGTTGTAACCGTTCATAACAATGAAATCCTATGTTGAGCATAACCAATTGTTTAAAAGAGAATTTGAATCTCTTCGAGTCGTGATGGGAATAAGGAATACGCATAATCAAATTCCTGGAAGCCTTCTTCTTTGGACAAAAGAATGTGATTCCTAAGGGTGCTCTGAGGAAGGATTGTGCCGATGCTTCAACCCAACACAGAATGGCTTAATGGTGAGCAAGAAGATATCCTCACCAGGTTATGAAATCTAGCCTAGGAAAACATAAAAATTAATTGACAATTTCATGAAGTGAATGAGGAACTCAAGATCGAAGAAGAACTTGGTGATATATTGAGGAAAAATGCTAGATGTTTTCACAAGGCTCGGGAAGTTTTTATGGTAGAAGTACTTTCTAGGGAACCTTGAGAAGAAAGTCCCTTTCAAATTCTTCAAGTCCCTGAGAATAGAAAGAACAATCAACAGAATAATCAACCTAACGACCAATAGAATAACCAACAAAATAGTCATCAAGGCAATCAAAGGAACGGTCAATGAGTGAATCTTTGATTCAACCCCATAAATTGAAAAAGGTGGTGACTCTATTGGCATGTATTATATTGTTGTATTATTATTAAAATATGGCTCCTAAAATATATATGAGAGGAGATAGGAATAAAGGTCTTTCTGACCCTAATTTTGAATTATTGGAGTCTACCAATTTTACTACATTTCCTGTAAATCACAAAGTCAAGTCTTTCAGTAGGGCTTCTTCCCCTATATTGTTAGGATTAAGGTGTCATCAACCTTGTAAATCCTATGTAATTAATTACTCCTAATACTATTTGTAAATCACCTAGAAGGGATGAAAGATTTAACGAACAACGATGTTATTTCAACCGAATGTTTATATCCGGTCCCTGATGCTAATAAGTCCACAATGGGGGGTCGTAGGGGGGTTTCCTCCCTGTGAGGGGTCTGGGGGGAACCCCCTTTTTAGCAGAGTTTAGAGTAACAGGTGCCGCTGAATTGAAGACTGAACAAGTAGAGGAAGTGAATGTATTGTAATCTCGTATTTGAAGATAATACAACTTAGAGCCTCTTTTTTTGGTGGAGTTTTTTACTTGAAAGGGTTTTCTCCATGTTATATACTGTGTTATGTGTTCATTTCTTAATGTATGTTATTTATGTGTAGTGGATTTTATTTCTGTTTCAATATCCATTGATTCTACATTGTTTAGAGGACATAAATAAGGTTTGAATCAGATTTCCATTGTGTGGTTTGTACCTTCATTTCTAACATGTATGTCCTATTGCATCCCCGCTATGTCAGGGACTGGTTTTGCATAGTATTACCTTACCCAGGATTATCAAGTTGCAACCTCCTATGGCTCACTTACAACAACAACAACCCGTTCCATGGGGTGCTTCTATTGGCCCATTGGCACTTGGTAATCGACTACATGATTTGCCTAGGGGTTTACGTAGGATCTTGCCTAAGTTTAGAGGAGATGGTAAGGTCACTCTTGATGAACATATAAATGTTTTCTTTGTTGCATGTTCCATCTTGAGCATCCAACATGAGGATGTATCTGTTAGACTCTTTGTGGAGACCTTATCTGAGGCTACTGCTGAATGGTTGTACCATCTGGCTCTTGGCTCTATTGATAGCTGGGATACCATGAGGACCAAGTTTGAAAATAGATTCAAATTTGTAGAAAATGAACATACATTTTTGGCTCAACTAACTTCCCTGAAGAAGGAGATACATGAACCTATGAGGGAGTTTGTAGCCAAGTTAAATCGTATTGTGAATATAATAAGCCCTGGCATGAGGTTCGATCATGAGATTCAGAAGTGCTTCTTTGTGAACTGTCTACCTTCGAATGTCAGCTATACTATGAAAAGGGAAGGAGAAAAAAATCTTTAAAGAGCCTAGGAGGTAACCATATCCATTGAGGATGACCTTATAACAACAGGAAAGTGGAGAAAGGAAGTGCAGATGAACAAAGGATGGGCAAGTACCTCTACTGACCCTATGATACAACGTTTAGCCAATGATGTGCTAGCTCTTAAAAGATAAATGCCCGGGGAGCAACATCAACCCTATTACCATGAAGCACCCAGAAGAGAATTTAGCATGCCTACTATTAATAGTGCTCCATCACTGCCATGCCTAACACAAAGATTGGCAATAGAAGGCCCCTCAACTAGTGGGAAGGAAAATCACATGCTATATAACTTCCATCTTACCATCGATCATGATGGTAGTTCATGCCCGAAGATGACTAGATTCATGCAGATGCTCTCCATGAACGAGCATGTCAATGAGCCCATAGTAGAAGAGGAGGATGCAGAGCAACAAAGAGATGCAACTATAAATTTTCTAGAGTATGAATTTGACTCAGATGGGAATAAAGATTTGTACACTGAATGGGAGAACCAAAATTGTACTATCTTCACCAGGGACAACAAAATCATAGGAGAGAGGATGAAAACAAGAACCAATCTAGTAGTGATACTTTTTCGCCCAAAATTCTATCAAGAAATGTTGTTGGAGGACCCAAGAAGATAGATGGGAATGTCCCTAAAACTGCATGTCCTAAGGTACCTCTTACCACATCTTCTGAAGAGTATATTCCCATTTCTTGTGATATTATAGAATCTTGTAAAAACACTAAAATCCAAATTTCCCAAGAAGAGTATCTTAGGATAAACCCTGTTGAATTAGATAGACTTGTACGATATGTAAAGCAAGAACCCTCTTCATCTTCTACTCATGTAAATTCCCAATTTTCTAAGAATGTAGAAAAGGAAAATTCTACTTCGAATGAGAAAGTTTATGATTCTAAAAAGCCTCGGCCAAGAAATCCTTTTGACAAACCTAATCCTTTCTATATATCCATGTTTATAGCTGCGTACAAATTGAGCAATTATGTAATTGACTCAGGAGCTTCTAATAATGTTATGCCTACCCAAGTAGCCAAGGCTCTATGTTTGTCTTTCACTTCATCTCATGGGAAATGCTATTCTATGGACTACATCCAAGTCCCCATTATTGGCCAAATTAAGGGTGCTCAAGTAGCCTTAGCCGCCTATCCAAAGAAAAGGATTAATTTGACTATCTTGGTGGTTGATATCCCTGCTAGCTTTGGTATGTTACTGAGGAGGAGCTTTTACAGAGATCTTGGAGGAGAAATCCAGATGGATTGGTCTCATACATTGATACCCATGAAAGGAAAGAAAGTTTGATTGGAACCTGAGCCAAATGCTAAGTTTACTATTTTGAAATCAAGAGATCCCAGGTCAGAGATATTGTACGTGGAAACAAGCCCGAGAACTTATATGTTCACATCTCCTCCAGAAGGAGAAGATCCAAAGTTGATTGGGCCTAATCTATCAAATGAACTTTATGGACACTAGAAATTGATGGCAGTTGTTCCTCACTAGGGTCAGGATTGGGCATAGTGTTAATATCTCCAGATGAGTATAAAATCCATTTTTATTTCAAGTTCGAGTTTGTGAATACTAACAACACTACTCAATATGAAGCCTTACTTTTGGGGTTGGAGATGGCTAAAGAGAAAGGAATTAAACTGTTAAGGGCTCTTGGAGATGCCAAATTGATTGTAAAATAGGTAGATAATGTTTTCTCTATGAAAAATAGTAGGTTGAGGCATTACCAAAATAGAGTTAGGGACAACTTAGAATATTTTGATGCATTCTCTATCAAGTCTATGCCTAGGGAACAATACACTAGGGTAGATTCCTTGGTTGTTTCAGCATCCTTGCTCCTTCCTCATCGTGACTTTAAAGACAATTCTTACAAAGTTGAGGTCCTCTATATGCCAAGTGTACCAAATAATGTAAATCACTGGCAAGTGTTCAACAATGATAAACAAAACATCTCCTTCTTGGAGAAAGCTAAGGCTTTGGTGAATCTATTCTTTGAGGGAAGAATTTCATAGAATAGCAAAGCTATAGAAGGTGTGGTTACCCTACCTGACGAGGTAAGCAAAGAAATAATTCAAATAAAATGGAATAAACTTCCCAAGGGCCTAGTGAGTCTCGAAGACCTCTTTGATAAGCATGAATGATATATTAAACAAAAAATCTAGTCTGTTGTCAATTCTTCAACTGAATATAATGACATAAATATTGGCACCAACAAGTTGGTATGCATTGGCAAATGTTGTACAACCCAAAAGAGGGAACGATTGATATCTTTGTTGATCAAGTATAGGGATGTTTTTGCTTGTTTCTACACAAACCTTAAAAAGTTCATGGATGGAAGGTTGCAGCATCATATTCCATTGAAACTAAGTACAAATCCTTTTAGGAAAAAACATAGGTCTTATAATCCTAAACTTGTAGATGCTATTTTTAATGAGATTGATAAAATGTTGAAAGCTAAGATCATATATCCTATACACCATTCTACTTGGGTGGCCAATATTGTCCCTGTCAGGAAGAAAAGCAGTGAAATAAGGATTTGTACATGGATTTTAAAAATTTGAATCAAGCTTCTTTGAAGGATAACTACCCCTTACCTATGATGGACCATATCTTATAGATGGTCTCAAGATCTAAAATGATGTCTATGCTGGATGGTTTCTCTGGTTACAATCAGATTCATGTGGCTCCTGAGGACCTGCATAAGATGACCTTTACCACTCCTAAAGGGACCTTTACATATAACATAATGCCTTTTGGGATCATAAATGCTGGTGCAACCTTCTAGAGAGTCGTGGACTTATCTTGGAGATTTGAAGGATAAGATAATGGTGATCTATCTCATGGACTTGACTATCTTTTCCAAGAGGAGGGCTGATCACATTGACCACCTGGACTCGGTTGTATTATAGAGGTGTAGAGATAAAGGTATATCATTAAACCCCAAGAAGTCTATTTTTTCTGTTACTAAAGGAAAACTCTTAGGACATATTGTCTCTAAGGAGGGCATCAAGATAGACCCTGAGAGAGTGAAAGCCACTCAACAGTTGAGCCTACCTACCAACAAGAGCCATATAAGGTCTTTCTTTGGGCAGGTAAATTTCTTACAAAGATTTGTGCCTGATTTCATAGAGCTGACTAGGCATATAGTAGAAATGATGGAGGGCAAGCCTATTTTCAAATGGAGTAATGAGGGAAAGGAAGCATTCAACGCCATAAAAGAAGCAATTGCCAATGTCCCAACCCTGATACACCAAGACTTCAATAGAGATTTCATCATTTATTTCTATGCATCAGAGCATACCTTGTCTGCCATACTACTCCAGAAGAATGAACAAGGCGTAGAGTCCCCTATAGCCTTCATGAGTACACCTTTGAAGAAGCACGAGCTGAATTACTCACCCATGAAAAAACATGTGTTTGCAGTAGTGAAGGTGGTGAAGTAGTTTAAGTTTTACATTTTTCATTATCATACTTTTATTTATGTTCCAGACCCTATAGTTAAATCTATTATGACAAAACAAGAAATTAGTAGTAATAAAAGAGGACCTTGGGTAATAAAGGTTCAAAAATATGATGTTACCTTTAAACCAACCAAGATAGTCAGGGGAGAGGTCTTTACAAGTTAATAGCAGAAAGTCTGTATGAGGAGAATGAAGATGTTCCTCTTAATTTATTTGTAAGTACTACTGATGAGTGATTTTCCAACATTTCTTTCTTTTTGACTTATTGAGAATGCCCACCTCACCTTTCTACCAAAGAAAAGAGGAGGGTCTAAAACTCAAAGCTGTAAAGTATGTCATATGGGAGAACTCTTTGTATAAGAAGGGGATTGATGGTACATTTCTAAGCTGTGTGGGGAAAGAACAACAAAGAAAAATCCTCAAATTCTTTCATAACTAAGCTTGTGGAGGTCATCTATCTGCATCAATAATGACTTTTAAGATTTTGAGATAGTGCTTCTATTAGCTAGGTATGTTTAAGATGCCTATAACTAGGTATCTAAATGTAAAAAAATGTATGAGATTTGCTGGCAGACCTCAGTTAGCTGCCCTCTCTCTCAGGCTTGTAGTCCTTGAAGATCCTTTTGAACAATAGGATTTAGACTTCATAGGCCCTATCAATCCAAGCTCTAATTATAGGCATACTTATATCTTGACAACTATCAATTACTTTAGCAAATGGGTAGAAGCTGCTCCTATCAAGAATACTACATCTGAAGTAGTGTACAAGTTCTTGAAACAAAATATCTTAGTCAAGTTTGGGGTCCCCAAGAGAATTGTAACAGAGAATGCTTCAAGCTTCTCTTCTGTAGAAATGTCTCTCTTCTGTTATGATTATGGAATCAGTCTCTCACATTCTTTTGATTACTATCCTCAAGGGAACAGATGGGTAGAGTCCAACAATAAAATTTTAATCACTATTGTCTGAAAGCTAGTAGATGATAATAAAAGGAAGAGGCACAAGAAGCTCTATGATGCATTGTGGGCAAATAGAACTACTTTGAAGAGAGCCACTAGTATGTCCCCATTTGAGTTGGTGTATGGTGTTGGTAGTGCACTTCCTATTCCATCAGAGCTTGCAACTTTGAACTTGCAGAAAGCCATTGAAGATGGGTAATTTAAAGATGTTGAAAAAATGATCATGTATCTCTCAAAGATCAAAGAGTAGAGAGAGGAAGTAGTAGATCGTATTACAGAGCATTGAAAGAGGGTAAAGTAGATTTTTGACAAGAAGGCCAGACGAAGAGAATTTGTTATTGGAGACCTAGTATTGATGTGTGATAAAAGGAGAGAGCCTAAAGGGGCTCATGGGAAATTTGACTCTCTATGGAAAGGTCCTTTTAAGATCAAAGAAGTTGTTGGTGATAATGCTTACTTTTTGGCATATTTAGATGGTGTTGAATTGCCCCTTGCCTATAATGGGCAAGATCTAAAACATTATAATTGGTGATTCTTGTCTTTCCATGTGCCATAGTTTCTTTGTTTTCCTATTTTGTCTTGTTGACTTTCTCTTGGCATGGTGGGGTCTGACTCTATGGCCCAATGAATAAGGCATTAGTTTGCAAGAGTTTGCTAGGTTCTCTGCATCCTTATAGTCTTTGTCCCCATTTAGAGCCAGTTATTTCCCCAAAATTTGAAATTTTTGGTCTACTTATGTTTCCCCTATGACTTTGAGTCATGCCTCCATGTCTTGGTTCATTTTCTTCTTTATTGGTAATTTGTTCCATTTTCAAACTCAAAGTTTAAGGCCTTTTCTACTTATGATGTCCTATCAGCAAGTTCACCCTCTTCTGAACTTTAGAATCTTATCACTATTATGCCTTGTCGGTAAATTTGAGTTTTCAAAAACTTGGCTTACTCCTTCGTTTTAACAGGAAATGTCCCAATCAATGAACTTGTCGGAAAACAATCGAGTTTATGAACCTTATTGGCAAAGGTTTAAGTTCTTGAACCTTTATTTTTTCTGACAAGTCTTCATGGTCATACCTTGTCTTAGTCGACGTTTCCTCATTTTCATGAACTTTCATTTTTTATTCATATGTTAGGTTTTTCCCTGATTCCTTGATCTCCTGATAAGTCACTCTGGTATGTCCTTTATCAGCTACCTTTGCCTTTTGCTAAGTGAAGTTTTGGTTCTCAAGTTTGGTTTTTCTCTAGTTCCCCAACCAACTGATAGTCATTGTCCTATCGAATATCCCACTAATAAAGAGGAGAGGTCTTAGGCTTATAGCCTAATATTCGCAGATAAGATATTTTGCCAACTATAGTGATACTTTTCAACTTGGTTTGTGAAAAGATACAAACATTAATAAAGTAATGGAAGCTTATAGTTGGGCATACAGGAGGCTCATGAAAGTTACTTTTTTATAACTGAATAAAGGTAGTAATAAAAAATGGAGTCTGTGAGATAAAGTTTTTTTCGATAACTGGGTTTTGAAAGAGTGAAAATCACTAATAAAGAGGAAAATGCAATTTTACTAAAAGTGATTCAGTAAGAAAGGGGTAGCATATATTGCATGGGATATTTAATGTTTTAACCCTATTCTCATCACCTTATAGAGTAAAATCTTCTTCATAAGAGTCATTTCCTATTTTTATTTTGAGAAACGCTCCCAGGACCTAACCGCAGCTAGCTTAGTTGTCCTCTTCCCGTAAAGCGTTGCTGTCAAGGTAAGTTTTTGTTACCTTCTTTTCAATTTGAAAGGATTGTTGCTAGCTAGTTAAGTGTATGGGGGTAGATTTTTGGACTTTCCCATTGTTCATGACTTGAAAAACCCTAGTTTTCTCTGCCATCCACCATAGCTTCCCTTTACTCAATCTAAGTTCACTTTTCTTAACCCTAGTTAAGAATCCTACTCACTGGTTACTCAGGTTAGTCAAGATGAAATACAAATATAAGGGGTTGGACATTTCTTTCATTATCAGTAATGAACTATCAGGAGATAAAGATACCAACCTGGGACACATTGATGTTTGTGAATTTTGGATCCCAATGAATGCCAACCCCAGGTCTCCCATTGCTTAGAAAACCTTTGACAATGGGTTAGTACATGTCAGGGTTTTTCTCTCGATGGTGAAATGCCCAGACTTGATAATGGCTTGTGTTCAAAATTATAATGTAGAGGGCAGAAAAATTAGAACTGTGAGTGACCAAACAATCCTACAATTAAGTGATGATTCCATTGTTGATAGATTAGGATTGTTGGTTCACGATGAGTATGCTGATATAATGTAGGACCAAGCCACAAATTTTTACTTGGATGGAGTGAGGAAATGTAAAGATATGATTACCACCATTTGGTTCAAAAAGGAGAAAAAGGGGGGCTACCAATTACCTAAGAATTTGGTCAGGGGCCATTTGAAAGATGAAATTTCAGACAATATCACCCTACTGCACATAGTAATGGGGAGTAAGGATTGTGATGAATTTGAAAATTGGATGTGCCAGCATATTCTAGTGATTTGTATAGGGAAACAATACATTGATTGGTCCCAGCTAATAAATGATCAATTGCACAATCAATAGTAAATTTTCATAATAAGAGGAAGTTTCACATGTGTTCATATTTGATCTTTTTGTTAGCTACCATACAACCAAATTGGCCAGGGTTACAAGTAGCAGGTCCAATGACTCCAAAGACAAAGGTATATATTACGTTCCTCAACTGCAAGAGGAGAATGGAAATAAAGTGTAAAGGAGAGTGAATGATGCTTTTCTAATGCTTGTGGTTAGGAGAATTTGGGAAAATCCTGAGGTTAGAATCTCAACCGAAGCTTCCAACTGGGTAATGGGAATTGGCAGCTATTTCATTCAATATGACAAATTTACCTATATCTGAATTGGAGGTTTTAAATTTGCTTATTTGGCAGCGAAAAGATATTATGATGATACGAAGAGAGGGTACCCATTTCCACTTAAGTTTTCTCACTATATTTCTTCTAAGCCAGACGATGCCAAAAATGTGGACAGATTGTTAAATCACTTTTACTTTCAATCTTACGGTTCCAGGAGTAACATTAATAGTAAAGACTTTAAGATTAAGAAGAATTTGTATTTCTCTATGTCAAGACTGACCCTTGGTCAAGACTGATATGAAGTCAAAAGAAGTGATTGGTCAAGATTGACCCTTGACCAAATGAGAATTTATAGGCATGGCTGGGAAATTCTTGATATAGTTGATGACTATTTTGATGTGGTTGACCCTACCTTTGCTGCTAAGAATGTCAAGCATTTAGATAATATCAATTGGGATGTAAATGAAATCACTGATTTTAAAACTAGAACTTATTATGTATTACATAGAATTCAAGCATGGCTACATTCTAAGTTGAGTGATGGTGGTGCAGGTTCTCCTTCCATAAGGAGCCAGTTATGGGAAAACCAAAGGTTTCTGTGAGCACTCCTAATCATAGAAATCCTTCTTTTGTTCAAGATTCCATGCTACAACCTCCTATTGCAGGAAAGAGTGGGGTAGATGGGCTAATACAGACGGCAAGTTCTGAAGACTCAGATGGAAAAAATATTTATACACCTAAGAAGAAACAAAAGATGAAGAAATATCATAATCCACAAGTAGATAAGGTGTCAGAGGCACCACAATAGGGACTGCAGAGTGGGGAAGGTGAGTGTTGAGAATTTTTTCACTCCATTTCAAAACTTTTGATTTCTGTAAAGTTTCATTCAATGAATTTCTAAGACATTTTAAGGGAACTCTAATAAAAAATATATAAATTTCGAGTCAAGGTGTAAAGAGGTCTATATGCAAATAAATCCTTAGCTCTTTAGAATGGGCACATAGCCATAAACGGATGCAATCATGTAGTGAGAAGCTAAATCCGGCCTGTCAGAGATACAGATGGCCATTTTAGAAAGCTCATTTTTTTTAATGTATGGGGTATAGGATTTATAACCATACTGCAAAGATCCGCATCAGAAGAAAGAGTGGCATAGGCTTAAACAATGGTACTGACAGTGTTGAAGCAATGCATCAAAATAAAGGTGCATCATTTTATCAAATACATATAATTGTCAACACATAGCACTCTATTATGTGGCACAACTCCTCTGAGGCTTGGTCAGGCAAAAGTGAAGTGCAACCCACATTCATGGACCTCAGTATATCATGTAAAGGTAAGCATTAAAACTCAAATAAAGCCATAGAGATTGTGGTCCATGACATTTAACTCCCTCTTAGCCATATGATGGAGGATCGACTTATACATATCAAGTCCACAGTTTTAAAAGTATGCCGCTTAGCTCACTTCAAGGCACTCACAATGTTATTCATAAAAGGTGAAGCACACACCATTCAAATGTGTCACTATAAGCAGCAGAGCACATTGTACAAAGAGAAGGAAGCCACTTTATATCGAATCAAGGTCCAAGCATAAATCAGGTTCGGCCCAAGGAGAGGCACAATCCATTTGAAAAGCATGGGTTACATTAGTAGTGACATGATGTTAATAAGAGATAGGCATATCACCATCCACATTAAGGCACAAGACATATGAAACAAGACACTCAGATAGGAACACAGCTAAAGAACAAGGTGCCAGTCTTCACCGCACAATCATAATTAATAGTGGCACTCCTATAAAGGAATAGTGCATTTAAATGAAGGTGTGACCTATAGTATGGGCCATGGCCTACATTGGCAAACCATGGCACATTCGTTCAGAAATATAGGTAGATCAGAGATGCCTATGATGTGTAGGTTTTCAAAGATGACAAGTACCAGTATTATGTCAAAGAAAGATACTAAGGGATAGGTGTACCTCAGATAGAGGGTGCAGTTGATAACAATGCCCGCAACCTCCTAAAGAATGGCGTAGCTAAGTATTATGGAGAAGTGGTCCATGTTTAAATGATGGCGCCAACATTCAAGCCACAGGCACATCATTTAAACAAAAAAGATCAAATACAAAGGTTCACTATTGAAAATGGTGTGGTTAAATGGACATTGAGCCACCATCTCTTTCAACGCATTCACTATTTTTTCTCGACCTTAGAGCTTTTAGGAGGGATAGAACATAAATAGAGGGCTCAACCAGGATAGGGTAAGGCACATTGTTTATAGGTGGTTCAGCCATATAAAGCATTGCATATTCATCAGAATAGCACCTATATTCACCAAGATATGGACTCTAGTGCTACAAGTTTTAATGATAAAGTAATGTCAAATGAGGTTCTATGCTGAGTTTCATGGAGGGGTGACCTATATTCTGAGACAATGGCACTTTCATTATGATGGAGTCTTGTCCATGATTAAAATACAGAGCCTCTAAGCACAACAAAGACGCTCACACCGCTCATTTGTAAAAAGGATGCAGAGTTAGGTTTTATTGCTTAACAAAATGGCAACCATCAGATGCATAGGAAGATCAATGGCTCCAGCAAGCTTAAAGGAAAATCATTGGAGGTTGACGCTTGGTAGCATGACAGGCTTTTAAAGAAGCTGCAGAGAAATTCCTCTCTCAAATAAGCGCTGGGGCAAATGGAGCATAGAGAATCATTTGTTTTTGTTTTCATAAAACTCATAAGATGTGAGTGTCACATGAGTCAAAAGGAAGAAGCTAGAGTCTTATATTAAATATTGAGTCTCTCATACATGGTGGGCCCTCTTCACATAGAGATTGAGCTTTAATATTATTAATTAGAGTCTCTTTAGAACTCACCGAGAATTAAGAGTCAGGTTTTAAATAAAGATTAGAATCTTTATTAATACATATTAAATGGCGGGACCCTCAACAAAGTACTAAAAACTTTATTAGTAAAAAGATTCATATTTTTGACTCTCATGGGAGATAAAAAAAATGCAACCCTAATTTCTCACGTAACCACTTTTCATGGCAAATAAGAAGAGAATGAGTGGGAGTGAGTTTTTCACGCAGGTAAAGAATGGAGGCAAATACATTTTTTAGCCATGGAAGAGCCAGTTCAGTTGCTAGAGCCAGATTTTGGGGAAGATTTTATAGGATTTTTAGCCAAAGAAATTTTTTGGGAAGTTAGAGTAGTTGCAAGAGATTCACAAAGGATTTTTGGTTTTAAATACATAGATCCAGGTCTACAGTTTGACAGTTCTACACATATACAGTTCTAGAGATCAGAGATTTTTAGCAGCAGTGGAGATATTTCTTTTTTCCTCAGCAATTGCCTCTTCCATGAGTATTGTAACATTTATTTTGTGCAAGTTATTTTTTCCTTTGTAATTGGTGTTCAATTCAAATAAAGAGAGATGGTGTTTTGTGCAGCTATGAGTTTATTTCTGTTTCTTGCTTCTAGTTTCTATTTCTTTGCCTCTAATAGATCTGATTTATTAAACTAGGTAATCAATCATGCACTTTGCTCTTTGGTTTTCCAGTTAACCTTTTAGGGTTTAATCATTGTTCTTTCTGGGTAGTTGTTTAAATTTGGCGCATCGCCATAGAATTAGGAGTTTTATTTCATTGTATCTATAATCTTGTTTTTCTGCCCTTTTCCTAAAACCCCATTGAAAAAGGAAGAGCCAACTTCCCTAAAATCTAGAGGTTGCTTTAGGGGTGAATCCCACATCTTTGAAGCTTACCATGTTGGTGGTGGAACCCGCATAATTTTACACCTCAATAGTTTTTGGCATGCCTGGTGGGACTGGAATAAAAGACTTGGGTCTTTGTTTTCATTGAATCTTTGCCATGTATTTTGTGGTTTTGGTAGAAAATCATGAAAATATCTACTCATAGGAGCATGAATCTTCCATTTGGTGAGTCTATTGGAGGCTCTTCTTGAATCTTTGCTTCTGCAGACCATGGCAGCCCCACAAATTTATGTGCATCTGAATATTCCAACAAGAGATCTATCTTTTGTGACTTGGGATTCAAGTCCTCTTGTTCTTCATCAACAAGGTCAAGTTCCTAGCATAACATGGAAGGCACTACCTCATTTTATTGAGGATGGATATGTTTGTCCTATAGATCATATTTAAGATGTTGCAAGTTTGTGCACCATTCACAATATCACAACTAAGAATCATGCCCTTCTGTTGCTTGCATCTTCTCTCAAATGCAAAGCAAAGGAATGGTATAGAGGATTGCTGCCTGGTTTAATCACTGAATTGGATTAGGTAGGTGGGCTCATCTACAATTAGTTCAAAGAGAGGATAGATGTTAGCACTCTTACCCAGAATCTTATTACCATCAAGAGACATCCAATGGAAAGCATGTGTGATTTCAATTCAAGATTTGATAAGGTATGGAATAAATTCTCTGTTGATATCAGGCCATCTCTAGTTTTTGCATTCTTGTATTATTTAAAGGCTTTAGACCCTGAGATCTCTATTATGATACAAGCCTTAGGAGGTGATACTCTGCCCCAATGCTATGATCTTATCGTCAGGGCTGAAAACAACCTGATAGAGGCTGGTAAACTATCTCCTCTATTTTTAAAACCATTGTTTCCTCATGTAGATAACTTGTCTCAGTTTCTTTCTTCTAGCCAAATGCATATAGATTTTAATCCACCCACCCTCCCTGCTGATTTGTCAAATCATGAGGAGACGAGTGTAGTAAAAGAACTTATCAAAAGCCTCTCCCATAAGATTAATGAGCTAAAAGATCAAGCCATGTATAATGCTGATCCAATTTTCATGCCTCCAAGTCTATATGAACAACAATATGATTATAATCAGAGGATGCCCAATTGTCCTACAAATTATATTTTGCAAGCCTCTATAGCTACAAATTAGTCCATGGAAGGCACATATCAGGTACTTTGCCATTTTGACATCAAAGAAGAATCAAGTCTCAAAGATCAAGATGCAAGAAAGAAGGTGAATCCTATTTATTCAGTGTGTTCTTATGATCTTGAGCATCATGTATCCATGGCAAAGAGTGACTCAGAAACTCAGATAACTAATGAAGAAGATTTAGATTGTGATGATGAAGTGACTCTTCTAGAAGCTGAAAGGTACTTCAAGAGGGGCTTTGAAGTTCAAAAGTACTAGGTTCAGAGTGATGCCACATCTATACTTCATCTTGAGGAAGAAGTTGCAAAGGAAATTGTAGAGTCTACAAAGAATGAGTGTCTTTATTTCAGTCATGAGTTTTCACATCTGGAAGGAGATAGCACAGAGATGCATGAGCAACATTTGGAGCAAGATGAGGATTTATTCTCGATCTTGTAACAAGGATATTAGCTACTGGATGCATCAGATCCTATGATTGAGCAAGTGCATGGTTGTTTTACAAAGCCTCCTATAGCAGATCATGAAGAAGATTATAATAAATAAGCATGTTCAACAGCTGATATATTCTCCATACTTGAAAATGGTTATTGTCTTCTTCTTGATGAAGATTCACAGCTACAAAATGATCAGGTTCAAAGAGACATCTGCAAAAGTGAAGAGTCACATACTGAGTCACATTATACACCCTTCTTCTTGCATGAAGGAATCCCAATCAGATTCAAGGTTGTAATTGGTAGCTCTATCACCGACACACCTAGTTTTGATACTATCATGGGTCATGAACCTGTTGAAGAGCCTGCAAAAGAGGTTACTGATGAAGTTCTATCAATAGGAGATTTCAAATGCAAGAGGAGAAATGAGATCTGACATTTGATTTTTCCTCCCCACCCTCCACTCAAGTATGAACAACATATAGATCAGCCTGATTGGGATTTTCATGCCAAAGAGGAACCTCTAGAGTGTAGAAAGTCCAAAAGGTACAAGTTCTTGATATTTTTTTTCATGCATTTCGTTTGGTCAATTCTCAGTTTGATATGGATCCACTAGAGCAGCATCATCAAATCTGACAGTTACTTTGTTGTCTTGATTAATGGACATATTCCTGTGTTTAATATGTTAGTAATTTAGATTCAATGATTCAGAATAAGCTATAGCAGTAGCATTAGATTTCAATTTCAGTTGTTTTGTTTTCAATAAGCTCAGCTGTAATACAGAATGAATGGTTAGTTTCTATGGTCTAGCTCTACCTCAGATTCAGTGCTCAGTTTTAGTTGGTTTCAGTTATGGGATATGCTTAGTTTAGTAATCTCTTAGTTTTATATTCAATGCATTTTTGGGCAGCTGTGTTTCTGTTGGGTTGCACAGGTTCTGAGAGCCACCTTGTTTTTAGTTTTGTGGAGGTTTTAGTTTCAGCTTGATATGACTCCATGCCCAATGGACAAGGCACTATTTTCTCTGGGGTCTCAGTGAGTAGGCTCACTTTCCCAGCAAGTCACCATGAAATGTTGAGAATTTTTTCACTCCATTTCAAAACTTTTGATTTCTGTGAAGTTTCCTTCAATGAATTTCTGAGAAGTTTTAAGGGAACTCTAATAAAATCTATATAAATGTTGAGTCAAGGTGTAAAGAGGTGTAAAGAGGTCTGTCTGCAAATAAAGCCTCAGCTTGTTAGAGTGGGCACATAGCCATAAACAGATGCAATCATAGTGAGAAGCTAAAGTTGGCCTGTCAGAGATATAGATGGCCATTTCAGAAAGCTCATTTTTTTAATGTATAGGGTATAGGATTTATAATCATGCCACAAAGATCCACATCAGAAGAAAGAGTGATGTAGGCTTAAACAATGGCACTGACATTGTTGAAGCAATGCATTAAAATAAAGGTGCAACATTTTATCAAATGCATATCATTGTCAACACATAGTGCTCTATTATGTGGCATGACTCCTCTGAGGCTTACCCAGGCAAAAGTGAAGTGCAACCCACATTCATGGACCTTAGTATATCAAGTAAAGGTAAGCATTAAAACTCAAATAAAGCCATGGAGATTGTGGTCCATGACATTTAACTCCCTCTCAGCCATATGATGGAGGATCGACTTATGCATATCAAGTCCACGGTTTTAAAAGTATGCCGCTTAGCTCACTTCAAGGCGCTCACAATGTATCTCATAAATGGTGAAGCACACACCATTCAAATGTGTCACTATAAGTAGCAGAGCACATCGTGCAAAGAGAAGGAAGCCACTTTATATCAAATCAAGGTCCAAGCATAAATCAGGTTTGACCTAAGGAGATGCACAGTCCATTTGAGAAGCATGGGTTACATTAGTAGTGACATGATGTTAATAAGAGATGGGCATATCACTATCCACATGAAGGCACAAGACATATGAAACAAGACACTTAGATAGGAATGCAACTAAAGAACAAGGTGCCAGTCTTCAGCACACAATCATAATTAATAGTGGCACTCCTCTGAAGGAATAACACATTTAAATGATGGTGCGGCCTATGGTATGGGGCGTGGCCTCCATTGGAAAACCATGGCACATTCATTTAGAAATATAGGCAAATCAGAGATGCATATGATGTGCAAGTTTTCAAAGATGACAAGTACCAGTATTATGTCAAAGAAAGATACTAAGAGATAGGTGCACCTCAGAGAGGGTATAGTTGATAACAATGCCCATAGCCTCCTAAAGAATGGAGAAGTGGCCCATGTTTAAATGATGGTGCCAACACTCAAGCCACAAGTGCATCATTTATACAAAATAGATCAAATGCAAAGGTTCATTGTTAAAAATGGCATGGTCAAATGGACATTGAGACACTGTATCTTTCAAAGCATCCACTATTTTTGCTTGACCTTAGAGAATTTAGGAGGGATAGAACATAAAGAGAGGGCTCAACTGGGATAGGGTAAGGTACATTGTTTATAGGAGGTTCAGCCATATAAAGCATTGCATATTCATCAGAATAGTGCCCATATTCACCAAGATATGGACTCTGGTGCTGCAAGTTTTAATGATGAAGAAATGTCAAATGAGGTGATGTTGAGTTTCATGGAGGAGTGAGCTATATTATGAGACAATGGCACTTTCATTATGATGGAGTCTCATCCATGATTAAAAATACAGAGCCTCTAAGAACAACAAAGATGCTGACACCGCTCATTTTTAAAAGGATGAAGAGTTAGGTTTTATTGCTTAGCAAAATGGCAACCATCAGATGTACAAGAAGATCAACGGCTCTAGCAAGCTTAAAGGCAAAGCACCAGAGGCTGAAACCTGGTAGCACGACGAGATTTTAAGGAAGCTGTAGAGAAATTCCTCTCTCAAATAAGCACCATTGTGCCATGTGGGGCAAGCGGAGCACAAAGAATCATTTGTTATTGTTTTCATAAAACTCATAAGATATGAGTGTCACGTGAGTCAAAAGGAAGAAGATAGAATCTTATATTAAAAATTGAGTTTCTCATACATGGTGGTCCCCCTTCACATAGAGATTGAGCTTTAATATTAATTAAAGTCTCTTTAAAACTCACGGAGAATTAAGAGTCAGGTTTTAAATAAAGATTATAATCTTTATTAATACATATTAAATGGTGGGACCCTCAACAAAGTAGTAAAAGATTTATTAGTAAAAAGATTCATATTTTTGACTCTCACGAGAGATAAAAAGGAGATGCAGCCCTAATTTCTCATGCAACCACTTTTCATGGCAAGCAAGAAGAGAATGAGTGAGAGTGAGTTTTTTACACAGGTAAAGGATGGAGGCAAATACATTTTTCAGCCATGGAAGAGCCAGTTCAATTGCTAGAGCTAGATTTTGGGGCAAATTTTATGGGATTTTCAGCCGAAGAAATTTTCTGGGCAGTTAGAGCAGTTGCAAGAGATTCACAAAGGATTTTTGGTTTTAAATACATAGATCTAGGTCTATAGTTCGACAGTTCTACACATATACAATTTGAAAGATCAGAGATTTTTACCAGCAGTGGAGATATTTCTTTTTACCTCAGCAGGTGCCTCTTCCATGAGGATTGTAACCTTTATTTTGTGCAAGTTATTTTTGCCTCTATAATTTGTGTTCAATTCAAGTTAATAGAGATGGTGTTTTGTGCAGCTATGAGTTTGTTTTTATTTATTGCTTCTAGTTTCTATTTCTTTGCCTTTGATAGATCTGATTTATTAAACTAGGTAATCAATCATGCACTCTGCTCTTTGGTTTTTCTAGTTAACCTTATAGGGTTTAATCATTGTTCTTTCTGGGTAGTTGTTTAAATCTGGCACATTGCCATAGGATTAGGAGTTTTATTTCATTGTATCTATAATCTTGTTTTTTTGCCCTTTTCCCAAAATCCTGTTGAAAAAGGAAAAGCTAGCTTCCCTAAAATCTAGAGGTTGCTTCAAGGGTCAATCCCACATCTTTGAAGCTTCCCATGTTGGTGGTGGAACCCATGTAATTTTACACCTCAATAGTGAGGAAGACACATCAAATGCAAGTCAAAATGGAACCCCTCCCCACATCTTTCAGGATGGGTTATTTCAAACTGCCCCTCCTTTTCAGTAGCAGACAACAGTGGGTGGTATTCCTAAGGCAGATAACGTCTCTCAAAAGGATACAATTGATAGCTCTATGATAGCCAACCCATCTTGGTTGAAAACAAAAGTTAAGAACAAAAGAAGGTATTCTCAAATTATTGACTCATAATTTGATGCAGTGGCTAGACTACTCAAATTGGAGTCTACGCCAAACAAGGCCAAAAGGATGTCTAGACTAATGGAAGATCTAGTATCCAAGCATCACTATGTGGAAATAGCAGAGCCAGTGATGGATAAAGAAATTAAAGACATATTTGTAGATGACTTTCATGGGAGCTCTATGGATTTGTGGCCACCTTCTATGCAAGGTGATATTCACAATGCCAAGCTATCAATTAACATTTTAGCAAGTAGGTTGGAAGGAAAGGAGAAAGAAAATGAGATCTTGGATGATCAAGAGGATATTCTGAGCTCATATATCAAATCGATTGTTGACACCACTTCCCAGCCATTAGATGCTACCACCATTGTTCCCAAAGGTGTAGCTACTAAAGTATTTGACCAGATAAAGAAATATAAGTATCTGGGGAGTGCAATGGAAGAGTGGGTTGAGAAGTTGATACTAGATGACTTCATTTCATTCATAATATTTTTACTCTTTTTGGTAAGATTTCTAATACGAAGACATAAATTCTAGATGATCTAAAAAGAATTAAGAAAGATGAAGCTATGATGAATGTAGTTAGGATCAATCTTGCCACTACGGTCAAATTAGTTTCTAGTACCCTGGTCATAGAAAATGTCATTGGGAAGCCTGAGGATAATGAATTGGTGAAGTGGTTGGCTGGTGTAAACTAGAAATTGTATATGGAGAAACAATGTATTAATGACTTGAACAACCTGGTCAAGAATAATCAGTCTTATTTGTTGGATCTCAAAAGTGCTTGTGGAACTTTGGGGGTTGATCCCTATGATGAAACTGAATATGACATGTTAGAATTAGAGGTTATCAAACAAGATTTTATGTATTTGTTGACTAAAGAGTTGAAAATGAAGAAGGATGCTATAGGTAATCCCATAGAACACCTTAGCAATGTGTCTTCTCAAGAACATCATTTTGGAAATGGAAAGAAAGTATGAGGAAGCTAGCAGTGTGTTGCAAAAGTGAAGGGCAAGACTGGCCATCATAAATATTCCCAATGCCAAAAATGTTCTCTCAATCATTGGAAGATTCAAAGTCTTGCATGCTAGGTTGAATACATCATAGAAGGTCAAAGATGATGTAGATAAGAAGACTCTAGATGAAGCAAAAAAGTTTGATGCTTCAGAGGATGAAGACAATGAAACAATTTCATAACCGGTCTTTGGATTTTATGATTTGTTATGCTGAAACTCTTTATTATTTGAGATTACTTCTCGTTTAATATTTCTCATGGACTCTATTTTATTATGGATTGTTGGTTATATAAGTGTTATACGGGGAAGTTAGTTCCTCTCTTTTCACTATATAATGTAGATGTAAAAGAGTAGGGAGGATATTCTTTTGGCAAAAAAATTACTATTCAAAACTAGATCACAAATATTTCATTGGAAGAAGTAAGGGGGATATTTTGAGACAGTTGATGTGATTGATTGAATTCATAAATATCAGAGGAGGATTGGCAGTGAGTTGATTGTCTCTTGGCATTTATTATTTATTCTTCTTATGTTGAATATATGACGTGTTGAATCCTGATACTTGCATTACACTGTGTGGTATATTGATAACATGCTTCTATATAATTTTATTTCCATTTGAGTATCTCCTTTCTTATGTTGGGATTTGATGCAAAGGTGGTATTGATAATACAGTGGATTGGCTATTTGTTTTCTTTCATTCTTACGTTTGAAGGAAGATCTGTTAAATCATCAAGTTAATAAAATTTCTTGCATGCAATATAGTGTGTGTTGTGGTTTATTTAGATTTCATATTTATATGCAATTGCCTTTCCCACTTTCTAGTTAAAAGTGCAACACAAATGTTTCAAATTATCATAATAAGAGAGTTGTACCTTCTAAAACCTTTGGAGGACAATTTATAGAAACAAATTGTCCAACTGTTAGTGAAGTTGTTACTGCCAATAGGGTGAGTCAAACAATACAAGTAGTGTCAAATATGTTTACTAACACCCTTTGAACTTTCAAAATCCTTGGTTTATACTCTATCATAACATCAATTCTTAAGTAAAGTATATGAATGCACATTTACTTGAAAAATATGGCTCCTCATTTGGTAAGATGTCTTTAGCCTTTGACTCTGAATGACTCTTTTTATTTAATTCCTTTAGGACTCTATGATTTTGTTCATTATTGTCTTCTTAGATGCTGAAGTTTCATATTAAATAATTAATCTATTTTTCTAATTGATATGCCTATTCATAAAATAGATAGCCTTGGTCTATGACCTTATTAGCTTCCTCCAAAAATTGAGATATCCATTGGTAAATGGCATTCGACCTTTTATGTAAAGAATCAATGTTTTGTTTTGTCATTAAAATTGGGGTATTTTAAGATATTGTTTTCTGCAAAGAAATGGGAGTGAGGAGCTCCTTAATAAATACCTTTGCTTTCTCCAATTGTAGCTTCAATTTCTCCTTAGTTTGTTTATGCTTATACATTCAAGAGACAATCAAATCTGCTACAGATCCTAGTGAAGCAATCTCTTCTCACCTAGTCTGCTTTCCCAAATTCACCATGAATATTTGATACTCAGAGATAGACAAATCTTTTTCATTCTTATCCACCAATGGTGTGGCTATTTCTACAATTCTTTCCCCAAGTTGATTTGTTGTATTGGTATAGTAAGTTCTTAATTGCTTTGGAGTTCTACCCTCCTCCATCTAAATTGTCATGGAATGAAGACTTAGTGGCTTCACAACTACTTTTTATCTTTCATCCAAGTCTATCTTGATCCATGTAGGGATTGTAGGCTCCTTTAACCTTGAAGGACTCATTTTACTCAATTCCTTTATGACTCTAAGATTTTGTTCATTCTTGCCTTCTTAAATGTTGAAGTCACCCATTAAAAAATTAATATATTTTTCTAATTGATATGCTTGTTCATAATATAGATCACCTTGGTCTAAGACCTCATTAGATTTCTCCAAAAATTGAGATACCCATTGGTAAATGGCATTCGACCTTTTATGTAAAGAATCAATGTTTTGTTTTGTCATTAAAATTGGTGTATTTAAAGATATTGTTTGCTACTAAGAAATGGGAGTGAGGAGCTCCTTAATAAATGCCTTTGCTTTCTCCAATTGTAGCTTCAATTTCTCCTTAGTTTGTTTATGCTTATGCATTCAGGTGACAACTGAATCTATTGTATATCATAGTGAAGCAATCTCTTCTACCCTAGTCTATTTTCCCAAATTCACAATTGATATTTGATAGTCAGAGATAGAAAAATCTCTACAATCCTTATCTAGAAAGGGTTTGGCTATTTCTACAATTCTTTTCCCAAGTTCATTTGTTCTAATGGTAGAGAGGGTTCTTGATTTCTTTGGGGTTCTCCCCTTCTCCACATGAACTATCATGGATTGAAGAATTAGTGGCTTCACGGGTGTGTGCAAGAAGTTGAGTCCACTTTTTGGCCAAAAAGTGGAAGTGTTTTCCTTGATTTTCAGAATTTATTACATTTGACTTAAAAATTTGAAGCACTTAAAGGTGAAATCTTGGAAAAAGTCACTATATATGAAATGTAGTACTCAGAGTCTAGTTTCCAAATATGTAATTTTTTTTAATACCCAGATGATACAAATTGATTTTTAATAGGTGTTTCTAAAAACTACTATTTAAAAGTCACTTTTTTTTACTATACCATGCACGTGTACGTCATCCATATTTTGACCTAAATAATCATATTTTTCTAAATCTTTTTGGGAAAAGATTTGTAACTCATTGAAGCACGTTTTCCATATTTTTTTTATAATTTTTTATTGAATATTTTTTTTTGTTAATTTTTCATTGGCCATTTTTCATGTTTTAAAAATTCGTCGTGTACGTCACACATAAGATGACCTAAACTTATCATTTTATGAAATTTTTTTTTCAAATTGAAAAGAATTGTCTGAAGTATGTTTTTGTATAATTTTTTTTACAATTTTTTAAAAAAAAGTTATTAAAATACTAAAAAACCCTGATAATTCAAGTTTATGGACCTGTTTCATTAGAAATTAATTGCAAAATAGACAAAATAATCCAATTGTAAAAAAAATTACATATTTGGATTCTACACTGTCTCATCTATAATGGGTTTTAATTTTGTCCAAAAATTCTACAAAAAAGGCCTTCAGACATATGCCCAAACTCACTAGTTTGTTGTGACATTGACAGGACCTTCAACTTGTAGGTCAAACTATGTCCAAAGCCAAGGGTCAGGTTCCCAAGCCTTTTTTTTGACCTAAAACCCATAGCAAAAAGTGGGTCAGATATTCAAAATTTATAAAACGGGATCCCGTTTTGAAATGGGATCCTATTCCATAAAAGGTTAATATTTTAATCTTTTATGAAATGGGATCTCGTTTCATAAAGGTTAAAATATTAACCTTTTATTAAACTCAAAACAGGATCCCATTTCTAGAAAATGGGATCCCGAAGCAAAACGGGATCATGTTTCATTAAAAGCGAGATCCCATTTTGGTTAACCCAATTTCAGGTTTTTTTCTAAGTCTGAAACTTCCACTTTAAGTGGACACAACTTCTTGCATTTACCCTCACCACTACTTTTTATCTTTTATCCAATTCTATCTTGAGCCATGTAGGGACTGTAGGGTCCTCTTGAAAAACTTGATCTTCTCCCTGTTCTGATTCTTTCTCTTTATCTTGCTCTTCTTGATATATTGGGAGCTTCTCGATCTAAGATTCCCTCTTATTGATAAACTTCTTATTCAGGAATTTCTTCATTGACCTCTTTCTCTATAGGGATATCTGACAAAGGTGAATCAATAGGATCAATTTCCTTTTCAATGGTTTTGATCAACTCTTCTTTCTCACCTGGAGTCAAGAGTTCCTCTCCCCTTTATTTTGCTGCCATTTGTCTTTGATGTTGTGGTTGTTCCATAGAGATAGTCTTTGGTGGGTTGAAGTGAGTGTGGTCTTGCTCCATTTCTTCATATAATTCTTCCTCTCCATATATATCCTCTATTATGATTTCTTCTTGATCCCTTAAGAGAGGTTGTAGTTTCCTTATCGATCTCCATTTGACCAATTTCTTTCTCAAGAGTGAAATTCTCAACTAGTTGCACTTGTGAACCTTAAATATTTCCTTGAAGTTCTCTTGCCTCTTCTTACTATGTGATTTCCTTTTCTTGATCATATTGTGGAGGAGTGGCATGTTTCTTTGGAGAATCTTGAGGGATATTAATGATTGGGGTGGTTGGTGGAGGATGCATAAATTGGACTTCTTCATCCATTTCCTTTTCAACCTTTTCTTCTTGGGGTGATCCTACTATTGTTTCCACTTGAGTTGATAGAGGAGGTGTAGTTTCATGCATTGGTGGTTTGGTTATTTATTTCTTAGTTCCTTGAGTAGCTTGTTGTTCATGTTCACCTCCTTCACTTGGAAATTGACCAAGTGCCACCCTAGTGGCGAGAACTTGTGCCATTAGAGTCACTCCTAGACTTTCTATTACCATCACCCCTATAGGATCATAGGTAATCTTTGCTCTACAATAGGATTCATTAACCACTTCTACTATTGGCTCTAGGGTGGCAGTGTTGAGGGATCCTCCCATTCTAGTTGTGCTAGGATCTTTTCTACCTTTCATATATATACTTTAGTGCTAGAGGAAATCAGTTCCTCAGTTCTTGGTATTTTGTTCTTCTTTTATTTTCCCATGGTCCTTCCTAATTAAGAAATTGATGCATTTGGCCAAGATTAGATAAGATCTAAAAATTTCTAGCTAATGAACTCAATAGACAAGTTTTGTTCCAAAGACCAATTTATTGCTAGAAAATGATCATTGCTAACCATTTAGGTGATAGGTTGGATTCAGGATATCACCATCATCAGATAGCTCTTCAGGAATATCTTCCCTAACTGAAGCCTTCATTTAGTAGGTAGTCAACCTACAATAACATTTATTTCTTACTTTAAAATTTTATTTACAATTTTCCCAGAAATCCTCTAAAGATGGTTGGTGATAATCAATTGTAGAGATTAATAATTTCTTAAGCCTTCTAGAAGGATAAAATTTTTTCCTTGGTAGATAAACTTTAGGTTCAATGCCTCCAGTTCCTCATCAGCTACCTTTGCAACATTGATAGAAGGGCATGAATAATATCCCAATTTGAAAGGATACTATAGGCCTTCTTTATGATTTCTTGATGATTTCAAATGAAACTCAAGCATCGGCCTAGAAAACTCCGTCATGATGACCTTATCATTGTAGTGTTTTGGGAACAAGTAAGATATTTTGTCAAATCATGATATTCTGATATAAGTAGTCTTGGGGAATTAGATAAACCATTGTCCTCATCTTGTGATTAAGTCCATGGCTTGAATTGACACCCTTGCACTGATGTCTCTTGTTAATTTTACTACGATAACATAAAGAAAAGCATAATTGACCCTCTTAAAGTGTTTTTGGGTTTCTTTGAGCTCTAGTTGAGGATAGAAGTTCCAAATCTTGTTTTGTTATCTCATAGCTATAGAAGGAATTGATTGATGTGCTGTGCCTTAGTTGTACCATGCCTATTTGATAAGTGAACCACACCTCTACAAAAATCTTGAGTCTAGCTATAAAAAACCATACACCCTCCATGTCAATGTAAGGGTAAAGAATAATGTCTGTGTTAGTCAGAGTAGCCACTGTGCATGTACTAGCATCAAAGTAACCAAGATGACCCCATCATGTAGCCCTTGGTAATATAGGATTTGGGAGTGGTATAGTCTTCTAGAATGGTCTAATGTGCTAAAAATCCATGACATAACTAGAGATGGGTAGTTGAATAAAAGTTCCCCTCACCTTGTGATGTGATAAATGTCCTAGTAAATCATAGCAAGGATATAAAATCTGTATGAAAACATTGTACTCTACTAATGATTGGTGCCCAACACCAACTAAGTCTTGAACATCCCTTATCCTCTCATAATCTGGAAGTGATCGAACAGATAAGGAACTTCTGCAGTGGCAAGATTGGTAGTCTAGGAACTCAAATAAGCCATACTCCTTTATGATCTCTTGGGTGACTCACTCCCATGATACATTCCCAAGTCTATCTCTCTCTATCTGACTCACTCTCAAGTAGGATAATTTATTTCCCTCTCACAGGGACTCCCAAGATACGATAAATGTCATACAAGGTAATAGTATACTCCCTTGAAACCTGGGGGAACATGAAGGTGTTCTTGTTTGTATCCTGATAAGTCAAAATGTCACAACAAATACAAGATGAGGGGTGAACTACCAGAACTCTGGATACCTTGTATAATCCTACTCTCTTTAGGATAACATTATCTATTGAAGACAAGGCCTCATATGAGTTATCAAACCATGAATTCTCATGAGTCACATTCCATCAAATATGTATATCTTGATAGACACAAAGAGTCATGTATCAAATCTCTTTAAACTTAGAAGATCTCAAAAACATCTTAAAACTTGCAAAATTCAATAAAAAAGCATATATTGCTTGAAAATTTGTAATAAAATGATGAGGTTAGTGTTAAAATTAGAGAAAAATAAGGTGTCAAAGGCATCACCAAATAATGACTATAATGATAATCAAACTGAATAGGTCACTCATTTCACCAGGGAATATCTCCCCCAAGAAGCCTTGCATGACAATAGGATCTCCCCCAAGTGACCCTACATGCCAACAAGATCTCTCCTGGGTGACCTTGTTTTACAACAGGAACTCCCCCATGAGATCAGCCCTAGCAAACTGGGTGACCCAACCCCATGCTCTGGCATAGTAAAATTACTCTAAAAACCCCAAATTTTACCTGAATTTGACAAACAAAAAGGCATATACACACAAAAATAGAAAATAACATATTGCAACAACAAAAATTGAGAAAATAAATTCTTTTGGGAGAAATCACAAAAAAACTAGGGTTTTGAGAGGCGTTTTTCATGCTTTTCATACTTTTTTATTAGTAAGATAAAGGTTGGATACCATCTTTATGATCCGCTGGTTAGTAGCTTCCCACTAACCATTCAATTACACAATTATGTTGCCATTTGAATTCTTTTTCTTAGATTTATCCTCTCTGCTCTTCTCTTAGCATAGCTTCATTTGATGCATCTTAGGGTAGTTTCTAACTTTTGTAGTGTTCTTGAACCCTCATTTTATGTGTTTTGATCCTTGTACATCGCCATGGTGAAGTAGAACAAATTAGGTATACTTACTACACAATTAACACTATGTTCAATCGTATCAATTTTAATATTCATTTTAAACATTTTAAATGTCAAACTAATGCTTATTTTTGTAGGTACAATTGTAGGAAATCAATAACATGTAAGGCTTAGTTAAGGAATGCTACCTACGTTTCATGTAGACTACAATCCCCAAGGGGGAAAATATGTAAGCACTAAGATTACGCATGAGCCTACATGATGATCTGATGATGAGCTGTAATCCTAAACATGTACATGTAAGCATATAAATATAACCTCTCAACATTATTCTTCTTGGTGATACGTGGATGGGCTTTCCTCATTTCATTTATTCTTCTCCTACCCCCTACCTAACCCTTCAAGGTCCTATTCCTTCTTCAATTCCCATTTGTTGACACTTCATATTTTTCTCTTTTTGGACCTATCAACATGGCCTATTATCATTATAACATGGAAAATTCACCTTCCCTAACCCATTTCACCCATTTCAACCCTTTGGAGACCTCTTTTGGACCTCCCAAACCTATCCCAACTCTCAAAATTGACTTGTATTCTAACCTTTTTGGATATCCCCTTTTATTTCTAGATCTACCCTTGGAGATCCTACTAGTAAACTAGGAGATCCAATTTTATACATTAGTTTGGTTAGCTTCAATGGCTAGATGGCATCTCTAACCTCTCAATACTATCCGCAACCCTTTAGATCTCACCCAGGACCTCTCCTCTCTAGGTCACCCATAGATCTCCCTTGGACTACCCTATAATTGGTAAATTGGGTGACCCCTAGGTGACCCTATCGTGTTTTCATGTACACACTTCTCTTTAGTTTGGGCCCCAAAAGCTCCATTTTTTCCCCAATTTGCATGCAAATTCGACCCTAACTAAGCCTAGCCTATTCTTATCTCATTCTTCATTCCTAATCATTCATAATTATCTCCCATTAATCTACACTTATCTTCCTTTCTTGTCATGCTAACTCCCTTTCTTCACTTAGTGATAAGCTTTCACAACTTCATCACTTCTTAATTATCCCAATTCTCTATCATATCAAGCCTATTAACTCTTCAATCAAAGGAGTTAACTCATCAATAAAGTTACCCCTTTTGTGAGTTCTAAGCACTATATATACCCCCTCCCATATGCAATAAGGGAGGCAAATTCATTGTTGCAGCCATTTAAAAAGTATTGCTTTTGCTCTCCATTAGCATCTTGATACTCATTGCGAGACTTATGTGCCTTTTATTTCAAGTTTAGGATAGTTGGACAAGCTTTCTAAATCTTCAATAGCATCGATATGCTTTTAATTTTCTCTCAAGCCATTGCCATTTTGCTCACATAGTGCTTTCATAGCATTCATAGCTCTCCCTGATCTCTCACAAATTTATTCATATCTTTCAAAGCTCAAGCCATTTCAAATCAATTGCTTTCTCCATCCTTGTTGCCATGAAGAGGACCCCACTACTTTCAAGGAGAAAGAGGTTTCCACATATAATGATTTTTGAGGATCATACAAAGCTCATGCGCTAGATTCTTAATAGTTTCTTGAATCATGCTTTCATAGTAATTAGCTAATCAAATTGCTCTTGAGGAAAGTAATACTTTGTTGCATTACTCTTGATAGATTATGCCTTGTTAGTATAGTTTCCTTTCATTGCATTAGATTAGCTATTATTTGTTTTTGTATGTTAAATTTCTTTATTGCATTAGATTAATTGTTATTTACTTTTATTAGAATAAGATTCCAAAATCAATCTTGAAAACAACAAAAACATAGATAGATTTGCATTAGAAAAGTTAATTTAAGTCTGTATTCAAATTTTCATTCATCGTAATTAAGTCGTCTTACCATATTAGAAGAGAACAAAAAAAGACATTGTTTTGCATATATCAAAACACAAAAACATTAGAAAAGAGAAAAATTAGAACAAAGTGAGCATGCAAGTCTCTTGATTTCATCACGAGATCAACTTGAAACTGAAAACTCCTTGATACCATCACAAGGTTGAAAATCAAGTGAAACCATAGAAAACCTTTGGTCATGTCACAAATTCAGGGTTTAAAAATAGCCAACTCTTGGTCAACTCTAGTCATCTCTCTCATGCAAACATATAAATGTGCCTAGGAGTTAGAGGTGAGTTGATTAGAGCAATCCTTGAAGAAGTAGAGTCGATACATCCTAGACAACAAGTACCTCATATGGTAGAAGAGCACAAACATTCTCTCAAGATCATCCAATTTGTAGAAATCATACAACATGACAAGTACATACAATGCCTAAGAGTCATTAAAAAGCAAAATTGACACCTATCTAGGCATTGGAACTTGAGGAATCTAAACAGGAGATTGAGAACTAGAGACCATTTAGGTCATAAGTTTATTTCCACCATCATGACCTTAGAATAACAAACATTGACACATATTATGCCCCAAGACCGACCAACTACTCTTAGCAACATTTTTCTTCCACAAGAATAGAACCACCCCTGGGTTACACCTCCATTCAACTAGCTTTTTCCATGAGAGCGAGAGTGACTTGGAGGTCACCATTAGTAAGGGGATGGTTCATGTGTTGTATCGAGGTTGACTCATTCACATTAATGGTTGAGTCACATTTCAAGGAGTTCAAACTCAATGTTAGCTTTAATAGACTCCAAGCTCTCACTAGCAATGTTTTCAATGTCACTGGTTGAATCCTCCTCACTATTAGAAATAGTGACCTTCTTACTAGACACATTAACTTCTTCTAAATTGAAATTGGTAGGCATAAGAGTTTTAGTTGTAGCAAGTTTGTTAGACCTCCTCACTCTCAAACGCATAAACTTATCTTCGTGAAATGCCACAATCTTACCTTTGGTTCCCATAGACTTGTTGTTAACATTCTCAACCTCAAGGGGTTGAAACATTGTTGGTTTTTATCATATTCTTCTTGAAAAGAGGAGAGGCCTTGTTAAGGGAACAAAAGCCTACACCAACACCCTTCTCAATTAGGTTAGGAATATTCAAACCCTTATCAAGATATTGGGTAGCTAGGGAAACACACAGAACCTTTGTTTTCTTAGTTGTCTTTTTTAATTTCACTGGTGTTAATCTTTTTTTGGTTATTCCTTTTCCTCCTTGACCTGCCACTAGCAACAGGGATCACAACTTCCTCAGACAAAGGGTTTATGGGTGGATTTATGGAAAAACTCAAAGGAGATCCTAATCGATCCTTACCATAGGCTTCTAGAGTAACAATAACACTTCTCTCAAATAGTAGGAATCTTCTAAGCATTCTTTCCCTTACCCATGGAGTGGATGGTGGTAGAGGGAGAAGGTAAAGTATCAAAATCAAGAATGTAGGCATTGATGGGATTTCCTGGGCACAAGGCTAAGTGGAATTTGTAGAGCCTATAAATTAAGTCCTAGTGTAATGGTATTTTAGCTCGATCAAGATGCATATCCAAAATAAAGGTTTCCAAAGAGCTTAGAAGAAAAGATGGGAAGTTTATAATAATGTTATTGATCATTTTAATTTGATGATTAGAAGGCTCAAACTAGACATCACAAACACAATTCCTATGATTTAAAAGGGGCATATATGAAACTATCATAAAGATGAAAGGATTTTTAACCTTAGCAGTTTCATGTATCATTGAATAAAAATGATTTGATGGATAACAATTTCCCAAATCTTTGACTCAAAGTAGTTGGGGTGATAAAATAAATCAACATGGAAAGCACACATTATTCTCAATATAGACTAAAAATGGTATACTTTAGAACTTTCATGAGTCATATATCCTTTGATCTAATGACTAAGAAATCTATGATTAATCAAGGGGCAAGTTCCCTATGTATCGAAAGGAACTCAAAATAAATAATTCCTATGAATAATGATATGTCAACATGACCCTTGATGAAGTTCTAGCGTACAATGATTGAAGAATTATCAATACCATGAAAGCAAGATTGAATGTAATATCTAGTTTTGTGACTTGAACATGTCAACAAATAAGAATAATACATGATTAAAACATATTAACTATATATTAGTTGCATTTTCAAAGAAAATTAAAATCTATATTTTATGTTAATTTGATCAAGCATGGTTGGTTTACTAGTATTATGAGGATGGTATTACATCTTACAAATTAGATGCATGGTTCAACACATTGTTGACCTAAAGGGCTAATTGTGTACATGCATCCATATATGTTAATGAGTAATCCTAGCATAACCAAAATCACATTTGTGAAGTTTGAGGAGCTATTTCATGAGCAATATTTTGTAGATGTTTGATGAGTTTCATTCCCTTTGAGAAGGTAGTATAACCATGAAAGTATATGATTCTTGTTTCGAGTCTTCTCAAAGACATACATAAAGTACATCAATGATGATCTAGAAAAGACCAATTGATACCTTCCTACTGTTTTAATGTAAAGCAAGTTGAAAAATTGGAACCTAACTATCTTGTCTCAAGCATCCAAGAAGAATTGATTGGTAGAGGAAGAATTTATAAATTGTACACCACCAAAAGAGCTATTCTTAAATATCATCTACTTCAACAGTCAAAGGTCAATTTTGGCCAATAAAAATAGGACAAATATTTACCACTTTTTATTGTGAACGAGGTGTAAAATCACTATTAATTGTTTGACCATTGAAGTGGATAATATTTAAGTAGAGTGCACCAAAAGAAAGGAATGAATGACATACCAAAACATAATACTACATAATACAATTAGTAGAAGAAAAGTTTTACACAGTGTCTTCATGATAATTGAAATCCTCTAAATAAAAAAAATCACGTTTACTTAATTTTCACCAAGTTTCCAACTAAAAATTTCTGATGTAATACATTGTAACTTGAACCGATAAAAATCTGACTTCATTCTCACAATATTCACGCTCATTAAAATATACTTAAAATGAGTTCTAAAGATAGGAATTGTGGGTCTGCTATTTTAATTAAAAACAGGATTAGGCTACCCACAATGTCTGTTTTCTCAAAAAAAAACGCCGCGGTTTGCATTCATCCGTTGGATTTTATCCTGACGCAATTTTATTTTCTCGAACAGCGAATACAGATTCGTTTCTGTTGAGACATTTTGAATGAGTCTTTACGTGACAGGTCACGTGTTTGACAAACTTCCGCATAGCAATCCCAGTTTTGGTATTGTTCAGAGTACTCACTCAAGCTAAAAGCAAGAAGTCAAGTTGAATGATTGATTGCAGAGTTGTTACATTTTTAGGATAATGTTGAAAGATGAAGTTTAAATACACGTAGTCAGGTTCAATGATTCATCACAGAGTTATTCATTGTAGAATTGTTATTTGTTGAAGTAAATTTTCGTCAATAAAAATAGGTTAACTGTTCATATTTTTCAATAGAAATGAGCTGTGAATTATGATTAATTGACCATTGACATTTATAAAATGTAAGTATAGTGTTTTAACTAAACTACAATTTCAATCATTATGTCTAAAATTCAAAATATAGGCAGTAAAGTTGAATTATTCATAGTAGAGTTGTTAAGATTTAGGCTATATAAAGCATGTAGTAGACCTGTAATACACAACTTAAAGACACATTACTATCTTTTCATGTGCCGTGTGCTGCTTCTGTGCTTTGTTATTTTTTAGTAATTTACAATGAAATGGCTAATCGCATGACTTAGTTGACGTTGGGGCTTTTTCTGTTCGTATGTTGTTACAGCTACCATGTCATGCGGGTTTTATTTTTATTTTTTTGGTAGCACCAAGTAGTTGTTGTCTACAGAGTAAAATGAAACAATGAACACCAGACGTTGGAGGAATGGTCTTCTTAACCTAAGGTATTTGATTTAAGCTTAATATACGTCTCTTACGTCTGGTCATTATCAATTTCCTTGCCATCCACTCCATGTATTGAGAAAATACTAGCAACGTCCAATGAGCAAATCTAAGCAACACTATCGACTTTTAATTTTGTTTTGAAGAACCATTTGTATTCTTACAGAAGAGAAACAAGATGACAAGTTTCATTTTGCATGAGGGGCATAATATTGTGGTTGTATATAATCTTCTCAATTACGGCACGACCCTTGGCTTGTTCGTAGGGATTTGGTTTATTGTGTCCGCATGTGAGAGACTATGTATTAATGAGAATTTTATTTTACAAATCTCTTCAAGTACCTTTAGCATCTAGTGCTATCATCGTTTAACTTTGAAGGACGCCACTTAATTGTGTTTAATGGAAAATTGTTTGGCGGATTATTAGTGACCTAATTTTTTTATGCATGATTAACTGAGGTTTCATTTAGATGATCAATTAACACTGGTTTATTGGTATATATATCCGCCAAACAATTTTCCATTAAACAATTTTTATGCATGATTAACTAAGGTTTCATTTAGATGATCAATTAACACTGGTTTATTGGAATATATATATATATATATATTAAATAAGTGAAAATATATTTTCTAAAATTTAGAATAACAGGAAAGATGATCACTGGTTGATTAGTAGAAGCTTCTTATTTATAGAGTTGGAAAATAGGTAAAAGAGTTAAAATCTTGAAGAGGAAGACAATTTTAAATTTACAGAATGTATAAATAAGAGACTCATTCATAGTAGATAACATCTCTTGACAACTAAATCCTTTGATAAAGAGTCGACGGTAGGCTTTCCACTACTTGTTATATCCAACTAGAACATACATACAATTCTTAGTTCAAGCTTATGAAAAAATATTATTTGAAATGTGAGTTAAGGAATAATACCATGAATTTTATTTAAAACATACTATAGATATAGACATTTCCATACTAACATGATTCTTCAACTTTATGACCCCATTCTACTATGGAGTGTAGTGAATTGTGTGATGAAATGTGATGCCATGATCAATAATGAGTTATTGAAACTCTCTAAAGATATCCTCACTTCTTCCATTAGGTTGAAAAACTTTAATCTTCATTTCAACACTATTCTCCACAAGAGTTTTATTGTCTTTTAATTTGAAGAATACTTCATCTATTTTATGTTCTGGAACTAAAGTAACAAATGATAATCATCAATGAAGGCAATTAACTACATGCCTCCCAATGGTGAGATATTTTACAAAGTTACACTAGTGTTTCTATAAATGAGCTTTAGAAGTTGAGAAGCTCTATAATATTTGTTCCTTGGAAATTATTCTCTATTGTGTCATTTTAGGATACAAACTTCATCAAACTCAATTCAATTATTAATACAATTGTCTTAAATCATGTATTCTCATGCAATGCATCAATTTATAGTTTGTGTGAATCAAGTTGTAGTTCCAATGAGAAACCCTATTATCCATCTTTGGAACTATAGCCATCAAATCTAATTTCTTGCATAAAGGATTGAAAATATCCATTTATACATCTTATATATCTCATCACAATATACCCAACAAACTATATTGTAATTGTGAGCCCTTTCTTTCACAACCCAATTTCTTGTATGAGTGATACAATAACTATCTAAAAGTTTGGGATCCATTTATTATACATGGAATAGTTATTTGAAAATTATATTGACAATGAACACATCACCACTTCCAAATATGATGAGGGAGCAGTCATTTCATATCAATTTGATCTCCTTGATGCTATATTAACTAATTTGAAATAGCATTCTAGTTGATGGTTCAAAAGCCACACCAATAGTTTGAGAACAAGTTCTCTCTTTAAAAGAATAGATTTACCAAGGTTATAGGCACCATTTATTTGGTTACAAATCTGTTAGAAGGGGAAATAATATTTTCCCTAGAATTAATAGGTTGATCAAATATAGAATAATAACAAAGAAATAACAAGGTTCAACACCATTAGTAATTTATGGATTTTAAGGTAAAGATAAAATTATTGTCCAAACTAACTTTAATCTATTTATTGTTATCTCAAAGAAAAAGAAACAAACTAGAAAAGGGTAATGAGATGAGAAGAAAAAGCATACCAAATAGAATACCTACAACATATTCACTAAGATAGATACCCTAATCCAAAACCAAATATTATAAAACTTGATCAACACAATATTTCTAAAATAAATGCAAATGTTTAAGGAAATAGAATTTAATAAATGATCATATGAAATTGTCATACAGTGTGCACACAAATGCCAACACAAGAGTTCATCAAATTTAAATTAAGATATTCAATAAAGTTCATAAAGCATTTAAGTAACGTTAAGTTCATAATAATATTTTTTACTTTAAAACCTCATGGAATTCGTCAATTTGAAATATCATCAAGACAAATAAAATACTACTAAGTCTTGGGTTTTTTCAAATCAATCTCCATATCCCAAAATAGAGAGAAAGATCCATGAAATAGACAAGCATGGGAAACACAAAATTAGATCCTACCATAGAATTCAAGGGAAATCTAGTTATTTAAGCCATGAATTTCCATCTTCGTTAGAATAACTTTCAGAGATAGGACAAATTCCATGATCATTTATGTTTGGACACATTAGAGATCTACAATATTGACTAGACTTGCTAATTTTCAAAACCAATTAGGGTAGAAAGGACACATCTCACTAACTTGTTAAGGTTTAGTGTGATTTTCATCTTGCAATGACTATTTATAATATATGTGTTCTCCAAAATTTTTGGAATGGGGTACTTGGATGCTCATGAAGACTTGCTAGATATCATTTTATTATTATTATTCTCCTTGAAACTTTGAATATTGATCATAAGTGTTCATTGGTTAGGGAGGCTACTGTGAAAGGCTAATAGTGGGAGTTATATAGTTGTTGTCATAAAAAGTAATTGAGTATATCCCTCATAGAGTAGTTGGGAGTTGTTTTGGTTAGAGGAGCATCTTGTCAAATGTTATGGTAAGCCCCTGAAGTGTAATGATGTTCATCATGGAGTTCTAGGGGGTTATTATGTTTCCTATCAAATTAAATTGGGTCAAAAGTTTCTTGTGGTAGTTACATCAATCTTGAGTGCTTGAATCATTGCATAGTTAAGCGGTGGATTCTTTTCTAATGGTGGAAGATTCCTAGTTTATGGCCCATTTTTTGCCTCCTAGTTTTAAATAACACTTTGTTCTTTCTTAATTCTAATTTCTCTATATATTGGAGTCACGAGATATAAGTTTTAGTATGTTACACAAGTGTACTATTATGTTGCACTACAACAAATCCCTATGATTAGCTCCCTTTTTTGCTTCCACCCATTGTTTTAATGTATTTTTCTCCAATTTTTTGAAAAAGTCAGCGCTATTTATCGGGATGGTGCTATTTTGGATGTTTTTTGCACCGATCAGAACAAGTAGGCGCTAAATTAGGCACAAATTAGCACTAAATTTAGCACTTACTTTAGCGCCAAATTTAGCACCTAATTTAGCACCTAAAACAAACACATAGGTGTTGTGTCGGGTTGATAACAAAATATCGAAGGAACAAATGAGATTAGAGTATCAAAGTGAGTCTCTCTGCAGTCTCTTTGATATTCTGAGAAAAAATAAGTGACATATAATTTGAAGATTCAGAATATCGAAATGACTTAAGTTCCAGTCCTACTAAAAAGTCGTCAGTAAGATGCCAAATAAAGAAATACAAAGGAAGAGGATTTGGGATGTCGAAGGGAGGTGATAACTTGTCCCTTCAAAAAAATGAATATGATAATAAAGAGAACATATCAAAGGGATAAACAGATATCAATGAGATTTAACAATACGGGATTTCAGCATGACACCCATTTGGGTCATAACAAAATCCAGATAATAATAAAATTTGATAAAACTCCTTAAGTATGATTTATTGATTCAAGGAGGTGACAAGCCATTCCTATTATGAGAATTTAATGTCTTCCTGACAATGTGAAAGCCACCATTAATAAATTTTTGCCTCATTCCTATCGTAAACCCAAAAGAGTAAACCCTAATCCCTTCCTTGATCAGTCACTTTCATTCAAAAATAAAAAAAGCCACATTTAATACCATGCCATGTAAAAGGCTCATGGCATATTGAAGTGACCAGCTTAGAGGTCTCATTGACACCCTGAAAAGGGTTAAAGATATATTAGGAGATTGGTGTGACACTTGAATGTGTCACACCGATAAAGTGATGATGGAATATAAAAACATATTGAGAAGTAATCATCATTTCAGGGAGACTCATCTTGTAGTCACTTTGATAATCCAAAAACAAACACTTAGGCATTGTTTTTGGCTGATAACAAAATATCGAAGGAACAAATGAGATCAGAGTATCAGAGTGAGTCTTTTTGCAGTCTCTTCGATATTTTGAGCAAACATAAATGATATAATTGGAAGATTCAGAATATAATAATGAATTAAGTTTGAGTCCTACCGAAAAGCCATCAATAAGATGTCAAATACAGAAATACAAAGGAAGAGGATTCGGGATGTCAAAGGGAGGTGATAACTTGTCCCTTTGAAATAGTGAATATGATAATAAAGGGAACATATCAAAGGGATAAATAGATATTGATGAGACTTAACAATACAGGATTTCAGTGTGACACCCATTTGGGTCATAACAAAATCCTGACAATAATAAAAAATGATAAAACTCTTTATGTATGATTTATTGATTTGATGAGGTAACAAGACATTCCCATTATGAAAATTTAATGTCCTCCTGACGATGTAAAAGCCACCATTAATACACAGAATAGAGTACATAAAAAACAAATCATAAAGAATTTTGATTCATTATGCATACACAGGAATAATAGGAAGCCTCTGCAATGAATGCTACTCAAAATTCAAGTATGTATTCTGAGCTTGTAACCTGTAGCTACTATATCAAATTGCATATTAAAGAAGTAGAAGTCTCTTGCATTGTATTATGGAAGACATATCTAAAAATCCTAGGGTTAAAAGACAAAATTTTGATGAGAGACACTTGAATCAAGACCTGATCGACCAATGCCCAAAATATGGTCAAAGGTCTAGAAGAAATGCTCAATTGAATCTCAATGCAGAGAAATTGGAAGATATTTACAAACATGTAGGGGATGTATGGACACCCATTAGAGGCTATGAACTCTTCATGTATCATTACAAGAGAATGTATAGGCAAGCACCAATGTCAAACCCCTAGAGAATGAATTTAGGAAAACTTATAGTGCCTATTGTGTTTGTAAATGTTGAATTTTTGAAAGTCATAGCTAAAAGCTACAACCCTCAAAACCATATGGTGGAATTGAGAGATGGTATAGGCTTTTTCCCTATCACTAGAGACTATATATCAATGGTCCTTCAGTTGGATTGTAGTTTTGATGTGAAGTTTAGATTCTGAGATTTAATCAGTGAATATTATAACATGAGAAACCTATACAAATGGTGGAGGTTGCCCCTGCATAGACCCTGAGATGCAGAAAACAAACTTAAAGTGTTTTTGGTGATAGAAGATCCCCCATATTCTTTAGAAATGTTTGAAGAGTATTTCCAATACACCTATTACTCTGTGTGTCAATTGCTTGGGGTTGAGGCTTCCCTGTTTATGGATATTGCTCCTTTGATTTTAGTTGCTAATGTCCAAAGTCAACAAGTAGTGTGTTTTGATTATGCTGAGTTCCTCGCTAGTGCCCTTAATAATGAATTGGTCTCCCTAAAAGGAGGAGGTAGTAAGTTCAGTCACTATTCTATACTTATGCACCTTGTCCTATATGAAGGGTAGAATTCTAGAATGTGGAGTGAATGTCTAAGGGTAAGAGATTTAGATAGGAATGGTGACATTAAACCTATTTAGATGTAGACCGCTATCTAGTATAGCCGGTGTGAGAAGTCTCGTTATCTCTATTTTGAAGAATTGTTTGTGAAACTTGTCTATAGAAAGTTAGGCCACTCTTGTGACTACAACTTGTCCCCAGAAATAAAAAAATTTCTAAGGCCTAAGGACAAGTATGAATAGGGAAAATTTAGTCATAACTGGGGTGACTGGTACTCCTATAATGATTGCACAAAGATAAGGGTATTTAGATTTGAAGGTCCCCATGTCTTGTTACCTAAAACTTGTCTACACATGATTGCCTATTTAGAAATTGTGAGACAACTTGCCTACTTAGATTTCATGCATTTAAAAGGTTCCAATAAATAATCTTTTATACCTGTGATGTTGTGTTTTAGAGAGTTCACAGTCATGTCAGATAAAGGATATCAGTTAATTGAGAAAAGATTGGAATATTTTAGGTTTCTCGTAGGAAATACTCAAGAAAATTTTGATCCAGAGAACTTTATATGCACAGTCTGAACAAAGAAGCTAAAAAGGTATAATCATGTGTTGTTTGTTGATGATGACCTAATTAGAAACCAAGATGAGCACTATATAGTTGAAAGAAGAATATTGTACCATAAGATAATGTTGGCCAAGGCTTGGAGGGTAGCCAAAAACCCCATTTACATAGGTGCTTTTGTGAACATAGATGATCCTGTCAAGAGACTAGATGCATCAATTGAAAATGCTTCAGAATTAATTGAAGATGTTCCTCCTCATATCTTTGAAAAAAAGGAAAAGTTGTCAGAGAAACATAGACAAAGGATGAAATTCTAATGGCTAATTTGTCTCCTCAACCAAATCCTAATATTTCTTTTGATCTTGAAGAAGAAGAGGAAGGGGAAAATAAAGACTTGCAAGCATCCTGGCCCCACATAGGAGAATATGAACCTCCAAAGGAAAGAAAATAGGTTGAAATAGAGACCTATGATGAACTAACAGAGGATGTAAGGTATCTGGCTAGTAAAAATTCATTTCAAATGATGAATTCATTAAGACTACAGAATTTAAGTCATTTTTATATGAGTACAAAAGAAAATAGGCCAGGGAAAGAATGAAAAACATCACTCTTGAAATCCAAGATGAAGTTCTGTAGCAACTCCTGTCAGAAATTGACAAATCCTTGGAAGATATGACTCTTGACAAGGGAAGGGAATTGATCCAAGAAGTAGGAGTGTTACAGATACCTGGATGGGATATGACCTTTGCAATTGTGTTTGATACTTTCAGAAAAAACCAAGACAAAAAGATGTAGCTTAGCATTGAGGCCCTAAACAAGATCAAATCTGGATCGAGGTATGATCCTAATAAGAAAACATTGCTAATATGGTCACTATATCCCCTACAAAAGAAGCCTCAAGTTATAAGTAATCCTAATGAAGCTTTTGGCCACCTAATGATTCAAAGGATTGAAGAAGCAGACCCTATTGAAACTGCTAACTTGAATGTATATGTTGCAAGATTCACCAAGCCACAAATTGAGCAGCTGGTAAGAAGGAATAATGACTATATGGTAGAGAATGTAAGGCTTAGATAGGAAATTGCCACCTACAAAGATAAACTACCTTCATCTAGCATATATTCACCGTACCTAGAAGCTGACAAGAGGGTTAGGAAGACCAAATCAAATGCTAATTATTGGAAGATTAAGGTAGAGAAGTTTAAGAAGAAAAGTGAGCAGTTGGAGAATGAATTGAAAATAGTCAAATAAAATATGGCTTCTAAATTGATTCAAAATTTTTTTGACAAAATGATGGAAAATAGTGACAAAGTATGGGACTTACATAAGAGGACTCATCAGATGTATCAAGAACACAAAAGGTTGTGCCTTAGGATGTTGGAGACAAAAGAAAAATTGAATGCTAAGTCTGATGTTGAGAAACAAGTTCTCAAAGAATATGAAGACCTAATCAGTGAGCATGAAATATTTAATGGTATACTTACAGAAGATTTGAATGACTTTGACCAACATCCTGACATGGCATTTCCAAATTTTTTCAATGCTGATGGGAGTTTGTGAGACAAGGATCCTTGGAAAGATAAATTGAATGGGTTATTTCCACCACTACTTTAGAATATAAATAATGAGAATCGAGTTACAAAAAATACATACACATGCTTGGGAAAGATATTCTCTATAGAGTTAATTATGAAAAATGTAAATTCTACAGATATGTGTGCTAATTAAGATTCCATTGATCATATTGGTAGAATAAATCTATTCATATCTAGGGTAGTGTGAGGAGGTGGTTGAAGTACAATTGTGTCATTCAACAAGCAATATAGGTATATCAATCTGTATAATGGAGATGAGGATGATCTTGCCAGACCTATGTGTAATAGATCACTCTACAATGATTAACAGAGCTAGAATTTGATCACTGCATATGCTTCTATTTCTCTTTATATTCTTAATTACACATTAGTTAGTTGAAAGGAGACATTTATGAAATGACACAATGTTTTGGGCCTGAAGCTTATTCACATCCTATTTAATAGGATACCAAGGCCATTTTATAGGATATCATCTCATCTATTTTTACAAAATTATATGCAATATAAAAGAAGAACTTGGAGAATCTATTCATATCCATTTATGTTTTCAAACCAGTATGAGCTTCTGAATTAATAAAAGAATCAAAGTTATTTGGTGGATCTGAAAATTGATGTTTAATTATTGTGTTGAATTTAATATTTATGGGCTACAAGGTTGTCTCTATAATGTTTTTTCAAGTTGTTTAAATAAATATATCAACCATATAGTTAATTTATCAGTAAACATTTGTTGTCACTGTATGATCTGTGTGATTGGTTTCTAAGGGAAGTTGATTTAAGTCTTGCTGAGTAGTCTATGTTTATTAGTATTTGCCCATGGTTAAAATCCTTTGAACATGCTGTCTTAGTTGGTTTCCTTGAATTAAAATCATTTCTATTGGTCATAGCAATTTGGAGAAATATCATTGGGATTGTATAAGAATAACTCGGCATTTCAACATTCTTGCACATCTGTACAAGATACAGATTTACATAAGTGCCTAATAGTTTGAGTTAAGTCAAGTTTAAAGGTCCATATACTGGTAACTCTTGATCTCTTTTTCCCAATAGATAAACCACTGGTCCTATTAATTATCAAATTCCATACATTTCGGGTACCCGCAAGAAACTGGGTCCACATATAGGGGAAGTCGCGTGGGCAAAAAAAATGCCGCTGGTAACGGGTACCCATTTTCAAAGAAACGGGTACCCGTTTAGGAACGGGCGCCCAAGCCTAAACGGGTAACTGTTTAGTAATGGGTACCCATTTAGTAATAGGTACCCATTTAGTAACAGGCACTCGAGCCTAAACGGGTACCCGTTTTCAAAAAATTATATATTTTTAAGAAAAGAGTTCTGCGGGCTCATTTTCACACACAGAGGACGACAGTGACAGCAGACAGCAAGAAATAGGTACGCGTTGCCAAGGACCAGACAAGGAAAACAACAGAGTTTTTTTTGCCCTCTCACCTCCTCCCGCCACCTCGTCACCCTCAAGCTCTTCCAGGTTGGTTCTCTACCTATCTTTAGCTTGTTTTAAATGCTTTTTTTCCTAATTGTAGGGTTAAAATGAAAATTAGGGTTTTATTTGTTATTTAAGGGTTTTACTTGTTATTAGAATTTTGTGATTGTATGTTACTGCAAACCCTAAAACCATGTTACTGCAAACCCTAAAACCATGTTACTGCAAACCCTAAAAAACTTAAACTATAAACCCTAAAAAACTGAAACTATAAACCCTAAAACCATGTTGTACTACAAACCCTAAAAACCTAAACTATAAACCCTAAAAAACCAAATTATAAACCCTGAAACCATGTTGTACTGCAAACTCTAAAAACGTAAACTATAAACCCTAAAAAACCAAACTATAAACCCGAAAACCATGTTGTCCTACAAACCCTAAAAACCTAAACCCTAAACCCTAAAAAACCAAATTAGTATATGTAATATAATGATAAAAGGGATAAGTTTAAAGATGAAAATGTATCAAGAGGAGGCATGTAGATGCTTCAGTGTTGATGATTAACTTAGGGTACACTAAATGTATCAAGAGGAATATTGAGGAATCATATAAAACTATATACCCTATTTTTTATTTATGTCATTGTTGGCTATAAGACTATACCCTATCTTTGATATCTGTCATTGTTGGCTATTAGAAGTTCCTGTCTGATATGCCAGTAAGGTTGCTATCACCAAAAATATAAGACATAAAGTCTAATGGACCCAAATCATCTTCTTGTAAAACATTATGATCATTGATTAGGGGTTAATTTTGTGTCACTTAATTGTTAGATATATCGAAATTACAAGTATCCAATAATAGTTAAATGATATTCCTTTACATTTATTTGTGAACCTGACCATAGTTTTCACTTGAGTGTAATGTAAATGAACCATATTAAACTCCTAGACTCTTTCCATTCTATGAAATATCACATTATTTAAGGTTCCATATTAAAATAGAACGATATTTGGTCATATGTATTTAATAATGGAATACCATAAGCCTTTTAAGATCCACATGATACTCACCAAAACTATAAGATATAAATTCTAATGGACCCCAATCATCTTCAAGTGTAAGGCACTATGATCATTGACTAGGGGTTCATTTTGTGTAACACAACTATTAGATGTATTGAAATTGTATCTAGTAATAGTCAAATGGATTTCCTTTATATTTATTAGTGAACTTGACATTCCATCACCTAGGATTTTATAGTACTGGTTTGGCCTTTTTTTAATTATAGTTCTTAGATCTAATTTCTCACTTTTATCTTTTTCTTAAATAGATTTGTAACCTACGGTTTGCATTCATCCTTGTTTATCTTTTCCTATCATATCTTGATTAGGGTTTGAGCATGTAAATAGTGATATATACCTTTTTGATTGAACCTATCTAGAAGCTTGGATAATCTTTTGTGACATGTGATCTTTCCATCCTTGATACCTTCATGATACATTTAAATGATGGACCAATGAGGATGTGTTTTCTATAGCCTGTGTTGTTCTAGTTATATACTTGTTTTACCTACTTCCCTTGAGGATAGTGTTTATCCAACACGTTTGATGCACTATGGCCATAAGATTTTATGCATGGATTTAAATGTACATTTTATCAGTTGTGGTAAACTTATCCATAAGTTTCATGTAAGAAATGAAAAATAAATTTATAGTCCACTATGGTTTGAAAAGAATTCACTACAACTTTAAACTTGGAATAACAAATTTGCATCTATATTTTACTTCAATAAATAATTTTCTCTCCTCTTGTTTTAGTTTCAGAATTAAATATGATTTAGATAACATCAATGTATTAACTAGCACCCAATGGTGACATTTGTAGACCTATGCTAATTCTCATTATTTTTGGGTCTGGATTCTAGTAGATGGATTAATATAGTTGCATATCAACATACGGTGTGCAATCTTATATGAAGTTGGGATCATTCCTTGATCCTTCACCTACCCTTAGTTCATTTAAAAATATTGAGGAAAACATTCTTCTACCCTTGACATCCACATTTTATAGTTTCAAATTTACAATTTAGGGAACTTGACATCCACAATTTAGAGTTTCAAATATAAATTTTAGGGTTCTAAAGTAGATGTTTAGGGCTTCACTTTTCACCTTTTAGGGTATCAAAATGATGTATTAGGGTTTGAAAATTCACGTAATAGAGTTTTAAAATGACATTTTAGGGTTTCAAATTCTCATATTAGGGTTTGGAAATTAACATTTAATTTTCTCTCCTCTTGTTTTAGTTTCACAATTAAATATGATTTAGATAACATCAACATGTATTAACTAGTGCAATGGTGACATTTGTAGACCTATGCTAATTCTCATTTAGTTTTGGGTCCATTCTAGTAGATGGATTAATATAGTTGCATATCGACATACGGTGTGCAATCTTATATGAAGTTGGGATCATTCCTTGATCCTTTACCTACCCTTAGTTCATTTAAAAATATTGAGGAAAACATTCTTCTACCCTTGACATCCACATTTTATAGTTTCAAATTTACAATTTAAGGAACTTGACATCCACAATTTAGGGTTTCAAATATAAATTTTAGGGTTCTAAAGTAGATGTTTAGGGCTTCACTTTTCACCTTTTAGGGTATCAAAATGATGTATTAGGGTTTGAAAATTCACGTAATAGAGTTTTAAAATGACATTTTAGGGTTTCAAATTCTCATATTAGGGTTTGGAAATTAACATTTAATAAGGTTTCAAAACGATATTTTAGGGTTTTTACACTTCAGGAGAAGGTAACTCATATTGTTGGAATACAATGTTGTAGTATTGGTATAAATGTAGTCTTTAACAAGGTCACTATTGTTATAAATGTAGTATTGGTAATAAATGTAGTATAAAAGTAGCATGCAATGTTCAATTAAGTGATAATCTGTACCGCTCTTTTGAGACACATGAGAAGCCTATAGTAAAATTGGAGTTAATATAGGAAGAGAAATAGGAATGATAGCTCTAGCAAATTGAGTATAATGCTATTAATTAGAAAATATAACTTTTCTAAGTTAAGAGCAATAAATGAATAGAAATGAAATACTATTTACAAAATTGAGCTTAACTTAGAACCTATAATGTCAGGGCATCACGTAGACATCTTCATGTCACACCATCACAATTGAGCTTAACTTAGAAGCTAGAAGTAGCCTGATTAATAGAGAAATGGGAATCTAATACACTTGGCATGCACTTTTAAATTTGGACTATATATAAGGTGTCAAAATGTAACTTCCATTATAATTTTGAGAAAAATGATGATATGACAAGACCTTGTTAGGTAGAGTGACACCTTGGTGTATGACTAGGACCTAGAACCTGCAACCTTGTCCACTATGTGAATTTAATGATCTAAAAATTTAGACATAGCTTTATGTTGTAATTTTTTGCATAACTTCCTCTTGGTAATTTTTGTGAGATCTTTTTTCTAATTATTCCATATTTTATCTATAAATACCAATTCTATAGTTCAAAAACCCTCTAAAAAATGGTTAAAGAGGAATGAAGTAGGAAGGAGAATATAATATTTTAGGGAAATGTTGGATTAATTTAAGGAGACATTGGTATGAGGCATCATCATTTGATTGAATATTATATGATAAACTTGTACATGTGTTTAATTTTCAAGTATTACGTGCTCTCTAAATTCATAGATATTTTAAACTAAATCATTTATAGATCTATTCTAGATTAAGTTTAAATTTATAGATATTTGTTTGTAAGTTTTCAACACACACACACACACACACAGACATATATATATAAATTGTGAAATTATACATTTGTAAGTTTTTTATATGAATTTACATATTTGAAAGTTTGCAGGAGACAGATCTAATGGATGACTAGAGTATAGATGAATTTTTAATAGATGACATTCTTTATGAAACCCCCCCACCCCGTGATCCACCTCAAAACCCCCCACCCCATGATCCGCCTCAAAACCCCCCTCCCTCTCCACCTCAAAACCCCCCATCCCCTCCACCTCAAAACCCCCCACCCCCTCCATTTGATGAGGCCTGATTGCGGCAAAACATTAATGAAAATATTAATACAATTGAGGAGAACATTAATTTGATTAATAATCAAACTCACTTGATGCCTCCGCATGTGGTTTGGTTTGCATCTTTGATGCAAACCATTATTGATTCTGTTAGGTCTATCGATGCAGACCTAAATAGATTTCAGCTTTGGCAGGAGGAGAGGAGGCAATTCTATGCAGATGGTCTTTCATATAAAGACATCCATGACCTCCACATTACAAAACAAACATTAGGCCCATTTTTTCGTCACCCAAAAACTAATCAACCTATAGCTGCAACAAAAAAAAGAATATCAATTAAGTGGTGTAAACATGAGGGGATTTCGAGACATTTTTGGGATTGGTGGTGGATGGTGTTTGATCACCCACCACATGCTAATTGTGAGGTGCTGCTATATTTTTTGAGAAAATTATGGGTGGAGTTTCAATTGGGTCAAAAACCCAATTATTTTGATATGAGAGATTTTCAGGGTGTTGGTCGTGGCATGCCACAACACATACCAGGGGCACGAGTTGACCCCAATTGACCTATTCCTCCTGCTCCTATGGTTGCTCTTGTTTTGCCCACGATTCCTGTACCTATTCAGCAGTAGTCAGTTTTGTCGACATTAGGAGCATTGAGTAGACTCTCAGGCAATCTCACTGAACAAGCTGCCCACATGGCAGCTGAATTCAGTGGTGGAGAGCATCATGGAGGAGTCGATGCATCTCAGCATAGAGCCCCAGGCCTGTCAGGGGCACATTTGTGTACAAATTGTAATCAACCATGTTATGGTCCTGCTCCTACATCCACATCAGATGCAGCTACAGCCAGAGTGGAGTCATACTTGGATCTACTATATTTGGATGATAATCCTACACAGGTACATTGACCACATTTTATTAAATATTTCAAGTGTATAATTTGAATGTAGATCAAATTTTTTATAAATAATTTAATGAATTAATTTATATAATTGTAAACTATTTGTTGTACAGATCTCAAGTCGCTCTAGGGCCACATCACGATTTGATACATTGAGTTTTGCATCGACAGCTGTAGAGGTTGGCACACCTTACGGGGTAAACCAATATATCTTAACCCTAAAACCATATGTATCTAATTCTAGAATTGTTCTTTTGAAACTTATCAATATTATATTTTAAATTAACAAACTGTGTATAATTAAATAAATAACTATATACATACATGTATGTGAAACACTACTATTGCAGCGAGGCTCAGGTCATGTGGTAGTTCCCATGTCTGGCCGACCACCTAGCTCAGGTGTTTCTTCCATTGATCCTCCATCGACAGCTACTATGCCTGAGTATTCCCCGGTGTGTGTTTTAAAAAATTGTACTAAATTTGTACTAAGTTTCTTTTTTTGAGTTTATATAAATTTGTATATGCACCCATATATATGTAAGTGCAGGATGATAGGAGTGAGACTATTGGTCAGGTTGGTATTCAGAGACAAATTCATGAGCCATCTACACATTTTCAGGTCCTAAACTTTACTTTAAAATTTTCTATATGTGCAATTTCTAGGTCTTTTTTTGAGTTTATATAAATTTATATATGCACCCATATATATGTAAGTGCAGGATGATAGGAGTGAGACTATTGGTTAGGTTGGTACTCAGGGACAAATTCATGAGCCATCTACACATTTTCAGGTCCTAAACTTTACTTTAAAATTTTCTATATGTGCAATTTCTAGGTCTTTATATGCTAATTTTAAATTGTAACTTATTTCAAACTTGCTTTATTTGAAATTCTAGCAATTAGCAAGTGAAACTTTTGGTCACGAAGATGAAACAGTTATACCGCCTGCACAACAAAATGTGGGAAGTGAGACGGTAATTTAAATGCACACTTTAAAGCCTACATTTAAATATTTAATTTCATATGTCATTTTTAAAATTTTTAAATCTGATTGCAAGTTCTTTCTCTTGTGTGTACAACATGAGGTAGATCCATCCATTTCACAAGGAAGAAAGAGGCCTCTTTCAGATTTGAACTTGAGTGATGATCATCCCTGACATAGAGTTTTATTTCATAGACTAAACTATATGATGTGCACATTATTTTTTATATATGCCATTCCAGGACTTTGACTATCTATGTTGAACTTGCTATGACATGTTCTTCTAGATATATTTCAGTCTTTCATGAACTGTGATTTGTATTTATTTATATGCTGATGATGAGTAGATGTTTTAAAGTACACATTTCATGGGTCCTACCTAGATATTTTATAGTATTTCATGGACTTATCTAGATCTAGATCTACATGTATATATTATTGAGTATATATGCTTGAATGTAGTTTAGTATGTTAAATATGCTTCATTGTTAAATATGCTAAATATGCTTCATTGTTCACTTCTAGATTATAAATTATTTAATTGAGATGTATGTTAGAAGATTTCTCTCTACTACATTTTTAAATTTTTAAGAAGTGATTAAATGCATTATGGTTCAATAGTTTTTCTTGAAATAGTGAACAAAAAGAATGCCAAAAGTTTGGATTTTGGTAACAAAGTGTTTAGTAGATCCATCTATGTTATATGTGTTATCCCTCTCAAATTTGTCTCACTAGAAATGCCAAAAATGGATTCAACCTTAAGGATGTGATTCTTTTCTAAAATAATGTGTCATTGCCAAGAACATACTACCATCAATACTAAAGAGTTTCTATTAAAATATGTGAATTGAAACACCACATATCATGACATCAACTATTCCATAAAAGTTTGTGATAGTGGCCCTCACCCTAGAGTAATTTAAGTTGAAGTAGTGTTAGAATTACTAATAAACTAAAAAACTTTATCCTAGGGTGGTGGGACTAATAAACTAAAATTTACACAAGCCTTACAAAGCCTCTACCACTTCCTTGACATTTTTAACATTGTTTGAATTTGATAGGAGGGATTTATGTCACCTCCTCCTCATCTTAATTCTCATAGTAGATAGAATCATCCAATTTAGCATCAAGATGAAGGTTTATCTTCGTTATCGTAGAAATATCCTCCAAGGCTTTGTGCATATGCTCATGCCACACATTGAAGATGTGGCATTTATCTAAGTAGCAATATAGAAATCCTTAGCCTAACCTTCTACCCCTTCAATATCATTGTATATAAGGTAGATACAAGTAACATTTGATAGCATGGAGGCACAACTTAGGGATTGAGTTGAATGTAACAAAATTATTCTTCCCAACAAATGCTATATGTCTAGGAGCAATTTAATGATTTCTTCCATTATCTGCCTAGTCTAGAATATAATTACCTTTTCTTTTGATATGTTTGAAGGAGATAGATTTAAACTTATTCACCAAGTTTCTAGATTCCAATAGAATAGTTTCCAATAACCACTTGAGCTTCATCTATACTTTTTCATATGATCAATGTTGATCTTGGAATCTCCTTCCACACTAAGGGATATCTTGTTTAGTTTCCAAGTCATCTTGAGGCCCTGGATATCATGGCCCTAGAATCTACCATATTATTGTTCTTGACACCAAAATCATAAGCTAAGATAGGTAGAGGTTTTCCCTTATCATCTCTTAATAAACATACTCCTCCTACTTCACTAGGATTACCCTTGGCTACCCATCAAAATTTCAAGCTTAATCCATCCCAATGTAGGTGTGGACCAAAGGGTGTGAATATCAACATGGGTATCTCCTTGTTTTAACCTTATTCAAAGCAACCTTGGCCAATTATGGGCCTAATCCACCTCTTCTAGTATGATCATATATTCCTCTTTACCCCAACAATCACCAAGTTCCTAAATGCACCATATTTCTTTAAAATAGTCCAAAATTTGGGATGCATATTCACATTTTAGAAATACATGATGATTGTCCAGAGACTTCCTTAAATGTGAATATGCATCCCAAATTTTGGACTATTTTAGGTTTGTCACCTTTCCCATTGTATCAATCATTATGCATAGTGAACAATCTATTAACTGCCTCACAAACCTAAATTAAGTTTGGTGTTACAATTATCTAATGGATAAATTTGGTGTTACAATTATCTAATAGATAAATTTAGGGCACTTTATAACAAGGTAATTTACCTAGGATAAACCTACAAAATCATGATAAAATGATAAGGATGTTAGACTCACCTAGTTAACCTCAATTAAGATACATTTATCCTTTAAATGATTGTGGTCATCCTTTGATTACAAAACCTTCTTGATATATATCATTTGTATAGTCCTTGAAATTTTATTAATTTGCAACCAAGACTTTGTTATCATCTTTCTTACTTAACCACTATAATAGCCAAAACTTCCTTGGCCTTTGGAAGTTGAATCACATATAGTTTCTCATAAAGGAAAGGAATTAAAGAAGAGATTCCTATGAATATTTTCCCAATTCAAAATTACTTTACATCTTCAACATACCTAGTTCCTAGTGTGGATTTCATATTTGTTTGGTTTAATTTTTTTGAATTATAATATAGGTGTTCTACTTAGGGGACCCATCCTTACTAAATAGTTTAGAAAACATATATAAATGAGTGTGCTAACAACCCAAGACTAGGCATAGCAGTAGAAAGCACAACATCCCATAAAGGTTTCTAAACTACCCATATGCAACTATATATCAATACCCCAATACATATAGCAAGCACAAAATTCTAACACAACTAATAGAAAGCTAAAAAACAAACAAAACACCAAACCACATCAACATCTTGAGGGAGCTTTGGCACTCCCTAATGCATCGAACATCCCACTCCTCATAGAGAGATTTCCATTTGTCATAGGCCCTATTGTGCACACCATTCCCAAACACAGTTACAAGCTCCACCAAAAGAACCTTTGGACACTTTGCATTCTCTAGTCCATGAAAGTTGACACATTTCTAGACCTCTACACATTGTATAGAACAAATGACAATTAATCCATAAACTCGGGACCATAGTTAGATGCCTCACTTCGATACATCACATATGGATTTAAAAATGAGATACTTCCAACTTCCTTTACCTTCAATCAACCACCTCTAATGGCTATCTAAAATGTGTATTAAAAGACTAAGACAACATGTCTCAAATGTGGAACATTTAAACTTGCATCACACATAAATAAATAGTATACAACACAAGAATTCAAACTTGGGAGAAACTCTCAACTAGGCATAAAATTCTCAAAAGAGTGAGCAATGCTTCTAATGACACTAATTCATAATATATAATGGCTTTTACATAGCCTTAACATGACTTAAATTATCCAAATGCACAATTCTCTAAAATGGATCATGACCTACAACTCCTCTTGTAATGGTGGAAAATGAAGGATGAGACCTCCATGCATGGGTTCCAAACACCACTTAAATAGTAGTCCAAAATTTTATTGCAACAATCCTAATTGACTTTGCATGCAACCTCTCTTCCAACCATAATCAACTATCTAGTTAGTCATAACGCTTTGAATCTTTATCAACCAACCGGCTTCACAAGCTTTACTGTAAACTTACAACATGGCTCCGGTCTATTTGCAATCTATACCTCTATCAAGGACTCTCAATAACTGTATCAACCTACATACAATCAACACTTTTGCTTTCAAGATGCCACCAACTTTTCTAAGCTTTGTCTCCAAAAGACATCATTCTTTGTGGACTTCAACCATGTATGGCTCTGTCTCATACAACCTACTTTAAATGACTCCAACACTATACTAATCACATAGCTAGTTCTGTGCAACAACCAACCAATACCTATATTAAGTCTCTAAGCTCTGCCCAAGCATGTTCAACAAAGTTCAACCATGAATGGCTCTTTGCAAGCCTTCGTCACAAATCTCAAACAATTCAAATCAAGAAGAAACTAAAAGGTTCAATTCAAATCAAGTATCCACACAATATAAGCTACAAAAAAAATTATCACAATTTGAAATTATTCAAGAAGTAGCATTCAATTCTTGTAGAGAAACTAAATCTTTTAAAGAAGAAACTATCTAAGGAAATTCATTTAAATCTTATCCACACAATATAAGCTACAAAATTTTTTATCACATTTGGATTCAATTATTCAAGTAGTATTCAATTCTTGTAGAGAAACTAAATCTTTTAAAGAAGAAACTACAAAGAAATTCAATTTTCTTATCCACACAATATAAGATACAAATAAATTTATCACAATTTGAAATTATTCAAGAAGTAGCATGAACAATTCTTGTAGAGAAACTAGAACTCTTTTAAAGAAGAAACTATCTAAGGAAATTCATTTGAATCTTATCCACACAATATACTTGATCATCAATTACTGTGAAAACCTCTTGACTAACATTAGTTTGACATGACTACAAAATTGATCTACAATTTACATTATGATCAAATCTTGTAGTGGCAATCATGGAAAAATCTACTTGTAGGATACACCTGCAAGAAATAATGAATGTAAATGAGAATGAAAGAATATGTGCCAAAAACACAAAATATTAATGCAATATGTACTAAATAACAAAAAAGAGGATACAACTTGACGATGGCTTAAGGGGAGCTAAGAGGATGTCTTAAGGGGATACATAAGAGGATGGATTTAGGGGATGTATAAGAGGATTAATTAAAAGGGGAGCTAGAAGAGGATGTCTTAAGGGAATACAAAAGAGGATAGCTTACTTGGAGAGATGTACACTAGTCAATTTACAAAGTATAAAATAAAACTTGATGGCTTAAGGGGATGGAAGAGGATGGCTTAAGGGGAGCTAAGATGACACTTGAATTAAGGGGATGTACAAGCGGGTGTCTTTAGAGGATGGATGATAAATATTTGAGTATATATATATATATATGTAATTACCTAATTTGCGTTCACTTTTAGTTGAAGACTACAAAATTGACCTCACATACTTGTATGGTGATAACTTCTATTGACAATCATGCACATTTGACTACTTGTCTAGGATACACCTACAAAAAGTAATGTTCAAATGTACAAGTAAATTAACTATATATTTCCATGGGTTGATACAAAATTTAAGACAAGGGGAATAATATAGAAGCTGAAATGAGAATGAAAGAATTTAACTTGGGGATGTAAGAGTATTGTTTACTTACCTGAAAATTTATTCCATTGTACCATCTGCATCCTCATTTTTTTGTAATGCATCTATAATTGACTCATGTTCTTCCATCGAAAGTGTCCATAACTATTTATTAGAAGGTTTGCCTTGATATCTGACTAGTTTTATATTTGTTGCCACAACCAAATGTGAGTAGTGTATGATCTTCTTATGTGTTTCATAATCTTCAAATGCAGGCACACCATTCCTTCTTATTAGATATTTTCATAGCCAAGTGCCAACAACAACCACAAAACCTATTGGATACTCCATGTTATCATCATCTACTCTAGGATGTAACAAATTTTGTTTTGTCTCAACACATTGAGCCAACCAATACTCGGTTTCCTTTTCATTGCTCTCAGGTGCAATAACAACATAGACATGTCCTACAAAAAAATAATGTAATTCAATAAAGTGTGACATGTATCTAAATCACATAAATTTGTGGATGCATACATATATAATTAATTATATACAGGATGTACAAAAAAATGACAATAAAAAAAATTGAAAACAAAAGTACCTTCTTGTACAAGGTCTGAAACACGATCATAGTCATCTGATGCAAACATTTGATTATCATCTTCAATTGTTGTTTCAAGTTGATCTTGTGTTTCTGTAGGTGTCAAGGATCTTTGTTTCCATTCTTCAACCCATTCTGTATTTTCACATGCTCCCCAATCACCTGTAATACAAAATTGACAAAAACATGCAAGATCCCTAGTCCATATAGTCCATGTGCTTGCATTTGAACTCTTAAATGAATGCCATTTTGTTGATCCAGTTATTGTCTCACAATCAAGTCGAGTAGGAATATTCTCTTCTTCAACTAACCCGTAGATAACTTTTCATTACACCTATCCACAATTGCACGTGCATCTCTAAATTTGGCTGTATCCTCAAATTTTAGTTGCTCTCTAGCAAGAGCTCTTTTCACACATGCTCCAGCTCCATCATGTTCTCCTTTACCATGTCCAGCTTCAAAAAAACTCCACATATGTTGGATATTGATTTCTTTGTGAGCCCTACATAGCCAATAAAACATTCTTGCATTTTTGAATTGCCCTATACAATTATCTGACCATATGAAATGTTGTGTCATCTGGATTCCTCTTTCTTTTAAACTTTCATAAAATTTTGTGAAACAATATTGCACAAACTCTGAAGAGTGTAACCGGTTATCAATCAAATAGAAATGATACTCCCTCAAAATTTTTCTATTATCTTCTGTACTATCATCTGCATGTCTGTATACAATATGAACAAATATGGTCACCTACACTGAATTATAATACTGAGATTGAATTTTCTCTTGTGGAGCAAGAGTATAGTTTTCTGCAAAGTTAACCACTGATAAGATAGTTCCAATTGGAAAGGTGTTTTTACATGAACGGAATTGTCCATCAAGCCACCGAGCATATTGGGAGTGTTTGACATATTTGGATACAATATTATCCTTAAAATCTTTGATGAATGCATGCACACAAATTTTTTCAGTGACTAACTCACAACGCTTTCCAATTTTTCCATCTTTTAAAAAATATTCAACATTCTTGAACCTTTTCACATCCACTAATTGTTGTCCAAATTCATGTGAAATATTTTCATGCATACATTCTCCTAACAATGAAAAGTTGCCACATCTATTGCATTGTCCAGAAATACATGCTTTTGAATAAAATAAGTATCCAGTAGATGTTTCACAAAACAAACTTGCTACAAACTCCTTAATTGTTTGAGGTGGCATATTAATACCACATTCTTGCATAATTTCGTTAGTATGCAAATTAGAATGTATATATCGAAAAAGATCATAATAATAACGAAATTGCACATGAGTTTTACAACAACAAGAGATTCGCTGTTTATTAATTTTCACATACCAAGGTTTACATTTCTCAAAAGATCTTTGGCTTATGGTAATATTAAAAGGTTCTAACACTAAATCATCTAAGAATTTTTTATATAATTCAGTTTGAATCATGTCTAATAGATGTTTTGGATGAGGATCACAAATTTTAGACCCCACTCATAATTTTAAAACATCTCTAACATTAGATGATACCCTTGTATTATCATGCCAATATTTTTCAATTAAAGATTTGATTTCACTATTTAATTTCATGTCATACCTTGGGAGTCTACCACTAAAACTCCAACATTGGTTAATTGGATATTTTTCAATAGATTCTCTTCTCTTTGCTGCTCTTCTCAAAGTTTTAGGATTTATCTTTAGAATTTCACTTGTCTTACTTATCATTCTTTTATTAGAAGACAATTTATTGACTAAAGCAGTTGTTATAGCTCTTCGTGCTACATTGCTATCTTTAGATCGACTCTTTTTACCAATAGAATCAATAGCATTAGCAACACTAGATAAAACTTGTTTCATTGATTCATCTTTTTTTTTAGGTTTTACAAATATGCCTAACTTTTTCATTACTTTTCACAATTTCCACATCTTCATCAATTGCATCATAAGTTGACATTGAAATCCAAGACTTTTTCTATAAAAAAAATCTTTATATAATCTATTTGCATGAGTTCTCATTTGCCTCCAAGAAATCTTATTAGGAAGATTATCTAAGACATTTCTTTCAATCTCAAATAAAACATTTTCATTTTCACTCCTAAAAGAGATATCATTCTCATTCATATCATCAATAGATGGGTTTGAAGACATACCTGGATTTGTTTCTATAGTCGTGTTTTCCATATCATTGAAAGTTGGCTCCGAAGACACACCTGGATTTGTTTCTATAGTCGTGTGTTCTATATCATTGAAAGTTGGCTCCAAAGACACACCTGGATTTGTTTCTATAGTCCTGTTTTCTATAACATTGAAAGTTGGCTGTGAAGACATACCTGGATTTGTTTGTATAGTCACATTTTCCATATCTTCGAAAGTTGGGTTTGAAGACATACATGCATTTGTTTCTATAGAAACATTTTCTTCCAAATTCACCATTTCCGCATTTGCATCATCTACATTCATCCCATCATTTTTACTCTCTTGAATGTCTTTCTCTTCAATACTCATGGAACTAGATGCTTCAATATTCTTCATCTCTTGAATCCTTGCTCTTCTATCTCTTTGCCTTTTGGCTTCCTTCTCTCTATTTGCTTCAATTTCTTGAGGTGTCATTACCCTCCTTTGTTTTTTTCTTTGACGTTGATTTGATCCCATGATTACCAAGCCCTCTTGATAAAATAACAATTGATACTTAATCCAATTTCATAATTGATGTCCTTATTTGAACTTTTGAAGTAGAATTAGATGTAGATCCTTTGTTCCATAGATTTTGAAGTAAAAGGTAGATGTAAAAACAAAAACCCTCTTGCTTTATTCCTCTTGAAAATAGCTCATGCACTTGATTTCACTTTAGAATTGTTCATATGATTGACTCCTTTCAAAATCTGAATAGAATATGACCTGTTAAGAGATTCCACAAAACAATTGTAAGTAAAAAAATGTAAAAATTATCGCTGTCACGCCGTACTTATCAGACTTGCAAGTTGCAAGGATACAGGGAAAGTACTTTTTTCCCTAATATGGGAAATAACAGGTATAATAGAAACGGGTACCTATTATTTAAATAACGGGTACCCGTTATTTAACGCGTACCCATTTTATAATGGGTACCCGTTATTTGAAATTAGAAATCTCCGCCACTTTTTCCCTGACCTTTGCTTGGGTTTTAGGCTCAGGATAGGCATGGTTGACCGACCTTGAGTCTTGGACCTGCAATTTTTTTTCTAAGTACAAAACAAGAAGAAACACTGAGTTTACCTGTATGGCTGAGGGCTTTTTTTTCTGATTTTTTTTACGAAATGAAAACCCATTACAGATGATATTTTCTAGTTTTCAAATATATAATTTTTTTTGTTATTGGACATGTTCTTCTATTTATTATTTAATTTATAAGCAAACTAGTCCAAAAACTTGAAATGACAGGTGTTTGTATTTTTTTAATAACTTTTAAGTTTTAAATTTTTTTAAAAAAAAATTATATGTCATCAATCTACACATCATTCTTTACACAATTAAAAAAAATTAATTTTATGATTTTTTTTGCTCAAATTATGTTGGCCGTACACGAGGGGTTTTCAAAAGTACCAATTAGGCCTAATAAAAAATTAATAAAAAAAATTATTTGGAAAAAAATTATAAAAAAATATCCTGATCAAACTTCACTGTACTACACATGTTTTCCCAAAAGGATTTTGAAAAATAATTTTATTTAGGTCAAATTATGTTGGCCGTACACGTGCATGGTATGGTAAAAAAAAAGTGACTTTTAAATAGTGGTTTTTAGAAATGCCTATTGAAAATTAATTTGTATCATCTGGGTATTGAAAAAAATTACATATTTAGAAACTAGACTCTGAGTACTACATTTTATATTTAGTGACTTTTTTAAAGATTCCATTTCTAAGTGCTTCAAATTTTAAGGTCAAATACGACAAATTCTGAAAATCAGGGAAAACACTTCCACTTTTTGGCCAAAAAATGGACCCAACTTCTTGCACTGACCCTTTCTCATATTTGTAAATTCTAGTTTTAGAAATACATTCAAACCTTACATGTACTTCACTCCTATTTTCCACTGTGAAGGTCAAATCAAGTCTGCAGTAACAATTAAGGTACGCCCACCTAGGTTTGGTAGAGCCTGAAGTGAAGATGGTTTAGCCATATCTACCTTGTGTCAGTTAGCCAAAAACATTAAGAGAGCTTGGTAACCTCTTAGGGTTTAGGACCTGTATTTTTGAGACCTAACAAGGGGTTATGGTTTAAGGGATTAAGGGTCAAAAGATAAGGGATTTGGGGCTTAAGGGTTAGGTAGTTTAATGGTTAATGGCTTAGGGATTATGGTTGATATTATGTAATCTCTATATAAACTTTGATAAAAAATAATAAAAGTATGAGTGGAATGGTGTACCAAAACTCTACTAGTGTAACTTTTGAGCTTATGAAAGAAATAGAACATCTTATTATTAGAGATTCTCCATGACTGTGTTATCATTCTATATTTTTCTTATGTTTGCCATACTTATTTCTTCGTATATTTGAATAAATATCAGTTATTGAGCCTCAATACTCAGTTGAATAAATATAAGCATTCTTAGTTTCAACATGATATTGGACCGAGTAATTGCCTTGGATGCTGGGTATGGAAAATTTGTGATGGATGTCAAATCTTTGCTTGTTAAAAGATGGAAAGATCACCAGAAGAACTTGCTTTAGATTCTTGAGGCTTACCAATGGCCAGGTGATTTTACAATATATAAATGGGAGGAGAAATATCTTGAGCCATATGTTGGCATTAAATAGTACCACCGCATCTTGAATGCTCTCCTTTTGTCTCTTTATGTTTTCAAAATGTATTCAAATATATTTGAAAATCTAAATTAGACTTATAAAAGACAAATATTGTAATATCAAGGATTAGGAATATAAAGAGCCATTTTGAATGTGAAAGGTCTGAAGCTTGTTGCTTCCTTTATAAAAGGAAACCAAGACCTTATGGCTCGGGATCTATTTGGGATTTTGATTTTTTTTGAAAGAGACATTGTACTGCCTGTACTTTGAAGCAAATCAATATAAAAGATGCTATTCTCTGGTGCTCAACTTTTGGTTCTCATTTGTTTGTTGAATTGGATTGCTAATAATTTATCTAGTTGCCTCCAATTTATTTTTTCTTTGTTATTCAAATCAACTTATCAAGTATATTGTTGATTTGTCAGAACACATTTGATGTTTCTTCTGTGGTTTGTTTATTGGGCTCCTTCAAGCAAGGATTAAAATCCTATAGGTGAATCACAGTAACTTAAGAAAGCTAAATTGGATTGTTAAAGAAGAACTTGATAACTTACATATTTGCATGTCTATGCAAGTCATACACCTAGAATTGCCAAGAAAATTGAGTTGTGGCCAAAAGGGAAGCACATATTCTTCTTAGAGTGAAAACTCTATAACCTAAAGGTAGGCACTGGTCATTCTCTTTTGAAAATCATTCCCTTGTGTATATTTTCAAAATCCAATTTTGTTTGTCTATTCTAGGAGTAGAGTTTAAGGATTTATAGAAAATATTAATCCAAATCATATGCTAGAATGGGTTAAGTGAAGTGGATGATTTAATTGACAAAATTACATAAGATCCTTAATCTGTTTTGAAGTCACTAGTAAACTTGAAAGTAAATTGTCATTGGTGAAACAAGGTAACACCCACCTAGGCTTGAACAGAGCCTAAAGTGCAGAGAATTTTGATTAATCTGATCAATTATGTTAGTTGGCCAAATTCACATATAAAACCTAATCATAATATTTGGCATAGCTTTAGGGTTTTATAATTTACAAATTTGAGTACCAACAAAAACCAATATTGACATTAAAGTGATATACAAAAGCATTGGCCAACTCATTGAAGGAATGAATAGAACTATGAGGAAGAGAATTAATCCATTCAATTGCATAATCCAGTTAATTTCTAGGGAAGAGATTTGTAAAAAGTTTACCATCATAAACATAATGAAAACAAACTCTCAATTGTGTCATAAGGTCCCCTTTACCACTATATGTTACAAAACTAGGGGCCAACGAATAAACTAGAAATGGATAAGAAATAACTCAAATGAAGGTGGATTATGCTTGATTTCTCCTATGATATCCTTTGATTACTAGGGGTAATGCATCAACTTTACTTTGCATCTCATCAATTCTTTTAAGGATGAACATTAGGAGTTATGATTAAAATGGGAGTGGAAGTGGCAACATGAGATAATATGTGGAGTGTAGGTTGATTGAGGGACAAAGAATGAAGTTGGAATGATATCACTAGAAGTGGGAACATGAGTAGTGGGTGAGAGTAAACACAATCAAGGGATGAGTGGAAGATACAATATGAGAAGTAGGTACAATGAGAGGATCAATGATAGGAGCTATGGAAAATTGATAAGCAATACAAAGAAGAGAAGAAATATGTGGCTTGGCTAATGCAGGAGAATATGTGGAAGGAGGCACACTAGAGGAAGAGGCTTGTGAAGGAAGGGGAGGAGACACACTATTTAAAGAACTTGATGAGCTTATCCTTTGACCTATATCACTTAATACTTCCATCACATAAGGATTATCCATTAACAAGTTATGAAGAACATCAATCAAATTTGAATAATTAACATTATTTCTCAAATTCGTTAAGGTCTGATATAAGTATTTGTGTGGTAAGATTCATGTCTTTCCTATCCATAGGTACAACATGTGCATCATGATGAAAAACATCTTCCCAATTAAAATATGTAGTAGTCATCAAATCCTCAATCATAACTTCCTTGCAATGAATCGAGGCCATTGTAGAGTTAAGACTAAGGTTTCTTCTTAGTGCAAAATGAGGATTAGGTTGAGACCTTGACATTCAAGAAAAATATAAAGCAATGAAAAGGAAATTGCATCCAAGTAATCCTAATTTTTTCTGCCAACAATTCATACCAAATATTGAAAAATTTAAGGATATTGCAATAGGTAATTTGTATTAACACAAATAATATTACTGAAGCATTTCAAAGTTTAGGCCATAAGAATCATCCTTTTTTAAACATGGATTGCAAATAATTCTAAAAATTTAGAAGTCTTGGTCATTAACATTATTGTCTGCTACAATGTCATCCAATGTATCATTGTCAATGTTCATATGTTCTTTCAAGTATTTAATAATATCCTCATCCTCATCTTGACCTGCATCATCTTCATCATCATTAAAATTTGATTGTAGAGCATCTATATTGTTACCAGATGTATTTGGATCATCATTTTCTATACCATCCATATTGTTGTCTTCCATAACATCATCTAACTCTAGATTGTTGTCTTCTTTTGCTTGAACATAACCATCTTCAGCATCATCATGGATGTCAATTTCTTCAATGTTCTCTAATCCCTCTCTCTCATTTTGTAGGCCATCATTTTTTTCCTCAGTATCCACTAATGCATCGTCAAATACATGCCTTAATCTTAGATCATAATGTATGACAAATATCCATTTCGGGTCCAAAATATCTTCATAGAAAAATACCTACACATGAATGACATACATATATTAGACATATGGTATAACAATTTTATTGATTAATAAACACATGTATATATTCGCAATAAACTATGAATTAATAGATTAAAGATCACTACCACTTCTTGTTTGAGTTAAAGAAATACCTGCTCACAATGAATTGGTAGAACATAAGGCTCCTTATCCTCTAGTAGGAAACATGAGGAATCTATAGAAAGAAATCCACTATGGGTATCATGTCTTCGTGTCCTCTCAAATGATTCATACCATCTACACTTAAACATACAACATTTAAAAGAGCGGTAATCCAACTCAATAGTTTCTTGTATTTTCCCAACATATTGTAGACTTATAATAGAGCTGAATTATGGAATTGGATGAGTTCTGAGTTACCTAAGGTTCCCTGGGTGATTGGTGATGATTTCAACATGATTGAGCAAATGAAAGAGAAAAAGGGAGGAACCCAATGGACTAGAAAGGAAATGAATTTTTTTTTGGCAAAGATTAAAAAAATCGTTGAAATTGATAGACCCTCTAGAAGGTGAAAAGAAGAATAGAAAAGGTATTTGGTTTTCTTAGACTAAATGTCAAAAAGCTAATAGAAAAAATTATAGTAGACTAGACTAGAGAAAGAAACTTTTTTTATCCAAAAAAAAAGGAAATGAATAAGGTTCAAGTGATCACTAATGTACTATATGACCATCATCCCATAAAGACTGTGATAATAATTAAAAAACAAGAGGAAAAAGTTAGAAAACAAAAAGGCAGGCCTTTTAAGCTTAATTGTGAGCTTCTAAAATATCAAGACTGTATAAATGGTATCAAAGCCTTGAGAAATATTTATAATTCAATATATAAAAATAATGAAATTTCTCTCTATTGGCATAGGTTGACAAACTCCTGTAAATCTATTTTCCAAATTGTGGGTAAAAAATACTCATTAGATAAAAAAAGAGAAGAGGTTGTGCTCCAAGAAGAATTCTTCAAAGTTGAAGAAAAATTTAGAATAATCCAAAAGATGAATACCTAATTGAAATAATGGAAGATGTTAAACATAGATTAAGGAAAATCCAGATTAGGAAAGCTCAAGGGGCCAGAATTAGAGCAAAGTTGAATTGGTTGGAGGATGGGGATAAAGGCACAAAATATTTCTTCAATCTTCTAAAATAGAAAAACATAAAAGAAAATAGTCAAGCAGTGGTTTATAATGGAGTATGTCTGAAGAAACAAGAGGAAATTTTGGAAGCTTTTAGAAGCTTCTATGAAAAACTATTCAAGATAGAAGACAATTATCAAGGGTGTCTGGAGGCTCAAGAATTATTTTTCAAAATATGTAAGGTGAGGGTGAATGAGGAAATGAGGAAGACCCTAGACAAGGAGATATCAAAAGATGAAATAGAAGAAGCCATTACATCTATGAACAATGGGAAATGCCCTAGTGTTGATGGCCTCCAAGTTGAGTTTTACAAATCCAATATGGAATGGATAGTGGATAATTTGTTTGAACTATACAAAGAAGCAATAGATAAGGGTACTTTGGGAGGGGATATAAACAAAGGATATATCAAACTCTTACCCAAAGAGGGGGACAAAATAGAAATTAAAAATTACAGGCCCATAACCTTACTAAATGTCTCATATAAAATCATTGTTAAAGTTTTGTCTCTAAGGGTTAGAAGTATTCTACCAGAGGTTATTAATTCCACCTAAACAGGTTTCATAAAGGGCATATACATTCTATAAAATATTATTACAAGTTGGGAAGCTCTTTAGTGGGCAAAAGAAACCAACCAAAATGCTGGTATCCTCCTCTGAGATTTTGAAAAGGCTTATGATCAGGTTGAGTGGTCTTTTATGATCTTCAAAATACTTAAAGTCATTGGTTTCCATGAACATTTTTGCAAGATGGTAAGGATGTTGTTTGAGGATGCTTCATCCCAAGTAGAAGTGAATGGGGAATTGTCTACTCCTTTTAAAATGGGAAGATCTATTCAGTAAGGTTGCCCCCTTGCCCCCTCTTTATTTGTGATTACTTTTGAAGCCTTCCATTATCTATTAAGAACATAGCTAATTGAAGGTAAGTTAGAAGGCATATCCTTGCCTAATGGTGACAGATTGCTAAATGTGCAGTTTGTAGATGACACTTCTCTTTTTCCTAAAACTAATATGCAAGAAATGTAAAGGCTGGAGAAGAGGTTAGATATATTTTGTCTGGCCTTAGGAGCTAAAATCTCTTCTACTAAGTCTATAATTTTTTTCTTGGGATCAGTCGGCTCCTATTTGGCTTAATCCTAGTAAATGGCAATGGGGAGGTCCAATGAAGCAGGTTAGATTTCTTGGGATCCCCTTTTCCATTTGCCTCTCCCTGAAGCTTATGTGGGATTGGTTATTCACTAAAATTGAAAGGAAACTTAAAAGTTGGAACAGGTTGTATCTTTCTTTGGATAACAAGGTTTAGGTCTATCAAAAGATTCTTTTAGCATACTCAATCTTTTACTCCTTAATGTGGCTCTTTGCTAATTATCAATTTGATATTTTCCATAAACTGATAAGAAATGTTTTTTGGTCTGATGGAAAGGGGAAGAGTAAGAAGCATCTAGTCAGGTGGGATTGGTTTTATTTTAGTAGAGACTTGGGGTGTTGGGGCTCAAGGACTTGAGGATTTAGGGTGATGCTCTAGCAACAAAGTGAATAATCAATTTCCTAAATGGTGAAGAACCTTGGAAGGTCTTGGTTAGAAATAATCTTGAGAACTTTGTTCTAGGAAAGAAAAAATGTTGGGGGAAGTTACACTTTCATGATGCTTTATTTGGGGACTACAAATCTAAACTTGGGGGCTTTACAGTCTTTGGTAGTATTCAAAAATCTTGGGAACAAGTAAAGGCTCTTATTTTGGATAGATAAGCTATTAACCTTGATCTCAATAGCATTTGGGGTCACAAATCCATTTGGTGGAATGTTAAGCATAAAGGTAGACCTTTAGCCTTACTACAAGGTTTCTCTGCTAGGAAGTCCAGTGAAAAAGGGTTAACTAATCTATTAGATCTCTTTGATGAGAGCTCTCCAAACAAGTAGATTCAAATTAAAGAAGAGTTTCATCTAGATGAGAAACATTATAGAACATATTCTACTCTAAATAAGGCTTTGTTGTGCAAGTTCCAATCGAATGTTTCTCTTGTAGGTGTAGAATGCATTGAAAAGCTGAAATGGGTGGATGGCACCAATATCTTGAATGTGAAACCCAATTTGAGCTATAAGATGCTTACCAAATCTCAGGAGATTTACCAACATATCAACACAATTTGGGGTGACACCTTGGGGCACAAAAAATTATCCAAAACTTTTAAATTGTTGCGGTCCAAAATATTAGAACCCAAAAAAGCCTATTTCAAATGGCCCCTAATCCTAAACAAACAATGCATTGGTATTCATAATGTCTTGTGCCCGTTATGTAATGTTCCTAAGTCTATTGCTCATATATTCTTTGATTGTCTGTATGCTAAAAATATTTGGTCCTTTTTCATGGGTAATATTTATTTGTGGAATCCTACTGTGAACATAAATTGGAAAGAAATTATTTGTGGATATGTTGATGGTCTTAACATAAAAGCTAACACCCTTTAATTTGTCTTGTCTACTGAAATCTTGTGGTTTATCTAGAAAAAAAAGGAATGAGGAAAGACTTTTTGGCAGGGAGAGGTTACTCACTGGGACTTTCTTGAGTCTCACCATTTACAATTTCTTTGAACAGGTGATGGTTGTAATGGAGATCTCTCTAGACAAGTTCAAGGAGTTAATGGACACATGTACTATGTTTTACAAAGAGGATATAAAAGAGACTGATTTATGTGCTAGGAACCTGAGAAGATTTGACTAGAGATTCTACAATGTCTGTACAGACTTCTAGGAACTGTACTGTAAACAAAAGCAGAGAGAGATGGAAAAAAGTGAATTACACAAACACTGGGAGAAAACATGTCATAATTTTAGCATTAGTATTGATCATTTGAGGAACTCACCAAGCATTGGAGTCATACCTAGCATGGATTCTTGCAATAACAGTGACAATAGAATGCACATCTGGGATTAGGAAGGAGGTTGGTATGAGGAACCAAGGTGGGAATTGACAAAGATAAGGACAAAAGAAGTTAACTATGGGATAGATTTGGATGATAGTCAAGGCTTCTATTATCAGTATGCTGAGATGGGAAATGAAGAAATGGTAGCACACCATTATAGGGAATTGGGTAAAGATACTATTGTGGCAGAAAGAGGTAGTAATAATGAGATGATTGTACTTGTTGAGGTGGCTGAGGACAAGATGGAGTAGTGATCTTTCACAAAAACATAGAAGGAACTACATTTTGAAGTAAAATATTCACAGTAGTGTTATACATATATTTGACTCTCTAGTATATACTTAAGTTTTGAAGATTGGCAAAATTGATCATATGTATTAGGGAAAACTTGTTTTTGGATTGACTTAAGCTGTAAGATAGATTTTGATGTGGTCTTCTTGACCATAATGATGTAAACTCTATTTTATTTTGAATACAGTTTGTGCACGATTCTCAATCCAAAAAATATATAAGAATTATTATTTCTCTTTCTACTATTTCCTCTTTGGGATTTGAGTAGAAATAATTCTTCTAAAAGAAATTAGTAATTAGCAATTTTAGATTTTTTTTAAAAAAATTATTCTAATCAAAAGTTGTTTGATTCTAAGATATCAAAGTTTGATACAAAATTTTGTATTTTAGAAGTCAAAATTCCTCTTATTTGAGGATACTAAGAAAAAAGTGGAACTTTTAAGGAAGAAAGGAAGTCCAAAGTGCCTTAACTTCCCCACTTTTTGCATCTATGCGAGCCAACAAGGATATAAAAAAACCATCTAAGAAGGCCTTTATACATGCGAAAATGTGGAGTCTCAAGAGAAGGAATGAAAAATAGCTTCTTACTCCCCATTCCCTACACATGTCAAAATACTAGAAGGCGTATAAGAGTGCACCATTTTAAATGCCTTTATTCAGGTGAAAATATAGTGTCCTAAGGGAAGGAAGGAAATTTATCCCTATTTATTCATTCCCTATGTGAGCTAAAAGTTTGCAATTTAAAGGAAAAAGTAAAGGATGTTGAACACAATGAGGTGTCAAGAGGGGGGTGAATCAGCACGCACTAAAACTTAACTAGATATTTGCACATAAAATTGTATAAATTGAAGAACAGAAATGAAATCATGCAACATGTTGGTTATTTTCCTAGACTGGATGCTTGTTCCCAATTATCCCTACAAAGTAGCCATCATTGATCAACAAGATTCCTGGGCCAGGGGCCAACAATACAGGAGATAGACTCTATAAATATCTCCTCTTCTTCTTTAGGCTCTACAGAACCAAGGGGGGTATTCCCTATTCAACATCCATAAAATATGTTTGTGAAAAAGGGGGATGTTGACACAAAGTAGATAAATCCTCCTTTATGTAGACCAAAACTGTGAGATAAGTGTAAAGGAGCTAGCCTTGGGCCTAAGTTCAGTTGTAGATAGAGGATTCTAGTCCTAAAACTACTTCTAATGTCCTAAAAGGTTTGTATATGAAGTTTGAGTTTGATTTTGGTATTTGGATGCAAAACTAGGACCTGGGGTGTAACCTCAATACAAGACTAGATCGGTGCCTATCCAGGGCTCGGAGTCAGTAGACATACACATGTGAATGGTTAGCATAAACCTATATTAATGACTAGATTTCAAGGGGGCTTGTTTAGCACCTGCCTTACAAATACGTCCCAAACCTAGGTATTTAGTCATTCATACTTAATGATATCCCTGCTGCAACATGTCTTCTCAATGATTAACCTGAAACATTTAATTTGTTCCTTGAACAAAAGTAGGAGATTAAACATTCAATACAGAAAATACTATATTCATGAATCTTGAACAACCCTTAGCTATCTTGATTCAAAAGAAAACATGCCCACAACTTGGAGACAAATGACAAAACACATGCATAGAGCATTTCTCATATAAAACAACATGAAACCAATGAATTTATGCATGAAACATACAACATGAGACTCATAAACTCACAAGACATCAAGAACAGGGCCACTGATAAGTTGTATTTTTATTACGGCACCAGAAATTTGTCCAGTTTTCAACAACTAATGAATGACACAGTTTGCTCCTTATAACCAAACTGTACCTCTAGTAAATTAATTACAAGGTAAATCAAAAATCTGCTAGATACGATGCTTGAGAAATGGCGCTCAGAAATAGTAAATGTAGCAGAGAGACAAAAAGGAATGAGTAGGTGAACTCAGGATTTGCACCGCCACCCAGGGATTTTCTTCATCAATCGGGTGGTTGACCTGTCAACTCCATCGATCATCCTCTACAAATCTACCATTATTTCCTCACCTACCCACAGGGCCCTTTGAAATGTAGCAGCGGATGCATCTGCTATTTTCTCGCTCAAAAATGATTGCAAATACATAGAAAAAAACCTTCGCTACAGGTTCAAAACATGGTCGTCGATCTAGATTCCAATGCTGAGATCAATGGTCCCAAAACATGCATGAAAAGTCATTACCCAGTGATATCGTGCCACGTGGGCACTACAAACCTCTATCGCTGACTTCTCACCTTCTCCATTTTGCCATTTAGCCCCTTGTATATGCAAGAACGTATGCATATACAATTACCGCTATTTGCCCTTTCAAAATCCCTTGTATATGCAAAATGAATATACATGCAACAACTTAATATACAAAGTGGACCCCAAACTATTATAGAGCAAATTGGAATTTTCAATCGGATCCGGCATGTATCCTTTCCAATGCACATCAGCTTATATATCGGCATATACAAGTGCTGTATACAACCCACGGACCCCAAATTATTATTTGTTACATTTCATTCCTCCATCACATCCAGGTTGTATGTCTTTGTTGGTATATTAGCTTGTATGTGCAAACATACAAGCGAATGCACATATAACTAGCTGCCCCAATTCTGACGTTGACCACCACTGACCTATTTGTACATTTTCCCTATTCATTTCCAAATGTATATCGGCCCCTGCATATTTTCCCTTGCACATGACCCTTGTATCTAACCATTGTATATCAGAACATACAAACCAAATATACATGCAGACCTGATATACAAGCGGTGAATATTCTGAGAATCTGTAATGTATATTTCATCCTTGTATATCCATATGCAACCTGATATACAAACTGGGAATATTCCAGAAATTTGTAAAAGATACCCACTTTGTATATGCACATTCCTTAGCCCGATATGCATTCAGAAATGCATATAACTCCACTCCTTATCATTTTTTGGAGGCCGATAGAGATTTTGCAAGCTTGCCAACATACAATTCACCTTTGCATATATAGAATTTAGCATTCTTCTTAAGTATGACAGGAGCAAGCGGTAAAACATTGCATGTGGGTCGAGGAACAACCTAACCTGAGGCACTAAAGGCTTCAAGGAATAAACATAGAAACCTACAGACTCAAATTCAGAACCCTAACCCTAGGTGAACACCACTACAACACACATAACACCAGTATTTTTACGTGGAAAACCCTAAACCAGGGAAAAACCACAGTGAGGATTAGCTCACAATATATTATGCTCACTAAAAAAGCATTACAACATTGTTTTAGGGCTACAACCCAAGGAAGCTACTACTCCCTGATTTAGTGCTTACAGCAATTACAACTTTGATTTAGGGCTACAAACCAAGGAAGCTACTACTCCCTAAGTATTATGCTCACTACAATAGGATTTACAATGATAGTAACTACATGGACTAGTGTAAAGAGAACATCTAATTTATGTTGGTAATGGAGTCTTCCATTTATGCTCAACACATGCCTTCAAACTGATTCTGTAAACTTCATATCTTGCATTCTACTCTACTTTTCTTTGTGCACACATCCACATCTCACAAAATGAATTTGATCTTCTATACATATCCTCTGCAATACTTCAAAACAATAATTAGGTTAGCCAAGAAGGATGAAATGTGTAGCTTGTGGTAAGTCGGCCTAGGCACACTCACCATATGCACTTGCAGAGATGAAACATAACATGATCTTCACCAAAATAGGTCAGCACACACTTCAATCACCCTAACAATTCTTCTACCCACATGAACAATCATAGCTCAATCACCAAGTCACTTAGATCAGGTCTGCACACATATGCCAGTGAAGATAAAGCAAGAAACTAGGTACAATTATTCATAAGAAATGGTACTTGCAGAACAACAAACACTCTAAAATTTGGATAGAGTGAACTTCAACCATTACTAATCATTTCCTAAAAATCTAATGCCAAAAGGATCAAATGAGGTGGAATGTGAAGCATTACAATTTGATCACTACAACTCCAAGCTATGTCTACACAGTTAAGTAATTTGTTGCTTCTAACTTTTGCTACAGAAGAAGTTAAGAGTTGAAACTTAGGAATTTGACTCCCTTAAGACTCCAAATGCTTATTCTAGAACCGTAAGCCAAGATGTTACAATGTGGAGAAATGCAGACCAAACCAAGGTGACTCTGCCTTAGGATATACACTGTGAATGCCTTAGTCAGATATTTGCTTTGTAACATTTTCTTTTCAAATTCGCTTGGATGCTGGCCATATTTCTCCCCTTGTCAAAACATGGCACATGGACTAGTTAAACTAATTAATATGCAATCATTTACTTTTTCCTAGGAAATAAAAAATTATCATTTAACTTATTAAATATACTTACAAATGTACAGATCAAGGCATGTAAACCTTTCTAGCCACTATGATGTGTGGCATGAAGTTTGTCAACCCTAGCCTTGGTGGCCTTGTCCTAAAACATATACTAATTAAATTTAACTATGCACAAAGAAAATTTTAAAATCATTTAATAAATTTGCTATAATCTTATGAGAAAATTCAAATACCTATGTACTCTCCTCACTAGACTTCCTCCATGCATTAGACTTCTCATATGCTTTTACAAGCTCTTTCCATACTTTCAAACTTACATCAATTGGCCTTTTTTTGAACCTTAGCTCGGGAGGGACTTTTTTTATCTTCATTGTTTGGTTGCACTAAAATCTCTTGCAGTTTTGAGACATTCATAGCTTTATCTTCTTTACAGACCAACCTATACCAAATTTAGTCTCCATGTCTTGGATAACTACTTTTGGCAGGTGTATGGGTATCTTTGAGAATGGAAAATGTAGATGGTCTTTGAACCGTTGAAGGCATGATTCCTTCAACCTATTCACAAATGTTTTTCCAGCATCTATCATTCAGAGTTCCCCTGAAACCACATCATATTCTATCTTGGTATTGTAGGTACCAATGCAAGATGCAAAACATGGCGTGGTGGTCGAAGAAGTCTATGTCCCAAGAGTGGGTGGGACATTGGAAGCCTATGTTCCCTATTCCACATTCTTAGAGTTTATTGTTATTGATTTCCTCCTAGATCTTTTTCTTGATCTAGGACTGGTTGGGGAATCAATTGATTCCCTTTGACACTGTTGATTTGGTTGTAATGTTTCGGGGGTTTACGAGATCATTTTTCTATGTATCTAGCAAGCATTGTCAAGTGCACACCATCCAATTTGTTCACTGCCTCTACCCCCAATATGGAATCCAATGCCTCTTTATATTTGTCAGTCTCATGTCCCTATATACATATATATAATAAATTTCTTCTTTTAAATTTACAAACAAAAAACTAAAACTAAAAATCAAAGAAACAATGGAAACATTTACAAATCTATAAATTGACAATGAATTACCTCGTTGTGGCCAAAGTCTGCTCCCTTTTCTCTGATGAAGGGGGTAAATCAAAAAACACACAAGAACACAAATTGAACACAAAAAATAAAACTTTATTTTATTGATCTGGGAAACTCATTACATTACAGAAGCTCAATTACAATCAGAGGATGAATCCCCACTAGCTGCAACACATTACAGCTTTCCCAACCTCAAGACTCTAGAACCTTCAGCCTTCTGTAACCCCAAATCAGCTAGGGTTTTTGTTTTCCCACCTATTCTTAACTCTACAGTTGTCCCCCTTAACTATACTACTGCTCAAGGTACCCAAAATAGCCATAAATAGCACTTTTTGATGGCCACCAGCTAAATTTTGAAATTTGCAACTCCCTCCACCAAAAGTAGGTCAACTTCTGGGAAGCATAACTTTTGATCTGGGTGTCTGATAGATGAACCGTTTTAAGCATTAGAAATCCCACGATGTGAACTATCACGCTAGAAATTCATAAATGGATTTCTATCAACTTTTTGGGACATTATGGGATGTTTTAGTGCCTCATATCTTGTTCCAAAAATATTCAGGGGCTTTTCAGAAAATAGAAAACTTTAATATCTTTTAGCTCACAAATGATCTTTGCCTGATTCCTTCACCAAAGGTCTTATATTTCTATTATGTAACTATTTGTAAGTTTTCACTTCAATCTGTGCCCAAATGCAAACTTTCCTAAAATGGCAAGTACACTTTCCAAAATAGGTAGGTTGCTATTTTTAGCAGTTTTGGAAAAACTGAAAGTTCTACATCATTATTCTTGATATTATGGAACCAAAAACTCTAATTATGGAAAGAAATGAAAAACTGCAATGATTTTGAATTAACTTCTTTTTGGGCGATGCAAGATTGCCCTTACACCACTGGATGCTCCTGCATCAGACACCCAAGGTAATTTGAGAAGTGACCCTGTCACGTCTCAGTTGTTTGTGTGAGGAAAACCCAAATGGTCAACCTCTACCTTAGACAACCAACACGAATCTTCAATAGGCCTTCCTTTCCATTTCACCAGATATTCTTCATATTGCCTGTTCTGAGTACTTCTTCCCACACGGTTATCCAAGATCTCTTCTATCTTTTCTGTTGAAGTAGATGCCTGAATACTCCATTGTTCTTCTGTTGGTCCATCCTCTGTTCCACCTTCATGATATTCTAATAAATCAACAATGTTGAAAATAGGGGAAATATTCATCCCACTTGGCAGCTCTACCTCATATGCATTTCCTGAATCATGCTTCTTCAGGATTCTACACAGTCCAAATTTCTTCATTTTCAACTTATTGTATGTTCCAATTGGGAACCTTTCTTTTCTCAAGTGAACCATGACTTCCTCTCCTACTTGGAACTCCTTATATCTCCTCTTCTGATCTACCTTAGCCTTGTACTAAATATTCATTTTATTAATGTGCTTTCTCACCTCTTCATACAAATTCTTCAGATGTTCTACAAAGTCTTCAGCTTCAGCACTTGTCTTTTCTCCGTTGTCTAGCTTCCTTAATTCAGAAGTATTTCTTGGGCTATTGCCATATACAATTTGGAATGGTGATTTACCAGTAATCCTATTGACAGAATTGTTGTAAGCAAATTCTACCTATGGTAAAATCAAATCCCATCCCTTGGGCCTATCTCCTACTAAGCATCGTAGCAGGTTACCCAAACTTGTATTCACCACTTCGGTCTGTCCATCAGTCTATGGATGGTGTGTAGAACTAAACTTCAAATCTATCTTCAAATTCTTCCACATTGTCATCCAAAAATAACCAACAAACTTGGTATCTCGATCTGAAACTATGCTCTTTGATAGACCATGTATTCTCACCACCTCCCTGAAAAATAATTCAGCAATATGAACAACATCATTAGTCTTCTTACAAGGAATGAAATGTGCCATCTTCGAGAATCTATCCACCACCACAAAAATTGAATCATGACCTCTCTATGTCCTTGGTAAACCAAGAACAAAATCCATACTAATATCATCCCATGGCTTCTCTGGTATAGGTAATGGTTGATATAGACCTGTATTTTGGCTTGCTCCTTTCACCATCTGACATACTCGACAACTCTGTACAAATTTCCTCACATCCTTCTGCAACTATGGCTAATAATATTTTTCACCAACAATAGCAATGGTCTTATCTCGACTAGAGTGTCCAGCCAATCCTTCGCTATGCTTCTCCTTAATCAGGTTCTCTCTCATGGAACTCCCTGGAATACACAACTGGGTTTCTCTAAACAACATGCCATCTTGGATTATGAAATCCAACCATTTTTTCCTGTCCAAAGTAACAGGTTCCAAACAAGCTTTCCAGGCCTCTGCAAAATCTACATCTTCAGGATACAAACTTTTGAGCTCATCAAACCCAACAACCTCTATCTTCATTTCCATCAACAAATTTTGCCGTCTACTCAAGGCATCTGCAACTCTGTTGGACTTCCCACTCCTATGCTTCAAAACAAAAGTATAGCTCTGCAAAAACTCAACCTATTTTAAATGCTTTTGGTTCAACTTTCCTTGACTATTAAGATACTGTAAAGCCTGATGATCAGTATATAAAAGAAACTCCTTTGGCAACAAATAATGTCTTTATTTCTTTAAAGCCTGAACTATTGCATAAAACGCTTGATCATAAATAGAATACTTTTTCTTGGCATCATTAAGCTTCTCACTAAAATAGGCAAAGGGCTTACCTTCTTAGCTCAAAACAGCTCCTATACCACTACCACTAGCATCACAATCTACTTGAAATACCTTATTGAAATCTGGAAGTGCCAAAACAGGTTGTTCTGCGACTTTTTGCTTCAATGTATCAAAGCTCTTGTCTGCTCATTTAGTCCATCTAAACTCTTTTCTATCCCCTCTCATTGTCTCAGTTAGGGGTGCACAAATGCTACTAAAATTCCTGATAAACTTTCTATAAAAACTTGCCAAACTATGAAAAGATCTTACCTCTATTGCATTCCTCAGTGTAGTCCATTCAATGATAGCCCTTACTTTTTCTAGGTCCATCTTAAGACCTTCCTTTGAGACAATAAATCCCAGGTATACCAACTCCTTTGCAAAACTACATTTCTTTAGATTAATCATAAACTTCTCCTCCCTTAGCTTCTCTAGAACTCTTCTAATATGCATCAGATGGTCATCCCAAGTCTTACTAAAAATCAAAATACCATTTAAATAAACAATAACAAAACTTCCCAAAAATTCTTTCAGTACCTCGTTCATGAGCCACATGAATGTGCTCGGTGCATTGGTTAGCCCAAATGACATGACTAACCACTCATACAAACCTTCCTTTGTCTTGAAGGTTGTCTTCCATTCATCTCCTTCTCTGATAGAGATCTGGTGATACCCACTCTTCAAATCAATTTTTGTGAAGTACTTGGCTCTGTTCAAACAATCCATGATATCATCCATTCTTGGCAATGGAAATCTATACTTGATCGTTATATTATTGATGGTTCAAGAGTCTGTACACATCCTCCATTCTCCATCCTTCTTTGGTACTAGTACTACACGTACCACACATGGACTTAGGCTCTCCCTTATCAGTCCCTTCCTCAACAACTCCTGAACTTGTCTATTCAGCTCTTCATTCTCTATAGGGGTCATTTTGTGGGCTACCTTGTTTGGCAAATTGGCTCCTGGTATTAAATCCATTTGATGACTTATCTTCCTTACTAGTGGTAAACCTTCTAGTACATTATCAGAGATAATGTCCTAGAACTCTTCCAACACATCTGAAACTTTTGCTAGTACATCTTCACAGTTCTCTTGACTAATCTTAGGAATCAATGCAAAGCAATGATGCTCATGCTCCATACTCTCCAAAAATTTTCTACCATCTACCAAGCAAATTCTGGCAGTACTGTATACCTTTTCTTCCACCTCCTTCAAGGGCTTTAACTCGTGACGAACTCCATCCTTTGTTAGGGAATATGTGTTTTCACGGCCATCATGAACAGTACTCCTATCACACTACCATGGCCTTCCCAACGGCATATGACATGCATCCATCGGTATGATATCACATAGCACCTCATCATGGTAGTCCCCAATCTTGAACTTCACTAAACACTCCTCATTAACCAAAGCTCTGTGGTCCTTCTACAGCCATGCAATCCAATATGGATGTGGATGCTTCCTTCTTGTCCATTTCAACTTGTCAACCATCTCCTCTGAACAAGATTGTCAGTGCTTCCACTGTCAATAATAATATCACAACACTTACCTTTATATTTACACCTTGTGTAGAATAAACTCTTCCTCTGATTTGGTTCTTTCTCCTCATTCAACAAGGTTCTTCTGACAACTAGGGTTTCTCCCCTTTCAGCATCTTTAGAATGCTCAAAATGTGCATCTTCATCTACATGTGCAACTCGTGCATTACCTTCAGGTCTTCTTTTTGTCCTTCCTTGATGTTGCAGACACTCATATGCTCGATGCCCTTCTTCTCAACATTGGAAACAGGTTACTTTGAAACCTCATCTTCCAGGTCCTTGCCCAAGTCTGCCTCTTCCTCTTCCTCTTTGCTCACCATTGTTCTGGTCACGAGGGCAGTAGGTATTATCTACTCTCTGATTTTGACTAGTGCCAACTTCTTCAATTTTCTTTGCATCTTCATTTCAGCCCCCAAAGGGTCTTCCACTAGTCCTTCCACCTTGACATCTTCCCCTTTGCTTGCTATCAAATCTTTTATTCAGCTTCTCTTCCATCTTCAGGTAAAATTAGTATGCATCTTCTATGGTGGTCATTCTGACTAGGCTTAGCTCCTCTTGAATACTCGGCCTCAACCCATTAATGTAATGGGCTACCTTCTCCTTGTTGGGCTCTACATGGCCTGTCCTAATAGTAATCTTATAAAACTCTTCTGTATACTCCTTAATAGACTTGTTACCTTGCTTTAGTCCTTGCAACTTCTTCAACAACTCCATCTCATAGTCCACAGGAATGAACTGCTTCTTTAGTTTCTCCACCATTCGATCCCATCTGGTGGTCTTTCCTTTTCCTCTTTTGTTCCTCTCTAATTGGACCTCCTTCCACCAAATACTGGCATGGTCCTTCAACTTTGTTTTACAAACTTGACCTGATCTGTGTCCTCCACATCTTCATACTCGAAATACTCCATGTCATTGATCCAATCAATAAGCTGTTCTAGATTCAAATCTCTAAAATATGTAGAAACTTTGATCCTGGGCCTCTTTCCAATCTTAGAAATGGCCCTCAACAACCTAACTTTTGCAGGATCTCCTACAACTTCTTGTTCTTCCTCAGATAGCTCTTCTTTAGCTTCATCCTCGTTTTCTTCTCTTGCTCTCAGATCAAACCCTCTTCACATCTCCTCTTGCAATGCCTCAATTTTCCTTTGCAGGGCTCTAAAACCCTCTTCCGTCAAAGCATTCCTCCCAACACAATTTCTTCATGGAGGCATCTTGGTCTTCGCAACAACCCACAACCTCAGGTCCTAGTGCAAACTACCTCATGGTCAGTGATCTGTCTACACACTCAGGAACCCTTGCTCTTATACCACTTGATGAAGGGCATAAATCACAAAACACACAAGAATAGAAATTGAACATAGAAAATAGAAATTTATTTTATTGATTTGGGCAACTCATTACATTATAGAAGCTCAATTACAATCAGAGGATGAATCCCCACTAGCTACAACACATTACAGAGTTCCCAACCTCAAGACTCTAGAACCTTCAGCCTTCTATAACCCCAAATCAGCTAGGGTTTCTATTTTCCCACCTATTCTTGACTCTACACTTGTCCCCCTTAACTCTACTACTATCCAGGGTTCCCAAAATAGTCATAAATAACACTTTTTGGCAGCCTCCAGCTAAATTTTGAAATTCGTAACTCCCTCCAAAAGTAAGTCAACTTTTGAGAAGCATAACTTTTGATCCGGGTGTCTGATTGACGAACCATTTTAAGCGTCAAAAATCTCGTGATGTGAACTATCACGTCAAAAATTCATAAACAGATTTTTGTCAACTTTTTTGGATGTTATGGGATGTTTTAGTGCCTCATATCTCGTTCTAAAAAATTTTAGGGGCTTTTTAGAAAATAAAATCTTTAATATATTTTAGCTCACAAATGATCTTTGCCTGATTCCTTCACCAAAGGTCTTATATTTCCATTATGTAACTTTCTGTAAGTTTTCGCTTCAATCCGTACCCAAATGCAAACTTTCCTAAAATGGTAGGTACACTTTCCAAAATAGGCAGGTTGCTATTTTTAGCAGTTTTGGAAAAATTGAAAGTTCTACATCATTATTCTAGATATTATGGAACCAAAAACACTAATTATGGAAAGAAATGAAAACAACTACAATGATTTTGAATTAACTTCTTTTTGGGTGATGCAAGATTGCCCTTACACCACTAGACACTTATGCATCATTCTCTCTTCCCTCTATTGCTTGACAATTTGAGGTGACCTAGGGAAAAATATTTTTGTTTAGTCTGTGGAGGAAACCAAAGTACACACTACTAGGTATGAAAGTTTTTGTCCATTTTTTTGTATTCCTCAAGGTTTTTGACCTTTATTTTGTAAAGAAAATCATGAAGTTGTATTCCTATGAATCGATTGCTACCTTGGGAGGGAATCTATAGTTTCGGGCCTAATTTTAGTTTTCTCACCCTCATCTAAAAATCTCTATCTCCTCGTATTCTCTCGACCAACCTCTATTTTAGTTTTCTGACACTCATCTTAAAAACCCTAACTTTTTCTCACACTCAACCTATCTTAAAGCACTCAACTACTTTTTTAGGAAGGAAGCGAGAAAGTTGTCTTCAGAGAAAGGTATTGATGGGAATGATAAGAGAACCAGGGTATTGGGGTTTGAAAAATGTGTTCACTACTCTTAGATGTAGAGGAAATAATGCAATGTCTACAATTTTACCCTCCTCCTTTGCAACGACATGAGACTTGAATGATTCGCCTGTAAACAAAACAATATTCACAACCCTTTCTTCACAATCCTCTCCATTTAATTGAAACAAAAATATTTTTGGGAACAATTTTTTTTTATTGTAACCTTACCTATGGTGTTGTAAACTAAATTGAATTTCTCATCTACTTGCTTGTTTTTCCCTTTTTTCTCCTCTCTTTGCATGGTGTTTTTATGCTTTTTTCTCTTCTAATTCACGCAGTGTTTTTCTCTTGTCATTATCAAATTTCTCATATAATTTAGGCAAGAAGTTTTTTTTGTTTTTGATTTACTAGTCAGTTCTATACTTGGTGTAGTTAATGTTGACTTTAGCACCTACTTTTAGGCCTAAATTTAATCGTTTTGGGTTGTAACAGGTGGTGCAAAGTGTGCCTAATTTAGCACCAATCAGTGCGACTATATTGGCAGCTTATGGCAATGCTTATGGTATTGTGATTTTCATTTCTATGTTCTCATTAACCTATTTTAGGTTGAAGAATGGTAACTAACCCACTAGCTATTATGACAGTCATACAATGACTAGACAATCCTCTCCACTTTGACTATGATAGTCATATTTATGGTATTTTCTTCATGATAATCCCCAATAATGTGAATTATTGATAGTAGCTAGTTCAAATGGAGTTTTGGATGGTGTAGTAATTTGTCCCTATGGCTCATGATAGTGCATGCCTTGGTTATGTCCTTGTGACATTACTCTCTAGATATCTCCTCTTTATAGTGACAAGGTTTCAAGAACATGACAACTTAGGTAAGGTATCAACTTGTCTCTTTAACCTCTGGATTGTCATTTTTCAAGAATTAATCTCGTTGAAATGCAAAGACATGTTGATTGATGACTAACTACATTGTTACTATGATAGTGACTTAACCTGGTCAAAAGATTAATGAGACAATTTTATAGTAATAACTCTATGGATGCATACCTAGCTATCCTAGGTGTACTATGACAATAATTTAATGTTTCTATTGTTGCTTTTAAACCTCCTATGGTTGTTACCTATGCCTCATGGTATGACAACCTCTACAATGTTAATTATGATATTCATATGATGGTGAATATTGGAGCAATGGTTTGGATGACCTAATAACATTTGTGATAGTCCTTTGGGGTTGTGATAGACCTTTTGGGTTCTAACAATACTTAGGATGATTGTCCATCAACTATAACAAGGCATAATGATGGTCCTTGATATCATCCCCCTATAATGATAGTAATCCACCATATACCAACAATTATATAAGTTATAACAATCCTAATGGTTGAAAGATGATCTTTGATACCCCTATTAATAGTCAAGGCAAAATTTTAAGGTGGTTGCTATAATAAGATTTTTTAATAATAAATGATTACCTAGCTTATAATGTTAGCAATGCCTTTTCTTATTTTTGTTAGTCACAGTCCTATATCATATGGTAGCTGCCCTTTATTCTCATATCAGTCCATTGACTTGCTAATAAAGATTCTAAATCATTTTTAGTACAACATTAGGTAGTATTTAGAAAATAGAAATGACATGACAATCCTTGAATCCTCATGATCCCACTACAATATTAGATCAACTCTATGATGGTCAAATATGAAATAAATGTCAAATATGAGAGTCAAATATGAAATAAATGTCTTTTTGATGTAAATTTATAGTCATCTTGTAATCATAAGATTTGAGCTCTAGTTGTCAAGATTCCACGTGTAAACATTTTCTGAAGAGCAAAATGTTGCAATGTCCTATTTTGTTTTTCATAGTGTGTCTTAATGAAAAGCGAGTGTATTAACAAGATAAATTCAAAAATATTCTCTTGGTGCACAGCTATTATGTGACTATTGTCATTGTTGTGTATTATAGGATCTAGAGGAGGCCATGGAGAGAGGACATGGATGGGGTAGAACTACTAAATTGTAGAGTGGAAAGTGGGTGGAAATAGATATGACAACAGAATCTATAGATACAATAGAGGTAATAAGAGAAAGCAACCTCAACCAAAGGAGGAAGGTGTTTACGAATTCACAAATGCTACAACATAAGGAGATAATGTCATTTTTCTATCCACGAGGCCTCTGAGGTCAAATTTATTGGTTGAAAATGCATAGGAATGGTGATTAAATGTGATTCTATGATCAGGGGAAATGTTTGAAAATTAGGATGGCCAAAACATGATATCAATATGTCAAATATATGACTAAAGTGAGGTTTTGTGTTGAATAGCATATTTGTTAAAATGATATAATTAGTGTACTAAACATTATTTACTATAGATGTTGTGTATTATAAGGGCCAGATGAGGCCATGGCAACAAATCATGTTATATCAAATGAGGACACAACGGATGAAGCGGGACATCAGGTACTCAAATCTAATTTCCTTAGGAAAAAATGATCTGATGCCATTTTGTAATATGTGCATCTTTTTTCACAGTATTATTGAAATTTATAATGTATTATCCAATCTTGACATAAATTAATGCATGTTGTTGATTATTTTAGATGGAGATTGGAGCAAATGTAGAGCCTAAGCGTTCAACTAGCAAACAAAAAAGATATGTACGTGGACATGGACCTAAAACTATTAAATCATGTAGATGATAGTGGGTGGAATAGGATATGATTATGGATTCTATAGACACAACAAATGATTGTACTGAACAAGAGGTTGATCAGGACTATAGTACATGGGATGAATACTTTGAGATAATTGTTGTTCGTCGATGTTCTGTATATCATGGAAAGAAACAATTCAAATGAGCTATTGTACAAAGATATCACATATATGATGAGCTTCTAGTTGGTAGTATGCCTCCTAAAATAAATTCAAATCCAATAGGAATTGTGGTAAGGAATTGTTTAAATTGATATAGATAACATGTATACTTCATTTAAACATTATTTTATATTATTTAAATAACTAATTTTTTTCTTAATGGATACTTGCAAGATAAAGTTCTTGGTTTAAAGTTTCCTAGATCACCGACTTCCAGCCTAGAGGGCAATGATCATTTATCAAATGATACATCTAACAAAAATATGTGCTAATATACCAGCTCACAAGATGAGGAATTGATGAAAATAAGCAATAGAACAAGAACCGGTTTAAAGATGCATAATTTGCTTAAAGATAAGGGGAAGGTGGACTACATACCCTATAAGAATGAATGTGATGGAGATGATAACTTGCTCCTGAGTTTGAGATCAATTTACAAAGAGACATTTGATCGTCGACTATATTGTGCTTGGCCTAGTGATCAACAACTACCTAGAATGTATGAGGTGTTTCAATTTTGGGGATACACCTACATGATACGACCCTCCAATATTCATGGACTGAATCTAGGCCTCTTTATTGTCCAAAATATACATGTGGGATCTAAACATAAAAACAATTCAGAACAAACCACTAGGAGATTAATGCTATATTATGGTCTATCATATTACAGTGGTGAATGGAGAAGGCTAGAAGAATATAAGCCTAGCATGTTAGCATATGGTCTAAATTTGAATATTTATACATATCATCTCTAATTGGAAAGTGTAAAAGAAATGAATAGAGGTCATCTTATGTATATAGATGGACGTGCATACACACAAAAAAATATTGCAGGATTTATAAATAGTAGTAAGGGAAGGGACCCTACTATAAGACTGAAATGTCAATTTGTTGAGGTTATAAATGATAAAGATGGACATATGGAAACAAAGGTTGATAGATTGATAATGGTTGAGGTTGTTATGGACCTTACCATTGGGGATGAGTTATTGATTGATTACTCCTTAAAACGCACTCCTGCACAAAAGAAGAGGGAAGAACAAGATCTCCCTAAGGATGTTCTTAAGGGCAGAAAACCAAAGAATAATAAATGAGTGTGGACTAATGTTTTATAAACTATGTCATCAAATTTGTGTTTTATTTAAATTATTGTATAAAAAAAGTAGTCTATAAAATAATGTTTCATTATTCAATTGATGTATATATGTTCATACAATTTTTATTTTTATTTTTTACGCCATATTGGATTATATTTCTTTGAAATTGATACATTTATGATTTATCAAATTGTTGTCAAACATTAAATAATGTGTTCATTTGTTGATAAGTAAAATATGATGAAACACATACTAATACCCAAAATCCAACTGGGTTATTCAGATTTGGACAAGATTATCCAAACCATCCTTTAAACAATACCAGGGTGAAAAGAGCATTATTGAAGAGAATACTACCAACTGAGAAATTTGAAGAGATGATGAGATCTGCATACACTGATGACATGCCACCTAGCCTTAATGATGATGATCATGATAGTGAAAATGTAGTGCATGAAGAAGGATTGAATTATATGCTTACAAATTTCTTTGGGGATGAAAACAATGATGACAATAATGATCATATGGTTGATAGTAATGATGATAGCAAGGGTAATTACCACCAACGTAATGTTGATGATAACAACCTGAAAGACTCCATCAAGCAAGCAGGGAAGACACCCGTGTTCAAATCGGGTGCAAGTAGAACCTCAAAACTGGCATGCACATTAATATTATTAGGAATCAAGTCACTATTTGGTTAGTCAAACAAAGGATTCACTACCCTACTGAAGTGAGTTGAAATCTATTTCTTACTTTGCAATTGTCAATTGGTGTACATAATTTGTAAACATTCATCAACTACGTTTATATTTCTTTAAGGGAATTTTAAAACCATATATTGTATATATAAATAGTCCTAGTATAGATTGACATATCAAAAATGATCATCATAAGTCAAACATTCAATTGATTTAATCTCTGGCAATCTTACAGGGCACTAAAAACTAAAATATTCCTAGAAGAGAATGTCTTGCCATCAACTTGTAGAGAGGCACGTATGTTGTTGGTTGAGTTGGGGATTGAATATAAGAAAATTCATTCATGTAAAAATGATTGTATTTTATATAGAGATGAATATCAAAACAAGGTAGAATGCCTGATATGCAAACAGAAGAGATATTGTACAAATGTACAAGGTCCTATAGTTCCAAAAAAGGTTTTACGTCACATGCCAATTATACCTAGACTTCAACGAATGTTTTTTTGCAAGTCGCTTGCACAATTGATGGACTGGCATGCAAAGAACAGGAGTAAAGATGAACTCATGTGAATTTCTGTTGACTCCAAAGCAATGAAACACAGAGGAAAAATGGCCAAGAAAATTCAAAGATGAACCAAGCTATAGTATCAAGTTTGGTCTTGCAATTGATGAAGTGTGCCCATTCTCTTTCCTGAGCTCAAACTATAGTGTTTGGCTAGTCAGATTATAGTATACAATATTCCCACATGGATGAGTGTTAGAAAGGAGCACCTTATGCTGAATTTCATTGTTTGGAAGGAAAACATCAACTTAAAAACATGGATGTTTATCTTGTGCCTTTTATTGAGGAGATACAACTACTATGGAAAGGCATACGAATGTATGACCTATCATGTCCCCCATCAAATAGGTCCTTCATGTTATACAGTGTGCTATGTTGGACTATTCGTGATTTCCCAGGACTTGGTGTTTGTTCTGGTAAGATAAAATATTTACATATTTACACTCATAATTTATTTTCATCCCAACTTTCATACTTAGTTTTATACTATTTTTTTGATGTTATTAACATTACTTATTGAATTGCAATGCTTCAAACAAAGGGGATATTTCAATGTCCAAGATGTGCAGAACAATTTCAAGGGTGATATTCTAAATATCTACATAAATTTATTTATGCAAACAACAGGGTTTTCTACCACTAGATCATAAGTTTAGAAATCGCTTGAAGAATCAATTTGATAGAAAAGTTGAAAATAGAGGCCCTCCCATGATATGGGTCCAGGTGATTGGCTTAAGATGTATGAAGATGCTAAATTGGAAGGTTGGGAGGATTTTTTTAATCGGGGTGATTCAATTGAAGAACTAGAACAAGTTGTAGTTAAAATGCTAGAAGGAATGAAAAGGAAATCCATACTTTATGAGTTCTCTTACTAGAATGATCTATTAATATATCACCTATTAGATCTTATGCACATCTTCAAAAATGTCCTAGATTCTATATTTTGACATATATCAGGCAAAGAGAAGGACACCTTGTCTTTGAGGAGAGATATTGCTCTTTTACATACCAAAATTGATAGAAAACATTTGTGGCCAGATAGGGAAAATGAAACATATGCAGAAGCTCCATGGATTTTGAAAAAAAAGAGCTAGACCAACTAAAAAATGTCATCCATTCAATAAGGATAGCTACTGGCTATGGGTCATCATTAGCTAAAGTTTTTACAATTGATGGACATATCATAGGATCTAAAACACATGATTTTCATAATTTTATGAAGGTATTATTTATCATCATTTAACATTTACTAGTAACATTGATTAAGTACTAAATATATTTTGATATTTTGTTGTGTGAGAAAAAATTACTAATGACCTTTTCATAAATGTGTTTGATATCATATTATGCCATTGGCAAGTAGGGGGGGTTCTTGTCTTACAGTTGACTTAAGGAATGCTATAAGTCGATTGTTAGCATTTACAAGGTATGTGGTTATATGAAATGTTCATGTGTGAGAGACATAGAGATATTATATTGTATTTTAATTTTTGACTAAAGGTTCCTACCAATTTACTATTCTTATATTAGGTGGGTGATCTCCAAGGAGATCCACGAATGTGAAGTACCAAAATGGAAGAAGGAAATTGTAGAAATTCTATGTGTATTTGAGAAGGAGCTCCCTACAAGTTTCATGGACCTATAAGTCCATTTACTTATACACCTAGTCAATGACATTGAATTAGCGGGTGTCGTATCAACGAGGTGGATGTTTTTCTTTGGGAGGTATATGAAAACTCTAAAAAGATATGTCTGACAAAAGGCACATCCAGAGGGATGCATGGCTAAAGGGTACGTATTGAATGAAGTATTTTCTTCCTATGTGAATTCTTTGGTAAGGATTTTGAAGATGGGCCACGCTTCTGGGATGAAGAATGAGCATCAAATATTATTGATGGAGAAAAATCACAATCTAATGGTGTTCAAGTAGAAATTAGTAAGTAAATTCATGATCAGTGTGCTTTTTTTCTTGTAATCATTAATTTACTCTGTAATTTATTTGTCAAATTAACAACATGACATTTGGAGTTTGAAATAAACATGTTGACATGTAATAGGTGTAGATGAAAGTGCTATACTCGACAAGTTCATTTTGTACCACATGGACTTGATGAACAAATGGATTGATTTGTATGATAAAAAGAGAGAAGTGTTAGAAGTATGGAGACAATTTAAGAGATTGAACCCAAGGAATACTGCACTTCCCACTAATCTGCTTAGGGAATGGGGCAAATATTTCACACTAGAATGGGTTACTAAATAAGTTCAAAATCAAATAGAAGATGCAGGTATAGATTCAAATATAATAGAAGATGAAATCAATGTGTCTAAAGGATGTGAAAGAAAGGTACAGTTGGAATTTTACAAAATGTTGTTTGCTTACAGTTTTGACAGTATTAACTATTTTAATATTCATTATTATATTTGTTTTCATTGAAATAAATGGTCTTTCACAGGTGAGAAAATATCCAACAATGTGGGCATATGGTCGACATTATCATGTAGAAAGTGTAGATGTAAAGAGACGATACTTTGATTGTGGCATCATGGTTGACTTCAAGAAATCTAGTTGATCAAGCTCAAAAGATAAGAATATAATTGAATTCATTAGGGGCATAAATTGAGTAGAGCCCAATTAATAACCCCCCAACATCCAATATAATCCAAATACATCTATTGCATGGGGATTATCCTAAATCTTTGAGAAGTTTTTCCCATTTCCTGCTAAGCAGAATGGCATTGCCACCTTTGCCCCTCTCATGTTTTGTGGTAAAAGCAATTGCATCTGTCCAAACAAATCTTAAAGTGTTCTCCATCATAAAGTCCACAGCTTTAATGTCTTGGATCAACAAAATATACATGTCCTTATTTTTGTTGTAGAAGTCCCTCACCACATATTTTCTGTCAAGGGATTCTAATCCTCTAACATTCCAACTATAGAAGAAGATGTTTTTCATCACTTACTAAGTCTAGATGGGGTTGGGGTTATCCCTCTTGCAGATGCTATCAAAATATTTAGGAATTAGGTCATCTTTTCCTTTTTTACCTAGGTAAATAGAGCTATTGGTCATGTTCATATTCTTTCTCTTCTTACCTTCCTCTTCTGTTCTATCAATTTCTTGTATGTTCTTCCTCCCCTCTATTCCACCCTGTGAGATATGATTATCTCCAACAGAGGTAAATTTTTTTTTCATGATACTTTACTTGTGGAAATCAATATCTACACCTTTTGAGGAACTCATCCTTCAACTTTTCTAATTTGATCCTTTGTTCTGCTACCTCTCTAATCTTGTCCAATGCTAACTAGTGGGCATTTTTTCTCCTCCTCACATTAATAAAACCATTATTAGAGTTATAACCCTACAAATTACCAACTGGGGCCCTAGTTTTGTCATGAATAGGTAGTCCATCTTCTATACCAATGTTTGGATGTAGTTGGGTATCCTCAATTTGAGACATAAAGGATGGCTCCTCTTTCATCAAATTTTCACCATCATTTTCTTCCATAGAGAAGAGACTCAGACTGCCATCCTGAGTACTGTCAGAATCACAATCATCTTCGTGAGCATTACCAAGTACCATAGAATCATCTATTTTTTGTGTTACTATTAGCATTAATTCCAACCTCATTTACAGTTATTGGCTCCTCTCCATAATTAGATTTAAAATATTTACAGTTTGAGTTCTAACCACCTCAGGAGGGAGGACCCTAGAGTCTCTCCCCAAGTCCCCTGAGGGCTTATTTTTAGGGAGATCATTAGCATTTTTTATTTAGTTTCAAATACCATATTATCTTTTTTAAAATTTCTATTTTGGACTGGGTAGTCCCTCCTTTGGTGTCCATCCATTTTACAAAGAAAGCTTGAATTTAGACCTCCTAGCCCTACTATTTCACATTGCACAATTTTATTCTCCTAGTTTATCGCCACTATTTCAAGAATTTTGATTCCAGTATTAAAAGCCACAAGCAATCTTGCATCGAAATGTGGTAGGGTAGACTGTGTTTCATCTATTTTTAAAATTTTTCCAAAAGGTTTGATAATCTGAGGCAAAAAATTCCAAAATTAAATAGGGACATTTTTAACTAAAACCCATCTAGGTACAAAAAAAATTGAATTTCCTTATGAGTAGTATTCGGTGCCCATGGAAAGGCTTTAAAAAATGCAGGCCCCAATGTTCCAATAGTTTTTATCAACAACCCTCCTTTGCATGTTGTGCTTTTTACATAATATGACAAAAATGCCCGATTGAATCATTCTACAGAAAGAGAAATGAATGCCTCATGTTTTACCCCATACTGATATTAACCAGTTGTCAAAAAATTTTCTTGACAACATTTTCTCAAGATTAAAGCATGTAAAGAATACAACAACATTATTTAGTCTAATTCTTTGTTCTTTACTACTTTAATCATGTCTTCATTAGGGCATAAAGAAATTTTCCTTGGTAGGGTGGGGGATCACCTTGTCCTTGTTCCAAATTCTAACCTCTTGCACCACCTTCTTTGGTGACTCTACTGTTGCTTCTGAGTGTAGACTCAATTGAAAAGCTTGCATTTTCAGGCGGAGCTTCGGCATCTTCAACGCTAAGAGCTTCCTTGTAGGTTTTAGACTGGTCATTGTATTTTTCTATATCTCCATCTGATTTGTTTTCCATTGCATATTAACTACTAGCAATAAATTCAATCTCCAGTCCAGTACTACCTCCACTGACACCCTCCCATCAACACACTTGGGTGACACTAGGGTGACGCAAAGGAACGGGTGGGGAAAACAAACACTAACTTTTAAAAATTCAAAAATTAATCATGAAACATAAAGGGATAAAGAAAGAGACAAATAATTTTATATCAAAGAAAACACACAACCACATAAAACCCTAGAGTGGATACAATCTATCAAATCCCACAAAGAATTCAGAAAGGTTGCAACATAGGGAGAGAAACCCAAATAGGAAGCACACTAAGGATTACAGTGAAACCCTCGTGCAATCCTTGGGCTCTCCCAACCATGTAATAATTCTTAGATGTCTACATGCATTGAAGTTTTATCAATTGATAGAAAATATATTCATCTCCAAAGAACCCCATAACATTCTTTTAAAGATAATGTCATTTCTCTTCTACTCTCAGTTTGTTATCTGTAAACTTGATTATGGTTTAAAATAAATTTTTATATGATGATAATGATTATCAAATATCAATATAATTAATCTTTACTTTAATTGACATATTTTCAATACTTAATTTTAATTTTAATTTATTTTTAAATATTAAAATATCAATATAATTAATCTTTACTTTAATTTACATCTTTTCAATACTTAATTTTTATTTTTACTTTTAATTTTTTTAAAAAATTTTACATTATCTAAAGTTGTATATCCTTTGTATAGCTATTTAAAAAAAATTAAATTATATATATTTTTTCATTTCCAAATACCCATCTACTATTTTTAAAAAAATGGTGTACAATAATGCCTATAACTATATATGCACATGGTTTTGATGGGAAAACTATAATGCTCACCCCAACAAACATCAAAACTCATGAAATATAACACAAGCACACACCACTTTTTTAATATTTGTAAGAAACCATTCATGTAGGAGCATCACTCTAGTGATGTTAAGAGTCCTAGTTGAGTTTGTGAAGGTCTTAGGGGTTCCATTGGCATCATTTCCAATGGTCTAGAAATTCAAATTTTGATTTTCCTGCCAAAATGCAAATTTGAATTTCCTACGTGATTTTGGCTTCTTGAAAGGTTGGGGTTTGTTCCTCAACCTTAGAATTAAGACTGTGAATGTAAATAAGATCTTAAAATACCATAAAATATCATTTAGGGTCTCTTTACAATGTTTTTCAAGGCTAGGTTGTGAAGTAGGGCAGGACTCATTTCAAAGTTTTAAGGCAATGTCATTAGGTTTTAAGAAAAAAGACATATATTTTGATTTGTAACTATTTTGGAAGGTTATTCTCATCAAAAGGAAGGAGAAGAAAACAACCAAGAAGAAATGAGATAATTTTGCCTTTCAAAACCCTATTTTTTCCTTGCATTTTGACTGTTTTTATTGATTTACAGGCAGAAAACACTGTTGTACGAACATGTATGGAATAGGTACAGTCATGGGTTGGATGGAAAGTGTGAACATTGTCTTGTAGGTTTGAAAGCTTGAGTTTTGTGTGATTTTGTGGTGTTTTGTACGAGAAACAAGTGCAAACCTTATTTACTGTCCTGTCACAAAGCTAGGGTTTCCAACACCATTAAAAATTCATATCTTTTGTTGTCTCCGTCAAAAAACCATGAAATTGGGTGAAAAACTTCCTTTGGATTTTGGTCAAGTATCCACCAAAGGAATGTTCATGAATCCCTCACATGTGTGAGATATTAGGGTTTGTGTATACTCACTATCAATAGGGCTATCAAAAACCCTAGTACATTGAGGGTTTGGTGAAAGTTATTCTTGTTGAGTTCATCATAGGAGAGTGAGGGTTTGATGAGACCTTGTAGAATGTGTTGAAGGTTTGAATAAGCATGAGGAGTGCCATTTGACATTCCAAGCAGCCCAATAGGTCTTTTTGAGGGTTTAAGCCTAGAAAGACAAGCTTGTAGAACAATTTACAGGGTATAGGTTGAAATCTCCATTGAAGGGTCAGTGGAATCTTGTGAAGACTATTGAGTACTCTACATTACTCTTGTTCTTGTTTATCTACTATTCTTGTTATTTTTTTTCCGTCTGCATCATTATTGGTATCTGAGGCAATTAGGCCAAGAAAGCCAATAAAAGAGTTAACAATCTAAAAGGAAAAAGATGCCTCCAAGAATCAATGTTGCTGAAAGGGTGGTAGAGATGATAGAAACATAGTTGAGAGAAGCCCTTGCTAGAGAAATGAGGGAAATGAGAGCCAATTTGGATGCAAGACTCACTGTAGTGGAACCTAACCAAAGAAGAGGAGTGGTTAAAGGGGATATGAGTGACCAAGATGAAGTGGTGGATGAAGCACCTCAAGAAGAACCTCAATAAGAGAGGGATGCTAATGATGTGAGGATGGAAAGATTGCTGATGGAAGTCAAAGGTGAAGTGACCAAGGTGAAGATAGAACTTCTAGTATATGCAGGTAGTTTGAATGGTGAATAACTCCTTGATTGGATAGGGGAGTTGGACAAGTACTTTGATTTTGAGGAGGTGCCTGAAGAGCAGCAAGTAAATTTGTCCAGGACCAAGTTGAAAGGTCATGCATCCCTATGGTGGGATTATGTTCAGGAAGAAAGGAAAAAGAAAGTCAAATCTAAGATTACTTCTTGGGATAGGATGATTGCCAAGTTGAATGGCAAATTCATGCCTAGTGACTACATGACTCAGTTGTATAGGAAGTTGCATAACTTGAAAAAAAAGGATATGGGAGTGAAAGAGTAAATTGAAAAGTTCTACAAGTTGAGTATCAGATTAGGACACATGGAGGATGACAGTTACAAGGTTGTAAGATACCTTAATGGATTGAAGTATAGCTTGCAAGACGAGTTGAGCCTTACCAGCCCTAGGACACTTGAAGAGTGCTATCAACTAGCCTTAAAGGCTAAGGAGAAGCTAAATAGGAAGCAAGAAAAATAAAATAGAGGTAGACGAAGGAATTTCAGAGGTAGAGGTCCCTATGTTGGTAGAGGTTAGTCACAAAGGAATCAAGGTGAGTCAAGCACCTCGCAATAACACGCATCAAGTTCAAGAGGAGGTTTTAGAGGAAGAAGGCCTAATTTCAGGGGTAGATTTTGACAAAGAGGAGGATTCAATGGTTTCATAGGTAAATGCTACAAGTGCAACAAATTTGTAGGTCATCAAGCTTAGGAGTGTCTAGAAGAGCAATCAATTACCAAATTTAGGAATGAAAGAAGAACTCATGTTGGTCAAGGAGGAGATGAAGAAAGTGTTAATTCCTCACCACAACTAGAAGAACTAGAGAAAGGAGAATCCTTGGTGATGAGGACTGTTGTGATGTTCACAACACGCCCCATTATGCTCCTTAGCAAAATGGGGACCCCTGCTGATGTCTTGCTTTTTGCTTCTGCTTGTGTTTTTTCTGCTTCCTGGCGGTCTGATAAAAATGAAGGTCAGGTGCATCATCATCATGATATATGATAAGGTAGGTCATCATCATGAGGTCTGTTTGTCAAAGTTCATATTTTGTTTCTGTGACCTCATATTTTAAAAGAGCTTGAAATTCCATGCAGGTTTGCCTTTTACTTCACTTGAAAATTTGTCCATATGTGAAAGTTATGCACGGTCAAAGTTTTGGTCAAACCTGATATTCGCAGGCGGATCATCATATTTTTATATCCTAAGTCATATTGTCAGGATCATCATGATCTTGGTCTATCACCCGATAAAAATCATGCAGTCGCAACATCCGGACGTCAATCTTAGGTGGTAGTGCTTTTTACCCGTCAAAAGGCCTTGTGCGCATTATGCAGCATCATGATTTTCTTAGGAGCGTCATATTTTATAAACTTGGTTTTGCTGTATGAGGACATCATCATCATATTTGAAACGCACCCCCCCGATAATATCCTGAGGTTCAAATATCATGATGATATCAACTTTAAGTCAAGGTAAGTTCCCCCCGTCGAGCGGTCTTTGTATCGCAAGCATCATCATGATATCTTTACATCGCCTAAAATTATAATATCAGGATGATAATGTAAGATCACCCTGACTTAGAAAAATCATCATCGACATATTTACATGCGCATGCTATAAACCTATCGGAGCGTCATCATCATGATATTTGCTGAAGTTTGAAATATGATGATGACAACTTCATATCCTCCTGGTCTCCTTTTGCAACATCATGATCATCATCCTGATCTTTCACGCGGGTCATTCGCTGAAATTCGCTAAGTGATGAGGGCATCATCATCATAATTTGATAAAGACGATCATCATGTTCTTATCCTCCTGATCGCCCTTTTTGTAATATCAGCATGATCACCCTATCTATTCAGAAGAGGTCGATATTGCATTTCTCAACAGCATCATCATATTTTACAATATCACCCTGGTGCAAATATCATGATGACCTCAACTCATCCTTGTGCTTCGAAGACGAAATATCATGATGACGTCATCATGATAATTCGATGAGGAGGGTCATCATTATATTTTTTATCCTGTTGTCAAGATCATCATGATCTTGTTTGTCCACCTGATATTTCGTGAAGTCCTCCTGCCGATGAAATACAACCTTTTGCACGTATCCTGATGATCATCATCATCACATTTTCCCTTCGGCAGGATTTTTCCCAAACATGATCTAGTTGGCGAAATATCATGATGATGTCATGTTTTAAGTTTAACAAAGGACCCGAACATGATGATGATGTCATCCTGATCTGATAAACGAAGAAGCTAATATCCTGATGATCATCATCATCATTTTTTCTTTCAACAGGATATTTTCCAAAACATGATCTGGTTCGCGAAATATGATGATGATGTCTTATTCTATGTTCGACAAAAGCAAATATGATGATGATCATCATCATCCTGATCTTTCAAGAGGGTTACCTTGGCCGCGAAGGGGTCATATTCACTTCATCATCCTGATCATGCTCCTTAGGTGACCCGATATCACAATTAGCCCCCTGATCTTAACCGGGTATGACGGTGACGTCATCCTTAGCATTTCAATGAAGCCCGAATATCATGATGACGTCACCATCATCTTCCTTTCCTCAACAGCAGGATTATCTTCATATCCTTCTATTATCCTTCATCATGATGATGATGATGTTGTTCTTTTTTTTCCAATATGCAGAAGCGGAATATCATGATGATGGAGTATGTCGGCCAACATGTTTTTTTTGACGCACCGACAGCGATGGTCATGCCGATGGGCGGGAAATGAAGCGGTGGAGTTTTAAGGTGTTTTTTTTTGGCGCCTCTGGCATTTTTTCGGTCAGCGATGGTTGACCCGATGAAGTTTGGGCAGTCTGAGCGCATTTTGGACGCGTTTTTGAGTGCATTCTGATCCGATTTTCTCAATCTTGCGCTGTCACCTGGATTTAAACGCTTATTTTAATTTCATGCTATTTTTTGTGATAAATGTGAAACTTATTGCTTGTCTTGTCTTGCAGGCTTGCAGTTGAGGAAGCAGCTGGAAGGTCAACACAGCGACCTCATGGAGGCAGAAGATCTGATCTCAGGAGCAAGAAGATAAGGATGAAATGTGAAAAGTCAAAGCCATTCAAGTGAGGAGAAAGGTTGCAGCTGAAGGTATTACTACAACAGACAAACAGAAGTTATTGCCCAGCTGCCGGAACTTCTCAGAAGGGGCAATATTTCGCCCAGATTTGACAACTGCTCAGAGATATTTTGAAGAGCTGGTTCACCTGTGTTTATTGCTGTAACCAGGGGTTTGAACCAGGGGTTTAGTTAGGTTTTTGCTGTAGTGAGGACAATCAAAATGTCTTTATATTGTGCCTCTCTACACTGTAATACTTTACAACAGGGATTTTAGGAAAGCAATAGTGGCTACAATAGAATTTCTTTTTTAGGAACATACAGCAAGTTAGAATAGTTTAGAAGTAAAAGAAGGAGGTCGCCTGTTTGTCTGCAGTAAGGTGCGCGTGGAATGTCTGGCTGCCTTACTGTATCTGTAAAGCTTGTAAGTTCTCTGTAGTATGATCAATGAAACTAAGAGTCATTCTTACATTGTAAATCATGTATGGCTATTCGTTTCTAATGCAATAGAATCTGGAGTTCTGCATCTATCTTCTGAGTGTTCTCCTGCTCTTCTTTGTGTTTTGAAATATCTTCTTTGAGAGCTTGCAATTTTAAATGTATGTTTGTGAAAATGCTCAGAACTTACATTTAGGGTTTTTACTGTGGATTTGATCAAACTACTGTGGTATTTACATAGTGCATAACAGAAACACTTAGATCCTTCTGTAGATTAAGTGAGGTATAGATTAGATCTTTCTAACTTTTCCCGACCCATCTGAAATATTTAGCTGAAAACGTAGAAATCTAAAGGAAATTGTCTCAAATTTGAAGAAGCATGCATAACAGAGCTATAAGTAGATAGTTTTCATAAATAGATAAAGAAGAAAGCTGCAAAAAATCCAAGAAAACCCTCTGAAACTTGCAGCCCGGTATCACTTGTATGCAAATAAACAGAATACTTGTTGAAATCTATGACCTCTTTGCATATTCTTAGTCCAGTAAACCACAAAACAAACCTAAACTACGTAAGGCCCCTTGAACATTACAGCTTCACATTGACCAATTGAACTTGACCAACCGAACCATTGTAGACTTGGGATTAGTTGAATCACCAAATGATTCCTTCTTGTCTTTCAAGTATAGTTTCAGTTCATTATATGTGAATTTTAACTTATTGTTATGATTGCATCAAAACAGTCATCAACAGTTTTCTGGCGCTAGAAGGAGGGCCTTCCTGAGTTAGGTTTCATTTCAAACTGGCTAACGACAGTAACAGAGTGACTAGGTCTAGGTCCAGTTCAGGAGATATCTTTGTGCAACTACCTGATACAAGGCGAAGTAAAAGCCCTTTAATTTGGAATCCAAAGATATTGCAAGCAGGAAGTTCATCTGGAACACCTCCTGGGTCACCTTTTAACATCCGTAGTATTGTAAGTCCTGATAGATCACTGTTCAGATCTTTAAATCTTGGATCAGGCACTCCTAGAGGTCTCAATCCTCCTCTAAATCCTAATCCACCAATCAATCCAAGTATTTCTGCAAGTTCAAGTCAAGCTCAAACACCTGCAATGGCTTATTTCAATGTCAATTCTCCCATATTCTTCAATGATTATCATGACATGCCAAAAAATCCGGAAAAGATATGTCCCAAATACCAGTTGCATCAAGACCCAGAAGATCATATTAGAATATTTAAGGAAGCATGTTTTAGGGCTATGTTAGAGCACGAGGATGTTGTGTGTAGATTGTTTCCTTACACCTTTAATGAGCAGGCCTCTAGCTGGTACGTAAACTTACCCAATGGTTACATTTCTTCCTGGGCACTTATGGAAGAAGCATTTCTGTCAAGATTTAGAGGACCCATTGACCCTTGTGCTTTGTATCATAAACTGGCTTCTATAAAACAAGGTGAGGGAGAGCTAATTGATAATTTCAATGACAGATTTCAAAAGGCCTATTCTAGGCTAGTTGCCCCTTATACCATAGATGATGCTCCCTTGTTGGCTATGTACTATGCTGCCTTGGATCCTTTAACTGCCATGTTTGTCAAAAGAAAACCTGACATAGATTCAATATCCAAAGCCTATAAAGAGGCAGCCTCAGTGAACCAAGAAATGAGACATACAACTTACAGTCCATTTGGAGGAAACTTTGGGGTGCAGAATCAGGCACACCCATGGAATAGAGTCCCTGTGCAGCATGCTCCACTAATAAATCCGGTTCCTTCTTACACACCTGTGTATAATCCTACTCCAATCCAGGCTATAACTCCTTACACGGCTAGTACTTCCAATAACAGTCAAAATAATGGTCAGCCTTTCTTCCAACTTCCTAGGGATGTAACTGTGGCAAAAGCACAAGAGGATAGGGAAGAAATCAAGGAGATTACTGCACATTTGAAGAGATTAACAACCGAAGTGACACAGCTAAGAAATGAGAATCTCTATGGAAGAAGCAACCAAAACTACAATCCACATCAAAATCACAATCAAGGCCAAAATCAGAATTATAGTCTCAACCAAAATCAGCAGTACAATCAGAACCAAAACTACAATTAGCATCAAGGCCCCAGTCAGGGGCAACCAATGCAAAATAGGGGGCCAGTGATAGATAATAGGACCTGGGGCAATAATAACAAAAATCAGAATCAACCTAGGCCACCCAAGACATGGAACACTGGGCCCAACAACGGTACTCTGGCTTCTCCTTTTGAGAATACAGATAATCATGGGGCAAAACAAATAACTAACATACAAATGGCCAATACAGCACCCAAAAATTGGTGCAGATTTCACAATACCAATACCCATGCTGAGCACGACTGTCCACAGCTCCACTTGGCAGCTAGTATTTTTAACGTAGACGTACAGCCTCCTACCTCTGAATTTCTCATTCCTAAGGGTTAGAAACGATTACCTTCGCAACTGCAGAAGAGAAAGAGGATGAATTGCTAGAGGATGAACTATACTGTTGTGAAAGTCTTTATCCTGAATCAGCCTTTGTGTTAAATGCTTCTCAGTTTCCTTTTGAATCTGAAAACGAGATATTAAATGAAACAGAGGAGGTGCAGGCCTTTCAACAGACAAATAAAATGCACACCTACAACTTGAGGAACAACCCTAGGCCGAGAGGACCTTTCACCACTTCCACTCCCCCGAATAACATCAATACACCCCCAGATCAGAATGCTAGCAACAATCCTGCCATACTTAAAGCTAGTCAGCACACAAATAACGGAACAGCAGTGCAAAAAGGATCAAACAAGTAAGACATAAACAATAGAGACAACAAGACTAATGAATTACTTATCAGAGGAAATAAAGAAAATGAAGGTCAGCATACCTCTAAATGAATTATTGAAGACCCCAGGGATCAGAAATGCTTTTTTAAAATCCCTGGATACATCCATGACAAACATGGTGTCTGCTGATATAACTGTTCCTAGTAGTGATTCACCACCTAAGGAGAAAGGTAAGAAAGTTGAGCAGCCTTCCAATACAAATGTGGTAATACATACGGATAAGAGGGATACTCAACCTTTCTTGTTAACTGTTAGGTTGTGTGGGAAGAATATACACAATTGCATGGTAGATTCTGGTGCTTCAGCCAATGTAATGCCCTTAGGAATATGTAAAACTCTCGGGCTGACTCCCACCAAATCTGCCAAGGTTGTCACGCAATTAGATAAGACCGAGGTTAGCGTGATAGGAGAACTCATGAACATACAAGTGCAATTAGCTTCAGACCCTAGGATAAGCCAAATTATTGACATTCAAGTAGTGAATATACCCGTAAATTATGGAATGTTGCTAAGTAGGGATTGGTCCAAGACATTAAACGGATATATGGCTACTGACTTTTCACACATGTGGTTACCGTGGAGAGGTATCCCAAACTAGATCAGAATAGAGGCAGAGCCCAGAATGAGACATATGATAACAGAGTATAATCGAACTAATGAAATATTATATGCTGCTGTTGAACCAGGTGTCTACAGAATTACCAACAATGGGATGCAGATTGAAGAGATCATGATGTTAAACATTAGAAATAAGTGTGTCAGCAATAGAACGGCACTATTCATTGAGTCTGACGGAAATTCTTCAGATGAGGAAAACAATGCAATAGACAAATTTGGTCATGCCATTAGACAAGAGGTGGAAGAGTGCGTTACACACAATCTCCCAGTCCAATGTAAGTTATATAAAAATAGGTGTAGAGTCCATGGTAGGCAACATTCTGAGGAGAATTGTGAAATATGCAAAGACATCATTGAATATGAATACAAGAAGTGCATAGGGAAGGTAGAGTCACAAGAGAAAAATGAGTATCCTGATCCAACACAGAGATATGTTCAGGATAATATAGATGCCCTGACCCCAGATTTAGGAAAAGAAATAGAGGACAAGGGTAGTCATCTTTCTGAGCTGCAAACTACAAACACACATATGCAAGATAACCAAACGGAAAAACCCATGAATAAACAAGACAACACCCCACAGGCAATAAAAGAGACAAAGTATGCCAAGGTAAAAGATCAAAAAAGTAAGGATGGCATGTGGACGTTAAAATGTGATGGGTCCAAATCAAAACAGGGCGCAGGTGCGGGTATTGAACTCATAGATGCTCAAGGTAAATCTCATTTGGCAGCATATAGATTACAATTTTCCTGCACTAACAATATTGCTGAATATGAGGCCCTAATTTTAGGACTTGTCATGGCCATCAAGAAAGGGGTAAAAGCCATCAGAGTATTTTCAGACTCTGAATTAGTAGTCAGACAAGTGAGGAAACTATATGCCTGCAATTATAAGAAGATGATGAGTTACAGACATAGAGTATGGAATTTAATGGATTCGTTTGATGCTGTTAACATAGAGCACATTCCTAGAGAGCTAAACCACAGGCCAGATGCGTTAGCAGTTGCTGCTAGTACATTAGAACCATTGACACTGTCAGGATTAAGACGATTTGCTGTTGAGCTAGTTAACGTGCCCAGTATACCAGACAACGTTACACACTTTCAGGTATTTGGAGAGGATCAGCAAATTATTGATTTTCTGACTTGTAATGAGGCATTTGAGGCCCAAATTATTGATGAACAAGAAAGGCCTGAAGTAACATGGGACGAAGAAGATATGATCACCTTAAAGAGCAACTTCTTGCCAAAAGGAGTAATTGAATTAGAACACATCTTTGACTTCGACGGAATAATAAGACAGAAAGACTTACCCAAAACAGAAGGGGGTAAGTGTGATTTACATAACTTAGGGACTGAGCTAAATCCGCAAAATGTACTAATTGGGAAGGCTTGCTCTGAGAAAATCAGAAAAGAGGTTCTGGATGTTCTGAAAGAATATAAACATGTCATAGCATGGACTTATGAAGACTTGAAAACATTTGATGAGTCCATCATAACTCACGTCATACCTTTAAGAAAAGAAGTCAAACCATTTAGGCAGAAACAGAGGCCTGTAAACGCCATTCTAGAGCCTTTAATCTTTGAGGAAGTTAAAAAACTACTGTCCGCTGGAATAATTTTTCCAGTTAGACATTCTGTCTGGGTAGCTAACTTAGTACCAGTGAGGAAGAAAAACGGAGACATCAGGTTGTGCGTAGACTTTAGAAATTTAAACAAGGCATCTGAAAAAGATAATTATCCTTTGCCCCCAATAGATGAAGTACTGCAAGCAGTAAATGGCGCAAAGATGATGTCTTTTTTAGATGGTTTTTCAGGTTATAACCAAGTTTTAATTGACAGAGAGGATAGACTAAAAACCACCTTCACTTGCAAATGGGGAAATTATGCGTATAGAAGAATGCCTTTTGGTCTGATTAATGCAGGTGCCACTTTTCAGAGGGCCATGGACGTTGCATTCCGTGGATTATCAGGTAAATGCATTGTTGTGTATATGGGTGATTTGACTGTGTATTCCAAGGATGCATCCACCCACGCTGAGGACCTCAGAAAAGTACTCCAGCGATGTGAAAGGTATGGGATTTCCCTTAATCCTAAGAAATGTATATTTGGCGTAACTGAAGGTAAATTATTAGGCCATGTCATTTCTGAAAATGGAATTTCAATTGATCCGGATAGAATAGAATCCATAAAAAATTTGCAAATACCAAACAGTAGGAAAGAATTGAAATCATTTTTTGGTAAAATTAACTTTGTTCGGAAGTTTATAACAGGTTTTGCAGAGATTGTGCAGCCGTTGAATGCCATGTTAAAGAAAGATGCACAGATGGAATGGACGCCAGTGGCCAAAGCCGCATTTGAAGATATCAAGGAGGCAATTTCTAATGCCCCTGTATTGGCAAGTCCAGACTACACATGCCCGTTTTACATCTACTCCTTTGCATCTTCTCATTCTGTCGCTGCTGCCTTGACACAGAAGGGTGAAAATAATGAAGAGAGGCCCATAGCATTTATGAGTGCGCCTCTGAAGGATGCACAGCTGAAGTATCTAGATATCGAAAGACAGGCATTCGCATTAGTGAAGGCTGTGAAAAAATTCAGACACTACATTCTGCGCAGCCAGATTAAAGCCATAGTACCAGACGCAGTAGTAAAAATGTTGCTGATGCAAAACGAGCCTGGAGAAAAAAGAGCCAAATGGATCACCACGCTGCAAGAATTCGACATGGAGATCATTCCCACAAAGCTGGTTAGAGGGCAGGCGCTGGTGCAGACAATAGCAAACATGGATCCAAATCTGATAAAACAGCAATATGTATTGAATTCCCAAGACGCATCAGGCTGGTACGATGATTTAAGCACCTTCCTGATAGCTGGAAAGTACCCAAGCAAGATGAAGGCTTCTCAGAGGAGAGCTTTGAAGATTAAGGCACAGCATTATATGGTGCAAGGAGGTCTTCTATTCAGGAAGAACCATGATGGAATTTATTTGAGATGCATAAACAGAACTGAAGCTGATAGAGTGTTGACAGAACTACATGACAAATACGGAACCGACCATGGTTCCCATTTAGCTACAGCACACAAAATACTGAGAGCAGGCTATTATTGGCCCACTATATTCAAAGATACTAAGAGTCACATCAGAAGCTGCCACACCTGTCAGACTGCAGCAGACAAAGGAAGAAATCTGGCCAATCCACTGCAGCCTGTGATCGAGTCCAGACCGTTTGCACAATGGGGCTTGGATTTTATCGGAGTCATCAATCCCCCATCTTCTGCAGGACACAAGTTTATATTGATGGTAACAGACTATTGTACAAGGTGGACTGAGGCCACCTGCTGCAAGTTTTCCACAACTGAGGTAGTTATCAAGTTCCTTGAAGAAAACATTATCACCAGGTTTGGAACACCCTATTCATTGGTATGTGATAATGGCCCTGCTTTCTCTTCTTTAAAATTTTCTAAATGGGCATTTGAATATGGGATCATTCTAAGGTTTTCTTCAAATTATTACCCTCAAGGTAATGGACTGGCTGAATAAACAAACAAAATTTTATTAGACATCATCAAGAGGTTAATTGCCAAAAGTCCTAGAGAGTGGAATACCCTATTAAGATATGCACTATGGGTAGACAGGACCAAGTTCAAAACAGCTTTAGGTAGCACACCTTATCACTTAGTTTATGGGACTGATCCCATACTTCCGGTTAATCTGAGAATACCAACCTGGAAGTTTGCCAATGAATATCTAGGCTTTGATAACCATAGGGAAGCCAGAATAGTGCAAATGTTACAACTAGAGGAGAAAAGAGGTCAAGCCCTCGAGAAGTTTGCCAAACACCAAGCGGTTGTTAAGAGGTGGTTTGACAAAAGGGCAAGAGTCAAGACATTTAGGATATCAGACTTAGTGTTGTGCTGGGACAAAGCACATGAAAAGAAAGGAAGCCATGGAAAATTCGATAAATTATGGCTGGGTCCATTACAAGTCTCAGAAATAATAGGAGATAACACCTTTAGACTTAAGACCTTGACTGGAGAAGATGTGCCATTACCAGTTAATGGCCAGCATTTGAAACACTACTTCCAGGCTTGAAGGTCAGGATGAGGCAGTCCTTTCTTTCTTAATGTAAAATGCTGTAGATAATGTACAGTTCTGCTTTTGCTATTTTCTTCTTGGGTTGGTTGTTTGTATAGCTTGTCTTCTTTTTGTTTCTTTCTGTTTGTACAATTTTTTCTTTGCTGTGTTGTTTGTATAGCCTGTTTGTTTGGTTTGTTTGTTGTCTCCTCAGCAGGGATCTTTATTTTACTGTAGAGTATTAAGGAGCAGAACTAGCAACCATTCAAAATAGTATATAATTTAGGATATTCAGGTTAACCATTTGCAATTTACACATAACTTGTCATTGTCATGAATGTAGAGAGTTGTTCATCTTCTGAAGTTTCGTATTCAATAAATGTGATTGAGAATTCGAAGCAGGTTTCTCACGATGACACACCTAAAATCCTTGGGTTTGTTGAACCTACCAGTGTAGATATTAGGTGAAAAATCAGAGGTCACCCTTGCTACCATTACAATTCTCAGCTTAATTTCAGCAAGTGCCCACTCCTTGCATCATGAAGTTACAAATTGCTATATCTTATGAAATCTTTCAAAATTAGAAAACAAATAAATAAATAAATAAATGAATAAAGCAGATTATACTGAAAATCCAGATTAAGCCATCTAAGTAACTCTACCGGGGCTATGGACGCTCGATGGCAGTGGGGCTCTACTTAGGAGAATTGTAATGATAACCTTGCCGGGGCTATAGACGCTCGCTGCCAGCAAGGCTCTATCCGGTCGGCTATGAGGGAATATCCTCACCTACGTAGGCTAATGTCAGTCACTGGTTTGTTCAACCGATCTTCAAGATGAGGATAATTAATCACATGCACACAACTAAACTGAAAATGGAAATTCATGCATCTTTATTGAACACTTTGAGTCTCAAGCTGAATAGTAATTTGCAGGAAAGATAGTTGGAAGTTATGAGTTCATTTCACCTAGTTTCCTTGAACACTCTGAATTTAATTGTTTTGTTTTGGTTGCTAGTTGTTGTGATGTTCACAACACGCCCCATTATGCTCCTTAGCAAAATGGGGACCCCTGCTGATGTCTTGCTTTTTGCTTCTGCTTGTGTTTTTTCTGCTTCCTGGTGGTCTGGTAAAAATGAAGGTCAGGTGCATCATCATCATGATATATGATAAGGTAGGTCATCATCATGAGGTCTGTTTGTCAAAGTTCATATTTTGTTTCTGTGACCTCATATTTTAAAAGAGCTTGAAATTCCATGCAGGTTTGCCTTTTACTTCACTTGAAAATTTGTCCATATGTGAAAGTTATGCACGGTCAAAGTTTTGGTCAAACCTGATATTTGCAGGCGGATCATCATATTTTTATATCCTAAGTCATATTGTCAGGATCATCATGATCTTGGTCTATCACCCGATAAAAATCATGCAGTCGCAACATCCGGACGTCAATCTTAGGTGGTAGTGCTTTTTACCCGTCAAAAGGCCTTGTGCGCATTATGCAGCATCATGATTTTCTTAGGAGCGTCATATTTTATAAACTTGGTTTTGCTGTATGAGGACATCATCATCATATTTGAAACGCACCCCCCCGATAATATCCTGAGGTTCAAATATCATGATGATATCAACTTTAAGTCAAGGTAAGTTCCCCCCGTCGAGCGGTCTTTGTATCGCGAGCATCATCATGATATCTTTACATCGCCTAAAATTATAATATCAGGATGATAATGTAAGATCACCCTGACTTAGAAAAATCATCATCGGCATATTTACATGCGCATGCTATAAACCTCTCAGAGCGTCATCATCATGATATTTGCTGAAGTTCGAAATATGATGATGACAACTTCATATCCTCCTGGTCTCCTTTTGCAACATCATGATCATCATCCTGATCTTTCACGCGGGTCATTCGCTGAAATTCGCTAAGTGATGAGGGCATCATCATCATAATTCGATAAAGATGATCATCATGTTCTTATCCTCCTGATCGCCCTTTTTGTAATATCAGCATGATCACCCTATCTATTCGGAAGAGGTCGATATTGCATTTCTCAACAGCATCATCATATTTTACAATATCACCCTGGCGCAAATATCATGATGACCTCAACTCATCCTTGTGCTTCGAAGACGAAATATCATGATGACGTCATCATGATAATTCGATGAGGAGGGTCATCATTATATTTTTTATCCTGTTGTCAAGATCATCATGATCTTGTTTGTCCACCTGATATTTCGTGAAGTCCTCCTGCCGATGAAATACAACCTTTTGCACGTATCCTGATGATCATCATCATCACATTTTCCCTTCGGCAGGATTTTTCCCAAACATGATCCGGTTGGCGAAATATCATGATGACGTCATGTTTTAAGTTTAACAAAGGACCCGAACATGATGATGACGTCATACCGATCTGATAAACGAAGAAGCTAATATCTTGATGATGATCATCATCATTTTTTCTTTCAACAGGATATTTTCCAAAACACGATCTGGTTCGCGAAATATGATGATGATGTCTTATTCTATGTTCGACAAAAGCAAATATGATGATGATCATCATCATCCTGATCTTTCAAGAGGGTTACCTTGGCCGCGAAGGGGTCATATTCACTTCATCATCCTGATCATGCTCCTTAGGTGACCCGATATCACAATTAGCCCCCTGATCTTAACCGGGTATGACGGTGACGTCATCCTTAGCATTTCAATGAAGCCCGAATATCATGATGATGTCACCATCATCTTCCTTTCCTCAACAGCAGGATTATCTTCATATCCTCCTATTATCCTTCATCATGATGATGATGACGTTCTTTTTTTTCCAATATGCAGAAGCGGAATATCATGATGATGGAGTATGTCGGCCAACATGTTTTTTTTGACGCACCGACAGCGATGGTCAGGCCGATGGGTGGGAAATGAAGCGGTGGAGTTTTAAGGTGTTTTTTTTTGGCGCCTCTGGCATTTTTTCGGTCAGCGATGGTTGACCCGATGAAGTTTGGGCAGTCTGAGCGCATTTTGGACGCGTTTTTGTGTGCATTCTGATCCGATTTTCTCAATCTTGCACTGTCACCTGGATTTAAACGCTTATTTTAATTTCATGCTATTTTTTGTGATAAATGTGGAACTTATTACTTGTCTTGTCTTGCAGGCTTGCAGTTGAGGAAGCAGCTGGAAGGTCAACACAGCGACCTCATGGAGGCAGAAGATCTGATCTCAGGAGCAAGAAGATAAGGATGAAATGTGAAAAGTCAAAGCCATTCAAGTGAGGAGAAAGGTTGCAGCTGAAGGTATTACTGCAACAGACAAACAGAAGTTATTGCCCAGCTGCCGGAACTTCTCAGAAGGGGCAATATTTCGCCCAGATTTGACAACTGCTCAGAGATATTTTGAAGAGCTGGTTCACCTGTGTTTATTGCTGTAACCAGGGGTTTAGTTAGGTTTTTGCTGTAGTGAGGACAATCAAAATGTCTTTATATTGTGCCTCTCTACACTGTAATACTTTACAATAGGGATTTTAGGAAAGCAATAGTGGCTACAACAGAATTTCTTTTTTAGGAACATACAGCAAGTTAGAATAGTTTAGAAGTAGAAGAAGGAGGTCGCCTATTTGTCTGCAGTAAGGTGCGCGTGGAATGTCTGGCTGCCTTACTGTATCTGTAAAGCTTGTAAGTTCTCTGTAGTATGATCAATGAAACTAAGAGTCATTCTTACATTGTAAATCATGTATGGCTATTCGTTTCTAATGCAATAGAATCTGGAGTTCTGCATCTATCTTCTGAGTGTTCTCCTGCTCTTCTTTGTGTTTTGAAATATCTTCTTTGAGAGCTTGCAATTTTAAATGTATGTTTGTGAAAATGCTCAGAACTTACATTTAGGGTTTTTACTGTGGATTTGATCAAACTACTATGGTATTTACATAGTGCATAACAGAAACACTTAGATCCTTCTATAGATTACGTGAGGTATAGATTAGATCTTTCTAACTTTTCCCAACCCATCTGAAATATTTAGCTGAAAACGTAGAAATCTAAAGGAAATTGTCTCAAATTTGAAGAAGCATGCATAACAGAGCTATAAGTAGACAGTTTTCATAAATAGATAAAGAAGAAAGCTGCAAAAAATCCAAGAAAACCCTCTGAAACTTGCAACCCGGTATCACTTGTATGCAAATGAACAGAATACTTGTTGAAATCTATGACCTCTTTGCATATTCTTAGTCCAGTAAACCACAAAACAAACCTAAACTACGTAAGGCCCCTTGAACATTACAGCTTCACATTGACCAACTGAACTTGACCAACCGAACCATTGTAGACTTGGTATTAGTTGAATCACCAAATGATTCCTTCTTGTCTTTCAAGTATAGTTTCAGTTCATTATATGTGAATTTTAACTTATTGTTATGATTGCATCAAAACAGTCATCAACAAGGACATTGATCAAGGTTCCAATGGAGAAGGAGCCACCTCAAAGGAAGTCACTATTCAACACTATTTGCAAGTGCCAAGGTAAGTGTTGTCAAGTTATTATAGATTCTGGTAGTATTGATAATTTAGTTGTTGTTGAGATGGTAGAGAATTAAACTTGAAGAGATTACCTCACCCTACACCATACAAGGTCTCATGGTTGAATAAGAGACAACAAGTACTAGTCAATGAATAGTGTTGGGTAGAGTTTCAAATAGGAAGGCATAAAGACAAGGTGTTATGTGATAGATCATCCCTATGGATGTGTGCCATGTATTATTTGGTAGGCCTTAACAATATGATGGAAAAACAATGCATGATGGTAGGAAGAATGTCTATGTTTTGGAGAAGGATGAACGATTACCCATACCTTAGCACATTTGAATGAGGAAGATAAGGACCAAAAGGTTTGATCAAGTGTGATGTTAGTGGATGAAAAAGAGTTTATATAGACAATGGAGGAGGAAGAAATAGGTTTTGCAGTGATGGTCAAACCTAGGATTGTCATAACAACAACAAGAATTGATGAGTTGCCATGGGAGATTCAAGTCATATTGAAGAGTTATGCAAACATAGTTGTGGATGAACTTCATGAATCCTTCCCTCTAATAAGATATATCAGTCATCATATAGACTTTATACTAGGGGCTAGTCTACCAAACAAGGCGGCCTACAAGATGACACCCCAACAAAAAGAAGAAATCAAAAAATAGGTACAAGAGTTGCTTGACAAAGGGTTAATTAGGGAGAGTCTTAGTCCTTGTGTAGTTCCAACTATTTTGGCACCTAAGAAAGGAGGTGAGTGGAGAATGTGCACTGACTCCAGCGAAAGAAACAAGATAACAATCAGATATAGGTTTCCACTTCTGAGAATAGAGGACTTAATGGATTGTTTAAGTGGGGCAAGTTATTTCTCAAAGAAAGACCTCAAAAGTGGATACCATCAAATAAAGATTAGACAAGGAGATGAATGGAAAACAACATTAAAAATAAATGAGGACCTATATGAGTGGCTTGTTGTGCCATTTGGCCTTTCTAATGCGCCTAGGACCTTCATGAGGCTCATGAATGAGGTCCTTAAGCCATACATTGGTAATTTTGTTGTTATTTACCTTGATGATATATTGGTTTTCAATTCTAAAAAATAAGAACACTTGTATCACTTGAATTTGGTGTTGAGAAGGCTACAAGAGGAAAATTGCTAATCGACCTTAAAAAGTGTGAGTTCATGAAGACAGAACTGTTGTACCTTAGTTTTGTGGTCTCAAAGGGGATGTTGAAGATGGATCCAAGCAATGTGAAAGCAATATTGGAGTGGCCTACACCTAGAATAGTCACAGAGGTAAGAAGCTTCCATGGTCTTGCAATTTTTTATAGTAAATTTATCAAAAGTTTTAGTCATATATATGGACCTATCATAGACACTATAAAAGGGGATAAGAAAATGAATTTTGTGTGGACTGAACAAGCTGATAAGAGTTTCCAATATCTAAAAAAGAGAGTGATTGAGCAGCTTATATTGTCCTTACCTAAATTATATAATGTCTTTTAAATAGAATGTGATGCTAGTGGGCATGCAATAGGGGCAAGTTTAAGCCAAGACAATAAGCCAATGGTATATTTTAGTGAAAAACTGAATGATGCAAAGAAGTACTCTTCATATGACTTGGAAATGTATTCAATGGTTCAATCACTAAAAAAATGGAGACACTACCTTCTACCCAAAGAGTTTGTGGTCTATATAGATAATCATGCACTTCAATTCATCAGTAGCCAAGAAAAACTCAGTCAAAGGCACATTAAGTGGGTTGAATACCTACAAAATTTCACTTTCACAATAAAACACAAGAAGGGATAGAGTAAAAAGGTGGATGATTCTTTGAGCAAAAGAGCATTGATGGTGCAAGAATTCAGTTAAAGAGTGTTGGGATTGAAGCACTCAAGGAGATGTATGAGGCTGATGAAGATTTCAAGGAAGTCCATGAGGTTTGCAAGTAGCCTATTAGCACTAACAGAGAGAAGTGGTTGGATTACCTTATACAAGATGGTTTTTTGTTTAAGGGAGCATAAATTTGTGTGTCAAAATGTTCCATGAGGGAAATTCTCATCAAGGAGAAGCATTGTGGGAGTATGGCAGGTCATTTTGGGCTTGACAAGACATTAGAACAACTAAGGAGGAACTATTTTTGGCCAAGGATGCAAACAAATATAAGAAGGTTTGTGGAGAGGTGTACTGTGTGTCAAATAGAAAAAGGGAGCAACACTAATGCAGGACTGTACCAACCTTTACCTATTCACAATAGGCCTTGGGAATCCATCAGTACTTTGTTATGGGACTGCCAAAGACTCAAAGGAGTTTTGATTCAGTTTATGTAGTTGTTGATAGGTTTTCCAAGATGGCTCACTTTATTCCTTGAAAAAGTAGAACTGATGCTTCATATGTTGCAAGTTTATTCTTTAAAGAGGTTGTTAGACTTCATGGATTGCCATTGAGCATAGTTTCTGATAGAGATAGTAAGTTTCTAGGACACTTTTGGAGGACATTGTGCAAAAAGCTTGGTACAAATCTCAATTTTATCTCAACTCAGACAGATGGTCAAACTAAGGTGGTCAATAAGAGCCTAGGTAACCTACCAAGATGTATTACAAAGGATCTTCCTAAACAATGGGTTCTTGTGCTACCCCAAGTAGAGTTTGCTTATAATGACTCAGTGAATAGGAGCATTGGCAAGAGTCCATTTCAAGTAGTCTATGGCATGCAGCTCAGAGGAGTGTTTGAACTAAGAGACATTAGTGGTATGGAGAAGCAAAGTGCAAAAGGTGAATAATTTGAAGTTGTCATGCAAGAGATACATCAACAAGTGAAACAACAGCTCTAAGCTAGTGTGGAAAAGTACAAACAAAAGGTAGATTTGAAAAGGAGAGAGGTCATTTTTAAGGTTGGAGATCTTGTCTTATCACATATTAGGAAGAAAAGGTTTCCCAAAGGTGAGCATACCAATTTGAAGATAAAGAAGGTAGGTCCTTGTAAAATTGCAATGAAGTTTGCCAATAATGCTTATGAGATAAAATTTCCTAGTGGAATAGGCATATCACCAATTTTTAATGTTGCTAACTTATACCCTTACAAAGTAGATGAAAATGCTAATGAAGGAGTAGGTATACAGACCATATCAAATGCTGATTGGATGGAGGACTTACCACACATCAAACCAACAGAGTTAGAGTGCATTTTGGACACCAAAGAGAGAAAGAAGAGTAGAGGCAAGCACTATTACTAGTACATGGTCAAATAGAAGGGGCTACCATATGAGGATGCCACATGGATGATAGAATCAGACATCATCAAGCATGGAAGCACTATTGCAGACCTCCTCTTAGGTGGAACTTGAGTTTCGTTCTTTCTTCCTTGGGAGTATGATGCCGGAGCATCACTCTAGTGGTGTTTTTATGACTCATTTTGATGTTAAGAATTCTATTTGAGTTTATGAAGGTCTTAGGGGGTCCATTGGGATAATTTCCAATGGTCTAGGTTATGTAGATAGGCCTAGAAATTCAAATTTTGATTTTCCCACCAAAATGGAAATTTAAATTTCCTAAGTGAATTTGGCTTGTTGAAAAATTGGAGTTTTTTCCTCAACCTTAGAATTAAGTTTGTGAATGTAAATAAGGTCTTAAAAGATAATGAAAGACCATGTAGGGTTTCTTTACAATGTTTTTCAAGGCTAGGTTGTGAAGTAGGGTAGTCATTTCAAAGTTTTAAGGCAATGTCATTAGGTTTTAAGAAAAAAAGACATATATTTTGATTTGTAATTATTTTGGAAGGTTGTTCTCATCGAAAGGAAGGAGAAGAACACAACAAAGAAGAAATGAGATAGTTTTTCCTTTCAAAACCCTATTTTTTCCTTGCATTTTGATTGTTTTTACTAATTTACAGGCAAAAAACATTTGTACAGACATGTACAAAACATGTACATGGAAAGTGTGAACATTGTCTTGCAAGTTTAAAAGCTTGAGTTTTGTGTGATTTTGTGGTGTTTTGTTTGAGAAACAAGTGTAAACCTTGTTTACTACCCTGTCACAAAGCTAGGGTTTCCAACACCCTTAAAAATTTCATATCTTTTGTTGTCTCAATTGAAAAACCATGAAATTGGGTGAAAACCTTCCTTAGGATGTTGGTCAGGTATCCACCAAAGGAAGGTTTAGGAATCCCTCACACATGTGAGATATTAGGGTCTATGTATACTCATTGTCAACAGGATTGTCAAAAACCCTAGTGCATTGAGGTTTTGGTGAAAGTTGTTCTTGTTGAGTTCATCATAGGAGAGTGAGGGTTTGATGATACCTTGTAGAATGTTTTGAAGGTTTGAAGAAGCATAAGGAGTGCCATTTGACATGCCAAGCACCCCAATAGGTCTTGTTGAGTGTTTAAGCCTATAAAGATAGTCTTGTAGAACAATTTACAGGGTATGGGTTGAAATCTCCATTGAAGGGTCAGTAGAATCTTGTGAAGACTATTGAGTACTCTATATTTCTCTTATTCTTGTTTATCCATTGTTCTTGTTATTTTTTTCCCTCTTCATCAATCATATAGGATTTCACATTTGACATTTGTAGTTATAGTTTATATCTATAATATTTATTTGGTTGGCATGACAGTTTTGTGGGTCTTCTTGTAATGATCAACAACTTTTAAAAAGTAACACTTTGGTTCACATACATAAGTTTATAATTTGCTAAAATTAAAATTTTATAATCTTGTAATGGTGGAATTTGCATACTTATGCCAATTTTTATTTAGTTTTTGATCTAGTTTGAGAGAATTTCTTAATATAATTACATAGTGACATGTGGTATATTTTTGTGTTAAGTTTGGATCCATCTTTCGATCCCCATCCATCCTTACTTACACACATTCCCCTACATTTTTCCTTTTTTCTATGTGCTATCTACACTTATTTCCATATATATATTTACACCATTTATCATCTTTGATTCCCATATACGATCCCTAAATTCCATGTTCTCCATCCTAAATCATTTTTTGTAGCAAACAGGATCCTAGATCAATTGGATTTAAAACAAAAAATTAAATTTTAAAAAATTAGATTGTTGATTCCTATCCTTTCCTCATAGCCTCCGGGAGCTAACTTTGTATATGTGTGTGTGACAATCGATTACTAATAGTGACTTAAGAAACCCCATGATTCTTAAGTGATTAATAGCGACTTTCTAACTGCTTATCAACATTAGTTTGATAGATGATGATCTTTCTTAAATCCTCTTATTCTAGTTTTATAAGGAGATTGTCTCACATTCCATTCCAAATCTAAAACAACTTTTCTATGTCAGTGAGAAACTAAAATGACTATAAGCAAGAATCCATGACCTTCATAAAGCAGCTACTAGCAACATCAACATGTGTAGCCTTAAGAAGGTATTTAAAATTATATATACCATTGAACTTCGTATAAAAGAAATTACTTTGAATAAATTAGGATATAATCCCATCAAAGATTTAAGGGAATAAGAAAAATTACTTTGAATAAATTAGGAAATAATCCTAGCGAATGGTAAAGAGAATAATAAATCTTAGCCATTTAATTATATTTGGCTCACTAATAGAATGCTATTTATAAAAAAATAATACTTATAAATTTTAAATCTTGATTATAATAAAAATAATAAATTTACTAGTTTAACTATAGCCATTACAATCACACGCATAGTGATATGGTTGCATTAATGAATTGGAGTCTATTACTTAACGAACATAGTAGTTGGTTGAGGAAGGATGATAATTGCAGAATAATACTTTGTTGTATGGGATAAATCAAAGATGATTGCTAAAGGAACTCCCTTATTGTCCAACAGTAACCTCCCTCTTTAATAAGTTAAGAGAGGGCAAGTGGAGAGAAGTATGCAAGTCATCAATCATGCCAAAAAAAAATCCAACAAAGGTCTTCTACAAATATGCACAAAAATGGATTTATTGAAAGGCCGCAAAAACTTTTAGGCATTGTAGTTGGTAGATATAAACTATATCTGCTTTCTAGGCTAAGATATTGTATATAGAGAAAGCATATTGATATATTTAAATACCATTTAGGTTGCAGATATGCAACAAGGCAATCAATACGATCACTGTGTTAGGTCCAGATGAAATGGTAGAATAGAACTGTAAAATTGTATTGATATTCAAAAGAAGATTACAATGTTATTTTTATAGGTAGAATAACAATTTAACTTCCCATAAATATCTAAATTGGAAAATAACTAGAACATAGATTACAAAAGTTAACCTTGAGGATTAACACATTAAACCAATCATGAACAATCGCCCTTAATTTGAAGGGGTTATCATAAATCCAAGCAGTATATTGAACTGGTCAAACTTATCTTAGCTAGGCACTTTGGAATATATGCTGTTTGATTTGAAGCATCTTGAGAAAAGTATGCTACTATGATAGGTCTTAAATTTAGATTGACCCTGTTACTTTGAAATGTCTCAAGTTTTTTTGTGTCTAACTTGTTTGAACTAACATTGTTACCTTGACAAGGTTCAAACTAGAATATTGAGGCTATTTATTTGACACGTTACAAATTAATGAATTGAGCCTATTACTTTAACAAGTCTCAAATTGGGACTTGTTTTGTCCATACTACAAATAATATCAACAATCTCTTACTTGAATTCTCTACTCAAATTTTGATTTTGGCATACATATTCTCCACTCAAATTTAGCATAGACATAAGTTTCCCCACCTTAGCAGATGAGAGAGGGAAATGCCAAGCATTAGGTCTCTGTGATGGAGAACATGATAACTAATAAAGGTCATCTTTATTTTCATAAAATCGTCAAAGGCATGGTGAACATAATGGGAATCCATAACACTCTGAAGATGAGCATAATCAATTTTGTCATCACCAATAACATTTTCATCACCAATAGAAGCTTCTATAACACTTAACATAGTTGTATTTGGAGTATCTGTTACAACCTTTGTCAAAGGTGTCACAACTGCAGTATTTAAAGAAGCATCTGATGTCTCCCTTGGGACTGGGTCAAACAAAGGATTTGAAACACATAATATAGCTTTGTGCACTTTCTTCTGAAAACAATGAGAAGAATCATGAGTACGTTGACCAAATAAAGAACATGGGTCTAGATCAAAAAACAAAACTGATGTATGACCATGACAACCACAATAGGAACACACTTTTGGTTGAACTAGTTTGACATTGGCAAAGGAAGAGTCAAATTGACATGTATTCATAAGCTTTCTAGATACATTTATTTGATTGGTTTTGAATATTGTGGAATGTATAAGACCCAACAAAACCTTGATAACCAAGACTACATTTACCGCTATTGATTTTTTGACATTCCCAAACTCTCACAGTGGGTCTGGATGGAGTAACAGAGTTAGACTCAAGAGGTTTCTACTTTTGTGACTCAAGAGGAGACACTACACCTTTATTCAAGGACCTTTTAGGTTTACTTGCTCCTTATTTTGAGGTTCTAGAAGAAGGTACATCCTTTACATATTTCTTCTATTCTTTAGCAATGGGTGTATTATTTTGTAACCTATCTATCTCTTGTCGAAGCAAGACATATTGAGCATAAAACTGTATAAAAGTAGGCTAAAATTGCCTCCAACACTCAGATATTTGAGTAGCTTCTTCTAAGTTTGCAACCTTAATCCATAAAGATAAAATACCATCTTCATATAAGGTAGATCCCATGATGCTAAATGCAAAAACAACTTAGAGAAAAACCAATACTAATTGGGTTCAATCAATAATCACATTATAATTCCAAAGGCAAAATAAAACTCCTTATATCACCCTTAACATATTTATTTTTTAAAGCATAACTCATATAACCCATTTAAATGATACACACTACAAACAATTTGCCCTTATTCAAAAATCTCATGCCAACAACATATAATGAAAATAGTAGGAAATAAAAAAACTTATAACTCCTTAGATCACTACCTTTGATGGTAATATTTTGAATGTCTCAATCAGACCAAAATATATATTCTCTGTTGAAGTTGATGATTAACTCGAAACACCAGGATCACCTACAAAACCTGAGATTTACCTTCCACAAGAGAAAAAAGCAAAGAGGAATAATTTGCACAATAAGGATGCAATTAATGAAATGGATTAATGAATTACAATGAGAACTTGCTTTTACACTTGCATGTTAGAAAAAAACCCTAATATGACTTAAAATAACCTAAGACTAAAAATAGCCCTAACTCAACATAATAAAGTGTAATTAAATATTTAATTACACCAACAACCCCCCTTAAGTGAAACTTAGGGAGAAATGAAAAACATGCAACTAATGCAAGAATGGGTCTCGGCTACAAGGCCATGTTAGGTACCCATGTACAACAAGAATCTCTCATAAATTAGAGAAAAGGAGAAAAACCAAGTGGGAGAAAACTCCTTGCCAAAAGAGAGTAAATACAACAAGTACATGAACATGTGATGGAAGAAGGACTAACACTAAGACCCCCCAAGAACTAAATCCATCACAAAAGTACAATCATGAATGCCCCCCATAAGAGAGGAAGAAGAGAGAAGGTCTAATGCCCCCCCATAAGTGAGAAGGATGAAACCCCATGCGAGGAAATGTTCCCTCCCAAAATAGAGATGAGAAGAGAGACCATGCAGCCACTCGTCAAGATGACTCCTGTAGTTTTGGAAGATGCTCGAAATATAATAAAGATGAAGACCCATGAACATCGAACAACATTCCTCCCCTTGGGAAGAAATAGAACTACAGATGTGTGCATAATGTCTTCCCATTCTGGATAGGAATATATAGGAAGAAGGATAAATGTCTCTGAACTCTAAACATGATCCAAAGATAATAATGATGCTCCTGAAAACTACTCAAATGTCTCCAATCCACTACAAAATTCTGACTAAATAGGAGGATGAAGAACAATCTTTGAAGAAGAAGATGATGGTGATGCAACTCCATCAAAGCTATGATCAAATAGAAGACAAATGTCCTCAATGTGGTCCTCCAAATCTATAAGATGAGACTCTACAAACAACAATGATATAACAGGTTAATATGCATCCCAACAAGCTATCTCTTGAAGACTGATGATGTCCTACTACAAAGAATTTGATGTAGCAACATGTAATATAGATGTGATCTTGATAAGAGGAGAAGGAGAAGCAAGTGAAGTCTCTGTGTCATCTAAACTAGCAAGACCTGTCAAATATGTAATCTCCTCAACTATATTATCATCAAAAGGTATGCAATCTGCATCATCAAGGGGTATGTGGCAACCCATAGCAAGATCATTTGGGAATGGAGAGATATGTGAGTCTCCATAGATCTCCCAAATGCTAGTCCAAAGAGTGCGTGGGAACTCAATATGTGAGATAGAACACATAGTGTCAAAATCAACACTAGAACCAATCAATCCTACAATATGATCAATATAATTTCCCCATGCAAATTTTGTTCCAAGTGTCTCTGGTTTAGGTATGAGTTCGTAAAGATAAGGCAAAAGATTAAGCCACCTGAAATGTGTCAAGATGCCCTTTTGCCAAGACTCATAATTATCCTTACCTAATGTTACCACAGAAGGGTGAATAGCAAAACCCATGATACCTCCTCAAATAAATCAAATCAAAGAGCAACAATCTAAATATGTATTAATGTTGATAAATGAAGCCCAACAAAACAAACATAACTTCTCCAGGTGCCAAAATGTCAAGAATATCAAACAGAAGCTATAAAACTAACAAACTGAATAAAGAATACCTAGGGCTGAATTTGGAAAAAGTGCATGGATGGTTGTGTAGAGATCCTCAATACCTTTCCAATGCTGTAAGAAACACAAAAATTAGAGATCGACACAAAAAGATACGAGCTCGAAGGCCAAAAAGTGTATCTAGACTTCAAACGGCAATAAATGACACTAGCAGAAAAATTTGGAAAACATACCTACACCACTGGATTGTTCTCGGAACTAGCTTTCTAATGCCTATTTGTTTGCAAACATCTCACTCTGTTTTCTGAAGATATGGAAAAAACAAATAGCCCCCTTGAAACACAAATTAGAGCAAAAAAAGGCCCCCTGTTGCTAGAGTTGGCGAAACTGCCACCAAAAAATAGAGATGCTACCAAGTTTGACTGTCAGTAGACAAATTTGGAATCACTGCCAAAACTGAAGTGTCTACTAAATCTAGTAGAAGACTTAGATACGGCCAAAGATGCCCTAACCGCCAAACTCGCCTCCAAATTTGGTGATTGCAAAAAAAAGCATCTTGCATGTATGGATTCTAAGGTACTGGTATAGAGGTGGGCGTAGATATTTTTGATTGATTTTTTATTTAATAAATAAAAAAACCATATATGAAAAGCTAGGCAATTGATCTTTTTTATTAAAAAAATATAGATTTGTGTGGGGGGCAAAGCCAGGCCACACAACCCTTAAAGGGGTTCGCGGCCCCAAAAGGGGTCTGTAGTCCCAAATAGGGTGTAGGCCCCTAAGGGACCACAACCCTTATGGGGCGCAAGGCTCAAAGGGCCTGCACCTGTAGGTACGGGGGCCTGTGTAGCGCAGGTACCCCAGTTCTAATTTTTTTTTTGCCTTTTTTGAAAATTTTTGCAATTCCTTTTAAAAATAAAACCTGCTATTTTGTTAATAAAAAATTCAATATATATTTTTTGAAATTTTTTTTGAACAATGCAGGAAAAAAAATATTTTTTTGAAGAATGTCACCTTGATCTATGTGCTGGGTAGGCCGTCGGGCTTGCCTAGCAAAAACAATTTTCCCCAGATGAGGCTGAGGCCGATTTTGACAATTTGATAGTTGATATTAAGGTTTTAGGTCACTCTGAGTGCAATGGTGAGGTCTATTTGGGCTCGAAATGCTCCAAAAAATAGCTTTCCTTCGGAACCTGAAAACAAGCACCTGCTGAAACCATTGCAGATTTGGCCTATGAAGCTCAAATCAAGCCAAATAAAAGGTTAATCTGGCCTACAAAGCTCAAATCAAGCCAAATAAAAGGCTAATTTGACTATTTTGACTACTTTGAATCCAATGGAATACTCTATTTTACACAAAAAACACACCCAGTAAATGGCTCTTGTTTGAATTTTTCTCCAAATCTGAGAAGGGGCTTGTAGATTTGCTCTGATACCATGTTGAAGTTGATGATTAACTCAAAACACCACACCTGCAAAACCTAAGATTTACTTTCCACAAGAGAAAAAAGAAAAGACGAATTTGCACAATAATGATGCAATTAATGAAATGGATTAATGAATTACATGTGAGAACTTGCTTTTATATTTGCAAGTTAGAGAAAAACCCTAATATGACATAAAAATAACCTAAGACTGAAATTAGGCCTAAGTCAACTTAATAAAGTGTAATTAAATATTTAATTACACCAACATTCTTTGCTTCTATGTTCACACCTTTCTTTTCCTTCATGCGCTACATTAAATATTAAGAGATGAAAATTTATATCCAATGCCTTACTGACTTGTTTATTCTATTAAAAATTGCATTTGATTTCATTTCACAAATTCATACTCTTGCTTGAGATCCTTTTCCAATGACATATGCTAAAATATTGAATTGAAGATTTATACATCAAAGTGACTTTACCACTTCTGTTGTTGAAAACGTTGGGTTATCAACAACTACGGAGAATGCACCTTCAAAAACCTTCAAACTCACCTCCACATTCAGACTTTCTCCACACAAGAAATGCCCATTCTCTTCGATAAGTAGTAAAAAGTTTTTAGTGGCAAGAGGAATACAGTTTCAAAATTTTCACATCAATTATTTGATTACCAAGTTCCTTCTCCATGCACAACATTGGTTAGTAAACTCTTAGCCAAAAAAACTCCATGCACTCACCTTCAAACTTCTAAATGTTGCACACCCGCTTTAAACTTCTTGTTCCATAAATCGCTCTCATTCTTTCAGATATTAGCTTCTTCAAAATTTTGTGCCTGACATACATGTGGATACACTTATTTCATTCAGATACCAGCTTCTTATGTAGTCACCTCCAAACAACTTTCTACATGTTCAAATTTCCATACCCAAAATCAATGCAATGCAAATGGAAAGGGCTCTAAAAATTGGATGCAGCCATGCCTTAAACAACTCTCACACTCATGTCTTCTTGCTCTCAAATGGAAAATTCCAAAATAGAGGAAACGCCATACAAGACTCCTCAATCCCCTTCCATGATTTTTACTGCAGCTCTGATACCACTATTAGGCCCAAATGAAATGGAAGAATAGAATGGTAAAATTGTATTGAGATTCAAAACAAGATTACAATGTCGTTTATATAGGAAGAATAATAGTTCCTCCCATGACTATCTAAACTGGAAAATAACTAGAAAATAGATTACAAAAGTTAACCCTGAGGATTAACACATTAACACACTGTATGTGAGATATCAAGGGATAAATATCATAAATAATATTCATATGTGATAGTTCCACTTTTGGTTTTGGCTTTTACTAAGTATGTTTAAGTCACATAGGCTTATGTTGTTCATGAGTGGATAAAAAAAATCATTTCCTTCTTTAGACAACCATGTATTTCAAACAATGTGAACCACATAATATGCACATACAAATGATTTTATATCTTTGACTAATGGAATTTTAAATGTGCAATTGATGACCGAGAAGTGTCAACAATATTAGAGGTTTGTGCCTTTATTCATCTATCAACTGACCTAAGAAAAGAAGAATTCTAATTTTACCAATTCTAATAATTGTTTTCATGGAGGTGGTGAGAAAAATAGGGATTTGCTATGAATAACCCAACATACTTTTGGGTGAAATTTTGTCTTTCAACTTAACATCTTTCTCACCTTTATTTCCTATCTCTTATCAAAGTTCTATGATTTCTTTTCTATCTAAATCTATCCATGGATTTCCACCCTAATTTTGCTCTATAGTTATTATCAAAAGCTTCTTGTTCTCTCTAGATATGGAAATAATTCTTTAGAAGGAATCTAATTTATATATGTTCCTAAGAGAAACCGTTTTCTATGGTAAAATATATTCCAAGTTTTTGCACCAATTTTGAAGAGAATAGAAGAAGCTTCGAGCCTCTAATCAAATCACCCAAAAAAATGTCATGAAAGTATATGCAATATTAAAGAAAAAAATGGCATCCATAGCATGTAGAGAGGAAACTTCCAACTAACATACAATAGCAAGTAATATGTATTACACATGGCACAAGTCATATATCATCGAGCTCATTCATGCATGCATGACAAGGATAAATGCTAAGCATGAATTATAAATTTCAAAAATCAATATAAAAGATCTAACTATTAGTGGTAAATCCTTGTATGACCCTGCTTGTCATGTTTATATATTTCTACATTAGAAGTTGCTGCAATAATTTTTAAGTCAACTATTCAAATTTAAGTAAGAAAATTAACTTGTCCATATTTTATGATGAATTTCAAGGATGAAGATGCACAATTGAAGTTTCTAATGAATCTCCCAATTTATGAATCTTCAAACCAACATAGGAATGCACACTGAAGATGGAAAAAGATTGAAGGCAAAATAATGGAAGATAATGTAAACACGATACCTTAACCTTGAATCTTCACTTCTCCTTGATAGAGTGGAGGTAACATGCACCCAAATGCAAGCTAGCTTTCCTCAATGATATGATATTTATTGATATGTTGATTACTCAGTATTTCAACAACATAAATTTGCATAATAGGAAGGCTTATGGAGAAATTTTCATAGCATGATGTTACTATGGATATGGATATGTATAGGCTTAGATGAGGGTTAATTTATAGATACTTGATTGATGGGATGGATGGTTAGGATTAAGAGGTGGAGGATTAGGGCAAGGATGGAAGATTCTAGGGCTCATCCTTATGTGAACGGTTGAGATTAAGAGGTTTAGTTTGAATTGGATGGTTAGGATTAAAAGATAGTTTGAATTTTGTGCAAGTGGACAAGGATGAAGACAAGTGGGAGATAATTGAAAATTATTTAATCAATTATGAGAGACATGTGACATGGGAGGATAAATTAATTAATTAAATAAGATTTATTTAATTAATTTTGGCTAAGAGGGATAATGTGAGGATAAATTAAATAAATAAATATTTAATTTATTTAATTAATTTGGATAAAAGGGAAAATAGATAAATGAATTAAATAAGTATGATTTATTTAATTAATTTGAGATAAAGTGGGACCTAGGACAAATGTGTTGCAAGGTGATATTGACAATGTCGAAACTGGGTTAGGAGGTGTCAAAAGTGATGTGGGATATGTCTCTAGGACATGGTCAGTTTCAGGTGTCTACACACACCAAATAGATAAATATAGAAAGAAAATTTAAAAGCCATAGTGATCCTAGTTTCTTAGGTGTTCATGTTGGCGCACATAGTACATAACAAACAATAAAAATCATACAGATGACTAGTATACCTGTTTCCATGAATAATTGCTTGGATGACTGGTTAAAATCACTCCATTCTCTATTTATTTCTTGTACATTAATATCTCGCTCACTCTGCTAAGTTTTTTGCTACCTTCACTTTAGGAATTTACTCATTTCTAATATCCTTCTAGTAGGACAACTCTATTTTTTCCCCAAAATCTAATTCTAATGTGTGTAAAAATAAATAAATACAGTTGTCTATTTTTTCTTTTTCCATGTGTCCAAATAGTTATATCACCTTATATTAATAACAAGGAAGAATTAAAGAAAAAATAAAAATCCAAACCCAATGATCTCTCTCTCTCTCTCTCTAATCTATTTAAATTTTTTTAGCTTCAATTTAGAAATCAAATCTTAATTAAATCAATCAAATATTTTTCTTTTCTTAATATGTCAATTAATTTAATTTATTGTTATATATATATATATATATATATTCCAACTCATAGTTAACGTAAATAAGAAAATAAATTAACTTAATTAGTTCAATTTACACATATGCATCCTAAAATAAATATACCTAGGTGAGTGTGTGAACAGATCCCTTCATATCACGTCACCTTCAAATGACTAAATCCTTCTTCTTGATGACACACTCTCTCTCTCTCTCCAACTTGAGAGAGCGTTAGTATTTCTTGTCGTACTTATAAAAATAGAACACATAGTTAGTTATCATCATAATCAAGAATACAATTTGATTTATCAAAATTTGACATTTAAATATTATTAACAATCATGTCATAATTTGACATTCATGTTATTATGGAAAACACAGAACAATTTGTGTTATTTGAAGTAATTTCAACTAACCATTTTAAAAGATAACCATAATCAAATATCTATCTTGATTATTCAATATTATTCAAATATTTAACTTGGCATAACAAATGAGATGTGACAAATAAGTTAAAATGTATGGAATTCATGAAGGTGGGAGTAAATTTGGATTGATAGGGATCACTGGAGGAACCAAATTTAGCATAATAGTGTGCCACATGTCATTATATAATTATATTAAGACAATCCATCAAAATAAGCCCAAAAGTAAATGGGATTTGGTAAGGGTATACATATTTTTCCATTAAAAATATAAGCTTACTGAAGCATTAATTGTTGGTGTAATTAATATTTAATTACACTTTATTAAGTTTACTTAGGGATTTTTAAAGTTATTTTAGGTTTTTCTATCTTGCAAATATAAAAGCAAGATGTTATATGTAAATTATAATTCCAATTCATTAATTGCATTGACTATTATCCAAAATCATTCTCTTGTGTTTTTCTCTCTTGTAGAAGGTAATCCTAGGTTTTGCATATGTTCGTAGCACCTTGAGTCAATTAGTGACTCTAACATGGTATTAGTGCATGAAATGTACAAGCCCCTTCTCAAATTCAGAGAAAATTAAGAAAGAGTTTTTTGCGGGGTTTCTTGAGCAAAATCAACCTTTTCATTGCATCCAAAGAAGCTGAAAAAGTTAGATTAGCCTTTTGTTTGGCTTGATTTGACCACCAGAGGCTAGATTTATAAGGGTTTGAATTTTCTAGATCCAAAGGGTAGAACAACTTCAGAGTGTTTTGAGCCAAGTCTGACCCTGTCATCAAACTTAAAAGGGCCAAATACCCTAAAACTACCTGTCAAATCATCAAAAAATGCCTCATGAGCATTAGAGGAATTTTTTATTCCTAGCGTTGTATGACCCACTCTATAGAATTTTTATCAATTTTTTTTAAAGTATAGGGGTACTATGTGCCCCGAAACAGGACACACAAGCCTAGTTTTGGGTGCCCTATCTAGAAGTAAGGCTAGTTCAAGCCTCTTTTGGGTCGCCCAGATAGAGATCCAATAGTGCAAGATAGAAAATCAAACCATTGGGCCTTGAAACCAGCTGCCACCAAATAGAGGTACCTGATATTTTTGCTTGAAGTTAGATCTATTTTAAAAACCCTTTTTTTTGAAAAAGTGCATACAAGTGGTAATTTTTTTGAACAAGGGGGAATATTCTTGAATTGTGAGGGGTATATTGTAGTTTCTCTATCATTGTTTGTATATATATCATGGAACAACCCAAACTTACACCACTCGCCCCATACAACTATCATGGGTGGAAAAAACAAATGGAGATCCATATGAAGAAATTAAGGTTATTTAGAGTGACTATGGGTACACAACTTGAACCAACAAGTATACAAGAAAGAGAAAATGGTACAATAGATGTGATGATGCTTTTGGAACATCATGCCAATCAATTTCACCTGATCTACTTTTTCATGTTGAATCTGGCATGACACCAAATGAAGTATGGAACCAACTGGAGCATTTGTTTGGTAAGTAAGATACCTTGAGGAATTTTTACTTGGAGAATGAACTTATTGGTTTGAATATTATAGATTTTTATCTATAGAATCCATGACTGCTTCACCAAACTCAAACCACTCAGATTGTAGCTGAAATAATGTGGTATTCAGAAAGAGGACACCTAGTTGATTCTTTCTATCCTTGTGAAACTTGGCCCTGATTATTCTGTGTTTGTGTCTACCTTCTATGCTACTATGGATTCTCTCAGTACTACATTCAAGATGCCTTTAGTTGATGATTTTGCTACATCACTCACCAGGGAGTAGGAAAATTTAGTACAAATGGGCGCATTGAAGACTTCCAAACCACAGGCTCTTATTACAAATCAAAGCTCAAAAAATCTAAAGGTTTCAATTAGCAAAGGAAGGAAACAAAAAGGAGGATTTCAAGAATAATGAGAAAGCCAAGGAATTACCATCATAGCATACCTTTGAGTTTATTTCCTCTTCCAAAGGGGAATCATCTAAGAAGGAGAAACCCATGTGTGCATATTGTAAGAAATGTGGACATGTTGAGCATAGGTGTTATGAAAAAAAGATTGATGAGTTGGCACATTTACTTTAGGAGCACAATATCTAGTTGTCATCATCGATTACATCTATCCTCTTCTTTGACACCATCATCATCTACATAGTTAGGGACAATTGGAGTAGCACATGGGGTAGGAAAATCACTCTTGGCATCTTCTAGTCCTACATCAGGGAGATGGCTTCTTGATTCAGGAGCCTCACATCATATGGATTCATCACAGGGTATGTTCTCTTGTTTTGAGCCTTACACTTCACCACACATTTTGATGGGTAACAACACATATATGCATGTTTGTGGGAAAAGATCTATTGACATGGGAGAAGTTAATTTCAATGATGTACTTTGCATTCCATCCTTGTCAACCAATCTCCTTTCCATATATTAGACTGCACATAGTGGTATATAGAAGATTATTGAGTCCACACCCGATTCAATGATCATTAGGGATTTGGAGAGTAGATAGTTTATTGCAATTGGGACGGCTGATCATGAATCTCACTTGTATGATTTTTCCTATTTTTCTCCTAATGATGTTGCAGTTCCATTGACTAATATTCATACTTATGCATCAAGTGTGAATAATATTTTTGAGGAGAAGTTTGGTCACTTACACCTTGTAGTTCTTGATACTTGTGCCAAGATTTCATCTCCTCTACCTCCTACTTCTTTAGAGACCAGTATTAACATGGATTCCACTACTTCAGTTGAACATGATTATTCTAGTTTTTCAGATTCAACTTTGTGGAATGATTTTTTGACAGGTATATCAACATTGTTTCATGAGTCTCATATTGTACATTTTGAGGACAGACTTGAGGATATCTATTTCCTCTTCGATGATAGTTATAGCACACCTATTATCACATCATCACAAGCTTTGGATATTGTTCCTCACCAGTCTACGTAGGTTTTTAAATTGGTTACACCTCATTGCATTGTGACATCCTTTGATTTTGACATGTGGACACTTAAAGTAGTTTTGAGAGGCACCCATCATGAGACTTCTTCCCTCCTCTCTATTCTTGGAGATGTAATTTCTTATACATATGCCATTGGATCTATTTCTTCCCAAGGGGATAAATGTAGTTTATCTAGGTATCAGACATTCTTCAGTATTAATATCCAAGCATTCACCATTAGTGCGAGAGTTACTTCTTTATGGGGGGAATCTTTACTCTCTCTTTCTCTCCTATGGAGAGGTGATTGATTTTCTATTTTAGTTGGATCTAGTCCATGGGGGGTCATATTGAGTCCTTCATCCATCACTTCTTTTTATGTTTTCTCTCTTTTGGAGAGGGTTTTTTTCCTATGGGTTTTTCTCCTTTACTCTTGTTGTGAGATTTTTTTTGGGCATGGCTACCTAATATGGTCTTGTAGTTAGGACCCATCTTTGTATTATTTGCATGTTTCTCATTATTCCTAAGTTGCATTTAAGGGGGTGTTGTTGTAATTAATATTTAATTACACTTTATTAAGTTTACTTAGGGATTTTTTAAAGTCATTTTAAGTTTTTCTATATTGCAAATATAAAAGTGAGAAGTCATATGTAAATGATAATTCCAATTCATTAACTACATTCAATATTGTGTAAAATCATTCTCCTATGATTTTTTTCTCTTGTAGAAGGTAATTCTAGGTTTTGCAGGTGATCCTGGTAGTTTGAGTCAATCAGTGACTTTGACATTAATAAATGGCTTATATACCTTTCTAAAATAATAATGCAATAATATTAAAAGGCCCTTCAAGTCTTATAAAACAAGAGCTACAATGAAACCAAGTTCCTAGTAAAATTTGTCAATGAAATTTTGTTGAAGTTGTTAGCATGGATTTCTAAAAGTTGTCAATTGTAAGGTGGGTGTATAAATCTATAAATAATCTTGCTTACTAGTCTAGATTAACATTAAATACACAACTAGATTGATCACCTTGGCTTGAGGTTACACATTTTAAAATACAAGAAAAATGCCTCAACTAGATTTTGTCTAATGGAATGTGATCATTGTAGCATATGCTCAAAATAGATTTATTGGATATGTTAAAATGGATTTATTGGATATGTTAAAAATGGATTTATTGTAGATGTAATGAAGCATATCCTAAAGTGGAAAAAAGTAAATGAAGAAGAAAAGCATTGTAGCTAACAAATAATTGAGCAATTGTTATTAGCATTAGGATCTCTCTATAATGTTTGTAGAGAGATTTTAACTTGTTAGATCTACTATCAATATGCCACTATAATTGTTAAATAAGATTACTTATGTGAAATTACAAGGATTCATTAATTGTAGATTTCCTATTATCAAATCTTTCTTTGATGCCAAATCTTGAAGGTAATGTAAAGCATAATGTGGAATATTCCTATTATTCAATGCCATTTAAATATAAATGCTGAAATGTTATGACAATAATGAAAAATTAGGTTTTGAGTTGTGTCTAAAGAATCCTGCAATTCCCTAAACCAGATGAGATGACTAAGAAATAATATAAATCTAAAAATAAAAATGTGGCAGACATGGCATTAAAACAACCTACATACTTTATTTGATCTCTATGAATGATAAGCACACCCCTAAACCTATAAGAAAACATAATATGGAAAGTGCACCTAATGGCTACACAATCAAACCAATATAAATTTTGATTTGGAAAACTATGTACATAGACTTGCTCCCACACTTGCTCCCACACTGGAACCATGCCCACACCCATTAAAAATGGTAAACTTGAGTAGTCTAATAATATGGATGGGTTATATAATTTTAAACAACTTTATGGTTGTAATGATATTATAAGAGCTAAAGAAAACTATAACTTTATTTTATCACTTCCTAAACCCTAGATCTCAAATATAACACAAATAGTTAAATATGACCAATCATATCTCTAATGTGAAAAGAAAAAACACTTAAAATGTTGGTAAAATAATCTATGCTATTTATATAAATTAATTTTCTTAAATTATCATTATTGCAGACCACTTTAACGAGTGACTGAAATGTAGAAAAAAATGGTCTTCTAGATCTTGCATAAGTATCTAATAATCTCCAACACATTTTCTTGTTGAAGGCTCATGATCTTTGTGTAAAATATGTGAACTTCATCATATCCACCCATTATGAACTCTAAACACTTACAACCCTTACAATACAAGATTTATAATTCAAATGCAAGTCTATAGGACGAAACATGTCTTCATAATTACATGCATGTAAACACTTGTAGTTTAGCACATCAAATCATGAATCAATTATCTCATATCAAACTTGTAAAATTAGGTTTGAAACTAGACAAGTCTCATAGAGTGACGAGAATAGAAAATTCCTAATAAATTTTGTTGCATAAAGATTTTAGATTTAATAAATTCAATCATGAAATAAAGTACTTAAGGATTGGTAATGTACAATTATATATTGTAATTCCTTGGTTAAAGTAAATATATTCTCTTTGAATAGCATTGTATTGTTCAAGCATTTTCTCAAACACTATCCACATGTCATGAAGCCTTTCCCTTGCACCCATCCCACAATCATGGTTATCCAAGAGACAAAATTTCATTCAAGCATTTTTTTAGACACAACATGTGCACTCTCCTATTGCAAGTATGTGATAATTGGTGTTGTCATTGATGTCAACATATTTGTGTTGTTATTGGTGCCAACTGTATCATCTGATATTGTTGTTTGTTGATTGATTAAAGAACACTATTTGAGTATTTTGCTCCGCATTTTCTCTGTATTGAAGACCAAAGCATGAGCTTTGGATATGATTTAGAGAAGTGTTTGAAAATGCTAAATCAAGAATTTGGTGGTCCAGATCATTGTGTAGAAAAATTTCTATTCACCAGTTTGAAGACTATGCCTGGTAATGTTTGCAGAGTGACATGGAGATAGTAGTTTGCTCCGCAGGTTGGAATTTGGTCTTGCATTTTTGGACTTAATCGTATAAGGTCCTTAGCTATCTTCATTCCAAAGGATATGTTATTTGGTGCTCGAGAAAGCAAGTTACTGATTAGAAGAGTTTGATAGTGTCTGTTGAAAAGCAGTCTGTGATTTGTCTTCAAGTGATATATGTTGTCTTCAATTGAGATCTGTTATGGTTGGATTTGTCAGCTCCCAAGTGATTCTATGTTGTTCATAGATGTCTCCATAATGTATTAAAGGCATGTGCTTGATGCACAAGCTACAATGAAGATCTTGCAAGCATGTATCTAAGTGTTCTTGATGTTGTGCACTAGTTCTGGCTCACCTAGTTAGTAACACTTGTTGCGGAGGGGATTCGTGGATTGTAGAAGCATGTCCAAGCATGTGAAGATGTGTTTGGGTCTAAGCTAAGCCACACAATGTTCATCCTTCATTCATTTGCTCTACAAGTTTGTTTAGGTCTAGTCCTAATTTGATTTATGTATGTTTTTCGACCTTGGAGATAGTTCCAATGGTTGTAGAATGTAATGCCGACCTTGATGTACATTCCAAGGTTGATGATAGGTATAAATGAATGCAATGAATTCATGAATAAGGTGACAAGTTGCGAAGATAAAGTTTGAATTGTAAAAGCATAACATAACAAAGGACATATTGTGCTTCAATGGAACTAAACTTAGGCATGGTGTAGATACTACTATATTAGTTTATCCTGGCAGTGATCTAACCCTAGTAGTGAGTCAACCCTCAGTAGTGAGCCAACCCTTAGCAGTAATCCACCCTCTTGGCAGTGAGCCTTTCATTTGGGAAATGAGTCTATTTTGATATTTGGTATTATTACTATCATTATATTGTGAGCTAACACTCATCGTGGTTTTTCCCTGTTTAGGGTTTTCCACTTAAAAATGTGGTGTTTATGTGTGTATGGTGTTGATGTGTTCATGTTTTGATTCTACTATTGATGTTTAATGTTCATAACAAAGTAAGGAGTTAAATTAAGTGAATGTGAAAGTGATATTGTGTAAAGAAGTTAAAGTTTTTGATACAATTCATTCACCCTCCTCTTAGTTGTCTTATGCCTTTTAACTTTTGGTATTAGAGAAAGGTTCCTTGGAAGAAATCCTAATAGCTTAAGGTTGATCCAGGATGGCACATAAGAAAGACATTCCTCAATTTGATGGATCTGACTATGCCTACTAGAAGGTATGAATACAAAGTTATCTTATATCTATTGGTTATCATGTTTGGATAATGGTTAAAGATAAGTACACACTACCTAAAGATGGGCCATAGTCTAAAGAAGAGATTAAAGATTTTTAGGCCAATCATAAAGCTAAAAATGCTCTATTAAATGCCTTGTCTAACACTAAAATGGCAAAAGTACTGGATCTGGAAACTACTCATGAGATTTGGGACAATTTGAAGAAAATTTATGAAGATGATGCATCTATAAAGAAGGCTAAATTGTAGAACTTGAAGACCACATATGAAACCATGCGAATGGCTAAAGATGAGAACATAACAAGCTACATACAAAAGATTGATGAAGTTGTCAACAACATCAGGAGTCTTGGTGGAAAATTGAAGGATAAGGATGTTGTAGATAAGATACTCAGAACTCTTCCCAAATCTTATAGTCACAAGGTATCTTCCATTGAAAAATTGTTTGATATGGGTAAACTTTCAAAAGATCAATTGCTTGGTAAGTTGATTGCTTTGGAGATGAGAGAATTTGGTACTACTGATGGCCCAGTGAAAATTGAGGCCAAGGAAGAAACAATTGCTAGATCCGATAAATATGCTATGGAATTAGATGAAGAAGATTTAGCAGAGGTTGAAGCTAAATTTTCAAGTAGAATAAAAAGGGGCAACAGAGGAAAATTCAAAGGTAAGTTACCATTCAAATGTTTCAATTGTGGTAAAATTGGTCACTATGCTTCAAGATGTCCTGACAAAGCTTTGAAAATCAATGAAAGTAAAGGAAATATGGTAAGAAAGAGTTACTATGTTAGAGATGATGATGGTGTAACTAATGATGAATCTAATTTTGATGATGGTAATAGTAGTGAATGCTTGTTTATTGCACTTAGAGAAGAACCCATTTCTGCTAATCTTGTAAGTTGTGTGAAGGAATGAAGTCCAGGAGAGTTGTTTGCATTTCATACTGAAAAGGAAGATGTATGGATCATAGACAATGGATGTTCAAATCACATGACAAGAGAGAAGAGTAAGTTTGTTAAGTTTGAAAAGCATGATGGAGGACTTGTTAGGTTTGGTGATGATGTAGCTGGTAAGATTTGTGGAAAAGGATTTATTACTTTTGATGGCAAGCATAATACAGATGATGTTCTTTATGTCAATGGCTTAAAACATAATCTTCTAAGTGTTGGACAAATGTGTGACAAAGGATATAATCTTGTGTTCAATGAAAATGGATGTAAGATAAAGAATAGCTCTAGAACCTTAATTGCTGCTGGTAAGAAGACTCATGGTAATGTCTATAATTTGAAAGATGCTAAAAATTGTTGTTTGTTGGCTAAGATAGATGAAAGTTGGCTATGGCATAGGAGAATGTGTCACATTAACTTTAATAATTTGGTTAGAATAAGCATTGCTCAAGATGTAAGAGACCTACCAAAGATTATGAAGCCTACCAATGTTATATACAAAGAATGCTAGTTTGGGAAGATGACAAACACTAGTTTCAAGAGCAAAGAACAATCCTCTACTAGTTTACTGGAGTTGGTGCATACAGACCTATGTGGTCCTACAAGAACAAGAAGTCTGCAAGGTGAAAGGTATTTCATGCTTCTTATGGATGATTTTTCAAGAATGACTTGGGTTACTTTCCTTAGAGAAAAAGTAGAAGCATTAGATAAGTTCAAGGCATTCAAAGCTATGGTTGAAAATGAGTTGGATTTGAGAATCAAGTGCTTAACGTCTAATAGAGGTGGTGAGTTTACTTCAAGTGAGTTCAATACTTTTTGTGAAGAATATGGAATAAATAGACATTTGTTTGCCCCTCAAACTCCTTTAAAAAATGGAGTGGTTGAAAGGAAGAATATAAGTGTTCAAGAAGCTGCCAGAACAATGATCAATGAAGTAGACCTACCGAAACTGTACTGGAAAGAAGCAATACACACTACTGTCTACATTCAAAACAAAGTGTAAATTAGATTAGAAGAAACAAAAACACCTTATGAGCTGTGGTATGGTAAAACTCCTACTGTCAAATACTTGAAAGCTTTTGGAAGCAAATGCTACATTAGAAGAGATGAAGAATTAGGAAAGTTTGATGCTAGATGTGATCAAGGCATATTCCTTGGGTACTCTACTAAGATCAAGGCTTACTGGTGCTATAACAAAAGACTAAGAAAGATCATTGAAAGTGCAAATATGAAGGTAGATGAAGATATTCAACTAGATGGATATGAGTCATATGGATTAGTTGATACAAAAAAGGTTGAAAAAGGAAAAGAATAGAAAGTTCAGACTGAACTGCAAGCTTCTTCTTCAGAAGAAGAAATTCAAGATGAAGCCTTGGTAAGAATTCCTAAAACTCCAAAGTATGTTCAAAGTGATCATTCTAAAGATCAGATTATTGGTGACAAAAGGAAAGGTGTGATGACAAGAAGCAAGACTACAAAAGAACAAGTAAATCTCTATCTGCTTTCAAAGGTGGAACCTAAAATAGTAAATGAATGATGTACTGATGAACATTGGGTTAAGGCAACGAAAGAAGAATTAATGTAGATTGAAAGAAACAAAACTTGGAAACTTCTCCTTAGACTAGCTAACAAGAATGTGATTGGAAAAAAGTGGGTTTTCCAGAACAAACCAAATGAAGTTGGAGACATTGTGAGAAACAAGGCAAGACTTATGTGTAAAGGCTACTCACAAGTGGAAGAAATTGACTATGAAGAGAGTTATGCTTCAATGACAAGAATGGAAGCTATCAAACTTTTTTGCATTTGCAGCATATAAAAACTTCAAGGTATATCAGATGGATGTGAAATCCACCTTCCTAAATGGTGAGCTAGAAGAGGTCTACATAGAGCAACCAGATGGGTTCCAGTTATTAGACAAACCAGACATGGTATGCAAGTTGAAGAAGGCCTTGTATGGATAGAAGAAAGCTCCCAGAGCTTGGTATGCAAGACTAGATAAGTATCTCTTGCAATAGGGTTTTAGTAAAGGGTTTGCATATACTAATTTGTATATCAAGGTAAGCAAAGATCAAATCCTGATTATTGAAGTCTATGTAGATGATATCATATTTGGTGGAAATGAAGAGATGTGCAAGAATTTTTCAAATGCAATGCAAAAAGAATTTTAGATGTCTATGTGGTGAGATGAACTTCTTTCTTGGACTGCAAATCAATCAAACAGATAAAGGCATTTTCATTTCTCAATCAAAGTATGTCAGGGAATTGTTGAAGATGTTTTGAATGGAGGACTCTAAACTAGTATGCACTCCTATGGTTACTGGTTGTAAGCTAAGAAAGAATGATGAATCTCCTAAAACTGATCAAAGCAAAAATAGATCAACGAATGGAGTACTACTCTACCTAACTGCTACTAGACTAGATATCATGGATGCAGTCTATCTTGTGGCCAGATTTCAATCAAATCCTAGAGAATCACATGTGATGGTAGTAAAGAGGATATTCAGGTGTTTGAAACAATAATTTTTCTTTAAGTGTCTATACAAATGCAAATTGGTTTGGATGTACTGATGATAGGAAAAGCATAGGTGGAGATGCATTCTTCCTTGGAGATAGGAAATTATCTTGAATTAACAAGAAACAAGAATCAATCTCCTTATCTACTGCAGAAGCAAAATATATTGTTGTAGTATCATGCTGCACTCAGGTGCTATGGATGAAACAGACCTTGAAGGATATCAAAGTTGAGTACGATGAGTCAATCCCTATTATTTGTGGTAACACAAGTGCCATAAATATTTCAAAGAATCTAGTGATGCATTCAAAGTGAAAGCACATTTTAATCAAGTATTACTTTTTGAGGGAGAAAGTTGCAAAGAATGACGTGAAACTTGAGTATGTACCTACAAAAGATCAAGTTGCTAATATATTCACTAAGGCTCTTCTAAAAGATACATTTGAGTATCTCCTATAAAAATTAGGGGTTATTGCCCCTCCTTCCTTGAACTAGATGCATAAGAAGATGCATCAGTCCAGTGTGCTTCAAAGTAGATTTCTCTTTTTGGACTGATGTTGGAGGCTACCTATCAAGGGGAGTAGGTAGTAGGTTGAGATGATTGTTGCTTTTAGGAGGAGTAAAGAATGGTTATAGAGTAGTAGTGTGCAAGTATGTGTAGTAGAAGATGTGATTCCCTTTTCCATTGATGTCAAAGGGGGAGAGAGATCATGTGAAAAACTTAGGGAGAGAAAGAGTCTAGATGTCTAAAAAGAAAGGGGGACTTCTGATGCAAATTTGTGTCTTGATGGTGGAAGATGTTTTTCATATCATATCTTTCCATTAATGACAAAGTGGGAGATTGTTGCAACTATGTGCTAATTGGTGTTGTTATTGATGTCAACATGTTTGTGTTGTCATTGGTGCCAACTGTATCCTCTGATATTGTTGTTTGTTGATTGATTAAAGAACACTGTCTAAATGTTTTACTGCACATTTTCTCTCTATTGAAGACTGGAATATAAGATTTGGATATCATTTAGAGAACTTTTTCAAGATGCTAAATCCAAAATTTGGTGGTCTGAATCGTTGTGTAGAAAAATTTCTATTCACTAGTTTGAAGACTGTACCTGGTAATGTTTGTAGAGTGATAGGGAGATAGTATTTTGCTCCGCATTTCTCCGCAAGTTGGAATTTAGTCTTGTAGTTCTAGACATAAGCTTATAAGGTCCTTATCTATCTTCAATCCAAAGGATTTGTTATTTGGTGCTTTAGAAAGCAAGTGATGCAGAGCATATAGGTAATAGTTGATGAAGTTCAATCAATGAACCTAGATCTTAATGCTTCCTTCTAGAGGTTTAAAAAGGTGATGTGTTTACAAGCCTACACAAGGCTGTTCAAGGAACTGACCTAGCCTAAGACCACACCCTAGGTCTAATCACACAGGCTATTCAACCTTCTTTTGGGGAGTCACTACTCTACCCAACTCATAGGCACAATACACCTTCAAGGACTTACAATCTACTACCAAATGCTCCACCAACAGGGACTTCAAACATCAATTAACATTTACTAGTCTAGGACATGAATGAGACAAGGTCTCTAACCAAAAATCTAAATCTTATATCAAGGAGAATAGTGAACAACAAACTGTCTCTTGACTGTCTTAAAAAAAATAGTGTTTAAAGAAGATTAAACCATGTAGCCCAAGAGGATGCTTAACACAACACTAAGTGCTTATAACTCCAAATGACCTTCACCTCTAAATGTATAATCTAAATACCTATATTGTTCATGTACTATTCCTCCAACATGCAGACTGTACTGTACCACTGGCATACAGAAAACAATACACTATCTTTTTCTTGACAACATACTGCTTTTTCTTCTGGAAAATAGGTCTAGTTGAGGTTAGGATAAGGAAATGGAACAAGGATCCTTGCCCTAGGTCAGTTGGACTCCTGTACAGGTCTACCTTCACTCCAAAACTTAGAAATCAACCTCCATTTAATCAGATATTTGACTATTCTGGTATTCTCCCTGTCTTCTGCCAATGCATAGCTACCTAGTCACCATTTTTTGACTAGTTAGAAGCATGCCATACACCTTGGAGGGAGGAGAGTAACCTTTCAAACAACAAAAACATGAAACCTAATCTAATTTCCTCCATCTCCTTGAAAATGGATGATCACCTTCAGAGGACAGAGAAAAAATGAACCATTTTGTCCCAAAACCCTTGGTATGGAGGGTTTAAACTAGTTTTTACAAAATAGACTGAAACAAATAGCACAAGATGTTTCAAGAGCTCAAACTACATGCAAATGGAAGCTACTTCAAAGATCTAACACATTTTCCAAACCTTATTCCTTGAGCAGTCCGTACCAGGCCGTACAGAATGGCTGTCTATAGGAAAAACACAGAAATCACTATTTTTGAATCTAAAAAAACTCCTCCTTCCATTCTTGTCGGCATGTTCATACAATCAGATATTTATGGAAAGTTTTTGGAACCTTTCCTCTTCATTTCCAACCATACAACTGGCCATGAAAGGCAGTGAAACATTGGAAAATTGCTTTTTCTTAAAAACAACTAAGTTTCAAAGGAGAATACCTAGAAAATAGGCCTAAACTAACTCTAAAATGGACTAGTCAATTAAAAAGAACTAAGTCCTTATTACATAGCAAGAGAATGGCTTTCAAAGCCTTAGAGGAAATCAAAAATAACAAGACCACAAAACATGATATAGTCAAAAAATGACTAAAACTGAAGCTCCTGCACCATACTCCCCCTGTGGGAAAAACTCAAGTCCCTTGAGTTGCTAATTGTTGAAGTGTCATGCCATGCTTCAAGATATCTATTTCAGTCATCTAGGTGGCCTCTGAATTAGGAAGATCCTTCCATTTTACCAGGTAGTCTTTATAGACACCTCTCCAAGTCTTCTTGACAACTTTGGAATCTAGAATGCACTGCAACTGTAAAGGTTTGCTTGGAGGCAAATCCTTGATCCAATCAGCATCTTCAGCCACTAATCTAATCCATTTTCACTAGTTAATGTAGGTCTGAAAGGAAAAAGATCACAAACATTAAAAATTGGAGAGATACCAAGGCCAGATGGTAACTCAATCTCATATGCATTTGGACCAAATTTTTGCACTATTTTGCATGGCCCAATCTTCTTCATCGGGAGTTTAGTTGGCTGACCCTTTGGCAACCTTTCTTTCCTCAAATATGCCATTACTAAGTCACCAACTTTGAATTGTACTTCTGTTTTCTTCAAATCTGCCTTTTCCTTGTACTTTGTGACTGATTTTTCTAGTTGCAACTTGACTTGATCATAGACTATTTTCATGGAGGAAGCAAATTCTTCACCAAGTGCACTCCTTCTATCCCATCCTTAGAGATCCTTTAGCTCAAGTGGCCCTCTTGGATGGAAGCCATAAACTATCTCAAAAGGACTTTTACCAGTGCTCCTATTACTTGAATCATTGTAGGTATATTCAGCCTGACTGATAACCAAGTCCCATGCCAAACCATTCTACTTTGTAAGGAATCATAGAAGCTTTCCAAGTGATCTATTGACCACCTCAGTCTAACCATCAGTTTGTGGATGGTAGGCTGATGAAAAGGACAACTGTGTGCCCAACTTCTTCCACAAGGTCCTCTAGAAGTGACCTACAAACTTAGAATCTCTGTCAGTTACAATGGACAATGGTAAACCATGTATCCTTACTACCTCTCTGAAAAAGAGACCTGCAACATGAGATGCATCATTTGTGCATTTACATGGCACAAAATGAGCCATCTTGCTGAACCTATCAACAATGACAAACACACTATCCACCCCTCTCGCTGTCCTGGGTAACCCAAGCACAAAATCCATGCTGATACTTTCCCAAGGTCTGTTGGGAATGGGAAGGGGCTGGTATAGACCTACATTTGAAGACACACCTTTGGCTCTTTGACATATTGCACAACCAGCTACATATTTTCTCACATTTGATTGCACCCAAAAATAGAACCTTGTGACTTGTTCTAGTGTCTTGTCTAAGCCAAAATGTCCTCCTAAAGAACCATTATGCTTCTCCTTGATGATGTTGTCCCGCATGGAGCACTTAGGGACACATAATAAATTGCCTTTAAACAAGAGGCCTTCCTGCAAAACAAAATCTGCATACTCTCCATGGAATGTGTTAGCCCAACCTCCTACTCAATGCATCAGCCACCTTGTTAGAGACACCTCTTTTGTGCTTAATTATGGAGGTATAAACTTGTAACTGTTCCATCCATTTAACATGTCTATGGTTCAATTTTTCTTGACTATTAAGAAAGCTTAGAGCATGATTGTCAGTAAAAACAATAAACTCTTTGGGCAGCAAATAATGTCTCCATTTCTTAAGAGCTTGCACCATTGCATAGAGAGTTCTAAGTCATAGGTAGAATACCTTTGCTTGGCTTCATTCAACTTTTCTGAAAAGAATACCACCGGATGTCCTTCTTGGCTGAGAACAACACCAATAGCTTGCTGACTTGCATCACACTCAACAACAAACCCCTTATCAAAATCAACGAGTACTAAGGTAGGCAACTCAGCCACCTTTGTTTTCAACAACTCAAAACTATCATCAGCTTCCTTTGTCCATTAGAATCTAGATTTGACTCCACCCTTGATGGTGTTGAGGATGGGAGCACTAATGTGACTGAAACCTCTAATAAACTTCCTATAGAAAGTCACCAATCCATGGGAACTTCTCACATCTCCCACTATTTTTGGGGTAGGCCAACTGAGAATAGCCTCAACCTGAGAGGGATCCATCTTCAAACAGCCATTAGAAATGACAAATCCCAAATATATAAATTCAATTGTCATGAACTCACATTTGTCTAAGTTGATCATCAACTTGTGCTCATGTAGCTTCTCCAACACTTGGCCAACATGCTTCACATGGTCTTCTCTTGTCTTGCTAAAGATTAGTATGTCATCAAGATAAACAATAACAAATTTACCAATGAATTCAACTAATACCTCATTCATCAGGCGCATAAATGTACTTGGCGCATTGCTAAGACCAAATGGCATAACAAGCCATTCATAAAGACCTTCATTGGTCTTGAAAGAAGTCTTCCATTCATCTCCCTGTCTGATGCAGATTTGATGATATCCAGATTTCAAATCAATCTTTGAGTAATAGCATGATCCACCAAGATAATCCAAGAGATCCTCAATCCTTGGCATTGGGAATCTGTACCTTATGGTGAGCTTGTTTATGGCCCTTGAATATGTGCATAGCCTCCACTTTCCATCCTTCTTAGGAGCAAGTACACTTGGAACTGCACAAGGACTTAGACTCTTCCTAATTAGCCCTTTCTCCAGGAGATCTTGAATTTGCCTTGCCACCTCTTCATTTTTCTGTGGAGTCAGCTTGTATGTAGCCTTGTTGGGCAATGTAGCACTAGGTATTAAGTCAATTTGATGACTAATATCCCTCATGGGTGGTAAGGAGTTGGGAACTTCCTCTACCACAAGGTCTTGATACTTATCTAGAAGTTGCTGCACTTCTAATGGAATCTCCTTCTGTTTTTGATCTTGCTAATTTGATCCACTCTTGGGCTTCATGACCAAGGCATACCCCTGGTTATCATTCTCCTTCAAGAGGTTTAGGAACTCTTTGCCATTCACCAACATGACACTGCTATCATTTTTCCTCCCCCCAGGCTGCTCCAACATAGGATCCATCTTGAATGGTCTTCCATTCTTGGTGATGACATAAGTGTTCTTCTCACCATCATGCTGAGCTTTAACATCATACTGCCATGGGTGGCCAAGAAGTAGATGACATGCATCCATAGGGATGATTTCACAGAGCACTTTGTCCTTGTAGTCACCAATTGCAAATTCAACCCAAGTTTGTTCTTCCACCATGAAACTTTTGTTTTTGTTCAACCAAGAGATCTTGTGAGGACTGATATGAAGCAGTCTCTTTAACTTGCACTTCTCCACCATCTTAGTGGATACCACATTCTCAGTAGATCCTGAATCTACTATGATTTTGCAAAGCTTCCCATAGGCTAGGCCTTGGGTTCTAAAAAGGTTCTTTCTCTGAGGGGGCTCTTGTTTCAATGGCATCTTCAACATAGACCTTTTGATCATCATACTCTCTCCATCTAGAATAGGTGCAGCACTTCCCATTGGTGAATTCACACTCTCACAGTCATCATCTTTCACTAATTGATTTCTCTTTCCACTGTCATGAGAGCTATTGGATTTCTCTGGGCATTTGTTCATTGTATGGCCAACTTGGTTGCAGCCATAACACCTTCTAGTGAAGACTCCTGGTCCTCTACCTCCTCCACCATTTCTGTTCCTGCCATTAGGCCTTCTCTAACCTTTGAAACCTCCTCTATGCTCTGTCTCAGGTGATGTTTCTTGCTAACTGTTGTTTTCAGTTTTGTTGAACTGTCCACAGCCAAAATTGCCTCTTCCTCTTTGGTTTCTGCCACCTCTACCTCTGGCACTTTGCTCACCCTTCCTTCTCATCTTTTCCTCTGCTCTGGAGGCTAATAGGAAGCATTCATCCACTATTTTTGGTAACACTAAACTGATCTCATCTTGTAGATTGTATTTCAGTCCATTTAGGTATCTAGCCATCATCCCTTTTTCATCTTCATTATGATTGGCCCTCATACTAAGTCTATGAAATTCTTCTATGTAGGCAGCCACATCCATGTCTTTTTGTCTCAAATTCTGAAATCTCCTTATGATTTGAATCTCATAGTCAGGTGGCATGAACTTGCTTCTGAGCATAGCCACCATTCTACTTCATTTAGTGATGGGACTCTTCCCAATCTTCTCCCTCTCACTCTGCATATAGTTCCACCATACAAGTGTAGAACCTCTTAGCCTTATCTTGGCAAACTTGACCTTTTTGCTATCATTGAACTCCTTGTAATCAAAGAAGTTGCACATAGCTTCTATCCAATTGGTGAGAGCATCTCCATCCAACTTGCCATGAAAGGTAGGCACATCCATCTTTGGATCACCACTGTCTCCATGAGCACCCTTAAGTGCATTCAGCAAAGCTTTCTGATCTGCAGACATGTCTTGCTCTTGAGGACTCTCTTCTGCCTCTACTTCTTCATTTATGTCAGAAGAACTTCCCTCTTCTTTGGTCTTGCCCTTAGACTTCTTCTCTTCTTGCGATTTTGCTTCTTGCAATCTTGCTTCAACCATCTCTTCCACCAACTTCTTGATGGCATCTTGACTCATTGTCTTGGGAGAGATTATACTAGCCTCTGTTTCAATCTCCTTGTCTGACATACACTACTTCCAATCAGAATATTAGCTCTGATACCAATATGATGCAAAGCATATAGGTAATAGTTGATGAAGTTTAATCAATGAACCTAGATCTCAATGCTTCCTTCTAGAGGTTTAAAAAGGTGATGTGTTTACAAGCCTACACAAGACTGTTCAAGGAACTGACCTAGCCTAAGACCACACCCTGGGTCCAATCGCATAGGCTATTCAACCTTCTTTTGGGGAGTCACTACTCTACCCAACTCATAGGCACAATACACCTTCAAGGACTTACAATCTACTACCAAATGCTCCACCAACAGGGACTTCAAAGATCAATTAACATTTACTGGTCTAGGACATGAATGAGACAAGGACTCCAACCAAAAATCTAAATCTTATATCAAAGAGAACAGTGAACAGCAAATTGTCTCTTGACTGTGTTAAAAAAATAGTGTTTAAAGAAGATTAAACCATGTAGCCCAAGAGGATGCTTAACACAACACTATGTGCTCATAGCTCCAAATGACCTTCACCTCTAAATACATAATCCAAATACCTATATTGTGCATGTACTATTCCTCCAACATGCAGACCGTACTGTACCACTGGCGTACAGAAAATAGTAGACTGTCTTTTTCTTGATAGCAGACTACTTTTTCTTCTGGAAAACAGGTCTAGTTGAGGTTAGGAGAAGGAAATGGAACAAGGATCCTTGCCTTGTGTTAGTTGGACTCCTGTACAGGTCTACCTTCACTCCAAAACTCAGAAATCAACCTCCATTTAATCAGACATTTAACTGTTTTGGTATTCTCCCTATCTTTTGCCAACGCATAGCTAACTAGTCACTATTTTTTGATAATTAGAAGCATGCCATACACCTTGGAGGGAGGATAGTAACCTTTCAAACAACAAAAACATGAAACCTAATCTAATTTCCTCCATCTCCCTGAAAATGGATGATCACCTTCAGAGGACGGAGGAAAAATGAACCATTTTGTGCCCAAAACCCTTGGTATGGAGGGTTTAAACTAGTTTTTACAAAATAGACTAAAACATACAGCACAAGATGTTTCAAGAGCTCAAACTACATGCAAATGGAAGCTACTTTGAATATCTAATACATTTTCCAAACCTTATTCCTTGAGCAGTCTGTACCAGGCCGTACAGAATGGTTGTCTACAGGAAAAATGTAGAAATCACTATTTTTGAATCCAAAAAAACTCCTCCTTCCATTCTTGTTGGCATCTTCATACAATCAAATGTTTATGGAAAGTTTTTGGAACCTTTCCTCTTCCTTTCCAACCGTACAACTGCCCATGAAAGGTAGTGAAACGTTGGAAAATTGCTTTTTCTTAAAAAAAACTAAGTTTCAAAGGAGAATACCTAGAAAATAGGCCTAAACTAACTCTAAAATGCACTAGTCAATTAAAAAGAACTAAGTCCTTATTACATAGCATGAGAATGGCTTTCAAAGCCTTAGAGGAAATCAAAAATAACAAGACCACAAAACATGATATAGTCAAAAAATGACTAAAACTGAAGCTCCTGCACCAGCAAGTTACTAATTAGCAAAGTTTGAGAGTGTTTGTTGAAAAGAAGTCTATGATGTGTCTTCAAGTGATATCTATTGTGGTTGGATTTGTCAGATCCCAAGTTATTCTATGTTGTTTGTAGAAGTCTCTAGAATGTGTTGAAGGCACATGCTTGATCCGCAAGCTACAATGAAGATCTTGCAAGCATGTATCTAAGTGTTCTTAATAGTGTGCACTAGTTCTGGCTGATCTGGTTAGTTACACTTGTTACAAAGGTGATTCGTGGATTGTAGAAGCATGTGAAGATGTATTTGGGTCTGAGCTAAGCCATGAAGTGTTCATCCTTCATTCATTTTCTCTACAAGTTTGTTTAGGTCTAGCCCTAATTTGATTTATATATGTTTGCCGACCTTGGAGATAGTGCTAATAGTTGTAGAATGTAATGCCGACCTTGATATACATTCCAAGGTTGATGATAGGTATAAATGTATGCAATGAATTCTTGAACGAGGAGAGAAGTTGCAAAGATAAAGTGTGAATTGTAAAAGCAGAGCATAGCAGATGAGATATTGTGCTTCAATGGAACTGATCTCAGGCATGGTCTAGATGCTACTATATCAGTTCATCCTGGCAATGAGCCAACCCTCAGCAGTGAGCCACCCTTGACAGTGAGCCACCCTCTTGGTAGTGAGCCTTTTAATTTGGGCAGTGAGCCTCTTTTGATATTTAGTATTGTTACTACAATATATTGTGAGTTAACAGTCATTGTGGTTTTTCCTTGTTTAGGGTTCTCCATGTAAAAATTTGGTGTTCATGTGTGTATGGTGTTGATGTGTTCATGTTTTGATTCTGTTATTCATGTTTAATGTTCATAACAGAATAAGGAGTTAATTTAAGTGCAAATGAAACTGATATTGTGTAAAGAAGTTAAAGTTTTTGATAGAACTGATTCACCCACCCTCTTAGTTGTCTTGTGGCTTTCAACACTCTCTACCCTACCATTCTACGTATATCCTCCAAGTATGGCATACCATGCAACCACTATCCACTTAGGCTCTAAATCCCTACACTTTGTGTGCAAAATTATAAGTTTACATCAATAGAAAAGCATTGTCTTGAAATCTAATTTTAATAATTTGAGTATGAACAAGCTTGTTGTGATAATGCAAGAAAGATTTATTATAGAGGATGGAAGATAACGAATTTAATAGAAGTGGAAATAAATTTGCTCAATTCAATTGTCGATGAACATTTTAAATGTCATGTAGATAGTAAAAAGGGGATATTTACAAGTGATAGACAAGGAAGTGCTATATCAAATGCAGGTGTTTGGAGAGCATAGTCATTGTATAGTTACCTTAACCTAACCATGAGTTGCCTATTTGAGGCACATGTGAGTTGCATGATAGATGTTAAAAGACATTAAATTCAAAAATCAAAGTAGATATTTAATTTTTGCATTTTTTATGCAAGAAAATAGTTGAAGGAAGTTTCTTTAGTTATGGATTAGAAAACATTAGAAATTAGTTAAAACAATTTCTTACAAAAATGTTTAAGTAGATTTTTGCACCTTCTTTTGCCTTGTAAAACTATAGATTTCTTTTGACAATTTGTGGACATAGAAAGGAGAACCAATCATAGCACAACAATTGTTTAGATGTAAAAAGTAGGCATGTTCAGATGGAAAACTATTGCATTGGAATGTAGCTAAGAAAATTTTGTAACTTGATTAGTTGAAACAAGGATTAATTAGAAGTTAAAAACTGTGTAGAGCAATAGTTCCATGACAAGAACTAATAATAACATAGAATATAAGGATTTATATTATAACATAACTCTAAATTCAATTGTGGTTTATATTTAAGAGCATTGCGAATTTAAGATTTGAGTTATGATCATTTATCAACAAGTAACTAGATAATTTTTTTGAAAGAACTTTTAAAGTTTTGATATTTTGTATTGCTAGTTAATCTCATTAAATTATTTAAAAATATAGCATATGCATATTTTTGGATTTTGTACATGCTAATAGGCCATTGAGTTAAGGAAGGAATGAAGATTTTTAGCCTCTCAATGTAATTCATGCCATTGATTATTTTAATTTGATGGTTGGAAGCCTCAATTTGTCGCAAACACAATTCATATGATTTAAAGGGGGGCATAGATGATACTATAATAAAGACGAAAGGGTTTTTAGCCTTAAAAAAGCATTGAGTTAAAGAAGGAATGACGATTTTTAGCCTCTCAATCTAATTCATGCCATTGATCATTTTAATTTGATGGTTGGAAGCCTCAAACTATGGAAAACATAATTCATATGATTTAAACAGGGCATATATGATACTGTCATAAAGATGAAAGGATTTTTAACCTTAGTACTTTTATGTATTATTGAACAAGATTGAATGGATGGATAACAAAGTTGTTGGGTGGATAAAAAAATCAACATAAAAAGGGCACATTATTTTAGAAAAGACAAAAAGAGATATACTTTAGAACTTTCACAAGTCATATATCGTTTGATCTAATAAATAACAACACTATAATTATTGAAGAGGTCGGTGCCCTATATATCAAAAGGAATCCAAAATAAATTATTTCTATGAATAATGATATGTTTTCACTAACCTTTGATGAAGTTCTAGCATACAAGGATTGAAGAATTGTAAAAAATGATTGAATGCAATATTTAGAACTTGTCAACAAATTAAGATAATACATGATTTAAACATATTGACTATGTTATTGAATTTTAATTAAAAACTAAGTCGACGTTTTAAGTAAAATTGATCAAACATAGTTGGTTTACTAGTAGGATGAGTAGAGTGCTATATCTTAGCAATTAGATGTAAGGTTCAACATATTTTTGACTTAAAAGGTTGATTACAAAGATGCATCCACACGTGCTAATGATTAACCTTGGTATAGCAAAATTCACATCGGACAAGTTTGAGGAGTTGTTTCATAAACATCAATTAGTAGATGTTTAAAGAGTTTTGTTACTTTCAACAAGATAGTATAATCAGAAAAGTATATGAATCTTGCTTTTCGAATCTATATATACGGGGTAATCTAGAAAAGATCAAATGACATTTTTTATTATTTTGTTTGCTATTGTGAACTAAGTTAAAAAAAAATTGAGTCGACTATCTTTTTTAAAATATTTAAGAAAATTTGATTGACAAAGGAAGAATTTATATGTTGTACATAAAAAAATAAATACCAAAATTCAATAAAATCTGCAAAAATATCTTACACGAAATCAAGTTGAATGATTGATTGCGGAGTTGTTACAATTTTAGGATAAAGTTGAAAGACGAAGCTTAAGAACGTGTAGACAAGTTGAATGACTCATTTTATAGTTTTTAATTATTAAAGCAGGATAATTATTAATTTTTTCAATAGAAATGAGCTGTGAAATTATTACTAATTGACCAGTAAAATCTATAATGTTTAAATATTTAAGTAGAGTGTTTTAACTATACTAAAACTCCTTACATTATATCTAAAATTCAAAATATAGGCAGTCAAGTTGAATTATTCACAGTGGAGTTGTTAAGGTTTGGGCTATATAAAGCATGTAATGAACCTGTAATACGCAATCGAAAGACACATTTCTATCTTTTCCTGTGCTGTCTGCTGCTTCTGCGCTTTGTTTTAAATGGCTAATCGCATGACTTACTTGACGTTGGGGCTTTTTCTGTTCGTATGTTGTTACAGCCACCATGTCATGGCGGGGGATCCAACGTAACGGCGGTGAACGTTCAACAGATAGCAGGCATCGACTTTGCAGTGGGTGGAATAAATCCTCCTCATACTCACCCCAGAGCCACTGAAATTCTTGTTTTACTGGAAGGCGAGCTTTTTGTGGGGTTTGTTGATACCACCAACAAGTTTTTCAGCAAAACATTGGAAAAGGGAGATGTGTTTGTGTTTCCCAAAGCGCTGGTGCATTTCCAGCAGAATGTGGGGAAGGAAAATGCAGTGGCCATATCTGGATTGAGCAGCCAGCTTCCCGGAGTTCAGATAATCGCCAATTCTCTCTTTGGAGCGAAGCCCTCTCTCCCAGATACCGTCTTGAGCAAGGCCTTCCGCATCACTCCAAAACTCGTGGATTCCATTCAGGCCAAATTCACCTAAGATAACGTATTGGACTCTTTTGAGTTTTGTTCTAAAACTAAAATAAAACAAGTAGTTGTGGTCTACTAAATAAAGCAAGGAACACCAGAGATGGTCCTCCTAGCCTAATGTACTAATTTTCAGCTTAATATAACTCCTTATGTCTCGCCATTATAATTTTCCTTCCTATCGATTGCGTTTATATGGCTTTTAAAAATATTAGCGACGTCCTTCTATGAAGGAATCAAAGCATCAATGCACGCCTATTGAAGAACCAGCTGCGTACTATCTTATTTGTATTCTTCGGAAGCGAAACAAGCTCACAAATTTCATGTTGCATGAGGGGCGTCGTACTATTTGGTTTATTCTCTTCACATGTGAGAGACTGGTGTATTAATGAGAATTAAATCAGTCCCAGTACCTTACCTGTAGCTTGTTGGCATCATCATTCAACTTTGAAGAGCATCACTTCGTTGGCTTTACAAAAATGTTTGGCCGATTATTAATGACTCAATCTTTGATGCATGAGGGACTATGGTTTTATTTAGATGAATTTTTTATTTTTTAAAAATAAAAGGATAAATATATTAATTAGGAATCATGAAAATATTATAAAAAGATTTCCAAACAGCCACAATTGTCACTAAAGTCCATATAGTGAAAATCCAATGAGGTTTTCTACTAATCCACCACGTCTAGGAACCAAAGGAAACTATGAAACCATCAAAATACAATCTCAAAGAAAATCATGCAAGAATGATCAAAACAAATCATTATGAAGAAGTTGAAGAAATTGTGAAGATTAATCAAATGACAAGGACTCCCGTTCCGTGACATTCTAGTTGGGATTGACATTAGAGGCCCATTTGGCCAAACAATTCGCAACAACATTCCATTCCCTAAGAATATGAACAAAAGAGATGGAATTAAAATTTTGAAAAAGGTGAAGAATCTACTCCAAAAGAGATGCCAACCTCCAAGAAGACTCATGAAACCTCCCATTATTTAGAAGAGAGACGAAAATCATGGAATCCATCTCAAAGTTTATCTTTTTCCAACCTAGCTCACAAGCTTTCTCTAGAGCCACAAAGATGGCCTAGGCCTCCATCTAATTATTAGTGCAAAATTGGTAGCAAAAGAGAAAAAAAGTGAACAAAACCATCACTATCATGCCCAATACCACCAATCCCAATTATACTCGAATTTCCTTAAGAAGAACCATTTGGTATTAATTTTTAAAAAAACCAACAGGGGAGGAGATTATTTACCTACTCTATTCACCTTATTAGAAGATTTGATCCAAGAGCCATAATGAATAGAGCCAACCAAATGACCCAAATCTAATTGCCTGAAGATGAGAAATTTAGAAGGAGCTACTACTTCATCCAAAGAGCAGTTAGTAGCCAAAGTTTCTTTTATTGAGTCCAAAATCATCTACTAAACATGCCCAATAAGACTCTAATAACCTTGGAAGATCTGATAATTTCTCTCTAATCAAATTTGCCAAAGGATAAAGATGGGACCAATAATCCCAGGTCACTAAAAGGAAAGAGGAAAAAGTAGGAGGATGTCCCAAACTAGCCCAAAAATTAGACAGAGAAGTAGCATGAACAAAGGGTTGGTTCCAGATGCCCCACCACTATCCCCCAAAGATCCTAAAAAGAGGGGCACTGAAAGAAAAGACGAGCCACCCATTCCTCATTAGCCCCATAGAAAACACATTTGGAAGGACCTTGGAATCCTCTCTTTCTTATATTTTCCCAATTAAGACATTTGTTTTGACAAAGCAACCAATGAAAGAAATTATAGTTAGACTAACAATAATTATTCCAAATCATTTTCCACTAGGGAAAATCCCTATACCTACTTTTCCTTGTTTTAAGATTTGGTACCCATGAGAAACCAAATAAACCCCCTTAGGATCATAGCCCCAAGCAAGAACATCTGCCTCCTCCAAAGAGAAACATGGTTAATCTACTAGGATAGAAGAAAATGTATCCTTGGCATCTAGATCTACCCCCAAAGGCCAACTATTCAGATCATTCCAATTATAAATGTAAGATTCCCCCATCAAGTGAGAAGCCTTAAAGTATAAAAATTTAGACCATCCATCATCCAAAAAGACCTTACTCAAAGGGAGGAGAAGGGGAAAGGAGATGAGAATCAGGGGATGAAGATCCCATGAATCTATCTAAAATAGAGCATTGTGGAAAAAATTGACAATCTAGAAAAGGCCTATCTTAACAATCGAAGCACCCTTTGTGATGGTATTCCAAATCATAGTCTTTCCCAACCAAATCCATTATTGAAACCTCATGAGTAGCAAAACCACATAAATATTTGTGGCTAAGAAGTTTGGCCCAAGGCTGATCCTACTACTAACACCATCTCCAATATAGTTTAGTAGCCAAGGTTTGGATATCAAACTCTAATTACCTAAGACTAAGACCATAAATTTGTTTAGGCCTGCAAACATTGTCCCAATTGACCAAATTCCTTGCCCAAATAAATTTCCTAGAAAGAGTATTGAACTCCTTTAGGAAACTTTTTTGGAGAAGAAAGCACCATTAATCTATAGACAACAAGAGTCTATGTCATTGGTTTTAAAAAGGTAAGACACCTTGCAAAAGACAACCATTAGAAAATCTAGTGATTGACCTGCATTTTGAACCTATCAAGAATTCTCTTCCACTAAAGCCAATTAGGAGGACCAACTAACAAGGGAATACCAAGAAAATGAAAGTGAAGCTGTCTTATTTTGAACCACAAAATAAGAGCAATTCTTTATTTTATGGAAAAAGGAGTATTAAACAAAAATATTTGAGTTATCCTCATTAATCTATTGACTAGAATCTACCAAATACATATCCAAAGTTCTCCTAAAATTAACAACCTCCTAGATTTTAGAAACACCCATTCAGGTAGTATCATCCACATATTGAAGATGAGAAAGGAAATCAAAATCCCTAGCCACTATCAAACTCTAAATACCTTGATTAACTCTCTGATTATGAAGGAACCTTCCCAAACCCTTATCCATAATAATGAAAATATAAGGGGAGAGGGGATTGAACCTTACCACAACCCTTTGGAAGTTGAAACAAGAGAAGATGGGATACCATTAATAAGAATAGAGAAGGAGGAAGATGCGACACAACCCATGACCCACTCAATTCATCTTGAACAAAAACCCAAAGATAATATAAACATTCTTGAGGAAAGACCATTGAACCCTATCGTAAGACTTGGACATGTCTAGCTTAATAAACATAGCTTTATCCTTAGAACAATAGATAAAATGAATAGATTTTGAAGCAATAACAATACCATTAGGAATCAGATGCCTCTTCACAAAACCTCCTACTCAAGTGATATAAAAGAATCCAAATTTTGTTTAAGATGACTATCAATGAGTTTGGTAATGATCTTGTAAGAGATATTGTAGAGAGCAATGGGGCAAAATAGATCAAAAGAGTTAGACCCCACTTTCTTAGGAATCAAAGCCAAAAAATTAGAAATGATTGCTTTAAGCATTTGATTATTAGTTTGATATTCACACACAACTTCTAGAAGGTCATACTTTAGAATGTCCAGAAATTCATGGAAAAACTCAATAAGAAAGCCATCAGGACTAGGAGACTTACCTTTCCTGATCTAGAAAAAAACATTTTCCAATTTGGCAAGAGTGATAGGCCCTAGAAGTAGACCTTTAATTTCCTCAAAAACCAAAGATGGGATGTGTTGATGATTGTTTTTGCACATTCATAACAAAAGTTAAAATTCACAAAATGAACCTAACCAGGTCTTGAAAGATATGAAGAAATTGATTAGGATTTCTTAATCCCAAGTTTCTATATGGACAGGTCTTGACCTTGTGGATGATTTCGTAGGTTAATGTGAAACTGTAATATGCAAGGGGACTTACTTGATTCAAAGTGACTTATGACTCACTGGACTCGAATTATACAAATTGTTACAAAGATCATCAAATTATACATTCCTTTGCATAAATTTCCGACTGTATTATAAAGCTTTTTATGGTTTATGATGAAATAAGCTTTTCCCTTCAAATTACTATGAAAATTGTCAAGTATTAACACAATTCTACATGCTTCTCAAATGTATGACAATATTCTTTAAATCTCTATGTGTAGGCTAATTATTTCAAAGGTTTGGGAAAAGTTAGAGAATTCTAAATTGAACATCATTCTACTGTAGGATCTAAATGTTCTGTTATATACGTTGTAAGAAACATGTCACTTGATCATATCAATAGACTAAATAATTAAATGTGGAGCCCTGAGTATTTTCATGAACATACATTTAAGATTACAAGCTTTAAAAGAGGTAATACATTCAAATATAAGTAAAAAGTTAGAAAACACTCAAAAGATAGATGCAAAATCCCAATTTTACCTGTATTCGAAGTAACAGTCACATATGATTTACAATGTATGAGTAACCGGCTTGTTTCATTAATCAAATCAACAATAGAGCTTACAAACGTCTTACAGATACAATAATAAAGCTGGACATTCCATGCATTCCTTAGTGTAAACACAGGTGACCTCCTTCCACTCTAAACTAAAATATTCTTATATTTAAAATGCTCAGATGAAATACAATTATCACCTCTATTTCACAAATCCCTGTGTAAATAATGTAGAAGTAGCAAAGTTCCTTAAATATAGATTTTGAGACTTCCCATTGCTATGGCTACAAACTTCATCTACGGTCGAGATCCTTCTATTTTTGATCAATGGTGTACATTCATCTCTAACCGTTCACCAAAATATCTAAATGGCATCCTTTTCTTTTCAAAGGATGCTACTGGAATCTTTTCAAAAAAGATTCCTTTTTCTTTGACTCCTGCTCACTAATATTCTTTACTTGACTCTTCCAAAACTGTGGCTTCCTTTACCTTTTCATTCTTTAAAGTATGTTTTGAAATTACTGATCACACCTTCTACAAAAGTGCGGTCCCCTCTTGGACTCTTTGTCCACACAAATTCGTACATTGTAATTCCATCTTTCAATTTCTTTGTTTCTTTATCTAAATCTACAATTTTCTTCTTGTATTTTCTCATCCTTGAATTCTCCTCCATTAATGAATCTATCATCTGTTTGCTCAAATATGTATCTGGATTTTCAATGCATGGTGTAAAAATAGCATCGAATTCTGTCAAAACCCTCTCTATTTCATACACTGGTGTATCCATGCATTCATGATCTAATATTTTTTCTATTATCTTTTTATGTTTTCTGATCATGTCATCTGCTTTTTCTTCTAACTCTTGAGGAATTGCTATGCATTTTCTAAGATTTTCTTCTTCAAACTTTAGTTCCAACTTCACCTGTGGCACTTGATTTTCCATTGAAGGGGTAATTACTCCTTCATTTATTCTTTTTTCAATTTCTGTTACCTATTTCAATTCAAATCTGCATTCTTCTTTTTTGAATTAGCAATTGTGTATAAGTACACTGCATCTATTCTTTTCCTTTGTAGTTACTTCCCACCTTTCCACTACTTGATTTATTACCTGCTCACCCTCTTTCATGAAATCATTAAACCATTCTTCAAATGCATTGGCGTTAAGCCTTTTATTTTCTATCTTTTATTTCCTCCTTGGATACCACTACTATGTCACTGGGCAGTTCTGGTATTATTGTATTGGGATCAAATATCCCTCTAATAAATTGTTGTAGTTGGACAATGTGTCCCTTCAGATATTCTTGCTTGTCTTTGCCTTTTCTCAACATCTTTGCTGTCACTTGGTGCATATCTTCCCACTCATTTATATGTTGTTCCCATGTAGTATGCCCAAGGTCAAAATTTAGTATCTTATACTCTTCTAAGGTTATTTTAGCTTTTGCTTTTTCTTTCTGTGGTATTGCTAAGTTCAACACCCTAGATCCATCTGGACCTCTTTGGATAGCTGACATTGTTCTATCTTTCCTTCTTTCTTTCCTTGGTGTGGTATCACTTAAAAATCTCTTAATGTCAATTGGTATCAATTGTACATCTTTCTTTTCCTTTCTTATCTCTCCTCCTAACCATGTAGGAATCTCTTTGGTGCTTTCTACAGTTTTAACTTCATCAATTACCTCTTCACGAGGTCCCTCTATTTCAATCTCTCCTTGTTTCTGTTGTTCCTGTTTCTGTTTTTGTTGTTGTGGTTGTAGAATTTGCTGTTGAGGAGAAGGCTCTTGTTCCATGGGGTCACTTTGCTGTTTAGAGTCAACTTCATGTTCTTCTTCTTCAATTTCGGTGTCTCCTCCAGCCTCCCCTTCTTCTTCAGGACCTTCCCCTTTTGATGTTTCTTTTTCCTGATCTTCCTCTTCCTTGTATGTTTGTTCTACATTTATTTTATTTATATCCTCTACTGGTTCATTAGTTTTACCCTTTTCAACATTTTCTGTTTGTGCTTCCTCTTCAGGTTTCTTGGTTGTGTCTTCTGTACTAGTTGCATCCCTTGTATCTTCCTCTTTTACTTCCTTTTCTTGTTCTTGTATGCTTTCTGTGTTCTTCTCTTCTTCACTTTGCTCATCATACATATTAAGCATATTTAAGGCATCTACACTTGGGGTGCCTGTTCCTTTTTCCTCTTTTGTTTGATCATGCTTTTCTGTGATTATCTACTCATATTCACTTTCTTTTTCAGCCTCTTCAATTTTATGTGCCTCTTCTTGCACATCTTTAATGATTTCAGGAGGGACTAGGGTACCAAATGGGTATACTGCTCCTGCTTCTTCTTGTACCCTTTCCTTTTCATGCTCTAGGCTCTGTTCAATTTCCATTTCAACCTGAGTGCTTTGTTCTTCCTCTTCACTTAAAAAATCACTAGATTCTTCTTCTATTTCAATTTCCTTTCTAGCATACATTCTCTTTTCTTCACTTTTACTAGTATCACTTCCAATGTGGACAGTTTCAATAGTTTGTTTGGCCTTTTGTGCTTGTGACTCTTGCAGCATTTCCCCAACCAACTTTGTCTTGACTTGAACATATGTTTGTCTCTTTTCTGATGAAGTGGAGGCACTAGGTATGTTACTCAACTTTTCACCTACTTGTTGTGCTCCCACTACCTCACTTGTTTTAGAAGGCTCCCCTTTTGATAAACTTATTGGTATTACCTTCCTAATTTGCTGTCTTGCTACCTCTTTGGAAGTTTGTGCTTCCTCCGTACTAACCTCATGACTTAGTGACTTTGCATCTACAAAAGTATCTGAGGACACTCCTACTATTATTCCCAATGCATAGGGATCCATTAGAGTAGCATGCTTATCTTGTTCAACAATCCTAGCCTCTACAACCTTTCTTTTCTTCTCATAAAAGCATTGGAGATCCTCACTAGGTTCTTGTTTCCTCTTCCTCCCTTTCTTAGGATAGGTGATTTCTTTTCCTTCAACTTTGAGTTCCTCAATTCTATCTTTTAACCATCTCTTTGAAAACAATATGATTGATTTGGACAATGTGTCCAAAGATGTGTTCCAAGGCTGTGACCAATCAAGCTCTGTAATAGGAGCCAGCCTTGCGTCTGCATAACTCTGATGCAATAGTTTATCATCTTCTTGAACTTCTGAGGGAACATATATGTCACCCATGGACCTCATTTGTTCAATTGTTAATCTTTTATGGGCTCTCTTCCTCACCTCCTTATCATTTTTTCAATTGGTCCAAAAATCTTCAATATGTATCTGATGTTTATACTTTTTGTCAACTGTATTCTGGATCCTATGGAAAGGATCAAACCTCCTGGCTAAATCAAATTCCTAAAAGCCATAATATCTTAATTTTTGCTTTGAATATCCTACAACCTCTTTGCTGTAACAGGAGTTTCTTCCAATAGCCATAGGCAACTTTAGATTACCTCTACTAAACTTCCTCTTATACATTTTAAAGGCATTCAAATTCTACCTTGAAAATTCCAAAACAATCAATTTATCAGAGGGATACCAAGGTAGCATAAAGGGATTTCCTTCAAATCCTTCAGTCCTTATGTAAGTAAAATGTTCAAATTGAATGAACCAAGAACTATGCAATCCAATTTCATCTTCTACACTTTTTGACAATCTTTTATTAGGTTCCTCTCTCAAAATTCTCACCATGTAAGTATAAAACACATCATTAACCAAAACATACTTCTTCATTCCATTTTCCTCTTGTAGGTCAAGGTAGTGCTCATATAATAACTTTTGATCAGGACCATTCCCTAGGGTTCCCACCCTTTCTATTCCATGTATGTATGGTTTAATCTCTGCTGCACATGAATATAACAAGTATGAAGACAAATAAAATTTTCTCATTATATTGATCTATATCAATATCTCTCATTTCCTCATTGATTTCTAATCCAAATGTCCTCGTAATCCCCTCTGTGGATAAATCTACAATGAGTCTGTCATATAATATAATTTTTCTGGTAACTGGATCATATATATATATGCAATCCAAACACAAATCTCTGGCCTCCATTGCTAATGGAAAACCTGCAGCCTTGTACAATCCACTTTCCCATATACATTTCATATCCGGTGAAGCATCTATAGCAATGATTTTCTGAAAAACATCTTTTGCATCATAGTTTCCTATATTTGTATCCGTTCCCACTCCACTCGTATTGATTAGTTACGGATATCCTCTATGCAATGCAAATTCTTCTTTTTCTATCTCTTTGTGTGGTTTCATTTCTTTTTTCACCTCGCCCCCTGTATCTGCCTTTTTCTGCTTCGGGGCCATCTTGTAGAAAATTCATCTTTTAACTTTTTTTTTTACTTTCCTATCTAGGGTTTTACTATGAATTTCTATTTTTACCATTTTACCCTAACTAGTTTGTCTTTTCTATTTTGACTTTACATTTGTTAAACTCTACCCAGTTAATTAATAGTTTAAAATAATGATTTAACAAATGCCTATGTTTTATAATGACATTACTGAAATTAACACGTATTTTACCTAGTAAACTGCAATGGTGTTTTGGGATAAATACCTGTATATCTTGACCACTCAACTCATCGTTGACTTACCTTACCATTTTGCTTCCGTTCACCTACTGTAATCCCATCACCTTGGTGAATTCAACTCACTTTCTATAGCAATTCTCTCTCTCTACAATTTTAATTTTTAACCATGTGTATCTGAAAGCAAAATAATGCTAAATTTACCCTAACTCTTGTTAAATTTTACTATTTTTGAGTGTTAGATTAGCATTAATTACAACAATTAATGCACCCAAAGCTTCGGCCTTCTATTTCAGTGTTTTAACTTTTAAACCTTTTTTACCGTTAGTTCATTTTTGCACACACCATGATTTCTTTGTATTTTCATTTGTATGTTTTCTTTGTATGTTTCTTTGTATCTTTTAACATACAAACACTTATGCAATAAATCATAACTAATGCTACTTCCCCATTCTCCTTTTATCTGTACTTTGTATGATCTGCTTTGTATATCGCCCCTTTGTATGTTATCTTGTATAAGCGCATATACAAATAACCCTACGAAAACCTCTTTTTACCTTTATCTCTTGCGACGCCTTTTACTTCTTTGTATCCCGAAGATGTATATCCTAAACATACAAGTGCTCCAAACATACAAAGACTTTTCTATATTTAACTTCTTTCCCGCATCCGGTTTGTATTTCTTATTTGCATCCTTTTTTGTACATCAACTTGTATATTGAAGATATACATTGTTATTATACAAGCCCGATATGCAACCGGCGGGACCCACTTTATTCTTTACTTGTATTTCCATGCTACATCAATACTTGTACCAAACCTTCAGATACAAAGCCCGATACATAAAAACTCAATTGCATCTCCTTCTCAAACTTTTCATTTTTATAAACCACAGTTCATTTACTTTTTAGCCCCGACATGCATATAAAGTGAAATGCATCTTTTGATATACATTAAGGTATGATGCATCCTTTATACCAAACTTTAACTTCCTTTGAGTTCTATGTTGTATGTATACCACAATGTATGTATCCAAAGCATACATACAAAGCCTGAAACATACCTCAATAAAACCTCATTTCATATTCTTTTCGGTTCTGTGATATGCACCTACTGTTGTATATCCCCTTGTATGTTTCCTTTTGCCAAACATACAAACCTAAAATACATCCGACGGACTTAACCGATTATTCATTTTAACTCTGACCTCTGTCGGGTCTGACTTGTATGTAAGGATGAAGCGTTAACAAAATGCATACAAGTACAATGGTGTAATAAACTTGATATCTCTTTTATGTGACTCATACAACGACTTAACATACAAACGACTTTGTATATGCAACACACAAACCCTCCCATAGTGTATTTTACCAAAACATGCATATCTTGCAAAACACTAGGAATTTTAGGATGGTTGAAAAAGCAACCTTACTCATTTTTGACAAGGAATTCACCCCCATTCTGCTCTGGTATTTAATGCTATTTTTTCTTTATTTTCAACAAGGTTTGTAACACTTACCTCTTTTCCCCTTTACCACCAAGTAGACCCACACACAAGCAAAAAGCCACAGCCACAACAGGGGTCCTCATTTTGCTAAGAAGTAAAATTGGGCATGTTGTGAGCATCACAACAAGATGAAATATAGAATAGCCTATTCCTCTCCCACATCTATGGGACCACATTCCTTAAAAAAAAGAAGACAAATAATAAAAAACTTCACTATTATTATTGTGAGATGAATATAGTTGATTTCCATGAGAAGAGGTAATAAAAGAAATAACTTTACCACTTCTCCTTTCTTTAACTAAATTATGGAAAAAGGAGGAATTTTGATCTCTCTCTTGGAGCCAATTAATTCTTGATTTTTGCTTGCAATAAATCTCCTGCAAAAGATTCCATTCATGGATCTGTTTAGAAAGAGAGGACTCCTCTAGAATTTGTTCCCTATTCATACCAAATTCTCTAATCTAAAAAGTAATATCATTCAACTTTTCCTACACTTATTTATTCTATTAAATATATTGCCAAAACCAAATTTATTCCATTGTTTAAGCTTGAACTTCATAAATTCAAGACTTTTAAAAAAGGAATACACAGTAGTACGAAAGGAGGGATTACTCTCCACCATACCAACCATGTTCTCATGTATATCCTAATCACAAAGCCACATTAATTGTTCATCTTGTAGAGGATTTTTAAGAATAGAAAAAAGATATGAAGAAAACTTGATGGGTCAATGATCTGAACCTTGCCACTACAAAATTTCAGATGAAGAAATCTAGTTATCTCCAATCTAACAATTAGAAACAAAAAACCTATCCAGCCACTTAGAAATGGAAGTAGGACCGCATCTCTTTCTATTCCAAGTTAATAGTCCACCACTTGATTTAACATCCACAAGATTAAGCAAACACATATTCTCTTGGAATGAAGCTGAAGAATGATCTAGCCAACTAGAGCCTCCATGTTTCTCATCAAGACTAAGAATAACATTAAAATCACTAGCCAAGATCCAAGGAACAAAAGAAAACAAACAGTGAACAAAATGAATATGCAACTACAAGAAAACCTTGCCATGAAATATGTATGTATGAAATAGTACTCCTTGAATCAAAACAAGAACCCACCAAAGATAGATAATGCTTACTTGCTAACTAAGAAGAAGGTGTAAGTTGACGAGGGTTCCATATGCAAGATATCCCCCTATAGAACCCTAATCTCCAATGCATTGACAATGGATAACTTTTAAGAGTATTGATGAAATAGCCATCATTTCCTCCATAGAAATTTTTGTTTCTTGAGGGAAAATGATATCATGCTTATGAATTTGATTGGGTTCATGAACAACTTTTTTGATTAGGGGTGTTTCCCAAACACCTATCATTCCATGAAAGTACTATCATTTTTTAGGAATAGAGAAGTGAGAATCTAAAGTGAAAATGACCCTAGATTCCATTAGTGGTTCTCCTATTATCTCAATTTTCCCCTAATTTATTTTTTCCCCCACTTTGGAAAGTTTACCCATACCAGTCTTTTTGATATTTTTTGTTGGATTCCCAATGGAAGAGGAGCTTTCTTCTTAGAATCATCCTTAGCACCAATGTCTTAAAGATCTTCTAGCATGACACAATTTCTAGAATATTAAAAAAGAGTATATATTCAAAAATGGGCTGCATCATTAGGTCAGTGCATGGAAGTGGGGGACAAAAAGGGTGTCCAAAGTGGCTACATTTTTCTTGAAACCAACTAAACCTAAACTTGGATGAGTAATTTTAGATGCATGCACTCAAAATTTGGAGATAGAACAAGAACAAGAATTTGAGTACTCTAAATATAGTTTCTAAATTACTAAAGGTTTTAAAAAGTGGTTAGGATTAAGAGGGTGAAATGTTGTGCACACACAAACATATTCATGTTTTTCTCACTAAAATAAACATAGTGTCCGATGTGTTCCCCCCCTTTTTGTTGTTGCATTTAGTAATTTTAAAAACTAGTTGGTAGAAATATAATTAAGAGTGAGTACTACAAGTGTATTTTTTCATATTTTTTTATTTAATTTTTCATAGTGGATGCATCTTGAAAATTGCATCCCTAAGTGCATGAATCACATAACTTGAATAAAAATAATAAATAATGTAATTTTTTTGAATGCATAATGAATGAAGTGAAGTTCATAATCCTATACTTTTTAAAAATTTTGATAAAAAAATAAAAAGTTATAAAGAAAAATCAATACATATGTGATTGAGGAGTATGAAGAGGCTGTTCAGAGAAAATAAAAATAAATACTTTAAATTATTCAAAATATTAAAAAAAGTTATGGTTAGAAAGCTAAGAATTAGCTCATCGCTTCGGTGGTAGTTCACAAAATTTTGTTATAAAATAAATAAATTTGATGATGTTTAAGTTAAAAAATGTTATTGACTATGAAACACATGTCTTTAGGAGGTATCATAGAGGTCCAATCCTTGGGCTTGGCCATCCAAGCCTATTTCAAGACTAAAAAGGTAGGCTAAAAATTTGAATAAATACATAACACAAGCATGTTATATTGTAAGCAAAGAAAAAATAGAAAAAATAAAGTAATCGATAGAGAGAGGGAGAGATAAATAAATATAGAGATAAAGAGGGGGAGAGGGACAATGAGAGATAGAGAGGATGGGGGAGATTGAGACATATAGATAAAGAGAGGGAGATATTTAGATAGAGATAGAAAGGGGGGAGACTGAGATATATATAGAGGGGTAGAGGTAGAGAGATAGATAGGGGAGGGAGGTGTTGATAGCCAAATTGATAGAATCAACACAAGTAGAGTGATGATCACCTTACCTCTCCTAAAAAGGACAATTGATATTTGAATCAACTACCTCCAAGGTCTTGAAAGCTGGGTCACAACTATGTTGTTCAAACAAAGTGGTCAATGTGCTCTATTTGTTCAAGGGGTCCTTTTAACTAAATTAATCTCTATTGTTTCTAATAGGTTCCTGTTGGTGATTGTTTTGATGCAATGATAACAATAAGTTAAAATTCACATATAATGAACTGAAACTATACTTGAAAGATAAGAAGGAATCGTTTAAGATTCACTTAATCCCAAGTCTACAGTGGTCAGGTCTTGACCTGTTGGTCAAATTCAGTTGGTTAATGTGAAGCTGTAATGTTCAAGGGGCCTTACATAATTTAGGGTTTCTTTGGTTTACTGGACTCAAACTATGCAAAAAGATCATGAGATATGTCAATTCTTTTTCATTCCTTTGCATAAAAGTGTTACTGTGCTGCAAAGCTTTAGATGGTTGTCTTGAATTATTGCAGCCTTCCTCTTTATATATTTATGAAAACTTGTCTACTTTTAACTCTGTTGTTCATGCTTCTTCAAATATGAGACAAATTTCCTTCAAATTTCTACGTTTTCAGCTAAATATTTCAAATGGGTTGGGAAAAGTTAGAAAGATCTAATCTAAACCTCATTTACTCTATCGAAGGATCTAATTGTTCTGTTATGCACTATATAAATCATACAACAATTTGATCAAATCCACAGTAAAAACCTTAAATGTAAGTTCTGAGCATTTTCACAAACATACATTTAAAATTGCAAGCTCTCAAAGAAAATATTTCAAAACACAAAGAAGAGCAGGAGAACACTCAGAAGATAGATGCAGAACTCCAGATTCTATTGTATTAGAAACAAACAGTCATACATGATTTACAATGTTGGAATGACTCTTAGTTTCATTGATCAAACTACAGAGAACTTACAAGCTTTATAGATACAATAAGGAAGCCAGATCTTCCATGCACTCCTTACTGCAGACAACAGGTGACCTCCTTCCTCTACTTCTAAACTATGCTAAGCTAAAATCCCTGTGTGTTCCTAAAATCCCTGTTGTAAATATTACAATGTATTAAGGCACAATATATAGACTTTCTGATTGTCCTCAATACAGCCCAAAACCCTAATGGTTAAGCAATGGTTCAAACCCTAGGTTACAACATTAAATGCAAGTGAACCAATTTCCCCAAAAAAATATCTCCAAATATGTGTCAAATCTGGGTGAAAATATGCCTCTTTTTGAAACCCTAGTAGTTCAGAGGTAAATTCTGCAACCTACCGTCATCATGTTTTATCTGCATTTTGGGTCTTCTCATTAATGTCCCTTGACTTTTTGTCCTTCATCCTTTTCTTCTCTTTGCTTCTGAAATCAGATTCTCCTTCCAGGACATCACTGCCATTAAGTTTCAGCTTCCTCTTCCAGCTGCTGACCTGCAAAAATAGACCAGCAATAAGTACCATTAATTTTTAAACAACCAGAAACAAAATACCTGTTAGATCCAAGTGGGGATGAGCAAAAAAAATCATGGCTATCTAGTCAAAATCCACAAAAAATGCGTTCATATGTTCATACTGTGTCAAAAAACTTACCGGGTCAACCACTGCTGACCAGAAATGGCACAAACATAGGGTCAAAGTGTTCAGAAACCCTAAAAAACCCTATCGCTAAATGTTTCCCACCTATCGGCACCAAAAAACCTTATCGGCAGGCCCTAAAGATTGCCCACCGACTTCCTATGTCTGGCCGAAAAATGGCCCCTTATCTCTCTTTTAATAGAAACGATGCCCACAGAGAGTGACACGTGGCGCACTCCGCATTTCCTAGAAACTATCTCGAAACCTACGAAAACTTTAGATTCATGCAGAAGAAGACATGTGTCACCTTCCGCATCGTTGTTAGGGGCTACTGAGAAACCTGTGGAAGCTCTCCCAAAAATTTTGAGACTCTCGCAGAAAGTGACACTTGTCACTTTCCGCACGACTGTTGCAACCTTTAAGAAACTTTATGGAAACTTTTGGAGACTATGGCGGAAGGCACCACGTGGTGTCTTCTGGATAACCATGGAAACTATTGAAGGACCTGCGGAGAGTGACAAGTGTCACACTTTGCGCTTCTGTTGAAACTTTAAGGGGCTACTAGAAACTCTGCGGAGAGTGACACGTGGCACGCTCCGCGCTGTTGTTTAAACTTTAAGGAAACTTTAAGGAAACCTGTAGAGAGTGATACATGGCATGCTTCACGCTACTGTTTAAACTTTAAGGAACATTTAAGGAAACTTTAAGGAAACTTTAAAGAAACTTTAAGAAAACCTGTGGAGAGTGACAAGTGTCACGCTCTGCGTTGCTTGTTTGAGACATATGGGACTCTCCGCGCGGCTGCTGAAACTATTAAGGGACTACTGCAGAAGGTGCCACATGGTGTCTTCCACACATCATTGAAACTATTAAGAAACTATTTAAGAGAACCCTGTGGAGAGTTTTAAATCTTTAAAGGGGCTCGCTGCGAAAGGCGACAAGTGGCGCTCTCCGCGTGACTCTGGAAACTTTAGGAAACAATAAGAAACTACTCGGGGCTCAACATTGGTCTTTTTGCAACGCTATGAGACTCATGTAGAGTGTGACATGTGGCACGCTCCATGCAGCTATTCGAAACACTTAGGAACATTTAACGAAACATTTGAAACCTTGCATTATTTAAACCCTTGTAGTGCATTTTACCAAAATGGGCATAACTTGCAAAATATGGCAAATTTTCAGATGATTCAAAAAGCAACCCTGGCTCATTTTCGATAAGGAATCCAACCATACCATCCACTAGCACTCAAAATGCATTTTCTCACTAATTTTATCAAGGTTTGCAAATTTCACTCTCTTTTCCCTTACCACCAAGGATAGACCCACAAAAACAGAAGCAAAAAGCAAAGCCACAGTAGGGGTCCCTATTTTGCTGAGGGGTAAAATGGGGTGTGTTGTGAACATCACAACAGTTCCTAGTCTACTAATGTATTTAAAAAAGATCAAAAGTTTTAAGGTAATGCTAGAAAATGTAGTATGTTCTTTCAAATCAATTATTAATCAATAACAACCTAAGATATTCAATTAACTATAATGCTAAGATCAATTATTAACCCTATCTTTCACATTAATAGTGCAAGATTCTAAGGAATTTCAAATGAAAAGAAAAAAATAACATTTTAACCATTGTATTACACATGCGGGTAAAAATATTAATCCACAACTCACTTATTTAAGATTTATCAATGACACAATATTTTCTCAAGCAATGAAAGAATCAAGGGAGGGTTTATGCACTACACCACATATGAGCAGATAAAATTTGAAGAAATAAGAACCATTCTATTGATTTTCTTTAAATAACAGGTACAAATCCAATAATGTGCTACATTAGAGTCTTGGTCCTTTCCTTCAAATTATCTCCTTCTAATCTACTAAATAATAATATAAAAATTCCAAATTTATCTAATCTATAGAAGTATCTATTTCACCTAATTCTTTAAAGAGTTTTCAAGACAAACCCTGACTCTTTTATAGAGTCTAACAACTTTGAGGAAATAATTTTAGAATAAGCTGTTAACTCTATACAAGGGATACATGAAATATTCTATTTTTACTTTTCCTCATCCGAAGTAGAGAGCTAGAACATTCCTTTTCAAATTTAAACTTAAAACCATGCAAATTTCCTATCTATGACATGGACAAATACACCTCATTCAAAATTAAGGACCACTTTATAATTTTAGTGGGACCCCTTTCACAATGCACGAAAGAATAAATTAAATATGAATTGAATATTCTCCATGCAAAAAGTAGGAATCACTTTGAATTTCCCAAAATAGAAGACCCCTTAGCGCCTTGTCTCTATTTCTAATTTGCAAAATCTACTAAGCATTTATCCAGTCAGTCTTCGTCCAGTCCATCTAGCCACTCCAACCTAAATTTACTTTCTGTTGATGACTGTTTTGATGCAATCATAACAATAAGTTAAAATTCACATATAATGAACTGAAACTATACTTGAAAGACAAGAAGGAATCATTTGGTGATTCAACTAATCCCAAGTCTACAATGGTTCGGTTGGTCAAGTTCAGTTGGTCAATGTGAAGCTGTAATGTTCAAGGGGCCTTACGTAGTTTAGGTTTGTTTTGTGGTTTACTGGACTAAGAATATGCAAAGAGGTCATAGATTTCAACAAGTATTCTGTTCATTTGCATACAAGTGATACCGGGCTGCAAGTTTCAGAGGGTTTTCTTGGATTTTTTGCAGCTTTCTTCTTTATCTATTTATGAAAACTGTCTACTTATAGCTCTGTTATGCATGTTTCTTCAAATTTGAGACAATTTCCTTTAGATTTCTACGTTTTCAGCTAAATATTTCAGATGGGTTGGGAAAAGTTAGAAAGATCTAATCTATACCTCATTTAATCTACCAAAGGATCTAATTGTTTCTGTTATGCACTATGTAACTACCACAGTAATCTGATCAAATCCACAGTAAAAACCCTAAATGTAAGTTCTGAGCATTTTCACAAACATACATTTAAAATTGCAAGCTCTCAAAGAAGATATTTCAAAACACAAAGAAGAGCAGGAGAACACTCAGAAGATAGATGCAGAACTCCGGATTCTATTGTATTAGAAACGAATAGCCATACATGATTTACAATGTAAGAATGACTCTTAGTTTCATTGATCATACTACAGAGAACTTACAAGCTTTACAGATACAGTAAGGCGGCCAGACATTCCACGCGCACCTTACTGCAGACAAACAGGTGACCTCCTTCTTCTACTCTAAACTATGCCCAGAAAGACTCTACAATTCTGGCAAAATCCTAAAATCCCTGTGTGTAGCCCCTGTTGTAAAGTATTACAGTGTAGAGAGGCACAATATAAAGACATTCTGATTGTCCTCACTACAGTAAAAACCTAACTGAACCCCTGGTTCAAACCCCTGGTTACAGCAATAAATACAGGTGAACCAGTTCTCAAAAATATCTCTGAGCAGTTGTCAAATCTGGGCGAAATATTGCCCCTTCTGAGAAGTTCCGGCAGCTGGGTAATAACTTCTGTTTGTCTTTTGTGATAATACCCTCAGCTGCAACCTTCTTCTTTACTTGAATGGCCTTGACCTTTTGCATTTCATCTCTATCTTCTTGCTCCTGAGATCAGATCTTCTGCCTCCATGAGGTCACTGCGCTGACTTTCCAGCTGCTTCCTCAACTGCAAGCCTGCAAGACAAGACAAGCAATAAGTTTCACATTTATCATAAAAATAGCATGAAATTAAAATAACCGTTTAAACCTAGGTGACTGCGCAAGATGGAGAAAATCAGATCCAGAAATCCTCTCAAAACGCGTCAAAAAATGCGTTCAGACTGCTCAAGATTCACGGGTCAACCATCGCTGACCGAAAAATGCCAGAGGCGCCAAAAAAAATGCTTTAAAATTCCACTGCCTCATTTCCCGCCCATCAGCATGACTATCCCTGTCGGTGCGTAAAAAAAAACATGTTAGCCGACATACTTCATCATCATGATATTTCGCTTCTGCATATTGGAGAAAAGAACAACATCATCATCATCATCATGTTGAAGAAGAATAGGAGGATATGAATATAATCATGCTGCCGAGGAAAGGAAGATGATGGTGACGTCATCATGATATTCGGGCTTCATTAAAATGCTAAGGATGACGTCATCGTCCTGTTCGGTTAAGATCAGGGGGATATTTGTGATATCGGGTCACCTAAGGAGCATGATCAGGATGATGAAGTGAATATGACCCTTTCGCGGCCAAGGTAACCCTCTCGAAAGATCAGGATGATGATGATCATCATCATATTTGGGGCTTTTGTCAAACTTGGAATAAGACGTCATCATCATATTTTGGCAAACAGATCGTGCTTGAAAAAATATCCTGTTTGAAGGAAAAAAGATGATGATGATGATCATCAGGATATTAGCTTCTGTCGAACATAGAATAAGACGTCATCATCATATTTCGCGAACCAGATCGTGTTTTGGAAAATATCCTGTTTGAAGGGAAAAAATGATGATGATGATGATCATCAGGATATTTACTTCTTCGTTTATCAGATCGGGATGACGTCATCATGATATTCGGGGCCTTTGTTAAACTTAAAACAAGACGTCATCATGATATTTCGCCAACCGGATCATGTTTGGGAAAAAATCCTGCCGAAGGGAAAATGTGATGATGATGATCATCAGGATACTTGCAAAAGGTTGTATTTCATCGGCAGGAGGACTTTGCGAAATATCAGGTGGACAAACAAGATCATGATGATCTTGACTACAAGACAGGATAAAACATATGATGATGATGACCCTCATCGATTTATGATGATGACGTCATCATCATAATTTGTCTTCGGAGCACAAGGATGAGTTAAGGTCATCATGATATTTGCGCTAGGGTGATATTGTGAAATATGATCATGCTGTTGAGAAATGCAATATCGACCTGTTCTTAATAGATAGGGTGATCATCAGGATACTTCGCTAAAGAAGATCAGGAGGATATGAAGATAATGATCCTCTTAATCGAATTATGATGATGATGCTTCCATCACTTAGCGAATTTCAGCAAATGACTCGTGAAAGATCAAGATGATATGGAGTCGTCATCATCATAATTCGAAGTTCAGCAAATATCATGATGATGACCTTGCGATAGGATTATAACACGCGCATGCAAATATGCCGAAGGTGGATTTTTCTAAGTCTGGGTGATCAGCATGATAATATAAGATCAGGTAATGTTGAATTATCATGATGATGCTTGCGATACAAAAGACCACTTCGACGGGGAACTTACCTTGACTTAAAGCCGATGTCATCATGATATTTGAACCTCAGGATATTGTCGGGGGGGTGCGTTTCAAATATGATGATGATGTCCTCATACAGCAAAACCAAGTTTATAAAATATGACGCTCCTAAGAAAATCATGATGCTGATGATGCGCCTGAGGCCATTTGACGGGTAAAGGGAACTTCCACCTAAAATTGACGTCCGGATATTGCGACTGCATGATTTTTAGCGGGTGATAGACCAAGATCATGATGATCCTGTCAACATGACTTAGGATATAAAAATATGATGATCCTCCTGCGAATATCAGGTTTGACCAAGACTTTGACCGTGCATAACTTCCACATATGGACGAATTTTCAAGTGAAGTAAAAGGCAAACCTGCATGGAATTTCAAGCTCTTTTAAAATATGAGGTCACAGAAACAAAATATGAACTTTGACAAACAGACCTCATGATGATGACCTACCTTATCATATATCATGATGATGATGATGCACCTGACCTTCATTTTTACCAGACCGCCAGGAAGCAGAAAAAACACAAGCAAAAGCAAAAAGCAAGACATCAGCAGGGGTCCCCATTTTGCTAAGGAGCATAATGGGGCGTGTTGTGAACATCACAACACTTTCCTCAAAACTCTTTTGAACAAAATCTAACTAAGTTTTCAATAATTGGACATCTCTTTTAATCATCCTGAAGTTAGATTTGGTTTCCATGCATTTGTCTAGGGTAGTCTTGTCAAAATCTAAGGTGTCATTAGCTCTTCTTCCATTTTCTTTCTCAGGGCCTCATTTATTACTGCTAGTGTATCTAGTCTACAATTATCTTCCAATTATAATTCAGGGCCTATAACATCCTTTACAAAATCCTCAGAATTTCCTAGATCTTGGTACATATCCCTTTGTTTCCCCAAAATTTGAAAATTTTGGTGCACTTCTGTTTCCCCTATGTCTTTGAGTCTAGCCTCCATGTCTTGGTTCATTTTCTTCTTTATTGGCAAATTACTCCATTTTTGAACTCAAATTTTAAGGCCTTTTCTACATATGATGTCCTATTGAAGCAAGTTCACCCTCTTTTGAACTGTGGATTCTTATCGCTATTATGCCTTGTTAGTAAATTTGAGTTTTCAAAAACTTGGCTTCTTGCTTTGTTTTATCAGGAAATGCCCCAATCGATGAACTTTTCAGAAAACAATCGAGTTTATGAACCTTCTCAGAAAAGGTTTAAGTTCTCAAACCTTTATTTTTCTTGATAAGTCTTCATGGTCATACCTTTTATTAGTCAGCCTTTCCTCATTTTCACGAACTTTCATTTTTGGTTCGTACGTTAGGTTTTTCCTTGATTTGCTAATCTCCTGATAAGTCACTTTGGCATGTCCTTTATCGGCTACCTTTGCCTTTTGCTAAGTGAAGTTTTAGTTCTCAAGTTTGGTTTTTCTCTGGTTCCCCCACCAATTGATAGTCATTGTCCTATCAAATATCTAGTTGATAAAGAGAAGTCAGAGGCTTATAGCCTAAAGTTTGCGGATATTATATTTTGCCGACTACATTGATACTTTTCAACTTAGTTTGTGAAAAGATACAAACACTGATAAAGTAATGGAAGCTTATAGTCGGGCATACAAGACATTCATAAAAGTTATTTTTTTCCGATTGAATAAAGGCAATGCTCAAAAGTGAAGTTTGTGAAATAAAGTTTTTCCTGATAACTAGGTTTTGAATAAGCGAAAATCATTGATAAAGAGGAAAATGCGAGTTTACTAAAAGTGCTTCAGTAAGCAAGGGGTAAAAAATTTATTACAAGGGATATTTAATGTTTTAACCCTATTCTCATCACCTTATAAAGTAAATTCTTCTCCATAAGAGTCATTTGCTATTATTATTTGGAGAAACACTCCTGGGAGTTAACCGCAGCTAGCTTAGCCGTCCTCTCCCGTAAAGTGTCACTATCAAGGTAAGTTTCTCTTACCTTCTTTTCAATTTGAAAGGATTGTTGCTAGCTAGCTGAGTGTAGGAGGTGCATTCTTGGGTTTTTCCATTGTTCATGGCTTGAGAAACCCAAGTTTTCTTCGCCATCCACCATAGCTTCCCTTTACTTAATCTGAGTTCACTCTTCTTAACCCTAGTTAAGAATCCTACTCACTGGTTACTTGGGTCAGTCAAGATGAAATACAAATATTAGGGGTTGAACATTTCTTTCATTATCGATAATGAACTATCGGGAGTTAGAGATACCAACCTAGGACACGTCGATCTCCATGAATTTTGGCTCCATATGAATGCCAACCCCAGGTCTCCCATTACATAGAAAACCTTTGATAAGGGGTTGGTACATGCTGGGGGTTTTCCCCCGGCGGTGAAATCCCCACCCTTGATAATGTATTACATTTAGAATTATAATGCAAAGGCTAGAGAAATTAGAACTGTGAGTGGCCAAACAATCCTACAATTAAATGCTGCTTCCATTGCTGATAGATTAGGATTGCCAGTTCACGATGAGTATGCTGATATAACGTAGGAGCAAGCCACAAATTTTTACTTGGATGGAGCAAAGAAATGTAAAGATATGATTGCCACCACTTGGTTGAAAATGGAGAAAAAGGAGGGCTCCCAATTACCTAAGAATTTGGTCAGGGGCCATTTTAAAGATGAAATTTTAGACATTATAATCCTACTGCATAGAGTGATGGGGAGTAAGGATTCTGATGAATTTGAAAATTGGATGTGCCAATATATTCGAGTGATTTGTACAAGGAAACAATACATTGATTGGTCTCGACTAATAAATGATCAATTGCATGATCAATTAGTAAAATTTCATAACAAGAGGAAGTTTCACATGTGTTCATATTTGATCTATTTGCGAGATACCATACAACCAAATTAGCTAGGGTTATAGGTAGCAGGTCCAATGACTCTAAAGACAAAGGTATATGATTATTTTCCTCAACTGCAAGAAGAGAATGGAAATAAAGTGTATAGGAGGGTGAATGATGCTTTCCTAATACTTGTGGTTAGAGGGATTTGACAAAATCCTAAGGTTAGAATCTCAACCGAAGCTGCTAACTAGGTAATGGGATTTGGTAGCTATTTCATTTAATATGACAAATTTACCTTATCCAAATTGGAGGTTTCGAATTCCCCCCACTCAAACTGCCAAGATATGCTTCAGACTACATAATACTTTTGGAAGTGTGTAGACAAGCTTATTTGGCAAGGAAAAGATATTATGATGCCAAGAAGAGAGGGTACCCATTTCCACTTAAGTTGACTCACTATACTTGTTCTAAGCTAGACGATGCCGAAAATGTGGATATATTGTTAAATCACTTTCACTTTAAATCTTATGGGTCCATGAGTAACTTTGATAGTAAACACTATGTTAAGAAGAATGTGTATTTCCCTATGTTGAGAAAACATATACCTCATTTAGAGGAGTTTTGGACTGACTGTGTTGATGAATATGAAGTTAGAAGAAGGGATTAGTCAAGACTGACCCTTGACCAAATGAGGATTTATAGACTTGGTTGGGAAATTCCTAATATAGTTGATTACTATTTTGATGTGGTTGACCCTACCTTTTCTATTGAGAATGTCAAGCCTTTACCTAATATTGTTTGGGGTTTAAATGAAATCACTCATCATAAAACTAGAACTTATTCTATATTGAATAGAAGTCAAGCATGGCTACATTCTAAGTTTAGTGATGGTGGTGCAGGTTCTCCTTCCCACAAGGAGCTAGTTATTGGAACACCATAGGTTTCTGTGAGCACTCCTAATCATAGTAATCCTTCTTTTGTTCAAGATTCCATGCTATAGCCTCCTACTACAGGACAGAGTGGGGCAGATGGGCCTAGAAAGAAAGCAAGTTCTAAAGACTCAGATGGTGAAAATATGTAGACACCTAAGAAGAAATAGAAGATAAAGAAATTTCTTAATCCACAAGAAGATAAGGTGTCAAATGCACCACAATAGGGACTGTAGAGTGGGGAAGGTGAGGAAGACACATCAAATGCAAGGCAAAGTGGAACCTCTCCCCACATCTCTCAAGATGGGTTATTTCAAAATCCCCCTCCTTTTTTAGTAGCAAACAAAAGTGGATGGTATTGATAAGGTAGATAACATCTCTCAAAAGGATACAGGTTATAGCTCTATGACAGCCAGCCCAACTTGGTTGAAAATAGAAGTTGGGAACAAAAGAAGGTATTCTCAAATTATTGACATAGAATTTGATGCAGTGGATAGACTGCTCAAATTGGAGTCTACCTCAAAGAAGGCCAAAAGTCCATGTCTAGACTAATGGTAGATCCAGTATCCAAGCATCGATATGTGGAAATAGCATAGCCAATTGTGGATAAAGAAATGAAACACATATCTACAGATGACTTTCAGGTGAACATTGTGGATTTGGAGTCACCTTCTATGCAAGGTGATATTCACAATTCCAAGCTATCAGTTGACATTTTAGCAAGCAGGTTGGAAGAAAAGGAGAAAGAAAATAAGATCTTGGAGGATCAAGTGGATATTTTGACCTCATATATTAGATTGATTGCTGACACCACTTCCCAGCCATTAGATGCTACCACCGTTTTTCCCAAAGGTGTAACTACTGAAGTATTTGACCAGAAAAAAATATAATTATCTGGGGAATGGAGTGGAAGAGTGGGTCGAGAAGTTGATACTGGATGGTCTTCATTTCATTCATAATGTTTTTACTCTTTCAGGTAAGCTTTCTGATAAGCAGACATAAATTCTGGATGATCTGAAAAGAATCAAGAAAGATGAAGCTATGCTGAATGTAGTTAGGATCAATCTTGCCATTATGGTCAAATTAGATTCTAGCATCTTGGTCATAGAAAAAGTCATTGGGAAGCTTGACGATAATGAATTGGTGAAGTGGCTGGCTAGTGTAGAATGGAAATTGTATATGGAGAAATAATGCATTTATGACTTGAAGAGCTTGTTCAAGAATAATCAATCTTATTTACTGGATCTCATAAGTGCTTGTGGGAATTTGAGGGTTGATCCCTACGATGAAACTGAATCTAACATGTTAGAACTGGAGGCTATCAAACAAGATTTTAAGCATTTGTTGACTAAAGAGTTGAAAATGAAGGAGGTTGCTACATGAAATCCCATAGAATGCCTTAGGAATGTGTCTTCTCACTTGTTTAATTTCAAGGACATTGTGGAAATGGAAAGAAAGTATGAGGAATCTAGCAGTGTGTTGCAAAAGTGGAGGACAAGACTAGCTATCACAAATATTCCGAATGCCAAAAATGTTATCTCAATCATAGGAAGATTCAAAGTCTTGCATGCTAATCTGAATACATCATAGAAGATTGATGATGAAGTAGATAAGAAGACTCTAGACAAAGTAGAAAAGTTTAATGCTTCAAAGGATGAAGATAATGAAATAGTTTCATAACTGCTCTTTGGATTTTATGATTTGTTATGCCGAAACTCTTTATTATTCAAGATTACTTCTCGTTTAATTTTTCTCATGGACTCTATTTTATTATGGATTGTTGGTTGTATAACTGTTATATAGGGAAGTTAGCTCTTCTCTTTTCACTATATAATGTAGATGTAAAAGATTAGGGAAGAATTTTTTTGGCAAAAAAATTACTTTTCAAAACTAGATCACAAATATTTTTTTGGGGGGAAGTAAGGGGGCTATTTTGAGACAGTGTATGTGATTGATTAAATTCAAAAATATCATAGGAGGATTGGGAGTGAGTTGATTGTCTCTTGTTATTTGTTATTTATTCTTTGTATGTTGAATATATGACGCGTTGAATCCTAATATATGCATTACACTATGTGGAACATTGATAACCTACTTCTATATAAGTTTATTGCCATTTGAGTGTCCTTTCTTATGTTGGGATTTGATGCAAAGGTGGTATTGATATTGCAACATGGATTACCTATTGGTTTTCTTTCATTCTTACGTCTGAAGGATGATCAACTAAATCATTAAGTTAATACAATTTCTTGCCTGTAATACAGTGTGTTGTGGTTTAGTTAGATTTCATATTTATATGCAATTGTCTTTCCCTCTTTCTGGTTAAAAGTGCAACACAAAACTTTCCAAATTATCATAAGAAGGGAGTTGTACCTTCTAAAACCTTTAGAGGATAATTTATAGAAACAAATTGTCCAACTGTTAGTAAATTTGTTACTACCAACAGGGTGAATCGAACAATACAAGTAGTGACAAATCTATTTACTAACATATTTTTGGTGACCCTACTAGGGAATATCAAAAAAGTAACGTCTTTACCATTTTAAATTATCGGTCTTTCGTTCATCAAATCCATATTGTTGGTTCACGCTCAATGATATAACAATATTTGTTGTAAATGTTCATAATAAGGAAATCCTATGTTGAGAATAACCAATTGTTTAAAAGAGCGTTTGAATCTCTTCAAGTCGCGATGGGAATAAGGAATATGCATAGTCAGATTCTTGTAAGCCTTCTTGTTTGGACAAAAGAAGTTGATTTCTAATGGTGCTCCAAGGAAGGATTGTGTCGGTGTTTCAACCCAACACCGATTTGCTTAATGGTGAGCAAGAAGATATCCTCACCGGGTTACGAAATCTAGCTTGGGAAAATAGAAAAATTAATTGACAATTTCATGAAGTGAACGAGGAACTCGAGATCGAAGAAGAACTTGGTGATATATTGAGGAAAAATGCTAGACATTTTCACGAGGCTCAGTAATTTTTTATGGTAGAAGCAGTTGCTAGGAAACCCCGAGAAGAATGGACCTTTCAAATTCTTCAAGTCCCTAACAATAGAAGGAACAATCAGCAGAATAATCAACCTAACCACTAACAAATTAACCAGCAAAACAGTCATCAAGGCAATCAAAGGAGTGGTCAACGAGTGAATATTTGATTCAACCCCGTAAATTGAAAAAGGTGGTGACTCTATTGGCATGTATTATATTGTTCTATTATTATTAAAATATGGCTCCTAAAAGATATAAGAGAGGAGACACCTGAATAAAGGTCTTTCTGACCCTGATTTTGAATTATTAGATTCTACCAATTTTACTACATTTCCTGTAAAATCGTAAAGTCAAGTCTTTCAGTACGGCTTCTTCCCCTATATTATTAGGATTAAGGTGCCATCAACCTTGTAAATCCTATGTAATTAATTACTCCTAATATTGTTTGCAAATCACCTAGAACGGATGAAAGGTTTCACTAACAACGAACTTGTTTCAACTGCATGTTTATATCCAATCCCTGATGCTAATAAGTCCACGATGGGGGGTCATAGGGGGTTTCCCCCCTACGAGGGGTCTGAGGGGAACCCCCTTTTTATAGGGATATTTGTACTACATTTTCAGCAGAGTTTAGACTAACAGGTGTCGCTGAATTGAAGACTAAAGAAGAAGAGGAAGTGAATGTATTGTAATCTCATATTTGAAGACAATACAACTTGGAGCCTCTTTTTTTGGTGGAGTTTTTTACTTGAAAGGGTTTGCTCCATGTTACATACTGTGTTATTTGTTTACTTCTTATTGTATGTTATTTATGTGTAGTGGATTTCATTTCTATTGCAATATCCATTGATTCTACATTGTTTAGAGGACATAAATAAAGTTTGAATTAGATTTCCGTTATGTGGTTTGTGTTGGTGATTGTTTTGATGCAATCATAACAATAAGTTAAAATTCACATATAATGAATTGAAACTATACTTGAAAGATAAGAAGGAATCATTTAAGATTCAACTAATCCCAAGTCTACAATGGTTCGGTTGGTCAAGTTCAGTTGGTTAATGTGAAGCTGTAATGTTCAAGGGGCCTTACATAGTTTAGAGTTTCTTTGTGGTTTACTGGACTAAGATTATGCAAAAGATCATGAGATATGTCAATGCTTTTCATTCCGTTGCATAAAAGTGTTACTGTGCTGCAAGTTTTAGATGGTTTTCTTGAATTATTGCAACTTTCTCCTTCATATATTTATGAAAAACTGTCTACCTTTAACTCTGTTATACATGCTTCTTCAAATTTGAGACAACTTCCTTTAGATTTCTATGTTTTTAGCTAAATATTTCAGATGGGTTGGGAAAAGTTAGAAAGATCTAATCTACACCTCATTTACTCTACCAAAGGATCTAATTGTTCTGTTATGCACTATGTAAATACTACAGCAATTTGATCAAATCCACAGTAAAAAACCTTAAATGCAAGTCCTAAGCATTTTCACAAACATACATTTAAAATTGCAAGCTCTCAAAGATAATATTTCAAAACACAAAGAAGAGCAGGAGAACACTCAGAAGATAGATGCAGAACTCCTGATTCTATTGTATTAGAAACAAACAGTCATACATGATTTACAATGTAGGAATGACTCTTAGTCTCATTGATCAAACTACAGAGAACTTACAAGCTTTACAGATACAGTAAGGAAGCCAAACATTCCACGTGCACCTTACTGCAGACAACAGGTGACCTCCTCTAAACTAAACTATGCCCAGAAAGACTCTACAATTCTGGCAAAATACTAAAAATCCCTGTGTGTTTCTAAAAATCCCTGTTGTAAAGTATTATAGTGTAGAGAGGCACAATATAAAGGCTTTCTGATTATCCTCACTATAACAAAAAAACTAACTAAACCTCTGGTTCCAACCCCTGGTTACAGCAATAAATATAGATGAACCAATTCTTCAAAAAATATCTCTGAGCAGTGTCAAATCTAGGCGAAATATTGCCCCTTCTGAGAAGCTTTGGCAGCTCAGCAATAACTTCTATTTGTCTATTGTAGTAATACCCTCAGCTGCAATTTTGTCCTTCATTTGGTTGGCCTTGACTTCTTCGCACTTCATCTTTACTTCTTGCTCCTGAGATCAGATTTTCTTCTTCCATGAGGTCACTGTGTTGAATTTCCAGCTGCTTCCTCAACTACAAGCCTGCAAGATAAGACAAGCAATAAGTATCAAATTTACCAAATGAACAGCAGGAAACTTAAAATATCTATTTAAATCTGGGTGACTGTGCAAAAAAAATGTGGAAATCTGGCTCAAAAACCCTCAAAAACGCGTTCAAAATGTATACAGATCGTTCAAAACCCATCGGGTCAACCATCGCTGACCAAAAAAAAATGCCATGGGTGCCAAAAATGTGTTTTAAAATTCCCACCGCTTCATTCATTCCTACCCATCAGCGTGATAATCACCATCGGCGGGTCCAAAAAATACTTGGGCGATGTTCGTTATTTGGCCGATGGCCTTTCTCGTTATTTCCTCCTTATTTCTTTCCATCGGCATAAGTCTGTACTATCGGCGAGCCTCAAAATTCCTTCGCTGATCATTCTCTTCCATCGATGCTTCTTCGTTGCTTTCCACCGGTGTGAGGCTTGCCCATCGGTAAGCCCAAAATTTCCTTCACCGATCGCGTTGGCTATGCCGATACCCTTGTATTGGTGAGAGTATTGCTGATGTCTTATTCGCCTTCATTTCCTTCTCATCGGTGAGAGATTCGTCATCGGCAAACTCTAAATCTTCCTCGCCGATCCTCATTGTTAGGCCGATGGCCCCTTGCGCTTTATTTCCTCTTCATCGGCGAGAGATTATACTATCGGTTAACTCCATATTCTTCCTCGCCGATGCCAATACCTTGGTCGATGGCCTCTTATTTCCCTCTATTGGCGCAAGTGTTACCGATATAGCCTTATTGGCTTGCATTTTCTTCTTATCAAGGAGAGATTATACTATCGGCGGGCTCCTTATTCCCTCTGCCGATGTCTTACCTTATACCAATGCTCTTTCATTACTCTCCATCAGCGTGAGATCGCCCATCAGCAACTCACAAACTCCTCCTTCCGATGGCATTTGCTTTGTTTCATCGGTGAGAGGTTCCACTGTCGGTGAGCTCCTTATTTCCTCCGCTGATGCCTTTACCTCGGTCGATGACCTCCACATCCTTACCTTTCCTTGTATCAGCCCAACTTTGCCCATTGGCAAAGGATTTTCGACCACCGCCGATTGCATACGCTACGTCGATACCTGATATCGGCGAGAGTTTCGCCGATATCCATCTTCCCATCCTTCGCATTTCGGCTAAGTCCTCCCTCCCTTTCTTCCATCGGCTTGACCTTGTCCATCGGCAAAGGCCCAAAAAACTTGGTCGACAACTACCACTATACCGATAGCCCTTGGCTATCGGTGAGACTATACCCTTCGACACGATGAATTCAAACTTGGCCGATGCTCTGTGTTACGCTGATCACTATTATTTTGGCCACAGGCTTACCAAAGCCTTTGAACCCGAACCATCGAACCCTGCCACTATCGGCGTGACTCCTACCGATCTCCCTTTCGCTTATTAAACTATTGAACCATTGAACCCTGCCATAAGGTTCAACGCGGCAGGTCAACGATACATAGCGACTGTTTTAAAAAGAAAATGAACCCTGCGAACTTTGAACCATTGAACCAAGAAAGAAAAGTTCAATACGAAGGTTCAACACGCAGGTTCAAAGCGGCTATACAAAACAAACAGTCTGCCCCTTAGACACTTTTTTGAACACGCCGAACCACAAAGAAAAAAGTTCAATGCGCAGGTTCAAACCTGTAAAAACACTTCCAACGAATGAGTAATGGCGATTAAAGTGAATCAATGTATTTTCGGCAAAACAATCAACTGTAACATACAGAGTGGAACCCAGACAAAATTGCCCACGAACCGGAACCACTAAGTATGAATTTTTTTGAAATTTAAAATGAATGCTAACTGATAGAAAAAAGGCAAACAACTGACTGTTTATCATGCAAAACCTGATAGTACATTTTACCTAAATGATCATAACTTGCAAAATATGATGAATTTTAAGATGGTTCAAAAAGCAACCCTGGCTCATTTTTCACAAGGAATCCAACCATATTATGCAATGATACTGAAAATGCAATTTTCTATATTTTTAACAAGGTTTACAAATCTGACTCTCTTTTCCCTTTACCACCAGGCAAAACAAACACAAGCGGAAGCAAAAGCAAAGCAACAGCAGGGGTCCTCATTTTGCCAAGGAGCAAAATGGGGCGTGTTGTGAACATCACAACAACTAGCAACCAAACAAAACAACTAAATTCAGAGTGTTCTAGAAAACTAGATGAAATGAACTCATAACTTCTGACTATCTATCCTGCAAATTACTATTCAGCTTGAGACTTAAGGTATTCAATAAGGGTGCATGAATTTTCATTTTCAGTTTAGTTGTGTGCACATGATTAATTATCCTCATCTTGAAGATCGGTTGAACAAACCAGTGACTGACATTAGCCTACGTAGGTGAGGATATTCCCTCATAGCCAACCGGATAGAGCCTTGCTGCCAGTGAGCGTCTATAGCCCCAGCAAGGTTATCGTTACAATTCTCCCAAGTAGAGCCCCACTGCCAGCGAGCGTCTATAGCCCTGGTAGAGTTACTTAGATGGCTTAATCTAGATTTTTAGTATAATCTATTTTATTTATTTATTTATTTATTTATTTTTTTTCTAATTTTTTGATTTTAAAATATTTCACAAGATATAGCAATTTGTAAATTCATGATGCAAGGAGTGGACACTTGCTGAAATTAAGCTGAGAATTGTAATGGTAGCAAGGGTAACCTCTGATTTTTCACCTAATATCTACACTGGTAGGTTCAACAAACCCAAGGATTTTAGGTGTGTCGTCATGAGAAACTTGCTTCGAATTCTCAATCACATTTATTGAATACAAAACTTTAGAAGATAAATAACTCTCGACACTCATGACAGTAACAAGTTATGCGTAAATTGCAAATGATTAACTTGAATATCCTAAATTTTATATTGTTTTGAATAGTTGCTAGTTTTGCTCCTTAATACTCTAAAGTAAAATAAAGATCCCTGCTGAGGAAACAACCAACAAACCAAACAAACAGGCTGTACAAAAAAGCAAAAAAAGCAGAAAAAACTGTACAAACAAAACAAAACAAACAACAAGAAACATAAAAATAGCAAAAAAAAAAAGAACTCTACATTACTTACAGCACTTTACACCAAAATGAACTGCTCTTTGCCTCAAGCCTGGAAGTAGTGTTTCAAATGCTGGCCATTAACTGGTAATGGCACATCTTCTCCAGTCAAGGTCTTAAGTCTGAATGTGTTATCTCCTATTATTTCTGAGACTTGTAAGGGACCCAGCCACAATTTATCGAATTTTCCAGGCTTCCTTTCTTTTCATGTGCTTTGTCCCAGCACAACACTAAGTCTGATATCCTAAATGTTTTGACTCTTGCCCTTTTATCAAACCACCTCTTAACAACCGCTTGGTGTTTGGCAAACTTCTTGATGGCTTGACCTCTTTTCTCATCTAGTTGTAGCATTTGCACTATTCTGGCTTCCCTATGGTTATTAAAGCCTAGATACTCATTGGCAAACATCCAGGTTGGTATTCTCAGATTTCCTAGAAGTATGGGATCAGTCCCATAAACTAAATGATAAGGTGTGCTACCTAAGGCTGTTTTAAACTTGGTCCTATCTACCCATAATGCATATCTTAACAGGGAATTCCACTCTCTAGGACTTTTTGCAATTAACTTCTTGATTATATCTAATAAAATTTTATTCGTTGATTCAGCCAGCCCATTACCTTGAGGGTAATAATTCGAAGAAAACCTTAAAATGATCCCGTATTCAAATGCCCATTTAGAAAACTTTAAAGAAGAGAAAGCAGGGCCATTATCACATACCAATGAATAGGGAGTTCCAAACCTGGTGATGATGTTTTCTTCAAGAAACTTGATAACTACCTCAGTCATGGAAAATTTGCAGCAAGTGGCCTCAGTCCACCTTGTACAATGGTCTGTTACCGTCAGTATAAATTTTTGTCCTGCAGAAGATGGGGGATTGATGACTCCAATAAAATCTAAGCCCCACTGTGCAAACGGTCTGGATTCAATCACAGGTTATAGTGGATTGGCCTGATTTCTCCCTTTTTCTGCTGCAATCTAATAGATGTGGCAACTTCTGATGTGACTCTTAGTGTCTTTGAACATCGTGGGCTAGTAATAGCCTGCCCTCAGTATTTTGTGTGTTCTGGCTAGATGGGAACCATGGCCGGTTCCGTACTTGTCATGTAGTTCTGTCAACACTTTATCAGCTTCAGCTTTGTTTATGCATCTCAGATAAATTCCATCATGGTTCTTCCTGAATAGAAGACCTCCTTGCACCATATAATTTTGTGCCTTAATCTTCAAAGCTCTCCTCTGAGAAGCCTTCATCTTGTTTGGGTACTTTCCAGCTATCAAGAAGGTGTTTAAATCATCATACCAGCCTGATGTGCTCTGGGAATTCAGTATATATTGCTGTTTTATCAAATTGGGATCTGTATTTGCTATCATCTGCACCAACGCCTGCCCTCTGACCAGCTTCATGGGTAGGATTTCTATGTCGAATTCTTGTAGTGTGGTGATCCACTTGGCTCTTTTTTCTCTAGGCTCGTTCTGCATTAGCAACATTTTTACTGCTACGTCTGGTACTATGGCTTTGATTTGGCTGCGCAGAATGTAGTGTCTAAATTTTTTAACAGCCTTTACTAATGCGAATGCCTGCCTCTCAGTGTCTAGATACCTCAGCTGTGCATCCTTCAGAGGCACGCTCATAAATGCTATGGGCCTCTCTTCATTGTCTTCACCTTTCTGTGTCAAGGCAGCCGCGACTGAATGAGAAGATGCAAAGGAGTAGATGTAAAATGGGCTTGTGTAGTCTGGACTTGCCAATATAGGGGCATCAGAAATTGCCTCCTTAATATCTTCAAATGCGGCTCTGGCCACTGGCGTCCATTCCATCTGTGCATCTTTCTACAACATGGCATTTAATGGCTGCACGATCTCTGCAAAACCTATTATAAACTTTCGAACAAAGTTAATTTTGCCAAAAAACAATTTCAACTCTTTCCTACTGTTTGGTATTTGCAAATTTTTTATGGATTCTATTCTATCTGGATCAATTGAAATTCCTCCTTCAGAAATGACATGGCCTAATAATTTACCTTCAGTTACGCCAAATATACATTTCTTAGGATTAAGGGAAATCCCATACCTTTCACATCACTTGAGTACTTTCCTGAGATCTTCAGCGTGAGTGGATGCATCCTTGGAATACACAGTTAAATCATCCATATACACAACAATGCACTTACCTGATAATCCACGGAATGCAATGTCCATGGCTCTCTGAAAAATGGCACCTGCATTAATCAGACTAAAAGGCATTCTTCTATACGCATAATTTCCCCATTTACAAGTGAAAGTGGTTTTTAATCTATCTTCTCTATCAATTAAGACCTGGTTATAACCTGAAAAACCATCTAAAAAAGACCATCCTTGTGCCATTTACTGCTTGCAGCACTTCATCTATTGGGAGCAGAGGATAATTATCCTTTTCAGATGCCTTGTTTAAATTTCTAAAGTCTACGCATAACCTGATGTCTCCGTTTTTCTTCCTTACTGGTACTAAGTTAGCTACCCAGACAGAATGTCTGACTGGGAAAATTATTCCAGCAGACAACAATTTTTTAACTTCCTCAAAGATTAGAGGCTCTAGAATGGCATTCACAGGCCTCTGTTTCTGCCTAAATGGTTTGACTTCTTTTCTCAAAGGTATTATGTGAGTTATGATGGACTCATCAAATGTTTTCAAGTCTTCATAAGTCCATGCTATGACGTGTTTATATTCTTTCAGAACGTCTAAAACCTCCTTTCTAATTTTTTCAGAGCAAGCTTTCCCAATTAGTACATTTTGTGGACTTTGCTCAGTCCCTAAGTTATGTAAATCACACTTACCCCCTTCTGTTTTGGGCAAGTCCTTCTGTCTTATTACTCCATCGAAGTCAAAGATATGTTCTAATTCAATTACTCCTTTTGGTAAGAAGTTACTTTTCAAGTTAATTATATCCTCTTCATCCCATGTTACTTCAGGCCTTTCCTGCTCATCAATGATTTGAGCCTCAAATGCCTCATTACAAGTCAGAAAATCAATAATTTGTTGATCCCCTCCAAATACCTGAAAGTGTGTAACGTTGTCTGGTATACTGGGCACGTTAACTAGCTCAACAGTAAATCATCTCAATCCTGACAGTGCCAATGGTTCTAATGTACTAGCAGCAACTGCTAGCGCATCTGGCATGTGATTCAGCTCTCTGGGGATGTGTTCTATGTTAAAAGCATCAAACGAATCTATTAAACCCCATACTCTATGTTTGTAACTAATCATTTTTTTGTAATTACATTCATATAGTTTCCTCACTTGTCTGACTACTAATTCAGAGTCTGAAAATACTCTGATGGTTTTCACCCTTTTCCTGATGGCCATGACAAGTCCTAAAATTAGGGCCTCGTATTCAGCAATATTGTTAGTGTAGGAAAATTGTAATCTATATGCTGCCAGATGTGATTTACCCTGAGGATCTATGAGTTCAACACCTGTACCTACGCCCTGTTTTGATTTAGACCCATCACATTTTAACGTCCACATGCCATCTTTACTTTTCTGACCTTTTATCTTAGCATGCATTGCATCTTTCATTGCCTGTGGGGTGTTGTTCTATTTATTCATGGGTTTTTCTATTTGGTTAACTTGCATATGTGTGTTTTTAGTTTGCAATTCAAAAAGACAACTGCTCTCGTCCATTATTTCTTTTACTAAATCTGGGATCAAGGTATCTATATTATCCTGAACATATTTCTATGTTGGATCAGGGTTCCCATTTTCCTCTTGTAACTCTGCCTTCTCTATGCATTTTTTGTATTCATATTCAATGATGTCTTTGCATATTTCACAACTTTCCTCAGAATGTTGCCTATCATGGACTCTACACCTATTTTTATATAATTTACATTAGACCGGGAGATTGTGTTTAACGCACTCTTCCACCTCTTGTCTAATGGCGCGACCAAATTTGTCTATTGCATTGTTTTCTTCATCTGAGGAATTTCCATCAGACTCAATGAATAATGCTGTCCTATTGCTGACACATTTCTTTCTACTGTTTAACATCATAATCTCTTCAATTTGTACCCATTGTTGGTAATTCTATAGACACCCGGTTCAACAGCATCATATAATATTTCATTAGTTTGATTATACTCTGTTATCATATGTTTCATTCTAGGCTCTGCCTCTATTTTGATCTGGTTTGGGATGCCTCTCCAAGGTAACCACATGTGTGAAAAGTCAGTGGCCATATATCCGTTTAATGTCTTGGACCAATCCCTACTCAGCAACATTCCATAATTCACGGGTATATCCACTACTTGAATATCAATGATTTGGCTTACCCTAGGGTCTGAAGCTAATTGCATTTGAATGTTCATGAGCTCTCCTATCACGCTAACTTCAGTCTTATCTAGTTGTGTGACAACCTTGGCATATTTGGTGGGAGTCAGCCCAAGAGTTTTACATATTCCTAAGGGCATTACGTTGGCTGAGGCACCAAAATCTACCATGCAATTGTGTATATTCTTCCCACACAATCTAACAGTTAACAAGAAAGGGGGAGTATCCCTCTTATCCGCATGTATTACTACATTTGTATTGGAAGGCTGCTCAACTTTCTTATTCTTCTCTTTAGGTGGTGAATCTCTATTAGGAACAGTTATATCAGCAGACACCTTGTTCATCATGGATTTATCCAGGGATTTTATAAAAGCATTTCTAATCCCTGGGGTCTTCAATAATTCATTTAGAGGTATACTGACCTTAATTTTCTTTATTTCCTCTGACAAGTAATTCATTAACCTTGTTGTCTCTATTGCTTCAGTTTTACTTGTTTGATCCTTTTGTATTGCTGTTCCATTATTTATGTGTTGATTAGCTTTAAGTGTGGCAAGATTGTTGCTAGCACTCAGATCTGGGGGTGTATTGATATTATTCGGAGGAACGGAAGTGGTAAAAGGCCCTCTTGGCCTAGGGTTGTTCCTCAAATTGTAAGTGTGGCCTTTATTTGTCTGTTGAAAGGCCTGCACCTCCTCTGTTTCATTTAATATCTCGTTTTTAGATTCAAAGGGAAACTGAAAAGTATTTAACACAAAGGCCGATTCAGGATAAAGACTCTCACAATAGTATGGTTCATCTTCTAGCAATTCATCCTCTTTCTCTTCTGCAGTTGCAAAGGTAAACGTTTCTAAGACTAATGATGTGTCATATCTTGAGGGTACTACCTCATTACCCTTGGGGATGAGAAATTCAGAGGTAGGAGGTTGCACATCTATGTTGAAAAAGCTGGCTACTAAGTGGAACTGTGGACAGTCGTGCTCAGCATGGGCATTTGTATTGTGAAATCTACACCAATTTTTGGGTGCTGTACTGGCCATCTGTATGCTAGTTGTCTGTTTTGCATCATGATTATCTATATTCTCAAAAGGAGAAGCTAGAGTACCATTGTTGGGCCCAGTGTTCCATGTCTTGGGTGGCCTAGGTTGATTCTGATTTCTGTTATTATTGCCCCAGGTCCTATTATCTATCACTGGCCCCCTATTTTGCATTGGTTGCCCCTGGCTGGGGCCTTAATGCTGATTATAGTTTTGGTTCTGATTGTTCTGTTGATTTTGATTGAAACTATAATTATGATTTTGGCCTTGGTTGTGATTTTGATGTTGATTGTAGTTTTGACTGCCTCTTCCATAGAGGTTCTTATTTCTTAGTTGTGTCACTTCAGTGGTTAATCTTTTCAACTGTGCAGTGATCTCTTTGATTTCTTCCCTATCCTCTTGTGCTTTTTCTACAGTTGTATCCCTAGGAGGTTGGAAGAAAGGCTAACCATTGTTTTGACTGTTATTGGAAGTGCTAGCCATGTAAGGAGTTATAGTTTGGATTGGGGTAGGATTATACACAGGTGTGTAAGAAGGAAACGGATTTAATAGTGGAGTGTGTTGCATAGAGGTTCCATTCCATGGTTGTGCCTGATTCTGCACCCCAAAACTTCCTCCATTAACAAATGGGTTATAAGTTGTATGTCTCATCTCTTGGTTTACTGAGGCTGCCTCTTTATAGGCTTTGGATATTGAATCTATGTCAGGTTTTCTTTTGACAAACATGGCAGTTAAAGGATCCAAGGCAGCATAGTACATAGCCAACAAGGGATCATCATCTATGGTATAAGGGGCTACTAGCCTAGAATAGGCCTTTTGAAATCTATCATTGAAATTATCAATCAGCTCTCGCTCACCACGTTTTATAGCAGCCAATTTATGATACAAAGCACAAGGGTCAATGGGTCCCCTAAATCTTGACAGAAATGCTTCTTCCATAAGTGGCCAGGAAGAAATGTAACCATTGGGCAAATTTACATACCAGCTAGAGGCTTGTTCATTAAAGGTGTAGGGAAACAATCTACACACCACATCCTCATGCTCTAACCTAGCTCTAAAACATGCTTCCTTGAATATTCTAATATGGTCTTCTGGGTCCTGATGCAACTGGTATTTGGGACATATCTTTTCCAGATTTTTAGGCATCTCATGATAATCATTGAAGAGTATGGGAGAATTGACATCGAAATAAGCCATTGCAAGTGTTTGAGCTTGACCTGAACTTGTAGGAATACCTAGATTAATTGGTGGATTAGGATTTACAGGAGGATTGAGACCTCTAGGAGTGCCTGAACCAAGATTTAAAGATCTAAGCAGTGATCTGTCAGGACTCACAATACTACGGATATTAAAAGGTGACCCAGGTGGTGTTCCAGATGAACTTCCTGCTTGCAAAATATTTGGATTCCAAATTAGGGGGTTCCTACCTCGCCTAATATTAGGTAGTTGCACAAATATATCCCCTGAACTGGATCTAGACCTAGTCACTCTATTACTGTTATTAGCCAGTTTGAAACAAACTTTAACTCAGAAAGGCCCTCCTTCTAGCGCCAGAAAATTATTGGTGATTGTTTTGATGCAATCATAACAATAAGTTAAAATTCACATATAATGAACTGAAACTATACTTGAAAGATAAGAAGGAATCATTTAAGATTCAACTAATCCCAAGTCTACAATGGTTCGGTTGGTCAAGTTCAGTTGGTCAATGTGAAGCTGTAATGTTCAAGGGGCCTTACGTAGTTTAGAGTTTCTTTGTGGTTTACTGGACTAAGATTATGCAAAAGATCATGAGATATGTCAATGCTTTTCATTCCTTTGCATAAAAGGGTTACTGTGCTGCAAGTTTTAGATGGTTTTCTTGAATTATCGCAGCTTTCTCCTTCATATATTTATGAAAAACTGTCTACCTTTAACTCTGTTATACATACTTCTTCAAATTTGAGACAACTTCCTTTAGATTTCTATGTTTTCAGCTAAATATTTCAGATGGGTTGGGAAAAGTTAGAAAGATCTAATCTACACCTCATTTACTCTACCAAAGGATCTAATTGCTCTATTATGCACTATGTAAATACTACAGCAATTTGATCAAATCCATAGTAAAAAACCTTAAATGCAAGTCCTGAGCATTTTCACAAACATACATTTAAAATTGCAAGCTCTCAAAGATAATATTTCAAAACACAAAGAAGAGCAGGAGAACACTTAGAAGATAGATGCAGAACTCCAGATTCTATTGTATTAGAAACAAACAGTCATACATGATTTACAATGTAGGAATGACTCTTAGTCTCATTGATCAAACTACAGAGAACTTACAAGCTTTACAGATACAGTAAGGAAGCCAGACATTCCACGCGCACCTTACTGCAGACAACAGGCGACCTCCTCTAAACTAAACTATGCCCAGAAAGACTCTACAATTCTAGCAAAATACTAAAAATCCTTGTGTGTTTCTAAAAATCCCTATTGTAAAGTATTACAGTGTAGAGAGGCACAATATAAAGGCTTTCTGATTGTCCTCACTACAGCAAAAAAATAGCTAAACCTCTAGTTCCAACCCCTGGTTACAGCAATAAATATAGATGAACCAGTTCTTCAAAAAATATCTCTGAGCAGTGTCAAATCTGGGTGAAATATTGCCCCTTCTGAGAAGCTTTGGTAGCTTAGCAATAACTTCTATTTGTCTGTTGTAGTAATACCCTCAGCTGTAATTTTGTCCTTCATTTGGTTGGCCTTGACTTCTTCGCACTTCATCTTTACTTCTTGCTCCTGAGATCATATTTTCTTCTTCCATGAGGTCATTATGTTGAATTTCTAGCTGCTTCCTCAACTGGAAGCCTGCAAGATAAGACAAGCAATAAGTATCAAATTTACCAAATGAACAACAGGAAACTTAAAATATCTATTTAAATCCGGGTGACTGTGCAAAAAAAAATGTGGAAATCCAGCTCAAAAACCCTCAAAAATGCGTTCAAAACCCATCGGGTCAACCATCGCTGACCAAAAAAATGCCACAGGCACCAAAAATATGTTTTAAAATTCCCACCGCTTTGTTCATTCCCGCCCATCGGCGTGATAATCGCCATCGACGGGTCCAAAAAATACTTGGGCGATGTTCGTTATTTGGCCGATGGCCTTTCTCGTTATTTCCTCCTTATTTCTTTCCATCGGCGTAAGTTTGTACAATCGGCGAGCCTCAAAATTCCTTCGCCAATCATTCTCTTCCATCGATGCTTCTTCATTGCTTTCCATCGGTGTGAGGCTTGCCCATCGGTAAGCCCAAAATTTCCTTCACAGATCGCATTGGCTATGCCGATACCCTTGTATTGGCGAGAGTGTTGCTGATGTCTTATTGGCCTTCATTTCCTTCTCATCAGTGAGAGATTCGCTATCGGCGAACTCTAAATCTTCCTCGCTGATCCTCATTGTTAGGCCAATGGCCCCTTGCACTTTATTTCCTCTTCATCGGCGAGAGATTATACTATCGGCGAACTCCATATTCTTCCTCGCCGATGCCAATACCTTGGTCGATGGCCTCTTATTTCCCTCTATCGGCGCAATTGTTACCGATATAGCCTTATCGGCTTGCATTTTCTTCTTATCAGGGAGAGATTATACTATCGGCGGGCTCCTTATTCCCTCTGCCGATGTCTTACCTTATACCAATGCTCTTTCATTACTCTCCATCAGTGTGTGATCGCCCATCAGCAACTCACAAACTCCTCCTTCCAATGGCATTTGCTTTGTTTCATCGGCGAGAGGTTCCACTGTCGGCGAGCTCCTTATTTCCTCCGCCGATGCCTTTACCTCAGCCGATGACCTCCACATCCTTACCTTTCCTTGTATCGGCCCAACTTTGCCCATCGGCAAAGGATTTTCAACCACTGTCGATTGCATACGCTATGTTGATACCCGATATCGGCGAGAGTTTCGCCGATATCCATCTTCCCATCCTTCGCATTTCGGCTAAGTCCTCCCTCCCTTTCTTCCATCGGCTTGACCTTGCCCATCGGCAAAGGCCCAAAAAACTTGGCCGACAACTACCACTATACCGATAGCCCTTGGCTATCGGCGAGACTATACCCTTCGGCACGATGAATTCAAACTCGGCCGATGCTCTATGTTACTCTGATCACTATTGTTTCGGCCACAGGCTTACCAAAGCCTTTGAATTCGAACCATCGAACCCTGCCACTATCGGCGTGACTCCTGCTGATCTCCCTTTCGTTTATTAAACTATTGAACCATTGAACCCCGCCATAAGGTTCAACGCGGCGGTTCAGCGATACATAGCAACTGTTTTAAAAAGAAAATGAACCCTGCGAACTTTGAACCATTGAACCAAGAAAGAAAAGTTCAATACGAAGGTTCAACGCGCAGGTTCAAAGTGGCTATACAAAACAAACAGTCCGCCCCTTAGACACTTTTTTGAACACGCAGAACCACCTTGAACCCCGAACCTTGAACCACAAAGAAAAAAGTTCAATGCGCAGGTTCAAACCTGTAAAAACACTTCCAACGAATGAGTAATGGCGATTAAAGTGAATCGATGTATTTTCGTCAAAACAATCAACTGTAACATACAGAGTGGAACCCAGACAAAATTGCCCACGACCCAGAACCACTAAGTATGAATTTTTTTGAAATTTAAAACGAATACCAACAAGAAAAAAGGCAAACAACTGACAGAAAAAAGGCAAACAACTGACTGTTTATCATGCAAAACCTGATAGTACATTTTACCTAAATGATCATAACTTGCAAAATATGATGAATTTTAAGATGGTTCAAAAAGCAACCCTGGCTCATTTTTCACAAGGAATCCAACCATATTATGCAATGGTACTGAAAATGCAATTTTCTATATTTTTAACAAGGTTTGCAAATCTGACTCTCTTTTCCCTTTACCACTAGACAGAACAAACACAAGCGGAAGCAAAAGCAAAGCAACAACAGGGGTCCTCATTTTGTCGAGGAGCAAAATGGGGCATGTTGTGAACATCACAACAGTTTGTACCTTCATTTCTAACATGTACGTCCTACTATATCCCTGCTGTGTTAGGCACTGGTTTTGCATAGTACCACCTTACCCATGGTTATCAAGTTACAACCTCCTATGGCTCACTTGCAACAACAACAACTTGTTCCATGGGGTACTGCTATTGGCCCATTGGCACTTGGTAATCGACTACATGATTTATCTAGGGGTTCAAGTAAGATCTTTCCTAAGTTCAGAGGAGATGGTAAGGTCACTCTTGATGAACATATCAATGTTTTGTTTGTTGCATGTTCTAACTTGGGTGTCCAGCATGAGGATGTCTCTGTTAGACTCTTTGTGGAGACCTTATCTGAGGCTACTGCTGAATGGTTCTACCATCTAGCTCTTGGCTCTATTGACAGTTGGGATACCATGAGGACCAAGTTTGAAAATAGATTCAAATATATAGAAAATGAACATACATTTCTAGCCCAGCTGACTTCCATGAAGAAGGAGATACATGAACCTATGAGGGAGTTTGTAGCCAAGTTCAATCATATTGTGAATATAATAACCCCTGGCATGAGGCTTAATGATGAGATTCAGAAGTGCTTCTTTGTAAACTCTCTACCTCTGGATGTCAGCTATACTGTCAAAAGGGAAGGAGAATTTTTTTTTTAAAGAGCCCAGGAGATAGCCGTATCCATTGAGAACGGCCTTATAACAACGAGAAAGTGGAGAAAGGAAGTGCATATGAACAAAGGATAGGCAAGTACCTCTACTGACCCTATGATACAACGTTTAGCCAATGATGTGCCAGCTCTTAAAAGACAAATGCCCAGGGGGCAACAATAGCCCTATTACCAGAAAGCACCCATAAGAGAATTTGGCATGCCTAATGTTAATAACGCTCCATCACTGCCAGGCCCAACACAAAGATTGGCAATAGAAGGCCCCTAAACTAGTGGGAAGGAAAATCACATGGTATGTAACTTCCATCTTACCAATGATCATGATGGTAGTTCATGTCTAGAGATGAACAGATTCATGCAGATGCTCTCTATAGATTAGAAATGCGAATAAGGTGAAAATACCAAACAAAGTGCAATAAACACAGAGTTATACCTTACAAGCAAATCCAATCCCATCAAGAGAGGAAGGAGCCTCTGCACCCAAACAAGCTCCTAAGACAAAGATGATCCCTAGACAATGGATTCTAATGTGAAATGCTTATTCAAAGTATGCAACTCACTATCCTAGCTCAAGAGTGATTTTGGCATTATGTCTTTGCATAGACTTGACTTCTTGAAAATGGCTTGGGAGAGACTCTATTTATAGACCTTTGGAGGGGATTTTGATCCAAGGGTGGAGATTGATTGGAAAGATCAATGGTGGAGGATGAAGATGATATGGAGGGCCTAGATCTAATCTAGGAAAATGGATGGCTATGAATAAAAGTGAATCTTTTATTCATTTTGGGGAAGAGGAAATTATTAAATAAGTTATGGGGGGAAGATTATTCCCAAATAAAAGATTCATGGGGGGAAATGCAAATGAATTAAAAATTCATTTGGGGGGAAGTAGAGGCATAGGCATGGGAAAAATGATTATTTATTGTGATGTGGGATTTTAGGTGGATTTATTCTAATTTCTTTATTTGGAGAATGTGGAAAAGTGGGTGAACCTAGGTTTGACCATCCAAATGAGGGGTTTAGGGTTAATTAAACATTGGTTTTATTTAATTAACCCTAGGGCTAGAATAAATGGGTTAAATTAATTAATTAACATGATTTTAACTAATTAATTGAATTTAGTGGGAAAAGGGATAAAATGATTTAATAAATATTGCATATTTACTAAATTCATTTGGCTAAGTTGGAAACTATTGAATTAATGAATTCAATAGTCTGGGATAAACTAATGAAAAATGGGGTAATCAAGGGATAATTAATTAAATAAAATTTAATTAATTGTTTTAGGAGAGAAATTGACATGATTAGGGATATCGGGAGTTAGTTTGGTGGTCGAGACATTTTTAGGTGTCTACATTTGCCCCTCTTTGACGTGGCGTTAGGTTGAATAAAAATATGCCCCAGCTGCCAGGAAGCGATAAGATGGATGGGTGATGCTCCCTCAAGAGGTTGGCAGAAAAATAAAGTTTTTTCCCGGTGAGCTCTCGAAAGGATGTGACAGACGTGAAAGTTGGATAGGTGGCAGAAAAAGAAGTTGGCAAAAAGAAAAATGGAGAAAAAAAAGGCAGAGATCTGTACCCTGGAGGAAAAAGAAAGGGTGGAAGGATGACATGGTCCACTATATTAGGCAAAGTGGGCCCTAAGAGTGCTACATTTGCATACTTTGACCCTAGAGAAGAAGGAGCGAAGGAGAGATGGCTGACCGCAACCCCCAGTTCCCATGACTTCGACACATCTCTGAGCGGTTCCGAGAGTTTGGTTGGGCACCCGACGCTGGACCCCCGGTAGGGTCTAACCCTGACTTTGTAATTTTCTCATTTTACGTGCATTTTTTTAGGGTTTTAGGGGTCGGGATTGGAACGTGTAGCGCCAATGGAAAGGCAGATTGGCGCCATCCTTTGGATTGGTGCTATCCACCTAGGTAGGGTTAAGGCAGTTTTGTCGCCATTCGGTGGGAGTTTTAGCGCTATCTTCCGGATTAGCCCATTTTAGGGAAGAATAGATTTCTAGCGTTTTAACACCAAATGGGGGTCAAAGTGGCACTATTGTTTGCAATAGCACCATCCTGGGAAGTAGCACCATGATGTATTTTAGCACTATTTTATGTTTTAGCCAATGATTTATTCTAGCGCTATTGGGAGAATTGGTGCCATTAGGCGAATTAATGCCAAAATTAATAGTGATGCCATATGGTTAAATGGCACGATGAATAGTGTGCAGTAGCGCTATTTTTTGGATTGGTGCAAAGAGGTATGTGCAGTGGCGCGATACTCTGTATTAGTGCTATTTAGAAGAAATTTTAGCGCCATTTTTTTTAAAAAATGGCACAAGAGTTGCCTATTTGTATGCCACCTGATGCTAGCTTGTTAGACACGTAGAAGAAGAAGAAGGTTGATTTAGAAGAAGATAGGTTGATATCTAACCATAATGTTGTGTATGCAGGATATAGAGCGATTCATATTGTAGTCGTGAGAGCAATGAGTTCCCGCTGTGATGGCCTTATTCGATGGTTTTGATGATGCCACGAAGGTGCAGTTGGCAAGCCTGGGGCTTCTCACGGTGGCGTCGATGCCTATTTTGCGAGCTCATAGAGCTTTGTTGACGGCCCTGGTGGAGCGATACCGTACTAAGACTTGTAATTTTTTGCTACCGACAGGAGAGATTACCATCACACTTGAGGATGTTTATCGCATCCTCAAGCTACCTATCCGAGGTCGACATGTCAGATATGACATGAAGAGTGGGTGGAGGGCACTGGTCAGAGTGTTTGGTGTGGATCGTCTTGTTCTCTCTCTGAATGAGAGGGAGATGGACTATGAGGGGACATTGGCTGCGGGTGCAGATCCATTTGCCTTGTTCCTTTGCGCATTGATTAGATGCATGGTGATGCCTGATAGGCAAGGCAAGGGTTTTCCAGTTGGCTGGGGAGGGGTGATAGAGGGGATGGTGATGCATGGGATTGTCTATGCCTTGGGGCTAGTGATGCTAGCGTAGTTGTATCATGAGATGCACACAGTCACCTATCTGCATGATAGGGCCTTATCTGCTGGAGTTACTCTGCTACATGTATGGACTTGGGAGCACATTCATGTCACTCAGCTGACATGTGGGTACTATCGACAACAGTTTAAGGCCTTTGTGTTTTTATATCAAGATGCTGAGTACACATATACTGGCTGGGTGCGATATTGGCAGCGGATGCTAGATGACATGATTAGTGTGGTTTGGCGAGCATACATCAGTTGTGAGGAGTGGCCAGATGACATTATTCATCTCCCATACACTTTTTAGCAGAGATATCTTATGGGTTGAGAAGACTGTTGCATAGAGATGTACCTACCCTCGCGGGTTATGTGGCAGTTTGGTTTGGTGCAGGGCACCCCTCAGCAGATGGCGATATATGCACAGACCCCGTGAGATGGACCCTACTGGCCTACAACTTTACAGCAACAAGTTGCTCTAGTAGATTTTGCAGCACTTCGGCCAGTACAGTGGGATTGGAGGATCATGGTGAGGGATGCAGGGACCACAGCTGCTTATGATATCTAGTGGCATATGCATTGGCCTACTCGGTTGACAGATCCAGCAGAGGAGGTAGCAGGTTCAGGAGGTGATGATTCAGATGGTGGAGATGACCCTAATGGGGAGGATCGCGTGGAGGGGGATGTGATCATTAAGGACTTCCTTGTGGAGGTGGGGGATAATGGAGAGGAGAGAGTGATTGGGCAGGATGGCCAGCCGATAGATGTGCTAGGGGTAGTGGCAGCAAGACAGGGACAGGCGCAGCAAGTTCCTACATAGTAGGTTCCTGCTCAGCAGGTACAAGTGCAGCAGGTTCCTGCATAGTAGGTATAGGCGCAGCAAGTTCCTGCGCAGTAGGTTCCTGCGCAACAGGCTTTGGCATAGTAGGGTCCTACATAGTAGGTACAGATTGGATCAGTGTGACAGTCGAGAGGATCCTAACAACGCGGGAGGCAGCCGAGAGCAGATGAGGGTGACCTAACTCCACCACAGGAGGGGCAGCTATAGGTTGGTGGGCATGATGCAGAGGCAGGGACCTCAGGGACAGCTTTGGAGGTAGAGGCTGAGGATGAGAGGCATTTGTCTCATCGGAGGTGATGGGACAAGGAGGAGGAGATGGAGACCTTATGGGCACAGGTGGCCAATCTGGAGGAGGCACTAGAGGGCCGTGAGGCAGAGTTGGTGCAGTTGCGGGGGGCCCTGGCATTATTAGATGGGGTAGATGGACAAGTGGCTACATTGCAGGTACAATTGGCCCAGGTGCAGGGTGACATAGGGGTGTTGACCAGGGAGCGGGATGTAACACTTGGCAGAGCGCAGCAGGCAGAGACTACATTAGGTAGTCTATAGGCTTCAGGTGGTGGTCTTGCCCTAGTTTTGATAGGGATGTAGGCTCAGTTGTCTCAGGCGTAGACATAGACCTATCAGCTATAGGCCCAGTTGAGTCAGGCCCAAGGGCAGCTGATGTAGGTACAAGGGGATTTTATAGAGGCCAGTAGGTGGATGGAGTATTACAGGGGGTTGTATTATGCAGCTGTGCCAGCAGAGCAGTGAGCACCGAGCTACAGCTAGGTCAGCAGATCGAGGGCATCGAGATCTCATAGATCAAGATCTATTCAGTCTATTCAGCAGATGATGCCTCCTCCCTCATTTGTGCCCCAGCAAGTTCCTCAGGTACAAGCATAGCCACCACCGCAGTCATAGCCGCCGACAGGGTCATAGGCTCGACCAGGATCAGAGTCTCCCACTCCATTAGAGAGGGGATCCTCTATGTGATAGCCCTATCATGATAGCCCTTGGAGGCATTTTTGTATCAGGACATTTTATTTTTTGATGTATGTATGAGTGATGTACACTTTTTTCTGGTGATTTGATATGATATGATACTTTCTGGTGGTTTATGATGCTTATGGATGTGTTATTTCTTTATGGATTTTGTATGTTATGGATATGTTATGTTTATATGATGATGATGTGCATATGTAGCTAGAGGTTTATGTGACTAAGTGGTTTATGAAATGTGATGTATATTGTGTAACTAAATGATCTGAGAATGAACCTAATTTTTATGCAAATCTAAATGGATGAAAATGAATCTAAATGACATGTAATTGTGAAATGGTGTAAATGAATCTATTTTGATATGCAATATAAATGGATGAATAAATCTAAATGACATGTGATTTTAGATGGTTTAAAATGTACCTAAATGAGATGTAAAATGGATTAAAATGTACCTAAAATGATATGCAAAATGGATTAAAATGTACCTAAAATGATATGCAAATTAAATGGATTAAAATGTACCTAAAATGATATGCAATGATGGACTACAATGAACCTAAAATGATATGCAAATTAAATGATCATGACATGTAGCTAGATGATATGCTTAGATGCAGTTTAGGTGATAGGTGGTATGCAAACTAGGTGATAAATGAAGTGGTCTAGTCCTGATACACATGATGTTCTTTGTGTTGACCCTGAGTGGTGAGGCTGTGGGAGAGGGGATTAGTTGGGGAGAGGATAGGGGTGTATGGATGGGTATGGGTAGGATTGGGAGCATCTAGAGATGGGGGGGTGGGGAGATGAGAGGGTTGTTAGGTCGCAAGACACCACGTCAATTGAGGGGAGATTTATTTTTGGTTCAGGATGTGTTGAGTGGAAATGCGGTGAGGGAATGAGATTAGTGAGGGGTTGGTTGGTGGGGGATGGGGGAAAATGATTATTAAATCTAGGCCGAGATGGGATAGTTGACTAAGTGATTAGGATGATGGGTTTGAGCTAGTCACAGTAGTTGCACAAGATTAATTGAGATCATTTCTTAGTTTAATGTAGCAATGTAGGATACAGTTCACAAAGGTATGAAATGACCTAGGTGATGATGTATACCCTGCGATTGTATGGACTAGACCCACAAATAATAGGTTGGTTTCATGCATGCCCAAGGTAGTATAATCTTGTCTAGTTGAGGAAGGGGACTCATAGCGATGAGTGCGAATAATGCACAGAAGGGTTTGATGCCTGTATATGCAAATAGGACACATCATGCTAGAACTAACCGGGACTTCAAGATATGAATACTATTCTTGGAGTAATGAAACCAACCCACAAGCATAGCATGTAGAAACAATGACGATGTCTACTCCAGGTGCTCTCGGCTACTCACCATGATATAATGAGATCAAGGTAGCTTTGGAGATGACTTAGAGAGAGACAAAAAGATAAAAATCAATAAGCAAAAAGACCAACAAAAAGATACAAATAGCCTTTGTGTGCTCTTGCCAAGAGACGTGATGATAGAATGATAGATTTTTTGTCCATTGTAGGAAAGATATATCCTAGGATGCTGATCCGTTGGTGTGGATTAGAGAATTTGTTGGAAGATGGGCAAAAGAATGGTCTGGCCATGTGTAGGATTATGGTTGGTATGTTGATTGATGATTTTTGTGTTGGGGGACCAATTTGAAGTGTATGCATAGCTTGTGTGCCATTTATGAGATCGAGAAAGCTTAGTAAATGGGGGACCATCCAACGGGGTGGATGGGTGCATCTTAGGTACCTGAGTACTGGAAACATCCTTCGTATTCCAGACTACCTACATACCCTGTGTCCACGGGATCAAGGTACTATTAGGATGTGGGCGAAATGAATATGTAGTTCTGGCGAGACTTGATGATGTGGGAATAGTTTGCGATGGGCTTGATGCGATAAAGATTGATGTGTGTTTGATGATGAGATGTGTTTGTTTGGATTTTCTATATTTTGTATTGTTTTTTGTATTTTTTAATTTTGCGATGTTTTTTGATTTTTTTGATTTTGTGGTGTTTTTGGATTTTTTGATTTTGGAATGTTTTTGGATTTTTTGATTTTGCGATGTTTAAAGGGAGCTTACAAGGATCTTTGTTCCATGGGTCGGCCTTAGGATGGAATAGGATGGGTCAGGCGATAGGACTTGATGTTTCAGAATTCCAAGCCATGGGATGTGTGAAATATGGAGTGGTGTGATGAGAAGAGGACTTATTTGATGGTAGAACCGGCCACTATGTATGGTGCCTAGAATAGGTTTTCACCATGGTACTTATCCAAGGCGTCACCGAAGTGATTTTCACCATTGGAAGTTTCTATTGCACTTTTTTATTTTATTTTATTTTTTTGTTTTTTTGACTTGGGGTAACAGATGTGTTATGCATAGAATTTCTTGAGATGCAGGATATTCATCAGCTCATCTAGAGGCTGTCCCTTAGGTGTTGCAAGCTGATAAGCTCTTGACCCATAGTCGATCATGATGACATAAGGTCCTAGCTAATTGGGTTCAAACTTTCCTTGCTTCAGACGCTCTTGCAGGTTCTTCTGATTTTTCATTAGGACAAGGTCACCTACCTCAAATTTTCTGGTTCTGATCTTTTTGTTATAGCTTCTTCTGAGGTAGTTTTGGTATGCATGTAAGTGATTCAATGCATTCAAGTGTTTCTCCTCCAATAGTTCTAGTTGATGCAACCTTGCGACGCGATAGTCCTCATCAGAGATAATGTTTTGCAGGGACACTCGGAGAGATGGGAGCTCAGCCTCTATAGGTAAAATGGCTTCAGATCTGAATACTAGTGAGAATGGGGTGGCTCCTGTAGGAGTGCGGATGCTTGTACAGTAGGCCCATAGGGCGGGGTTGATTTAGAGGTGCCAATCGCGGCCAGCTTCATTGACTATTTTTTTTAAGATGCGGAGGATGGTTTTGTTAGAAGCCTCTGCTTGACCATTGCCTTGAGGGTAATATGGTGTAAAGAAGTGGTGTTTGATGTCGACCTTTTCGTACAAAGTGCAAATTTCTTAGTTTTTGAAGGGCTTTCCATTGTCGGTGATGATGGAATGGGGGATACCATATCGACAGATGATATAGTGGAGGATGAATTTGGAGATTTGGATACCTGTGGTGAAGGTGAGTGGTATTGCTTCCACCTAGTTTGTGAAGTATTCGGTAGCGGTGATTATGAATTTATGGCCATTTGAGGATGGAGGGTGTATTTTTCCTACGAGGTCGAGTCCCCACTGTGAGAAAGGCCATGGTGTTGCAATTGGTTGTAACTCCTATATTGGTGTGTGGATGAGATCACCGTGTTGTTGACATGGGAGGCATGTCTTGATAAACCTGTGGGCGTCATCGTCCATGGTTGGCCAGTAGTATCCAGTCCAGAGGATCTTTTTAGATAGGGTAGGTCCACTAGAATGCACCCCACAGATACTAGCATGTACCTCTTCCAAGGCTACCTTAGCTTCCCTAGAGTCTAAACATTGTAGAATTGTGCTGTCAAGACTCCTTTTGTATAGTGTGTCACCGACAAGAATGAAACGGGAGGCTCGACAGATGAATGATTTTCTCTAGGAAGTGGATAGGTTAGGGGGAAGGATATTGTCATGAAGGTAAAGGTATGTTTGTTGGTACCACAGGGACAAGGGGCCAACAGCTTCGCACACTAGTTTTGATTGAGGAACATCGTATGCTAGGATAGGGATTTCTTCGATCAGGAACTCACATTTCTTGCTGTCCTTCTGTATGTCTACCAGAGATTCGATAGTTGCCATAGCATCTACTACTTTGTTATTGAGTCTTGGGATATGCTCGAAGTGGATGTCATCGAAGTAATCCTTGAAATCATTGACCATCTTTTTATAGGGAAGGAGCTTGTCGTCCTTGGTTTTGTATTCATTATTGACTTGCCTGATGACCAATTGAGAGTCGCCGTACACCAGTAACTTTTCAATTTTCCATTGGATGGCCATGTGGAGACCTGTGATAAGGGCCTCATACTCTGCTACGTTGTTGGTGCATGGAAATGTGATCTTGAAGGATTTAAGGATTGTGTCGCCTTGGGGGTAACAAATAGGACACCTGCCCCTGAGCCTCTATGAGTGTATGATCCATCAAAATACATTTTCCATGTGTCTGGGGCTAGTGTGATTGTCAGGATGGCCTCATCTGGAAAATCTATAATTGTAGGATGTTCTATAGGGATAGGTGCTTCAGCCAGCTAATCTGCTATAACTTGCCCTTTGATGGCCTTTCTCTCAGTGTATTCTATATCAAACTCCATGAGGATCATGACCTTATTGGCAAGAGACACTATACGGATTCATGGTTGTTGTCATTGATGGCAAAAAAGGTCATCCCACATATCCGCAAGTCATGGTGTGTCTCTACCGGAAGTCAGAATGAAGACTATTGTGGTCTGGTGAACAAGAACAAAGCATGTGGCAAGGTCCGACAAATTGATCCGGATCTCTCAGAGGAAGTGTCTTGGTGCAGTGTGGATTTGGGGAAGTCAAGAGGACTACCTTGAGTGGTATATTCCAAGGATTTAGCCTCCGGTGATGGAGAAGGAAAAAGATATGAATAGTTGAGTACTGGATTCCTGAGTGACAGTGAGAACAGAGGAAGAACTGACTGACAGAACATTAGACTGTTTTCCGGATGTGTTACTATTGATGGTAGAGGGTGTGAAGGCATGAATCATGTTTGGCCGACATGATTAATGATATCTACAAGTATATGCTTGATCCACATTACTTGATGTGCAAGGATTCAGCTGACAGAACAGAGTTTGTGAGAAAATAGACTGTTTCGGATGCCGACTAGAAAGGTGATGAAATTACTTGTGCGGATATATATGCATGATGGATTTAGTTGTGTGAAGTGTAGGTGTGTGTTATTGATGTGGGAATAAGTGCAGAGTAGAGCAGAAACAGCTAGAGAGATCTGGTATGTGAAAGAGAAGCAGAAGAAAGAGAAGAGGAAAGATGAAGTGCAGCAGATCAGTGTATTGAGCCTAACTAGAACTGAACTCCAGCATATGTAGATGCTTCCAATCAGTTCCAGTATTGCACAACATTCTTTTGTAGACAGTGTGTCTCCTTGTAGGCAGTGTGCCTCTTTGTGAGCAGTGTACTCGGGCAGTGAGCCCTAATTGGCAAGTGCCATTTTGTAATTCCTTATTCTTCTAACAGAGAATAATCTTTGGGTTAATCACCCCGTGGTTTTCTCCCTTAATAGGGTTTCCATGTCAAAAATACTGTGTCACGTGTTTCTCATTTCATGGTAATGTTTGTTTGTTTGATTCAATGTTGCATTGATTAATAAGAAAGTTCAAAAGAAGAAATAATTAGGATAACTAATTCACCCCCCCTCTCAGTTATCAACAATTGGTATTAGAGCTAAGTTCCTCCTAATAGAGCCTAACAGCTTGAGGAAGATCTGGGAGTTCAAATGGATGCATATGGTTTAAGGGAGCAACTCAAGACTGCCCTTGAGGATCTTGAACAGTCAAACTCTGAAGTCAATGAATTAAAGGAAAGACTCAAACAGGCTGATGAATTCATGAGAGAACTAAAGGACAAATTAAGTCTCTCTATGAAAAAGAGAAAGGAGCTGCTCCAACAATTGGCAAGACAAAGTGAAGAAAGTAATACAAATGAAGAATTGACTGAGAAAACCAAGTTATGTGAAAAGTTATCAAAAGAAGTCATTATGGTAAGACATGAAATGGAGTCAGGAGTTATAAAGTATACTCAAGAGATTGAAGAGAAAAGAAAAGCTGAAGACAATCTAAGACAATCTCTTAAATAGAAATAAGAAGAATGCCACCAGATGGACAGGATTATTAGACATCTTGAATCTGATCTTGAAGATGCCAAAGATAATGAAGAAAAACTTGAGGATCAAATTGTCTCTCTCAAAAGAGATCTTCAAACAGCAAATGAATATAAAGAAAAACTCAAGATAAGTTCTGCTCAACTTGAAGTTCTTCTTGGAAGTCAAAAAAGGGCAGATGACATGTATGGTTTGGGATATGAGAAAGGAGAAAGCTCCGGATCTGGACAAAAGAATTTTGGATCAGAAAATCCAAGGAATAGGCCTAGAAGACCTCCGGTAAGACAGCCCAATGCTCAAAGATATCCATCCTTCAATGGATACTGCCACAGCTGCAATCACTTTGGTCACAAAGCTAATCAGTGCAGAAAGAGAATGAATCAGACTAATTCATCCTTCTCCGGACAGTGCTTTAACTGCAAAAGGTATGGACACAAGTCTCATGAATGCAGAAATATGCAAATAAACAAATCATTCAATGGTAGATGCTTTGTATGCAATAGAGTAGGTCATATGGCTAATCAATGCAGATCAAGAGGTTATCAGTCAAATATGCAAGGAAATGTTATTTGCCAAATCTGTAATAGGTTCGATCATAATGCAAAAGTCTGTAGAAGCAAGAATCAGGACAAAAGAGGTCCGGTGTATAATCAGAATCAAGACAAGGGTAAACAAAAGATGAATGCGGATGAAGTTAGGAATCAGATGAACAAGATTTGGGTGAAGAAAAGTTTAGAGAATGTAGAGGTTGGATCCGCACCAGACTCTGGTGCTGATATTCCTTCCAGAAATTAAAAGGTGAGCTCTGGCTCAGGGGGAGACTCAAAGAAAATCCTGTTCCCCCAGCCAATCAAGTGGTGCCGGATGTGGCACAAGATGCAGAGTAAAGGGTTTGAAGATATAAGTCTTGAGATGATCCAGATAAGATTTCAGAGGTCCTCATGGAGATGTGAAGAAGTTGTGATCGATCAAGTAAGACCTGTTCCAGGAGATGCTCCGGAATGACAGAGGATTACAAAAAGGTCCGGAGAGATCCGGAAGTGCATTGTCTTATTCTGCGGATTGGACAGAGTGTTTGGAATGTCCGTGTGATGTGTCATCTTGATTTGTTCATAGTTGGAGGATCCGCATGATGTTCATAAATCAAGACTGATCCGGTTCTTCAAGTTATCCGAATAAGGCAAACCGAAACAATGTAGGTCGAGCATTTATTGCAAACATATATTAGGGTTTGCGAAACAATATAAGGGATTTCTCAATAATTAATTGTTCATTCCACACCCAAGAAGAAGCGAAAAGCGGAGCCCTACAACAAAATTCATCAAGTTCATTGAAGATCACTTGCATAAGTTATTATACATAGAAATCAATTCAACCACTCCGTATAACCAAAGGCGCATAAGGTATTTTTCATTTTCAATATCTCACTGCAAATCTTTGAAAAATGGCCACTCCGAATATAGTTAAGATCTCTGATAGACCTCACCCCACATTCAAGAAACATCCATACAAATCCCTGGAGGTAGATCCCCTAGGAGCCTTCTCTAGTGTTCCGCATGGTGTATTGCATACAGGCAAATTTTGAAGACTTTGGGGATTTAAAATTGATGGATATCTATCACAAACAGTTGATAGACGACTCCTTTGAGATTAAACCTCAGTACAAAGCCATCCGGGATAAGCACTTTGCATAGTGCATCCATTTTCCCTGTTTTGAAGAAGATGAATGGGTCTGGTATGTACTAAGTAGAGTGCATGACAATTTCCTATGGTTGAACAAGCCTTTCAAGATCACCAAAGATGCAATTAGGTCTATAACCGGTCTGCACTCATTCGGTGGATTACCTATTCTCAAGTCTGTCAAAAATCAGACAGTTAGTGATGCAAGCGGATCTAAGTTTGACAAGAGAACTATGACAGTTGAAGACATCACTGAACCGGATGTCAAATTTGCATCTATGATAATTGGTTACAAGATCTATCACTCCAGTAGGGAAAATTCAATACTAGGAACTACAATTTACACAGCTTATCAAATGCTAAAGGAGAATGTAGACTATGACTTGTGTGAGCTTCTTGTAAACCAACTTTTGGAAAATCTACAGAAGATCAAGAAGGACAAGAAAAACTCCTTCAAGTATGGCAATTTGATCCTTTGTCTCTTCTTTTATTACATGAATGAGCTTCTCGGATCTAGTGGATGGATATGGCAGAATGACAGACCAGTTGCCATCCAAATCAAAGATTATTTGCATGGACATGGGGATGCTAAAGCAAGAAAAACAGCCCTGTGGGGATATTTCAAGAACTTCTAGAGCATGATGCATGTAAGAGAAAGAATACCCCAGTCTCTTGTTGAAAAGTACAAAGACACAGTATGCTTTATGGTAGAAACAGATCAGTGCCTAATGGAGGCAGTAGAACCAAGAACTGTGTGGATCATGCCCATGGGGTATGAAGTGGATGAACAGATTGTGGAGCTGCATGTTTAACACATGCTAAGTCAGCCTAAAGATCCAAAGGCAGAAAGGTTCGAAACATTTGAGGAACTGAGTATAAAAATTCATGTTGAACTCAGAGAACCGGAGATCAAGAGGAAGGTTAGAAAAGAAGTAGAACACATAGCACAAGGCCTTGGAATCTCCATGGAGGCAATTGATGCTCACCAGAAGAAGAAGGAAGGGGATGAGAAAGAGAAAAAGAGGGCAGAAAAGAAAAGTGAAGAAAGTGTTCCGGTTGAAACTTCCACCTAGACCAGATCATCAAAAAGATTTGCACCTCCCACAACCAAAAGCTCAAAACCGGAAGTCCAGGCATCCGGTAAAAGATCTAAGACAAAAGCCACAAGGGCTTATGAAAGCCAAAGAGATGAAGAGGAAACTGAGTCAGATGAGGGAGTAAAAGAAATAAAGAAGCAGAAGAAGAAAGAATCTGGTAAACCCTCCATAGGCCAAGACAATGAAGAAATGGCAGAAGAATTTGTTGAAAAGCCCACCCTGTCTCTAGAGAGTGTAATCAAGTCAGTCACTGTGGATGGGAATCTTCAACCAGTGGCCGAATTCTATGATGACTATAATGAGGCCGACCAAAAGATCCTGCAGGAAGCTACAATCAGGTATCTGAACATCTACAATAAAGCTTTTATTGAGATTATTTCCAAAATTCCTAAGAGTCTAGAGAAGGAATTAGAAATAAGAAAGAACAATGCCCAGGCAAAAGATCTTGAGATCCAGGAGCAGATAGCTATTCAGCTATATCCTTAAATTGATCCCAAGACAATGAACATAATATTCAAAGATTGCAAAGATCAGTTCAGAAGTAAAGCAAGGATGAATAAACTCATGCTTGGTGAGACTGACAAAGTGGCCATGGATACAGAAGAGATCCTCCGGAAGGCATTCAAAAGGTTTAATCTTCCTATTGTAGAGGACTTAGGTGCAGAGACAGCTGTGGACTTGGAATCCTCTACTCCAGAAGAAGTGGCCCTTGAACAGACTAATATCTCTCCTCCAGTTTCTCCTACAGTCTCCGGATCCAAAGAAGAAGAGAAATTATAGGAGAAAGAAGCAGTGGTAAAAGAAAAAGAGGTTGACAGTACCAAGGGTGCAGAGAAAGAGAAGACTCCAATAGAGAAAACCATGACTGATAGTGGTAAGAATGTGGAAATTCCAAAGGACAGTTCCAAGACTGCAGAAGAGAAGAAACATCTGTCTCCGGCAAGAGACACTGCACAAACTGTTCAAAAATTTCTGAGCCAAGAAACATTAGAGATTGATGAACCGGAGCTTCTAAAAGGTCCATTCAACTTTGATTCCCTCTCTCCGGTATAGACAATGAAGATAGCTTCATTTGCAAATGCTAAGGCAAATGAAAAACTCCTAAAGTCTCATATGGAAGACTGTGAGTTGATAGAGGCTGCTTCCGGAGTGCTTGAGAAGATTATGCCATCAGTCCAGATAGATCCGACAACCTCCTCTTCTGGTAATCTCAAAACCTTAGTCAGCAGTGTTGATACACATTTTGATTCTCTAGAAAAATCAGCTGAAGAAAAGGTCCAGAAGGAGTTTTTGGATAAGAGATTTTCAAAAGTACTAGGATCAATCTCTAATGATAGGAGAAATATGAGTATTGGAATAAAAAGCTTAGAAAATGCTCTTAAGGATGGCGGTGACATTTACAAATTTTGTATCTCTTGGTCAAAAGCAATAGTAGAAATTGAGAAGAAAATAAAAGAGGAACAGGACAAACTACTGAGTTTGTCTCAAAGTTTTGATCCTCTTTCTTCCTCCATAGTAACTCAAGAATGTCAAACTATTGCAATCACAAATGCACTAAAGAACTTTGAGAAGGAAAGGAAGAATATAATTAACCGGATGGGAGAACTTAGAAGGATTATAATCCCTAAGTTAGAAACTATGCATGAGGCCATAAATGATGCCAAGACTATCGCCCAAACTAATGATCCGATAGATCTTAAGAGGGCAGAAGCTTTTGCGTTTTTGTTGAGTGGTCATATTTCAATTTTGGATAGAATGAAGCAAAGTTGGGCTACAGAACTGGTCCAATTGAAGACATCCTTTGCAGACGTTCTTCAGTTTATGTGAGTATGTAATATGCGGCTAGGTATAGTAAATTTTTGTAAATTTTGGTGTGCGGACCCTACCCTTTGCCATTGATGTCAAAGGGGGAGTGAGGAGCAGTGAAAAATGAGGAATCCAACTAAGGGGAAGTTCCAGAAATTGTATATAAAGATAGAGCATCAGCCAAGGGGGAGCATAGTGTAAACACTTAGTCATTTTTCACTAAGTGTTGCCATCAATGCCAAAGGGGGAGATTGTTGGCAAGAGACACTATACAGATTCATGGTTGTTTTCATTGATGGCAACAAAGGTCATCCCACATATCCGCAAGTCATGGTGTGTCTCTACCGGAAGTCAGAATGAAGACTGTTGTGGTCCGATGAACAAGAATAGAGCATGTGGCAAGGTCCGACAGATTGATCCGGATCTCTCAGAGGAAGTGTCTTGGTGCAGTGCAGATTTGGGGAAGTCAAGAGGACTACCTTGAGTGGTATGTTCCAAGGATTTAGCCTCCGGTGATGGACAAGGAAAAAGATATGAATAGTTGAGTACTGGATTCCTGAGTGACAGTGAGAACAGAGGAAGAACTGACTGACAGAACATCAGACTGTTTTCCGGATGTGTTACTATTGATGGTAAAGGGTGTGAAGGCATGAATCATGTTTGGCCAACATGATTAATGATATCTATAAGTATATGTTTGATCTGCATTACTTGATGTGCAAGGATTCAGCCGACAGAACAGAGTTTGTGAGAAAATAGACTGTTTCGGATGCCGACTAGAAAGGTGATAAAATTACTTGTGCGGATATATATGCACGATGGATTTAGTTGTGTGAAGTGTAGGTGTGTGTTGTTGATATGCGAATAAGTGTAGAGCAGAGCAGAAACAGCTAGAGAGATCTGGTATGTGAAAGAGAAGCAGAATAAAGAGAAAAGGAAAGATGAAGTGCAGCAGATCAGTGTATTGAGCCTAACTGGAACTGAACTCCAGCATATGTAGATGCTTCCAATCAGTTCAAGTATTGTACAACATTCTTTTGTAGACAGTGTGTCTCCTTGTAGGCAGTGTGCCTCTTTGTGAGTAGTGTGCTCAGGTAGTGAGCCCTAATTGGTAAGTGCCATTTTGTAATTCCTTATTCTTCTAACAGAGAATAATATTTGGGTTAATCACCCCGTGGTTTTCTCCCTTAACAGGGTTTCCATGTCAAAAATACTGTGTCATGTGTTTCTCATTTCATGGTAATGTTTGTTTGTTTGATTCAATGCTGCATTGATTAATAAGAAAGTTTAAAAGAAGAAATAATTAGGATAACTGATTCACCCCCCCTCTCAGTTATCAACAGACCCATTTAGCCATTCTTCTAGTAAGAGTAGCTCAGTTTAGGAGGTACTTTAGTGGGTCAATCTTAGCAATGAGCTTGGTCTTGTGATTGAGCATGTAGTGTCTCAATTTTTGTGATGTAAAGACAAGGGCTAAACATGCTCATTCAATCTGTGTATAATTGAGCTCATATGAGATCAAGGTGCGACAGATATAATAAATGGCTCTTTCTTTTCCATGCTCATCATGTTGTGCTAACAAAGCCCCGATTGCTATGTCTATTGTGGAGATATACAAGAGGAGGGGCTCTCCTTGTCTTGGTGGAGTTAGAACAGGGGGATTAGCCAGATATTCTTTTAGCTGATCGAAGGCACTCTAACACTAATCGGTCCAGGCGAAAACCATATCTTTCCTGAGGAGATGTTGGAATGGTTGACACTTATCAGTGAGTTGGGCAATGAATCGACGGATAGACTGGAGTTTTCCCTATAGGCTTTGCAGTTGTTTCAGTGTTTTTGGAGGCGACATCTTAGTGATTGCCTTGACCTTTGCAAGATCAACTTCGATTCCTCTTCTTGAGACTATGTATCCCAGAAGTTTGCCTGAGGTGACACTGAAGACACATTTCTTTGGATTTAAACGGACATTGTATTGCTCCAACCTATCGAAGATTCTGGCCAGCACATCTAAGTGTTCTTCTCTGGTCTTTGATTTGCCTAGCAAATCATCCACATAGTCTTCCATGATGTGGTGGAAGAGGTCATGGAAGATGACAGTCATTGCTCTTTGATAAGTGGCTCCTGCATTTTTCAGGCCGAATGGCATTACCACCCAGCAATATGTTCCCCATGGACATATGAAGGCCGTTTTGTGCTGATCCTCTTCGGCAATTTTTATCTAATTGTATCCTGAGAAACCATCCATGAGGGATAACATTTCATATCCTGCTATGAGATCCACTATCATGTCAATGTTTGGTAGTGGGAAGTCATCTTTGGGGTAGGCCTTGTTGGGATCCCTGAAATCGGTATAGCAGCGGATTCGGCCATCTGGTTTAGCAACTGGCACAAGATTTGAAACCCATTCAAGATAATCGATTAGGCGAATGAACCCAACATCAAGTAATTTCTTGAGCTCTGCTTTAACGAGGAGAGCGACCTGAGGATTCATTTTTTAGAGCTTCTGTTTGACTGGTTTTGCATCAAGGCATACTGCAAGGTGATGAACCACCAACGCGGGATCTAGCCCTGGCATGTCTGTGTAGGTCCACACAAAGTTGTAATTTCTACATGTGAAGAAGGACAAGAAATTCTCTTATTCCTGTATGCTTAGAGATTCTGCTCTGTATGTGATTTTTGGCTCTTCCTCTATTCCAAGGTTCATTTCCTGAGCTGGTTTGACCAAGATGGGTGACCTGTCTGGATAGACTTTGTCGATCTCAGGGAGGCCCATGCTTCCATCTCCTGGCACCTCGTGGAGGTTTTCACTAGGAGACACGTCTTTTATTTTTACTATTTTGGGATCTGATACTGTCATGGAATGGTTTTCACCATCAGATCCATTATTTCTTTTTACATTTTTGTGACTGGAAGTAGGGGTTGTCTCCCTTAAATAGGCATCTGGATGGAGTTCCATTATGTACCCTGCTCGATGATCTCCCAAAGGGAAGTGATCTCTTACCCCCATCATTTCAGCGATGTCCTTGTCGTTAGGTGCAATGTCGAAGACTGGAGGTCCCCGTTGGTCCCAATCAATGAGGTCGGGGTAGACTAGTGGCAAGTCATTGGAGCGTGAAGGGAGAGTGGTGACAGAGTAAATGGTACAAATGGATGAGTCGAAGAAGTTGGTGAAATGGCTAAAGGAGTCTTGAAGGCCCGTTTCGTTAACATTGTCGACATCTAAGGGGGCCGTAGCGACCATGAATAAGATACACTCACCGGAAGGGAGGATGCGTTGTGGTTGACCATACCCTAACCCTTGAGTATAGGGATTCTTTGTTCCTTGCAATGGTTCCACTATTCCTTGTTTATGAAGGCCTATACCACCTTGTCCTTTGTAGCCCATGCTCTTGACAATTTTAGAACCTTTGTCGTAGATTTCTGTGGGGATTGTGGGGGCCTCTTGCTCAGGCTCTTCATCCTTGTAAAGCCAAGATGAGATATCTTCAAGTACATCTTGATCCAGGAGATGCTTCTTGTCAAAGGTAGGTGAGGGTTGGCACTTGATAATGACTGTATTAGTTGTCTCTGTTGTTGGGATGCTGAATGTCTTAGGATTGGGTAATGTGCCCACACAAAAGGTGCCGTGTAGGTCATATTCCCCACATCCCATGTCAGATAACTTGATCTGGACCTCAGGTGGCAGAGTTGCTTGGGATGAAGTGGAAGCGATGTTAGCGGGGTCGATATATGACTTGGATGTTGTTGGTTTGGCTTCAGCGGTGGCTTTATTATATGGGCAGAATGTTAGGTTGTGACCTTCTAGAAAATTGTAGTACTGGAAGGGGCGAGGGTCGACATAGATTGTGACTTCAGTGCCATTGTGGGGGAATTTGATGCATTTATGGAAGGTAGATGGGATAGCTTGCATAGCATGAATCCAGGGTTTGCCGAGAAGGATATTATAGGGGAGATCAAGATCTAGAACCTGACATTTTGTTTCAAGGATTTTCTGTCTCACCTATATGGGAAGCTTGATAGTACCTTCAGAGAGCCGTTCAGTATCATCGTAGCCTTTGATTGTGATGTACTCACTGGTGTTGACAACCACATCGGAGTACCCCAAGTGTTTTAACATTTTTAGAGTGCATATATTGAGGCCGGAGCCACCATCTATTAAGACTCTTTTAATGGTGTGCTTGTGGATGCGGACTTCTATGTGCAGGGTGTCATTGTGTATGTGGTTGAAGGCGGGTAGGTCCTTTTCTGAGAAGGTGAGATGATGGGGTGAGGCAATGTGTCCTACCATGGCTTGGAATTCTGTTACATTCAAGTTGGCAGGGACTTGTGTTTGCAAGAGCACTTTATCGAGGACGTCCTTATGAAGGGGAGATGTGTGAAGCAACTCGAGGATGGAGATTTGTGCAGGTGTCTTGCCTAGATGTTCTAGGAGGTTATACTGGTGGGTAGGTGATGGACAGGCAGTTGGACAAGGAGGTAAGGAAGTTGACGTGGACGCAGGTCTTTGTTCAGTGGGAGGGGCTGTGCAGATGGATACATGGCCCCAGCAAGTTGTAACAATGCAATCGGGTGCTTGTGCCTGAATAGTAATTGTGTTGACATGATGGGATGATGCTTCTATACGTCCTACGATAGAGTTGTAGGACGTGGGTGGTGGGGTGATATTGTAGGTTTGGTTGGATGATGAAGCTTTATTATGGTTAGGTAGGGGATCCTTGTAAGCTCCTAGATTGGCGTTTGGTGATGGCTGGGTGCCGTGATCGAGGCTGACTAGGTTTTGTTCAATAAGGTATTAGATACAATGTTTTTAGTTGCGTGCAGTCAACTGTTTTATGTCTCGCAACGCGGTGGTAGTCGCAGTAATCATTCTCATTGTACCACGCGGCTTTTAGTTCATTGTCTTAGTGTGGGTGAACAGGCAGGAGTGTGACGACACCTTGCTTGAGACATCTATCGAGGATGTCCTCGATGGGTTCTTCTAATGGTGTGAATGATTGGCGAGGTTTGCATGGTTTATTTAGCCCTCTCGGGTTATTTACATTTGTTGCATACGTATGTGCAGGTGTTTGGTTTTGGATATGTTGGACGGCTTTCACATCTATGACGCCATCATTCAGGTTGTTCTTGTTCTTCCCCCAATAGCATGATTTGTCGTTGGATTGCGTGTTAGTAGTGTTGTTTGTGTTGGGGGTGTTGTTATTGGATTTGTAGTAGTAGTTGTTGTTGTTGTTGTAGTTGGATTTGGGGTCGTATAGTTTGATGGAGCCCTTGGCAATGAGGACTCGTTCGATGGTAGTGCCTTTGTTGATGACCTCTTCAAAGGTAGATGCACAAAGTATTTGTAGATGAAACCCTAGTTCCTGATTGAGGTTAGCCACAAACATGGTGTTGAGTTGTTTTTCAGGAATGGGCCATGGGAGTTTGCTTGCCAAGCCCCTCCACCTTTGTAAGAAAGAAGTGAAAGCTTCTTCGTTCTTTTGTTTGGTGTTGCAGAGGTCAATCATAGACACCTCATGTTCAAAGTTATAAGAGAAATGGTTTACAAACTTCTCTGTGAGCTTAGGGAACGTTCGAATCCCAGGTGGAAGATGTGCAAACCATTCAATGGCTTGACTGCCAAGACTTCTTGGGAAGAGTCTCATGAGATATGTGTCATTATTAGAGACTTCTAGGCAAGCAATATAGAACTCCCTAAGGTGGTCCCTAGGGTCTCCCTTTCCCTTGTATTTGTCGAATTTGGGTGTCTCAAATTTTTTGGGGAAAGGGGGCATGTACAATGTGTGATCAAATGGGTAGGGGCAAATATCCTTAAAGGAATAAGGTTTGTGTTTGCCCCCAGTTCGTATGTCCACTACCTATTGGATTAAATCTTGTACAATAGTGTTGATATCCTATGGTTGCTATGGTTGTTGTACGTATGCTTGTTGGTTGGTGAGATGTTAGAATTGGGGTGGGGTTTGATATTGGGGGTTTGTTTGATATTGTGTAGATGATGTTACGAGGTTATGTGGATATGTGACAGTGGATGGATTGACATTGGATATATGGACTTTGGGTTGGTTAGATGTGTTGTGAGGTGATTGGGAGAATAATTGTTGTAGGTATGCAATGGTTTGAGGGTTGGGTGGGGGTACACTTGTAGATGTATTTGTCTGTGTGGGGTTCCCTTGTACATTTAGGGTGATTTGTGGGACGGAAGGGTTTGTGGTAGTGGTGGTGGTGGATGTGATAATAGGTTGGGAAATGATAGGGATGGCAGGATTTGTGGAAATAGTAGATGTGGTGGCGGTTGAGCTTGTGGAAGTGGTAGATACAATAGGTGTTGATGTTTGAGAGGCGGTGGGTTGGGTATGTGAGGTAGATGCTTGGATATTTGATGGGGTAGGTATGATTGTAGAGGTGGATGGTTGTGATGATGTCGTGATGGGGGATAGTTGAGCACCGATTTTGAGAAGATAATCTAGAAATCTGTTTGGATCCAACCGTAGGACTTTGTCAAGCATGTCCATGTTATCGGTGTCTTCCATGAAGCTTAAGACATCTAGGTCAACTTGGGAAGTAATGGGGATGTTTTGTGTTGGTGGTGGTGGGGGGGGTGATGGTTGTGTTTGTAATAAGTAACTGAAGGGATTTTCATTAGGACCATATGGGGGGATGAAGGAATATGTAGGTGGATTTGGATTGATGGGTCTGTTGTAGCTATCGGTGTTAGGCATGCCAAATTACCAATGTTCTGCCATTTCTTGATTCTTTTTGCTTTGTGATCTTGTGATGGGCATGCACGTATATGGGGTTGATTTCTAGATGTAGGATGAGATGGGGATGGAGACCTTAGAGAATCTGATTTGATTATGTTGGACCCAAAGATGGATGTGGTAGTGAGATGGAATAGAAGAGGCGATGCGGTGGATGTATTGCTAGAGGTTTCAATTGAAAGGTGATGTGGATTGCTGATTTTGATTTTGCATAAATGTTGGACCAACGATGACATTTGTTTTGGAGGAGATTTTGTTTGATGTTTGATTTTTTGATGTGTGATATGGATGATTTTGGTAGTCAACAAATTGAGCTTAGATAGGACTTAGATTTGTGGTTTGCACAAAAGGGATGTCTTTCTTTGTTTGGGGTTGACTAATGACCTTACACAAAGAGGGATAATGATTTCACTTGGAAGGTAGACTATTGACTTTCCAAGCAAGATATGATGTGTGTAGGAGAAAATCTAGGTCAATTTTTTAGCTCAAAAGGATGACAAATTTTGATGATGTTTTGATTTGGGAGATTTGGGGATTTTTTGAATGATTTTCTTATGATAAGGATTTTGATTTGGACCAAAAGGTATGTAATCACTGAAGACAAGCGGATGGAAATTTGAATGGGTTTGATATGGCAAAGGGGTCCAAAAATGGTGGTGATTAATCCTCTAAGGTCAAAAGAGAAGGTGTGATTTTGGAAAAATTTGGAAGAAAATGGATGGACTGTTGTCGAATTTTTGGAATGTGACTATGGATGGTAGTGCAGATGGTGGGGATCACAACTAACTAGATCTCTATTTTAGGCCAGTCAATCTGTGAATAGCGCCAATCCACGGGTGAAATGGCGCCACAATCAGACAGATATGGTGCTGAAACAGGGTAGACAGATTTTGAAGACAAATTTGGATTTTCTTTGATGGGAATTTGATCAAATTGTTTTCAATGTCTCTAGGCAGGTTTGTTTATGAATAACAAAAGCACATTTAACACACAATTAAGCACATGAATGCACAACAACTAAGTTTTTCATTTTGTGAAATGATGTATGATTTTGTTTGAACAAGCACTTTTCGCAACCTAAGGCGAGAATGTGACAGTATTTGTTGAATCCCCTAGCTGTGCCTATTCAAAGAGGGTAGCTCCAGGATCTTGGTAGCACCGGCTCCTCCTTATAATTTCACACACTTCTCACGCATACCAAGATTCAGGTTTCTTATAAGGCTTGTCCCTCACCAAACCTTTAGATTGTCCCTGCTACCTCAGCTAAGAACCACATGAATCGGGGCCGCTTCAAGGGTTTCCCCTTTGCGTCAACAAATAGAAGGATTTTGGCTTGCTAAAAAAAAGGTTCGTAGTAAGGGCATCCGTTCAGGTGGTTATACATGCGGCAGCGCTACTCTCCGTTATGGAGTCTCCCAGCCTCCAAGGGTTATGCCTTGGAGGGTTTTGGGGGAGGTTGGCTGTCGGTATAACACAGCAACACTTGTCGCTTGAGACTTTCATCTCAAACGCCTTATTTTATATAGCAGCTTGGAAGAGCTTGGCTTTAGCTTGATGCCGCTTGGGTCGTTCCCACCTTTCAAAGCGGGGTGGCAGGCCCTCTAAGGATTACAAAAGCAATACAATTAGAAGAAATACTTTTGATCCCCAAGTTCATACAAAGATGTGAGGAGAGAGCATATGTATTCTTTGTGATTGCATCACACAAAACATGGTTCAATTTTAGATCTTTGGATTAAGTGGGGTGTGATAAATGCAAGTTTTGTGATAAGCTTTTGATTTCCAAGGTCGCCAAAATGGTGCGAGGGAAGAGCATATGCTTTCACACCACAAGCAAAAAGAGCACAGGACACTTCACACAATTAAAGAATGATTTTCTTGGTTACATGCGTGAAAGATGCAAGTTGTTGTTCTTTTTAACCAAGATGCTTTATGCAAATTTGTGGTTCTTTTTAAAGCCCCAAAATTGAAGTGTTTGATTTGTTGTTTGTTGGCACACAAAAGAGTAACTTTTTAGGGCACCAAAGCAAATGTTATTGGGATACACACTTCACACAAAAGGAGTTGTTTGTTTGTTTGATCAATTTTAAAACACCAAATTGAAGTGTTGTCTAACTAGGATGCCAAAAGAAAGGTTCATTTTAAGTCCCACATGGAATGATGTTGTGCAAAAGAACACTGCAAATAGTTTGTTAGTATCTTACAAAGGATGATAAGAACCTGCAAAAACCCTTGTCAACACTTGCACAAACAACAAAGTCAGTTTTTCTAAAAATCACGCTAAAACAGGTATGTGAAAGATCCACTATAGGCAGAACAACCTGACTTACAAGAAATGGTGCTAATGGAAGACTATGAAAGTGATAAAATAAAAGATAGTGCTAATATAACTTTTAGCGTTAATAAAGAAGATGGAAATCGATGATCCGGATGATAGCGAGGATAAAGGTATAGGAAGGCGCTACTGTGCAGCCTTTTCAGTGAGTTTGGTTATCCTGCGGATGGTGCCAATCTGGGTGATGGCGCTGATACAACACTGAACATGTCCGTCGTGCAAAAGGTAATTTTTTTCTACACAATGCAAGGGGTCAAATAGTAAAATCAGGGTCTTGTTAGCCTTGTTAGTCGGAGTAAATGAAAAATGAGATGATAACAAAGCTAAAGTGCCTTTTTAGACCCCTTGTAGAAATTTTGAGATAACCCCCCTTGCAACTTCAATATCTCTGTGTAAACCGAGAGCGAATGAACACTGGAAATAGCAAGAAGATCTTAAAACCACAAAATGTGAGTGAATGAAAGAAGTGGAATGTGTTGTGCAGAAATAGTGTCAAAACAGACAATGGCACTGAAACTAGATAGTGATGGCGTCACTACGAGGGTATAATGGTGCTACACCTGCAAAACACACGTATCTCACACCAAAAACTCACAAAAACAAGTTAGACTGGACCTTGTGGGTCCCACCGGGCATGCCAATGTAGATTAGAAATGCGAATAAGGTGAAAATACCAAACAAAGTGCAATAAACACAGATTTATACCTTACAAGCAAATCCAATCCCATCAAGGGAGGAAGAAGCCTTTGCACCCAAACAAGCTCCTAAGACAAAGATGATCCCTAGACAATGGATTCCAATGTGAAATGCTTATTCAAAGTATGCAACTCACTATCCTAGCTCAAGAGTGATTTTGGCATTATGTCTTTGCATAGACTTGACTTCTTGAAAATGGCTTGGGAGAGGCTCTATTTATAGACCTTTGGAGGGGATTTTGATCCAAGGGTGGAGATTGATTAGAAAGATCAATGGTGGAGGATGAAAATGATATGGAGGGCCTAGATCTAATCTAGGAAAATAGATGGCTATGAATAAAAGTGAATCTTTTATTCATTTTGGGGAAGAGGAAATTATTAAATAAGTTATGGAGGGAAGATTATTCCCAAATAAAAGATTCATGGGGGAAAATGCAAATGAATTAAAAATTCATTTGGGGGGAAGTAGAGGCATAGGCATGGGAAAAATGATTATTTATTGTGATGTGGGATTTTAGATGGATTTATTCTAATTTCTTTATTTGGAGAATGTGGGAAAGTGGGTTAACCTAGGTTTGACCATCCAAATGAGGGGTTTAGGGTTAATTAAACATTGGTTTTATTTAATTAACCCTAGGGCTAGAATAAATGGGTTAAATTAATTAGTTAACATGATTTTAACTAATTAATTGAATTTAGTGGGAAAAGGGATAAAATGATTTAGTAAATATTGCATATTTACTAAATTCATTTGGCTAAGTTGGAAACTATTGAATTAATGTAGTCTGGGATAAACTGATGAAAAATGGGGTAATGAAGGGATAATTAATTAAATAAAATTTAATTAATTGGTTTAGGAGGGAAATTGACATGATTAGGGATATTGGGAGTTAGTTTGGTGGTTGAGATATTTTTAGGTGTCTACACTCTCCATGAGTGAGCATGTTAATGAGCCCATAGTAGAAGAGGAGGACACAAAGCAACATGGAGATGCCACTGTAAATTTTCTAGAGTATGAATCTGACTCAGATGGGAATGAAGATTTGTACGCTGAATGGGAGAACCTAAATTGTACTGTCTTCACCAGGGACAACAAAATCATAGGAGAGAGGATGAAAACAAGAACCAATCTAGCAGTGATACTTTCTCTCCCAAAATTCTATCAAGAAATGCTGCTGAAGGACCCAAGAAGACAAATGGGAATGTCCCTAAAACTACATCTCCTAAGGTACCTCTTACCACATCTTCTGAAGAGTCTATTCTCATTTCTTTTGATATTATAGAATCTTGTAAAAACACTAAAATCTAGATTTCCCAAGAAGAGTATCTTAGGCTAAACCCTGCTGAATTAGATAGACTTGTACAATATGTAAAGCAAGAACCCTCTTCATCTTCTGCTCATGTAAATGCCCAATTTTCTAAGAATGTAGAAAAGGAAAAGTCTACTCCAAATGAGAAAGTTTCTGATTCTAAAAAGCCCCCGCCAAGAAATCCTTTTGACAAACCTAATCCTCTCTATATCTCCCTATTTATATAGTTTGGTACAAATTGAGTAATTGTGTAATTGACTCAAGAGCTTCTAATAATGTTATGTCTGCCCAAGTAGCCAAGGCACTAGGTTTGTCTCTCACTTCATCTCATGGGAAATGCTATTCTATGGAGTACACCCAAGTCCCCATTATTGGCCAAATTAAGGATGCTCAAGTAGCCTTAGCCACCTATCCAAAGAAAAGGATTATGTTGACTATCTTGGTGGTTGATATCCCTGCTATCTATGGCATGTTACTGAGTAGGAGCTTTTATAGAGATCTTGGAGGAGAAATCTAGATGGACTGGTCTCATGCATTGATACCCATGGAAAAAAAGAAAGTTTGATTAGAACCTAAGCCAACGGCTAAGTTTACTGTTTTGAAATCAAGAGATCCTAGGTTAGAGATATTGTATGTGGAAACAAGCCTGGGAACTTATATGTTCTCATCTCCTCCAGAAGGAGAAGATATAGAGTGAATTGGGCCTAATCTATCAAATGAACTTTATGGACACTGGAATTTGATGGTAGCTATTCCTCATTAGGGTTAGGAGTGGGCATAGTGTTAATATCTCCAGATGAGTATAAAATCCCTTTTGCTTTCAAGTTGGAGTTTGAGAATACTAACAACACTATTGAATATGAAGCCTTGGGGTTGGAGATGGCTAAAGAGAAAGGAATTAAACTGTCAAGGGATCTTGGAGATGCTGAATTGATTGTAAAACATGTATGAAATGTTTTCTTTGTGAAAAATGGTAGGTTGAGGCATTACCAGAATAGAGTCTGGGACAACTTAGAATATTTTGATGCATTCTCTATCGAGTCTATGCCTAGGGAACAAAACACTAGGGTAGATTCCTTGGTTGTTTCAACATCCTTGCTTCTTCCTCACCCTGACTTTAAAGACAATTCTTACAAAGTTGAAGTCCTCTATAGGCCAAGTGTACTAGATAATGTAAATCATTTGCAAGTGTTCAACAATGATAAACAAATCATCTCCTTCTTGGAGAAAGCTAATGCTTTTGTGAATCTGTTATTTGAGGGAAGCATTTCAGAGAATAGAAAAGTTACAGAAGGTGTGGTTACCCCTCCTGATGGGGTAAGCGAAGAAATAATTCAGATAAAATGGAATAAACTTCCCAAGGGACTAGTGATTCTTGAAGACCTCTTTGACAGGCATGAAATATATATTAAACAAAAAATCCAGTTTGCTGTCAATTCTTCAGTTGAATATGACTACATAAATATTGGCACCGATGCTGAAACCAAGTTGGTATGCATTGAAAAATGTTGTACAACCCAAAAGAGGGAATGATTGATCTCTTTGTTGATCAAGTATAGGGATGTTTTTGCTTGTTGCTACACAGACCTTAAAAAGTTCATGGATGGAAGGTTGCAGCATCATATTCCATTGAAACCAGGTACAAATCCTTTCAGGAAAAAACATAGGTCTTATAATCCTAAAGTTGTAGATGCAATTTTTAATGAGATTGATAAAATGTTGAAAGCTAAGATTATATATCCTATACACCATTCTACTTGGGTGGCCAATATTGTCCCTGTCAAGAAGAAAAGTGGTGAAATAAGGATTTCTACATGGATTTTAGAAATTTAAATCAAGCTTCTTTGAAGGATAACTACCCCTTACCTATGATGGACCATATCTTATAGACGGTCTTAGGATCTGAAATGATGTCTATGTTGGATGGTTTCTTTGGTTACAATTAGATTGGTGTGGCTCCTAAGGATGAGCATAAGATGACCTTTACCACTCCTAAAGGGACCTTTATTTATAACAAAATGCCTTTTGGGATCATAAATACTGGTGCAACCTTCTAGAGAGCCATGGACTTATCTTGGAGATTTTAAGCATAAGATAATAGTGATCTATCTCGATGACTTGACTATCTTTTCCAAGAGGAGGGCTGATCACATTGACCACTTGGAGGTTGTATTATAGAGGTGTAGAGATAAAGGTATATCCTTAAACCCCAAGAAGTCTATTTTTGCAGTTATTGAAGGAAAACTCTTAGGGCATATTGTCTCTAAGGAGGGCATCAAGATAGACCATGAGAGAGTCAAATCCATTCAACAGTTGAGCCCACCTACCAGCAAGAGCTATATAAGGTCTTTCTTTGGCCAGGACAATTTCTTATGAAGATTTGTGCCTGATTTCATAGAGCTGGCTAGGCATATAGCAGAAATGATGGAGGACAAGCCTATTTTCAAATGGAGTAATGAGGGAAAGGAAGCATTCAATACCATAAAAGAAGCAATTGCCAATACCCCAACCCTGATATACCTAGACTTAGAGATTTCATCATTTATTTCTATGCATCAGAGCATACCTTTCCCACCATACTACTTCAGATGAATGAACAAGACATAGAGTCTCCTATAGCCTTCATGAGTACACCTTTGAAGAAGCATGAGTTGAATTACTCACCCATGGAAAAACATGTGTTTGCAGTAGTGAAGGTGGTGAAGCAGTTTAGGTTTTACATTCTTCATTATCATACTTTTATTTATGTTCCAGACCCTACAGTTAAATCTATTTTGACACAACAAGAAATTAGTAGTAATAAAAGAGGAGCTTTGGTAACAAAGGTTCAAGAATATGATGTTACCATTAAACCAACCAAGATAGTCAAGGGGAGAGGTCTTTGCAAGTTAATAGCAGAAAGCCCGCTTGAGGAGAGTGAAGATGTTCCTCTTACTTTATTTTTAAGTACTAATGATGAGTGATTTTACAACATTTCTTTCTTTTTGACTTATGGAGAATGCCCACCTCACCTTTCAACCAAAGAAAAGGGGAAGGTCTGAAACTCAACGCTACAAAGTATGTCATATGGGAGAATTCTTTGTATAAGAAGGGGATTGATGGTACATTTCTAAGGTGTGTGGGGAAAGAACAACAAAGAAAACTCCTTGAATTCTTTCATAATGAAGCTTGTGGAGGTCATCTATCAACATCAATAATGACTTTTAAGATTTTGAGATAGTGCTTGTATTGGATGGGCATGTTTAAAGATGCATATAACTGGGTATCTAAATGCAAAGAATGTATGAGATTTGCTGGTAGACCCTAGTTAGCTACCCTCCCTCTTAGACTTGTAGTCATTGAAGAGCCTTTCCAACAATGGGGTTTAGACTTCATAGTCCCTATCAATCCGATCTCTAATGTTGGGCATACTCATATCTTGACAGCTACCGATTACTTCACCAAATGGGTGGAAGATGCTCCTATCAAGCATACTACATCTAAAGTAGTGTACAAGTTCTTGAAAAAAAATATCTTAGTCAGGTTTGGGGTCCCCAAGGTAATTGTAACAGATAATGCTTCAAGCTTCTCTTCTGTAGAAATGTCTCTCTTCTGTTATGATTATGGAATCAGTCTCTCACATTCTTCTAATTACTATCCTCAAGGGAACAGACGGGTAGAGTCCAACGATAAAATTTTAATCACTATTGTCTGAAAGCTAGTAGAAGATAATAAGAGGAACTGGCACACAAAGCTCTAATATGATGCACTGTGGGCAAATAGAACTACTTTGAAGAGAGCCATTGGTATGTCCCCATTTTAGCTGGTGCATGGTGTCAGTAGTGCACTTCCTATTCCATTAGAGCTTGCAACTTTGAACTTGCAGAAAGCCATTGAAGATGGGTATTTTAAAGATGTTGTTGAAAAGAGGATCATGTGTTTCTCAAAGATTGAAGAGCAGAGAGAGGAAGTAGTAGAGTGCATTATAGAGCATTGAAAGAGGGTAAAGTAGATTTTTGACAAGAAGGCTAGGAAAAGAGAATTTGTTATTGGAGACCTAGTATTGATGTGCAATAAAAGGAGAGAGCCTAAAGGGGCTCATGGGAAATTTGACTCTTTGTGGAAAGGTTCTTTTAAGATCAGAGTAGTTGTTGGTGATAATGCCTACTTTTTGGCATATTTGGATGGTGTTGAATTGCCCATTGCCTATAATGGGCAAGATCTAAAACATTATAATTGGTGATTCTTATCTTGCCATGTATGATAGTTTCTTTGTTTTCATGTTTTGTCTTGTTTTCTTTCTTTTGGCGTGGTGGGGTCTGACTCTATGGCCCAATGAATAAGGCATTGGTTTACAAGAGTTTTCTAGGTTCTCTACATTCTTCTAGTCTTTGTCCCCATTTAGAGCCAGTTGTTTCCCCAAAATTTAAAATTTATGGTCTACTTATGTTTCCCCTGTGTCTTTGAGTCACGCCTCCATGTCTTGGTTCATTTTCTTCTTTATCGGTAATTTGTTCCATTTTCAAACTCAAAGTTTAAGGCCTTTTCTTCTTATGATATCCTATCGGCAAGTTCACCCTCTTCTGAGCTTTGGAATCTTATCACTATTATGCCTTGTTGGTAAATTTGAGTTTTCAAAAACTTGGCTTATTCCTTCGTTTTAATGGGAAATGTCTCAATCGGTGAACTTGTCAAAAAACAATCGAGTTTATGAACCTTATTGACAAAGGTTTAAGTTCTTGAACCTTTATTTTTTTTGACAAGTCTTGATGGTCATACCTTGTCTTAATCGATGTTTCCTCATTTTCATGAACTTTCATTTTTTGTTTGTAAGTTAGGTTTTTCTTCGATTCATTGATCTCCTGATAAGTCACTTTGGCATGTCCTTTATTGTCTACCTTTGCCTTTTGCTAAGTGAAGTTTTGGTTCTCAAGTTTGGTTTTTCTCCAGTTCCCCAATCAACTGATAGTCATTGTCTTGTCGAATATCCCACTAATAAAGAGGAGAGGTCTTAGGCATATAGCCTAATGTTCATAGATATTATATTTTGCCAACTACCGTGATACTTTTCAACTTGGTTTGTGAAAAGATACAAACATTGATAAAGTAATGGAAGCTTATAGTCGGGCATATAGGAGGCTCATGAAAGTTACTGAATAAAGGTAGTGCTCAAAATTGGAGTTTGTGAAATAAATTTTTTGCCGATTTAACTGGGTTTTGAAAGAGCGAAAATCACCCATAAAGAGGAAAATGTGAGTTTACTAAAAGTGCTTCAGTAAGCAAGGGGTAGCATTTATTGCAAGGGATATTTCATGTTTTATTCCTATTCCCATCACCTTATAGAGTAAAGTCTTCTTCATAAGAGTCATTTCCCATTTTTTATTTTGACAAACTCTCCTAGGAGCTGACCGCAACTAGCTTAGTCATCCTCTTCTCGTAAAGCGTTGCTGTTAAGGTAAGTTTCTGTTACCTTATTTTCAATTTGAAAGGATTGTTGCTAGCTAGTTGAGTGTAGGGGGTGCTTTTTTGGGTTTTCCCATTGTTGATGACTTGATGACTTGAAAAACCCTATTTTTCTCTGCCAACCACCATAGCTTCCCTTTACTCAATCTAAGTTCATTCTTCTTAACCCTAGTTAAGAATCCTACTCACTAGTTACTCGAGTCAGTCAAGATGAAATACAAATATAAGGGGTTGGACATTTCTTTCATTATTGGTAATGAATTATCAGGAGACACAGATACCAACCTAAGACATGTCGATCTCCATGAATTTTAGATCTAGATGAATGCCAACCCTAGGTCTCCCATTGCTCAAAAAACCTTTGACAATGGGTTAGTACATGCCAAGGTTTTTCCCCCGATGATGAAATGCCTAGACTTGATAATGGCTTGCATTCAAAATTATAATGCAGAGGCCAGAGAAATCAAAACTATGAGTGAACAAACAATCCTACAATTAAATGATGATTCCATTGCTGATAGATTAGGATTGCTGATTCACGATGAGTATGTTGATATAACGCAGGACCAAGCCACAAATTTTTGCTTGGATGGAGCGAAGAAATGTAAAGATATGATTATGACCACTTGGTTGAAAAAGGGGGGCTCCCAATTACCTAAGAATCTGGTCAGGGGCCATTTCAAACATGAAATTTTAGACAATATCACCCTGCTACACAGAGTAATGGGGAGCAAGGATTGTGATGAATTTGAAAATTGGATGTGCCAGCATATTCTAGTGATTTGTACAGGGAAACAATACATTGATTGGTCGCAGCTAATAAATGATCAATTGCACAATCAATAGTAAATTTTCATAATAAGAGGAAGTTTCACACGTGTTCATATTTGATTTTTGTCAGATGCCATACAACCAAATTGGCCAGGGTTACAAGTAGTAGGTCCAATGACTCCAGAGACAAAGCTATATATTATTTTCCTCAACTGCAAGAGGAGAATGGAAATAAAGTGTATAGGAGAGTGAATGATGCTTTTCTAATGCTTGTGGTTAGAAGGATTCAGGAAAATCACGAGGTTGGAATCTCAATCGAAGCTGCCAACTGTGTAATGGGATTTGGTAGCTATTTCATTCAATATGACAAATTTACCTATATCCAAATTGGAGGTTTTGAATTTTCTTATTTGGTATGATGATAAGAAGAGAGGGTACCCATTTCCACTTAAGTTGTCTCACTATACTTCTTCTAAGCCAGATGATGCCAAAAATGTGGATAGATTGTTAAATCACTTTTACTTTCAATCTTATGGCTCTAGGAGTAACTTTGATTGTAAAGACTTTGTTAAGAAGTATTTGTATTTCCCTATGTTGAGAAAGCATATACCTCATTTAGATGATTTCTAGGATGACTGTGTTGACAAATATGAAGTCAAAAGAAGAGATTGGTCAAGACCGACCCTTGACCAAATGAGAATTTATAGGCTTGGTTGGGAAATTCTTGATATAGTTGATGACTATTTTGATGTGGTTGACCCTACCTTTGCTACTAAGAATGTCAAGCATTTACCTAATATTGACTGGGGTGTAAATGAAATCACTATTCTTAAAACTAGAACTTATTCTCTATTGCATAGAAGTCAAGCATGGTTACATTCTAAGTTGAGTTATGGTGGTGTAGGTTCTCCTTCCCACAAGGAGCTAGTTATGGGAAAACCATAGGTTCCTGTGAGCACTCCTGATCATAGAAATCCTTCTTTTGTTCAAGATTCCATGCTATAGCCTCCTATTGTAGGAAAGAGTGGGGTAGATGGGCCCACAAAGAAGGCAAGTTCTAAAGACTCAGATGGAAAAAATATTTAGACACCTAACAAGAAATAGAAGATAAAGAAATATCTTAATCCACAAGCAGATAAGGTGTCAGAGGCACCACAATAGGGACTGTAGAGTGGGGAAGGTGAGGAAGACACATCAAATGCAAGGCAAAATGGAACCCCTCCCCACATCTCTTAGGATGGGTTATTTCAAAATCCCCCTCCTTTTCAGCAGCAAACAATAGTGGGTGGTATTCCTAAGGCAGATAATGTCTCTCAAAAGGATACATTTGATAGCTCTATGATAGATAGCCCAGCTTGGTTGAAAACAAAAGTTGGGAGCAAAAGAAGGTATTCTCAAATTATTGACACATAATTTGATGTAGTGGCTAGACTGCTCAAATTGGAGTCTACTGTAAAGGAGGCCAAAATGATGTCTAGACTAATGGTAGATCAAGTCTCCAAGAATCAATATGTGGAAATAGTAGAGCTAGTGATGGATAAAGAAATGAAAGACATATTTGTAGATGACTTTCATGGGAGCTCTATGGATTTGTGGCCAACTTCTATGCAAGGTGATATTCACAATGCCAAGCTATCAATTGAGATTTTAGCAAGCACGTTGGAAGAAAAGGAGAAAGAAAATGAGACCTTGGAGGATCAAGTGGATATTATGAGATCATATATTAGATCAATTGTTGACACCACTTCCCAACCATTAGATTCTACCACCATTGTTCCCAAGGGTGTAACTACTGAAGTATTTGACGAGATAAAAAATATAATTATCTGCAGAGTGCATTAGAAGAGTGAGTTGAGATGTTGATAATGGATGGCCTTCATTTCATTCCTAATGTTTTTACTCTTTTTGCTAAGATTTCTAATATGAAGACATAAATTCTAGATGATCTGAAAAGAATCAAGAATGATGAAGCTATGCTGAATGTAGTCAGGATCAATCTTGCTGTTATGGTCAAATTAGATTCTAGCATCCTAGTCATAGAAAACGTAATTGAGAAGCCTAAGGATAATGAATTGGTGAAGTGGTTGGCTGGTGTAGATTGGAAATTGTATATGGTGAAACAATGCATTAATGACTTGAAGAGCCTGGTCAAGAATAATCAGTGTTATTTGCTGGATCTCAAAAGTGCTTGTGGGATTTTGGGGATTGATCCCTATGATGAAACTGAATCTGACATGTTAGAATTAGAGGTTATCAAACAATATTTTAAGGATTTGTTGACTAAAGAGCTGAAAATGGAGGATGCTATAGAAAATCCCATAGAACACCTTAGCAATGTGTTTTCTCACTTGTTTAATTTCAAGAACGACATTGTGGAAATGGAAAGAAAGTATGAAGAAGCTAGCAGTGTGTTGCAAAAGTGGAGGGCAAGACTGGCCATCACAAATATTCCCAATGCCAAAAATGTTCTCTCAATCATTGGAAGATTCAAAGTCTTGCATGCTAGATTGAATACATCATAGAAGGTTGAAGATGACATAGATAAGAAGACTTCGGACGAAGCAAAAAAGTCTGATGCTTCAGAGGATGAAGACAATGAAATAGTTTCATAACCACGTTTTGGATTTTATGATTTGTTATGTTGAAACTCTTTATTATTCAAGATTACTTCTTGTTTAATATTTCTCATGGACTCTATTTTATTATGGATTGTTGGTTGTATAACTGTTATATGGGGAAGTTAGTTCCTCTCTTTTCAATATATAATGTAGATGTAAAAGAGTAGGGAGGATATTTTTTTTGGCAAAAAAATACTTTTTCAAAACTAGATCACAAATATTTCTTTGGGGAAGTAAGGGGGATATTTTGAGACAGTTTATGTGATTGATTGAATTTATAAGTATCAGAGGAGGATTGGTAGTGAGTTGATTGTCTCTTGGTATTTATTATTTATTCTTCTTATGTTGAATATATGAGGTGTTGAATCCTGATATTTGCATTACACTATGTGGAATATTGATAACCTGCTTCTATATAAGTTTATTTCCATTTGAGTATCTCCTTTCTTATGTTGGGATTTGATGCAAAGGTAGTATTGATATTATAGTGGATTGGCTATTGGTTTTCTTTCATTCTTATATCTAAAGGAAGATTAGTTGAATCGTTAAGTTAATAAAATTTCTTGCGTGCAATATAGTGTGTGTTGTGGTTTAGTTAGATTTCATATTTATATGCAATTGCCTTTCTCACTTTCTGGTTAAAAGAGCAACACAAAACTTTTCAAATTTTTTTAAGAAGGGAGTTGTACCTTCTAAAACCTTTGGAGGACAATTTATAGAAACAAATTACACAACTGTTAGTGAAGTTGTTACTGCCAACAGGGTGAGTCAAATAATATAAGCAGTGAAAAATATGTTTACTAACACCCTTGAAATTTCAAAATCCTAGGTTTATACTCTATCATAACATCAATTCTTAAGTAAAGTATATGAATGTATTTACTTGTAAAATATGGCTCCTCATCCTGCAAGATGTCTTTAGCCTTTGATTCTAAATAACTCATTTTACTTAATTCCTTTAGGACTCTAAGATTTTGTTCATTATTGTCTTCTTAAATGCTGAAGTTTCCCATTAAATAATTAATCTATTTTTCTAATTGATATGCCTATTCATAAAATAGGTAGACTTGGTCTAAGACCTTATTAGCTTCCTCCAAAAATTGAGATACCCATTGGTAAATGGCATTCGACCTTTTATGTAAAGAATTAATGTTTTGTTTTGTTATTAAAATTGGGGTATTGGAAGATATTGTTTGCTGCTAGGAAATGGGAGTGAGGAGGTCCTTAATAAATGCCTTTGCTTTCTCCAATTGTAGTTTCAATTTCTCCTTAGTTTGTTTATGCTTATGCATTCAAGAGACAATCGAATCTACTGTAGATCCTAGTGAAGCAATCTCTTCTACCCTAGTCTGCTTTCCCAAATTCACCATGGATATTTGATACTCAGAGATAGACAAATCTTTGTCATTCTTATCCACCAATGGTGTGGCTATTTCTACAATTTTTTCCCCAAGTTGATTTGTTCTAATGGTATAGTGGGTTCTTAAATGCTTTGGAGTTCTACCCTTCTCCACCTGAATTGTCATGGATTGAAGACTTAGTGGCTTCACCACTAATTTTTATCTTTTATCCAAGTCTATCTTGATCCATGTAGGGATTGTAGGGTCCTTTAACTCTGAAGGACTCATTTTACTTAATTCCTTTAGAACTCTGAGATTTTATTCATTCTTGCCTTCTTAAATGTTGAAGTTGCCCATTAAAAAATTAATATATTTTTCTAATTGATATGCTTGTTCATAATATAGATCACCTTGGTCTAAGACCTCATTAGCTTCCTCCAAAAATTGAGATACCCATTGGTAAATGGAATTTGACCTTTTTTGTAAAGAATCAATGTCATGTTTTGTCATTAAAACTAGGGCACCAAAAGATATTGTTTGTTGCTGAGAAATGGGAGTGAGGAGTTTCTTAATAAATGCCTTTGCTTTCTCTAATTGTAGCTTCAATTTCTTCTTAGTTTGTTTATGCTTATGCATTAAGGAGACAACTGAATCTATTGTAGATCATAGTGAAGCAATCTCTTCTACTTTAGTCTACTTTCCCAAATTCACCATCAATATTTGATAGTCAGAGATAGACAAATCTCTATCATCCTTACCCAGCAAGGGTTTGGCTATTTCTACAATTCTTTTCCCAAGTTCATTTGTTCTAATGGTAGAGAGGGTTCTAGATTTCTTTGGGGTTCTCCCCTTCTCCACTTGAACTATCATGGCTTGAAGACTTAGTGGCTTCACCACTACTTTTTATCTTTTATCCAAGTCTATCTTGAGCCATGTAGGGACTATAGGGTCCTCTTGTGAAACTTGATTTTCTCCTTGTTCTGATTCTCTCTTTATCTTACTCTTCTTGATTGGGAGCTTCTTGATCTAGGATTCCCTGTTATTGATAAAATTCTTATTGAGGAATTTCTTCATTGACCTCTTTCTCTATAGGGATATCCAACAAAGGTGAATCAATAGGATCAATTTCCTTTTAAATGGTTTTGATCAACTCTTCTTGCTCACCTGGAGTCAAGAGTTCCTCTTCCCTTTCTTTTATTGCCATTTGTCTCTAATGTTGTGGTTGTTCCACAGAGGTAATCTTTGGTGGGTTGGAGTGAGCGTGGTCTTGCTCCATTTCTTCATATAATTCTTCCTCTCCATGTATATCCTCTATTATGATTTCTTCTTAATCCCTTAAGAGAGGTTGTAGTTTCCTTATCAATCTCCATTTGACCAATTTCTTTCTCAAGATCCAAATTTCCTTATCCTATTGTGGAGGAGTGGCATGCTTCTCTAGAGAATCTTGAGAGATATTAATTATGGGGATAGTTGGTGGAGGATGCATAAATTGGACTTCTTCATCCATTGCCTTTTCAACCTTTTCTTCTTGGGTTGATCCTACTATTGTTTCCACTTGAGTTGATAGAGGAGGTGTAGCTGTATGCGTTGGTGGTTTGGTTATTTATTTCTTAGTTCCTTGAGTAGCTTTTTGTTCACGTTCACCTCCTTCACTTGGAAATAGACCAAGTGCCACCCTAGTGGTGAGAACTTGTACCATTAGAGTTACTGCTAGACTTTCTGTTACCATCACCCTATAGGATCATAGGTAATCTTTGATCTACAGTAGGATTCATTAACCACTTCTACTATTGGATCTAGGGTGGCAGTGTTGAGGGATCCTCCCATTCTAGTTGTGCTATGATCTTTTCTACCTTTCCTGGGTGTTGCCACAATAATGGGTTACACTTTTTGGGACATCCTGATTTTTGCTGAAATCACATATTTTTAGAAAATATAATGATTTAAGCCTTGAAATGTTCCATTCAAATGATTTTAATTGAAGACGCTTTGACCAAACGACCTTAGATTCAAACCCCCTTGGATAGAACCCCGCTAGTTTTAAACCATACCTATAATGGAGTCTCCTCTACACCTATCAAAATACTGATAAAAAACCACTTTTGATTTACCTTTTGGGGGATCAAATGAATTCATTTAAAATTTATGTTTTGTAAGTATGTAGTCCTTATTATAAGCTTCCCAAAAGGTATAATTTTAAATATATTTAATTTGATTATTATATTTATTTTCTATTTCTTGTGAATGTAGGTTTTTCACTGAACATCAAGTTCTTTGTTCTACACACATGGAAAATTAGTAAATTAGTGAAAAAAAATTCTAAAAATATATATGCCCTAGGTATTGATGTCCTTTCAACAAAAAAAAATTGAATTTTGATACATACAGAAAAAGTTATGTCTTATGGAATACTCCTATGTCTAAATTATAATTGGTTTGAATTCAAAACTTAATTAAAAAAAAAATTCAACAGAACATTATGAAACTAAATGCATGCCCTATATATCGGTGTTACCAATCTAAATTCAAAAGAACTAGAATTTTATCCTTTGTAGAAAAAAAGTTATATGCTACATAATACACACCACTTTAAAAAATGTTGTTTACTATTAAAAACTAGTTATCAAAGGAAATGAAAAAAAATTACAATTTAACTCTATTTTTTTAAAAATATATATATTTAGAATCTACAAACAAAATATCACAAATCACTAGTTCACATCATCTTCAAATTCCTAACAGTTTAGTGGCTATAGGTGTCAGAAAGTGAAGATTTAGTTCAAAATGTTGATTTCAATGTCAAGTTTGGCCAAAAAGTGTAACCCATTATTGTGGGATGACCCTCCTACATATACTTTAGTGCTAGAGGAAATTGGTTCATCGGTTCTTGGTGTTTTGTCCTTTTATTTTCCCATGGTCCTTCCTAATTGAGCAATTGATGCATCTGGCCAAGATTGGATAAGATCTAAAACTATCTAGCTAATGAACTCAATAGACAAGTTTTGTTCCAAAGACCAATTTATTTCTATAAAATGATCATTGCCAACCATTTAGGTGATAGGTTGGATTCAGGATATCACCATCATCAGATAGCTCTTCAGGAATATCTTCCCTAACATTGAAGGCCTTCATTTAGTAGGTAGTCAACCTACAATAACATTTATTTCTTACTTCAAAATTTTCTTTACAATTTTCCCAAAAATCCTCTAAAGATGGTTGCTGATCATCAATTGTAGAGATTAATAATTTCTTAAGCCTTCTAGAAGGCTCAAAATTTTTCCTTGGTAGATAACTTTTAGGTTCAATGCCTCTAGTTCCTCATCAACTACCTTTGGAACATTGATAGAAGGGCATGAATAAAATCCAAATTTGAAAGGATACTATACCCCTGATGGCACCTTCAAAAACTTGCAAATTTTGAGTGCATATGTCCTTTTAATGTGTCGACAAAGGTTAAGTCAACATATTGCTAAATCTGCCCTGGAGCCCATATTTGCCGATTAAAATTTTGTAACTCAGTAGTCATCTTACAAATTGATATGGTACAATGTCTCTTGGTACATATGGTAGTGTGCTTGTACAGTTTCGTGCTTCCAGGATGAGTTCTGATGGGCTATGTAATTATTTTCTGACTGCAACTAGGATAAATTTGGTGTTCCAAAAAGGTACAAATTTCATGATTCTGAAGGCAACCCATTTCGTATTTTGGTCAAAAACGTCTCCAGTTCATCAGAAACTAGGTACATATGGTGCATTATTTTAATGTGTCTCGGTTGCAGCGAACATGTCTTGTGGGCCAATTTACAAAGGAGGTATATAAATTTGGTGGGCTAGGCGAGATCCGTTAACAAACCCATGTTTTAAATAATTGATTATGCACGTTCACAAGTTTTCATGGCTCCAGGTGTTCCCGTTTGTGTGCAATGAATTTTCCCAGTTTGGTCGACATGCAAAGTTAAATTTTCCCCTATTTTCTAATGTTTTAATTTTTCATGAGAAGTTAGAAGTGAAATGTAGGGTTTAATTTAAGGTTTATTAAACACTTATTTTTACTTTTCCATGATTCCGAAGAAGGCAAAAGCGGAGCTGTGGAAGAGTAAAGATTAAAGAATTTTAAATGTTTTAATATTTGCTTAGGGTAAAATGTATGTGAAAACTTAATTAAAATGTTTTACAAAGCCTTTATCTGCCATCCTGCACAAAAAAGAAAAGTGAACGGTGAAGAGAAGCATGGAACAACAGAAAAAATATTAAGGTAAACATTTAAATGTTTCCTAAAATATTTGCAGGAGCTTAAAATAGAAAAAGCTTTCTAAGTTTTAATGATATTTCATTCACTTTCTGCAATTCCATGGATGAAATAAGGTAAGCAAAAAATGGATCGGCGGAGTTGTGAAAACATTGAGGAACAATGTTGGTCACATTTTTTGGCTTTGTACAGTTCTTCGGGGCCTGCTATAGTCTGGAAACAATGGGTTTTGCCTTCCAATGAGTATCCAAACCATGGGCGATTTTGAAGTGCTGGTAAGCCCAGAAATGACCCAGCATTGCAAAAAAATGACCCTGCAATAGAAGGAAGGCCTTGTCAAGGAAGTTTGTGTTGTGTAGAGCAATTTTAGAGTAGGTGGGAGAGTGTTTGGTAAGAAATAGAGGTTGAAAACTTGTTAGGTTGGAAGTTAAATGTGAGAATGTGCTACAATTTAATCATATTTTTCACCAAGTGGAGTTTGTTGCACAAGAGTGTCCAAAGTGCATGGTAAAGACAAATTGCAATTATTTACCAAATGGGTATTTTTCTACAAGTGAGTTTTTTTCACTCAGAAGTGAAAAAAAGGAGGCAGTTAGTGGGTTTCTACACCCAGGTGAACAATTTGCATGGGAATGCAAATTAGATTTGGGCAAAATCAATTTCAGTTGCAAAGAAGAGGAGGGAAAATGAGAGTTGAGGAGCATCTTCTAAAACCAAATCAGTTGTAGAATCAAGGGTGCAGAGGTGTGCCATGTGTCACCATGGACTTATTTCTAGGGCTTCTCTACTATTTTCTCTTTTCTATTAAGTGTGAAACTATATTCATTGTAAAGGGTTCTGGGATTTTGAAGAAGCTGTAAGGGGTAGGCTTTTAGTTTTGTGTAGGGAAATAGAGGAAAATGCTTTGTAAATATTCATGTAGTTGCATTTTATTTCTTGATTGCAACATAAATGAATGCATGTTTATGTATACTCTCAGTGTCTCTTGTCTCTGATCTGTAATGAAGTATTTCTTTTAGTAATACTATCAAGGGTTGTAACCCTTTCCATACACATTTGTTGCACTTGGATTATTTTCAGGGTTAGTGTTTTCTCAAGGAGCAATATAAATTCTTTCAATGAAAATGATGAGGATATTTTGTTATAGGTTGGATTATTAAGTATAAGTTGCATTGTTAGTTATTAGTTGATCTCATTAACATAAGGTGTTAATGGCTGAGTGATCATCAAGATATGTTTCAAATGTGATGAAAGATGTGTACAAGCATTGTGACTCTAGCCCTAGATAGGCACTAGTTTATTTTGAATAGTTTTCCTTCAAACTCAGAAACACATTTCAAATATAAAACCATGATTTACTTTCTACAATATTTATTCCTAAATTATTTGCATACTTCATACCTAGGTTTTTAATGACAACAAGGATAGTGCCTTCCATTTTGCATATATCTGAACCCTTGCTATTTGTATGAAGTTTATCTACTAGGTGCTAAAATAACATCTTATCTCATATCCATATTCAGTACCATATAAGGAGACCCACCTAGGTTTTGTAGAGCCTGAAGTGTAGGGGAAAAAATTGTGAGATCATTCTCCCGTTCGTTGGCCAAATCTCTCTTTTAATCTGAGCATAGGACATGGCACATCTTTAGGGTTCAATGTTCAAAATTTTGGAGGATCAACATATTGGTGACTCTACCGGGGAACCTCCAGTATTATCCATTTGAAAAGAGTCAATGAGTTTTCTAATCTAAAGTTTTGGGTTAGATGATCCAAGGACATGCATACTTGAAGAAGGAGATGGTTACAACGTTTCTAGTGTATTCTTGAAGTATGGTGCTCTGGTGGTGGAGAGAACTTAGAAATACCTAGATCTTGGAAGAAGATTTATGTTGCTTGAAGATCTTTCCCTCTTTCAAAGAAGTGGTGAATCTACATAATATTTCACATCACCAGAAGAGTTGGTTGCAGTAGTTCTTAGGTAATTTTCTATTGCAACATTTTTGTATGAAGGTTTGCAACAAAGGTTCTAGTAAATATTGTGCCTTATCTAATAATCTAAGGTATGAGTAGAAAAGGGAAATAAGAAAGCAGGATAGTCTAAAAGGAGTATCAAGAAGTGGATAGTTGTAGAGGGGATTAACTCATTTGCATATATATATATGAATGTTCTGGTTCTCCCTCTACAAGCTTTAATGTCATGCCTAAAACATAGTCATGTCATCAAATAAATTTCTCTATTGAAAGATATAGAGATATAAATTTTGGTGGTATTCAAGGTTTCCCAAAGCCTATTCCTAATAAAGTTAGGGAAGGCTTGCTATAATTCAAAGGGAAAAGCTCAGAATCAACATGTAGACATTTACAAAAATTCATAAACTTGATGGGAGATTATGAAATAGGTCATGAAGATGTTGTCATGAAGTTCTTTGTTCAATCTCTAAAAGAAGATGCCAAAGATTGGTTTTCATATTTGCTAATGTGTTATATCAATTCTTGGGATGAGCTCAAGGAAGTTTTCATGGAACAGTTTGGTGAGAGGGTCAATACAAGTTCAGTGATACAAAAACTTATGAACATTCAGAAAGAAGAACATGAGCTGGTTCCTACATTCAATCTTAGCTTTTCAAAGGCAATAAAGGATATTCCAGAAAGTGTAAGGCCAAATGATTCAATGAGTTTGGTTGTTTACCTGGGAGCTTTTCATAGGAAGATGAGTTACCGGTTGAGAAACAATGAGCCTGCAACGCTTTATTAGGCATATCAAATTGCCATGGACATTGAAAATAATTGGAAGCATGGAATGCCCAAGGGCTATTTATCTACAAGTGTTTGTTGTCCTAAAGAACACAGTGCTGATGTGAAGTGTAAATTAGAAATTAAAAATGACTATCAAAGCAATTATATCCTTGCTGTCCCAGCTCATACATCAGTCAATAATGTTGATCATATAGAGCCCCAAACAAATAGTCAACAAGTTGCATGCATTAGTGATCCCATGGTCTTTGTTCAATCTCTCTTTGACATAAGGAGACATGAGGGAGAATCAAGATATTCATTATTTTCCAGAATCTTGGACACCTATATGGAAATCCCTGTTGGTTTCAAGCCTCAAGAATCTATATGCATTGATTTGTTTTGTGAAGTGCATGGGTTAGGTTTGAGTTCATTACCTCAGAGGTTGAAGCCAAATAATTTTGCTTAGGTTCCTGATTGGATAGACATTATAGAGAATGTTAAGATTTGTGACGATAAGAATGAAAACATTCATAGTGTTGATCACATTAGTCCTATGGCTAGGTTTGAATCAAACAATGATGCAATATATCTGAGTGAAAAGAGCATGTTTCAAAGTGAAGTTACATCTCATGCTGCACTAGGTAATGGAACTACTATCTGCCCCAATGATAAGATCACATAACTTCAATTGAAGTCTTGTGATGTAAATGATTCTGATGATATGTTCAATAACAAGATAATATATTCATCATTGAATGTGCAAGAACCATGTAATCTTGATCACAATCTTACTAGTGTTGAGAGTTTTATCCATAATGATCATGATATCATTAGGCCTATTCATATGTATTCAACTCATGAAGTTGATCATGCTAATTGTTATTCTCCTAGTCACAGTGGCTTATATGAAGTAGAGTTGGAAAGTTTTACTCTAGATGAAGATAACATTAGCACGCAAGATGTTGATAGCATGATTTCACTCTCAGATGATCAAGTTATGCATTATGATGAATATGCAAATGATAGAATATCACCATTGTTGGTTAATAGTATTATGGAACTTGAAGATCCTTCTGACTGTGCTATCTCAGATTATGTTGATATGATAGAGACCAAGGTCGCAGTGATCAAGTTCTAAAGAGTTCATATGTTGATCTTTAGGATGGGATATTTCTAGACTTATCTGAACCTTCTTATGAAGCTATGTACATGGATGTGAGTGATGATTGTAAAGTTGAATTAGATTATGTCATTGAACCATAAATGTGTGCATTTGTGCAATTATGGGATGATGATGACAACATTTTTGAAGGCTCACAAATGCATGGTGATGTTATAAAAATCTGTGATGATGTTGAAAATCCTCTGAATGATCATCCCAGTTCAAATTGTGCTGATGATATAAGATTTTCATAATCTTTTATGGAAAGGATAGATGCTGAAAACTAGGGTTGCCAAGAGATTGAAATAGAGAGACAATCTGAGGAGTATGGTTCAATGTGTCATGTTATGGATTGAAGTGTTGATGAGGTTTGCATCAGCATAAATGACCCCAAGATATGTTGGTCATCTATGGTCCCTATTTTAAGTGAAGTTGAGTATGATGTGTTCCTTTGTGATGAAGATGTCGTTTCTCACAATGTGAATCCCAATGTTCCTGAATTTGAGCACTTCACTTGGATCCAACATTCATCTTGCATTGATGATGAGCAGCAACAAGTTATCCAGGTTGGTGATTCTCTGGCTACTCATGTTTCTTGTGTGCCTGAACTTCAAGGTTTTAAGTTTGACATGTTAGAGGACGAGTTGCCCTCTCCAAGTCAACATAATGAAGGGGCATATTTTCTTTTCCATGTGAATTGGAGGCATTTTCCTTTTGCCTTGATTCATTTGAGGAGGTCAACAACTATGAATGTTCCATGTTTTCATGTGGTGTTGACTTAAGGTTTCAAATTTTTCCACCACCTACTACAAAAATAAAAAAATTTATTGACAACATGGTGGCCTATGTTATGTGGTTTCCATGCAAAAACAGGGTCAACTATGGACCAAGTATTCACTTGTTTAGTGATAATCACATATTTATGCTTGTAAGAAGAGGGCTATACTTGTTGCAGTGGTGTGGCAGAGGTAAATGTGGGTTGAGGGAAATCAGTTCCTTCAACAAGATGGTCTTTGATAGAGGCAAACATTGGTTCTTCTTTTCATTTGGTGGCCTGGGGCCATCAAATAATGTTTGAAAATTGTGTGTTGGAGCTCTGCAAGTTGCATGTTGAATCAATTTTAAGAGCCACCCAGTGGAGTAGGCACTTAGTCTACATCCTAGAGATCTAGAATCTCACCATGCCTGTAGGGTGCATGCATTCCCAACTAGAGCCACTAATGGCACCTTAAAAAATTTGCAAATTTTGAGTGCATGTCATTTCAATGTGTCGACAAAGGTTAAGTCGACATACTGCTAAATCTGCCTTGGAGCCCATATTTGCCGATTAAAATTTTGCAACTTAGTAGTCATCTTACAAATCCATATGGCACAATGTCTCTTAGTACATATGGTAGTGTGTCTGTGTAGTTTCGTGCTTCCAGGATGAGTTCTGATGGGCTATTTAATTATTTTCTAACTGCAACCAGGCTAAATTTGGTGTTCCAGAAAGTTGCAAATTTCATGATTCTAAAGGCAACCCATTTCTCATTTTGGTTGAAAATGTCTCCAATCCCATTTTCATTAGAAACTGGGTCCATATGATGCATTATTTTAATGCGTCTTGGTTGCGATGAACACATCTTGCGAGCCAGTTCACAAATGAGGTAGATAAATTTGGTGGGCTGGGTGAGATCCATTGACACACCCATGTTTAAAATAATTGATTATACCCACTCACAAGTTTTCATAGGTCCAGGAGTTCCCATTTGCACGTAATGAATTTTCCTAGTTTGGTCGGCAAGTGAAATTAAATTTTCCCCTATTTTCTAATGTTTAACATTTGCCAAATTTAAAACATTTAAATGTTTTAATTTTTCATGAGAAGTTAGAAGTGAAATGTAGGGTTTAATTTAAGGTTTATTAAACACCTATTTTTAATTTTTTGTGATTCTGGAGAAGGCAAAAAGTAGGTGCTCAAAAGAATTGTGGAGCTGCGGAAGAGTAAAGATTAAAGCATTTTAAATGTTTTAATATTTACTGAGGGTAAAATGTATTTGAAAACTCAATTAAAAAGTTTTACAAAGCCTTTTTCGCCATCCCGCACAAGAAAGAAAAGTGAACGGTGAAGAGAAGCACAGAACAACATAAAAAAGATTAGTGTATACATTTAAATGTTTCCTAAAATATTTGCTGAAGGTTAAAACAATGAAAGATTTCCAAGTTTTAATAATAATTCATTCACTTTCTGCAATTCTGTGGATGAAATAAGGTAAGCAAAAAATGGATCAGCCGAGTTGCAGAAACATTGAGGAACAGTGCTGGTCACGTTTTTTAGATTTGTGCAGTTTTTTGGGGCCTCCTATGGGCTAGAAATAATGGGTTTTGCCTTCCAATGAGTGTCCAAACCATTGTAACATTGTTATGGGTGATTCTGAAGTGTTGGTAACCCCCAAAATGATCCAACATTGCAAAAAATGACCCTGCAATAGAAGTAAGGCCTTGGCAAGGAATTTTGTGTTGTGTAGAGAAATTTCAAAGTAGGTGGGAGAGTGTTTGGCAAGAAACAGTGGTCAAAAATTTGTTAGGTTGGAAGTCAAATGTGAGAATGTGCTGCAATTTAACCATATTTTTCACCAAGTGGAGTTTGTTGCACAAGAGTGTCCAAAGTGCAGGGTAAAGACAAATTGCAATTATTTACCAAATGGGTATTTACCTAGAAGTGAATTTTTTCACTCAAAAGTGAAAAAAGGAGGTAGTTAGTGGGTTTTTACACCCAAGTGAACAATTTGCACAGGAATGCAAATCAGATTTGGGCAAAATCAATTTCAGTTGCAAAGATGAAGAGGGAAAATGAGAGTTGAGGAGCATCTTCTAAAAGCAAATCAGTTGCAGAATCAATGGTGCAGAGGTGTGCCATGTGTCACCATGGATTTATTTATAGGGCTTCTCTACTATTTTCTCTTTTCTATTAAGTGTGAAACTATTTTCATTGTAAAGGGTTCTGAGATTTTGAAGAAGCTATAAGGGGTAGGCTTTTAGTTTTCTGCAGGGAAATAGAGGAAAATGCTTTGTAAATATTCCTGTAGTTGTATTTTATTTCTTGATTGCAACATAAATGAATGAATTTTTATGCATACTCTCAGTGTCTCTTGTCTCCAATATGTAATGAAGTATTTCTTTCAGTAATACAATCACTTGGGTTGTAAGCCTTTGCATGCACATTTGCTACACTTGGATTATTTTTAGGGTTAGTGTTTGCTCAAGAAGCAGTATAAATTCTTTCAATGAAAATGATGAGGATATCTTGTTATAGGTTGGATTATTAAGTATAAGTTGCATTGTTAGTTATTAGTTGATCTCATTAACATAAGGTGTTAATGGCTAAGTGATCATCAAGATATGTTTCAAATGTGATGAAAGATGTGTACAAGCATTGTGACTCTATAGCCCTAGATAGGCACTAGTTTATTTTGAATGGTTTTCCTTCAAACCCAAAAACACATTTCAAATATAAAACCATGATTTACTTTCTGCAATATTTATTCCTAAATTATTTGCATACTTCATTCCTGGGTATTTAATGACAACAAGGATAGTGCCTTCCATTTTGCATATATCTGAACCCTTGCTATTTGTATGAAGTTTATCTGCTAGGTGCTGAAATAAAACTTTATATCATATCAATATTTAGTACCATATAGGGAGACCCACCTAGGTTTCATAGAGCCTGAAGTGCAAGGGAGAAAATTATGAGATCATTCTCCCATTCGTTGGTGAAATCTCTCTTTGAATATGAGCATAAGACATGGCATATCTTTAGGGTTCAATGTTCAGAAATTTGGAGGACCAACAACACCTTTTTTATGATTTCTTGAAAATTTCAATTGAAACTCAAGCATCTGCCTAGAAAACTCGATCATGATGACCTTATCATTACAGTGTTTTGGCAACAAGTAAGGTACTTTGTCAAATCATGATATTTTGATATAAGTAGTCCTGGGGAATTAGATAAAGCATTGTCCTCATCCCTTTATTAAGTCCATGGATTGAATTGACACCCTTGCACTGATGTCTATTGTTAATTTTACTATGATAACATAAAGAAAAACATAATTGACCCTCTTAAAGTGTTTCTATGTTTATTTGAGCTCTAGTTGAGGATAGAATTTCTAAATCTTGTTTTGTCATGTCCTAGCTATAGAAGGACTTGATTTGTGTGGTGTACCTTGGTTGTACCATGCCTATCTGATAAGCGAACCACACCTCTACAAAAATCTTGAGTCTAGCAATCAAAAACCACAAACCCTCCATGTCAATGTAAGGGTCAAGAATAATGTCTGCATTAGTCAGAGTAGCCACTATGCATGTACTAGCATCAAAGTAACCAAGATGATTCCATCATGTAGCCCTTGGTAATATAGGATTTGGGAGTGGTATAGTCCTCTAGAACAGTCTAAGGTGCTAAAAATCCATGACATAACTAGAGACGGGTAATTGAATAAAGTTTTCCTCACCTTGCAATGTGATAAACGTCCTGGTAGATCATAGCAAGGATATAAACTCCCTATGAAAACATTCTACTCTATTAATGATTGGTTCCCAACACCACCTAAGTCTTGAACATCCCTTATCCTCTCATAATATGGAAGTGATCAAACCAATAAGGAACTTCTGCAAAGGCAAGTTTGGTAGGCTAGGAGCTTAAATAAGCGACACTCCTTTATGATCTCTTGGGTGACTTACTCTTATGATAGCTTCCCAAGTCTGTCTCTCTCTATCTGACTCACTCTCAAGTAGGATAAGTTATTTGCCTCTCACAAGGACTCCCAAGATATGATAAATATCATACAAGGTAATAGTATACTCCCCTGAAACCTAGGGGAACATGAAGGTGTTCTTGTTTGTATCCTCATAAGTCAAAATGTCACAACAAATACAAGATGAGGGGTGAACTACCAGAACTCTAGATACCTTGTATAATCCTACTTTCTTTAGGATAGCATGATCTATTTAAGACAAGGCCTCATATGAGTTAGAAAACCATGAATGCTCATGAGTCACATTCCATCAAATGTGCATATCATGATACACACAAAGAGTCATGTATCAAATCTCTTTAAACTTAGAAGATCTCAAAAACATCTTAAAACTTGCAAAATTCAACAAAAAAGCATATATTCCTTGAAAATTTGTAATAAAATGATGAGGTTAGTGTCCAAATTAGAGAAAAATAGATTGTCAAATGCATCACCAAATAATGACTACAATGATAATCAAACTGACTAGGTCACCCATTTCACTAGGGAAAATCTCCCCCAGGAAGCCTTGCATGACAATAGGTTCTCCCCCAAGTGACCCTACATGACAACAAGATCTCCCCTAGTTGACATTGCTTTACAATAGGATCTCCCCCATGAGATTAGCCCTAGCAAACTGGGTGACCCAACCCCATGCTCCAGCATAGTAAAATTACTCTAAAATCCCCAAATTTTACCTAAATTTGACAAACAAAAGGCATATACAGACCAAAATAGAAACTAACATATTGCAACAACAAAAATTGAGAAAAATAAATTCTTTTGGGAGAAATCATAAAAAAACTAGGGTTTTGAGAGGGGTTTTTCATGCTTTTCATACCTGATTATTAGTAGGATAAAGGTTGGATACCATCTTTATGATCCCCTCTCAGTAGCTTCCCACTGACCATTCAATTGCACAATTCTGTTGCCATTTGAAGTCTTTTTCTTAGAATTATCCTCTCTCCTATTCTCTTAGCGTAGCTTCATTTGATGCATTTTAGGGTAGTTTGTAACTTTTGTAGTGTTCTTGCACCCTCATTTTATATGTTTTCATTGTTAGGAATTGCGTGGAGAAGATATAAATTAAATGCAAATAAAGATTAAACAGAGGAATGAAAATACACAGAAATAATAACAGCGAGAGACAATTTTTAACATGGTTCACCCAAACTCAAGCTACATCCACAAATAAAGAGTCCAATATTATTATCCAGCAAATCAAACTGATTACAACTAGTAATCCTTGCAACTCAATAACACTGCAAATGCTACGATACAATATCAACGGAAACCCTAACCCTTGACCCCATCTTGGGGTCACTGCCCCCAAACCCCCGTTAAATAATTTGGAGGGAAACTGCGCCGATAAAGTGGGAAAAATTTAACCTCTGAGTTTGATTAGGCTCCATATAACAAGATTCATCCTTGTAGATCCCCATGGTGAAGTAGAACAAATTAGGTATACTTTCTACACAATTAATACTACGTTCACTTGTATTAATTTTAGTACTCATTTTAAACATTTTAAGTGTCAATCTAATGCTTGTTATTGTAGGTACAATTGCAGGAAATCGATAAAAAGTAAGGCCTAGTTAAGGAATGGTACCTACCTTTCATGTAGACTACAATCCCCAAGGGGGAAAATATGTAAGCACTAAGATTACACATTAGCCTACATGATGATTTGATGATGAACTATAATCCTAAACATGTACATGTAAGAGGTAAATATAACTTCTCAACATTATTCTTCTTAGTGACATGTGGATGGACTTTCCTCATTTCATTTATTTTTCTCCTACCACCTATCTAACCCTTCAAGGTCCTATTCCTTCTTTAATTCCCCTTTGTTGACACTTCATATTTTTCACTTTTTGGACCTATCAACATGGCCTATTGGCATCATAACATGGAAAATTCACCTTCCCTAACCCATTTCACCCATTTCAACCCTTTGGAGACCTCTGTTGGACCTCCCAGACCTATCCCAACTCTCAAAATTGACTTGTCTTCTACCTTTTTGGATCTCCCCTTTTTAATTCTAGATCTGCCCTAGGAGATCCTACTAGTAAACTAGGAGATCTAATTTTATGCATCAGTTTGGTTAGCTTCAATGGCTAGATGGCATCTCTAACCTCTCAAGACCATTCTCAACTTTTTGGATCTCACCTAGGACCTCTCCTTTCTAGGTCACCCATAGATCTCCCTTGAACGATCCTATTGGTAAACTGGGTGACCCCTGTGCAACCCTGTCGTGTTTTCATGTGCGCACTTCTCTTTAGTTTGGGCCCCAAAAGGCTCCATTCTTTCTCCAGTTTGCATGCAAATTTGATCCTAACTAAGCCTAGCCTATTCTTATCTCATTATTCAATCCCAACCATCCATAATTATCTCTCATTGATCTACACTTATCTTCCTTTCTTGTCATGCTAACTCCCTTTCTTCTCTTAGTGATAAGTTTCACAACTTCATCACTCCCTAATTAGCCCAGTTCTCTATCAAATCAAGCCTATTAACTCTTCAATTAAAGGAGTTAACTCATCATTCAATTTTCCCCTTTTGTGAGTTCTAAGCACTATATATACCCCCTCTCATATGCAATAATGGAGGCAAATTCATTGTTGCAGCCATTTAGAAAGCATTGCTTTTGCTCTCCATTAGCATCTTTATGCTTATTGTGAGACTTATGTGCCTTTTATTTCAAATTTAGGATAGCTGGCCAAGCTTTCTAAATCTTCAATAGCATCGATATGCTTATAATTTTCTCTCAAGCCATTGCCATTTTGCTCACATTGTGCTTTCATATCATTCATAGCTCCCCCTAATCTCTCACAAATTTATTCTTATCTTTCAAAGCTCAAGCCATTTCAAATCAATTGCTCTCTTCATCCTTGTTGCCAAGAAGAGGACCCCACTACTTTCAAGGAGAAAGAGGTTTCCACATACAAGGATTTTTGAGGATCATATAAAGCTCATGCGCCAGATTCTTAATATTTTCATTCGTGCTTTCATACTAATTAGCTAATCAAATTGCTCTTTAGGAAAGTAATACTTTGTTGTATTAGTCTTGATAGATTATACCTTGTTAGTATAGTTTCCTTTCATTGTATTAGATTAGCTGTTATTTATTTTTATATGTTAAATTTCCTTATTGATTTAGATTAATTGTTATTTACTTTTATTAGAATAAGATTCCAAAATCAATCTCAAAAATAACAAAAACATAGATAGATTTGCATTAGAAAAGTCAATTTAAGTCTGTATTCAAATTTTCATTCATAGTAATTAAGTCATCTTACCAAATTAGAAGAGAACACAAAAAGACATTGCGTTGCATATATCAAAACCCAAAAACATTAGAAAAGAGAAAAATTAGAACAAAGTGAGCACATAAGTCCCTTGATTTCATCACAAGGTCAACTTGAAGCTAAAAACTCCTTGATACCATCACAAGGTTGAAAATCAAGTGAAACCATAGAAAACCCTTGATCATGTCACAAATTTAGGGTTTAAAAAAAGTCAACTCTTGGTCAACTCTAGTCATCTCTCTCATGAAAACATATGAATGTGCCCATGAGTTAGAGGTGAGTTGATTAAAGCAATCCTTGAAGAAGTAGAGTCGATACATCCTAGACAACAACAAGTACCTCAAATGGTAGAAGAGTACAAACACTCTCTCAAGATCATCCAAATCATAGAAATCATACAACATGACAAGTGTTGGAATTAGGCTGGACAACTGAGGGGGGGGTGAATCAGTTGTCCCAAATCTTTAACACTTGCAACTATTTCTTTACCACACAAAATTGATTAATGATATAAATATTTAAAGCATGAATCATCAACACATGAGCAGAGACAAATGAACACATAACACCAAGATTTTTACGTGGAAACCTGGTTAAGGGAAAACCATGGTGGGGGTTAACCCACAAAGATTAGTACTCTGTTAAAAGTACTTTAGAAAAATAGAAGGCACATGCCTTCAGACACATTGCATAGAGCTCACTGCTCAAAAGAGGCTCACTACCTACAAGAGGCTCACTGCCTACAAGAATTAGGTTTATCATAGAGATAATGAACTGAGAAATAACATCTATTTCATACTTGGTTCAGTTCCTTTGAAAGCTCATAATTTCTACTTTGATCTTCAACTAATTGTCCGTTATATATTCATCCTTACTGCTCTTGATCCTCTGCACTTCTTTCTCTCTACTCTACTTCTGTACTTCTCGTAAGATTTTTTTCATTTCCATCCACACATTTTCCACAACTCATCAACAAGTATTTATATGCTTCATCAACCTTGGAATTAACATCAAGGTTGGCTAAACTTGATGTAGATCATTATATTGTCGGCCAAACATAGCTAAGACTTGAATCATCCTCCAACAACACACCACGCTCCAAAGAATTGTTCTTAGATCACTTGCAACATACTTGAATCATCTAGTCGGCCAAGAACTAGGAAGAACAGCAACACAAGGAAAGAAATATTCACTAACGAGCTCAATCTTCAATGTGGACCTCCAACATAATAGTCACACGATCCAGAGACTTTCACAAGCATATTGAAATCAACAAGAACATCCGCACTCCTCTAAATCATCAGAATCACTTGCATCTTGATCTGAAACCTCAAGAACACTGTTTGCCATGACTATCACACTAGAAAGATTATTTACAGACCTTCAAACCACAAACCACTAGATTTGATGATACACACTAACTTCCCAATGATGCCTCTAGATTTGCAAATCATAATATTTCAATGCAGACCAATTTACTGTCACTCTGTCTCTTCTAATCATAGCAAAACCCGGTTCTACTCAGATGGCCATAGCTTCTTCAAATTTTCATGCGGACTTCTCATGTCTTAACAGGAGCTACTTAAGACAATCCTCTATACTGCCAAATGGTCTACAACCATTGATCTTCATTAATTTTCTCAATATCCTCAACATTCCAGTCTTCTAGACAGGCAACAAAATCGGATACAGTTGACACCAATGACAAAAAGAATATGTTGACATCAATGACAACACCGATTAAGCACATATTTGCAACAATCTCCCCCTTTGTCATTGATGGAAACATATGATGTGAAAAACTATTTAAACCATCAAGACAGGACCTTCTTCCCCTTTATCTTATCACTTCCGTAACCATTATCTTTGCTACTTCCCCTTTCATCAACAACTAGTTTTTCACATGATTTCTCTCCCCCTTTGACATCAACGGCAAAGGACACATATTTGCAGTGTTTTCTCCTTTTTTTAATTTCAGACAAATCTCAAAACTTGCATACTAACTACTCCCCTTGAGTAGTACCTTCTTGACATAAATCTGGATCACAAGATATGACTGTGAATTCCACCAGACTGATGCACTCTTGTGCATCTTAATTTTGATCAGGAGGGGTAGTAACTCCTAGCTTCTCTTTGAGATACTCAAAAGTGTCCTTGGGAAGAGGCTTAGTGAAGATATCTGCAATCTGATCCTTTGAAGAAACAAATTCCAATCTGACTTCATTGTCATTAACCTTCTCTCCCAAAAAGTGAAACTTGATTGAAATGTGCTTTGTCTTTGAATTCAACACCGGATTCTTTGAGATGCTTATTGCACTTGAATTGTCACAGAAGATTGTGATAGGCTTCTCAAACATAATTCTGATATCCTTCAGCTTTTGTTTCATCCATAGAACTTGAGTACAATTGTTTGCTACTGCTATATACTCTGCCTCTGCTGTAGATAGAGATATTGCCTCTTGCTTTTTGCTCATCCAAGAAACCAATCTTCTTCCCAAGAAGAATGCACCACCACTAGTGCTTTTTCTATCATCCACATCTCTTGCCCAATCAGCATCTGTATATGCATGAAGAGTGAAGTCATCATCCTTTGGATACCATAAGCCATAATCAATTATCCCTTTGAGATATCTGAAAGGAAGCTAGGTGTGCAAAAATTGTTTCCTACACTAATCTAATGAGGGGAGAGCTATACAAATTTAATTTATTCCTTATCACTATAGCAACATACAACATCTAATAGAGTTATTACAACAATACACAAGAACCAAAAAGAAGACAGAAGAAGAGAGACAAAGATATACAATGGGGAAAACACTTATTGGGTGAAAAACCCCACACTCAGAAACTTGCACAATGTATTAACAAATCTGAAAGTTGTTTAGAATACACTTGCAATGCAAGCTTCAATGGTCTTCGACACTCATGTCTAGAGTCAATCCAGCAGTATAACAACGCCTGTAAACCTGTGATACAAACTCCATCTCCAAGCACCTATTTATATAGAAAATACAAGGCAATATTGGACCTATCTTGGAATGGTCATCCAACATGGCTTCATGGACCAACACCCACGCCTAAGGACACTTGGTCAACATTGTAGAATGTTCTTGATACTTGTCCATAACTCCCATCCCAAAGAGGTCGCCTATTTCCAAAATGGACTATGACAGATGCTCTTACAACACTTACGACCATCATAGAATCTGTCATAGTGGTTACAACTTATAGCTGTAAGAAAATCCGTCATACACATGCTATAAATAGCATATTCTCTTACAACATGTCATATTCCACCTTGGGGCACCCAAATATGCCTTATTGAAAGATGCTTCATGACACATGTCATCACCTGTCTTACAAACTTTTATTTCTGACTCTTACATGTCATAGATTCTATCATAGGAATCTGTCATAACCGTTTCGGTCAATATTCCATTACACAACATGGAAGATGTCACCGACACATGGAAAAATGCTCCTACCATAGAGTGGGATGCCTATCTCCTCATGTGAGGACAAAATTACAAGTTGTCATATTCTATGTAGGATCGACATATCACGGTGCCACATCCCACAATATGGAATTTTCAAATATTTGCAACATAGGCAATTAAATAATAAATGCAAACATTACAAATGTAAGGAATTACCAAGGTTGAGACACCTTAATTGCCAACATTCTTCCACTTGTCGAACACCTTGTAAGAGCCAATAGAAAAGTAGGATTTAACTACTATAGGCCGAGAGGCCCATAGACTCCGAACACCATCTGAACTTCTCTATGCTCACTAGTTTCATCAATGCATATGCAACATTATTCAAAGTATCTACCTTCTCCAAATTTACCTTTCGATCCTCAACCATGTCTCACACGAAGTGAAACTAAACATCAATGTGCTTTGTTCTAGCATGGAAAGTTGGATTCTTCGCAAGGTAAATTGCACTTTGACTGTCACAACTGATCGTGATCTGACCTGCATCAACACCAATATTTGAACACAATCTCTTAAGCCAAATGGCTTCCTTACAAGCATGAGTTTCTGCCATATACTCATTTTTGTCATGGACAAAGCAACAACAGGTTGTCACTTACTCATCCAACTAATAGCACCACCAAATAGTGTAAACACATAAGCACTGGTGGATCTCCTGTTGTCAATGCCACCTGCCCAATCTGAATCCACAAATCCTTGAATATCAACAGAATGTGGAGGTCCTAAAACATTACCATGAATGAAAATGGAATACTCAGAATTACCCCTCAAATATTTGAACACTCACTTAATTGCATCCCAATGAACTCATCCAGGATTAGCCATAAATCGACTAAGGACTCCCACTACTTGGGCAATGTCTAGTCTTCTGTAGACCATAGCATACACCAAACTACCAACAATACTAGCATAAAGTACTTTGCTCATGTCCTCCACCTCACTAGGAGATTTTGGACAATCCTCAATAGACAACTTTGTCCCCAAAGAAACGGGAACACACAATGGTCTACAATCTGCCATGCTGAACCTGTCCAACACGGTCTTCACATACTTACTCTGGCTTAACCAAAGTTTTCTGTTCATTCTGTCTCTTTTGATTTCCATTCCTAGAATGTACTTGGCTGCCCCTAAATCTTTCATTTCAAACTGTGCTGACAACTGAGATTTAAAATCAGAAATCATATTCTTACCCTTCCCAATGATTCTTACCCTTCCCAATGAGCAACATATCATCAACATATAGTGCAACAATGAGAATACGATCACCATCAAACTTATAATAGACATAGTGATCCGATTTCGATCTCACAAATCCAATTGACAACACAAAGGCATCAAACTTCAAGTACCATCTCCTAAGGGATTGCTTCAAACCATACAAAGACTTTTTAAGTTTGCAAACCAAGTTTTCTTTACCATGTAATGCTCTGGCTGTGACATGTAGATTTCTTCCTCAAAGTCACCATGAAGGAAAGTTGTCTTCACGTCCATCTGTTCTACCTCCAAGTCATAAGCTGCTGCAAGAGACAACAAGAATTGAATGGATGTCAGCTTTGCAATGGGAGAGAAGATCTCACCATAATCTATACCCTCCACTTGTGAATACCCCTTCACAACCAACTAGCCTTATACTTCTCAAGACTACAATCTGCACCAAATTTCTTCTTGAACACCCATTTACATCCAATGGGTTTCCATCCAAGAGGTAGAGGCACCAAGTCCCAAGTTTGATTCTCTTCTGAAGAAGCCATTTCATCCTCCATGGCCTCCTTCCAGGAACCTGCATCTTTCATGTCCATAGCCTGTGATATAGTTCTAGGTTCATCACTGTTAGCAACCAAAGCATAAGCACAACTAGAATCAACCAATGTAAAATTAAACCTTTCAGGTTGCTTTCTTATCTGTGTAGACCTCCTCAAGAGCTGAGGTTGAGGTTTAGCTTCTTCATCTGAGCTTTCAGAGCTGCCAGAGCTCTCCTCATCATCAGGTCCAACATTATTGTTCTATTCAGTCTTCTCAGAGGTAGCAAGAAACTGAACAACATCCTATTTCTTTACTATTTCTTCTAGCTGCAAAACAGTGGAAGAAGGTGTAAGCTCTCTGAAGATGACACTTCTGCTATACAACACTTTTTCAACCACGGGGTCCTAGAGCTTGTATCCTTTCACAAAGACACCATAGCCAATGAAAATACACTTAACAACCTTATTCTCCAACTTTGACCTCTTCTCCCTAGGCACATGTGCATATGCCTCACAACCAAAAACATGAAGATACCTTATTGAAGGCTTTCTACCAGACCACACCTCCATGGGTGTCTTGCCAACAAGAGCTGATGTAGGAGATCTATTTACCAGATAGCAAGTAATGGCAACAGCTTCAGCCCAAAACTTTTGTTCTAGGTTAGCTCCACTAAGCATACTCCTAGCCTTCTCCATCAGTGTCATGTTCATCCTCTCTGTAACTCCATTTTGTTGCGGGGTGTATGGAGTTGTCTTATGTCTTTCAATCCCAAGTTCCTTGCAATACTTATCGAATTCTATAGAACAAAACTCACCACCATTGTCAGTTCTCAAACATTTAATCTTTTTACCAGTCTGATTTTTAGCAACTTCATATTTTCTTTTGAGAAAATAAATCCATGTCCTACTGTAATCATCTATAAAAGATACAAAGTATACAGATTTTCATAACAAAGGAACATTAACATGACCAAACACATTAGAATGGATAAGGTCCAACACACCAGAAGACTTATGAGAACTCGAGTAAAACTGAAAATGGTTTTGTTTTCCATAAATGCAATGTTCGCAAAAGTCAAACTCAAGATTACAATCATCTAACCCCTCAACAAGGTTCTTATTTTTTAGTGTACACAAACGCTTCTCACCAATGTGGCCAAATCTCTTATGCCATAATATTGTCTTTTCAGCAGTAAGTTTAACTTCCAATGCACGATTACAACCATCAAGACTAGAAACAACATATTTCTTCACTGCTCGTTTAGATGGTGGTGATGAAGTGACTTCTGCCCTCTTCCTTGAGTCAGAAGAACTATTGCATTGTGAAATGCATGCCTCTAGCTGAAACAGAGTACCTCTCCTAGTACCCTTAGTAAGCACCATAGCTCCTCTAGTCATCTTGCATCCTTCTTTCAAAAAGACAACTTGTACACCTACATCATTCAAACTACTTACATAAAGAAGGTTCCATGCTAAGCCTGGGATGTGCATAACTACAGAGATCCCCTTCACTCAACCATCAGGGAATTAGATAGAGACTCTTCCATGACGAAAAATCTTCAGATGAGAGTCGTCACCCAGATACACCTTTCCACCATCGAACTCCTCATACTTAGTGAACCAGTCTCGATGCGAGGTCATGTGGAATGATGCACCAGAGTCGATTAGCCACACATCGTCAGATGCATGGGTTGCCAGGGCTGCGATGAAAGCATCATCATCATCTTATGACTTATCAGAATCTGAATCAGGAGCTTTCTTCTTCTTCTTCTCCTCTTTGCATTCCTTTTGAAAATGCCCAGTTTTGCCACAATTCCAACAAAGAGCCTTGGACTTTCCAGGAGATTTGGATCTCCCATGAGATTTGGATCTACCCTTCTCAGCTTTCTTGCCCTTCTTCTTCCCTTTCTCCTTGGGTCTTCCACGAACTACAAGGGCCTCTTTGGCTGCCTTAGAAGACTTTCTCCGCATCTCTTCTGACAACAATGAAGAAACCACTTCTTCCATTTTGAATTTGGATGTGGTGCTTCCAATAGCCATGAGAAGATGATCCCATGAGTCTGGCAAAGAACAAAGCAAGGTCATGCATCAGTCCTCCTCCTCCATCTTTACACCAATAGATGTCAATTGTGCAACCAACATGTTAAAAGAATTCATATGTTTAGCAACAAATCCTCCATCCTCCATTAGAATAGAATACAACTTCTATATCAGAAAAAGTTTATTAACCAGGGATTTTGCTTGATACACATCTCCCAACTTCTTCTAATGTAGTTTTGCAGTAGTCTCCTCATGGACATTTAACAACACATAATCAGCAAGACTAAGTCTTATGAGACCCTTAGCCTTCTGATCCTTGAGATCCCACTCATCTTGTGACATTGTAGCTGGTTTAGTTCCATTAACACTTTCCTAAAGGTCTCGGTCAATAAGCATGTCTTCCATCTTGAGCTTCCACAGCTAGAAATTACTGCCATTGAACTTCTACACTTCAAACCTTCCTGATGTGCTTGCCATCTCCTTATTGTAATAGAAATTAGAATACTCTACATAGACTCCCATTCAACTTAAGATCAGTACAAAAAATCCCTACACAACAGCTAAGACCAAAACTAGCCAGGCTCTGATACCAACTAGCTAGGTGTGCGAAAATTGCTTCCTACACTAATCTAATGAGGGGAGAGATATACAAATTCAATTTATTCCTTATCACTACAACAACATACAACATCTAACAGAGTTATTACAACAATACACAAGAACTAGAAAGAAGACAGAAGAAGAGAGACAAAGATATACGATGGGGAAAACCCTTATCGGGTGAAAAACCCCACACTCAGAAACCTGCACAATGTATTAACAAATCTAAAAGTTGTTTACAATACACTTGCAATGTAAGCTTCAATGGTCTTCGACACTCATGTCTGGAGTCAATCTGACAGCATAACAATACCTGTAAACTTGTGATACAAACTCCATCTCCAAGCACCTATTTATATAGAAAATATAAGGCAATATTGGACCTATCTTTGAATGGGCGTCCAACATGGCTTCATGGACCAAAACCCATGCCTAAGGACACTTGGTCAACATTGTAGAATGTACCTAACACTTGTCCATAGATCCCATCCCAAAGAGGTCGCCTATTTCAAAAATGGGCTATGACAGATGCTCTTACGACATTTACGATCATCATAGAATCTGTCATAGTGGTTACAACTTAGAGCTATAAGAGAATCTATCATACACATGCTATAAATAGTATATTCTCTTACACCATGTCATATTCCACCTTGGGGCACCCAAATATACCTTATTCAAAGATGCTTTATGACACATGTCATCACCTGTCTTACAAACTTCTATTTCTGACTCTTACATGTCATAGATTCTATCATAGGAATCTGCAATAACCGTTTCGGTCAATATTCCCTTACACAACATGGAAAATGCTGACACATGAAAAAATTCCCTTACAAGTTGTCATATTCCATGTAGGATCGACACATCACCATTGCACATCCCACAATATGACAATATGGAATTTTCAAATATTTACAACATAGGTAATTAAATAATAGATGGAAACATTACAAATGTAAGGAATTACCAAGGTTGAGAAACCTTAATTCCCAACAAGATCTAAAAATTCTCTTGATTGCTATAACATGGGATTCTTTAGGATCAACTTGAAATCTGGCAACAAGTCCAACTACATTCATGATATCAGGTTTGGTCTGAGTCAGATAAAGAAGTCCTCCAATCATTGATCTATACCTTTTTTGATCTTTCTTAGGTGAATCATCATCTTTACTTAACTTGCATCCGATTACCATGGGAGTACTTACTGGTTTTGATTCCTCCATTCCAAACTTTTTCAACAATTCTCTCACATACTTAGACTGAGATATGAAGATATCTCTATCTAACTGGGTGATTTACAGACCAAGAAAGAAATTCATTTCACCAAACATAGACATCTCAAATTCATTCTGCATCTGGTCAGTAAATGTTTTGCACATACTCTTATTTCCACCAAAAATGATATCATCAACAAATACCTCAACAATTAGAATATTCTCATGAACAATCTTGAAGTAAAGATTACTGTCAGCAATGCCTTTGCTATAACCTAGCTTTAGCAAATACTTATCTAATCTTGCATACTAGGCTCTTAGGGCTTGTTTGAGTCCATAAAATGCTTTCCTTAACCTACAGACCATATCTCTCTGATGAGACAACTGAAATCCTTTTGGTTGCTCAATGTAAACTTCTTTTAACTCTCCATTTAGAAATGTTGACTTGACATCCATCTAATAGACTTTGAAATCTTTATAAGTAGAAAAAGCAAGAAACAATCTGACTACCTCTATTCTTGCCACCAGAGCAAAAGTTTCTTCAAAATCAATTCCTTCCACTTGAGAATATCCTTTGTTTACCAACCTTGCTTTATTTCTTACAACTTCACCATCTTCATTTAGTTTATTCTAGAAGACCCATTTAGTTCCAATCACATTTTTATCCTCGGGTCTAGAAACAAGATCCCAAGTGTGATTCTTTTCAATTTGCATTTATTCTTCTTCCATTGCCTTTACCCAGTTTTCATCTTTGTAGGCTTCACTTACTATTTTTGGTTCAATCTTTGAAATCAGACAAATCTCTTCTTGATCTTCAACAATTCTTCTCCTAGTTTGAACACCTTTATTTCTATCTCCTATGATTTGATCTTCAAGATGATTCATCCTTACATTCCTGGGAGTTTTGGGATTTGCTTGTTCCTCAACTTCTGCACTATCCTCTTTAACTACTGGGTTTTCCAGATCAATCTGGATCTGAATCTGGGTCTGAACTTGCCTTCCTTGATTTTAACTTTCATCTTGATCTTTTGAATCATATCTGCAAGACCTGGAATGACCTTCTTTTCTTTCATCAACTCTAAAATTTGCACTTTCGATAATCTTTTTCAATCTTTTATTAAAGCATTGGTATGCCTTGCTTTGAGTAGAGTAACCCATAAATATTCCTTCATTACTTCTTGCTTTAGACTTGCGTAGATCCTCATCTCTTTTGATATAACATTTGCTACCAAAAACTCTAAAATATCTCATAGTAGGAGGATGGCCAAACCATAGTTCATAAGGAGTCTTCCCTAAATTGGCTTTGATCTATACCCAGTTAAGAGTGTAGACAACAGTACTCACAGCTTCTCTCCAATAGACTTGAGGAACATTTGTTTCCATCATCATGGTCCTGGCAGCTTCTTGAATGGTCCGGTTCTTTTTTTCCACAACTCCATTTTGCTAAGGAGTCCTAGGAGCAGATAACTGTCTCTTTATTCCATGCTTTTCATAGAATGAATCAAACTCACTAGAAGTAAATTCTCCACCTCTGTCTGGTCTCAGACACTTTATCTTTCCATGAATCTCATTCTCCACCATAACCTTGAACACTTTGAATTTGTCAAGAGCTTCATATTTTTCTTTTAAGAAGGTTACCCACATCATTTGGGAGTAATCATCAATTAGCAACATAAAATATATGTCTCCTTGTACACTCCTAATTCTAGCAGGACCACAAAGATCAATATCCACAAGTTCCAACAAACCACTTGATGACTGTTCTTTACTCTTGAATGAAGTTCTACTCTATTTACCCAATTGACATTCTCTGCACATACTATCAGTAGGTTTCACAAGTCTTTGAAGGTCTCTTACAGCGTGAGTGGAACTTATCTTGACAATATTATCAAAATTCACATGACACATTCTCCTATGCCAGAGCCAACTCTGATCAACTTGAGAAATCAAGCAACTTTTACCAGAGCTACTTAAATGAAAGATGTTACCTCTAGTCTGAGTACCTGATGCAATTTTAGTTATGGATCTTTCCATGATTCTGCATTTTGCATCCTTGAATTGGAGATCATAACTCTTGTCAACCAATTGTCCAACACTGAGAAGATTATGCTTCAATCCTTCCACATATAGGACATCATTAGTGTTATTCTTACCATCAAAAGAGATGAATTCTCTGCCATGAATTCTACCAGCTGAGTTGTCTCCAAATTTCACAAGCCCACCTTCATATTTTTCAAAGTTTACAAACTTACTTTTATCACCAGTCATATAATGAGAACATCCACTATCAATCACCCATTCATCCTTTTCAACAACCTGAGCAGCCAAGGCACTTTCCACATTTGCACAACTAGCAGATTCAGTAGACACAAAATCTTCTTCTTTGATAGCAATGAACACCTAATCATTTTCAATGGAGCCTCCATGGTCAGATTCATCATCTGTGACTCCTTCTCCAACTTCTTAGACATAGTAACATTTCTTCTGACCTTTATATCTGTTAGGGTTTAGTTTTGGAAACCTCTCCAAACATCTTGAGGCAAAATGAGCAATCTTATTACAAGAAAAACATTTGAATGGCAACTTTCTTTCATACTTATTGGATCCTCTTGGCATTCTTTTGACAAGAAGAGCTTCAAGATCTGTAGTCTCAATTTAATCATCTTCAAGATCCTTCCTTGCCTTCACAAATCTATTTGATCTTCCTGAAGAGCTTTCACACGGATCATATATTTGTTTTCCATATACATTGGCCTTAAATGTAGATTTAGACTTAGGAAGAGAATCACCAAACTCACTTAATTCAAAAGATGAAATTTTTCCAACCAGTTGATCTCTTGTAACTTTTGAGACAGTCTTGATCTCCTCTATAGCAACAACCTTATGTTTGTATGAATCAAGTAAAGATCTAAGCACTTTTGCCACAATCTCTGATTCTTCCAAAGTTCCACCAGCACACCTGATACCACACACAAGTTCATTTATCTTTTGCATGTAGATTGTGATGCTTTCATCTTCACTCATCCTCAAATTTTCAAATTTTACTCTCAAACTTTGTAGCTTGGCACATTTGACATATTCATTGCCTTCATAAAGATTCTCCAACTTCTTCTAGATTTCATGAGCAGTTTTTAGTCCAAAGAAATTTGTCATTTCTGAATCAGTCAAGGCAATCAATGAGGCTTCTTTAGCTCAGAGGTTATTTTCAGCATCTTTGAGTTGATTTAGAGTTGAAGGACCTTTCTCTAGAGGTTTATACTCATCCTTGGTTATCACCCAATAAGCATCACCCATGCATTGCAAATGGCACTCCATACGACTCTTCCAAATAGAGTAATTTCTTCCATCAAATCTCAGACTATCCTTCTTGTAGGTTGACATCCTTGATCTCCTCGGGTGGTTAAGCTTCTTTTAGAGGAACCTCACTCTGATACCAATTGTTGGAATTAGGCCGGACAACTGAGAGGGGGGGTGAATCAGTTGTCTAAAATCTTTAACACTTTCAACTATTTCTTTACCACACAAAACTGATTAATGATATAAACATGTAAAACATGAATCATCAACACATGAGAAGAGACAAATGAACACATAACACCAAGATTTTTACATGGAAACCTGGTTAAGGGAAAACCATGGTGGGGGTTAACCCACAAAGATTAGTACCCTATTAAAAGTACTTTAGAAAAATAGAAGGCACATGCCTTTAGGTGCACTGCCCAGACCTCACTGCCTGTAAGAATTAAGTTTATCATAGAGATAATGAACTGAGAAATAGCATCTATTTCATGCCTAGTTTAGTCCCTTTGAAAGCTCATAATTTCTGCTCTGACCTTCAACCACTTGTCCATTATATCTTCATCCTTACTGCTCTTGATCCTCTGCACTTCTTTCTCTCTGCTCTGCTTTTGTACTTCTCTTAGAATTTTTTTATTTCCACACACACACTTTCCACAACTCATCAACAAGTATTTATATGCTTCATCAACCTTGGAATGAACATCAAGGTTGGCTAACCTTGATGCGGATCATTACACTATCGACCAAACATAGCTGAGACTTGAATCTTACTCCAACAACATGCCACGCTCCGGAGAATTGCTCTTAGATCATCCACAACAAACTTGAATCATCCGGTCGGCCAAGAACTGGGAAGAATAGCAACACAAGGAAAGAAATATTCACTAACGAGCTCAATCTTCAATGCGGGTCTCCAACACAATAGTCACATGATCTAGAGACTTCCATAAGCATATTAAAATCAACAAGAACATCCGTACTCCAAATCATCATAATCACTTGCATCTTCATCTAGAACCTCAAGAACACTTTCTACCTTGATTGTCACACTAGAAAGATTGCTTGCGGACCTCCAAACCACAAATCACTAGATTTGATGATACACACTGACTTCCCAATGATGCCTCTAGATCTGCAAATCATAATATTTCAATGTGGAGCAATCCAGACCAATTTACTGTCAATCTGTCTCTTCTAATCATAGCAAAACTTGATTCTACTCAGATGGCCATAGCTTCTTCCAATTTCCATGCAGACTTCTCAAGTCTTAACTAGAGCTACTTAAGACAATCCTCTATACTACCAAATGGTCTATAGCCATTGATCTTCATTAATTTTCTTAATATCCTCAACATTCCAGTCTTCTAGACAGACAACAAAATAGGATACAGTTGACACCAATGGCAACAAGAATATGTTGACATCAATGACAACACTGATTAGGCACATATTTGCAACAAGTACCTCAAATGGTGGAAGAGCACAAATACTCTCTCAAGATCATCCAAATCATAGAAATCATACAACATGATAGGTACATAGAATGCCTAAGAGTCATTAAAAAGCAAAATTGACACCCATCTAGGCATTAGAACTTGAGGAATCTAAACAGGAGATTGAGAACTAGTGACCATTCAAGTCATAAGGTTATTTCAACTATCATGACCTTAGAATAACTAACATTGACACATCTTAGGCCCCAAGACTAACCAACTGCTCTCCGCAACAATTTTCTTCCACGAGAATAGAACCACCCCTGGGTTACACCTCCATTCAACTAGCTTTTTCCATGAGAGCGAGAGTGACTTGGAGATCACCATCAGTAAGGGGGTGGTTCATGTGTTGTATCGAGGTTGACTCATTCACATTTATGGTTGAGTCACATTTCAAGGAGTACAAACTCAGAGTTAGCTTCAATAGACTCCAAGCTCTCACAAGTAATGTTTTCAATGTCACTAGTCGAGTTCTCCTCACTATTTGAAATAGTGACCTTGTTACTAGACACATTAACTTCTTCTAAATTGAGATTGGTAGGCATAAGAGTTTTAGTTGTAGCAAGTTTGTTAGACCTCCTCACTTTCGAACCCATAAACTTATCTTCTTGAAATGCCACAATCTTACCCTTGGCTCCCACATACTTGTTGTTAACATTCTCAACCTTAAGGGGTTGAAACATTGTTGGTTTTTATCATATTCTTCTTGGAAAGAGGAGAGTCCTTCTTAAGGGAACAAAGGCCTACACCAACACCCTTTTCAATTATGTTAGGAATATTCAAACCCTTATCAAAATATTGGGTATCTAGGGAAACACACCCAACCTTTGTTTTCTTAGTTGTCTTTTTAATTTCACTGATGTGAATGTTTTTTTTGTTATTCCTTTTGCTCCTTGACTTACCACTAGCAACAAGGATTACAATTTCCTCAGACACAGGGTTTATGGGCGGATTTATGGAAAAACTCAAACAAGAGCCTAACCTATCCTTACCATAGGCTTCTAGAGTAACAATAGCACTTCTCTTAAATTGTAGGAATCTTCTAAGCATTATTTCCTTTACCCATGGAGTGGATGGTGGTAAAGGGAGAAGGTAAAGTATCAAAACCAAGAATGTAGGCATTGATGGGATTTCCTGGGCACAAGGCTAAGTGGAATTTGTAGAGCCTATAAATTAAGCCCTAGTGTAAGGGTATTTTAGCCCGATCAAGATGCATATCCAAAATAAAGGTTTCCAGAGAGCTTAGAAGAAAAGATGGGAATATTATAATAATATTATTGATCATTTTAATTTGATGATTAGAAGGCTCAAACTAGACATCACAAACACAATTCCTATGATTTAAAAGGGGCATATATGAAACTATCATAAAGATAAAAGGGTTTTTAACCTTAGCAGTTTCATGTATCATTGAATAAGAATGATTTGATGGATAACAATTTCCCAAATCTTTGATTCAAAGTAGTTGGGGTGATAAAATAAACCAACATGGATAGCACACATTATTCTCAATATAGACTAAAAGTGGTATACTTTAGAACTTTCATGAGTCATATATCCTTTGATCTAATGACTAAGAAATCTATGATTAATCAAGGGGCAGGTTCCCTATGTATCGAAAGGAAATCAAAATAAATAATTCCTATGAATAATGATATGTCAACATGACCCTTGATGAAGTTCTAGCGTACAATGATTGAAGAATTATCAATACCATGAAAGCAAGATTGAATGTAATATCTAGTTCTGTGACTTGAACATGTCAACAAATAAGAATAATAAATGATTCAAACATATTAACTATATTAGTTGCACTTTCAAAGAAAATTAAAATCTATATTTTATGTTCATTGATCAAGCATGGTTGGTTTACTAGGATTATGAGGACGGTATTACATCTTACAAATTAGATGCATGGTTCAACACATTGTTGACCTAAAGGGCTAATTGTGTACATGCATCCATATATGTTAATGAGTAATCCTAGCATAACCAAAATCACATTTGTGAAGTTTGAGGAGCTATTTCATGAGCAATATTTTGTAGATGTTTGATGAGTTTCATTCCCTTTGACAAGGTAGTATAACCATGAAAGTATATGATTCTTGTTTCGAGTCTTCTCAAATACATACACAAAGTACATCAATGGTGACCTAAAAAAGACCAATTGATACCTTCCTACTGTTTTAATGTAAAGCAAGTTGAAAAATTGGAACCTAACTATCTTGTCTCAAGCATCCGAGAAGAATTGATCGGTAGAGGAAGAATTTATAAATTGTACACCACCAAAAGAGCTATTCTTAAATATCATCTACTTCAACAGTCAAAGGTCAATTTTGGCCAATAAAAATAGGACAAATATTTACCACTTTTTATTGTGAACGAGGTGTAAAATCACTATTGATTGTTTGACCATTGAAGTGAATGATATTTAAGTAGAGTGCACCAAAGAAAGGAATGAATAGGATACCAAAACATAATACTACATAATACAATTAGTAGAAGAAAAGTTTTACACATTATCTTCATGATAATTGAAATCCTCTAAATAAAAAAATCACGTTTACTTAAATTTTCACCAAGTTTCCAACTAAAAATTTCTGATGTAATACATTGTAACTTGAACCGATAAAAATCTGACTTCATTCTCACAATATTCACGCTCATTAAAATATACTTAAAATGAGTTCTAAAGATAGGAATTGTGGGCCTGCTATTTTAATTGAAAACAGCATTAGGTTACCCACCATGTCTGTTTTCTCAAAAAACAAAACGCCGCGGTTTGCATTCATCCGTTGGATTTTATCCTGACGCAATTTTATTTTCTCGAACAGAGAATACAGATTCGTTTCTGTTGAGACATTTTGAATGAGTCTTTACGTGACAGGTCACGTGTTTGACAAACTTCCGCATAGCAATCCCAGTTTGGGTATTGTTCAGAGTACTCACTCATGCTAAAAGCAAGAAGTCAAGTTGAATGATTGATTGCAGAGTTGTTACATTTTTAGGATAATGTTGAAAGACGAAGTTTAAATACACGTAGTCAGGTTCAATGATTCGTCACAGAGTTATTCATTGTAGAGTTGTTATTAGTAAATTTTCGTCAATAAAAATAGGTTAACTGTTTATATTTTTCAATAGAAATGAGCTGTGAAATTATGATTAATTGACCATTGACATTTATAAAATGTAAGTATAGTGTTTTAACTATACTAAATTTTCAAACATTATGTCTAAAATTCAAAATATAGGCAGTAAAGTTGAATTATTCATAGTAGAGTTGTTAAGACTTAGGCTATATAAAGCATGTAGTAGACCTGTAATACACAACTTAAAGACACATTACTATCTTTTCATGTGCCGTGTGCTGCTTTTGTGCTTTGTTCTTTTTTAGTAATTTACAATAAAATGGCTAATCGCATGACTTAGTTGACGTTGGGGCTTTTTCTGTTCGTATGTTGTTACAGCTAGCATTGTTGGAAGAATTAATCTTCCGTCAGTGCATTTACTTAAACCTGCCCCCGCGTCAGACCTGGGGATCTCCCGCATCATCCCCAGCATTGTTGGCCTGCCAAAATTTATTAACGTAGGTAAGTTTGAATTTCAAATGTGTTGAGCACCCATTTTTCTGGGTATGAGAGAAGGAGACAAAATAGAGGGAAAGTGAGAAGACAGTTGTTAGACAGAACAGAGTTAGAGGATTAGTTATCCTGCAGCAGTAGAGGAATGTGAAGGCATATCACAGCAAAGAATAGAACATATTGTGTGCAGTAGCACAGGTCGTAAGCAGACATCTACGGAGTTCCAGGCAGCTCCAGAAATAGTTTCCAGCTCCAGTGATTGGAGCAAATCAGGCAAAACATAGTAGCAGCTCTGATTATAGTTTGTATATGAATTTTGTATGTAACTTGATAAGGGAAAATATATATAAGGATATATTGCTGTCATTTACCTCGTCTCTCTGTTCGTTTATGTATTTGTTCTTTCTGTCCATTGTATGCTGTGGTATTTGGTTTTATTTTTCTGGCGGCCATCAGTCTGCCTTCCCTGCTTTCCCCCTTTTCTGCCAACAACCATGTCATGCGGGTTTTTTTATTTATTTTGGTAACACCAAGTAGTTGTTGTCTACAGAATAAAATGAAACAATGAACCCCAGACGTTGGAGGAATGGTCTTCTTAACCTAAGGTATTTGATTTAAGCTTAATATACGTCTCTTACGTCTGGTCATTATCAATTTCCTTGCCATCCATTCCATGTATTGAGAAAATACTAGCAACGCCCAATGAGCAAATCTAAGCAACACTATCGACTTTTAATTTTGTTTTGAAGAACCATTTGTATTCTTACAGAAGAGAAACAAGATGACAAGTTTCATTTTGCATGAGGGGCATAATACTATGGTTGTATATAATCTTCTCAATTACGGCACGACCCTTGGCTTGTTCGTAGGAATTTGGTTTATTGTGTCCGCATGTGAGAGACTATGTATTAATGAAAATTTTATTTTACAAATCTCTTCAAGTACCTTTAGCATCTAGTGCCATCATTGTTTAACATTGAAGGACGCCACTTAATTGTGTTTAATGGAAAATTGTTTGGTGGATTATTAGTGACCTAATTTTTTTATGCATGATTAACTAAGGTTTCATTTAGATGATCAATTAACACTGGTTTATTGGAATATATATATAAATAATTTATTTACTAAATAAGTGAAAATATATTTTATAAAATTTAGAATAACAGGAAAGATGATCACTGGTTGATTAGTAGAAGCTTCTTATTTATAAGAGTTGGTAAAGAGGTAAAAGAGTTAAAATCTTGAAAAGGAAGACAATTTTAAATTTACACAATGTATAAATAAGAGACTCATTCACAGTAGATAACATCTCTTGACAAATAAATCCTTTGATAAAGAATCGTATAGACGGTAGGCTTTTGACTACTTGTTATATCCAACTAGAACATACATACAATTCTTAGTTCAAGCTGATGAAAAAATATTATTTGAAATGTGAGTTAAGGAATAATACCATGAATTTTATTTAAAACATACTATAGATATAGACATTTCCATACTAACACGATTCTTCAACTTTATGACCCCATTCTACTATGGAGTGTAGTGAATTGTGTGATGAAATGTGATGCCATGATCGATAATGAGTTATTGAAACTCTCTAAAGATATACTCACCTCTTCCATTAGGTTGAAAAACTTTAATCTTCATTTCAACACTATTCTCCACAAGAGTTTTATTGCCTTTTAATTTGAAGAATACTTCATCTTTTTTATGTTCTGGAACTAAAGTAACAAATGATAATCATCAATGAAGGTGATTAACTGCATGCCTCCCAATGGTGAGATATTTTACAAAGTTACACTAGTGTTTCTATAAATGAGCTTTAGAAGTTGAGAAGCTCTATAACATTTGTTCCTTGGAAATTATTCTCGATTGTGTCATTTTATGATGCAAACTTCATCAAACTCAATTCAATTATTAATACAATTGTCTTAAACCATGTATTCTCATGCAATGCATCAATTTACAGTTTATGTGAATCAAGTTGTAGTTCCAATGAGAGACCCTATTATCCATCTTTGGAACTATAGCCATCAAATATAATTTCTTGCATAAAGGATTGAAAATACCAATTTATACATCTTATATATCTCATCACAATATGCCCAACAAACTATATTGTAATTGTGAGCCCTTTCTTTCACAACCCAATTTCTGGTATGAGTGATACAATAACTATCTAAAAGTTTGGGATCCATTTACTATACATGGAACAGTTATTTGAAAACTGTATTGACAACGAACACATCACCCATTCCAAATATGGTGAGGGAGCAATCATTTCATATCAAATTGATCTCCTTGATGCTACATTAACTAATTTGAAAGAGCATTCTAGTTGATGGTTCAAAAGCCACACCAATAGTTTGAGAACAAGTTCCCTCTTAAAAGGAATAAATAAGTTGACTAGACTTGCTAATTTTCAAAACCAATTAGGGTAGAAAGGACACATCTCACTAACTTGTTAAGGTTTAGTGTGATTTTCATCTTGCAATGACTATGTATAATATATGTGTTCTCCAAAATTCTTGGAATGGGGTACTTGGATGCTCATTAAGAGTTGCTAGATATCATTTTATTATTATTATTCTCCTTGAAACTTTGAATATTGATCATAAGTGTTCATTGGTTAGGGAGGCTATTGTGAAAGGCTAATAGTGGGAGTTATATAGTTGTTGACATAAAAAGTAATTGAGTATCTCCCTCATAGAGTATTTGGAAGTTGTTTTGGTTAGAGAAGCATCTTGTCAAATGTTATGGTAAGCCCCTGAAGTGTAATGATGTTCATCATGGAGTTCTAGGGGGTTATTATGTTTCCTATCAAATTAAATTGGGTGAAAAGTTTCTTGTGGTAGTTACATCGATCTTGAGTGCTTGAATCATTGCATAGTTAAGCATTGGATTCTTTTCTAATGGTGGAAGATGCCTAGTTTATGGCCCATTTTTTTACTCCTAGTTTTAAATAACACTTTGTTCTTTCTTAATTCTAATTTCTCTATATATTGGAGTCATGAGATATAAGTTTTAGTATGATACACAAGTGTACTATTGTGTTGCACTACAACAAATCCCTATGATTAGCTCCCTTTTTTGCTCCATTTTTTGCTTCCACCCACTGTTTTAATGTATTTTTCTCCAATTTTTTAAAAAGTCAATGCTATTTATCGGGATGGCACTATTTTGGGTGTTTTTTGCGCCGATCAAAACAAGTAGGTGCTATATTAGGCACAAATTAGCACTAAATTTAGCACCTACTTTAGCGCCAAATTTAGCGCCTAAAATAAACACTTAGGCATTGTGTCAGGTTGATAACAAAATATCAAAGGAACAAATGAGATCGGAGTATCGGAGTGAGTCTCTCTATAGTCTCTTTGATATTCCAAGCAAACATAAGTGACATATAATTTGAAGATTTAGAATATCGAAATGACTTAAGTTCTAGTCCTGCCGAAAAGCCGTTAGTAAGATGCCAAATAAAGAAATACAAAGGAATAGGATTCGGGATGTCAAAGGGAGGTGATAACATGTCCCTTAAAAAAAATGAATATGATAATAAAGAGAACATATCGAAGGGATAAATAGATATCGATGAGACTTAACAATACAGGATTTCAGCATGACACCCATTTGGGTCATAACGAAATCCTGACAATAATAAAAATTGATAAAACTCCTTAAGTATGATTTATTTATTCGAGGAGGTGACAAGACAATCCCGTTATGAGAATTTAATGTCTTCCTGATGATGTGAAAGCTGCCATTAATAAATTTTTGCCTCATTCCTATCATAAACCCAAAAGAGTAAACCCTAATCCCTTCCCCGATCAGTCACTTTCTTTTGAAAATAAAAAAAGCCACATTTAATACCATGCCATGCAAAAGGCTCATGGCATATCAAAGTGACCAGCTTAGAGGTCTCATCGACACCCTGAAAAGGGTTAAAGATATATCAGGAGATCGGTGTGACACCTGAATGTGTCACACTGATAAAGTGACGATGGAATATAAAAACATATTGAGAAGTAATCGCTGTTTCGGGGAGACTCATCTTGTAGTCACTTTGATAATCCAAAAACAAACACTTAGGCATTATTTTAGGCTGATAACAAAATATCAAAGGAACAAATAAGATCGGAGTATCGGAGTGAGTCTTTCTGCAGTCTCTTCGATATTCTGAGCAAACATAAGTGATATAATTGGAAGATTTAGAATATCAAAATAACTTAAGTTCCAGTCCTACCGAAAAGCCATTAGTAAGATGTCAAATAAAGAAATACAAAGGAAGAGGATTTGGGATGTCGAAGGGAGGTGATAACTTGTCCCTTCGAAAAAGTGAATGTGATAATAAAAAGAACATATCAAAGGGATAAATAGATATCAATGAGACTTAACAATATGGGATTTCGGCGTGACACCCATTTGGGTCATAACGAAATCCTAAGAATAATAAAAAATGATAAAACTCCTTAAGTATGATTTACTGATTCGAGGAGGTGACAAGAAATTCTCGTTATGAGAATTTAATGTCTTCCCAACGATGTGAAAGCCACCATTAATACATAGAACAGTGTATATCAAAAACAAATCAAAAGGAATTTTGATTCATTAAGCATACATGGGAGTAACGGGAAGCCTCTACAATGAATGCAACTCGAAATTCAAGTAAGTAAATTCTGATCTTGTAACCTGTAGCTACTAAATCAAATTGCATATTAAAGAAGTAGAAGTCTCTTGCATTGTATTATGGAAGACATATCTGAAAACCCTAGGGTTAAAAGATAAAAGTTAGATGAGAGACACCCGAATCAAGACCTGATCGACCAATGCCCAAAATATGGTCAAAGGTCTAGAAGAAATGCTCAATTGAATCCCAATGCAGAGAAATTGGAAGACATTTACAAACATGTAGGGGATGTATGGACACCCATTAGAGGCTATGAACTCTTAATGTATCATTACAGGAGAATGTATAGGTTAGCACCAGTGTCAAACCCCTAGAGAATGAATTTAGGAAAACTTATAGTGCCTACTGTGTTCGCAAATGTTGAATTTTTGAAAGTCATAGCTAAAAGCTACAACCCTTAGAACCATATCGTGGAATTAAGAGATGGCACATGCCTTTTCCTTGTCACTAGAGACTATATATCAATGGTCTTTCAGTTGGATTTCAGTTTTGATGTGAAGTTTAGATTCTGAGATTTAATCAGTGAATATTATAACGTGAGAAACCAATACAAATGGTGGAGGTTGCCCTTGCATAGACCCCGAGATGTAGAAAACAACTTAAAGTGTTTTTGGTGATAGAAGATCCCCCATATTCTGTAGAAATGTTTGAAGAGTATTTCCAATACACCTATTACTCTGTGTGTCAATTGCTTGGGGTTGAGGCTTCCCTGTTTATGGGGATTGCTCCTATGGTTTTAGCTACTGATGTGGAAAGTCAACAAGTAGTGTGTTTTGATTATGCTGAGTACCTAGCTAATGCCCTTTATAATGAATTGGTCTCCCTAAAAGGAGGAGGTAGTAAGTTTAGTCACTATTCTGTACTTATGCACCTTATCCTATATAAAGGGTAAAATTCTAGAATGTGGAGTGAATGTCTAAGGGTAAGAGATTTAGACAAGAATGGTGATATTAAACCTATTCAGATGTGGACTGCTATCTGGTATAGCTGGTGTGAGAAGTCTCATTATCTCTATTTTGAAGAATTCTTTGTGAAACTTGTCTATAGAAAGTTAGGTCACCCTTGTGACTACAACTTGTCACTAGAAATAAAAAGATTTCTAAGGCCTAAGGACAAGTATGAATAGGGAAAATTTAGTCATAACTGGGGTGATTGGTACTCCTATAAGGATTGCACAAAGATAAGGGTATTTAGATTTGAAGGTCCCCCTATCTTGTTACCTAAAACTTATCCAAACATGATTGGCTATTTAGAAATTGTGAGACAACTTTCCTACTTAGATTTCATGCATTTAAAAGGTTCCAATAAACAATCTTTCATGCTTGTGACGTTGTGTTTTAGAGACTTCACAGTCATGTCAGATAAAGGACATCAGTTAATTAAGAAAAGATTGGAATATTTTAGGTTGCCTGTAGGAAATGCTTGAGAAAATTTTGATCTAGAAAACTTTATATGCACAGTCAGAACAAAGAAGAAGCTCAAAAGGTATAATCATGTGTTGTTTGTTGATGATGACCTAATTAGAGACCAAGATGAGCACAATGCAGTTGAAAGAAAAATCTTGTACCACAAGATAATGTTGGCCAAGGATTGGAGGGTAGCCAAAAACCTAGTTACACAAGTGCTTTTGTGAACATAGATGATCCTGTCAAGAGACTAGATGCATTAATTGAAAATGCTTCAGAATTAATTGAAGATGTTCCTCCTCATATCTTTGAAAAGGGAAAAGTTTCCAGAGAAACACAGATAGAGGATGAAATTCCAATGGCTAATTTGTCTCCTCAACCAACTCCTAATATTTCTTTTGATCTTGAAGAAGAAGAGGAAGGGGAAAATAAAGACTTGCAAGCATCCTAGCCCCACATAGGAGAATATGAAACTCCAAAGGAAAGAGAACAGGTTGAAATAGAGACCTCTGATGAACTAACAGAGGATGTAAGGTATCTGGCTAGTAAAAATTCATTTCAGATGATGAATTCATTAAGACTACAGAATTTAAGTCATTTTTATGAGTATAAAGGAAAATGGGCCAGAGAAAGAATGAAAAACATCACTCTTGAAATCCAAGATGAAGTTCTACAGCAACTCCAGTCAGAAATTGACAAATCCTTGGAAGATATGACTCCTGACAAGGGAAGGGAATTGGTTCAAGATGCAGGAGTGTTACTGATACCTGGATGGGATATGACGTCTACAATTGTGTTTGACACTTTTAGAAAAAACCAAGACAAAAAGATGCAGCTTAACATTGAGGCCCTAGACAAGATCAAATCTGGATTGGGGTATGATCCTAATAAGCAAACATTGCTAATATGGTCACTATATCCCCTGCACAAGAAGCCTCAAGTTATAAGTAATCCTAATGATTCAAAGGGTTGAAGAAGCAGACCCTATTGAAACTGCAAACCTGAATGTAAATGTTGCAGGAATCACCAAGGCACAAATTGAGCAGCCGATAAGGAGGAATAATGACTATATGGCAGAGAATGTAAGGCTCAGGCAGGAAATTGCTACTACCTACAAAGATAAACTGCCTTCATCTAGCAGCTATTCACCATACCTAGAAGCTGACAAGAGGGTTATGAAGGCCAAATCAGATGCTAATTATTGGAAGATTAAGGCAGAGAAGTTTAAGAAGAAAAGTGAGCGGTTGAAGAATGAATTGAAAATAGTCAAATATAATATGGCTTCTGAATTGATTCATAAAAGATTTGACAAAATGATGGAAAATAGTGACAAAGTTTGGGACTTGCATAAGAGGACTCATCAGATGTATCAAGAACACAAAAGGCTGCACCTTAGGATGTTGGAGACAAAAGAAAAATTGAATGCTAAGTCTAATGTTGAGAAACAAGTGCTCAAAGAATATGAAAACCTAATCAGTGAGCACAAAAGATTTAATGGTATACTTACGGAAGATTTGAATGACTTTGACCAACATCCTGACATGGCATTTTCAAAAAATTTCAATGTTGATGGGATTTTATGAGACAAGGATCCTTGGAAAGATGAATTGAATGGGTTATTGCCACCACTACTTCAGAATATAAATAATGAGGAATGAGTTTGTGAGGACTGCCCTTTTTACTACTGTTGTTATGACTATTTACATGACTGTTATTGTTACTTTTTATAATTGTGGGATAGCAGTTCCCGGAATTGTCAAACTATTAAACTTTATTATGTTTTCGGAAAAACTAATTGGGTGATGTTTGGATAAGTTTACATTTCAGAAAAATGAATTAGGTGATGACGGAAAATTGTAATATGATTTCATTTATGTTAATTAATACTATGTCATGATAATGCATGTTTTTTTTAAGTTGCTTCGGCTATGATGATTTTATGTGGTTACTGATCTTGTAATTTAGTGTGCAGGAATTACTAATCGAACCACAGAACTCGGAGATCATTCCGCACCTTGTTAATTGTCATTCCCTATTAAGCCGATCGGGTTCCACGAGGAACCAAGATCTCTTTGTGTTTGATGTAATGATGTAATGTGGTCTTTCGTATGGTCGAGTGGGTTAGGTTACCCTCATGTAACATTATTTTATAATTTGTGTTGTAAAGAGATTGAATTTGAATTTCTTATTTTATTTAAATTATGAGGCCCTTTTCTTGTGCTTTACCTTGACCAGGGGTGTCTTGTATGGGTTAAAGTTGACCCTGGGTTATACCCCATGGGTCCAGGGGCCCATTTGGCATGGGTAACCCTTGAGTAACCTCCATCTAGTCAACTTAACCTTCCCCTGAAGTTAAGTGGCGAAAATTGGAGGTAGGAGGGGACATGATGGGTTGTACCAACACCCAACCCATCCCCTCTACTTTCCCCAAGATAAGTGATGCCATCCATTATTGAAGGTCACCCTCTCCTTTAGTGAGATTCCCCCATGTGCTGTGAGGACACCCATGTGAAGAAAGGAAAAAGAGGCATGGGTCACCTATCTTTTTCCCATTTAACTCTTTTTTTTATTTCTCCCATGAGAAAGTGGAATCACATGAGGAGAGGACTAGGAGTACCCTTGGGAATGGAGAGTGACATAAGCCATCAGTCAGAATAGTGGTTTTGGGGAAGGGTGAGGAGGTGACAAGTGTCACTTCCCCATTTCTCAAAACTAAAAAAAAAAAAAAAAAGAGAATTTGGGTTATTTATTTTCAAATTTTGGGATGAGAGGGAGTTAGTTGAATTTTGGGAAAACTTTCATTTTTTTTGCCTTACCAAAAAAGAGAGAAGTTAGTTTGCAAGATAGAGAAGGGAGAGGGAGTTGGTGGCTAAGGTTGGAAGTGAACTCTGTGGACTCTGCAACAGCTTCATTCCAGGAGGGCTTTGCAAGGTTGATCTAAATTTTACCTTTGTTTTCGTATAACTGAACTGTGTATGTAAAGTGTGTGACTTTGTGTTCGAGTTGTTTTCTGTGGGGTTATTGTCAGGTTGTTTTGACAGAGCTTCTCCCACTTGGGAGAAATGCTCATCAAGTTTGGGGTAGGGGAGGAGAGATCCTCCTCAGGTGCATACCTGTTTCCATCTTTTGGGATGTTGAAAGCCTTGAGGGCATGTATTTGTGACTGTATTTTTGACTTGAGAGTCATATACAGATTTCTTAACATTTGTGATCACACTTGGTTTGAGACCAAGAGAAATTTATATTGGTTAACTTATCTGTCAGGGTGACACTCTGGAGTCGAGTGTGTCCACTCTCCTGCCCCTTATGAAACTCACTGTAGTTGAGCTTCCGTGTTGTGTAAATTACCCACGGGTGTTTGTATGCTTTGGGATTGTTGTTGTTACTGTTGTGAAGTGGAGTGTTTGAGTACCCAGGTGTGAGTATGGTCTCCCTAGCTCGGGGGTGACCCACTTGCGGGTCTACGGAAGGGAGGAGAGCTAGATGAGTGGTGTTTTCTTCTTTGTTTGTCTTTGATACGCAGGTTTTCTCTTGGAGCTTCTGGTTGGATATTTATGAAGAAGCAGTTCACCTTCTTTGTCATGAGAATTAGGCCGGGTTCATTTCATAGAGTTGAAGAGAGAACACCTCTCTTGTTATTGTTGTAATTTATTGTTATTCTGGGAGTGAAGAAAATCACCTCCCTGATCTTATTATTATTGGACTTTTATTTGGTTGTCATAAGCTATCAGTTGTATACTGTTTGGGAGAAGAAAGTTCATATCTGGGAAGTTAGTTGTTGTATCCATGATTGAGAATCTGTAATATGAATGTGCTTAAATTTTCAAGTTGATGTTTGTAAACCTTGTTCAATAGCAATTTATTTGTGTTTCAAGTATTACTGAAAGGAAAAGTTCATTTTTGCAATCTAATCTGAGTTGTTTACATTTGAAAGTTTGGAATTGCTTAACTAGTTGAAATGTTAGTTATGGTTCATTGTTCTAAAGGAATTAATTGTTTAAGTTTATTCTTCATAATTAACGGATTCTGTTAAGTTGGAAGGATTAGAGGAAATCTAGCATGTATATATATTTCTGTTTGTAAATTTAAGAATCTTAAATGTTTAAGTTGTTATATCTTTACCATTGTTACCGAAATATATATATATATATATATATATATATATATATATATATATATATATATATATATATATATATATATATATATATATATATATATATAATTGTTATTTAATTATCATTCTATCAGGTTGAATTTGAGAAAATGAATAGGGTAGTGAATTTGAGAAAATTATGATTTATAGATATACATAAAAGAGAATATATATATATAAATATATATATTTATATATTTATATATAGACATATATATATATATCACAGTTTTATTAATTATCATTTTTACAGAAGAATATAGAAACTGAATAAAATGTGTTATTATGAGACTGAATTATAAATCTAAGTATATAAAAATGTATAGATATATATATAAATATAGTATTGTTGACTGTCGAAGTTAAACCGCGGGTTAAAAAAAAACGCAGTCATGGTTTGCAGATTGGGCGGTGGGGAGAAACCCCCATCGCAGGCTTTAACTAATGCATGGAGGTGTGGGGTGGGGCGGAGCCCCACCCACACCCCACATCGTGGGATGTGGGTGGGGCTCCGCCCCACTCCACATCCCCCTTCCCCTTATGACTCCCGCGGCCTACACAGGCCCTACCCCCCTCCGCCGACCCTGCTCCTCCGCTCTGTGTGGCCACCGCCGACCCTGCTCCTCCGCTCTGTGCGGCCACCGCCGACTCTGTCTCCTCCGCTCTGCGCGGCCACCGCCGACCCTGCTCCTCCGCTCTGCGCGGCCACCGCCGACTCTGTCTCCTCCGCTCTGCGCGGCCACCGCCACCCATCGCCTCCGTGGCTGTGGGAAATAAAACAAAAAAAAAAAGTTAGGGCTTGGGCCCTAACACATAAGTTGGATTTTATTGCAATGAAAAAATATTAAGTTGCCATATGTAGAGGCATATATAAATACTATATATGCCTATGCATATAGCAATATAATATGAAATAATATATATATATATATATATATATATATATATATATATATATTTTAATATAAAAGGGATTACGTGGAGTTTGTTAAATAATTAAAAAAAAAACAATTTCGTCAACTGCATAGACATTAAAATATCTATATAAAACTATATATATAGGTATATATATATTTTTACGGAAATAGTTTTATGAGCCATTTTATTGGGCCTTTGTTTAAAATCTTAACAAAATGTGACACGTGGATATACAAAAGTAAAATAGCCAATTATGTTTTCACAGTTAGTTTTTATTAAGTGTTGAACACAACAACCAAAGAAGTTATATTCCCATGATCAGGGTTTTATAAAGTGGAGAGCCTCCTCCATCTATTTACAATGTTATACGAGTCACAATCAGAGTATTAATAGTCATTATTAGTAATAGTAACAACAGTAATTATAAACAAGAGAAAATAAAATTATAATGTAAAAAGAGTGTAAAGGAATATTTAGTGATACTCTGGAAAGAGTTTCTCGGAAGTTTCAACTATCAACGTAATTTCAATCACCCGAAAAATGAAGAGGAAAATTACACATCACCTTGCTTAAAAGAACACTGGAAATAAATTTAAGAAGCCACCACAGACATTCCATGTGGCCATTTAAATCTCAACTGTAGTTAACGTCCTCATAAGTAAACCTGTAAGAGAGTCCGAAGAAGAAAAAAAAAAAAACTAACATTGGAAAACACAGAGGAGAAAATGCGTGACATTTCCCACATGGGATAAGAGAACTAAGTTGACGGACCCTTCTGCTAAATCTGCTTAGGAACAAGTTTAATAAGTACAAATGAAGAGGAGATACCGTGATCGGAGAAGATTAGGAGACCGAGTCCAGCGAAGTAGTAAACCAGCCTATGTGACCTAGATCATCCTGAAGTTAGGTTTAATATCAACAATAGCTGCAGTGATAACCCTGATTGACGTAAATCATGAAGAAAGGACCGGATGCACATAAAGAAAGCATAGAAAACGAAAGAGAGAGAGAGACCGAAATATAAACACACTAAATTAACAGAGAAATAGTTAAGGTAAGGGCGATAAAAATACAATCAAAATTAAGAACCAGTGAAAAGGGAAGAGAGAGCAATCAAACCGCCTTGTTGAAAATGCTAAGTCGTAGGAGGAGTATGTTTCAGGAAACAAGAGAGGAGACAGACAACCGTGCCTGGCTGAAAAATGACTAAATAGGGAGATCACTAGTCGGTTTAGTCAGAACAAGGCGTCGTGGGAAGTTGTTAGTCTATCAGCAAACCACGTGCGTAAATGAGTGCAGCATAATTCCCACTAACGCCGTAAGGCGTTATGCTGCCGAAAATTGCCGAGGTTTAGATTTAGGAACTTTGGTAATCTCACTCTTGCAATGACGTTAGCGGCGTCGTAAAGACCCTCTTGTTGATCTGTATGCGTCTGGTTGCAGGCAATTGTACTTATATCCTGCCGAAAATTGTAGTGATTCACCATGAGAGAACACCGTCGAGCATGCGTAAGCATGCGAAGGGGATTTTTAGGACAGTGTGAGAAAAGTTTTTCATATCTCGTGTCAGAACCACATGACAGATGTGGCTATGACACGTGCGATGTGTGTTGTGACCACATGGAAAATGTGGGCATGACAGAGTTATAGAAAATACATACACGTGCTTGGGAAATATATTCTCTATAGAGTTAATTATGAAAAATGTAATTTCTACAGATACGTGTGCTAATCAAGATTACATTGATCATATTGGTAGAATAAATCTATTCATATCGAGGGCAGTGTGAGGAGGTGGTTGCAGTACAATTTTGTCATTCAACAAGCAATGCATGTATATTAATCTGTACCATGGAGATGAGGATGATCTTGCTAGACCTATGGGTAACAAATCACTCTATAATGATTAACAGAGCCAAAATTTGATCACTGCATATGCTTCTATTTCTCTTTATGTTCTTAATTATGCATTAGTTAGTTGAAAGGAGACATTTATGAAACAACACAATGTTTTGGGCCTGAAGCTTGTTCGCATCCTATTTAATAGGATACCAAGGCCATTTTATAGGATATCATCTCATCTATTTTTACAAACTTATATGCAATATAAAAGAAGAACTTGAAGAATCTATCTATATCCATTTATGTTTTCAAACTAGTATGAGCTTTTGAATTAATAAGAGAATCAAAGTTATTTGGTGGATCTGAAAATTGATGTTTAATTGTTGTGTTGAATTTAATATTTATGGGCTGCAAGGTTGTCTCCAGAATGTTTTTTTAAGTTGTTTAAATTAATATATCAAGCATATAGTTAATTTATCAGTACACATTTGCTGTCACTGTATGATCTGTGTCATTGGTTTCTGAGGGAAGTTGATTTAAGTCTTGCTAAGTAGTCTATGTTTATTAGTATTTGCCCATCATTAAAATCCTTTGAATAGGCTTTCTTAGTTGGTTTCCTTCCTATTAGAATTAAAATCATTTCTATTGGTCATAGCAATTTGGAGAAATATCATTGGGATTGTATAAGAATAACCTTACATTTCAACATTCTTGCACATCTGTACAAGATACAGATTTACATAAGTGCCTAACAGTTCGAGTTAAGTCAAGTTTAAAGTTCCATATACTAGTAACTCTTGATCTCTTTTCCCCAATAGATAAATCACTGGTCCTATTAATTATCAAATTCCATACATTTCTCATATTTGTAAACATTAGTTTTAGAAATACCTTCAAACCTTACATCTACTTCACACCTATTTGCCACCATGAAGGTCAAATCAAGTTTGTAGTAACAATTAAGGTACACCCACCTAGGTCTAGTAGAGCCTGAAGTGAAGAGGGTTTAGCCATATCTACCCTATGTCAGTTAGCCAAAAACGTTAAGAGAGCTTGGCAACCTCTTAAGGTTTAGGACCTGTGTTTTTGAGACCTAACAAGGGGTTATGGTTTAAGGGATTAAGGGTCAAAAGATAAGGGATTTGGGGCTTAAGGTTTAGGTAGTTTAATGGTTAATGGCTTAGGGATTATGGTTGATATTATGTAATCTCTATATAAACTTTGATAAAAAATAATAAAAGTATGAGTGGAAGGGTGTACCAAAACTCTATTGGTGTAACTTTTGAGCTTATGAATGAAATAGAACATCTTATTATCAGAGATTCTCCATGATTGTGTTATCATTCTTTATTTTTATTATGTTTGCCATACTTATTTCTTCTTATATTTGAATGAATATTAGTTATTGAGCCTCAATACTCAGTTGAATGAATATCAACATTCTCAGTTTCAACATGATATTGGACCGAGTAATTACCTTAGATGCTGGGTATGGAAAATTTTTTATGGATGTCAGAGCTTTGCGTGATAAAAGATGGAAAGATCACTAGAAGAACTTGCTTCAGATTCAGGCTTACCAATGGCCTGGTGATTTTACAATATATAAATGGGAGGAGAAATATCTTAGAGATGAATCATCAGCAGCATAGGTTCAGGTGCAGAGGAGCGATGAGCCATATGTTGGCATTAAATAGGACCACCACATCTTGAATGCTCTCCTTTTGTCCCTTTATGTTTTCTTCATGTTTTCAAAATGTATTCAAATATATTTGAAAATATAAATTGGACTTATAAAAGGCAAATATTGTAATATCAAGGGTTAGGAATACAAAGAGCCATTTTGAATGTGAAAGGTTTGAAGCTTGTTGCTTCCTTTATAAAAGGAAGCCAAGAACTTATGGCTCGGGATCTATCTGGGATTTTGATTTTTTTGAAAGAGACATTGCATTGCCTATACTTTGAAGCAAATCAATATAAAAGCTACTATTCTCTGGTGCTCAACTTTTGGTTCTCATTTGTTTGTTGAATTGGATTGCTAATAATTTATCTGGTTGTCTCCAATTTACTTTTTCTTTGTTATTCAAATCAACCTATCAAGTATGTTGTTGATTTGTTAGAACATATTTGATGTTTCTTGTGTGGTTTGTTTATTGGGCTCCTTCAAACATGGATTAAAATCCTATAGGTGAATCATAGTAAATTTCGAAAGTTAAATTGGATTGTTAAAGAAGAACCTAATAACTTACATATTTGCATGTCTATGGAAGTCATACACCTAGAATTGCCAACCAAATTGAGTTGTGGCTAAAAGGGAAGCACATATTATTCTTAGAGTGAAAACTTCGTAACACAAAGGCAGGCACCAGTCATTCTCTTTTGAAAATCATTCCCTTGTATATATTTTCAAAATCCAATTTTGTTTCTCTATTCTAGGAGTAGGGTTTAAAGATTTATAGAAAATATTAATCCAAATTGTATGCCAGATTGGGTTAAGTGAAGTGGATGATTTAATTGACAAAATTACATAAGCTTCTTAATCTGTTTTGAAGTCATCAGCAAACTTGAAAGTAAATTGTCATTGGTGAAATAAGGTAACACCCACCTAGGCTTGAACAAAGCCTAAATTATAGAGAATTTTGATTAATCTGATCATTTATGTTAGTTGGCCAAATTCACATATAAAACCTAATCATAAGATTTGGCATATCTTTAGGGTTTTATAATTTGCAAATTTGAGTACCAAAAAAACCAATATTGACATTAAAGTGATATACAAAAGCATTGGCCAAATCATTGAAGGAATGAATAGAACTATCAGGAAGAGAATAAAGCCATTCAATTGTATAATCCTTTTAGTTTCAAGGGAAGAGTTTTGTAAAAAGTTTATCATCATAAACATAATCAAAACAAACTCCCAATTGTGTCATAAGGTCCCCTTTACCACTATACATTACAAAACTAGGGGTGAGCGAACAAACTAGAAATGGATAAGAAATAACTCAAATGAAAGTGGATTATGCTTTATTTCTCCTATGATATCCTTTGATTACTAGGGGTAATGCATCAACTTTACTTTGCATCTCATCAATTATTTTAAGGATGACATCTATGTCTGAAGGATGAACATTAGGAGTTATGATTAAAATGGGAGTGGAAGTGGCAACATGAGATAATACATGGAGTGTAGGTTGATCGGGGGACAAAGAATGAAGTTGGAATGATAGCACTAGAAGTTGGAACATGAGTAGTGGGTGAGAAGTAAACACAATCAGGGAATGAGTGGAAGGTACAATATGAGAAGTAGGTACAATGAGAGGATCAATGATAGGAGCTATGAAAAATTGATAAGCAATACAAAGAAGAGAAGAAATATGTGGCTTGGCTAACAGGAGAAGATGTAGAAGGAGGCACACTAGACGAAGAGGCTTGTGAAGGAAGGGGAGGAGACAGACTATTTAAGGAACTTGATGAGCTTATCCTTTGACCTATATCACTTAATACTTCCATCACATAAGGATTACCCATTAACAAGTTATGAAGAACATCAATCAAATTTGAATAATTAACATTATTGCTGAAATTTGTAAAGGTCTGATATAAATATTTGTGTAGTAAGATTCATGTCTTGCCTATCCATATGTGCAACATGTGCATCATGATGAAAAACATCTTCCCAATTAAAATATGTAGTAGTCATCAAATCCTCAATCATAACTTCCTTGCAATGAATCGAGGCCATTGTAGAGTTAAGCCTAAGGTTTCTTCTTAGTGCAAAATGAGGATTAGGTTGAGACCTTGACATTCAAGAAAAATATAAAGCAATGAAAAGGAAATTGCATCCAAGTAATCCTAATTTTTTCTGCCAGCAATTCATACCAAAGATTGTTCACAATTTAAGGATATTGCAATAGGTAATTTGTATCGACACAAATAATATTATTGAAGCATTTCAAAGTTTAAGCCATAAGAATCATCCTTTTTTAAACATGGATTGCAAATAATTCTAAAAATTTAGAAGTCTTGGTCATTAACATTGTTGTCTGCTACAATGTCATCCAGTGTATCATTGTCAATGTTCATATGTTCTTTAAAGTATTTAATATTATCATCATCCTCATCTTGACCTGCATCATCTTCATCATCATTGAAATTTGACTATAGACCATCTATATTGTTACCAGATGTATTTGGATCATCATTTTCTATACCATCCATATTGTTGTCTTCCATAACATCATCTAACTCTGGATTGTTGTCTTCTTTTTCTTGAACATAACCATCTTCAACATCATCATGGATGTCAATTTCTTTGATGTTCTCTAATCCCTCTCTCTCATTTTGTAGGCCATCATTGTTTTGCTCAGTATCCACTAATGCATCGTCAAATACATGCCTTAATCTTAGATCATAATGTATGACAAATATCCATTTCGGGTCCAAAATATCTTCATAGAAAAATACCTGCACATGAATGACATACATATATTAGACGTATGGTATAACAATTTTATTGATTAATAAACACATGTATATATTCACAATAACCTATGAATTAATAGATTAATGATCACTACTGCTTCTTGTTTGAGTTAAAGAAATACCTGCTCACAATGAATTGGTAGAACATAAGGCTCCTTATCCTCCAATAGGAAACATGATGAATCTATAGAAAACAATCCACTATGGGTATCATGTCTTCATGTCCTCTCAAATGCTTCATACCATCTACACTTAAAAATACAACATTTAAAAGAGCAGTATTCCAACTCAATAATTTCTTGTATTTTCCCAACATATTGTAGATTCCCTTCAATTATATTCTTATCTTTTGAGCTTGATCAACTGGATTGCTTGAAGTCAACTATAATGCCACAATCAAAGGATCATCTCTTTACATCTACACTTTCTATATGATAATGTCGACCATATGCCCACATTGCTGGATATTTCCTTGCCTATGAAAGACCATTTATTTTAGTGAAAACAAATATAATGATGAATATTAAAATAGTTAATAGTGTCAAAACTGTAAGGAAACAACATTTTGTAAAATTCCAACTGTACCTTTCTTTCACATCCTCTAGACATGTTGATTTCATCTTCTGTTATGTTTGAATCTATACCTACATCTTCTATTTGATTTTGAATTTTTTTAGTAACCCATTCTAGTGTGCAATCTTTGCCCCATTCCCCAAGTAGATCAGTGGGAAGTGGAGTATTCCTTGGGTTTGATCTCTTAAATTGTCTCCTTGCTTCTAACACTTCTCTCTTTTTATCATACAAATCAATCCATTTGTTCATAAAGTCCATGTGGTACATAATGAACTTGTCGAGTAGAGCACTTTCATCTACACCTATTACATGTCAACATGTTTATTTCAAACTCCAAATGTCATGCTGTTAATTTGACAAATAAATTATAGAGTAAATTAATGATTGCAAGAAAAACAACCACGCTGATAATGAATTTACTTACTAATTTCTACTTGAACACCATTAGATTGTGGTTTTTCTCCATCAATAATATCTGATGCTCGTTCTTCATCCCAGAAGTGTGGCCCATCTTCAAAATCCTTACCGAGGAATTCACACAGGAAGAAAAATATTTCATTCAATACATACCCTTCAGCCATGCAACCCTCTAGATGTGCCTTTTGTCAGACATATCTTTTTAGAGTTTTCATATACCTCTCAGAGAAAAACATCCACCTCGTTGATACGACACCCGCCAATTCAATGTCATCGACTAGGTGTATAAGTAAATGGACTTGTAGGTCCATGAAACTTGTAGGGAGCTCCTTCTCAAATACACATACAATTTCTACAATTTCCTTCTTCTATTTTGGCACTTCACATTCTTGGATCTCCTTGGAGGTCACCCACCTAATATAAGAATAGTAAATTAGTATGAACCTTTAGTCAAAAATTAAAATGCAATATAATATCTCTATGTCTCTCACACATGAACATTTCATATAACCACATACCTTGTAAATGTTGACAATCGACTTATGGCATTCCTTAAGTCAACTATAAGACAGGAATCCCCCCTAATTACCAATGGCATGATATGCTATCACACACATTTATGAAAAGGTCATTAGTAATTTTTTCTCACACAACAAAATATCAAAATATATTTAGTACTTAATCAATGTTCCTAGTAAATGTTAAATGATGATATATAATACTTTCATAAAATTATGAAAATCATGTGTTTTAAATCTCGTGATATGTCCATCAATTGTAAAAGCTTTAGCCAATGATGACCCATAGCCAGTAGGTGTCCTTATTGAATGGATGACATTTTTTAGTTGGTCTAGCTCTTTTTTTTTCAAAATCCATTGAGCTTCTGCATATGTCTCATTTTCCCTATTTGGCCACAAATGTTTTCTATCAATTTTGGTACATGAAAGAGCAATATCTCTCCTTGAAGACAAGGTGTCCTTCTCTTTGCTTGATATATGTCAAAATATAGAATTTGGGACATTTTTGAATACGTGCATAAGATCTAATAGGTGATATTAATAGATCATTCTAGTAAGGGAGCTCATAAAATATGGATTTCCTTTTCATTCCTTCTAGCATATTAACTACAACTTGTTCTGGTTCTTCAATTGAATCACCCCGATCAAAAAAATCCTCTCAACCTTTCAATTCAGCATCTTCATGCTTCTTAAGCCAATCACCTAGACCCATATCATGGGAGGGCCTCTATTTTCAACTTTGCATCAAATTGATTCTTCAGGCGATTTCTAAACTTATGATCTAGTGGTAGAAAACCTTGTTGTTTGCGTAAATAAATTTATGTAGATCTTTAGAATATCGCCCTTGAAATTGTTCTGCATATCTTGGACATGCAAATATCCCCTTTGTTTGAAGCCCTGCAATTCAATAAGTAATGTTAATAACATAAAAAAAAGTATAAAACTAATTATGAAAGTTGGGATGAAAATAAATTATGTGTAAATACGTAAATATTTTATCTTACCAGAACAAACACCAAGTCCTGGGAAATCATGAATAGTCCAACATAGCACACCATACAACATGAAGGACCTATTTGATGGGGGACTTGATATGTCATACATTCTTATGCCTTTCCATAGCAGTTGCATCTCCTCAATAAAAGGTGCAAGGTAAAAGTCCATGTTTTTAAATTGATGTTTTCCTTCCAAACAATGAGAGTCAGCATAAGGTGCTCCTTTCTAACACTCATCCATGTGGGAATATTGTATACTATCAATCTGACTGGCCAAACACTATAGTTTGAGCTCAGGAAAGAGAATGGGCACACTCCATCAATTGCAAGACCAAACCTAATACTACAGGGTTCATCTTTGATATTTCTTTGCCATTTTTCCTCTATGTTTCATTGCTTTGGAGTCAGCCAAAATTCACATGAATCCATCTTTACTCATGTTCTTTGCATGCTAGTCCATCAATTGTGTAAGTGACTTGCATCGAAACATTCATTGAAGTCTAGGTATAATTGGCATGTTACGTAAAACCTTCTTTGGAACTGTAGGACCTTGTACAGCTGTACGATATCTCTTCTCTTTGCATACAGGGCATTCTACCTTGTTTTGATATTCATCTCTATATAAAATCCAATCATTTTTACATGAATGAATTTACTTATATTCAATCCCCAACTCAACCAACAACAAACACGCCTCTCTACAAGTTGATGGCAACACATTCTCTTCAGGGAATATTTTAGTTTTTAGTGCCCTGTAAAATTGCTAGAGATTAAATCAATTGAATGTTTGAGTTATGATGAACATTTTTGATATGTCAATCTATACTAGGACTATTTATATACAATACATGGTTTTAAAATCCACTTAAAGAAGTATAAACGTAGTTAATGAATGTTTACGAATTATGTACACCAATTGACAATTGCAAAGTAAGAAATAGATTTCAACTTACTTCAGTAGGGTAGTGAATCCTTTGTGTGACCAACCAAATAGTGTCTTGATTTCTAATAATATTAATGTGCATGCCAGTTTTGAGGTTCTACTTGCACCCAATTTGAACATGGGTGTTTTTCTGCTTCCTTGATGGAGTCTTTCAGGTTGTTATCATCAACATTACGTTGGTGGTAATTACCCTTGCTATCATTATTACTATCAACCATATGATCATTATTGTCATCATTATTTTCATCCCCAAAAAAATCTGTAAGCATATCATTCAATCCCTCTTTATGCACTACATTTTCACTATCATGATCATCATTAAGGCTAGGTGGCATGTCATCAGTGTATGCGGATCTCATCAGCTCTTCAAATTTCTCAGCTGGTAGTATTCTCTTCAATAATGCTCTTTTCACCATGGTATTGTTTAAAGGATGGTTTGGATCATCCCATCCAAATCTTAATAATCCAGTTGGATCTTGGGTATTAGTATGTGTTTCATCATCTTCTACCTATCAACAAATGCAAGCATTATTTAATGTTTGGGAACAATTGGATAAATGATAAATGTATCAATTTCAAAGAAATATAATCAAATATGACTTAAAAAATAAAAATATAAATTGTATGAACATATATACATCAATTGAATAATGGAACATTATTTTATCGACTACTTTTTTTATACAATAATTTAAATAAAACACAATTTTGACAACATAGTTTATAAAACATCAGTCCACACTCATTTATTATTCTTTGGTTTTCTGCCCTTAAGAACATCCTTAGTGAGACCTTGTTCTTCCCTCTTCTTTCATGCAAGAGTGCATTTTAAGAAGGGGTAATCAATCAATAACTCATCCCCAATGGTAATGTCCATAACAGCCTCAACCATTATCAATCTATTAACCTCTCTTTCCATATGTCCATCTTTATCATTTATAATCTCAACAAATTGACAATTCAGTCTTACAGTAGGGTCCCTTCCCTTACTAATATTTATAAATCCTGCAATATTTTTGTGTGTGTATGCATGTCCATCTATATACATAAGATGACCTCTATTCATTTCTTTTCCACTTTCCAATTGGAGATGATGTGTATACATATTCAAATTTAGACCATATGTTGACATGCTAGGTTTATATTCTGCTAGCCTTCTCCATTCACCACTGTAATATGATGGACCATAATATGGCATTAATCTCCTAGTGGTTTGTTCTGAATTGTTTCTATGTTTAGATCCCACATGTATATTTTGGACAATAAAGAGGCCTAGATTCACTCCATGAATATTGGAGGGTCATATCATGTAGCTGTATCCCCAAAATTGAAATACCTCATACACTCTAGGTAGTTGTTGATCACTAGGCCAAGCACAATATAGTCGACAATCAAATGTATCTTTGTAAATTGATCTCAAACTCAGGGGCAAGTCATCATCTCCATCACATTCATTCTCATAGGGTATGTAGTACACCTTCCCCTTGTCTATAAGCAAATTATGCATCTTTAAACTGGTTCTTGTTCTGTTCTTTGTTTTCATCAATTCCTCATCTTCTGAGCTAGTATATTGGCACATATTTTTGTTAGATGTATCATTTGATAAATGATCATTTCCCTCTAGGCTGGAAGTCGGTGATCTAGGAAACTTTAAACCAAGAACTTTATCTTGCAAGTATCCATTAAGAAAAAAATTAGTTATTTAAATAATATAAAACAATGTTTAAATGAAGTATACATGTTATTTATATCAATTTGAAAAATTCCTTACCACAATTCCTATTGGATTTGAATCGATTGTAGGAGGCATACTACCGACTACAAGCTCATCATATATGTAATGTCTTTGTACAATCACTCATTTGAATTGTTTCTTTCCATGACATATAGAACATCCACAAACAACAATTATCTCAAAGCATTCATCCCATGTACTATAGTCCTGACCAACGTCTTGTTCAGTGCAATCATTTGTTGTGTCTGCAGGATCCATTGTCATATCATATTCTAGCCACTGTCATCTATGTGATTTAATAGTTTTAGGTCCATGTCCACATACATATCTTTTTCGTTTGCTAGTTGAATGCTCAAGCTCTACATTTGCTCCAATCTCCATCCAAAATAATCAACAACATGCATTAATTTATGTCAAGATTGGATAATACATCATAAATTTCAATAATACTATGAAAATAGATGGACGTATCACAAAATGCCATCAGATCATTTTTTCCTAAGGAAATTGGATTTGAGTACCTGATGTCCCACTTCATCCATTGTGTCCTCATTTGATATGACATGATCTATTGCCATGGACTCATCTGGCCCCTGTAATACACAACATAGTAAATAATGTTTAGTACACCAATTATATCATTTCAACGAATGTGCTATCCAACACAAAAACTCACTTTAGTCATATATTTGACATATTGATATCATGTCTTAGCCATCCTAATTTTCAAACTTTTCCCTTGATCATAGAATCACATTTAATCACCATTCCTGTGCATTTTCAACCAATACCTCAGAGGCCTCGTGGACAGAAAAATGACTTTATCTCCTCTATGTTGTAGCATTTGTGAATTCGTAAACACCTTCCTCCTTTGGTTGAGGTTGCTTTCTCTTCTTACCTCTATTGTATCTATAGATTCTGTTGTTATATCTATTTCCACCCACTTTCCTCTCTATGATTTAGTAGTTCTACGCCGTCCACGTCCTCTCTCCATGGCCTCCTCTGGATCCTGTAATACACAACAATGACAATAGTCACATAACAGCTATACACCAAGAGAATATTCTTGAATTTATCTTGTTAATACACTCACTTTTCATTAAGACACACTATGAAAAACAAAATAGGACATTGCAACATTTTACTCTTCAAAAAAAGTTTACACGTGGAATCTTGACAACTAGAGCTCAAATCTTATGATTACAAGATGACTGCAAATTCACATTAAAAAGACATTTATTTCATATTTGACTCTCATATTTGACATTTATTTCATATTTGACCATCATAGTGTTGATCTACTATTGTAGTGGAATCATGAGGATTTAAAGGTTGTCATATCATTGCTATCATCCAAATACCACCTGATGTTGTACTAAAAATGATTTAGAATCTTTATTAGCAAATCAATGGACTGATATGGGAATAAAGGGTAGACACCATATGATATAGGACTGTGACTAACAAAAATAAGCAAAGGCATTGCTAACATTATAAGCTAGGTAATCATTTATTATTAAAAAATGCTATTATAGCAACCACCTTAAAATTTTGCCTTGACTCTTAATAGGGGTATCAAAGATCATCTTTCAACCATTAGGATTGTTATAACTTATATAATTGTTGGTATATGGTGGATTACTATCATTATAGGGCAATGATATCAAGGACCATCATTATGCCTTGTTATAGCTAATGGACAATCGTCCTAAGTATTGTTAGAACCCAAAAGATCTATCACAACCCCAAAGGACTATCACAAATGTTATTAGGTCATCCAAACCATTGCTCCAATATTCACCATCATATGAATATCATAATTAACATTGTAGAGGTTGTCATACCATGAGGCATAGGTAACAACCATAGGAGGTTTAAAAGCAACACTAGCAACATTAAAGTATTGTCATAGTACACCTAGGATAGCTAGGTATGCATCCATAGAGTTATTACTATAAAATTGTCTCATTAATCTTGTGACTAGGTTAAGTCACTATCATAGTAACAATGTAGTTAGTCATCAATCAACATGTCTTTGCATTTTAATGAGATCAATTCTTGAAAAATGACAATCTAGAGGTTAAAGAGACAAGTTGATACTTTACCTAAGTTGTCATGTTCTTGAAACCTTGTCACTATAAAGAGGAGATATCTAGAGAGTAATGTCACAAGATCATAACCAAGGCATGCACTATCATGAGCCATAGGGACAACTTACTACACCATCCAAAACTCCATTTGAACTAGCTACTATCAATAATTCACATTATTGGGGACTGTCATTAAGAAAACACCATAAATAGGACTATCATAGTCAAAGTGGAGAGGATTGTCTAGTCATTGTATGACTGTCATAATAGCTAGTGGGTTAGTTACCATGCTTCAACCTAAAATAGTTTAACGAGAACATAGAAATGAAAATCACAATACCATAAGCATTGCCATAAGTTACCAATATAGTCGCACGGATTGACGCTAAATTAGGCACACTTTGTACCGCCTTTAACGACCCAAAATGATTACATTTAGGCCTAAAAGTAGGTGCTAAAGTTGGTGTTAACTACTCCAAGTATAGCATTGACTAGTAAATCAAAAAGAAAAAAGAAAAACTTCCCGCCTGAATTATATGAGATTCGATAATTACAGGAGAAAAAGCGTCCCATGAAATAGAGGAGAAAAAAGAAGAAAAATACCATGCGAAGAGAGGAGAAAAAGGGGAAAAACAAGCAAGTAGATGAGAAATTCAATTTAGTTTGTGACACCATAGGTAAGGTTACAATAAAAAAATTTCATTCCCAAAAATATTTTTGTTTTGATTAAATGGAGAGGATTGTGAAGAAAGGGTTGTGTATATTGTTTTGTTTATAGGCAAATTGTTCAAGTCTCACGTGGTTACAAAGGAGGAGTGTAAAATTGCAGAGATTGCATTATTTCCTCTGCATCGGAGAGTAGTGAAAGCATTTTTCAAACCCCAATGCCTAGGTTCTCTTATCATTCCCATCAATACCTTTCTCTAAAGACAACTTTCTCGCTTCCTTCCTAAAAGAGTAGTTGAGTGCTTTAAGACAGGTCAAGTGCGAGCAAAAGTTAAGGCTTTTGAGATGAGGGTTAGCAAACTAAAACAGAGGCTGGTTGAGACAATACGAGGAGATAGGGATTTTGAGACGAGGGTGAGCAAACTAAAATTAGGCCCGGAACTATAGATTCCCTCTCAAGGCAGTAATTGATTCATATGAAAACAACTTCATGATTTGCTCTACAAAATAAAGGTCAAAAACCTTGAGGAATACAGAAAAACTAGACAGAAACTTTCATACCTGGTAGTGTGTACTTCATTTGCCTCCACAGACTGAGTGAAAATAATTTTCCCTAGGTCGCCTCAAAATGTCAAGCAATAGAGGGAAGAGAGCAAAGGGAGCAGACTCTGGCCACAATGAGGTAATTCATTGTCCATTTATAGATTTGTAAATGTTTCCATTGTTTCTTTGATTTTTAGCTTTTAGGTTTTTATTTGTAAATTTAAAAGAAGAAATTTATTATATATATATAGGGACATGAGACTGAAAAAGATAAAGAGGCATTGGCTTCCATATTGGGGGTAGAGGCAGTGAACAAATTGGATGGTGTGGACTTGACAATGCTTTCCAGATACATAGAAAAATGATCTGGTAAAGCCCCTGAAACATTACAACCAAATCAATAGTGTCAAAGGGAATCAATTGATTCTACAACTAGTCCTGGATCGAGCAAAAGATCTAGGAGGAAATCAATAACAATAAACTCTAAGAATGTGGAACAGGGAATAGAGGCTTCCAATGTCCCATCCACTCCTGGGACATAGACTTCTTTGACCACCACACCATGTTTTGCATCTTGCATTGGTACCTATGATTCCAAGATAGAATACGATGTGGTTTTAGGGGAAGTCTAAATGACAGATGCTGGAAAAATGTTTGTAAATAGGTTGAAGGAATCATGCCTTCAATGGTTCAAAGACCATGTACATTTTCCATTCTCAAAGATACCCGTGCACCTACAAAAAGTGGTTATCCAAGACATGGAGACTAAATTCGGCATAGGTTGGTCTGTAAAGAAGATAAAGCTATGAATGTCTCAAAACTACAAGAGATTTCAATGCAACCAAACAAAGAAGATAAAAAAACTCCCTCCCAAGCTAAGGCTCAAAAAAAGGCCAATTGATGTAAGTTTGAAAGTATGGAAAGAGCTTGTAAAAGCATATGAGAAGTTTGATGCACGGAGGAAGTCTGGTGAGGAGAGTACGCAGGTATTTGAATTTGCTCATATGATTATATCAAATTTATTAAACGATTTTTAAATTTTATTTGTTCATAGTTAAATGGAATTAGTATATGTTTCAGGACAAGGCCACCAAGGCTAGGATTGAAAACCTTCATGCCACGCATCACAGTGGCTAGAAAGGTTTGCAGGCCTTGATCTATACATTTGTAAGTATATTTAATAAGTTAAATGATATTTTTTTTATTTCCTAGGAAAAAGTAAATGATTGCATATTAATTAGTTTAACTAGTCCATGTGCCATGTTTTGACAGGAGGAGAAATATGGCTGGCATCCATGCGTATTTGAAAAGGAAACATTACAAAGCAAAAGGTGGACCAATTTTTTAATCTGGATGGAGAACAATGTATCAATAGTTGACTTTCAATAACTTAGTTGGATATTGTTGTGTTAATATGTCAATTTGCATTTCTTGTGTTGATTTGTTTATTGATGCGTAGGATGAGTTCTAAACTTGTGCTTCTCTGTTGGCCCTAGATCCCACTCAATTGTCCCATTATTTCCAGTCCTAGACATGTGCACATGTCCTCCTAGTTACCTTATTGCAGTGTTGAGATTTGAAATTCAGTCACTCTCATTATGAATGCACCTTTTTACCTTTATAGAACAATCATATAAGTGTGCATTTTATCTCTATGCTTCCAAGTCTTCAAACTATCATTTCAGCTAGGCTTTAATCAACAGGCATCTTTTCCCATGGATTTCCCATCAAATTTCGGAAGGTATCCTTCATTGTTTGTATGCAATAGGGATTGTCCAAAGGATTCAATGGGGGTATCATTAATTATAGAAGTCTCTATCAGAGTTGTCTATTGCCTTTAGATTATATGTACTCCAAAGTTCTTAAGGAAAAGTAAGAGCCATACCCAGACAAGTGACACAATAAACATTTTCTCTATGGGATTGAAGCTCCACTTCTCAGTATTTGTTTTCTTGTATGTATGGATATACTCACTAAAGATGAACCCATAATAAGCAATGTAAACTCAAGGGGCTAAGAAATTTGTGCATGAATCAGTAGTATAACTTATTACACATATTAAATGGTTGTGTGGGTAAATGTTTCTTCCACCGTAATTAGGGTACAGGGGATTGGTTTACTAAATTCTCATCCATTGCATTTTTTGACTAGCTCTACACCATACCAAAAATATGGTTCTTGAGGCACATAGTCAGTGCCCTTAAATGTAAGATTTCTCTTAGATGACAAATGATTACTCTTATATCTTTGGGGACCCTTCTTGGTGCCATTAGGATCATAATGAGTATACTAGTCTTGTGCTTGCTTACAAAAAGTGGTTGCAATTAACCTAATATTGTGGTCATTATCCACAACATTTTGTGTGTGCCATGCTATCTCATATGCTTAATTTTAACGGGCTAATAATGAACATAAAACCCTTCTTTGCTTGCTTCCAATTAATGGACTTAAGATCCCATTTTTGGATTCCTTATGAAGTCAAGGTGATTTGAAGGGAGGTCAAACTTGCACTCCAATTAGATCAAAGTTGCACTCATTTGTTTTCTTTCTTTTCTAATGAACATTTATTCAGAAGCCGTTTCCTACACCCAAATCTTCAGTTTCAACTCACTTGCATGGAAGATGCATTAAAGGTATCAATTATATATGTTCCATGATTTAAATCCATTATTTTGTGGTTCTTAGTATGACATAAAGAAGGATGTTGATGCTTCTTAGACTTGTTGCACACCTTGCAGTAGTTCCACAGGCTGGTGGAATGGTATTCCAGGACACAATGGCTCTCATATTAGATTTTTTTGCAAGGAATCAATTTAAAATGGTCTAAGGCCTAGCTTTCATTCCAACCTAGGATTCCATCACAATAATGTCATATTATAGTCTTCAAATATGTGTATAGTTTATGTGCATGGTAGCAACCATTTAGTAATAATTCTTGACACACCACACTGTAACTGAGATGTGTGAATGCCCTAAAACTATACAGGTTTAGTCCAAACACTATCATAAGATCATGCTTGATAAGATCATAGATACATCATAGTTTAGGTGTGGGTAGGACTTCCTTAGTGTAACCCTAACTACGCATTGTAGTAGAATCATTATATTGACCATTCCAAGTTCAGACTAGTAGGGACAATGGAAGGTTGATATAATAATTTTGAGGGACCTAGGGTAGTGACAGTCATATAGGATTAGGTTTTTGTTATGTTTGGAACTCATAAAGTCTTGAGGTCTTCATAGAGGGGTGATATGTGACTAGGGTATGAAGACTAGGACTTTGTATGTAATCTTAAGCCCTCCTTTTGGATTTGTTGGAAGCCTTCTTCATTGATACATAAGGACTATCAAGACTCCTATGATAGTGCATTAGAGAGGCATTGAAATCACAAAGGAGATAAATGTTATTAGACCATCACCCAATGGAGAAGGGATTGTCTTAAAGAGCAAGACAATGTTACCTTGTCATAGTCACAAAGGGGATAGTCTTTGTGGTGGTAATTAAAGTCACTAAGTTTACATCCACCTTCCCAGGGTCTGTAAAAATGCCCGAAGTTGAATATGCCTATTTTAAAGATCTTTCCATGAGTATTTTCCATGCTTTTACCCCCCTAATGATCTGACGATTGAATATAAAGGTGTGGAAATTATTGACTAACCTTACTACTATCACAGTCAATTTGCTAACATGCAAGACAATCATGAGGTTTATCTTGTTTTATTCAAGATTTATATAATATTCCTTATTGATAAGATGGGGGTCTGCTATTCCCAAATTGTCTACGACAAAATACCAATTGAGACCTCCCCAATCCTCATCTCAAGTTTCAAATGCATAATGAAACAATGGAGGACAATCATAACTGTCATAATATTACATTAGCATTTTTGTCTCAAGGTGGCCCTTGAGACTGCCAAGGGGATGGATATAGAGTCAGGATTATGGTTTTTATTTAAAAGCCTTGTGTCATTGACATAATATTTATTTGTGGCAAGGATCCCAATAGTCTAAAGATTACAAATTGTTGTCAAGAAGGGACTGTCATAGTTAAGTGTGGTACATCAATACCATTTCATCTTGGTTGAGTATTGTATAAATCTCAAGCTATTTAGAATGCATGGGGTATTAGGGTGTGGTATCACTATATAGGTAACCATCAAGTGATTTCTTCAACCCAATCATGGCCTATATAGTACCCAGTGTGAAGAGAAAGATAGTGTTGTCCAAGAACCTTGTTACAGTCACAAATGAGGGCAGTCTTAGTTATTGTAACCATAGTTGGAATCACTTGTTGTTACCATAACATATGTGACCTAAAACCATGACTCTATGAGTATGAGTTGTTTGAAACTCCTCTGAGAAGATCCCACTATGGGAATGAATCATAATTAAGTGTTAAATATGATTGTTGTCATTAGAAAAAATCTAGGGCAGTCATTGTATCCTCTCATTACCATCATAGAATTAATGCAACCATAGTTTTCAATACCAAAGAGATGGAATTGATGGTAACCATAAGGTCTGTGTTGACTGGTCTCAATCATCCATCCCTCGATGGTAAAAAATAATGTCCCAAAGGAGACAGTAATGATGATACAAATGCAGACACAAAATAAGACCACTTTATATTCTTCTATTTTAGAGGATTGTCTCTACATTGCTGGTCCAGATTAAGGAAGACATGATTTAAGAGTTCATTGGATTTGATGGCTACAAGCCATTCATCAAATCCACACAAGGTGGCATGGTCAGGTTTCAGATTGCTTAAGTCTTCCTTTGTCAGATGTTGTAGTTACAACTACCCTGTTAGACATGTATGCAAAATGTGGAAGCATAGACAAGCCACGTGAACTGTTTAATAGAATGCCTCAAAGAAATGTGGTCTCATGGACTGCAATGACTATAGGATATGCATAAAATGGATTTGTTGAAAAGTCTTTAGAAATTTTAAAGAAAATGTAATTGGCTGGTGTAAAGCCAAATTCCACAACCTTTTCTAGCATCCTCCCTTCCTGTGTTAAAATGGGAGCTTTGGAATAGGGTATGGACATCCATCAATACATAAAGGATAGAGGAATTTTGTCAGATGTTGTAGTTGCAACCGCCCTGTTAGACATGTATGCAAAATGTGGAAGCATAGACAAGGCATGTGAACTATTTGACAGAATGCCTCAAAGAAATGTGGCCTCATGGACTGCAATGATTGCAGGATATGCGCAAAATATGGAATCATAGACAAAAAAACATGAACTATTTAACAAAATTCCTCAAAGAGATGTCATCTCATGGAATGCAATGATTGTAGGATATGCACAAAATGGATTTTGCAAGGACACTCTCAAAATATTTGAATTAATTAAGCACTCTGGAACATATCCTATCATTGTAAGCTTTGCTTGTATTCTAGGTGCATGCAACCATGCAAGTTTAGTGGATGAGAGTTGTACATACTTCAATCACATTTGTAACCCTAATTGCATTACACCTACAGTTGATCATTATGTGTGCATGGTCGACCTCCTTGCCCATGCTGGATATCTTGAAGACACCCTAAACTTTATCTTTCTTTCTAAATCCCCAAATTTGCCCTATTCCCGCTCACATTGAAGACCTGTGAGCAGGAATTGGGCTAACATTTTCTCTTTCTAAAATCGGCCGGATAACATATTGCTAACTTCATTTTTTTTTCAAACAAAATAGACCTTTATCTTAAGGTTACTCATGAACCTTAAGATAAATAATTATTGAAAAAAAACTGTGCATTCCTTAATGACATGTAAGAGAATTTAATCAACTGCTACTTAAAAACTTTTTAATGTTTATGTCTAATGCAGGTTATTAGATTAATAGTAAAAAAGAACATACATGGACCAAGCAATTTGTGGCACTTAAGGTTATGTAATAGAATTTACAGTTGATAGTTAAATTGTACAACAATTTTTTTTATGATCTTTACTAACGTTTATTAGAATTGTTGCATGTTTTACATCATTGAAATGACATATTAGCTATAACTTTTTTGAAATTTTATTATGGTATGTGCACTTTGATATGATGTAATATGATTATGGTTTCGTTTCATATGTTGTAATATTAGATATATAACAGAAAAATAAATTATTGCATGAAATAAATAATAACATTTCATTTTAAATATTTTTTTGCAGAACACGAGTCTGCCAGAAGATCAAGATGATCCTCATGATATAGATCTAGATTATGTTGGTTCTGGTAGAGATCACATGGCAGAGGATGATGATGACACAAATATAGAAGACACCGAGGCCGATGACGATGATGATGATGACGATGATGATCATGATGATGATGATCACGATGGTGATGATGATGATGATCACAATGGTGATGATGATGATGATGAGGTAGTTACTGGTAGTAGCCAGTGACATTCATGATCATATAGACTGCATCATGGATCATTGTTGATATATCGTTATGATACCTCTTTTCATGGTTACTATCATATGTATCATTTTCATGGCCTGCAGTACCATATTAATGAGTTGTATCATAAATTTATGTATCATTTTGACTTATATCATTTGGACATGTATCATCTTGACTTGTATCATTTTGAGTTACATAATTTATCATTTTTACTTATATCATTTTTACATGTATCATTTTGACTTATGTCGATTGTTGGACATGTATCATTTTGACATGTTATTGATCTACTGGCATATTTGACTTTCACTTGTTTTAGTTATATATGATGATGATCTTATCAATATTGACTTGTCAATTTATATATATTGAAAGTGGTTGATAATTTTTGGATGGATATTTATTATGTATGATGATTTTAATTTACTGCTTAGGATGGATGTTGTCAAATTCAATTAAATTATAGATGATAATCATGTTATAATAATTATCTTGTTATTTAATCATATGAGTTAAATAATTAAATTACTTACTCTATAATCATATGAGTTATTTAAGAGGCATGATATATTTAACTAATTAAATTGAAATAAAACATATTAAATTAATAAATGTAAGCAAAATAAGAAGCATTTTAAGAAGCAAAAAAGGAAGCAACGATGGAAGCCAAACTAGAAGCAAACTAGAAGCAATCTTGGAAGCAAAACTTGGTGTTATCTAGGAAGCAAAAATAGAAGCAATTCAGGTAGCAAACAAAGAAATAATAATGGAAGTAATTTTAGAAGCAACAAAAGATGCAATAATAAAAGCCATATTAGAAGGAACAAAAGACGCAAAAATGGAAGCAAAATTGGAAGCAACAAGCAACGTTGTAGCACAAGCAAAATTGGAAGCAAAACTAGAAGCAAATGTGGAAGTAAAATTGGAAGCAAAATTGAAAGCAAACCTGGAAGCAAAACTAGAAGCAAAACTGGAAGTAAAACCGGAAGCAAAACTGGAAGCAAACTTGGAAGCAAAATCAGAAGCAAAATTGGAAGCAAAACTGGATGCAAAAACAGAAGCAAACCTGGAAGCAAAACCAAAAGCAAACTTGGAAGAAAAACTAGACGCAAAATTAGAAGCAAAACTGGAAGTAAAACTAGAAGCAAAACCAGAAGCAAAATTGGAAGCAAAACTAGAAGCACAATTGGAAGCAAAACTGAAAGCAAACCTGGAAGCAAAATTGGAAGCAAAATTGGAAGCAAAACCGGAAGCAAAACTGGAAGCAAAATTAGAAGCAAAACTAGAAGCAAAATTGGAAGCCAAAGTGGAAGCAAAACTGAAAGCAAACTTGGAAGCAACACAAGAAGTTAAACCAAAAGCAAAATTGGAAGCCAAACTAGAAGCAAAAGAAATTGGCGCTAAACCCAGCACTAAAACTCGACGCTAAATCTGGCGCTAAACCCAACACTAAATCTGGCACAAAAGTGAAATTCAATTGGGCACCAAGTTTGGTGCCGACAGAAGTGTCCAATTCATGAACTCAAATGCACTAAATTTTGGCACTATTTTAGGTGCTAATTGCCTCTTTTGTTGTAGTGTTGGTAGAATACTATTAGATTGATGTACTATTGTTATTGAGATTAATATAAGCTTGATATTTCTATGGTGGTGGACTTTTCTTGAAATGGTTTCTCTACATATATCCAATGTTTATTATGGTTTCTTAATTGTATTTTCTTCCCTATGTTCCATTTAATAGTTTAACTACATGTACCTTAATTGGGTTAATTGGATTTGAACACTATTGGCTTCTGCTTTCAGTATATCTATTTACTAATTATTAACATTTGGGATTGGAGTTATGCCTTGATTAGAGACAGAGACACCTTTCTTGGAGTGCTATGTATTTTTTATGGTTTCATTGGTGACACTTGATTTAGTGGTTTTGATTTTTGTGTGTGGTTGAGATCATTGAAAGAAAATCCTATTTAGAGATCGACTAATTCAATGGCTCTAGTTATGAATTGTGAAAACTAAAAATGAAAGATCTCTTAGAGAAAATGGATCAATGGAGAAATATGATTAAAAAGGAAAAGATCATAGGAATCTTGAATGAAGATTGGAAATTTCTTGACAAGAAAGTAATAGGTACCAGGAGTTTATGTCTCACTAATTCCATTCTCTTTAATGATTGTAAGGAAACTACAACATTTAGTTTATGGAAGAGAATGTTTGAAATATATCAAAATGATCTAGCCTAGTAAATAAGTTGTTTTTCAAATGGAGAATTTATTCTTTGTAGATGAAAGAAGGAGACTTAGTTGTTAAGCATTTGAATGCTTTAAATTTTACTTTGTGTGAACTAGGATCTAGTGATGTTAAGCTTAATGAAAAGTATAAGTGTAATTTGTTGCTTTTCTCTTTTCCTAAATATTTGGAGAACCTAATTATTGCACTTAGTGGTGGTACTATAGAGACCAAGATAGATTCCCTTGTTGCTAAATCACTTAATGAAGAAATGAGGAGGAAATCTATGGATGAGGGTTCTAAGGATGCACATGTTTGGGGTATAATTGAAAGGAAAAAGGGATAAGGGTAGGTCTAAATCAAAATGACAATCTAAAACCATCATAAGAGTGTGATCAAATGTTCAAAATATGAGAAATAATGTCATTTCAAGAGGAAATTCAAAAACAAGAAAAATAATAGAAATTCCTCTACTAATAAATCATCTAATTATGATGATATAGATAAAAAAAAATTGTACTAATATTGATAGTGATGACTCATGGTTGATTTATATAGGTGCCTCATATCACATGAATCCTCACAAGGAGTGGTTTTCTCATTATAGAGTATATGATGGTGGTAAGATGTTCCTTGGTGATAACAGTTCACATCAGATTTTTAGCAAAGGGAAGTTAATATCACTTGCAAAATCTATCTAAAAACGTGTATAGAAGTAAATGGAATAGTATGTATCCACAAGAATACACATAAGACTTAAGGATTTATCTAGAAATTTTTTTTTTGAGAAAACCCACCACTGAAAGATGTTTTCAGTTATATTCTTCAAAGCCAACCTAAATTCACTACAAGGTCTTAACAAAGTCTCAATCTACAACATAGAACTTCTACAATTGCTCTAAAGTTTTGTACAAACAATGTATAATCCAATACTATCCTTAAAATCTATACAATTAGCCTTCTAGTGTTGGCACCTTCACATGAGATGCTACATATAGATGTATGCATGGGAACACAAATCATCTAATTGTCCAACCAAACTTGAGGAATACCAAAATTCATGCAGCTATAATCTAATCACAACATGATGTCAACATACCACACATATCACCAAGTATGATGTCTCCATGTGAATAACCACCTTGTATAGCCAATATTGCATACTATGAATCAATAGCTATAACTTAAAAAAGCTGGCATATACATTTTTCTAGTAGAGTCATCACTACAAAATCCTCAGTTGCAGTAGTATTTTAAAAAATAACTTCACTTCTGAGTGCTTGTGGTAGCTTGTTCCATCTTCCAAAATATTATCATAACCTTAAATTGTGTTGTATGAACTCTAGCTCTACTACAAGTAATCATGCTTCCAACAAAAACTAATTTCATATGCAATTATGAGTTCTTCTACGTGACTTGCATTTGCTTTCAGAGCACCAAAACAACTTACTTCCACGACATCACTTCATGTAATTCAACATATATGCTATATTTCAATACTTGAAACTCGTGACATTTTACCATTGTATACACCTAAAATGGCAAAGTCAAATTAAATAAATATTTATTATTTATTTTAATTCCTATTCCTCTATCAACTAAATGAATATCCCAATTTATTTAAATGATTAACATTCCTCCAATAATTAAATAAAATCAATTTATTTAATTAAAATCCCTAAATCTTCTAATGTCATCCCTAATTAAATAATTCTAAATTATATAGTCAATCATCATATCCCAAAGTCAAAAGTCCATAATTCCACATCATCTAATCCTTCTCATCCAATCCACCTCATTATGTTGCACATTTAATTCAATATTTTAATATTTGATTATTCTGTTTTCCCTCACTGACATGTCCTGTTATTCCTCCAACCATCCCTATTCACATGGATGTGGTCTCTCCATGTCATCATGGTCAAAGGGACACTTTGTGACACTTGTTCCATAGTCCCTAGAATCTTTCCAACCTCCCTATAAGTACGGTCTCCTTCTTTGACCTTCTCTCCTTGATCTTGGTGAGCCTTGTGACATGTGGCCTCATGTCACCCCTTTCTCCCCACCTTGTCAAGGTGAGAGGAACATCTTCCATATTTCTCTTCCTCATCCCAAACAACCAAATATGAACCGTACACCTCACAAGACCAAGTCTCCACTGTTGAGATCATGACACTTGAAATTGGCCTCTCCTTGGCCTATAAAAGGAACCCTCATTCCCTCATTTCAACAATCCAAGCTTTTGTAAACTTACTCTGCAGAAATTCTACTAGTGTGCCTTTGGCAAAACTCACTCATTTGCATTTGCATAATCCCATTATCATCCAATCATGCAACCATGGCTTCATATCTCCATTATCAATCATCCTATAGTTGCATTGTAGGGTAGTCTTCATTGCATTATCCATCACTTATCCATTCTCCTATTGTCATCTTCAACAGTAAGGAAGTACACACTTCTGAGAGCTCCATTATCATATAAGATCAAGAAGATATAGGCAACAATGAAAGCAGTGAGGTAAATCGATCTACGAAGGTATACTCTTTATTTATTTGTATTTCCATCATTTCCATTGAGTTATTGGATATTTAGTAGTTTAATGCTTGTGTTCATATTTCCATTAACATTTTTGGCACCCACCATGGGGCCTTGCCCCATTTTAACCTCTGTTTGAGTTTTTTGTGAAGCTACTATCGTGACAGGTCATTTCAGTGCATTCACATTCCAGTCCTGCACATTCACAACTTCCTATTGTGTATTCATCTTTCCACGCATTCATCATGTTTCACTGCGCATTTACGTTTTCTGCGCATTCACTGATTAGCCCTGTGTATACATGGATTCTTTCTATGCATTCATGTTCCTACGCAATTATTGAATAGTCATGCACATTCACAGTCTGTTTCTATGCATTTACCTTTTGACAAAAAAGTTGTATTGATTTTTGCAAAGATTTCCGTACTAACTCTTCTTGCAGGTGTAGGAGCTTTTGTTTAGTCATTTAGCTGCATTATATGTTCATCTAGATTTAATTAGGGGGAAGTAATGTGATATCTTCATGTAAATTTTCACCTAGATCTAATTAGGAGGACATAAACTGTATTGTTGCATCACAACTTGCACATAGTCCCAACCTAGGTGGATAAAAACTAAACAAATTTTTCATTTTGCTATCTTGCATTACAATCTCTCATCTAGCTTAAATTAGGGGAAAGTAATTTATTTGATTCTTCAACAACAATCTTCACATAGATTTGTTTAGGGGGATAAAAATTAACCATCTTTTTAAAGTTTTTGCTATCTTGTCAAATGGATTGTGCTTGGTAGAGTAAAACACACTTAGATTTTTTTTAGTTTTTAACTCTAGGAGGATATAGAACTAGTGTACTCTATGATTGAAAATGATGATAGGACTATGCTCTCCCCTTTCTTGGGTGACAAAAATGCCAAACTCATCATTTTATTTGTGTAACCTTTAGAAGAGGCCTGCCCTTTGAATTCCTTCCTTCCAAGTGGGATGACCTCAAGCGATAATGGGCTAAAGCCAAGCCACTTCCAAGTCGCTATAAATAAATTGTGTTTGTGATGAAAGTTACAAACAATGGGTGCTACTGTGATACACTGACAAATGTTTCCCCCAAAACCCTATAGAGCGTAACCTCTGCAAGCTGGGAAGCCTGAGCCTTATCAGAGTGAATTGCCCCACATGTAACCACTCGAACGGATGTTCATACTAAAAAGCGAATTGTTTTAGAAAGCCAAAAACCCCTATTTGTTGACATAGGAGGAAGTCCTCTGATATCATTCAATGTCATACACTCATCTAGTGTGGAGATAGAAAGTTCAACTCTTCGGAGGAACTATAACTTGGTATGCATGAGAAATGAGTGTTGTGGAGGGGAGCTGGTGCTACCAAGTTACTAATTGTCCGTCTTTATGTAAGTGGCTGAAGTAAAATCCAAGCTGGAATTCAAGGAATATTGTCTTTGCCATCCTTAGGATTGTACTTGTTTGTTTTTACATTTATCAAAACTTGTATCAAATAATCATGACAACTTCTTGTTTATTGTGTTTTTTGGCAATAACTTGAGTCAAAAATAGTACTGCAAACTTTAGAGCATCCTAGAAAAATGTGCAAACAAGCCAAGATTGACAAACTAAAATAAAAGGCAAAACTTCTACAATCCTGCACATTTACATTGTATTGCTGTGCATTTACCAAAATCTTGTTGCGCATTTAAATAGTATTTCTATGCATTTACACTGTTCTGCTACGCTTACACAAAACCACACATTTACAACATAGTGCTATGCATATACAACATAGCCCCATGCATGCAGAGCTAGCACAGAGCTATGCATTTGCCCTTTATTCCTGCACATTTGACACTGCGCATTCACAACAGAGAGTTGTTTCGTACATTTTGAGACAAAAATCAAAACCATTTCTAGATACCCTTTTTTCTCTAGTTTATACTTGGAAAATAAGTTCAACGTTACAATCCCATATTCACGCCATTTTCAAACATCACCTTTGCATACCATTGTCTTGCTATCCAAAAAGTCGTCAAACCAAAAACCAAGATTTGCATCAAGGCATAAGTGATACTCTACCAAATTCAAACAAAACCTAGCTAGTTTCATAATAGGATTACAATCATCCTTCACATCGAAACTATACTTATGTATCTTGATAAAAAAAAAAGTCTATATCAATAGCGATGATCATCTATCCCTATTTTGACTACCTTTTAGCTCAAGAGCCCATTGTTTGGACAACATAGAATCAATCTAAAACCTTAGCAAAATCTAGTCTACACATATCTAATTAGGTTCACCTCATATCATATCAAAACCAAAAACATCAAACCAAGTTCACCAAGTCTCACAATCCAACTTCACCCACATCTCAAAATTGCATGGTTCAAACTAGGTCCAAATTGAAACAAAAGCAAAAGATGGCTTCCGAACACAATAGTGGGCACAATTCTAATGAGGAGGAGATTAATTACTCAAGAAGAAATCCTTAAACAACTTCAAGATCCAAAATTTCAAAAGGTAATGGATAGGGTTGTTGCCACAGATCCTCATAAGTATTTTCTCATGCTAGCTCAACAAGGAGCTAAGTTGCCCACAGGTTTTGATGTCTCAAATATAAGAGAGAATAACTCCTCAAATGAAGCTGAGTCTTTGAAAGATGGATCTAAAAATGACAAAGATGCTTCTAAATATGAAAAGGTTAAGGATACACCCAATCCTTTGGACACATTAACCACACAAATCCAAGCCTTGCAAAAATAGTTGGTAGATATCCAAAGTGGGACAACCACAAAACACTACTCCCTTGAGGATATTTCACCCTACCCCTTTGATAAGCCTTTTCTCATGATACCTTTACCCTCAAAGTTTGAGGTTCCAAAATTTGACAAGTATAGAGGAAAAGGTGATCTAAGAGATCATATAAAGGAATTTTGTGTCGCATGCCTAGAAGTCGCACACAATGAAACTTATCTCACGTGACTATTCCTAAGAAGCTTAGGAGAACAAGATATGGAGTGGTTCTCATGCCTACCTCCCGACATCCACACTTTAGATGAGCTAGTGGATAAATTTGTAACACATTTCTCATACAATATAGAAAACAAAATCTCCATGTTGGACCTTTGTAATAACAAGTAAAAGGGAGGAGAATCCTTTGCCTCTTTCCTACAAAGATGGAGGCAACTTGCAAGCGTCTCTACCACATACCAGAGAAACAAATGATAGAAATGTTTGTTCACAACCTAACCACGGAACTGAGTTACCAAATCCAAATACAATGCCCAACTACTTTTAGTAAGATCATTGAAATGGTGTTACTCATTGAGAAAGCCTTCATAACAAAGGGGCAAGTTAAGCTATACAAAGACACCCCTAGTTCTAACAACAATGCGGACAAGTCACGATTTTGGACCAAGAACAAACACATTGTAAATGATGGTGTGGTAGATTCTAAAAATGTGGTGCAAAAATAGTCAAAATTCAATCTATCAAAACCACAAAACAATACTTAAGAAGGGGGTAAATCATAAAACACATAATAACATAAATTGCACATAGAAAATAGAATGATATTTTATTAACATGAGAAAAACATTACATTATAGAAGCTCAAATACAATCAGAGGATGAATCCCCTACAAGCTACAAGACATTACAGCTCCCTCTCTCAAAACTTTAGAATCTTCATCCTTCTGTAATTCCCAAATCAACTAGGGTTTCTAATTTCCCACCTTTCATGACTCTACACCTGCCCCCTTAACTCTACCACCCTAAGGGTTCCCAAAAATGGTTATATATAGCCCTTTTTGGTGACCACCAGTTTAATTTCAAAATTTACATCTCCCTCCAAAAATAGGTCAACTTTGCAGGGCCATAACTTTCGATCCGACAATTGGATTTTCAATTATAATACATTTTCGGAAAGCTCTCGAAAAGACAATGGATTGCAAATAGTAGCGATAGGTAGACTACTTGGGTTTCCCACCAAATTTTGGGCCCATTCAGAGCCTCTAAGTACCTAAAATTTGACTTTGAATATTTCAATAGGCTTTTTGGAATTTGAAATTTTAATATCTCACAAATGACAAATGATATTGAAGTGATTTCTTCACCATTAGCTTCAATTCACCATTCTAGAGGTCTGTGTAAGATTTTGTATCCAACCATGCACAAATGCAAACTTACTAAAAAATAGTAACCCTACCAAATTCAGCACTTATTAGAAAGAAACAACAAATTTTATTATTATTACTAATTTTTTTGGTTGATGCATGATTGCTCTTACACCCTGGATGCTCCTGCATCAGACACCTGGGGTAATTTGAAAAGTGACCCTATCACTTCTTATGTGTTAGAGGGAAATCAAAATGATTAACCTTAATCTCAGATAACCATGATGAATCTTCAATAGGCCTTCCTTTCCATTTCACCAAGTATTCTGTATACTATCTATTTCTTGTACTCTTACCCACACAGCTATCCAGAATGCCCTTTATCTCCTCCTTCTATGAAGTAGATGCTGGGATGTCCCACTGTGTTCCTTTATCAAGTCCCTCATCATGATACTCTGTCAGATCTGAAATGTTGAACACTGGTGAAATATTGATGTCATCAGGCAACTCTGCCTCAAATGCATTTCCTGAATCGTCCTTCTTCAGGATTCTACATGGTCCAAATTTCCTCATCTTCAGCTTATTATATGTACCAACTAGAAATCTTTCCTTTCTCAAGTGAACCATGACTTCATCACCCTCCTGAAACTCCTTATGTCTCCTCTTTTGATCTGCCTTAGCCTTATACTAAGAATTCATCTTAGATATGCTTTCTTACCTCTTCATGCAAATACTTCATGTGCTCAGCAAAATTTTCAGCTTCGGCACTACTCTTCTCCCCCTTATCCATCCTCAATTCGGAAGCAGTTCTTGGGCTACTCCCATACACAACCTCGAATGGAGATTTACCTATGCTCCTATTGACAGAATTGTTGTAAGCAAATTCTGCCTGTGGTAAAATCAAATCCCATCCCTTGGGCTTATCTCCTACTAAGCATTGTAGCAGGTTACCCAAACTCCTATTCACCACTTGTGTCTATCCATCAGTCTGTGGATGGTGTACAAAATTGAACTTCAAATCTGTCTTCAACTTCTTCCACAATGTCCTCTAGAAATAACCAACAAACTTGGTATCTTGATATGAAACTATGCTCTTAGGTAGACCATGTAGTCTCACCACCTCCCTGAAAATAACTCTGCAATATGAATAGCATCATTAGTCTTCTTGCAAGGAATAAAACGAGCGATCTTTGAGAATCTATCCACCTCCACAAAAATGTAATTATGCCCTCTCTATGTCCTTGGTAATCCAAGAACAAAATCCATACTAATATCATCCCATGGCTTCTCTAGTAAAGGTAATGGCTAATATAGCCTTGTATTTTGACTTATTCCTTTTGCCATCTAACACACTCTGCAACTCTGCACAAATTTCCTCACATCTTGCTGCAATTGTGGCTAGTAATAATGTTCACCAACAATAGCAATGGTCTTATCTCAACCAAAGTGTCCAACTAATCCTCCACTATGCTTTTCCTTAATCAGGTTCTCTCTCATGGAACTCCTTAGAATGCACAACTGGCTTCCTCTAAACAACATGCCATCTTGGATTATGTAATCCAACCATTTTGTCCTGTCCAAAGTAACAGGTTCCAGACAAGATTTCCAAGCCTCTACAAAATCTAGATCTTCAGGACACAAACTTTTGAGTTCATCAAACCCGACAACCTCTATCTTCATTTCTATTAAAAAATTTTGCCTTTTGCTCAAGGCATATGCAACCTTGTTGGACTTCCCACTCCTGTGCTTCAAAACAAAAGTATAACTCTGCAAAAACTCAACCCATTTTAAGTGCCTTTGATTTAACTTTCCTTGACTATTAAGATATTGTAAAGCCTCATGATCAGTATATAAAACAAACTCTTTTAGAAAAATATAATGTCTCCATTTCTTCAAAGCCTAGACTATTGCATAAAACTCTTGATCATAAACAAAATACTTTTTCTTGGCATCATTAATCTTCTCACTAAAATAGGCAATGGGCTTACCTTCTTGACCTAGACCAGCTCCTATACCACTACCACTAGCATCACAATCTACCTGAAATACCTTATTGAAATCTGGAAGTGCCAACACAGGTTGTTCTATGACTTTCTGCTTCAGTGTATCAAAGCTCTTGTCTGCTCCTTTAGTCCATCTAAACTCTTTTCTATCCCCTCTCATTGTCTTAGTTAGGGGTGCACAAATGTTACTAAAATTCCTGATAAACTTTCTGTAAAAACTTGCCAAACCATGAAAAGATCTTGCCTCGAAAGCACTCCTTGGTGTAGGCCATTCAATGATAGCCCTCACCTTCTCTGAGTCCATCTTAAGACCTTCCTCTTAGACAACAAATCCTAGGTATACCAACTCCTTCTTTGCAAAACTACATTTCTTCAGATTGATCAACAACTTCACCTCCCTTAGCTTCTCTAAAACTCTTCTGATATGCATCAAATGCTCATCCCAAGTCTTACTGAAAATCAAAATGTCATCTAAATAAACAATAACAAAACTTCCCAAAAATTCCTTCCGTACCTTGTTCATGAGCCGCATGAATGTGCTCGGTGCATTGGTTAGCCCAAATGGCATGACTAACCACTCATACAAACCCTCCTTTGTCTTGAAGGCTATCTTCCATTCATCTCCTTCTCTGATTTGAATCTGGTGATACCCACTCTTCAGATCAATCTTCGTGAAGTACTTTGCTCCACTCAAACAATCCATTATATCATCCATTCTCAGCAAGGGAAATCTATACTTGATTGTGATCTTGTTGATGGCTCGGTAATCTGTACACATCCTCCACTCTCCATCTTTCTTTGGTGCTAGTACTGCAGGTACTGCACATGGACTTAGGCTCTCCCTTATCAGTCGCTTCCTTAACAGCTCGTGAACTTGTCAGTTCGACTCTTCATTCTATGCTGGAGTCATTCTGTGGGATGCCTTATTTGGGAAACTAGCTCCTAGTATCAAATCCATTTGATGACTTATCTTCCCCACTGGTGGTAAACCTTTTGGTACATTATCAGAGATAATATCTTGAAATTCTTCCAACATTTCTGAGAATTCTGCTAGTACATCTTCACATTTCTCTTGACTAATCTTAGGAATCAATGCAAAGTAATGACACTCATGCTTCATACCCTTCAAAAACTTTCTACCATCTACCAAGCAAATTCAGGTAGTACTACATACCTTTTCTTCCACCTCTTTCAAGGGCTTCAACTTATGACAGACTCCATCCTTTCTTAGGGAGTATGCGTTTGCATGGCCATCATGGACAGTGCTCCTATCATACTGCCACGGCCTCCCCAATAACATATGACATGCATCCATCGGTATGATGTCACATAGCACCTCATCATGGTAGTCACCAATCTTGAACTTCATTGAACACTGTTCATTGACCAAAGCTCTATGGTCCTTCTATAACCATGCAATCCGGTATAGATGCAGATGCTTTCTTCTTGTCAACTTCAAATTGTCAACCATCTCCTCTGAAACAAGATTATCAGTGCTTCCACTGTCAATAATAATATCACAACACTTACCTTCACATTTGCACCTTGTGCAGAATAAACTCTTCCTCTGATTGGGTTCTTTCTCCTAATTCAACAAAGTTCTTCTGACAACTAGGGTTTCTCCCCTTTCTGCATCTTCGGAGTGCTCAGACCGTGCATCTTCATCCACATGTGCAACTCGTGCATTACCTTCAGGTCTTCTATTCATCCTTCCTTGATGTTGTGGACACTTGTATGCTCGATGTCCTTCTTCTCCACATTGGAAACATGTTCCTCTAAAACCTCCTCTTCCCGGTCCTTGCCCAGGTCTACCTCTTCCTCTTCCTCTTTGCTCACCATTATTCTAGTAACGAGGGCAATAGGTATTATCTCCTGTCTAATTTTGACTGGTTCCAACTTCTTCACTTTTCTTTGGACCTTCATTTCAGCCTCCATAGGGTCTTCCACCAATCCTTCCGCCTTGACCTCTTCCCCTTTGCTTGCTTTCAAATCTCTTATTCAGCTTCTCTTCCACTGTTAGGGAAAACTAGTACGCATCTTCTATGGTGGTCATTCTGACCAAGCTCAACTCTTCTTGAATACTTGGCCTCAACCCATTAATGTAACGGGCCACCTTCTCCTTGTTGGCCTCTCCATGGCCTATCCTGATAGTGATCTTATAAAAATATTTTGTATACTCCTTAATAGACTTGTTACCTTGCTTCAATCCTTGCAGCTTCTTCAGCAACTCGATCTCATAGTCCACAGGACTGAACTGCTTCTTCAATTTCTCCAGCATCCAATCCCATCTGGTAATGTTTGCTTTTCCTCTTCTATTTCTCTCTAACTGGACCTCCTTCCACCAAGTACTGGGGTGGCCCTTGAACTTTGTCTTTACAAGCTTGACTCATTCAGGGTTTTCCACATCTTCATACTTAAAATACTCCTCCATGTCATTGATCCAATCAATAAGTTGTTCCGGATTCAAATCTCCATAATAGGTAGAAACTTCGATCCTTGGCCTCTTTCTGATCTTTGAAATGGCCCTCAACAACCTAACTTCTACAGGATCTCCCATAGCTTCTTGTTCTTCCTCAGATAGCTCTTCTTCAGTTTCATCTTCGCTTTCCTCTCTCCTTCTCGGCTTGAACCCTCTTCATAGCTCCTCTTGGAATGCATCGATTTGTCTTTGGAGGGCTCTAAAGCCCTCTTCCATCAAAGCATTCCTCCCACCATGGTTTCTTCGTGGAGGCATCTTGATCTATGCAGCAAACCCACAACCTCAAGTCCTAGTGCAAATAGCCTCACGGTCGGTGATCTGTCTACACACTCAGGAACCCTCACTCTGATACCACTTGATGAAGGGGGTAAATCATAAAACACACTAACATAAATTGCACATAGAAAATAGAATGATATTTTATTAATATGGGAAAAATATTACATTACATAAGCTCAAATACAATCAGAGGATGAATCCCCTACAGACTGGAACACATTACAGCTCCCTCTCTCAAAACTCTAGAATCTTCAGCCTTCTGTAATTCCCAAATCAATTAGGGTTTCTAATTTCCCACCTTTCTTGACTCTTCACCTGCCCCCTTAACTCTACTAGCCTAAGGGTTCCCAAAAATGGTTATATATAGCCCATTTTGGCGACCACTAGCTTAATTTTGAAATTTGCATCTCCCTCCAAAAATAGGTCAACTTTGTGGGGCCATAACTTTCGATCCGACTATTGGATTTTCAATAATAATACCTTTTCAGAAAGCTCTCGAAAAGATGATGGAGCGAAAGTAGTACCGATAGCTAGACTACTTGGGTTTCCCGCCAAATTTTCGGCCCATCTAGAGCCTCTAAGTGCCTCAAATTTGACTTTGAATATTTCAATAGGATTTTTGGAATTTGAAATTTTAATATCTCACAAATAACAAATGATATTGAAGTGATTTCTTCACCATTAGCTTCAATTCACCATTCTGGAGGTTCGTGTAAGACTTTGTATCCAACCATGCACAAATGCAAACTTACTAAAAAATAGTAACCATGCCAAATTTAGTGCTTATTGGAAAGAAACAACACATTTTATTATTATAATTATTATTTTTGGTTGATGCAAGATTGCTCTTACACCCTGGATGCTCCTGCATCAGACACCCGGGGTAATTTGAAAAGTGACCCTGTCACTTCGCATGTGTTAGAGGGAAACCAAAATGATTAACCTCAGTCTTAGATAACCATGATGAATCTTTAGCAAGCCTTCCTTTCCATTTCACCAAGTATTTTATATGTTGTTTGTTTCTTGTTCTCTTACCCACACAGCTATCCAAAATGCCCTCTATCTCCTCCATCTTTGAAGTAGATGCTGGGATGTCCCACTGTGTTCGTTTATCAAGTCCATCATCATGATACTCTGTCAGATTTGAAATGTTGAACACTAGTGATATATTGATGTCATCAGGCAACTCTACCTCAAATGCATTTCCTGAATTGTACTTCTTCAAGATTCTATATGGTCCAAATTTCCTCATCTTCAACTTATTATATGTACCAACTAGAAATCTTTCTTTTCTCAAGTGAACCATGACTTCATCACCCTCCTGAAACTCCTTATGTCTCCTCTTTTGATCTACCTTAGCCTTATACTGAGAATTCATCTTATCGATATGCTTTCTTACCTCTTCGTTCAAATACTTCATGTGCTCAGCAAAATTTTCAGCTTCGGCACTACTCTTCTCCCCCTTATCCATCCTTCTCAATTCAGAAACAGTTTTTTGGCTACTCCCATACACAACCTGGATTGGAGATTTACCTGTGCTCCTATTGACAAAATTGTTGTAAGAAATTTATGCCTGTGGTAAAATCAAATCCCATCCCTTAGGCTTATCTCCTACTAAGCATCGTAGCAAGTTACCCAAACTCCTATTCACCACTTCTGTCTGTCCATCAGTATGTGGATGGTGTGCAGAACTGAACTTCAAATCTGTCTTCAACTTCTTCCACTGTCCTCCAGAAATAACAAACAAACTTGGTATCTCGATCTAAAACTATGCTCTTAGGTAGACCATGTAGTTTCACCACCTTCCTGAAAAATAACTTTGCAATATGAATAGCATCATTAGTCTTCTTGCAAGGAATAAAATGGGCCATCTTTGAGAATCTATCCACCACCACAAAAATTGAATCATGCCCTCTTTGTATCCTTGGTAATCCAAGAACAAAATCCATAGTAATATCATCCCATGGCTTCTCTGGTATAGGTAATGGCTGATATAGCCCTGTATTCTGACTTGTTCCTTTTGCCATCTGACACACTCTGCAACTCTGCACAAATTTCATCACGTCTTGCTGCAATTGTGGCTAGTAATAATGTTCACCAACAATAGCAATGGTCTTATCTCGACCAAAGTGTCCAGCTAATCCTCCACTATGCTTCTCCTTAATAAGGTTCTCTCTCATGGAACTTCTCAGAATGCACAACTAGCTTCCTCTAAACAACATGCCATCTTAGATTATGTAATCCAACCATTTTGTCCTGTCCAAAGTAATAGGTTCCAAACAAGATTTCTAAGCCTCTGCAAAATCTAGATCTTCAGGATACAAAATTTTGAGTTCATCAAACCCAACAACCTCTATCTTCATTTCTGTCAAAAAATTTCACCTTCTGCTCAAGGCATCTACAACCCTGTTGGACTTCCCACTCCTGTGCTTCAAAACAAAAGTATAACTCTGCAAAAAATCAACCCATTTTAAGTGCCTTTGATTTAACTTTCCTTGACTATTAAGATATTGTAAAGCCTGATGATCAATATATAAAACAAACTCTTTTGAAAACAAATAATGTCTCCATTTCTTCAAAGCCTGGACTATTGCATAAAAATCTTAATCATAAACATAATACTTTTTCTTGGCATCATTAATCTTCTCACTAAAATAGGCAATGGGCTTACCTTCTTGACTTAGACCAGCTCCTATACCACTACCACTAGCATCACAATCTACCTGAAATACTTTATTGAAATCTGGAAGTGCCAACACAGGTTGTTCTACGACTTTCTGCTTCAATGTATCAAAGCTCTTGTCTGCTCCTTTAGTCCATCTAAACTCTTTTCTATCCCCTCTCATTATCTTTGTTAGGGGTGCACAAATGCTACTAAAATTCCTGATAAACTTTCTATAAAAACTTGCCAAACCATGAAAGGATCTTACCTCGAAAGCACTCCTTGGCATAGGCCATTCAATGATAGCCCTCACCTTCTCTGGGTCCATCTTAAGACCTTCCTCTGAGACAACAAATCCTAAGTATACCAACTCCTTCTTTGCAAAACTACATTTCTTTAGATTGATCAACAACTTCTCCTCCCTCAGCTTCTCTAAAACTCTTCTGATATGCATCAAATGCTCATCCCAAGTCTTATTGAAAATCAAAATGTCATCTAAATAAACAATAAGAAAACTTCCCAAAAATTCCTTCAGTACCACATTCATGAGCCGTATGAATGTGCTCGGTGCATTGGTTAGCCCAAATGGCATGACTAACCACTCATACAAACCCTCCTTTGTCTTGAAGGCTGTCTTCCATTCATCTCCTTCTCTGATTCGAATTTGGTGATACCCACTCTTTAAATCAATCTTCATGAAGTACTTAGCTCCACTCAAACAATCCATTATGTCATCTTCTCGGCAATGGAAATCTGTACTTGATTGTGATCTTGTTGAAGGCTCAGGAATCTGTACACATCCTCCACTCTCCATCTTTGTTTGGTGCTAGTACTGCAGGTACCGCACATGGACTTAGGCTCTCCCTTATCAATCCCTTCCTTAACAACTCGTGAACTTGTCTGTTCAACTCTTCATTCTCTGTTGGAGTCATTCTGTGGGATGCCTTATTTGGCAAACTAGCTCCTTGTATCAAATCTATTTGATGACTTATCTGCCTCACTGGTGGTAAACCTTTTGGTACATTATCAGAGACAATATCTTGAAATTCTTCCAACATTTCTGAGAATTTTGCTGGTACGTCTTCACATTTCTCTTGACTAATCTTAGGAATCAATGCAAAGCAATGACACTCATGCTTCATACCCTCCAAAAACTTTCTACCATCTACCAAGCAAATTCTGACAGTACTACATACCTTTTCTTCCACCTCTTTCAAGGGCTTCAACTTATGACAAAGTTCATCCTTTGTTAGGGAGTATGCATTTGCACAGCCATCATGGACAGCACTCGTATCATTCTACCAAGGCCTCCCCAATACCATATGACATGCATCCATCGGTATGATGTCACATAGCACCTCATCATGGTAGTCACCAATCTTGAACTTCACTAAACACTGTTCATTGACCAAAGCTCTATGGTCCTTCTGCAACCATGCAATCCGGTATAGATGTGGATGCTTTCTTCTTGTCAACTTCAACTTGTCAACCATCTCCTCTGAAACAAGATTATCAGTGCTTCCACTGTCAATAATAATATCACAACACTTACCTTCACATTTGCACCTTGTGCGGATTAAACTCTTCCTTTGATTGGGTTCTTTCTCCTCATTCAACAAAGTTCTTTTGACAACTAGGGTTTCTCCCATTTCTGCATCTTCGGACTGTTCAGACTGTGCATCTTCATCCACATGTGCAACTCATGCATTACCTTCAGGTCTTCTATTCATCCTTCCTTGATGTTGCGGACACTCGTATGCTCGATGCCCTTCTTCTCCACATTGGAAACATATTCCTCTGAAACCTCCTCTTCCAGGTCCTTTCCCAGGTCTACCTCTTCGTCTTCCTCTTTGCTCACCATTATTCTAGTCACAAGGGTAGTAGGTATTATCTCCTCTCTGAGTTCTACTAGTTCCAGCTTCTTCATTTTTCTTTGGATCTTCATTTCGGCCTCCATAGGGTCTTCCACCAGTCCTTCCACCTTAACCTCTTCCCCTTTGCTTGCTTTCAAATCTCTTATTCAGATTTTCTTCTTCCTTTAGGGAAAACTTGTATGCATCTTCTATGGTGGTCATTCTGACCAGGCTCAACTCTTCTTGAAAACTTGGCCTCAACCCATTAATGTAATTGGCCACCTTCTCCTTGTTGGCCTCTCCATGACCTATCCTGATAGTGATCTTATAAAAATCTTCTGTATACTCCTTAACAGACTTGTTACCTTGCTTCAATCCTTGCAGCTTCTTCAGCAACTCCATCTCATAGTCCACAAGAATGAACTGCTTCTTCAATTTCCCCATCATCTGATCCCATCTGGTAATCTTTGCTTTTCCTCTTCTATTTCTCTAACTGAACCTCCTTCCAACAAATACTGGTGTGGCCCTTCAACTTTGTCTTTGCAAACTTGACCCGTTCAGGGTCTTCCACATCTTCATACTCAAAATACTCCTCCATGTCACTTCTCATGTGTTAGAGGGAAACTAAAACAATTAACCTCAGTCTCAGATAACCATGATGAATCTTCAGCAGGCCTTCCTTTCCATTTCAGCAAGTATTCTGGTTGTCTGTTTCTTGTACTCTTACCCACACGGCTATCCAGAATGCCCTCTATCTCCTCCTTCTCTGAAGTAGATGCTAGGATGTCCCGCTCTATTCCTTTATCAAGTCCATCATCATGATACTCTGTCAGATCTGAAATGTTGAACACTAGTGAAATATTGACGTCATCAGGCAACTCTACCTCAAATGCATTTCCTGAATCGTGTTTCTTCAGTATTCTACATGGTCCAAATTTCCTCATCTTCAGCTTATTATATGTACCAACTAGAAATCTTTCTTTTCTCAAGTGAACCATGACTTCATCACCCTCCTGAAACTCCTTATGTCTCCTCTTCTGATATGCCTTAGCCTTATACTAAGAATTCATCTTATGGATACACTTTCTTACCTCTTCGTGCAAATTCTTCATATGCTCAGCAAAATTTTCAACTTCGGCACTACTCTTCTCCCCCTTATCCATCCTCCTCAATTCGGAAGCAGTTCTTGGGCTACTCCCATACACAACCTGGAATGGAGATTTACTTGTGCTCCTATTGACAGAATTGTTGTAAGTAAATTCTGCCTGTGGTAAAATCAAATCCCATCCCTTGGGCTTATCTCCTACTAAGCATTGTAGTAGGTTACACAAACTCCTATTCACCACTTCTGTCTGTCCATCAGTCTGTGGATGGTGTGCAGAATTGAACTTCAAATCTATCTTCAACTTCTTGCACAATGTCCTCCAGAAATAACCAACAAATGTGGTATCTCAATCTAAAACTATGCTCTTAGGTAGACCATGTAGTCTCACCACCTCCCTGAAAAATAACTCTGCAATATGAATAGCATCATTAGTCTTCTTGTAAGGAATAAAATGGGCCATCTTTGAGAATCTATCCACCACCACAAAAATGGAATCATGCCCTCTCTGTATCGTTGGTAATCCAAGAATAAAATCCATACTAATATCATCCCATGGCTTCTCTGGTATAGGTAATGGCTGATATAGCCATGTATCCTAACTTGTTCCTTTTGCCATCTAACACACTCTACAACTCTGCACAAATTTTCTCACATCTTGCTGCAATTGTGGCCAGTAATAATGTTCACCAACAATAGCAATGGTCTTATCTCGACCAAAGTGTCTAGCTAATCCTCCACTATGCTTCTCCTTAATCAGGTTCTCTCTCATGGAACTCCTTAGAATGTACAACTAGCTTCCTCTAAACAACATGCCATCTTGGATTATGTAATCCAACTATTTTTTCCTATCCAAAGTAATAGGTTCCAAACAAGATTTCCAAGCCTCTGCAAAATCTAGATCTTTAGGATACAAACTTTTGAGTTCATCAAACCTAACAACCTCTATCTTCATTTCTGTCAACAAATTTTGCCTCCTGCTCAAGGCATCTGCAACCATGTTGGACTTCCCACTCCTGTGCTTCAAAACAAAAGTATAACTCTGGAAAAACTCAACGCATTTTAAGTGCCTTTGATTTAACTTTCCTTGACTATTAAGATATTGTAAAGCCTGATGATCAGTATATAAAACAAACTCTTTTGGCAAAAAATAATGTCTCCATTTCTTCAAAGCTTGGACTATTGCATAAAACTCTTGATCATGAACATAATACTTTTTCTTGGCATCATTAAGCTTCTCACCAAAATAGGCAATGGGCTTACCTTCTTGACTTAGAATAGCTCCTATACCACTACCATTAGTATCAAAATCTACCTGAAATACCTTATTGAAATCTGGAAGTGCCAACATAGGTTGTTCTATGACTTTCTACTTCAATGTATCAAAACTCTTGTCTGCTCCTTTATTCCATCTAAACTCTTTTCTATCCCCTCTCATTGTCTTAGTTAGGGGTGCACATATGCTACTAAAATTCCTAATAATCTTTCTGTAAAAACTTGCCAAACCATGAAAAGATCTTACCTCAAAAGCACTCCTTGGCATAGGCCATTTAATGATAGCCCTCACCTTCTCTGGTTCCATCTTAAGGCCTTCCTCTAAAACAACAAATTCTAGGTATACCAACTCCTTCTTTGCAAAACTACTTTCTTCAGATTGATCAACAACTTCTCCTCCCTCAGCTTCTCTAAAACTCTTCAGATATGCATCAAATGCTCATCCCGAGTCTTACTAAAAATCAAAATGTCATCTAAATAAACAATAACAAAACTTCCCAAAAATTCCTTCAGTACCTCGTTCATGAGCTGCATAAATGTGCTCGGTGCATTGGTTAACCCAAATGGCATGACTAACCACTCATACAAACCCTCCTTTTTCTTGAAGGCTGTCTTCCATTCATCTCCTTCTCTGATTCGAATCTGGTGATACCCACTCTTCAGATCAATCTTCGTGAAGTACTTGGCTCCACTCAAGCAATCCATTATGTCATCCATTCTCGGCAATGGAAATCTATACTTGATTGTGATCTTGTTGATGGCTCGGCAATCTGTACACATCCTCCACTCTCCATCTTTATTTCGTGCTAGTACTATAGGTACCGCACATGGACTTAGGCTCTCCCTTATTAGACCCTTCCTTAACAGCTCGTGAACTTGTCTGTTCAACTCTTCAATCTCTATTGGAGTCATTCTGTGGGCTGCCTTATTTGACAAACTAGCTCCTGGTATCAAATTTGTTTCATGACTTATCTTCCTCACTAGTGGTAAACCTTCTGGTACACTATCAGAGACAATATCTTGAAATTCTTCCAACATTTCTAAGACTTCTGCTAGTACATCTTCACATTTCTCTTGACTAATCTTAGGAATCAATGCAAAGTAATGACGCTCATGCTTCATAACCTCAAAAGACTTTCTACTATCTACCAAACAAATTCTAGTAGTACTACATACCTTTTCTTCCACCTCTTTCAAGGGCTTTAACTTATGACGGATTCCATCCTTTGTTAGGGAGTATGCGTTTGCATGGCCATCATGGACGGCATTCCTATCATACTACCACGGCCTCCCCAATAACATATGACATGCATCCATTGGTATGATGTCACACAGCACATCATCATGATAGTCACCAATCTTGAACTTCACTAAACACTATTCATTGACCAAAGCTCTATCGTCCTTCTGCAACCATGCAATCCAGTATGGTTGCAAATGCTTTCTTCTTGTCAACTTCAACTTGTGAACCATCTCCTCTGAAACAAGATTATCAGCACTTCCCCTGTCAATAATAATATCACAACACTTATCTTCACATTTACACCTTGTGTGGAATAAACTCTTCCTCTGATTGGGTTCTTTCTCCTCATTCAACAAAGTTCTTCTGACAACTAGGGTTTCTCCCCTTTCTGTATCTTTGGAGCACTCAGACTGTGCATCTTCATCCACATGTGCAACTCGTGCATTACCTTCAGGTCTTCTATTCATCCTTCCTTGATGTTGTGGACACTCGTATGATTGATGGCCTTCTTCTCCACATTGGAAACATGTTCCTCTGAAACCTCCTCTTCCAGGTCCTTGCCCAGGTCTACCTCTTCCTCTTCCTCTTTGCTCACCATTATTCTGGTCACGAGGGTGGTAGGTATTATCTCCTCTCTGATTTCGACTAGTTCCATCTTCTTCACTTTTCTTTGGATCTTCATTTTGGCCTCCATAGGGTCTTCCCCCAGTCCTTCTGCCTTGACCTCTTCCCCTTTTCTTGCTTTCAAATCTCTTATTCATCTTCTCTTCTACCTTCAAGGAAAACTGGTACGCATCTTCTATGGTGGTCATTCTGACCAGGCTCAACTCTTCTTGAATACTTGGCCTGAACCCATTAATGTACTAGGCCACCTTCTCCTTGTTGGCCTTGCCATGGCCTGTCTTGATAGTGATCTTATAAAAATCTTCTATATACTCCTTAACAGACTTGTTACCTTGCTTCAATCCTTGCAGCTTCTTCAGCAACTCCATCTCATAGTCCACAGGAATGAACTGCTTCTTCAATTTCTCCACCATCCGATCCCATCTGGTAATACTTGCTTTTCCTCTTCTATTTCTCTCTAACTGGACCTCCTTCCACCAAATACTAGTGTGGCCCTTCAACTTTGTCTTTGCAAACTTGACTCGTTCAGAGTCTTCCACATCTTCATACTCAAAATACTCCTCCATGTCATTGATCCAATCAATAAGTTGTTCCAGATTCAAATCTCCAGAATATGTAGAAACTTCGATCCTGGGCCTCTTTGAAATGGCCCTCAACAACTTAACTTCTGCAAGATCTCCTGCAGCTTCTTGTTCTTCCTCAGATAGCTCTTCTTCAGCTTCATCTTCGCTTTCCTCTCTCCTCGGCTCGAACCCTCTTCGTAGCTCCTCTTGCAATGCATCGATTTGTCTTTGCAAGGCTCTAAAAGCCTGTTCCATCAAAGCATTCCTCCCGCCATGGTTTCTTCGTGGAGGCATCTTGATCTATGCAGCAAACCCACAACCTTAGGTCCTGGTGCAAACTGCCTCACGATCGGCGATCTGTCTACACACTCAGGAACCCTCGCTCTGATACCACTTGATGAATGGGGTAAATCATAAAACACACAATAACAGAAATTGCACACATAAAATAGAAAGATATTTTATTAATATGGAAAAAACATTACATTATAGAAGCTCAAATATAATCAGAGAATGAATCCCCTATAGGCTGCAACACATTACAACTCCCTCTCTTAAAACTTTGGAATCTTCAGCCTTCTATAATTCCCAAATCAACTAGGGTTTGTAATTTCCCACCTTTCTTAACTCTACACCTACCCCCTTAACTCTACCACTCTAAGGGTTCCCAAAAATAGTTATATATAGCCGTTTTTGGTGACCACCAGCTTAATTTTGAAATTTGCATCTCCCTCCAAAAATAGGTCAACTTCGCAGGGCCATAACTTTCGATCCAGCAGTTGGATTTTCAATTATAATACATTTTTAGAAAGCTCTCGAAAAGATGATGGAGAACATGTAGTACCGATAGCTAGTCTACTTGTGTTTGCCACCAAATTTTGGGCCTATTTGGAGCCTCTAAGTGCCTCAAATTTGACTTTGAATATTTCAATATGATTTTTAGAATTTGAAATTTTAATATCTCACAAATGACAAATGATATTGAAGTGATTTCTTCACCGTTAGCTTCAATTCACCATTCTCAAGGTCTATGTAAGATTTTGTATTCAACCGTGCACAAAGGCAAACTTACTAAAAAATAGTAACCCTGCCAAATTTAGCGCTTATTGGAAAGAAACAACACATTTTTTTTTTATTATTATTATTATTATTTGGTTGATGTAAGATTGCTCTTACACCCTGGATGCTCCTGCATCAGACACTTGGGGTAATTTGAAAAGTGACCCTGTCACTTCTCATGTCTTACAGGGAAACCAAAATGATTAACCTCAGTCTTAGATAACCATGATGAATCTTCAGCAGGCCTTCCTTTCCATTTCACCAAGTATTCTATATGCTGTCTGTTTCTTGTACTCTTACCCACACGGCTATTCGGAATGCCCTCTATCTCCTCCTTCTCTAAAGTAGATGCTGGGATGTCCCACTATGTTCCTTTATCAAGTCCATCATCATGATACTCTGTCAAATCTAAAATGTTGAACACTGGTGAAATATTGATGTCATCAGGCAACTCTACCTCAAATGCATTTCCTGAATTATGCTTCTTCAGGATTCTACATGGTCCAAATTTTCTCATCTTCAGCTTATTATACGTACCAACTAGAAATCTTTCTTTTCTCAAGTGAACCATGACTTCATCACCCTCCTGAAACTCATTATGTCTCCTGTTCTGATCTGCCTTAGCCTTATACTGAGAATTCATCTTATGGATATGCTTTCTTACCTCTTCATGCAAATTCTTCATGTGCTAAGCAAAATTTTCAGCTTTGGCACTACTCTTCTCCCCCTTATCCATTCTCCTCAATTCAGAAGTAGTTCTTGGGCTACTCCCATACACAACCTTGAATGGAGATTTACCTGTGCTCCTATTGATAGAATTTTTGTAAGCAAATTCTGCCTGTGGTAAAATCAAATCCCATCCCTTGGGCTTATCTCCTAATAAGCATCGTAGTAGGTTACCCAAACTCCTATTCACCACTTCTGTCTATCCATTAGTCTGTGGATGGTGTGCAGAACTGAACTTCAAATCTGTCTTCAACTTCTTCCACAATGTCCTCCAGAAATAACCAACAAACTTGGTATCTCTATCTGAAACTATGCTCTTAGGTAGACCATGTAGTCTCACCACCTCCTTGAAAAATAACTCTGCAATATGAATAGCATCATTAGTCTTCTTGCAAGGAATAAAATGGGCCATCTTTGAGAATCTATCCACCACCACAAAAATGGAATCGTGCCCTCTATGTGTCCTTGGTAATCCAAGAATAAAATCCATACTAATATCATCCCATGGCTTCTCTGGTATAGGTAGTGGCTGATATAGCCCTATATTCTGACTTGTTCCTTTTGCCATCTGACACACTCTGCAACTCTGCACAAATTTCCTCACATCTTGCTGCAATTGTGGCCAGTAATAATGTTCACCAACAATAGCAATGGTCTTATCTCGACCAAAATGTCCAGCTAATCCTCCACTATGCCTCTCCTTAATCAGATTCTCTCTCATGGAACTCCTCGGAATGCACAACTAGCTTCCTCTAAACAACATGCCATCTTAGATTATGTAATCCAACCATTTTGTCATGTCTAAAGTAACAGGTTCCAAACAAGCTTTCCAAGCCTCTACAAAATCTAGATCTTCAGGATACAAACTTTTGAGTTCATCAAACCCAACAACCTCTATCTTCATTTCTATCAACAAATTTCGCCTTCTGCTCAAGGCATCTGCAACCTTGTTGGACTTCCCACTCCTGTGCTTCAAAACAAAAGTATAACTCTGCAAAAACTCAACCCATTTTAAGTGCCTTTCATTTAACTTTGGCTGACTATTAGGATACTGTAAAGCCTAATGATCATTGTATAAAACAAACTCTTTTGGCAACAAATAATGTCTCCATTTCTTCAAAGCCTGGACTATTGCATAAAACTCTTGATCATAAACAAAATACTTTTTCTTGGCATCATTAAGCTTCTCACTAAAATAGGCAATGGGCTTACCTTCTTGACTTAGAACAACTCCTATACCACTAGCACTAGCATCACAATCTACCTAAAATACCTTATTGAAATCTGGAAGTGCCAACACAGGTTGTTCTACAACTTTCTGCTTCAATGTATCAAAGCTCTCGTCTGCTCCTTTAGTCCATCTAAACTCTTTTCTATCCCCTCTCATTGTCTTAATTAGGGGTGCACAAATGCTACTAAAATTCCTGATAAACTTTCTGTAAAAACTTGCCAAACCATGAAAAGATCTTACCTTGAAAGCACTCCTTGGCGTAGGCTATTCAATAATAGCCCTCACCTTTTCTGGGTCCATCTTAAGACCTTCCTCTGAGACAACAAATCCCAAGTATACCAATTCCTTCTTTGCAAAACTTCCCAAAAATTCCTTTAGTACCTCGTTCATAAGCCGCATGAATGTGGTTGGTGCATTGGTTAGCCCAAATGGCATGACTAACCACTCATACAAACCCTCCTTTGTCTTGAAGGCTATCTTCCATTCATCTCCTTCTCTGATTCGAATCTGGTGATACCCACTCTTCATATTAATCTTCGTGAAGCACTTGGCTCCACTCAAACAATCTATTATGTCATCCATTCTCGGCAATGGAAATCTGTACTTGATTATGATCTTGTTGATGGCTCAGGAATCTGTACACATCCTCCACTCTCCATCTTTCTTTGGTGCTAGTACTACAGGTACCGCACATGGACTTAGGCTCTACCTTATCAGTCCCTTCCTTAACAGCTCGTGAACTTGTCTGTTCAACTCTTTATTCTCTGCTGGAGTCATTCTGTGGGCTACCTTATTTGGAAAACTAGCTCCTAGTATCAAATCCATTTGATGACTTATCTTCCCCACTGGTGGTAAATCTTTTGGTACATTATCAAAGACAATATCTTGAAATTCTTCCAACATTTCTGAGATTTCTGCTGGTAAATCTTCACATTTCTCTTGACTAATTTTAGGAATCAATGCAAAGCAATGATGTTCATGCTTCATACCGTCCAAAAACTTTCTACCATTTACCAAGTAAATTCTAGCAGTACTACATACCTTTTCTTCCACCTCTTTCAAGGGCTTCAACTTATGACGCACTCCATCCTTTGTTAGGGAGTATGCGTTTGCACGACCATCATGGATAGTGCTCCTATTATATTGCCATGGCCTCGCCAATAACATATGACATGCATCCATTAGTATGATGTCATACAGCACCTCATCATGGTAGTCACCAATCTTGAACTTCACTAAACACTGTCCATTGACCAAAGCTCTATGGTCCTTCTACAACCATGCAATCCAGTATGGATGCGGATGCTTTCTTCTTGTCAACTTCCACTTGTCAACCATCTCCTCTAAAACAAGATTATCAGTGCTTCGATTGTCACACTTACCTTCACATTTACACCTTGTGCGGAATAAACTCTTCCTCTGATTGGGTTCTTTCTCCACATTCAACAAAGTTCTTCTGACAACTAGGGTTTCTCCCCTTTCTGCATCTTCGGAGCACTCAAACTGTGCATCTTCATCCACATGTGCAACTTGTTCATTACCTTCAGGTTTTCTATTCATCCTTCCTTGATGTTGCAGACACTCATATGCTTGATGCCCTTCTTCTCCATATTGGAAACATGTTCCTCTGAAACCTCCTCTTCTAGGTCCTTGCCCAAGTCTACCTCTTCCTCTTCCTCTTTGCTCACCATTATTCTGGTCATGAGGGCGGTAGTTATTATCTCCTCTCTGATTTTGACTGGTTCCAGCTTCTTCACTTTTCTTTGGATCTTCACTTCGGCCTCCATAGGGTCTTCCACCAGTCCTTCCACCTTGACCTCTTCCCCTTTGCTTGCTTTCAAATCTCTTATTCAGCTTCTCTTCCACCTTCAGGGAAAACCGGTACACATCTTCTATGGTGGTCATTCTGACCAGGCTCAACTCTTCTTGAATACTTGGCCTCAACCCATTAATGTAACAGGCCACCTTCTCCTTGTTGGCCTATCCTGATAGTGATCTTATAAAAATCTTCTGTATACTCCTTAATAGACTTGTTACCTTGGTTCAATCCTTGCAGGTTCTTGAGCAACTCCATCTCATAGTCCACAGGAATGAACTGCTTGTTCAATTTCTCCACCATCCGATCCCATCTAGTAATCTTTGCTTTTCCTCTTCTATTTCTCTCTAACTGGACCTCCTTCCAGCAAATACTGGTATGGCTCTTCAACTTTGTCTTTACAAACTTGACCCATTCAGGGTCTTCCACATCTTCATACTCAAAATACTCCTTCATGTCATTGATCCAATCAATAAGTTGTTCCAGATTCAAATCTCCAGAATAGGTAGAAACTTTGATCTTGGGCCTCTTCCCGATCTTTGAAATGGCCCTCAACAACCTAACTTCTGTAGGATCTCCCGCAGCTTCTTGTTCTTCCTTAGATAGCTCTTCTTCAGCTTCATCTTTGCTTTCCTCTCTCCTTCTCAGCTCAAACCCTTTTCATAACTCCTCTTGCAATGCATCGATTTGTCTTTACAGGGCTCTAAAACCCTCTTCCATCAAAGTATTCCTCCCACCATGGTTTCTTTGTGGAGGCATCTTGATCTATGCAGCAAACCCACAACCTCAGGTCCTGGTACAAACTACCTCATGGTCGGCGATCTGTCTACACACTCAGGAACCCTCACTCTAATACCACTTGATGAAGGGGGTAAATCATAAAACATAGAATAACATAAATTTCACACAGAAAATAGAATGATATTTTATTAATATGGGAAAAACATTACATTACAGAAGCTCAAATACAATCAGAGGATGAATTCCCTATAGGCTACAACACATTACATCTCCCTCTCTAAAAACTCTAGAATCTTCAGCCTTCTGTAATTCCCAAATAAACTAGGCTTTCTAATTTCCAGCCTTTCTTGACTCTACACCTACCCCCTTAACTCTACCACCCTAAGGGTTCCCAAAAATGGTGTTATATAGCCCTTTTTGGCAACCACCAGCTTAATTTCAAAATTTGCATCTCCCTCCAAAAATAGGTCAACTTCGCGGGGTCGTAAATTTCGATCTGACCGTTGGATTTTCCATTATAATACCTTTTCGAAAAGCTCTTGAAAAGACGATGGAGCGCAAGTAGTACCGATAGCTAGACTACTTGGGTTTGCCACCAAATTTCAGGCCTATCCGGAGCCTCTAAGTGCCTCAAATTGGACTTTGAATATTTCAATAGGATTTTTAGAATTTGAAATTTTAATATCTCACAAATGACAAATGATATTGAAGTGATTTCTTCACCATTCTCAAGGTCTGTGTAAGATTTTTTATCCAACCATGCACAAATGCAAACTTACTAAAAAATAGTAACCTTGCCAAATTTAGCCCTTATTGGAAAGAAACAACACATTTTATTATTATTATTATTATTATTTTTGGGTTGATGCAAGATTGCTCTTACACCCTAGATGCTCCTGCATCAGACACTAGGGGTAATTTGAAAAGTGACCCTGTCACTTCTAATTTGTTAGAGGGAAACCAAAATGATTAACCTCAGTCTCAAATAACCATGATGAATCTTCAGGAGGCCTTCCTTTCCATTTTACCAAGTATTATGTATATTGTCTATTTCTTGTACTCTTACCCACGTGGCTATCCAGAATACCCTCTATCTCCACCTTCTCTGAAGTAGATGCTAGGATGTCCCACTGTGTTCCTTTATCAAGTCCATCATCATGATACTCTGTTAGATTTGAAATGTTGAACACTGGTGAAATATTGATGTCATCAGGCAACTCTACTTCAAATGCATTTTTTGAATCGTGCTTCTTCAGGATTCTACATGGTCCAAATTTCCTCATCTTCAGCTTATTATATGACTTCATCACCCTTCTGAAACTCCTTATGTCTCCTCTTCTGATCTACCTTAGCCTTATATTGAGAATTCATCCTATGGATATGCTTTCTTACCTCTTCATGCAAATTCTTCATGTGCTCAGCAAAATTTTTATCTTCGGCACTACTCTTCTCCCCCTTATCCACCCTTCTTAATTCGGAAGTAGTTCTTGGGCTACTCCCATTCACAACTTGGAATAGAGATTTACCTGTGCTCCTATTGACAGAATTGTTGTAAGCAAATTCTTCATGTGGTAAAATCAAATCCCATCCCTTGGGCTTATCTCCTACTAAGTATCATAACAGGTTACCCAAACTCCTATTCACCACTTCTATCTATCCATCAGTCTGTGGATGGTGTGCAGAATTGAACTTCAAATCTATCTTCAACTTCTTCCACAATGTCCTCCAGAAATAACCAACAAACTTGGTATCTCGATCTGAAACTATGCTCTTAGGTAGACCATGTAGTCTCACCACCTCCCTGAAAAATAACTCTACAATATGAATAGCATAATTAGTCTTCTTGCAAGGAATAAAATGGGCCATCTTTGAGAATCTATCCACCACCACAAAAATTGAATCATGCCCTCTCTGTGTCCTTGGTAATCAAGAACAAAATCCATACTAATATCATCCCATGGCTTCTCTGGTATAGGTAATGGCTGATATAGCCCTGTATTCTGACTTGTTCCTTTTGCCATCAAACACACTCTACAACTCTGCACAAATTTTCACACATCTTGCTGCAATTTTGGCCAGTAATAATGTTCACCAACAATAGCAACGGTCTTATCTCGACCAAAGTGTCTAGCTAATCCTCCACTATGCTTCTCCTTAATCAGGTTCTCTCTCATGGAACTCCTCGGAATGCACAACTAGCTTCCTCTAAACAACATGTCATCTTGGATTATGTAATCCAACCATTTTGTCCTGTCCAAAGTAATAGGTTCCAAACAAGCTTTCCAAGCCTCTACAAAATCTAGATCTTCAGGATACAAACTTTTGAGTTCATCAAACCCAACAACCTCTATCTTCATTTCTGTCAACAAATTTCGCCTTTTGCTCAAGGAATCTGCAACCCTGTTGGACTTCCGACTCCTGTGCTTCAAAACAAAAGTATAACTCTGCAAAAAATCAACCCATTTTAAGTTCCTTTGATTTAACTTTCCTTGACTATTAAGATACTGTAAAGCCTGATGATCAGTATATAAAACAAAGTCTTTTGGCAACAAATAATGTCTCCATTTCTTCAAAGCCTGGACTATTGCATAAAACTCTTGATCATAAACATAATACTTTTTCTTGGCATCATTAAGCTTCTTACTAAAATAGGCAATGGGCTTACCTTCTTGACTTAGAACAGCTCCTATACCACTACCAGTAGCATCAGAATCTACCTGAAATACCTTATTGAAATCTGGAAGTGCCAACATAGGTTGTTCTACGACTTTCTGCTTCAATGTATCAAAGCTCTTGTCTGCTCCTTTAGTCCATCTAAACTCTTTTCTATCCTCTCTCATTGTCCTAGTTAGGGGTGCACAAATGCTACTAAAATTCCTGATAAGCTTTTAGTGAAAACTTGCCAAACCATGAAAAGATCTTACCTCAAAAGCACTCCTTGGCGTAGGCCATTCAATGATAGCCCTCACCTTCTCTGGGTCCATCTTAAGACCTTCCTCTGAGACAACAAATCCCAGGTATACCAACTGCTTCCTTGCAAAACTACATTTCTTCATATTGATAAACAACTTCTCCTCCCTTAGCTTCTCTAAAACTCTTCTGATATGCATCAAATGCTCATCCCAAGTCGTACTAAAAATCAAAATGTTGTCTAAATAAACAATAACAAAACTTCCTAAAAATTTCTTCTGTACCTCGTTCATGAGCCACATGAATGTGCTCGGTGCCTTGGTTAGCCCAAATGGCATGACTAACCACTCATACAAACCCTCTTTTGTCTTGAAGGCTATCTTCCATTCATCTCCTTCTCTGATTCGAATCTGGTGATACCCACTCTTCAGATCAATCTTCGTGAAGTACTTGGCTCCACTCAAACAATCCATTATGTCATCCATTCTCGACAATGGAAATCTGTACTTGATTGTGATCTTGTTGATGGCTTGGGAATCTGTAAACATCCTCCACTCTCCATCTTTCTTTGGTGCTAGTACTGTAGGTACCGCACATGGACTTAGGCTCTCCCTTATCAGTCCCTTCCTTAACAACTCGTGAACTTGTCTGTTCAACTCTTTGTTCTCTGCTGGAGTCATTCTGTGGGTTGCGTTATTTGGCAAACTAGCTCCTGGTATCAAATCCATTTGATGTCTTATCTTCCTCACTGGTGGTAAACCTTCTGGTACATTATCAGAGACAATATCTTGAAATTCTTCCAACATTTCTGAGAATTCTGCTAGTACATCTTCACATTCCTCTTGACTAATCTTAAGAATCAATGTAAAGCAATGACGCTCATGCTTCATGCCCTCCAAAAACTTTCTACCATCTACCAAGCAAATTCTGGTAGTGCTACATACCTTTTCTTCCACCTCTTTCAAGGGCTTCAACTTATGACGTACTCCATCCTTTGTTAGGGAGTATGCGTTTGCACGGCCATCATAGACAGTGCTCCTATCATACAACCACGGCCTCCACAATAACATATGACATGCATCCATCGGTATGATGTCACACAACACCTCATCATGGTAGTCACCAATCTTGAACTTCACTAAACATTATTCATTGACCAAAACTCTATGGTCCTTCTACAACCATGCAATCCGGTATGGATGCGGATGCTTTCTTCTTGTCAACTTCAACTTGTCAACCATCTCCTCTAAAACAAGATTATCAGTGCTTCCACTGTCAATAATAATATCACAATACTTACCTTCACATTTGCACCTTGTGCGGAATAAACTCTTCCTCTGATTGGGTTCTTTCTCCTCATTCAACAAAGTTCTTCTGACAACTAGGGTTTCTCCCCTTTCTGCATCTTCAGAGTGCTTAGACTATGCATCTTCATCCACATGTGCAACTCTTGCATTACCTTCAAGTCTTCTATTCATCCTTCCTTGATGTTGCGGACACTCGTATTCTTGATGCCCTTCTTCTCCACATTGGAAACATGTTCCTCTGAAACCTCCTCTTCCAGGTCCTTGCCCAGGTCTACCTCTTCCTCTTCATCTTTGCTCACCATTATTCTAGTCACGAGGGCGGTAGGTATTATCTCCTCTCTGATTTCGACTGATTCGAGCTTCTTCACTTTTCTTTGGATCTTCACTTTGGCCTCCATAGTGTCTTCCACCAGTCCTTTCGCCTTGACCTCTTCTCCTTTTCTTTCTTTCAAATCTCTTATTCAGCTTCTCTTCCACCTTCAGGGAAAACTGGTACATTTCTTCTATGGTGGTCATTCTGACCAGGCTCAACTCTTCTTGAATACTTGGCCTCAACCCATTAATGTAACGGGCGACCTTCTCCTTGTTGTCCTCTCCATGGCCTGTCCTAATAGTGATCTTATAAAAATCTTCTATATACTCCTTAATAGACTTGTTACCTTTCTTCAATCCTTGCAGCTTCTTCAACAACTCCATCTTATAGTCCACAGGAATGAAGTGCTTCTTCAATTTCTCCACCATTGGATCCCATATGGTAATCTTTTCTTTTCATCTTCTATTTCTCTCTAACTAGACCTCCTTCCACCAAATACTGGCATGGCCCTTCAACTTTGTCTTTGCAAACTTGACCCATTCAGGGTCTTCCACATCTTCATACTCAAAATCTCTAGAAACTTCGATCCTTAGCCTCTTTCCGATCTTTGAAATAGCCCTCAACAACCTAACTTCTACAGGATCTCCTGTAGCTTCTTGTTCTTCCTCAGATAGCTCTTCTTCAATTTCATCTTCGCTTTCCTCTCTCCTTCTCGACTTGAACCCTCTTCGTAGCTCCTCTTGGAATGCATCGATTTGTCTTTGGAGGGCTCTAAAACCCTTTTCTGTCAAAGCATTCCTCCCACCACGGTTTCTTCATGGAGGCATCTTGATCTATGCAGGAAACCCACAACCTCAAGTCCTGGTGCAAAGTACCTCACAGTCGGCGATCTGTCTACACACTTAGGAACCCTCACTCTGATACCACTTGATGAAGGGGGTAAATCGTAAAACACACAATAACATAAATTGCACACAGAAAATAGAATGATATTTTTTTAATATGGGAAAAACATTACATTACAGAAGCTCAAATACAATCAGAGGATGAATCCCCTACAGGCTGCAACACATTACAGCTCCCTCTCTCAAAACTCTGGAATCTTCAGCCTTCTGTAATTCCCAAATCAGCTAGGGTTTCTAATTTCTCTCCTTTCTTGACTCTACACCTGCCCCCTTAACTCTACCACCTTAAGTGTTCCCTAAAATGGTTATATATAGCCCTTTTTGGCGACCACCAACTTAATTTTGAAATTTGCATTTCCCTCCAAAAATAGGTCAACTTCGCAAGGCCATAAATTTCGATCCGACCATTGGATTTTCAATTATAATACCTTTTTGGAAAGCTCTCGAAAAAATGATGGAGTGCAAGTAGTACTAATAGCTAGACTACTTGGGTTTCCCACCAAATTTCGAGCCCATCCGGAGCTTCTAAGTGTCTCAAATTTGACTTTGAATATTTCAATAGGATTTTTGGAATTTAAAATTTTAATATCTCACAAATGACAAATGATATTGAAGTGATTTCTTCACCATTAGCTTCAATTTACCATTCTGGAGGTCCCTGTAAGATTTTGTATCCAACCGTGCACAAATGCAAACTTACTAAAAAATAGTTACCTTGCCAAATTTAGCCCTTATTGGAAAGAAACAACACATTTTATTATTATTATTATTATTTTTTGGTTGATGCAAGATTGCTCTTACACCCTGGATGCTCTTGCTTCAAGTACACCATCCAAAAAGCCTGAAAGCAATGAACAAAGACCTACCAACTTTCCTCCTAGGAGAAAGTTCACACCACTAGGAGAGTCTCTTGAATTTGCCCTTTGGAAGTTAATAGTGGGTAACCTCATAACACTTCCATGGGTGCGATATTACGAACCAAAATTCAAACCCTCTTGGTGGAGTGATTATGACTTTTGCGAGTATCACAGAAACAAAGGACATAAAACTAATGATTGTCAAGTACTAAAACATGCCGTTCAAGACTTGCTAGATCAAAAATGACTATAAATTGAAGGGCATACCACTAATAAAGAGCATATAGCATTCGAAAATCCTCTTCACCACTATGAGAAAGGAGGATCATCCAATCAAAACAACAATAGTACTGACAAAGCAAACTATAATAATGTTTCTTACGAGTACATCATTAATTATATCTCGCAAAGTGATTCACACATCAATGTAATCACTATCAGTGATAAGCCTGACTGTAATGTGACCACTCATCGTGGAAACATTACTCTACAAGGAGCTCCACCCAAGTCATCATCCACATCGAACCAATATAGCATCCTTAACCAACTCCATAAAACACCTACACACATATCCATTTTGGAGTTATTACGTCTATCCCCGTACCACAAAGCCATCTTAGAGAAAGCCCTCTTGGAAACAAATGTTCCTATAAACATTTTGTGAAGAGAAATTCCAAGATATGGTGGGTCATCTAACCACACCACATTTCTTATCTTTCACAAAGAAAGATGATATGTCCATCAACCAACCACACAATGCATCCCTCCACATTGAGGCCCAAATCCACAAACATAGAATAAAAAGGGTCCTAATAGATGGAGGTGTTTGTTTAAACATTTACAAATTAAAGTTAATCCTTGTATTGGGGTTTTCAGAAAATGCCGTTGATCCTAAAAATAAAATTACTATCAAGGCATATGATGAAGAAGAGAGAACTTCAGAAGGAACTATGGTCTTGCCAATACGAGTTGGACCAGTAGAGAGAGATGTTGTGTGCCAAGTTCTAGACATGGAGTTAGTATATAAAATTCTTCTAGGTAGACCTTGGGTCCATGCTAAGAAGGCTATTCCATCAACATACCATAAATGTATCAAGCTCCCACACAATGGTCAAGAAATTACCATACAAGGTGACCTTGATCCATTCCAGTATTGCAACACCATCCAATCAAAACCAGAAGTTGTAATCCCCACCAATCGAGTAGCTTCCTCTTCTTCAAACCATGTGGATCCAATTTCTCTAGCTTCTACCTCCAAAACATCAGAGCTTAAAGTCAAACTCAAAGACAAGGGTGTTGGAGACTATGCCATTGAGCAATCGTTTTGTCTAGCACGATTCCCTATATCACCAAAGTCCTATGGAAAGTTGTCCATGAACAAAGCCAAGTCATTAGAGACTTCTAAGGGTCCTTTCATTAGATGGGGAAACCTATCAGATGAGAGTGATGAAAATGATGTCTTACAGTGGCTTTACAAAGATGAAGATAGTGAAACCACACCAAATGAGCATCAACCTAAGCTACCCACTGCATAATATGGTCAAGGGTTTTCTATTTTACAAAGGATGGGATACGAAGGACATGGTCACATAGGATTAAGGAAAGATGGTCTCATAGAACCAATTCAACCCTCTACATCCACAACCCAAGACACTACTAGGTTGGGATACAAGGGTAAAGAGAAGATCAAAGGTAAGGAGAAACTCCAAGCAAAAGACAATGAAATAGCTACCACTAACCTAGTGGAACAAATTCACTACTTACAAGAAGCCAGTGAAACATATTCCAATGAGTATGAATGGGACAGCCTCTCGAAAATGTCTTATGAAGATAAAGGGGTTGACGTGGTTCAATAGTATAGCTCTACTCATGTGACTCATGAGGGACAAAGCTCTAGGGCTAGATCGCTAGAGTTTGATCCACAATTTCAAGAAAGTGAATTTCATGAGGAGAGTACGGTGTCACACTTGACGAACCAACTTGAGGAGAGTACCATAATAGACCTTGTCAATACCTCTACCTATTCAAATGAATCCTCCATTCTAACCATCACCACCCTTGAATCAGATCAACTAGATGATCCTTTAGCCCTAGTGCATCCTGAATTGATAGACTAGGATCTCCTAAACACCCCTGACCTAGATACATTCGAAAATGATGATGCTATCATCGATTATCTTGAGCTTAGAGACCATTTACCCACAGGGACTAAAACGCTAGCTTCACCATTGAACTTAACGATGTGGTATACTTTGGAGAGAGTGCCAATCCCTTCAGTCACAAAAATATAAAAATAAAAAGCAGATCTAAAAGTTAAAACCGCTCCGCGGTAGTGTTAGATCACAAAAAAGTAAAAAGAAAAGACATATCTGAAAGTGAAAACCTCTCTGAGGCACCAATAGATGAAGGGATTGACACTCTCCTCTATCATGCACATTAGGAGAGATCTTCAGTATTGATTGAACCAGCTCAATGAGTAAACTTCGACACAGAAGAGAACCCAAGGATCGTACACCTAGCTGAGTCATTATTCGAACAAGAGAATAGAATTCATGGAATTTTTCAAAAGAAAGAAGATACACTTTGTTTGGTCCTATGTAGACATGTCTAGGCTTGATCCTGATCTTATCATGCATCATCTTTCAATAACTCTAGGAGCTAAGCCAGTTAAACACAAACTGCAAAAAATGAACCCACATATAGCATTAATGGTCAAAGAGGTACTAAAAAAACTGGTAGATGTGGGGTTCATCAGAGCCATTGATTATTCGGAATGGGTTTCTAATATTGTACCCATCTCCAAATTAGATGGAAGGGTTAGAGTGTGTAATGACTTTAGAGATCTAAACAAGGCTTGTCCAAAAGATGACTTTCCTCTGCCAAACATAGATATCATTGTTGATCTAATAGTAGGGCACACCATGTTGTCATTAATGGATGGGTTCTCTGGCTATAACCAAATCAAAATAGTGCAAGAGGATCAACACAAAATGGCATTCACATGTTTGTGGGGTACCTATTGTTCGTACATCATGCCATTTGGACTAAAGAATGTGGGGGCAACATATCAGAGGGCAATGACTACGATCTTTCATGACATGATGCACACCATCATGGAAGATTACATCGATGATATCCTAGGTAATTCACTCACCAGAGAAGGACATCTTCAAGTCTTGGACAAGATCTTCATGAGACTAGAGAAATTTAATGTATGGTTAAATCCAAGAAAGTGTGTTTTCAGAGTAACATCCGGTAAACTCCTTGGATATATTGTATCAGCTATTGGAATAGAGGTGGACCTGGCCAAGGTAAAAGCAATCATGGAAATGCTACCACCTAAGAATCTGAGTTAATTGCGATCTCTACAAGGAAAGCTGCAGTCCATCAGAAGGTTCATCTCTCAACTAGTAGATAAGTGCCACCCATTCACACATCTCTTAAACAAAAACATTCCATTGAAAGGGGATGACAGGTGTGAACAAGCATTTTAGCATCTAAAGGAGTATTTAATGAACCCACTAGTCTTGATGCTACCAATTTAGGGCAAGCCACTACTACTCTACATCTCAACTACACCCACAGCTCTTGGAGCTCTGATAGCCCAACAGAGCCATGAAGGAAAAGAACAAGCAATCTACTACATCAGTAGGACACTAGTAGGTTACGAGTTGCAGTATACACCAATTGAAAGGGAATGCCTTACAGTTGTCTTTGTTTCACAAAAATGGAGACACTACATGCTCTCACACTCTATCAAGCTAGTGGCGAAGATTGATCCATTAAAATAGATACTCAGCAAAGCTACCTTAATAGGTAGAATATCTAAATGGGTCATGATACTCAGTGAATTTGACATCAAGTATGTAGATAGAAGAGCAATAAAGGGGCAGGTCATTGCAGATCAGCTGGAAGATGCACCTTTGACAGATCATAGCCCATTCGCTTTGAATTCCCATATGAGTCTATCTTCAACATCACTACCGTAGCCTGGAAAATCTACTTTGATGGGTCATATACTCAACATGGATTTGGAGCAGGAATATTGTTAGTAACACCACATGGAGATACAATCCCTAAGTCATATAGACTTCTATTTCCATGCACCATCAATGTGGCCGAGCATGAAGCTTTAGTCATTGGCATTAAGATGGAAGTCGATTGGAAGGTCAAGGAACTTCATGTGTACAGGGACTCACAACTCGTCATTAATCAAGTAAATGATGAATATCAATCTAAGGATGAGAAGCTGATACCATACAAGCATATGGTGGATGACTTCAAGGAATATTTTGTTGTGATATCCTTCAAGAAAATACCAAGATTGGAAAACAAAGCAGCAGATGCAATGGCTACTATTGCATCCCTCCTCGACATACTGGAAAATCATTCATGTTATGAGTTGTTGGTGGAGCCAGTATTTCATCATACTTATGAAATCTCAGAAACCAACACTATTTACCACATCGTAGGGTCTGTTTCTCCCCTATATGGCAAAGTTTACACCTATCTAAAAGAGAATATCCTACCACTCGACCTATCAAACAACCAGAAACAAATGTTCATATGCCAAGCATTCTAATATACCATCATCACAGACACCTTGTATCAACGAGGTTTAGATGGTACTCTCCTTAGGTGTTTGGATAGTGAGGAATATCAAATCGCTCTAAGTGAAGTACATGAAGGAATATGCGAAACACACTCTAGTGGTCTTACCTTGGCGAAGAAACTCATGCATCTTGGATACTATTGGCCGAGCATGGAATCCGACTCTTATCATTTTGTCAAATGGTACAAGAAATGCTTGATGCATGGTCACCTGATACATGCACCCACTCAAGATTTGCAACCTTTAATGACACCTTGGCCCTTCTGCCAATGGGGACTTGATCTAGTAGGAAAGATTCACCCTTCTTCTTCCAATGGTCATAAATTCATTATCATAGCCACAAAATATTTTATGAAGTGGATTGAGGCTATTCCATTAACCAATGTCATAGGGAAGCAAATCTCCTCTTTCATCTTTAACTACATCATATGCAAATATGGTATTCCATTATCCATTGTCATTGATAATGGGTGACCTTTCAAGAATCAAGATGTGAAAGAACTCTGTGATAAATTCCACATTCAGCATCACTTCTCCACTCCATACTACCCACAAGGTAACTGTCAGGTTGAGGCATCAAACAAAACTATCCTAAAGATGCTCAAAAATATTGTCGATGATGTTGGCCGTGGTTGGCATATGTAATTGAACCCTGCTTTGTGGGCCTATAGAACCAATATACACACTCCCACAGGTGTGCCACCATACACCCTCGTCTATGGCTCTGAAGCCATCTTGCCTATAGAAGTTGAGTTACCTTCCTTTAGGGTGTCATTAAAGGGTCTCATAAATGATGAAGAATACAGAGTATCTAGGCTCCAAGAGCTAGAGCTACTAGAAGAATGAAGACAACATGCCTTTAACCATCTTAAGGCATACCAGCAGAGAATGTCTAGAAGTTATAATGACAGAGTCAAACCACGAGTCTTCCAGGTAGGTGACTTGGTTCTAAGAGAGAATCCTAGAAATCAGCAAGATAGAGAGAAAAAAGGCAAATTTGAACCCAATTGGTTGGGTCCCTATATCATAGTTGCTGCCTATGGATCATGTGCTTATCAACTATCAACATCAGAAGGTGAACTATTTGATGACCCTGTCAATAGTATGCACCTTCGCAGGTTCTACACCTAAATAACCCCAATGCAAGGGATATATTAAAAAAAATGTTGCAACATGCATAAGTGGTGAAAACCTGGAAACATGCGCTATTTGTTAAAAACCGCTTCCTCCATCTTTTAGTAATCCCAGCTTCCATCAGTCTTTCCTACCATATCTATCACATAACTACATCCATTCGCAACCATCTAATGGTAACCTATCATAGCTTGGTGCTTTGTCACCCTTATCCCCTTATTAAATAAGGTCATCCAATCTTGTCATCCATCCTATTGTCTATCCCAAGTTCATTGTCAGTATCGTCAAACTCCCAAACTATGTCACCTCTGAGTTATCATGTAGGCAAGGCCATCATTGATGCGCCCCCGAGGCTCCTTCCCCATTCATCCATATCCCAAAATCCTATCATGAACCTATTCTTCATCCATTTACTAGTGTTAGCCTTCAAGGTTGAACTACATTTCCTCTACGTCGTCATGTAGGCAAGGCCATCATCGATGAGTCCCTGAGGCTTCCCACACCCTAGGTCTTTAGGTCCAGATAGTCCACACCTCGAACTATGTTGCCTCTGCATTGTCATGTAGGCAAGCCAATTTAGCAATGAGCCCCCAAGGCACTAGGTCAGTCCCTTAGCACCCGTTTCTTCATGTCTATCATCAATTCATCCATAATAAATTGATCCTTTACTTGATTGGGGGCAAAATCCTTGACCTAGTTAGTGAATTGGATTTTTGAATGTTACAACTCAGAGGATAACAAACTAGATCATGGTTTAATCACTAGACAACACACAGCACAACAATGCAAGCTTTTAAAACATTGTCTTGGCAAGAAGATATTTAAACTGCACCTAACAAATCCCAACCTGCCAAAAACATTAAAAGTGACTCTGTCAAGTTATTGCAAGAAAACATATATCTATGGCAAGAAGGTTTTTAACGGTTGTTTAAACTATTATTATCAGGATTTTTGTTATTATGTCTCCTATGCTACTCAGGATGTCAAAAACTAGAGATGCTATGATGGAACATAATCATTTTATTTTGTCTGCTATTTGTGGGTTTATCTTTAGTAATGTAAAGCCTTGTCTAAAGACATGATCAACATAATAATCATCGAGGACATTAGAGGTCTAAACATGAAATAGGTGTAATCCTTGTTTGTTGATACACAAGCAATACTCAGGTCATCTTGGTCAATTATACTTAGATGCTTGTATTAACTTGCTAAATCAAAATCCATGTAAGTAATACTTAGATCATCATGGTTTAAGTATACCTAGATGCTTGTATTTTCTTACAACATTTTAAAAGCTAAATGATGAAACAAAGTACTTCAAAAACATGTATAAGTAGATGACAAAATCCACATCCATACATATCAAATTGCATTTCATCCTTGTAAAAATTCCAAGTGTTTCAAGATCTCAGTTATCCATTTATCCAAGTTTCTTCTAAGTTACCCATTTATCCCAGTTATTAAGTCTAATTCTTCTAAGTGTTCTTTTTATTTTATGATTGAGTATACTTGGGACAACAAAAACAATTCATACTACGTTTCCATGTCATAAATAGGTGTGTCATCATATAGTATCATTGCATTAAGTGCATTAATGGTATAAGAATTTAAATCATGTTTTGTGTTACATATAATGTTGTCATTTAGATGCATGAGTCACCATAACATTTCATAAATCAAAAATCTCACAAAAACATAGATATCATAGTGTTTGCATATTACATCATCATCATACATAAAGCAATTAACACATCATATGTTGCATTTAAAATATCACCATAGTATGCATTAGGTCATCATAATCTATCAACATATAGGATCATAAACATGCATATAAGTCACCATGTCCATCATGTAACTCCTAAAAACATCACATCACATAGATATCAAGTGCATCATAGGGTCGCATAAACATGTTAGAAGTATCACATATAACCATAATAATAATAAACCATCATATAGAAGCATCCATCCATAAATGCATATATAGATAGTCCATCAAACACTAGATCATATATATCATAATCATCAAAAAGAATAATAATGTCCAAGTGTACAATGATATCAAAAATATAAATACATCTCGAAATGTCCACAATGTGGTGTATACAAACAATACTACCAAAATAATACATGTCTCAAAAGCATCTAGGTGGCACTGCCTCCTGAAGGTGGTGGCTACTGTGGTTGCTATGGCTGACCACCCCCACCACCACCTAATGTCACTATAGCTGGTGCTCCCCTATGTGGCCCCATCACCCCTTCACTCTCTATAAAAGTCCTCTGTGACCTACTGTAGTAGCTAGGATGAAAACTTCCTACTCGCCGATTTGGGGGTACAACTTGCTCATAGAGGGACCACCAGTAGAATATCTCCTGGCTAGCCCTCACCATCTCTGTCACTGTCTGCCATGTGGGGCCCTGTACTGTAGTCTTTTGTGCCTACTCTAGCAGCCCCCTACCCTTGTATACCACTGGATTGCAGTATCCCTCTCCAGTCTAGCTGTCTATAACTCACCCTGAAGCTAGGTGATCTATCCCTGCATCTGACCCAACTATATTTGCTACTGAGCCATCTGTCTTTTACTAAACCACCTGGGCTCGAAAGGCTGCTAGGTCCCCATCATCTTGTCCCTGTCCCTATCCCTGTCCAACCTCTGGTTGTACAAGAGGCTGCATCTATCCTTGTAGTCCCAGCTATGCCTGTTGTGTGGGATCTCTGTCAATCTGTTGGCATACCATCCTACCATCCCCATCATCTCCATCACTGCTATCACCACCACCATCACCTCCACCTCCACCACCACCTCTACCATCATCACCCCCACCTCTGCCACCTTGTCCTCCTCACCGCCTCTGTCACCGCCGAGGCCCCTCATCATCCTCCTCCTGATCATCTAGTCTCGGGGCCCGCTCTACAAGTCTTGAGTAGCGCAAAAAGGGGTATGTTGCAAAGTAATTGACATAATCTTGTGTCATGCTTGCATCTGCCATTGATTGCCTCATCAGCCATGACTGGTAGGGTAACTATAAAAACTCTACCTAAGCCTGCTCAAATGAAGCACCAGTACCCCATCAAGGATGCTCCTTGTGCATCCTAGGAAAGATGGCATTCCCCTAGGGCATCCCCTAGATCCTGCCAAACTGCCGATACACACGAGAAATGATGTGCCTCTCAAGAATATAGGGAGTCCTCTCTATCAACCACTTGGTTTGAAATAAAAAAGGTAGCTCTGATGCATCCTCATCCCATACCTCACAATCTAGGTAGGGTTGCCAAACAACTGAATCAGCATTGTCGAATGCATGGCACCAATACTCTAGCTTTCCCAGCTTGGACTGAGAAAGACCCTCCTAGAACATGTAGGAATAAGGGTAATCTCTACCTCGAGGACCCATACCAATAGGTCAAGTAATGGCAATGTGACACCAAGCCCAAATCTGTAGCAGTGATACTCTGCATGATAAATTGGCAGCTCCATCGTAAACAAACTAATGCAAGTCATGATAGAGGTGTGCTAGCAGACAAGGACTGCAAGCAAATCGAGTCCCCTCTATGATGATCTTCTCCAAAGTCCTCCCCCATCCAACCACAAACCAATGAGATCTCCTATTAGGACAAACTATCCCTCCAATCAACCCAGCAACAACTGATGGAAGAGGTTCATAATAGGCAACCATGTCTGATCACCTGATCTATGTGCCCTCAATGGTGTCATCATCAAAGACATGGTAGCACTCATCAAGTCCTGCCCCAGTTTGAGACCCATACTCCACGAGCTCTCCATCTATCAGAATCCGCAGAATTTGATGTACATCCTCCAATGTTACAGTGATCTCCCCAGTAGGAAGATGGAATGTCCCATCCTCGCTATGAAATAGCTCAGAAAGTGTAGTCAGCATACTGAGATTAGCTTGAATCTCAGGCATAAAACAAACATAGGATAACCCTATCGATCCCAGAACCAGATGATCAATCTCTGTCAAGTAAGGCCTAAGCAATTATCACCGAAAATCACTCCTGAGACATGAGTACATCATTAAGATCCTCCTATAATCAGCTAAATGTGCATTAAACAAACAACATCAACTACACTGCATATCTATCTATCAAATATAAAAAACTTAGCTATTTTTAACAGGAAATCTATCCTATCATCTCTCTTGAGATTCTATCAATCTCAGAGATGACCTATCAGTTGGCAAACATCAATCACGATGTCGACTTTATCAAATTGGCTAAGTATTTTTCTATCTAAAACATATGCGCATTTCTGTTCAACATTTGTGTAGATTCAGGGTGAATGCACATCATCCCCCTCTATTTGCACAGGAGAATCCATATGCGCAAATTCAAGAGATAATTGCACGGCACTAAATTAAATGCACATACTTATGACAAATGGGTAGATTTATATCAAATGTGAAGGAACCCCTTCTATTTGCGTAGGGCTATCCTTTATTTGTGAAAACCTTGCATTTGCATAGATTCTGTTGGTATTTGCACTGTTTCACGAGGCAAATGCGTAGATTCATTCTTGCTATGCATTTAGAACACCTAACTTTGACCTAGAATTTTGAGAACAATAAATGCACCTAAGCTAAAATTGAAAGCATACTTACTGGTGGGACGTACTCTGCTGGACAGTTGAACCGTCAGATCCTCTCAAAGAGGTGCAACTCAACTGGAACCTGCTGCATTGTTGCTGACTCTCCTTAGCTCCTAAGCTTTTCTCTCTTATAAGCTCTCCACAAAAGACAAGTGTGCAAATGACTAGGAATGTGACCCCACACTCCTATTTATAGTGCATGGAACCCTAATTAGAGGTGTTTAACCTTGTGCATGCTAGGGCATGTTTGTTATCTGATTTTCACCTGTTGTTACCCAATTTCTTCTCCCATCTATCCTGTCAACCTATCTCATCGTGAGATCATCTGTCATACTGTCATCACTTTCTTCTAGTCCAATCTCCCGAGGGGGGCATCCTATTGTCATAAACCTGTACGAGGGGCAAACTAGGGCATGTATCATGCAAAAAATTTATATTCTTTGAAACAACGTGATAAAACACATTGTCTCAAAGAGGGGTAAAATGTATACACCTAAAAATGGCAAAGTCAAATTAAATAAATATTTATTATTTATTTTAATTCCTTTTCCTCTATTAATTAAATGAATATCCCAATTTATTTAAATGATTCACATTCCTCCAATAATTAAATAAAATTAATTTATTTAATTAAAATCCCTAAATCTTCTATTGTCATCCCTAATTAAATAATTCTAAATTATTTAGTCAATCATCATATCCCAAAGTCAAAAGTCCATAATTCCACATCACCTAATCCTTGTCATCCAATCCACCTCATTATGTTGCACATTTAATTAAATATTTTAATATTTAATTATTCTATTTTCACTCACCCACATGTCATGTTATTCCTCCAACCATCCCTATTCACATGGATGTGGTCTCTCCATGTCATCATGGTCAAAAGGACACTTTGTGACACCTATTCCATAGTCCCTAGAATCTTTCCAACCTCCCTATAAGCAAGGTCTCCTTCTTTGACCTTCTCTCCTTGGTCTTGGTGATCCTTGTGACATGTGGCCTCATGTCACCCCTTTCTCTCCACCTTGTCAATGTGAGAGGAACATCTTCCATATTTCTCTCCCTCATGCCAACCAACCAAATTTGAACCATACACCTCACAAGAACAAGTCTCCACCGTTGAGATCGTGACACTTGGAATTGGCCTCTCCTTGGCCTATAAAAGGAACCCCCATTCCCTCATTTCAACAATTCAATCTTTTGTAAACTTACTTTGTAGAAATTCTACCAGTGTGCCTTTGAAAAAACTCACACATTTGCATTTGCATAATCCCATTAGCATCCAATCATCCAGTCATGGCTTTATATCTCCATTATCAATCATTCTATAGTTGCATTGTAGGGTAGTCTTCATTGCATTATCCATCACTTAGCCATTCTCCTATTGTCATCTTCAACAACAAGGAAGTACACACTTCTGAGAGCTCCATTATCATATAAGGTCAAGAATATATAGGCAACAATGGAAGGAATGAGGTAAATCAATCTATGAAGGTATAATATTTGTTTATTTGTATTTTCATCATTTCCATTGAGTTATTGGATATTTAGTAGTTTAATGCTTGTGTTCATATTTCCATTAACAACCATAATGTATTCTATAGACAAACTCTTCCCCCAAGGTTACTCTGCAAGTGAATATCATCCAAATCCCAATAGATCTCCTCCTATTAATATCTCCAACATAGTTTGCATAAGAAAAACCTTGGATGTTTAAGTCCTTGCCCAAATCAAGTCCTTCCTCATAGAAAATTGAATAATCTATAGTTCCATGAAGATAATTGAAGACCCTTTTCATTATAGTCTAGTATTCTTTTCTTCTATTTGGTATAAATCTTCTTAGAACTCCTACTACTTGAGAAATATTTTGTCGTCTATAGACCATCACATACATTGGACTTCCTAAAACAATAGAATATGTAACATGACTCATATCCTCAATTTCAACAAGTGTCTAAAGATATTATTCCACTAACAACTTTGTCCCCATAGTTAGAGGAACATTTAGTAGCTTACTATCACACATCTTGAAATGCTACAATATAAAGTTAACATAATTTTTCTATCTTAACCAAAGTTTCTTGTTAACCTATCTCTCATAATCTCCATTTAAAGATTGAATTTGGTATACTCTAGGTCCTTCATATCAAACTAAGATAAAAGTTAAGAGTTAGGCATCTTAATCATATCCAAATTATTACCAATTAAGAAGATGTAATCAACATACAAATTATAACAATAAATTGATTATCAACTTGTTGAATGTAAACATAGTAATCAAATTTTCCTCAAGTAAATGCCAACTTCAAAATATCAATATAAAACTTTTGATACCACATCCTAGATATCTGCTTCAGATGAAGAGAGACTTCTTCAATCTACAAACTAGTTTTTCTTTGCCTTTCAAAACATATTCTTTGGATTTATTCATGTAGATTTCCTCTTCCATTTCTCCATGAAAAAATGTTGTCTTGGAATCCATCTCCTCCATCTCAAGATTATATGTAGTCGCAATAGATAATAGAAATCTATTGGAGAGAAAATCTCACCAAAGTCTATTCCCTCAACCTAAAATAACCTTTTTCCCCTAGTCTTAACTTCTATTTTTGACTTCTCCCTCAAAGATAAATTTCCTCTTGAAAACCCATTTGTAGCCAATAGGTTTCCTATTCTTAGGAAGATTCACCAAGTCCCATATAATATTCTTCTCTAGTGTATCCATCTCCTCATCCATGGCCTTCCTCTAGGATTTCTTGTTATAGATTCTAATGTCTGCTTAATAGTTCTAGGCTCGTCCATGTTAGTACTAGTTTAAGAAAAATGCATTTGACATTTGATGAGCTTTAATACCTTTCAGGACCTTTCCTTTATTAAGTAGATGAAACTTGAGTAGTGGAGTATGAGGTTCTTCTTCTTCTATTTCTTCATTTGAATGAGGTCATCTACTTCAACTCCATCAACAAGTTCTTATTGAACTTCTTGTTCAACCTCTAGGGCAACTTCCTTAATATTTGGCTTTAGCTACACTATTTGTTTCTCTTCATAGCTACGTTGCTCAATAGAAAATGATCTATTGACTAATATTGATAGTGATGATTCATGTTTGATCAACTTATGTGACTTATATCACATGTCGCTTCACAAGGAGTGGTTTTGTCATTATAGAGTATGTGATAGTGGTGAGATGTTCCTTGTTTATAATAGTTCACATCAGATTGTTGGCAAAGGGAAGGCAATATCACTTGTAAAATCTATCTAAAAACTTGTATGGAAGTAAATGGAATAGTATGCATCCACAAGCTTACATATAAGACTTAAAGATTAATGTTGGAAACCATTTTTGGAGAAAACCCACCACCAAAAGATATTTTGAGATGTATTATTTAAAGCCAACCAAAAATCAATACAAGGTCTTAACAAAGCCTCAATCTACAACATACAACTTCTATAGTCATTCTAAAGTTTCACACCAACCATGTATAATCCAATACCATCTTTAAAACCTATACAACTAACCTTCTAATGTCGGTGCCTTCACATTATATGCTACATATAGATTTATGCATAAGAACACAATTAATCTAATTATCCAAACAAACTTGAAGAATACGAAAAGTCATGCAACTATAATCTAATCATAACATGATGTCAACATACCACACATATCACCAAGTATGATGTTTTAATGTTAATAACCACCTTGTATAGCCAATTTTTCACACTATTAATCAAAGAATACAACTTTAAAAATGTTGGTATATACATTTTTCTAGTATAGTCATCACTACCAGATCCTCAGTTATAGTAGCATTACAAAAATAACTTCACTTTTGAGTGCTTGTGGTACCTTGTGCCATCTTCCAAAATATTATCTGGATCTTAAATAATGTTGCATGAACTCTAGCTCTACCACAAGTGCTCTTGCATCATTGTTCATGCTTCTAGAAAATGCTAATTTCATATGTAGTTATGAGTTCTTCTTCTAAGTAACTTGTAGTTGTTTTCAAAGCACCACCATATGTATAAAAACCATGTATGCTCCACCACAACTTACTGCCATTACATCACCTCATTTAATTCAACCTATATGCTATACTGCAATATTTGAAACTCACAATATTTCACCACAAAGTATTATATAGACAAACTCTTCCTACAAGGACTTTGTGCAAGTGAATATCACCCAAATCCAAATAGATCCCCTCCTTTAATATCTCTAACCTAGTTTTTATAAGAAAAACCATGGATGTTTAAGTCCTTGCCCAAATCAGGTCCTCCTTAGTAGCAAATTGAATACTCTATAGTGCCATAAAAATAATTGGAACCCTTTTCATTATAATATAGTGTTATTTCCTTGGATTTGAGATAAATCTTCTTAAGACTACTACTACTTGAGAAATATTTGGTCTTTTATAGATCATCACACACATTAGGCTTCCTACAACAATAGCATATGTAACATGACTCATATCCTCAATCTCAACAAGAGTCTAAGGACATTATTTCACTAAAAACTTTGTCCCCATAGTGATAGGAAAATTTACTATCTTAATATTATACATCTTGAAATGCTACAAAATAGACTTAACATACATTTTTTGGCTTAACCAAAGTTTCTTGTTAACCTATCTCTTCTAATCTCTATTTCAAGAATGAATTTGGTAGCCCCTAATTCCTTCATATCAAACTAAGATGGAAATTAAGAGTTAAGCATCTTAACCATATCCATATTATTACCAATTAACAAGATGTCATTAATATCTAAAACTTTAACAATAAACTGATTATCAACATGTTGAATGTAAACATAGTAATTAGTTTTTTTCTCCAAACCATAGAGACTTTTCTTCAACCCAAATTTTTTTTCTCCAAACTTGAATTACTAAGCATACTCTTAGCCTTTTACATCCGTGTCCTATTCATGTGCTCTAAAACTCTATTCTATTGCGAGGTGTATGCAGTTGCCTTTTGAATTTCTATGGCATTATCCTTACAAAGCTTTTCAAACTCTATTGAGCATAATTCCTAGATCCATTATTTATTCTCAATGTTTTGATCACCTTTTCACTTTTCTTCTTCACAAGACCTTTGAACTCTTTTAGCCTACAAAAAACATTAGACTTATGCCTAAGAAAGAAAATCCATGTTTTTCTATAGACATAATTTATAAAAGATACATAGTAAAGGGATTTTCCTAAGGAGGCGACATCAACAAGTTAAAACACAACACTATGAAGGAAATACAATATCCCTTCAGATCTAGAAGACCTAAAGTAGAATTTAACATGATTTTGTTTCCCATATATGCAATGTTCATATAAATAAAAATGTAAAGAATAATAAAGAATCTCTTCAATCATATCATTATACTTCAAGGTCCTTAGGCCTTTCTCACCAATGTGGCCTAGATGCTCATTCCACAACATTATCTTTTGAGGAAGAATTTTTTGGTGTTCAGAATAAGAAGCCTTAAAAGTATTACATTCAACTAGATGGTACTTAGATCAAGCCAAAATAGAGTTCTAATGTGAACTCATTTAGCTAGTACCATGTCCCCTTTCACTATTTTAAATCCATCCTTGTTAAATAGAACCTATAGTCTTGCACCATTCATTCTACTTACAAAGATCAAATATCTAGCTAGACCGAGAATGTGCAAAACATCAGTGAGTATTTTCACCCTTCCATTAGGTAAAACTTATTTTACCTTCCTAGAACTAACAATTCTTTGAAATGAATGATCTCCTAAGATGAATTTACCTCTATCATGTCCTTCATACTCAAAAGATTTAGTCATTGTGGGCAGTCATATGGTATGAAGTGCTAGAATTGATCAACTATGCATTAGTGCATGCTTGTGTGCTCAAATATTCTAAGAAGACATCTCTATATTCTTTTGTAGAGAATTTGGAGTTTGAACCATCATTAAAATCATTCTTTTTGATCTTCTCCTTATATAACATATAAATGTGGCCTTTCTTCATATAGTTCTAGAATTTCACTTTTAACTTTTTAGGAGACTTGGATCCACCTTTTGTCTTAGATCTATGATCTCCTTTATTTCTCTCATATTTCTCCTTCAAATGACTTCTCATGACCAAAGAATCCTTAAAAATTCAAAAGTTTTAATCTTCATTTGTTTAGATAATGAGGCATCTACCACCTTGTCCAGTTTTAATTTTAGTGCTACTGATCACCATCACAAGGTTGTCCCAAGATTCTAGTAATGAATAGAATAATGAAATTAATTAATCTTACTCATCCATCTTCACATCTATGGACTATAGTCGAATCACAATAATTTTGAATGCATTTAAATGCTTAGCAATAGAGTTTCCATCACTCATCTTCAAAGAATACAACTTCTGTAGAAAGAGTTTATTTAATAGAGATTTGTATGATAAATGTTTCCCAATTTCTCAGAAATGAATGCAATGGATGCTTCTATTGAAGTATTCGAAAGAACTAAATCTAATAAACAAAGCCTAACTAGACTTCTTTCTTTCTAATCCAATACTTCCCAATCTTCATCAATCATGGTTGTAGGTTTCAAATAAGAAACTACACCCATTAGTCTCTATCTATGAGTAGGTCCTCCATCTTGATCTTCCAAAGCTCAATTTTTGTTTCATCAAACTTATTGGCCTCAAACCTTCCACTAGAACTTGCCATCACTCTATATATAAAAATTAGATCCTCCCATGCACAACCCCCACTCAAGCAAGAGTTAATTTAAGACTATCCTTACTCCTCTCATGGTTCTAACAAGTTGGTCAAACTTTGATATGAAATGAAAGTAGATAATGCGTTAGAATGCAATAATTTCCTACTTAATTATATGAGGAAAATAATAAAACTAATATAAATATAGTAGAGTAATGGTACTTAGAAAGGAATAAAGGAGAGAAGGAGAATAGAACACAAGAGATACCTTGGGAAAACCCACATAAGGGAAAAACCTAGCAAGAAGAGAGTTTCAATGTATTAATAGCAATAGGAAGATTACAATACACTTTCAAAGATAAATTTTTCTTAGAGGATATTCAATCTTCAATTCAAGGGACAATCCAAGAGCATAACTCTGCTATGAAATCTTGAAAACACTTGAAGAATCCAACACCTTTCTCCACCTTTAATACTTGCAAGGAAATTTTTTTGAATGAATAAATCACTCACCCAAGACTTGTTTATATAGACAAGTAGCTCACTTGGAAAGCACTAGTGGTATCCAAAACCATTGGCTAACTAGCATGACACCTCATCAAGTTATGCACACCATTCCATCTATGATAGTTAGTATTAGTTGGGTGCATATTCTTTGTAAGTCAACCTTAGGTAGCTTTAATAAATGGATGCATATGCTTTGGAAGTTATTGCACTAGTTGTTAGCATAATACATTTATCCCACATGCATAGGATGATAGTAGTTACCTTTGGTAAAACTCTATATATTATAATAACTTCTCAATTGAAAAGGTATCTTGGAATTTTTTTTAAAGGTAAATGCTACCACAGGGGGTAGCTCCCTATATTACTTAAAAAAGAGTGAATTACACATCTTGGAATATTTTGTATTTGGAGTGTATTATCTATTTGTAAGTTTCCCCTTTGAAGTGGTGTTGTGAAGATAATAAAAGTATTTTTATTTCTCATTTTTACAATATTTTTGTGTTAAGCATATTTTGTCTTGTGGGTTCATTAGAAGTGGTATTAGAGCTCTTTACAGGGACATTTCATTAGCAAAATATACAAATTTAGGGCCTTCTATAACTATACATCATATGCTCTCACCTCACCCTAGAGGGATCGTTGTAATCAAAAAGTTGTTATAGTTGCAGTAGAACTAAAATTGTACCTAAATTTTTCCATTTTTTCCTTGAAATTAGTTTCTTTTTCTTTCTATGTTTTAAACCATGTGCCATAGGTTTTTGAATATCCTTAGAAGAGCTATTAATATTTCTTAATCTAGATTCCCCTTAAAGGGTCTAGTGAAGTGAGGAGCATTTCAACTTTAATACCTAGGCCTAAAATAACCCTTGTATATGGCTGCAAGCTTCCATGTACTTTTGTTTCCTAACCCTAGGTATCCTTTAACCATCTATATTTTATGATGCATTGGTAAGAACCTATCCTCAGGAAGTTACTTATTGTGAATCTTAGAGATGGAATAGTGGGCTATGCGTATGGTCCTAACCCTACATAGTTAGAACTCTAAAGTATTAGGTTGACACTATTTATGAATGGAATAAGTATATTGGTGTGCTCATAGACTAGACACACCCTTTAGTACATTCACTTTGTATCTTGACTTACGTGATGTCTGGCTTGAATACTAGAGCATTGCATTCTTCTTAGTAGTTAGGTATTTCACATCTCTTTGACAATTCTTAGTGTTCTATTTATACCATAACCCATCTTTAGTTTTTAGATAGTTCTTCTAGGTCTATAGTTATTAAAATAGTATTATGATCCATGGTGCTAGTTCTCTACAATAAGTGTGCACCCATACAAAATATAAAGTGCATTGTCTACAACATATATCTCTCTACCATGCAAAAAATTGAAGGAATTGGTCACATTTCCCACCCATAAGGAGATAAAATTTTTAAAAAAACCCTAGGTAAAAAGTCTAGGGCCAAATTTTACCTTTGTGATTGATTTTCCCTTTATGCTTGTCTCTTAAAGATAATTAATTTTCTAAATAAATCTAGAACTACACTATTTTGTGGGAAAAACTTTTACCCCTTTTGGTGGATTGTCCTATTACACTCATATCTTTGAGTTGGTCAATTTTCCATATAACTCTAGTTACTTTTATTTTGGGTCCCTCTCACCACTATTGTGCGACGTCACCATTCTTATGGCTAAAAAGATCCACCAAAGCCCATTGTGTACTTTCTCAATGACCTCCTTGATCATATACAAATAAAAACTCAAGTATGGTTTAGTAGCTTTAAGGACCAATTCTACCAACTCTTCTAAAAATGGACCAACTAATCTTAGCTATAGACAAAGGCCAATCTTTCTCTCCTACAACAAGTTCCTTTTTCCATAGATAGGGTGGCCCTCTCCATCCCACTAAACTAGACCTTCCTAAATGTGATGTTACATATCTCCCTAATTGGTTGACAAAGGTTTAGTAATATTTTTAATTATATTGAATTCCCCTAGATTAGAACCTCTCCCTTGCCCCTTTTTCAATTATAAAAGGGATCCATTTAGTGTTTTGATAGGACTTGATGGGTAAAAATCTTGTAGTAATTTTAATATGTTTACATCTTTTCCTACTTAGTTTTACTTTTTCAAATCATATGCCAATTTAACTTGTACCTCATATGTTTTTCCAGAAATAATTTATTTGGAATAAAGATACTTAGTATATTTGAAGGAATAGAATAAACTTTGGAAATTTGATTTTAAGTATTAACTTACTTATCTTATGTATGACCAAACATGACTTCTTGTAGCCCATGACTACAACATGGATTGCCTTTACCAAACATGGATGTTGTTAGTTAGCAATTGTCTTCTTTGTTATAATCACTTATTGTATTTTATGCTATTGAATAGCCACGAGCCAAAAGAAGTTATCTATATTATCTTTCTATTGCAACTGATAATAATTTGATTTGGTATAATAGAGAGGAGTGGCCATAAGACAAATGACTCCCTATTTTTGTCCATTAAACTATTCTAAGCTATGATCCTAAAAGTTATATAAAATGTAGTGTAAGAAGGGATAAAGAGATAGATAGAAAGTAGATGTAAATTATTATTTAGAAATAATAAATATTAGTCTAATTTTAATCTTGAGAATTTTGTAGTGAATAAGTTCACTCACATTGTGGATTGAGAGGAGGGCCTACTCTCAAGATCATTGGTGACATTATTTTCTATTTATTTTATATATTCTTTTCTATAGTTTTCAAGGATTGATAGATTAATTTTTAATATATATAAAATGTGATTAAAGTGATTTGTATATAGCCATATATAGTCATATATAGTCATATATAGTTAGTTCATATATAGTCATTGTTTTAGCAATAAGTTAGCTAAATATAATTAGCTATAAAAACCATTGATAATATTATGTTTTTTCTTTGAGAATTTTAATTTTTAGTTTGTGTGAACAAAGTTACAATCCCTATAGTCTATGTATAGTCAGGTTGTAGCAAAACATAGTTCCTATAGAATATTTTAAACAATTATTAGAGAAGAATTTTTAGTCTTTACAAGTTGATGCAGAGTAGGGGTAAGGATTAACTAGACACAACCAAACTACCATCCATCAAAACCCTAGGTCTCTATCCATTGGGTCTTCCTTCATAAATGGCCTCTTTCCCTTGTAGCCTTTCATAAAGGCATTTTTGGACATAACTTCTGTTCTAGACTTGACCTTCAAAAAGTATGACCTATTTGAGATACCATTTTGGGATTTACAACACATACCAAGAAATGGGTTGGGGTTGTTTTGTACAGTCTGGCCTAAATTTTGGTTGTTCCTTGTGCAATTAGGCCTAATTAGGCCTCCTAGGTTTGATCCACTCTTGTTCACTATGAAACCAAGACAAAAATGGAGGCTATGGACTTCAAAACAAGGTTAAATAAATTCATGGTCCTCTAATCTAGTACACTTTGAAGGTTTTTTGTACTTGTTCAAAGTAGAAGACTTCAACTTGGACCATGCTCAGTCTTGCCTAACACTGTCCAACTCTACCAAGACATGATAGTCTGCAAAAAGGACACAAACCTTTAACAATATTTCAAACTATGACTTGATAAGTTATCTTAGGACTCTTGACACTTTTACCAAGCACCTTTAACCATGAAGGGATTTGAAACCAACACCAAAATACATAAATTTCTCTCTTTATTCACTCTCTTAGCCTGATACATGAAATACCAGACCTTCATGCCTCCATTACACGTGCCAAGTTGCCCCTTTGCTCCTGCAAGTCTGAAGAATCAAATTTTATGCTATTACAAGCCATTCCACAAGGTTTTAGCATGATCCACCTATGGAAAGCCTCTGTTATGCATTTTTATTTGTGCAATCAACTAGAATAGAAAGTAGATTCAACATACAATCATCCACAATTGGTTTGAATTCATGATAGGATCATACATATCCGTACCATATTAAGGAACAACAAAAAACTGTTAGAAATTGTAGGAAATCAGAATTGCTTATTGTTTTCACTTCAAAACTTGTACCGCCAACCTTGGATCCATACAAAATAACCTTATTTAATGCTCCACACACAGGTTATATGGTTCAAACAAATGCAACTACCATATGTTGTCCACTTTTGAAAGGTTGTTGACAATAATGCCTTCAAACTATCAACTTCTAGGACATTTGATAATTACTTGACCTAATGTTTACAAAAGTGGATCCAAAAAACCAAAATGGACAATAATGGCCTCACAATAGCCTTATTAAAAGAAATGCCACAAAAGAAAACAAAATTCTATCCTTGACCAAGTTTGACCAAGTTGTGTTCTAGCTCTAAGGGTGCTCCTATATCATACTCCCTAGGAAAACAAAACTCAAGTTCCACTTGAGAACAGACCTGCAATTGTACAACCATGTTTGATAATATCATCCTTAGTCATCCAATTTGCATCCTCCATGGGGAGACCTTTCCATTTGACCAAATATTGATAGTATACCTTTCTCCTTGTTTTCTTAAGCTCCTTCATGTCCAAGATGCATTTCAAACCCAAGGGTTGGCTCGGTGGAAGATCCCTGACCCAATCTTCATCTGAAATCACTAATAAGCCTGCATTACCACCTGTAACAACATCCCCTTTATAAGGGTAAAGATCAAAAACATTAAAAATAGGAGAAATGGCAATTTCAGGAGGAAGTTCAATTTCATATGGATTCTCTCCAAACTTGTGCACCACTTTGCATGCTCCTATCTTCTTCATTTACAGTTTAGAGTACTGCCCCTCAGGAAATCTTTCCTTTCTCAAATGAGCCAACACCAAGTCTCCAACCTTGTAGTCAACCTATCTCCTTTTTAGATCAGAATTGTGCTTGTACATGTCAACATTCTTCTAAAGAGTCTCCTTAACCTGTTGGTGGATTTCTTGCATTGCCACAACAAATTGTTCACCTTCAGCACTCCTCTTGTCCATTCCATTAACATCTCTCAATTCAAACACACCCCTGGGCTGCATATGATAAACAATTTCAAAAGGACTTTTTCCAACACTTCTATTCACCGAATCATTGTATGCAAACTAAGCTTGAGGCAAAACTAGATCCCATTGTGTTGAATGTTACTTTGTTAGACACCTTAGGAAGTTTCCAAGGCTCCTATTCACCACTTCAGTCTACCTATCAGTTTGAGGGTGATAGGTAGAATTGAAACTCAAATTTGTGCCAAGTTTCTTCCATAGGGTTCACCAAAAGTGACCCACAAACTTGCTATCACTATCTGATACAATACTAAGGGGTAAACCATGGATTCTTACCACCACTTTGAAGAAGAGTCTGATAATGTATGAAGCATCATTAGTGCTCTTACAGGGTAAAGTGTGCCATCTTAGAAAACTTGTCCAAAACAACATACACCGAATCAAAACCTCTTTGAGTTCTAGGCAACCCCATCATAAAATCAATGTTCTAGACCCTGTTTGTGATTCTTGGCCTTCATCCTTCAATGGTGTCAGAGTAAATGAGACCCCATCCTTCTCTATAACATAGATGTTCTTTCTCGCATCATGGTGTGCATTCCTATCATATTTCCATGGCCTCCCAAAAAGCATATGGCAAACATCCATTTGGATTATATCACACAAGACCTTATCTTTATAACCCCCTATGTGAAACTCTACCCAAATTTGTTCATTCACTACTACTTGCTGCCCTTTGTTTAGCCAAGAGACCTTATATGGATTTGCATGAGGGATTCTTTTCAACTTTAACTTCTCTACCATTTCAATAGAAACCAAATTATCAGTACTACCAGAATCAATCACAACTTTGCAACATTTACCAAGGCACTTACATGTAGTTCTAAAAAGTGACTTTCTTTGTGGTGGTTCCTTCTCCACTGGTACTTTGATCAAGGTCCTCCTCACCATGAGAGTTTCACTAACTTCTGGATTAGCATTATGTGATGGAGAGTTCACACTTTCACTATCCTCACCTTGTACAATTTGATTCTTCTTTCTCCTCCAAATGTAGTGGACTGATTTTCAGGGCATTGCCATGCTTGATGGCCTACAAACTTATTACACTTATAGCATTTTCTAGTGAACCCACTTGATCCACCTCTAAATTTTCTTCCCCTAAAACCGCCCCTTAAATCTAAATTTTGTTATTGATTGCTGCTTGTTTCTCCTTGTGTTCTTTGGGACTACCCCCTAACAGAAATTGTTCCTCTTCCTCTGAAGTTTGTCCTTCCTCTACCCCTTCTTTGCTTTTCTTGTGTCCTTTTCAACTTATCTTCATCCTTCATGGCAAATTGATAATAGTCCTCCAAACGTCCTAGGACATGTGAGACTCATTTAATCTTGTATACTATATTTGAGACCATTGATGTATCTTGCAATCTGTTCCACATCATTCTCCATGTGACCTGACCTAATACTTAGTTTGTAGAACTCCTGTGTATAGGTCTTCACATCCATATCTTTTTGCTTCAGATTTTGAAGTTAATTTTGCAATTGAATGCATAGTCACCGGGTAAGAATTGGCCTTTGAGTTTGGCAACCATCCTATCCCAAGAGGTGATTTTGATTTTTCCCTTCTTCCTCCTCTCATCTTGTACATAGTGCCACCAAAGTAAGGCATGGCCCTTCAATTTTGTCTTGGCCAACTTCACTCTTTGTCCTTCTGGTACATCTTCATACTCAAAGTAGTTGTCTAGTGCTCCTATCTAATCTAGGAGTTCATCATTGTCCAAGTTTCCTCCATACATGGGTAGATCCATCTTGATCTTAGAACATTCTCCTTTGATAGCCTTCAACATCTTTTCCATCTTCAAGCCATCAAGATCCAACTCTTCTTGGGACCCTTCTTGGGAGTTATCTTCCACCCCCTCTTCTTCTTCTTCTCAGTCACTCAAATCTCCTGTGACCATTCCTCTTTTTTGACTTATCTCAACTACAAAAATCTCGGCTTGAAGACTTCCTATCAACTCTTTCATTTGTCTTATCTCTCTTGCATATTTCTCCTTCAATTCACTCACCTCTCTAGCAATTGTATTCCCTTTTAGAGGTATCCTTGTTTCTCTTCACTTCAACTTTTCCTTCTTCTGACAAACTTAGGCTCTGATACCAAAATGATATAGAGTAGGGGTAAGGATTAACTAGACACAATCAAACTACCATCCATCAAAACCCTAGGTCTCTATCCATTGGGTCTTCCTTCATAAATGGTCTCTTTCCCTTATAGCTTTTCAGAAAGGCATTTTTGGACAAAACTTATGTTCTAGACCTGAACATCAAAATGTATGACCTATTTAAGATACCCTTTTGGGCTTTACAACACATACCAAGAAATGGGGTGGGGTTGTTTTGTATGGTCTGGCCCAAACTTTGATTGTTCCTTGTGTAATTAGGCCTAATTAGGCCTCCTAGGTTTGATCCACTCTTGTTCACTATGACACGAAGACAAAAATGGAGGCTATGGACTTCAAAACAAGGTTAAAGAAATTCATGGTCCTCCATCTATTACACTTTGAAGGTTTTTTGTACTTGTTCAAAGTAGAAGACTTCAACTTGGACTATACTTAGTCTTGCCTAACACTGTCCAACTCTGCTAGGACATGACAGTCTGCAAAAAGGACACAAACCTTTAACAATTTTTCAAACTATGACTTGATAAGTTATCTTAGGACTCTTAACACCTTTCCCAAGCACCTCTAACCATGAAGGGGTCTAAAACCAACACCAAAATACACAAATTTCACTCTTTATTCACTCTATCAGCCTGATACATGAAATATCAGACCTTCATGCCTCCATTGCACGTGCCAAGTTGCCCCTCTGCTCCTACAAGTCTGAAAAATCAAATTTTATGCTATTTCAAGCAATTCCACAAGGTTTTAGCATGATCCACCTATGGAAGGCCTCTGTTATGCATTTTTATTTGTTCACCATTTACCCTAGTTAGGGTTTTTGATAGTCTTGGATAGTTTTCAGAAAAAACTCCTATAACTTTCTTGAAACTTAATGAAATCATGTGCAATCAACTACAATAGAAAGTAGATTCACATACAATCATCCACAATTGGTTTGAATTCATGAAAGGATCAGACAGATCCATACCACAGTAAGGAACAACAAAAAACTATTAGAAATTGTAGGAAACCAAAATTGTTTATTGTTTTCACTTCAAAATTTTATACTACTAACCTTGGATCCATACAAAATTACCTTATTTAATGTCTCCACACACAGGTTGTATGGTTCAACCAACCACAACTACCATATGTTTTCCACTTTTGAAAGGTTGTTCACAATAATGCCTTCAAACTATCAACTTCTAGAACATTTGACAATTACTTGACCCAATGGTTACAACAATGGATCCAAAAGACCAAAAAGGACAATAATGGCCTCACAATGACCTTATTACAAGATATGCCACAAAAGAAAACAAAATTCTATCCTTGACCAAGTTTGACCAAGGTGTGTTCTAGCTCGAAGGGTGCTCCTGCACCATAAGTTCTTATTGAAATAGGTTGCATTTCATTCTACTCAAATTTACTACCTACAACTCCTGAGAAAACAACCACTATGTATTTCACAAGTTTACACCTCAAATTGACATAGGATTGAACCAAATCTAGGACTTGAGTAACAATCATTATCAAATCATAAAAAATGAATTTATTAACTATAGTTTGATCCCAATAGAACTCACCCACTTCTTACCTAGTCATCATTTTGCAAGGAAGCCCTAATCCATTTGGGCCCTAGTGCATATGATGAATTTGTGGGTGATCTCACTAAACTATGCTAGACACATTTAGTGAAGGAATATCATAGTGAGTTTTAGAATTTGGCTGACCAAATGTTTTGCTTGGATATGGATTTTTTGTAGTTGTTTCATCAATAGCCTCAAGGAGAATTTTTTAGAAAAGATTCTCATGTGTAAACCTAATTCCTATTGTGATGCTCTCACCTTGGCATAGATTGTGGAAGACAAATTGGTATCTGAATGGAAACTAGTGAACCCCTCCTCTTTCAAAACTAAAAAAGGAGACATTAGATAAATGAACTAAACCCCCATAATTCATAGATTCTCTTGCAAAAATATAACAAAGAAAAATGGTAGGGAACTGTATTACAATTGTAGGAAAAATGGGAAAAAGGTCACAAATGTAGAGAGAAATATTTGTATCTTATTGACTCTACCACAATGCCTAGTGATAGAGGAATTTTTAGATACAAAAGAATAGTTGATTTCCCTAGAACAACAACCCACTTTTGATGCCAATATTTATATTCATGCTCTAGATGGGTTCTCTTCCACTTGAACATTTAAGGTCATTAACTATATCAAAAGATAAAAGATAGTGGTTATGATAGATGACTTTATTAGCAGAAAACTAATCGAACAACTACACATTTATGTCTATGCCTACAATAAATTTCCAATTATGGTGGCCAATGGTAATATTATGTCTTGTGGGGATGATTGTCACAATTTGAAGTGTCATGCCCACCCATACACACATGTACAAATACGCATAAACATAATGCAACAATTTTTATTTATTTACAACTAAAGTAAACTAAGGGTAACACTACTTCTAGAAGTGAATTCAATGTGTACTAATCATTATTGTGCATGAAATAAATGAGGGAATAATGTTCAAGGTGAAGAGAAATAACAACATTAACAGGTGTAATATATGTCTAGTTGTACAACCTTAGTAGAATGAAAGCAATCTAGAATAAGGTGTTGACATCGTTATGCATGACATTGCAAGGAATAATCTCACATACATTATTTTTCTTTTTGGCTTCCTAAGTGAAAGCGGTAGCTGTATGTTATCTTAGAGTGAATTACACAAATAAAATCTAATTGTCAATAATTAGAACCAAATTTAATAATAAATTAAAACATGGATCTAACATTATTTTAATTACCTCATTAACTCCTTTTTCTATTAAATTTAAATGGCATAATATAAGTCCACTCATATAAAATTCAAAATAAAATAATTAAAACAAATTTATGTAGTGCTAAGTATTTTTTTACTACATGGATAAATCCATTAACTATATTACTAAGAGTCAACATTTATTTTATTACTCATTTCCACAACTAATAAATAAAAACTAATCCAGAAGCACTCTCTCTTATTTTATGGATTGTGGAAAACTCATGCCTACTAAAAACTAATTTAATAATTATGGTTAACTTAAACTCTAATTTTAATTCACACTTTATACCCGTTTTTCCTATTTAATTAATTAATAGTTACTAATTTTAAATTTTGACATTTAAATTTACAATAAAATATAAATGCAAGTCTAAAACAAAAAAATATATTTAATTTTACCTTATTTAAAAAAGCCATAAAACAAGAAATCATTTTATAGGGATTTGATTTTGTAATTATTTTTTCTCATTTGTGTAGGTTGTTGGAACATAAAGAAATTATTCTCAGAGATCAAAATAGGCATATGGTTAATTTATATATAATAAGATTCAAAGTGTTAGAAAAATATATTATGCAGGTTTGAAATGGAGGAATGATTCTACCATGTTGCATAAACAGAAGGCCTCAATTACACATATTCAGAAACTACAAGGATATAAATATATTTTGCTGATAGGCATCTATAGGAGAAATGTTTTGTTCGAGTTAAGATAGTCCAACCACCGAAATTAAGATAATCTGACTGCCGAAATTAAGATAATCTAACAGTTAGTTTTTCAGTAGTTAGAAACCTGTCGGGTACCTACACAACTTGTAAGAATAAAAATCTATCTTAGTTTAATTTGCCGTTGGAATTGGTTTTATCTATTCACACGTCACCACTGTAATGGGAGAATCAATGACTGTTTCATTATTTTAAATGTTTTTTTTTTTGGTTCCGTGGCAGTTGTTTTTATCAATTTATTTTTGTTTGATGCATGGCAGCTAGTTTTATCAGTTCATTTGTTATTTTTTATTTATTTGACGATTTTTATTAGCTGATAGTTACACAGGTATGCCAATTTCACAAACACCTTAGGTAGTGTAACGCCTTGCCAAGGAACCCAGAGGATAACACAACTAATCTTACAAAAAGGTCAAATATATTTTTTCTAAATGAAAGAAATAACAACAATCATATATTTATTCATAACATTTAAATTAAGCTTTATCCTATAGGGTCCCACGGATGCATTACTAACAAACTAAAACAAGATCTAACCAACATTATGAATTAACTAACAAACACAGTTCATTCTAAGTCTAATTGCATTAGATAAATAAACACATACAATTCCATATTATATCATCAAATAAGTAACATCAGGATCCTACACATAGGATCATGAGTACATAGACAAGTTCCTTTACAAGAGAGTATAACATTACATTGTTTACAATATCACTATCTAGATTACATTGGAGTACATATATCAAGATAAAAGTACATGATACAACTGATATACAAGATTGAAACATGATCATAAGTATCTGCCTCCTCAAGCAAGAGCAAGATCTTAAATCTTCCATACAAGGTACATCCTTCTTGTGCATGAACAATAGCAAGGGAAACCAATGGAGATAAAAGCACAACCACCTGACCATGTGGAACCCTAAGGTCCACCTCCCATGCTAGGAGATAACAATAAGGTCCCACTAAGAAAACAATCAAGAAAGATAGTAGACTAACATGTGTAAGGACTACACAAGACTTCAATATAACATGGGTCAAAAAGAACATCACAAGTAACTCAAACATCAGTTCCAGAGGCATTCAGAAAACAAAGGGGAGAACAAAACTAGAGAATGCTAGATTGTAGTAGGGATGAATGTCATTGTATGGGTTACCCTAACAGTCTCTAGCTAGACATCGGTCCCCATCCATGGGTTAGCCTGATAGTCTCTTGCTAGGCACCGGCCCCCATCTATGGTTACCCTAACAGTCTCTCACTAGACACTGGCCCCATAGGGTGACACATGTGGAACTAGCATTCCTTTCATGAGGACAAGGAATTTGATTTTGCCAACCACAGCCTTGTCATCTCATCCTTAGCCTAAATGAGCACTACAGGCATGAGTGAGGCATCCAAATATCTTGATTAGTGTGAAAACTACCCAACCTTCTAAATTTATTATTAAGTTATCACTAGATTGACAACTTCTAATGGGTTACCCTGACAAGCCACTTTGGGCATCGGCCCCCCATTGGAAACCACTCCCCCTTCATTACATCTAAATTCTAAAAGCCCAAAACAAAACCCAAGCATGAACTATCACATTTCTCATCATGATACATTTACAACACAAAATATACATCATTTCACATTACACAGAGCAAGGCATTACCCATCTTGCATAGTTATCATAACCACATGAATAGGTACACTGAGCAAGGCATTATCAATCTTGCATAGTCATCATAACCACATTAATAGGTACACTGAGCAAGGCATTATCCATCTTGCACAGTCATCATAACTACATGAATCCATAAATAGAGTGAAGTCAACATATAACCAATACATATTCAATCATTAGCAAGACTACATAATCACAGGAGTCATACACACAACTACCCCTCTTGGCCTCTAGAATCAACTTTTTCAAATGACACAAACACTTGACACACTAAACACTATGGTCTCACATCACATTCACTCTCAAATGCACATCATAAACTAATACCCTTCAACAATATTTTTAAGGAATGTAACATTAATCCAAGCATGATCAATCATCTAACAAATATAAAGTGAATCTATCTCAATAATACAGAACTGTAACTTTCTAATCACTAGTAGTAGTTACAATATGATCATAAGATATAAATGTCCACGAGCAACAATATTTTAACTAATAATTCTCAAGACTTATTTTAATTTCATTTAATTAAAATGATTGCGAACAACATATAAATAACCCTAAGGCATACAAATTAAACACAACAATTATTTACACTATTTACACTGATGCAGATTTCATTAATAATCTAGACAATTCTATAAATATTATTAAATATAACTGTATAAGCAAGGCTTAGAGCCTTTAATATTAGAATGCTACAAATATCTTACACTAGATAGAATCACAAGATACAAAACCCAAAGCTACAATGAAAGAACATTGTTCTAAGATTAGCTTGAGAGGAAAGGAATACAGAACAACAAAACATTCCTATAGATCTAACATCTTCATCAAATCTACCACACTTTTAACCACATGCATATGATAGGATCAACACAAAATAAATTTGTTGAGAAGGCTTTAGAAGCTACCAACAATGCAAAATGTAAAAGCATAGACAGGGCACGCAGACTGATTGGTAGAATGCCTCAAAGAAGTCATATGATGGAAAGCAATAATCATAGGATATGCACAAAATGAATTTGTTGAAAAATATCAGAGAAATCATGTTCGAAAATATAGTTATTGGTGAATATTTTGATACCTACAGCACACAAGACGGTCTATGCACAATTATAATAAATATCAAACAGTCACGGAGTGAAAGAGAATTACAACGTCATCGGATGCTCATGAATCAGTGGTACGACATTGTCTCTTTTCACACCACCCAATAATCAGATCATCCTATAATATAAAATCAATCGCATAAAACTCAATTCTAACTTATGAAAATCATAGTAAGATCAACATCATAATCACCTGAATGTAAAACAATGTCAGAGAAAATGAATTATTAGTGTCACAATAAGGATTATCAATAAAACATGATAAATGTCATATGAAACCACACATGAGGATAATCAGGAATGTCACCAACATGAATGTAGCATCTACCAATATCATATAATCTACAACATCAACTATCTAACATACCCTAAATATTTCTATTATTTTACCTTCATCTTCATGCTCCTGAGCCAGACTATCTGCACATCCAAGATGAGAATGGAGGGGCACTACAGGTAGTTAAAAACCAATAGTTACATAGATATTTTCTAAATGAAAAAATTAAATAAAAAAATATACTACATTAAACTATACCTGATATTATAATATAAATAAATTACATTGAACTATACCTGATATTATAAACAATTGTTGGTGTACATTTTAGTGTTATATATGTTTAACTTTTGGACCAATTCCTCATAGTTTCAAAAATTTACCCTGCACTGGCATGTCTTGGTTGAGGACAAGTTGGTCATGTTTTGGGTTGATGCATGTGATCTGTATGTCGTTGTACCAACAGTTGCTTGGTAAGTAGCATATAGATTTTGGCGGTATTTACTTTACACATTTATGGATAGCAACAATTATAGCGACCACTTTGTCTTCATTTATGCAGCTACATTTCATTCTAATTTCCTTTTGGTAAGTGAACTTGCAATTTATCTTTGTTTAATATCACTTTTGCATTTGTCCCGCTGATAGAATGTTTGGATTTTTTCATGAATACTCTATACAGTCCTCCCGTCTGAATATCTGCATTGCTTTGTTTTTTAGTATTGTAATTCATATCAACGATTAGTGATTTTGCATTCCACTCTATATTTAGCCTTTCTCACATAATTTAGACTTGATTTCAGTGTCTATATTTGTTTCCTTGTTAGTTTACTTTGTCAACAATTGAAATGTTCTTTGTGGCTCAACATGGTTTACATATTAGAAAAACAGTTCGTAATAGATAGGTTTATGACTAACCAGATAAATTATTTTCCACTCTTGAATGATAATTTATTTTTTAAATTTATTGTTGATAGTGCTTTTATTGGCTTGGTAGCTATGTAGAAATTATTTTCGTTTTCCATTAATTTACATTTTTTTAGCCAAAATGAATTTCAGGGTTTCCTTTTCTCGACAGGGAATTTGAGTAAAGTGAAAATAAATTTGTGTTGTTGAATAGGTATAGTTTATTTCATTACATTTTATTTCTCAATGCTGTCAAATTCTTATAAATTGTTTTATTTCCTGGGAAATTTGAATTTGTTACCTATTTATTTAGATTTTTATTCAAGGTGGATTTCAAGTGGTTTTTGTTTTTTCCCAAAGAATTTGATTTTCTATGTGAAAATGATTTTAGGTCATTGGTTAGTTGTTGTTTTTTCATTGCTTTCAATTAAGAGAAAAAGTACAAACATGTTAGTTTTAAATGGAGTGATTATGGGCATGGAAAATATTTTAAACATTATTTAATTTTATTTCAAGAAAGACTGTCAAACCCCAACCTCTTTATTCACTACTTTTGACATTTGTTAAAAAGTTTTGAAATGAAACAAATGAAATTTAAAGGTGAGTATGTCCTCATAAGCCCCTTCCACATGTGTAGGTATGGATAAATATTACCATGGCATATAAAAGACTTCAAATATGATTGATATTTTTATCATCTTGTAGGACTGCTCCTAACTTTAGAAACAACTATCTTCCCCTATTTCTTTTCACTATTTTTTAGGCTTGTGGTTGCTTTAAAACCATTTTGGGAGGATTTTAAATAATGTAATTAAATTATTTGTTAAGGGGCCCACATGAATGTGTACGGATGGTGCAGTTTTTTTAAAGCATGGAAAAGCACTTCATATTTTGGTTTTATTATTTTACGATTGCTCTTTCCTCATAAACAACTATAATTTAAGACCTATTTTAACACCTAATCTCTCAATCCCAACCTCACATGTGTGGAAGAACATATGAAGGCTTTACAATCTATTTTATGTGATTAAAATGTAATTCTTATGATAATTTATGGCATGGAAAAAGGAAAAGAATGTTGTTTTGACAATCCAATCATGGTAAAGAGGCTAAATGCATCAAAATTTCATGGTTTTTCCCCCAGGTAGCCGGGTTCAGCTATACATTATATGTTTATTTTTTACAGTGGGTTTGTGTTTATTCATCGTCCATTTGAAACTTTAGAAAGGGCTCTTAATCATGGTGTGTTTATCTTGTACCAAAAATCATTTGTTTCAAATCATTTTCTTCTTTGACCTTTGTTTATTTGTTTTTTCTTGTAAATTGAACACCGGTGTTTAGTCCTTTCCAGCAAATGGAACCAATGCTAACACCAAACGCAATTCAAATGATAAGTACTGGAGATGTACTTACATCTCCACAACTGCAGATTGTGTCTTTGAAAAAGCTCATCACTCTTGGCCAGGTACCCGAATGGTATAAAGTTATGTTGTCTGACGAGGTTAACTTGCACCCAGCCATGCTTCTGGGAAAGTTTAGTGAACACTTTTCTTCTGGAACTATAAATATTGGTTCTATAGTGCATCTCATGCATTACCCCTATAATAATAGTAGGGGTACAAGGTAGGCTACTATTGTAATGTACAATTTGTTTTTGTAACATTGCAGAGATACACTATATGTTGCACAATATTTTCAAACTTATTTTTTTCCTCCTACCCTTACATGACAGTAGTAATATCTGATATGGATATTACTCACGCTGATCATCAGCTATTTGCAGAGCCTAGATTCCTCTTTAGATCACATGACCAACAAATGGAATCACCTACACAAAACCTACTAGTTCACTGAAACCTCGCATTTGGTATAAATGTGCCTACAGGACAACAAGTTGTTCCTAAATTCATAGTACCTATTAAGGGTCTGAATCCCTATCAAGGGAGATGGACAATAAAGGGTCATGTGATGGCTAAAAAACAAATGCACAAGTTCAATACAGTGAGAAGTAATGGACAAGTTTTCATCTTTGACATGATTGATAGCGAACGAACTAAAGTTTGCATAACTTGTTTCAATGATATAGATGAGATGCACTATGGTAGGGTGCAAATAGGTTTAGTTTACATACTTTCTAGAGGTGTAGTCAAGGGTGCAAACAAGGCCTACAAAAAATTGAACACTGATATAGAGATTACATTGGACTAGGGTTCAGTCCTTTAGCTATGCGAAGATGACCTCTCACTTCCATCACAAACTTTCCAGTTCATACCTCTTGCTACACTTAAGGAAAATGAAAATAATGTTCTTATTGATGCCATTGGGGTTGTCTTGCATGTTAGTGAAACTTCAACAATAAGGTGAAGAGATGGGATAGAGATACTTCACTGTAGTGTCTGTTTACAGGACATGTCAGGTTGCACTGTTGATGTTAACTTGTGGGGTCATGTTTGCCAAAAAGAGGGAGATGAACCTAGAAAATTAAAGGACTCTCAACAAACTATTGTTGTTGCATTTAGGAATGCTCGTGTTTCCAATTTTAATGGAAAAGTCCTTAATACAAATTTCACAACTGTCTTCCTTGTAGAGCCTCAAATTTTGGAGACAGAAGCCCTAAGGCATTGGGTGTCTACAGAAGGGAGAAATATCACTTACTCATCGAAGGGTTCTCCGTTGCTATCCAACTTGCCCAAGAGAATGCTAATTTCATCAATTTTGTAACATTTTGTGTCTGCCGCACAACATCTTCAATGCATTGTCAGGGCAATAATAAAATATGTAAAAACAAGTGCATTGTATTATCCGGCCTATCCACTTACAATTAATGGTAAGGAGTGCAAAAAAAATGCCTTCAAAATAATGACGACACTTGGTATTGTGCGACATGCAAGGTTTCAGTTGAGGACTACAATTATAGGTACTTGCTTTGACTATAAATTGAAGACCCCACTAGAAGTATTTGGGTTGTTTCTTTCAATGATGTAGCAAATGCACTATTAAAATGTTTGCAAAGGACCTTTACATACTCTAGTATGACGTTCATGCAGATCAGAGTCCCGATGTTATTATTAATAGAATTCAGTTCAAGCAATTTATATTCACTATGTCAACTAGGAATGAATTGTTCAATTCCAAGTTGAGGGTTATGTAAACAATTCTGAAGGTTGCAGAAATCAATTACCAGTTTGAATGCACTAACTTGCTCTCTCAGTTATTAGAAATGTCGACGCCTACATAGATCAGTTGTACTATTTGTGTTGTGCTTAGAGCATAAAGATAAAAGTTTGTTGGCCACATGCATATAAGTGTTGTATATGTTTGTTGTCCATTGCTACCTCTGATTTTTGGTTTGTGCAGGCTAGTTTTACTTTTGCCCATTTTTTATTTAAAAAAGTTATATTCTTTGTTTAAATGCACTCAGTCGTAATTCCTTGGTTTGATTTCCACTTTTTCTTACTCTGTTGGCTTGCTTTTCCACTATTCCTCTGGAAGTTGTCATTGGTGAACGAGTACAATTAAGTGTCTTTACGTGGTAAATATGATACTTGTTCATCTATATTTTTGACTGTTTGTTTCTGTAGTCCAATTTTGTTTCTATGTTGTACTTGAACTTAAGTATAGTCCATTTGTTTGTTTTTAAGAATGTTTAATTCTTTGTTTAAATGCACTCAGTCTAAATTCTTTTGTTTAAATTTCTATTTTCTTTACTCACTTAACTTGTTAATTCATTGGTTTCTTTTCCTGGCTTGCTTATTAAGTTGGCTTGATTTTTTATTGTCTAGGCATGTCATCATCAGGGAGCAATCGCAATGATAGTTATTCGTGTGACCAACCTCGCAGACACTGTTTTGACATAACTAGTGATATGTTGGTCACCAAAGCTAAAGATGTTGTAATTGAGTCTAACAGGTTACACACAATGTCATACTAGTTTGATAGGTACACATTCATGAGCATGTCCCCAGTTGATGATACTGCTACTCACAAGATTAAAGATATACAGGAGAAGATTTCTAAAGCAATCGATGCCCTGACAATTGCCAAAGAAAGCTTGGATGGCACATATCTCTTGATGTGAGACAAGTTTTATGCTGACTACTATGGCAGTGACATGCATCCCAGCATGTTTTCATTGATCAACATATAACATATTAGCATTGTGCCAATTTCTCTTTGTATATGTGTAAATGAAGAGCTACACAAAAAAAATGGTTTGTGTATATTGGTTAACCTTCGAACAAATATAGTTGCATTCCCAGATGGAAAATGTGGTGGCTGTCCTATGACTAAATTGTACATTTTAGAAACACCCATTATTTTATTGGTATATGTGTGCATTTTGGGCTCACTATGGGTTCTGTTTTCTTTCTGTTTGCCTATATTAGAGGTGATCTAGTTTTTTTCTTTAGTTTTAATACAAATGGCCTCTTGCTCTTCAAGAATTTTTGCTCTAGCTCCCTATACTTTCTCATTAGATTATTCATTTCATCCACCTTAGGCTAGAAAAGTAATAGGAGACATTTTGTCTAGATTTCAGTTGCCTAATATTGCATAGTAAATTGGAAAAATATGGGTTGTTAATTTTTGGAAATCCTGATTACCATGTTCAGTTTCTTTTGTAGAGGAGCATGAGGTGCCCCTATTGGATTTCTCTAACAACAATAAAAATATTCCTTACAGTAATTTTTTTGACATTGTTTTGAATGCTTAGAGACTGGTAATTAATTTTTCTTTTAATTTACTGATAACTACAAAGCATGTGGACTTTCTGAGCAAGTTGGTTTATAAAATGAATTATGTAAAAAGAATTTCTTAGGCAGTTGATAAATGCATTGAGTATATTTTTATCCAACTGTGAAAAGTGTAATAGAAGTTATTTAAGACAAGTAGAATGAGTTGGCATGTAGGAAAGGGGAGAGATATTTTTCTTCTACATGCCAAAGGTGAATCATGAAGAGGCCCACGGTGCAGATGATGTGAAAAGAATGTACATAGTTCTGAGTTCTGAGGCCTGAGTCTGGAGAGAGGAAGGAGGAGGAAAAACAATCTTCTGACTCTATCAAAGAGGGTCCTTTCAAGAAATCTAAAACTAATGAAGAAGCCCTTTTCATGTTTCAATATTTTTCTATATGTTTGGTGTATATATATCTCTTTTTCTCTTTGTTATGCAATGTTGAGTTCATGTCCTCATGGTATTGTTTTCTTGTCTTTGTGGAAGATAAGGACTCTAAATTTTCTATGGGTTATTTCATCCAAATTTATCTGTTTACTGAGAATGGATTATAAATATTGCTAGACTTTGGATTTACTTTCACTTGTTTCATACAAATTTATCTATTTTTAATAACCCTAAAGTGAGTAATAGGTAATGGAAACAATAGATTGATTATAAAGGTATTGCCTTAAGATGTAGATCATGCCTTGCAGTAGCCCATTTAGCTACAAATTGCTGCAAGTTCTCTCATAGGGATGCAAGTAGTAAGGCCTCTAATAATTGTGCAACATTGGGATTTAAAAAAATGTTTGGTTAATTTTTATTTTCTCTCAATGTATTTGCATTTTTACTTCAAAACATTTCAACTATCAGCAATTCATTGCGCAAATTTCAACCAACTGCTAGTCATATAAATTTACATATATATACTATAAGTACTGAGAAACTTCATGCAGGTTCAGGTGAATTTGGAGGGAGGGGAAACAACATACATAGAGTATGTAATTTGTTATAACAAATAAAACAAAATAAATAAAAATAAAAATAAGCCTAAAAATAAAATTTTAATAATAATTTTTATGTGTTTATGGCCTTATGGCCTGGGGAGATTGGGACCTCCCTAAAGGGAGCCATGGGCCCCCATTGCCTACATAGGCATATGCCTGTGAGGCCGTGGGCGGCCAATCCCATGCCCCAAAAACTTAAATATTTTTTTTTGAATTTATAAAATAATACTTACAACATAAAACAAATGTATACAGAGATTTAAATTTACATAAATGATGTTATAAAATGATTTAAGTTTACATATATATTTCTCAATTTAAGTAGTTTAACAGAATCATATATATATAAACTACCACTACTTGTATATATTTTAAGAAAAAAAATAATTATTTTCAACAATTTTTACAATACAATAGCAATTCATACTTGAACCAATGATAATATAAAACACAAATTATTTGCTTAATGATAGAATTGAACAATTCTAGGTACACATGATCTTTCTATCTATACAACTTGACAATGGATTTGAAATCCATGAAATCCAAATTATACAAATGGATTCATAGAGATGAGCTTCAAGCTCATGACATAGGGAACTTTCCACAATACAAAAACTCTTCAATCTTAGAAAAATAACCTACACACACCAACAAAACAAGGATGGCTAGGCATTCTCTCCACCCTACCATAGGATTGGAAAACCAATCCACCCCTGAGCTGGGAGATTCTCCAAGAAATGTAGGTTGAAAAACAATAATTTCATGGCTAAAATTCACACAACATAAAACTAGAACAAAAACTCAAGGTAAGACTCACAGTAAAGAATTCCAAACAAACTCTTCAAAAAGAGAATAAGAGGGAATAAGCTCCCTCTTGGGGGACAATAATAAAACTTCTTTAATAACTTTTTCTTCTTCAAACCTCTACACACTTCCACAAACCCAACTACAAATATATTGACACAACCCCCATGAAAACCCAATTACAATTTTCCTTCATTCTTCTTCCACATACTCAACTACAAAATAATGAACAACTTCCACAAAACCAAACTACAAAATCATAACAACTTCCACAACCCAACTACAAGAGGCCCCCCAAAAAAACTCTTAAAAAGAAACTACTCAACCCCCACAAAACACAATACATACCAAAATTCATACGACAAATCTTACAGAAGCACGAATATACCAATATCAAAAACAATAATAAATTAAGATCCTACCTTTTGCTCTCCAAGTTAGGGGAAGTACAAAAAAGGGCATGATCCCTTCTCAAATTTCATCAATCCTTTCTCCTTCCTTTCCCAATGTAAAATCCTTCCTAAAAATTCATGAAGACATTACCCAAAAACCCCCAAAATTTCCAAAACAATTTTTCTTTTTTCCAAAAACAAAACCCAATTGCATCCCTTATTAAACAATAAATACTAATTTCCCCGCAAACCATCATTTTCCCAAAAAAGAATTTAATTAAAAAAAAACAAATCTTTCAATTAAAGCAATAAAAACAAAAATAAAAATATTAATAAAAACCAAAAGAAACAAATAAAACAAGATAAAAATCTTATCCCATAAATAAATTTAAAATAGGAGGATAATATCTCAATAAAAATGAATAAATAAATAAATAATTATCTTAAAGATCATGAAAACTTATCCAACAATAAGAATAAAACTTATTGATAAAACAAAACATAAAAATTACACAACTAACAAATAAACATGACCCACATACTAACACACACCCACACAAGACTTAAGCCAATTTTCTTCAAGGCATAAATAGGCTTGTCTAAACAGGTTTAACACAAGATGTTCTTGGAAAGATCTTTGTATCTAACACCTTGGCCACCCCCTGCACAACTCACATTTCAAATATCTAGTAGGTCTTGGTAGTATATCCGAAGCAGCAAAAAAATAACATTCAAAATAAAAATATTAATTAATTCATTTTCCATCATATAACCATATAAATCTAGACAACTTTCAATTCCATAATTTATGAAAGAATTCATGATCAACTAAGACGAGAGCCGATATCAAACATGGAGTGAAAGCAATTAGAAATTGCAATGCATAAACAATGCAACAAATGAGTACACATAGGAGACCAAAGTTAGTAGTTGAGAGAAAGACTCCACAACTACTTGAGTGGTCATCAAGTTGACTCCCTACAAACTAGCAAGACTGGCTACTTTGGTGGGAGACTTGATGACTCCTCAACTAACCTCCTAACAACCTTGACATTTTTCAAGATTGTATAGTGGCTCACCTAAGTAGGATTAAGCCTATGTGTATAATATGTATTAAATATATATACACTAACACCCCCACTTAAGCATAGCTTAGGTGGGCATAAATGAAATGAGTCCTAGCAACTAGGCCTAATGAGGTACCCAAGTACAATGCAATCTCTCAGAAACAGAGAAAGGTAGAAAACTCAGCGGGAAAAAAGTACCCTCCAAAAGAGAGAAAAGAGAAGGATTTAAGACCTTTTGAAAAGATGTCCCTTGATGATTGGAACATCATGATGAAGAACTCCAAAAGCATGTAAAAGTTGTAAACTCTGTCGATGATGGACTGGTGTCTGCTGGAATCAATGAACCTCCATGAAACGTAGTTTGAGATAAGATATACAAGATGCTGCATGATTGAACATTCGAACACTACTCAATGATGTACACAAAGTCAATCAAACTCTATGAAGTCAAAAATACAGATAATACTATGATTAGGAGTACTATAATCTCAAACTGTGATCCACATGAATAATCCCTCATGCGAGAGATTAAAATAGAAGGCTCATGAGGCCTCCCAAAAAAGAAGATTCCTCTAGTGCTTCATTGAAATAAGCATTAGCATGTATCACATCATAGTCCCCCCTTAATGCTAGGAGAAATAAGCAGACCAACTGAAATGTGCAAGGAAAGTAGACCAAGATGTCGGTCAAAAAAATGTGCAAGAACTTGAAAAAGGATGTGCATCAAGGCACATACGAATGAGGTGAGAATCACAAGGATCCATTGTTGTGATTGGTACAACCCCCATTACACTTTATAATTCATTGTAAGTACAAATTTCTCAATTTCTATTGATGTGGAACACACATTCAGTTTTGTGGCACTTTATGTGAGTGCATTTACAAACTTTATTTTCTATTGAGTTCAAAAAAGATGCATACAAAACTCTATCTTCTAAGCTCCTCTAGCACCAAAATCTAGGCAAAGCGAGTGCAAGGGAAAACTATTAAGAGAGAACTTACACTTGGAAGCCCTTAACCCTTTTCGAGGGTTATAGTTTGACTCCACCTCAAATCTGTAGCAACCCAAAAGCTCATCCACCTGCGAAAGCTTTGTAGGGTAATTGACATGGATTGCCTTACCCTTCAACTGAGGGTGCCCTTTCAGCACTTCTTTAATCTAGTTCAAATCCTCCTCCAAAAAGAGTGTTTGTTCCCTAAAGTTGAGTGCATTCCAAAGACTGATGTCATGGCTGAGGCCGAAGAACAAAAAATTACAGGGGCTTTGCTTCGATAGGACATAAATTGATAGCTAGATCTCAGCCCTGTTCTGCTGTGGAATCACAAACCACAAACAAGAACAAACCACAAACAAAAACTAGAACACAAAACCATGAAAGAACCAACAACAAACTTAGTGTGGCTCTGATACTATGAAAGAAGCCATGATCAACTAAGACGAGAGCTGATATCAAACATGGAGTGAAAGCAATTAGAAATTGCAATGCAAAATATGAGTACATATAGGAGACCAAAGTTAGTTAGTAGTTGAGAGAAAGACTCCACAACTACTTGAGTGGTCATCAAGTTGACTCCCTACAAACTAGCAAGACTGGCTACTTTAGTGGGAGACTTGATGACTCCTCAACTAACCTCCTAACAACCTTGACATTTGTCAAGATTGTACAATGACTTACCTAAGAAGGATTAAACCTATGTGTATAATATATATTAAATATATATACACTAACAATTTAACATAAATATACTTAAATTAAATCATTCCACTAAAATATAAAATTAAGTTAACATCAAATTTCCAAACCACATATGTCTATTTACTCACATCAAAATCATCACATATATAAATATCCAATTCACGAGTAACATAGTCCCCTACTCTTTAAGTATCAAATAATAAAATAATAAGTAGTCATAAAGGCCTAAGTCATAATAGCATATAAAAGGTCTAAACAAATAGGTAGGTCTTACATAACTCTCAATTTGATGTTAGAATATATGGAATTTGAAGATTTGCAAAATCATCTAGCTAATGTCAACAAGTAGATATTCTCAATATCTGAAAATTAGAGCAAACTCATAATTCCTTATCGGTCAATTTTAAGTGGTTGGGGGTTCATCTTGAAGCATGTGGACCTATGCTTTGATGCATGGATATAATCTATTCAACAACAATCTTCCGGAACTTGACTAGTTGAAATCTTTTGGAACTTGACTAGATGATATTTAGAAATACATTTGAGCAAGTTGCCAGATTGCTAGGGTCAAATTCTCCTCTATGTCAACCTAATTCCTAGATTGAATTTATAATATTCGATGAATATTGGAAGACAACATAAGAAAGCATGCAAATGGTCTATATGTAAATTTTGATGCAACAACTTCCTTTTAAGCTCCAAATCAAAGTGTTCCTAGAATGATTGCTCTTTGATAACCAAATTTTCTTTTGTTAATCTTTGATTATTCAACTTTCCTTCTAGATGTGTTTAATTGCATAAATAAATTTCTCTAAATATCAATACGTAGCAATAAGTCACATACACATGTACCAAGTTGGTTGGCAATGGCTAGTCAAAAGGGTAGGAATTTTGAACTTTGAATTTTAAAATTTTGAATTTGGGGTCAATCTTTAGCTACTCATGATTGAACTTGAGTGCCATGTGGTTCACCTAAAACAAGGAAATACAAACCACGGGATCATAAATAAGTGCATGGAAAACTAGGCTGGTAATAGAACCAATGTGTAGAAATAGGTACAAATGAAATTGGAGTAAGATCAAATGTATAAGAATGTGTGTAAATGAAAATAAATAAAGATAGATAAAAATTGAATAATAAGTCAAACTTAACACAAAACTACACCACTTATCAATATATAATTGTATTAAATAATTCTATTAAAATGGATGCAAAACTAAATGGGAATTGACCTGCATATATAAATTTTACCACTACAAAGGAAAAAAAAACCTTACATTCTCAAACTACATTTTGTCTATTACTAATTCGACTATAGTGATTGTAATATAAAGACAAAATTAAAGTCAATATACACTCAAAAAATAAAAAAAATAAATACATAGGGAGTAAGATAATTTCGTAATCCCAGTTTTCATCAGAGTTCTTTTTTCACGTGAGAATAATCTATATATTATTTCACATGAAAGACCCAAATCTTTCAATAAAATAAACAATCCACATTTTTGGACGACAGACAGGATATACAAAACGTCAAAGATATTAAAAGAGTGGAGAAAACATCTACTGTCGGACTGCTATGTTAATTAAATACCGGACTAGGTAAGCGACCACCGGGATTCTCTCGACGAAACATCGTAGAAGTTCATTTCAAAATGAGGTTCCGCAATTTTTTTAAATCTCAGACCGAAAACAGGTTATTATTATAATTTCCATATAAGAAAACATTCATATTTTGAACTAGGTGGGAAGACCAACTTTACTTCTTAGTCTTTCTCCGTCCGTTTAATAAAACTACTTACGACTCATCGTTATTTTTCGTGAAGTATTATTCATTGTATCTGCATTTATAAGGAATCGAACCCCTACTTGTAAGGGTGCGCTAACTTGAATTATAGATATAATAATGATATATTGTATTGACTTTAGTTTTTAAATGTACAATATATTTTCTAATAAGTTATTTTATTTAAAATTATTTTATGCTTAAGAGATTGGAGATTCTGTGATTGGATAAGAGTGTATAAGAGGGAGGTTAGAAAGTGGACAAAAGTCTTGACCAACTTATTATAGTCTATGATGTATGTCATAAAATATCTTGGAAAAGGAGGAAAATAATAAAAAGGGGCATCCAAGTTTGGTGGGTAGGTTTATGACATGTAAGAGAATATTCTATTCTTGATTTGTTGATCCATCATGCAAGCTTGGGATTGGAATTTGGACAATCAAGTTGGGTACCATACTTCTTATGTTTTGGCTCATGGTTTTCCAAAACCATTTGTGGTTTCTTAGATGGTTAATGCATATATATATTATGATGTAGCAGTGTCATGGTAATCTTGCATCACCAAAAGATTATTTCTTCTTAGTTTGTTTTAGCTCATTTGTTGTTTACTACTTTTTTGGGTTATCAATTAGTTAAAGAAGAAGTTAGTGTATTTCACCGCAGTGTGATATCTAGTTTCACAGTGTTAGAATTATGTTTTATAGTGAGGAGTAGATGTTGAGTCCATGTTTGACGAGAATTGGATACCCAAAAGAGCAATATTAGACTTGTGAGTGTGTAATGGGTTGATAGTTCTACATAGTTGTGTTTGTGATGGATTATTTGGAGTTTGCACCTAAAGATGAGTATATGAGAAGGTTTATTGGACTACTATGGATATATGTTGAGCACCGTACAAAGCGTTTTCATTGTCACCATTTAGGTTTGGAGTTTGCTAACACTATCTGACGACATGTTTCATTTAAGGCATAGAACTTTGTGCAACCTTGTGGTTAACACAAATCCTTCGATAGGTTGAGGAAGGCAATTTATATGTGGTTTATGGATGGATCAAGGCAAGAAAAGAAGAAGATAGAGAGAGATCAACATCAAGGTGATGAGGAAGGAAGTGAGATCCAAGCTGGAGAGTGCGAGTGGAAGAATAGGAGTATGACGTGGAGTGAAATCTTGAGGAAGCTAATGTGTAGCATATGGGAATGTATTAGAGTTGTTTTGAGTAGTTTCATTTTGTGTAATATTCAAATGACTATGACCTAGCATGTAGGAAGCCTATTGTAGTGACTATCTATTTGTGAATCTTAGTTAGTAATCAAACGGTTGCGGCTTGGCATGTAAGGGGCCCACTATGCCAAGTTTATAATCATGGTTGTATTCGTGCAAATTCTAAAAATCAACAAAGTTGTTGTTGTTTGTGGAATACCCTGTTGCTTTTGTTTTTGATGTAGTGGTTGCATGGTTGGACAATCTTTGATTGGATCCTCCATCCATGACTGTACCAAGTGACATTAGAGTGAGTTTTATCATGGAATGAGTATTGAGGAGTTGAGGTTGATGTGAGCAAGCTTGATTGTTGTAGTTTTGCAATATTGAATTAACAAAAGAGGGGAAAGGTCCAATTAGTTAAATTAAGGCATAAGCAGTGAGAGTGCACTACATTTAGTTGTTGTACTTTGTAGGAATTAAATAAGGTATCTTCTAGCAAGAGAATGTTCGGTAGAAGATCCTTGTGAGCTTACCAGTTACAAGTAGATCACAAACTATGACAGTCCACAAAAAGATTTTAAATAGGGTGTCGACTATGAGGTAGTTTGTAGGGGTGATTGCAAACAAATCACTGACCTAAAGTAGTTTTCATCAAGTGAGGATGATGTTGAAGAGAGGGTGAGGTATTTGTTGACAATCTTTTTTTGCTTAAGGGCTTTATCTTGCAGGTGCATTACTCAAGGCTATCAACAATGGAAAGAAGAGTTAGTTTGGGTGCCAACCAACCCAACAAATCAATATCTAGATTGGGGCTAGTTCCTCTACTATCAGACTTATGACAATTTCTATAGGTAAAGGATGGATGCAAGAAATTAAACTAAACAAAAATGAAGAGGTCATAAGACAAAGAGGAGATCCCTACATATTTTGAGAATAAGGAATCAACTCACAATAACTTAGTCAATAAAGACCAATAAATATTATCTAAAATATAACTAATATTTCATACACAACATCAATGACTCATAATTCTTAGAATAAGAGGTTCATTAGTTGAAGATTATGTTATTACTTTTGAATGGAAATACAAAGTCTATGGTCTAAAGACAGTAACAAATGCCCCTTAGTTTAGGAATATGCAAGGTGAGAAGTTTCATGCCTCAAGTCTAGAGTTGGCTCAATTGCTAAGAAAAACTCTTTTTCCTTAATGATTTCCTCTTATATTAAAAATGAAGGAGGTAAGAAGGAGGTAAATTCTTACCCTTACAAAATATCTACCCATTAATTCTAAAAGAAACTAATGAAGACACACATAATATTTGAAGATCTTTTGTCATCATTAATTCTCTTGTGCGAATGATCTTTTTTTGCAAATTTGGGCCACCATATAATCATTTGGAAGTAATGGCCCCGATCTCTAGTAGGTAGGATGATCAATTCACTAGATTTGACCATTTTAATATTAGTGCAGGTAGGTATTCATGATGTAATTGATAAAACAAGAAAGATTTTCTCATTTGTTTGCCCCATTTTAAATAAAAGAAGAATTATTGCTTTCTCCTTCATGTACAGCCCAATGAACCATAAAGTAAGATAGGTGATTTGGTGGATCAGACGACTGACAAGAGTGTTGGGAGATGATTCCCAATTGTTCTTCGGGAATGCCGATGGTGATTGCACGTAGTTCTTGTCTTTTCTTGTTAGATTCTTGTGGGTCCCACCTTGGAGATCTTCTCTTCTTTAATTGTGATAATGATCATTCCATTGCTGATTTGTACCAATAATATGATCTTGATACTCCTTTTTCATCTTCTGCATGCTATGAATCCCATGAGCTATAGGATGGGACATTAGACTTAATTGATCAAATGGCACAAGAAATAGGTCCCAGGTTTGAAACAAATGTCTTAGGTACCACTTGTTAGTTCCTTCCATGGAACTATATCGACGATGTTGTTTATAACTGGTGATTAATTTTTGCTACTTTATCCAATGAAACTTTGAGATTTCATTTAGCGAGGCTCTACTATAATGTTCTAACATGTGAACATGCTGATTTTTTATCTCTAAAAGAAGAGAAACTCATTTTCCTGTCCTGTGATTGGTTGTATGTCTTTCTCTGTAGATTGTCAGGGGAGGTTATGGTTTTTATGAAGCATAATAAGACTAATTTTGCCAACATGTTTTCTGACATGTTTAAATTTTAAAATATACAGTAAAATAGCTTGGACAGGTAACATGGAATGGTGGAGACACGCAGTTGAAATGTGGACAAAGACAATCAAGGAGGAAAATGACAAGTGGAGGCATGACATGGTACAAACATATTAAAATTCCATTCAATGGGTCTCTCTTAGTTTTTATCTTTGCCTCATATTTTGTCAAGTGTTAACAACTTGCCATTGCACTGCCACATGGTGGTTGTCTAGCAACATCACATTGCATTTAAGTGGTATTTTCTTTGTATTACTGGCTTATTACTGTATTTCATTTAAATAGTTGGTGTAGATAATTGACACTGAATCTTCCTTAAATAATATTACCCAGGCTCATATGGCTAGTTGGCATTAATTTCAACTAAATATTGGCTGATGCTTAACTCTATCCAAATTGAATTTAATTAATTAATATTAATCATTCTGATAAAGAGTACATCCACAATGCTAAATAAAATATTAAATGTGTTTTGAACTCTCAACTTTTAAGTTAATGTCCTTCCCAGCTCATGTACCAATTCTTTGCATACCAGCATTATATAATCTAATATTCCAAAAAATAGAGCTTTCACTAAAAAGCTTGATTCATGAATCGCAGGTGGTCATTCATCCTAGGACGCATTGCTGGCAAAACTCACAATGAGATTAAAAATTATTGGAACTCTCATTTGAGAAATAGGTTTAGTGCAACCAAAATCCATCTTGCTCATAAATAGCCAAGCTCTTAAGATAAAAATGGTTCTGCACTTTCCTATATTGAAGAAACAACTGGCATTCTGTTGAGAACATGCTTCTCAAGAAGCACTAGGACCCATTCAGATGCCATTTGATGATTTCAGCAATGTCCTTGAAATCATGAAAATCAACATGAAGTGAAAGATAACAAAATGCAAATAACACAATGCAATATACCTTTAAGATGATCCACAATCCATGGTTAAGGTTGAGAATGTTGCACCCAAGAACATTCTAGCTATACCCACAAGATTGAAATGTGAAATGCTCTCATGCAAATGCAAATCACTAAACCCTAGCTCAAAGATGCAATAATGATTTTGACAGAGTGATGATATGCTCAAGATTGGATGCAAATGGCTTAGAAGAGGGTTGTATTTATAGAAAAGTTTGGTTGAAATGGAGGGATGAGATTTGATTTTGACTTTTGGCTTATGAAGGGCTGAGATTAATCATACATGGATCAAGTTTAGCTTTGTGACAAGTGTGTGATGGAGAAGAGAGATGAATTTGAAATTAGAATAAAAGGCTAAGAGGTGCATGTGACTATGTAGTCATGTGACAAATGGAGGGAGGAGAATAATTAGCTCCAATTTAAATAAAAATATTTAAAATGGTAAGTCATGTGAAGGGATTAAGTGGAGGGTAAAGGATGTGACACGTGTTGCAATGAGGCGAGAGATGAGGGATTTATTTTAAATTTTTTATTTGGGTTATGGAGACATGTGACAAAGGGATAATTAATAAAATAAAGTGGGTTTATTTCATTAATTAAGGATGTGATTAAATTGGAATTGTGAATGGGAATATTAACTAAATAAATATTTAATATTTATTTAATTAATATGGGCTATCATTAGAAGGGGATAAATATTGAATGAAATTAATTCAATATAGGTGACCAAGGGATTTTAATTAATTAAATAAAATTTAATTAATTAATTATGGATAAATTAGGATTTAATTAATTAATTGGGATGATTAAATGGTTTGGACATTTTAGGGTGTCTACATTTGCCCCTCTTTGACATGGCATCATGACTTAGCAAGGAGCGGCCTCAGGTCAAAGAAAAATTGGCCCAACTGCAGGGAGGAATAAAATGGGTAAGGGATGCCCCCTTTTTTAGGGTGAACTCTTGAAAAGGTAAGAAATGGAGGTGAAAAATGAAGGCAGGATGGAAAAATAAGTCAGTAGGAAGAAAAACGGGTGAAAAAGGAGTTAATATGCTCCTTAGGGAAGAAAAACATGAAAAAGAGGTGACATGGCTAGCTATAAATAGCAAAAAGTGGGCCCAAGATGAGTCATTTGCACACATAGCCAATAGAAATCCAGAGAGAAAGAGAGAGCAAGAGAGATGGCAGGAGGCAAAAACCTACCTTTCTACCCTCGATACTCACACCTGGTGGAACGGGTACAGACATACATGTGAGTGGCAGAGGCTGGCAAGCGTGTGAGTTATTGATCCTTTCTTCGTGTTTTGAATTTTCGCTCATTTTTGCATTTAATTTTGTCTAGAAATGGGTAGGTTAGGGTGATTAGCGCCATCGTGTGGCGCAAAATTTGGGTGGATTGGTGCCATTTTGGAAAATGGCGCAATCTAAGGGGGTTGTAGCGCAATTTTGAATAATCGCGCTATCTAGGTTTTTGACGCCATTTTGAGGAATTGCACGATTATGGGGAGAGGCGTAATTTTTTAATTTAGCACAAATTTAGGGAGATCTGGTGCCATTCTTAGTTATGGCGTGGAAATGGGGGGATTGTGGCACTATTTTCTGTAGTAGCGTGATCTTGGGGGACACTAGCACCAATTGGGATATTGGCGCGAAGTCAAGGTAGGCTAGCGCTATTTGTTGAAATAGCATGATTTGGGAGGATAGTGGCACCAATTCTGATGTTGGCACCATTGGCTAGGGGATCAGTGCAAAAATTAATTTTAGTGCAATATTAGGTTTTGTTAACACCTTTTTCTGAAATTAAGGCTCTGGGAGAAAATGAATGCTTAGGAATGAATTGGGTGATGAAATGTAGATTGATGGGGGCATTGTGTAATCATGGGAGCAGAGAGTGCCTGAGGTGATGGCACTTTGGGCAGGGTTTGATGATGCTACACGAGCGCGGTTTAGTGCATTGGGGCTGCGGACACCTGTAGAGATGCCTGTGTTGTGGGCACACAGAGCCCTAATGACAGCTTTGATTGAGTGGTTTAAACTAGAGACATGTTCATTTTGGTTGCCGACAGGTGAGATGACCATCACCCTAGAGGATGTCTATCGGATCCTAAAGGTTCTGATACATGGGAGACGAGTGATCTATGATGTGGATAGAGGAGGGCTAGCATTGGAGAGGGCCTTCACGCCAAGTGTGTTCATGTTAGTAGAGGAGGATCGAGTGATGAGTTACCATTAGACTCTTGCATCTAGGGAGCAGAGTTGGGTCCTATTTCTTTGTGCTCTGATCGGTGGAGTGGTGATGCCAGACAAGAGAGGATGGGGATTCTCAGTTAGCTAGGGAGAGGTTATTAAGGAGATGGTGGTTCATGGGACTGTGTTTGCCTGGGGTCCCTGCATACTTGCATAGTTGTATCATGAGATGCACACAATTTGTATCATTTAGACAGTACCCTATCAGTAGGAGTGACATTATTACATGTTTGGGCATTTGAGCATATTCTGATCACGCGTCCAGTGCAAGTATTACACCAATAGCCTTTTGAGGCTTATGTATTTAGATATCAAGGACAAGTACAACACTCATATACAGGGATGCTAAGGTACTGGCAGAGATTGTTGGATGAGGTGACACAGGTGGTATACAGGCCATACATGGGGTGTGAGCAGTGGTTGGATGAGGATGAGTAGTTGCCTTATGCCATTCAGACACAATACATCATGGAGCGAGGAGATCAGACCATAGACAGATACATCTCCTTGCATGTTATGAGATAGTTTGGTCTATGGCAGGATTTACCATAGGTGATGGCCATTTTTGGACGGACGACGAGAGACAGAGAATGGCCTCCCCAGATAGTGCCTCAGAAAGCCATTGCTGATTTTGATGCTTTATAGCCATAGCAGTGGGACTGGCGGAGTACCATTGTGGATGCGGGTGCTACACCTGACTATGACAGATGGTGGGTCGTGTGGCGGTGCAACTGACTGACAGATCCAGAGGCTGAGCCAGATATGATGGTGGAGGAGGGAGCGGATGATGATGATGATGATGATGATGATGATGATGATGATGATGATGCAGGAGGAGTAGGTAGTTTGGTGAGGAAGGTTGGCAAAGGGAGAGCTGGTAGAGGACAGGGTGGGAGAGATCAGAGTGGCAGGATTAGGTAGGTACCACCATAGAGAGGGCCACTGCAGAGAGGACTGATGGCACCATAAGGAGGACAATTGCCACAGCATGCGTAGAGGGGACCAATATCTTTTAGTAGGATACCAATATAGTTAGGTCAGAGGGGGTCAGCACCAACTCTTAGGCCACCACAGCAGGGGAGGCCCACGGTCAGCGAGTGAGACTGACTGGGCAGCAGTAGGTATTGGTTAGCAACTTTGGGACCCTAGGGGCAGGTAGCTCAAGAGGACGAGAGGATTGCCCGACAGAGAGACAGATATCATGGTGAGAGGCTGAGGCGATGATGAGGAGACAGAGTTGGCTACCCTACGTGCTCAGATAGCGAGTTACGAGGATGCCTTGTAGAGATAGGATCAAGAGTTAGAACAGCTCTGAGAATTGTCAACAGTTATAGATGGAGGCAGCATGGATGGGGATGGTCAGAGAGGTGCTCTATAGGCATAGGTTATAGTCTTGATAGCAGAGTAGGATAGAGAGAGAGGGCTACATCAGGCAGTGGAGACTCAGGTGGCTAGTTTGACTAGCCAGGTTTCGGGACTACAGGCTAAGGTTTCCAAGTTGCAGGCATTAGTGGCCAGAGGGAGCACAACACAGATAGTGCAGTTGCAAAGTCAGCTGATACAAGTGTAGGGTCAGTTGATGGAGGAGAAGAGATGGTCATCATAGCAAGCCTCCTAGGTAGACTACTATTATGCAGCTTAATGTACAGTTGTTCCTCAGGAGTAGCGGCTTCCCAGCTTTAGTCAGCGGAGTTGATCTAGGATGTCAGGTTCACATAGGTCAAGATCAATGTAGTCTGTCCATCAGCCACTGTCTTAGCAGGTAGCGCCATAGGTACCATAGCCATCACAGCCACCATAGCCACCACAGGGTCCATTGGGATCTTTGACTTAGTTAGAGAGAGGCTCATTAGGTGAGGGCTGACAATTTTTTAATGTTGTATCATTTTGGCCCTTGGAGGCATTATGACATATTTTTTATGTATATATGAGAGATGTATATTTTTTGCGATGATGATATATATATATATATATATATATGAGATGATTTTAGTGTCCTATATGCTGTGGTTATGATGTGTTTATGTGCTTATGTTTATTTCATGCAAAATGCTTTATAGATGATGGTAAATGTGTTGTGCTACTTGCTTTATTTTATGTATACAAAATGATGGTGATCTAAAATGTTTTCCTATGTATGTTATGTTGGACTATGGAAATGGATGCATTTGAGTTATGATGGACAAATATTTGCATGCTAATGATTTATATGATGATGTTATGTTTCATGATGTTATGGATGCTATGCCTAGCATATGATTTATGCAATGTTTTCTTTTCTTGTATATGGAAAATGTGATGATATATGGTATGCAAAATGTAAATGCAATGTGATGGAATGGAAAATATGTCATGATACAATTTAGATTATGTCAAACCCTAGATGATAGGATTGGGGAAAGGATAGAGGAAAGGACGAATGGGGATAGGTATAGGGAAAATGGAAGGAAAACCAAGTCAGTAGACACCACGTCATTGAGGGACTCATGTTAGGGGGGGTAGACAAGACATGTTAAATAGAAAAGAAGTTAGGTGGATGAAAAACTTGGATGGGGGGAATGAGCTAGGATTAGTACTTACATGATTACATTGAGAGAATTTCTAGGTTTATTATAGCAAAATAGGATAGAGTGCACAAAGGTATGACAAGACCAAAGTGCTGATAATTATCCTATTTTTGTATGGATTGGACTTACAAGAAAAGGGATAAGTACCTAGACCCATAAGATAGCACAACCTTGACTAGATGATGGAAGGGGCTCATAACATAACATCCTGGAAACATAAAAGGTGAGATCTGTGCTTAAATACCCCAAGAGAGAAATATGCTAGAACTGACACATCATTATCAAGATATGAATACTGTTCTTAGAGGTAAGGAGACCATCCTACAAACACAACATCCAAAACAATGACTACGCTCCATTCTAGGTGTCCTCATCCACATACCAAGATATGATGAGATCAAGGTAGCTTTTGAGTATCCCAAAAAAATAGGCAAAAGATAAAAAATCAAGAATCAACAAGATCAATCACAAGAAAGACAACAACCATGTATTTCTTGCCAAGAGATGTTTAGATAGGATAGGGATGACTTACTTAAGATAGACTAATTATCTCAAGCAAGTTTGGATAATGCTTAATGATGATAAAGGATGAATAGCTTCTGCCTATTGTAAGAACGATATATCCATTAAGGTGAGAACCTATTGATGATGTTGTTGGATTAGATGCTAAAAAGGATAAGCAAGAAGATAGCTAGCTATTTGTGATGATGAGGTTTGATTTGTTGATTGACGGTCTTTGTGCTTTGGGGATGATGTTTTGATGTTGATGCTTAATTTGCTTTGCAAGGTAAGTTTGATCGATCTAGACCATCCAACTGGGTTGAATGGGTGCATCTTGTGGACTTGAGTACTGGATAGTTTCTTCATATTCCAGACTGCCTACATACCCATATCCACGGGATCAAGGTCCTTTAAAAGATGTGAGTGAGATGAATATGTAGTTCTGGTTGGACGTGAAGATGTAGGGATGGCTCGTGGATAGAAGGATGGTTCTGAGTGGTTGTGGATGGAAGAAGATGCAGGTTGATGATGTTTGTGGGTACATTTATTGCTTGGATTTTTTTGATAATATTTTGATTTTTTTGTATTTTGAGGGGATATTTTGATGTTTTTGAGTTTTTTGAATGTTATGATTGTTTTTGGGATTTCTGGAATGTTGTGATTTTTTTTGTATTTTGATATGATTTCAAACTCTCGGGAGGATATAAGGATACCCTCTCCAAGATTTTATTTGTGGGTGGGATTTATGAAAGGAGATGAGGGTGGGATGACCAAAAATGCTTCAAACTCCAAGCTATGGTATGTAAATGGGATGGATGATTATGCAATGATGGATTTTATTATGGCATGATAGATGGTTATGGGTGCATAGAGCATTTTTATTAGATGGTAGGAATGGCCGCTACACATGGCGCCTAAAATAGGTTTTCACCATGGTACTTATCCAAGGCGTCACCAAAGTGATTTTCACCATTGGACGACTTTATTGCACTCAGTTTTTTTCTTCGATTTTTTCAATTTTTTGATTTTTTTGATTTTTTGACCTGGGATATTTGATGGGTCATGCATAGAATTTCTTCAAGTGCATGATGTTCATAGGTTCCTCCAGAGGTTGCCCCTTAGGTGTGGATAGTTGATAGGCTCCTGATCCATAACTAGTTGTGATAATGAAGGGACCTAGCTAATTAGGTTTGAACTTTCCTTTCTTAGGGTGATCTTGCATGTTCTTTTGATTCTCCATAAGGACAAGATCACCTACTTCAAAACTGTGGCTCTTCATTTTCTTATTATAACTTCTCTGGAGGTGATTTTGATAAGCTTGCAAATTGTTTAGGGCATTTATATGTTTCTCATCTAGCAACTCTAATTCATTCAGTTGTACAGTTCAATATTCCTCATCAGTGATAATGTTTTTCAATGAGATGCACAAAGATGGAAGCTCAACCTCTATAGGTAGGATGGCTTCAGAACAAAACACTAATGAATAGGGTGTGGCTCTTGTGGGTGTATGAATGCTAGTGTGGTATGCCCATAGGGAGGGATTAAGCTACAGGTGCTAATCGTGAACAGATTCATTGACAATTTTCTTCAAGATGCACAAAATAGTTTTGTTGGAAGCTTCAGCCTGACCGTTACCTTGTGGATAATACGGGGTAGAGAAATGGTGCTGGATATGGAACTTGTCACACAAGGTGTGGACTTCTTGGTTCTTAAAGGGATTTCCATTATCGGTGATAATGGAGTGTAGGATACCATAGCAACAGATGATGTAATGCAAGATGAACTTGGAAATTTGGACACCAGTGATAAAGGTGAGTGGAAGGGCTTCTATCCACTTAGTGAAGTATTCCGTGGTGGTGATGATGAACTTATGCCCATTGGAAGAGGGTGGATGGATTTTCCCTACGAGGTCAAACCCCCACTATGAAAAGGGCCATGGAGTCATGATCAGTTGCAATTCATGTGATGGTGCATGTATTGAATCTCCATGTTGCTGGCAAGGTAGACATTTCTTAACATAATCATGCGCATCTTTTTCCATAGTTGGCCAATAGTACCCCATTCAAAGAATCTTCTTGGCTAAGGTCAATCCACTAGAATGCACCCCACGGATACCCTCATGCACTTTGTGCAAGGTCATCTCAGCGTCCCTAGCATCAAGACATCTCAAAAGAGTACTGTCGAGACTCCTTTGATATAAAGTATTAACAATGATGGTGAAACGGGATGATCGGTGGATGAAGGTTCGTCATTGGGTAGATGTTAGGTTGGATGGAAGCGTGTTATCATGGAGGTATAAATAGATTTCTTGGTACCACAGGGACAAAGGACCAACAATGTCACATACAAGTTTCGATTGCGGAACATCATAAGTAGGGATTTGAAGCTCTTCCACCAAGAATTTGCATCTCTTGCTATCTTTTTTCATATCTACCAATAACCCAATGGTGGCCATTGCATCAGCTGCTCTATTGTTAAGCCTCAGAATTTGTTCAAAATGAATATCGTGGAAGTAATCCTTGAAGTCATCGACCATTCTCTTATATGGTAGGAGCTTATCATCTTTTGTTTTGTACTCGTCATTGACCTATCGGATAACCAATTGTGAATCACCATATACTGTCAGTGTCTCTATTTCCCATTTGATTGCCATCTGAAGCCCTATGATGAGGGCCTCGTATTCATCTATATTGTTCATACATGGGAATGTTATTTTGTATGACCTAGGGATTCTGTCACCTTGAGGTGTGACAAATAGGAGACCTACCCCTGAGCCATGATGAGTATACAACCCATCAAAATACATTTTCCAAGTGTTTTCTATCAATGCAACTATCAGTATGGATTCATCTTGGAACTCAGACAACAAAGGATGTTTAGCTGGCATAGGGGTGTCTTCTAATTGATCAGTGATAACTTGTCCTTTGATGGCTTTTTGTTCTGTGTACTCAATGTCAAATTCACTCAAGACCATTACCCACTTTTCTATTCTTCCAGTGAGAGCGGCTTTGCTTAGCAGATATTTTAACAGGTCAATTATTGCAATGAGCTTAGTTTTGTGACTAAGCATATAGTGCCTTAACTTCTGTGATGAAAAGACTACTGCCAAACATGCTCGCTCAATTTCTGAATAATTAAGCTCATATGCTATTAATGTGCGACTGATGTAATAGATGGCTCTCTCTTTTCCTTGCTTGTCATGTTGTGCCAGTAAAGCTCCAATTATTATTTCTGTTACTGATATGTAGAGGAGAATAGGTTGTCCTGGTCTTGGTGGCATGAGAACTGGTGGATTGGCAAGATATTTCTTCAATTGTTCAAAGACCAACTCACAATTATTATCCCACTGAAAAGTTGTGTTATTTCTAAGCAGATGTTGGAATGGTTGGCATTTATCAGCGAGCTATGCTATGAATCAAAGAATGGATTGCAACTTACCTTGTAGACTTCTGAGCTATTTAAGTGTTGAAGGAGGAGGCATCTTCATTATAGCTTTGAATTTGCTCGGATCTACCTCTATCCCTCTTCGTGACACTATGTATCCTAGGAGTTTCCTGGAGGTTACCCAAAAAACACACTTTTTAGGATTGAGTCGTACATTATACTTTTCCAGTCGATCAAAGATCTGTGCTTGCACACCAAATGTTCCGCTCTTGTTTTTTATTTTTCCAAAAGGTCATCTACATAGTCTTCCATTATCTTGTGAAAGAAATCAGGAAAGATGATTGTCATTGCTCTTTGATATATTGCTCCTGCATTCTTTAATCTGAAAGGCATCATAACCCAACAATAAGTTCCCCATGGTGCTATGAATGATGTCTTATGTTTGTCTTCCTAAGCTATCTTGATTTGGTTATATCCCAAAAACCCATCCATGAGGGATAGCATTTCTTGTCCAGCAGTGAGATATACAATCATGTCAATGTTAGGAAGATGGAAATCATCCTTAGGACAAGCTTTGTTAAGATCTTGAAAGTCAATACAACAACGGATGCCCCCAGTCACTTTTTTCATAGGTACTAGATTTGACACCCATTGGGGATAGTTTATTGGTCAAATAAATCCCACATCCATAAGTTTCTTCAGTTCTGCTTTGACAAGTAATGCTATTTGTGGATGCATCTTTCGCAATTTTTGTCTTACTAGTTTCGCATCTAGATATATTGCAAGGTGATGAACTATGAGAGCGGTATCTAGCCCAGGCATATCAGCGTAAGTCCATGCAAAGTTGATGCTTCTTTGTTTGAAGAAATTTAGAAAGGCTTCTTACTCTGTTGGTGTTAATGATTCAGCTTGATATGTGATTCAAGGCTCACTTTCTGTGCCAAGATTCATTTCCTATGACACTTCTGTCAAGATAGGAGATGTTTCTTGATAAAATTTAGGTACTTTAGGGAGTTCCAATCACTCATCCTCTGGTGCCTCAGAGAGGTTTTCACTAGAGGATATGTCCTTTATTTTTACTCTTTTGTCATCCGAAAGCACCATAAAGTGGTTTTCGCCAGGGGGTGTCTTTTTTATTTTTATATTCATCATTTTGCGACTAAGAGATTGGGTGGTCTCACCAAAGTATGCACTAGTGTTAAGTTCCATGATATATCCTAATTTATGATCTCTCAAAGGAATGTGATTTCTTACTCCCATGAACTCAGCAAGAGCTTCGTCGTTTTGTACAACATCTAGGACGAGCGGTGCTGTTTGGTCCCAATCCACAAGTTGTGGATATATGAGAGATAGGTCATCGATTGTGGATGGCATGGAGGATAATGTGAAGATGGTACAGATGGAGGATTCAAAGAGTTTGGTGAAATCAGAGAAGGAGTTAGAATGATACTCTTCATCATTGTCATTGATTACCGGGAAGGCCTTGGTGCCCTCCACAAAAGTACACTCATGTTTCGAAGGTGGAAGTTTTAATATTTTGTAACCTATCCCTTGGCGATAATAATGTCCATAAGCTTGGATTGGTTCAATGATGCCTAATTTATGCAAGCCAATGCCTCCTTGTCCCTTGGATCCCATTTTCTTAAATATTCGGGAGCCTTGACCATAGATTTCTAATGGAAGAACTGGGGGTTCTTTCTCTTCTTCATCCTTGTATAGCCACAAGGATACATCTTCTAAGACATCCTGTTCCATGAGATGTTTCCTTTCAAAGGTTGGTGTTGGTTTGCACTTGATGACTACATTAGAGACTTCATTTCCCTTAGGAATGCCATATGTCTTAGGGGATGGTGGTAGAAGTCCGACAAAAAAGAAGGCACCATATAAGTCGTATTCACCACATCCTTTGTCACTTGCCTTGATCTTGATCTTGGGATGAGGGGTGGATTGGGATGTTGATGGCAAATTGGCAGGATCAATGTAGGTGGAAGATGATCGAGTTGTTTGTTGAGACTTGGAAGGGGTCGCAACAAGATGATTATAGGGACATAAAGTATGATCATGTCCTTCCAAGAAGCTGCAGTATTGGAGAGGATGGGGCTCAGCATAGATGGTAACCTTAGTTTTTTTGTGTGGGAATTTAAGGCACTGATGGAAAGTGGAGGGAACGGCTTGCATAGCATGAATCCATGGCTGACCAAGTAGAATGTTGTAAGGAAGATTAGGGTCAAGGACTTGGCACTTTGTCTCCAAAATCTTAGGTCCCACTTGAATAGAGAGGTTGATAGTCCCTGCAGATAATCTCTTTGTGTCATCATAACCTTTTATGGTGATACATTTGTTTGCATTTACGACCACATCAAAATATCCCAAGTGTTTTAATAATTTTAGAGTGCATAGATTTAGGCTGAAGCCACCATCTATTAAAACCCTCTTTACGATGTGTTTATGGACTAGGACTTTGATGTGTAATGCTTCATTATGAGATGTGTCTGAAGAAAGATCTTTTTCTAAAAAGGTGAGGCGATGGGGTGCTGCAAGGTGAGCTACCATAGCTTGAAATTATTCTACATTTAGATCAGTAGGGACTTGTGCTTCCGTCAAGGCCTTATCCAGAATTTCCTTGTGAAGTGGCGATGTGCGAAGGAGCTCAAGAATTGTTATTTGGGCTGGTGTCTTTCCTAGATGATCTAGGAGGCTGTATTTATATGCGAGTGGATTGGAAGGTGAGGATGATGAAGGTTGATCAGTTGCAGTTGGTTGGTTAGTTGCACCATGAATGGTTACGTGACCACGACGAGTTGTGATAGCAAAATAGGGAGTTTGAGGTTGGACTCGGATTGTAATAGTGTTGACATGGCTAAAGGATTCTTCTATTCAGCCAACAACAGAATCAAAACATTTTGGCAGAGGAACAACATGATATGTTTGATTGGCGGATGAAGACGCTTTTCCTTTGTTATGGTCAGGGAGGGGGTCCTTATATGCTCCCAAGTTTGTATTTGGAGAGGGATTTGAAGAGTCTTGGAGGTTGACTTTACCTGCTTCTATGAGATCTTGTATGGTGTTTTAATCTCATGCAATCTGATGTTGGATGTCCCTTAACATGATGATATTCACAATATTGATTCTCATCATACCATATGGGTTTAAATTGACTTTCATTAACAGGTCTTATGGGTGGTAGTTGCAATAAGCCCCCTTTCACACACCTATCCAAAATGTCCACAATGGGTTCGCCCAAAGGGGTAAATCTTCTTCGAGGGCAATTTTCTTGTCTTGGAGGTCCCCTAGGTATGTTCACATTATTGCTTGAGATATTCAGCGGGGGATTATTTTGGACATTTTGGACATCTTTTGTATCTATTACTCCATCATTGAGGGAATTCTTATTTTTGTTCCAAAAGCGCGGCTTGTCACTTGTTTGAGCGTTATTGTTGTTATTTAAGGTGTTGTTGTTGTTGTTATGGTTGTTCTTGTTGTTGTCATATAGTTTTATTGATCCTTTAGCAACAAGGGCCTTTTCAATGGTTATTTCCTTTTCTATAACTTCTTCAAAGTTTGAGGCACAAAACACTTGCAAGTGAAATGCTAATTCGGGATTCAAATTAGTGATGAACATGGTCACAAATTGTTTCTCAGGTATTTGCCATGGTAAATTGCTTGCCAATAATCTTCATCTTTGTAAAAAGGTCACAAATGGTTCCCCATTCTTTTGTTTAGTATTACAAAGGTTTGTCATAGAGATTTCATGCTCACAATTGTAGGAGAAATGAGTTATGAATTTGTCTGCAAGTTCCTCAAATGATTTAATACCACGGGGAAGATGTGTAAACCATTCAGCGGCTTGTCCACTAAGGCTTTTGGGAAAAAGTCTCATTAAATAAGTGTCCTCTTGAGTGACTTCAAGGAAAGTGAAGTAGAATTCCTGCAAGTGATCTCAAGGGTCTCCCTTTCCCTTATATTTGTCAAATTTTGACGTTTCAAAATGTTTAGGGAATTGTGGCATATATAGATTCTTGTCAAAAGGATAATGACATATTTCCTCAAGAGAATAATGATTCTTTTTGGGTTCCTTTGCCATCTCTACTATTTGTTGGACCATTTCAATTGTCAAAGGTTGTTTTGGGGTAGAATTGTTTTGACACATTCGTTGGAGATATGGTGGTAATTGTGTCTTGGCCTTGTCGTGTGTTCGCATCTTGTCATGTGTTGGCATCTTGTCATTGCGAATTTGGGTTTTGATTGTCTTGGGACATGGAAATGGTTGCGGCATTGGAAGTGTTGACATTTTGTTGTGAAAGTAGCTGTGATATGATGGCTATGGAGTTAGGATCATTAGATGGGAGGCTTATGGAAGCATTTGCATTTGGAGTGTTGCCAGGAATAGTGAGTGTGATTTTTTTGTGTGGTGGCATTAGTGTTTGTAGGAGTGACCCCAAGTCGAATAAGGTCATCCATAAACCTATTGGGGTCTGACTTGAGGACTCTATGTAACACATCCACGGCCCCAGTATCTTGTAAGAAATCCTCAACCTCTTGGTCAGGTACATTCATTCCATGGGGTGATGGTGGAGGTTGAATTGAATGGTCATAGGGCACATTATTCTCATCAGTTGGTTGCATTCCAATTTTGATAGTGACATTGTTTTGGTCGGTTTGAGGCATTCCAGTATCAAAGGATCCCATTTCTTGAAGTCTCTTAGCTTGTAACCTTATCAAGGGCATGCAATGATGTTGGAGTGAGTTTGATTATGAGATGGGTTTGATGTTCTTGGGAAGAAAGACCTTAGAGCACAATTTGTAATTAGTTGGACCCAAAGGGGAGAAAGAGCAAAATGGATGAAAATTTTCAAGGCTAAAGGGCGATATTGGTGATGGAGTTGGCTAAAGATATGGTGTTTGAACTTTGGAAGGATGGCTTAGGACTAAAACAGATGAGCTTGGATAAAATCTAGATCTTTAGGTTTTGTTTCAAGGATGATTCCTTATACTCAAGGTAGACTAATGACCTCAAAGCAAAAGGATGATAAGATATTTTACTTGAAGGTGGGCTAATGACCTTCAACATAAAATAAGGATGATGATAGATGAAGTTTATAAGGATACCAAAGGTAGCTAATCTTTAAGTATCTTACAAACAAGGATAAAATGAGATCTAGATTGAATCTTTTGCAAACAAGCTTAGTCCAAAGGTTGATGAATTGTTGGGATAAAATGTGAATGGCTTAATAGGCAATTTGGGTGAGATGCAAGTGGAAAATGATTTTGGGATGAAATGCTTAAAAGATGGAGAGTCCAACAAATCAAAATATTTTCTCTAAGGTCAAGATGAGATGAATGGATGGATGTTTAAAATATGAATGAAATGAAAAGGATTAATGAGGAAAGGCTAAAATGTTTTTTTTTTGGGATTTCTAAGTGTTTTGATTTTTTTTTTTGGAATTTTGAAAGCTTTTGGATTTTTTTGGATTTTTCTAAGGTTTTAGATTTTTTTGGAATTTTGAAAGCTTTTGGATTTTTTTGGAATTTTGAAAGCTTTCGGATTTTTTTGGATTTTCTAAGGTTTTAATTTTTTTTAGAATTTTGAAAGCTTTTGGATTTTTTTGGAATTTTGAAAGCTTTTGGATTTTTTTGGATTTTCTAAGGTTTTAGATTTTTTTGGAATTTCGAAAGGTTTTGGATTTTTTTAGAATTTTGAAAGCTTTTGGATTTTTTTGCATTTTCTAAGGTTTTAGATTTTTTTTTGGAATTTTGAAAACTTTTGGATTTTTCTAAAGTTTTGGAAATGAAGATGTCTCTTGGAAATAAAATACAAAGCACACAATTCACACAATGGGAAAGTTTGTTTTGATGCAATGTCTTTGTTGTTTTGCAAATTTTGAAAAAAATAAGCACAACCTAAGGTGAAGGCAAGGACAATATTTGTTGAATCCCCTAGCTGTGCTTATTCAAAGAGGGTCACTCCAAGATCTTGGTAGCACCGACTCCCCCTTACAGTGCACTCACTTCTCACGCATACCAAGATCCAGGTTTCCCAAGGCTCGTACCCCCACCAAACCTTAAGATTGTCCTTGTTACCTGTTGGTTTTTTCCCAGACTGGATGCTTACTCCCAGATCTCCCTACAAGGTAGCCATCAATGATCAACAGGATCTCTAGGCCAGGGGCCAACAGTGTAGGAGATAGACTCTATTTTTATCTCCTCTTCTTCTTCAGGCTCTGCAAAACCTAGGGGGTATTCCCTACTCAACATCCATGAGAATATGCATACAAAGGCTGGGATGCTGACATGAAGTAGATAAGTCCTCTTGTAAGTAGACCAAAACTGCAAGATAAGAACAAAGGGGCTAGCTTTGGACCTATTTTCAGTTGTAGACAGAGGACTTGGGATCCTAAAACTAATTCTACTATCCTAATGGTTGTTTTGAAGTTTAAATTTGATTTATATGTTTGGATGCAAACCAGGACCTAGTGTATAACCTCAACACAGAGCTAGATTGGTGCCTATCCAGGGCTTGGAGTCATAGACATACACATGTAAATGTGCAACATAAACATATTAAAACTAGATTTCAAGGGGATTTGTGTGATATCTACCTTACAGATACATCCCAGAATAGAGTATCAAGTTATCTCTACTTATGATATCCTTACTGCAATATATTCTTCTCAACACTCAATCTAAAAACACTTTAATCTACCCCTTGAGCAAAAGTTGAGAGATCAAGCATTCAATACAGTAAACCTATATCCTAGAACCCAAGACACCCCTTAGATGTCCAGATTCAAAAGAAGAGTATATTCAATATAGGAGACAGATAACAAAACACATGCAGTATAGCATTATTCATCTAAAACAACAATGAAACTAGTAAGTCTATGCACAATACATAAAACATGAGACTCATAAACTCACAAGATCCTCTACACAGAGCAACCAAAACTAGATGTATTTCATTACAGAGCCAAAATGTCCAACTTTCAACATACTTAAAAAATGAGTCACACAGTCCCTTATATATAGCAAGGAAGGTGCACTCAGCATTAATTACATGGGAGGCCAAAAATCCTGCCAGATACACAGTACTGAAAAGTGGCACTCAAAATTGAATGCAACAGCTAGAAACAAAGAACATAGAAAGTGAGATCAGGATCTGAGCCGCCGCTCAGGGACATTTTCTCTTAAATCTGGTAGTTGACCTGTCCATCATTGTCCCATCACGCCCCTACAAAATCACCATTACCACTTCACCAACCCGCAGCCCCTAGAAATGTAGTCGTAGCAAGTTTCTCCCGCTAAAAATGGTCGCAGATACTTAGGAAAAAAACCCACGATACAACTTTAAAACCTGGCTGTTGATATATCCTCTAGTCACCAAGATCAAACGGCCTCAAAAACTGCTGAAAAGTCACTGGCCAGTGATATTGTGCCACGTAGACACTTGCAGTTTCTATCGTTGGGCCATCGCATTGCTTTTCCTTAATTTTCTCCCGCCAAGAGTCTACTGCCAGACCCTCACGCGGAAGCCACCATGTGGCAAGCCCCGCGGCACCCTTGAAACCCAAAGAAACTCCCTCGAAAGCTTGGTGGAGGTAGACACATGGCGGGCTTCATGCCCTCTTGAAACACAAAAGAGTCTTCTTTGAAACATAGCAGACTGCGACACTTGGCACCTTCTGTGCTGCTCAGAAACTTTAAGGGGCCGCCTTGAAACTTATGTGGAAGATGACATTTGTCATCACCCATGACACTTGAGATACTCACTGGGACCCACTTCAATGCTTCGTTGAATATCGAAACATGTAGAAACTTGAGAGAAACAGGTTGAAGTCCTGAGAGCCTCCGCCACGTGGCGCCCTCTGCCCCACATGATTCTTAATACAGGGTCCCACCGGCAGCCTCGCCAAACTTAGAAACAAATAGAAACAAAGCGGAGTCTAACATGTGTCAGCTTCTGCAGCAGCTACAAAAGACACGTGGCATGCTCCGCCCCTACTTGGAAACCTTTTAGGAACTTCGACGGAGAGTGACACGTGGCACTTTCCACGGGGCTCTAAGGAACATTTGAAACATTTTGGGACTCCCGCAGAGAATGACACCTGGCAAGATCCACTACAGCCTAGAAACCTTACTGGGACCCACCACTGCATCAACACTTAGCACCAAAAAAGGAAATGAAACATTACGCGGGGGCCGACACTTGTCGGGCTCTGCAGCCACCACTAGGGACACACAGCGCCATCTGCCCCTGCAAAGAAACTTAAAGAAACATTAGGGGAGGCTAACACTTGTCAGGCTCTATGCTCCTCAGAAACTTTAAGGCCCCACTCTGAAACTTTGGTGGATGCTGCCACTTGGCATCGTCCGCGAGGCTTTTGAGTTGTTTTCTTTTGTGTCCCATGGAAGCCTCCATGTGGCGCCTTCCGCGCACACCTGAAACATAAAAGAAACTTAAAGGGTCCCTTGGAAACTTGGCAGAGATGCGAAACATTGAGAGTCTTTCGGGTGCCTCCATGTGGAGCATTCTATAGCACTGGCACAATTAGACCCCTCTAGCCACACTTAGAAACATTTAGGGTCTAGAAACTATGGCTTGAAATGCATTCCTAAATGCATGAAACTCAAATTTTTAACATTTTCAAGGGCCGATAGTAATTCCAGCAACAGAACAAGATCCTGCAACTCAAAAATTTCAAGGTTTGAAGGAGAAAATAATTACCAACATAGGCTCCAATTGGGGATGTGCAGGCACAAGACTGTAGCGAGGACCAGACAACTCTGGGCAGACCAGACAAAACCCAAAATTCAAAACAGGACCGACCACACAAGGTATGTACAAAATATTTACAACTATTTTACATTGTGCACACAAGTTACTCATTTATGTGAAAAAGGCTTTAAGGAATTTGCTGTACAATGGCAATTCCATCAACTCACCACTTAGGGTTTGGAGAAAATAGGAGTCTCCACCATAGATATTGCTAATTTGGTATGGGCCTGTCCATAAGGGTTCAAATTTGCCATGTTTACCCTTATCCTGGTTCTTTGCATTCCACATAAGGACCATATCACCTATCTGAAAACCTCTCTCTGTAACCCTTTTATCACAACAGGTACTTCACCTTTTGCTATTTCTTGATGTTTATTTTTTGTGCCTCTGCTCTGATTTCATCTAGCTCAACCAGCTGATTGATCCTTTCAGTCATTGAATCATTAACCTCCCCATCATTCTCTTGTATGAACTTGTAAACTGGCAGGAGGTTATTCACAGGCAATCTAGCTACTATACCATACACTAATTCATAAGGTGACCTTCCAGTGGCTTTTTTCACTATCACCCTATCAGCCCATAATGCCAACTTCAGTTTTGAATCCTAGGATTTCTTATTTTTATCTAGTATCCTCTTGATGATTTTCATTAGGCTTTTGTTGCTTGACTCTGCTTGACCATTTCCTTGTGGGTGGTATGGTGATGTGTGAGACAAGTCAATTCCATATTTATTGCAAAAATCAACAAATTCTCTTGATCTAAAGCACATTGCATTATCTGTGATTAACTTGACTGGTACCCCAAACCTGATAATAATATTCTCCAAGATAAAATCCATCACCACCTTACTTGTAGCCTTTTTAGTAGGGATAGCCTCAATCCATTTAGTGAAGTAATCAGTAGCAACCAGAATCCAACTATGTCCTCCACTAGATTTCTCTGAAATCTCCCCTATAAAATCAATTCCCCATTGCTGAAATGGAGCATCCACAGTTACAGTTCTAAGGGGCAATGCTCCTTCATATCTTAACTTTCTTGAGAGAATCTCTGGCAAGGGTCACATTTCCTTACCAGCCTTTGTGCATCTGAAAAGATAGTGGGCCACCAATATCCTGCCCTAAGGATCTTATGAGCTGTTGTTTGGGCAGTATAATGTCCACCACACAATCCTTTATACATGTCATTCAAAACATTGTTAGCTTCATCTTCATCCACACATCTTAGCAACACACCATCAGGGTCCTTCCAGTACAACTCACCTTGAACAATAACATACCTGATTGCATGTAGTTTTAAGGTTCTTTTTTGATTGTCACTGAAATGGGAAGGACAATTCAGATTTTGCAAGTAATATATGATGTCCTTATACCATTCAGATTTTGATACATTGACATTCTCATTCTGGACTGCATTGACTTGGCATGCCTCTAGATTTGACTGTGTCATTAGCTTTGCTAACCCTTGTCCTCTTACCAATTTTGTGATCTATATCTCTATGTTGAACTCCTGCAACTTATTTATCCATCTGCATCTCCTTCCAGTTACCTCTTGCTGAGCAAATATATCTTTGACTGCTGCATGAGGTACATATGCAATTATTTGTGAGCCTACCAAATAAGGTCTAAAGCTCTTGACTGCTCTAACTAGTGCATATGCCTATTTCTCCATAATGTCATACTTTAATTCAGCAGCCTGCAATGACCTACTGAAGAAAGCAATGGGCTGCTCAAAACCATCCTCATTTTTCTGAAGTAAACATGCAGCAACAGTATGGAAAGAAGCAAATGAAAACAATTTAAATGGCTGGAAAAAATTAGGAGATCTCAGCACAGGAGCCATCTTGATTGCTTCCTTGATGTTCTGAAATGATTCAATTGCTTCATCCTCCCATTTGACAGTTGCACCTTTCTTCAACATCTTGGAAATTTCTTTTGTGGTCTCTGCAAAGTTAGGAACAAATCTTCTAACAAAGTTAATTTGTCCAAAGAAGGATTGAACGCCTTTTACTGTCTTAGGGATCTGAATTCTGTCAATTGCTACCACCCTATCAGGATCAATCCTAACTCTATCTTTTGAAACAATGTGCCGCAAGAGTTTTCCTTCCACAACCCCAAAAGCACATTTCTTTGGGTTGAGAGAAATGCCATACTCTAGTGCTCTAATGAAAATATGCTCCAAGTGCATACAATGCTACTCTTTTTTCTTTGAAAAGGCAGTCAAATCATCTTGATAAATAGCCAAGATTGAATCAATCAATCCTGCAAAAGCAACATCCATTGCTCTTTGAAATGTAGCACCTGCATTTGTTAGTCTAAATGGCATCCTTACATATACATAGGTTCCCCATGGAGTTGTGAAAGTAGTTTTAAATTGTTTTGATTCTTTTACTTTCACTTGATTGTACCCTGAAAAACCATCCATCATAGATAAAAGTTCACAGCCAGTCACCTTCTGCAATATGGCCTCCATATTTGGCAATGGATAGTTATCCTTCAAAGAAGATACATTTAGGTTTCTAAAGTCCACACACAACCTTATATCACCATTCTTTTTTCTTACTGGGACAAGGTTAGACACCCAAGTTGAATGTCTGATAGGCATGATTACTCCAACCTCCCTAAGTTTTATAAGTTCTTCTTGCATTTTTGGAGCTAAGGTTGGGTTGATAGGCCTCTATTTTTGTCTAAATGGTTTAGCTCTAGGCTTCAAAGGGATTTCATGCTGAAATAGATCCTCTCTATAGGCTTTGAGGTCTTCATATGACCAGGCAAAAACATGCTTATACTTTCTCAATAATGCAATCAGCATACTTCTTATATGTGGTTTGAGTTGTTCGCCAATGTATACCTTTTTGGGAGCATGAGATGTTCCCAAGTTTATCTCCTCTAGATCATTCTTGTTTGTTGGAGATGCTTTTGTAACAAATTGGTCCCTATGGTCAAAAGCTCTCTCTAAAGCTACTAGCCCTCTAGGGATTTTGTTTGTCTTAAGTTGAATTAGTTCCTTCCCTAAAAGGGTTTCTTTTCCATCTACAACTTCCACAAAGTTCTAAAAATCCATTTCTTGGTTCTCATATTCATCAATACAATACAGAAATCTCAGTAAATCCTTATCATCATCAAAGACTTGTCAGCTACACACATTATCTGGCACTGCAAGCCTAAGCTTGACTTCAACATTTGTAACATCTGACAAAGTTATATCATCTGGCCTTATGGCTACATTGGCTAGAAAATCTGCTCTAACATTTTTTGATCTTTCTATCCAATTTATTGAAAAAGCATCAAACAATTCAATTGTATCCCAAACATCATGCTTGTATTGTTTCAACCTTTTATTTTTTGATGCATACTTATCTCTAATTTGGGACACAATAAGCTCTAAATCACCAAACACTTTGAGCATCTTAATTCCATGCTTCAAAGCAACATTTAACCCTAATAACAGAGCCTCATACTCTGTAATATTATTTGTATAGGCAAACCTCAACAAGAAAGAGAATTGGAGAAGCTTACCAGTTGGAGATAGAAAAATAATTCCAGCACCAGAGCCTTCTTTTGAACAAGCTCCATCAAAATACATGGTCCAAAGACCTTGTTGATCCAATTCTTGAATGCAAATTTTTTCTCTTTTATCTTGCTTATCATCTGAGACAACTCTAAAATTTTCATAGTCAGTGTCCACAAAACATATATGCTCCTCTGATTCTTGATCCTCCATTGTTTCTGATGAGCTTTGATGCAGAGGCATCCACACTATAACCTTACAATACAGCATGGATGTCTGCAGCCCATCATCATCATCATCATCCTCACCATCATCATCATATTTTACTTAACACTGTCAGCATCATCATCATATTTCACCTGCCGACCGATATCCTCCTGATGACAAGCCTCGCCCGTTCGCATGTCAACAGCATCACCTTATTCGATTATCGACAGCATCATCATGTTCGACCAGCGCGAACATCCTCCTGACGTCCACTGTTCACTTCAGCGACAACTTCCGCCTTCACTACCTTCAGCATCATGATATTCAACATCATGATAATCAACAGGATAAAGAACATCCGGTTCCTCCCATTTATCCTGATGATGACAAACCTTCACTTCTCGCACCGTCCCTTTGATGCTTCGTCACCCTGATATCCTGATGACGTATATCCTGATGACGATGACGTCACCTGCAGCTCCTCAATATCCTGCTGTTCTGAAATATCCTGATGACGTATATCCTGATGATGATGACGTCATATCCTGCTGTTGGCCAAACTTAGTGTTTTTTTCGGCCCACGATCAACCCGATCTTCTTGCTTATGCCGATGCGCTCCTCCTCGGCACTTCCTGATGGTGATCACCCTGACGCACTTTCACTTCATGCATTCAACTGCATCATGCCGATCTCCTTTTACTCGGATGATGATGCCCGAAACGACTGCAGGATATATGCAGAAATATCCTGATGATGCCGTTTTGACGACTTTTCAACCTTAGCGGATTTTCACTGTTCTGATCCGCTAAACCTCCTAGGATGACTCGATCCACTTCTAGGGTGATCTACCACACTTTATCAGCTCGACCTAGCACATGCCCATGCTAGGGTCTTCAACACCTTTCAGCCGCGATCCTGCACACCTGCATGCGAACAAACAAACTAACACCTAACCTACTGTACATAACCATTCCACCGATCAGACAAATCAACCGGTGGAATGGATCAGAGAATCCATGAAACCCACCCAGATGCAGTAAATCGATTAAACAATAGAGACCAAACAGAAATTGAACAGAACAGGATCTCTTATTCGATTTCAAAAGATGCTAATACAATATTCAGTCTCTCCTCTCGCAAAGTCTGATCGATGATCTACAGTCAACCGATCCTCATGCTTAAATAGATTTTCCTACGAGTACTACTGACCCGACTCCAAGCGGCTGGGAAATCTCTCCAGGCAGCTGGGAGATCCAACCGAACATACATCATGACAACTGTCCTAACAAACTACCTAAAAATAGTAAAAGCATGGTCAGCATGATCTTATCATGATCAGCATGACCTTATTACATTCATTTGGTCTTATCAAACCTTCTTGAAAACATAAACAAGACCTAAAACAACTAACTGCCTCATGAAGGCCAGCTGTCAGGTAGGTTCTCCTGCACCATACTCCCCAACAGAAAAGAACTCATGTCCCATGAGTTTAGTATGTGGAAGTCCTCCACCTTTACACTTTGCCTTAGCACTATGCTGAACTGTTCCAGCTTTGTCCTCTGCTGGCTCTTGGCTGCTCCAAGTCTTCTGAACTGTAACTTGTCTTCTGGCAAGTAACTCCTCATGCCTGTCAATGTAGGCCTTTCTCGCACATTCCCTGTGTTTGTCAGGTTGTCTGACCAGAACCTCTGTCTGAACTGCCTCTTGAACTTCTGCAATGTTCAATCCTGTCTCCCTTTCAATCTTTATAGGACAAACAATAGTCCCAACTATGACAACATCCTTGTCATTCCTCTCAACTGGTTGCTGTGTGCAAACCTGTTTCTGCACCTGCTGCTGACCTCTGTCAGTCACAACTAAAACTGTCTTCAACCTGTTGTCCTGAACAACTTCTTTTCCTGCAGTATCCTTATCTGCCTTTATGCCTGCTCCTATAGGCATCTGCACAAATTCCTTCTTTCCCATTAAAATGATTTTGGCTGCCCCCTGTGCTGCAGCATCTGCCTGCAATGGCATTAACTTAATAGTCTTCCCATCTTTCTTGATGGTATAGGTATTAGCGTACCCATCATACAGTACCCTTCTGTCAAATTGCCATGGTCTACCCAACAGTAGGTGACAACATTCCATGGGCAAAATATCACACAAAATTCTATCATGATATGCTCCAATATGAAAATCCACATATGCCTGTTCAGAGACAAAAAGTGATTGACTATCACTCACCCAAGACGCCTTGTAAGGGTGTGGATGTGGAATCCTTTCCAAATTCAGTTTATCCACCATTTCCTGAGATACCATGTTGTCTGTTGAACCAGTATCAATGACAACCTTACATACTTTACCTTTACTCTTGCATATGGTCTTGAAAAGAGCTCTTCTTTGTGGGGATTCTTTGTCAGGTACCTTCATGGTAGTCACTGTTCTTCTCATCATCAAAGACTCTCCACTCTCTGGGTATGCATAATTATCAGGCTCCTTATCCTTTTGATAAGTGTTTGAACTCTACACACTTTGCTCTACTGTCTCTTCCTGTACCAATTGTACCCTCTTGTCATTTGTTCTATCATTTCTGGATGATGAACCTTTGTTTTCTGGACATTTGAAAGATGGATGACCAAACTCACCACAGGTGTAACATTTGCCTAAAAATGTAGTAGAACCCCTACCACCTCCAAATCTTCCTCTATTGCCTTTCCATCCACCTCTGAAATCAGACTGTCCCTGTCCTTTACCAGTGTCTTCTTGACCTTCATTGGTTTGCTTTTGTGTAGGGGCTGCTCCTCTTCCCCTCATATTGTTTCCTCTTCCTCTCATGGACTTATCATGTCCCCTATTCATCTTTTCTTCAATCCTGATTGCCATTTGATAACAATCCTCCACATTCTTAGGGTTAGCTAAAACTAACTCATCCTGTATGTTAAATCTCAAACCAGCCAAGTACCTAGCCACCTTCTCTACCTCATTCTCATGATGACTAGATCTCATACTCAATTTATAAAACTCTTCAGTATATGCCTTCACATCCCTTTCCTTCTGCCTTAAAAATTGTAGTTTCTTAAACATCTGGATTTCGTAATCCCTTGGCAAGAATTTACCTTTTATCCTTGCTACCATCTTATCCCATGAAGTGATCTTTGACTTCCCTTGTTTCCTTCTTTCAGATTGTACATAATCCCACCATACCAAAGCATGACCTCCTAACTTGGTCTTTGCAATCTTTACCTTCTGATCCTCAGCAACATCTTCACATTCAAAGTGATTATCAAGTGCAGCAATCCAATCCAGCAACTCATCTTCATTCAAACTTCCAGTATACTTGGAAACATCAACCTTTACCTTAGGCTTATCACTCTGCACTGCCTTTAACAGTTTTGCAAATTTCTGGTCTTCAGCATCCAGATCTTCAGCTACCTCTTCATACTCTTCAACATCTTCATCTTCTTCAGACTCACTGTCTTCCAATTCCCTCTTTTTGTTCTTTTCCAGGGCTGCAAGCCTGGCTTGAAGTGCTTCAGCAAGCTCCTTCATCTTCCTCATCTGTCTAGCATGTTTTTCCTTCATCTCCTGCAATTCCCTTGCAGTACCACTACCTTTCGGAGGCATTTTGTCAACCTCTCACTCAACACACAACACACAATCAACTCTACCTCTGCCCTTTCGGTGACAGAATCAACACACAACAGCCCAGACCTTTTGCTGAGCTCTGATACCACTATGATGCAGAGGCATCCACACTATAACCTTACAATACAGCATGGATGTCTACAGCCCATCATCATCATCATCATCCTCACCATCATCATCATATTTTACTTAACACTGTCAGCATCATCATCATATTTCACCTGCCGACCGATATCCTCCTGATGACAAGCCTCACCCGTTCGCATGTCAACAGCATCACCTTATTCGATTATCGACAGCATCATCATGTTCGACCAGCGCGAACATCCTCCTGACGTCCACTGTTCACTTTAGCGACAACTTCCGCCTTCACTACCTTCAGCATCATGATATTCAACATCATGATAATCAACAGGATAAAGAACATCCGGTTCCTCCCATTTATCCTGATGATGACAAACCTTCACTTCTCGCACCGTCCCTTTGATGCTTCGTCACCCCGATATCCTGATGACGTATATCCTGATGACGATGACGTCACCCGCAGCTCCTCAATATCCTGCTTTTCCGAAATATCTTGATGACGTATATCCTGATGATGATGACGTCATATCCTGCTGTTGGCCAAACTTAGTGTTTTTTTCGGCCCACGATCAACCCGATCTTCTTCCTTATGCCGATGCGCTCCTCCTCGGCACTTCCTGATGATGATCACCCCGACGCACTTTCACTTCATGCATTCAACTGCATCATGCCGATCTCCTTTTACTCGGATGATGATGCCCGAAACGACTCCAGGATATACGCAGAAATATCCTGATGATGCCATTTTGACGACTTTTCAACCTTAGCAGATTTTCACTGTTCTGATCCGCCGAACCTCCTGGGATGACTCGATCCACTTCCAGGGTGATCTACCACACTTTATCAGCTCGACCTAGCACATGCCCATGCTAGGTTCTTCAACACCTTTCAGCCGCGATCCTGCACACCTGCATGCGAACAAACAAACTAACACCTAACCTACTGTACATAACCATTCCACCGATCAGACAAATCAACCGGTGGAATGGATCAGAGAATCCATGAAACCCACCCAGATGTAGTAAATCGATTAAACAATAGAGACCAAACAGAAATTGAACAGAACAGGATCTCTTATTCGATTTCAAAAGATGCTAATACAATATTCAGTCTCTCCTCTCGCAAAGTCTGATCGATGATCTACAGTCAACCGATCCTCATGCTTAAATAGATTTTCCTACGAGTACTACTGACCCGACTCCAAGCGGCTGGGAAATCTCTCCAGGCGGCTGGGAGATCCAACCGAACATACATCATGACAACTGTCCTAACAAACTACCTAAAAATAGTAAAAGCATGGTCAGCATGATCTTATCATGATCAGCATGACCTTATTACATTCATTTGGTCTTATCAGACCTTCTTGAAAACATAAACAAGACCTAAAACAACTAACTGCCTCATGAAGGCCAGCTGTCAGGTAGGTGCTCCTGCACCAAGCTTTCTTATCTGATCAGCTTGACATCCCTGCCATTCATTGGGATCATGGCATATGACAGGTCCAGTTGCATACTTCCACCAATCAGTGTTGCCCATCTTCTTGATAGCAACATGCCATATTGTGGCTTGATATCAACAACTGTTATGTTCATTTTGTAGGTTTTTATAGGCTATACTGCCAATCTAAAATCAACATCCTTCATGATTCCAATGACAGGTACCTCTTTAGCATCCATTGCATAGCATTTCCCACATGCCTTATCTATTTTTAATCCTGCTTGTTGCATAATGGCCAAAGGCATGATATTCGTTGATGCTCCTGAGTCAAGCATACAATTTCTAATCACTTTTCCATTGATAACTAGGGAGACATAAAATGGTTCAACCTGTGAAGGGTTTTTTGTCATGGTCACCCCTAGATATACTTCAGGGACCTCATCCTCTTCATTGCATAAGACATGCTTCTCACCTTGGATCTTAACATTTTGCTTAGCTTGACAAGGTACTTCTGAAATTAGGGATACAGTCATATTTTTGAATTCTTCAACTTTCATTAGCTCCATTAGTGGAACGGAGACTTTTATTTGAGACAAGACCTGAGTGATGTCAAATGGAGCATAATTTTGAATAACAGTTGTAGCCTGATCCACAATTTTACCTCTATCCTGAGATGATCCAGCTTTAGTTTTTATGGCTCTTTGACTATCATCTTTGTTCTAAAAATTCTTGTTTTGATCCTCAACCTGGGGAACTCTATTTTCTGGTCCTTGAGGATCATAACCTGTTTTCTGCTTCAAATTTTGCCTATTATTGTTGCATTACTTCTTTTGTGTCTCAATTCCTTTATGACTGTGTACTGGCTAATTTGTAGAAATGCCTTCTGGCTGATGTGGGCTGCTTACTTGAGCTTTACCTCTTAGGTTGTAGTTGCTTTTGACTTGAGCAACTATTGCAGCTGTGAAGGCCCTAATTTCTTCATCAGAAGGTCTCCTCAAGTTATTCAAAAAACTGTGTGAATCCTGAGCATAGGCATAGTTGTCTTCATCATCTTCATCATATGGGAACTATTGGCAGCCCTGAGTTTCATCATTTGCATTTGCATCAGCATCATGAAAAGAGTGTTCTCTATTTGTAGACAACATGTTGACATTATCATCTTCCATGCAATGAGGCTCATTGCACTCATCACAGGCCACGACATTGTTATATAGAGACCGAGCAATCATACATTATGACTGTGAATGAGGCATCTGGCATATTATACACCATGGGGTGTCATTAACAATATTAACAGCCTTCTTCAAAGGATCAGGAGTTTCCTTGGTATGTTGAGCTCTTTGATTTGTGTTGTTATGTGGCAATACAGGCCTACCATTAGGCCAATTGGTATTATATGGCATATCATGCAATGATGGTCTCTTTTTCTGTCTTTGATAAGCTTGTCTATTAGGACCTATCCCTTTTTCACTTCTAACCAGTCTATAGCTTAGGTCCTTAACAACATTTGCCAATTTATCTATTTTATCTTCAGGGTCAGATGTACTACCTTGAGTGTTTTGAGGTTTGTTTGGATTCTACAGAATTTTCACATCATCCCTTCTGTTTGTTTTACCATATGCCTTTTTGTTATTTTCAATATTTGTTGCAACTTTGAAGGCATCTCTAGGGTTGTGAGGACCCTTATCTCTTAACCCATATGCTGTTTTGGCATCAAAAGCATTTATGTACAACACTATGCACATAGGTTCATTAGGCCTCAAGTCCTGTGGCAATTTGTTCAATACCTTCATGAATCTAGCATTGAAATCAGCAACCTGTTCATTTGACCCTTTAGTGATACTAGTGAACTCATTTACAAAAAAGCTAGGGTCAGTCTTGTCACCATATTGCTCTTTAAACATCCTTTTGAAATCATCCCATGATGAAATGCTTCTGTTAGGTAGACCTTTAGACCATTCCTTGGCTTCATCAACTAAGGATTGCATAAATGATTTAATGAAAACATCCTCATGCTCAACCTCAAAGTTGTCCATGGTATTCTGAAAAGCTTTTAAATGGTCTTCTCTTGAGACAGTATTGTTTCCTAAAAATTTAGGCACTTACAGCCTCACATGTTTGTCAACAGGGTTTGGATAGCCAGGAATACCATAAAAAACAAGCTGTCTGAATCTATCCAACTGCATTGGGTGCCTTTCAAACTGATTAGCATTTGCATTTCTATCAGCATTATGTTGTCTCACATTATTTAATGGTACTCTGGCATTGTCTACATTTTATCTTTGATCATTATTCTGATGATATTGTACCTCATTTCTTTGTTGATTTCTCTGCATATTTGCATTTTGGAGGTAGGAATTGAATCATTTTGAGCAACTCTCAAAGCTTGTACTTTCTGTCTCATATCATCTCTGATTTTTACTGCTTGCAGATATTCTAACTCAGCCCTTAAGCTTTTAATTTCATCAGCTAGTTCTTCCTCTCTAGGCATAGAAGAGGATGGTTTTATCATATTGTGATCATCATTATCATCATCCCTTAGGGATTTAGCCTCTTCAAATCTGTCAGGAGAATCATGGAAAGGACATTCTTGAAACACCTCTGACCTTATTCTCAAACCATTACCTTGCTGCCTTTCATACACATTCTGGATTTCAGCCTCAGTGTTTGAAAAATAAGGTACTGTCTTCTCTGAGGATCCTGGATTATCCTGAATAAAATTATTTTTCTTGGGGCTAGGAGTACCATCTTGACTAGCTCAAATAGTCCCCTTTTTTCTATACATCATTTTTATGGGTAACTCTTCCAATAGAGTATTACGCTGGGATCTTCTCCATTGCATACAAATTTTTACTTTACCGGTTGGGAGATTGGTTCAAAGTTGCCACCTATTACTAGGAACTGTTTTCTTTTAAATCAAGGTTCTTTCATTGCACAATCCCTAGCAGAGTCACCAATTTCTATTAGTTTTTTCCCAGACTGGATGCTTACTCCTAGATCTCCCTACAAGGTAGCCATCAATGATCAACAGGATCTCTAGGCCAGGGGCCAACAGTGTAGGAGATAGACTCTATTTTTATCTCCTCTTCTTCTTCAGGCTCTGCAAAACCTAGGGGGGTATTGCCTACTCAACATCCATGAGAATATGCATACAAGGGCTGGGATGCTGACATGAAGAAGATAAGTCCTCCTTTAAGTAGACCAAAACTGCAAGATAAGAACAAAGGGGCTAGCTTTGGACCAATTTTCAGTTGTAGACAGAGGACTTGGGATCTTAAAACTAATTCTACTATCCTAATGGTTGTTTTGAAGTTTAAATTTGATTTATATGTTTGGATGCAAACCAGGACCTATTGTATAACCTCAACACAGAGCTAGATTGGTGCCTATCCAGGGCTTGGAGTCATAAACATACACATGTAAATGTTCAGCATAAACATATTAATATTGGATTCTAAGTGGATTTGTGTGATATCTGCCTTACAAATACATCCCAGAAGAGAGTATCAAGTTATCTCTACTTATGATATCCTTACTACAATATATTCTTCTCAACACTCAATCTAAAAACACTTTAATCTACCCCTTGAGCAGAAGTTGAGAGATCAAGCATTCAATACAGTAAACCTATAACCTAGAACTCAAGACACCCCTTAGATGTCCAGATTCAAAAGAAGAGTATATTCAATACAGGAGACAGATAACAAAACACATGCAGTATAGCATTATTCATCTAAAACAACAATGAAACCAGTAAGTCTATGCACAATACATAAAAAATGAGACTCATAAACTCACAAGATCCTCTACACAGAGCAACGAAAACTAGATGTATTTCATTACAGAGCCAAAATGTCAAACTTTCAATAACCTTAAAAAATGAGTCACACAGTCCCTTATATACAGCGAGGAAGGTGCACTCAACATTAATTACATGGGAGGCCAAAAATCCCACCAGATACACAATACTGAAAAGTGGCGCTCAAAATTGAATGCAACAGCCAGAAACAAAGAACAAAGCAGGTGAGATCGGGATCTGAGCCGCCGCTCAGGGACATTTTCTCTTAAATCTGGTAGTTGACCTATCCATCATCGTCCCATCGTGCCCCTACAAAATCACCATTACTGCTTCACCAACCCGCAGCCCCTGGAAATGCAGCCGCATCAAGTTTCTCCCACCAAAAATGGTCGCAGATACTCAAGAAAAAAACTGACGATACAACTTTAAACCCTGGCCGTCGATATATCCTCTAGTTGCCGAGATCAAACGGCCTCAAAAACTACTGAAAAGTCATTGGCCAGTGATATTGTGCCATGTAGACACTTGCAGTTTCTATCGCTAGGCCATCGCATTGCTTTTCCTTAATTTTCTCCTGCCAAGAGTCTACTGCCAGACCCTCACGCAGAAGCCACCATGTGGCAAGCCCCATGGCACCCTTGAAACCCAAAGAAACTCCCTAGGAAGCTTGGCAAAGGTAGACACATGGCGGGCTCTGCGCCCTCTTGAAACACAAAAGAGTCTTCTTTGGAACATAGCAGACTGCAACACTTGGCATCTTCCATGCTACTCAAAAACTTTAAGGGGCCACCTTGAAACTTATGTGGAAGATGACATTTGTCATCGCCCATGACACTTGAGATACTCACTGGGACCCACTTCAATGCTTCGTTGAATATCAAAACATGTAGAAACTTGAGAGAAACAAGTTGAAAACCTAGGAGCCTCCACCACATGGTGCCCTCTGCCCCACATGATTCTTAATACAGGGTCCCACCAGCAGCCTCGCCAAACTTAGAAACAAATAGAAACAATGCGGAGTTCGACTCGTGTCAGCTTCCGCAGCAGCTACAAAAGACACGTGGCACGCTCCACCCCTGCTTGGAAACCTTTTAGGAACTTCGATAGAGAGTGACATGTGGCACTTTCCACGGGGCTCTAAGGAACATTTGAAACATTTTGGGACTCCCACGGAGAATGACACCTGGCAAGATCTGCTGCAGCCTAGAAACCTTACTAGGACCCACCACTGCATCAACACTTAGCACCAAAAAAGGAAATGAAACATTACGCGGGGGCCGACACTTGTCAGGCTCTGCAGCCACCACTAGGGACACATGGCGCCATCTGCCCCTGCAAAGAAACTTAAAGAAACATCAGCGGAGGCTGACACTTGTCGGGCTCTGTGCTCCTCAGAAACTTTAAGGCCCCACTCTGAAACTTTGGCAGATGCTGCCACTTGGCATCGTCCGCGAGGCTTTTGAGTTGCTTTCTTTTGTGTCCCATGGAAGCCTCCATGTGGCGCCTTCCGCGCACACCTGAAACATAAAAGAAACTTAAAGGGTCCCTTGGAAACTTGGTGGAGATGTTAAACATTGAGAGTCTTTTGGGTGCCTCCACATGGAGCATTTTGCAGCATTGGCACAATTAGACCCCTCTAGCCACACTTAGAAACATTAAGGGTCTAGAAACTGTGGCTCAAAATGCATTCCTAAATACATGAAACTCAATTTTTTAACATTTTCAGGGGCCGAGAGTAATTCCAGCAATAGAACAAGATCCTGCAACTTAAAAATTTTAGGGTTTGAAGGAGAAAATTAGCAAACATTCATGTTTAAAACCCTAGACACAAATAATTACCAACACTACCTTAGCTAAGAACCGCATGAATCAAGGCCGCTTCAAAGGTTTCCCTTCTGCATCAACAAATAGAAGGATTTGGGCTACTAAAACAATGGTTTGTAGTGGGGGAACATCTGAGGGACCGGCACCTCATGAGCATCTAGCAAGCCACTTATCTAACTAACCCTACTAGGAGTTTAATATACACAAAGGTACGCTTCCTTTCGAGCTAGCACTATATGGTGAGCGCTAATACCAGTTAGACTTGGCTTTCACCTTATCCTCAATTTACATATAGTGGACCAGATGAAAGTATTGCTTGGGGTCGCCAATGAGTTCTCCATACGAATATGTCTCAAGGGCAGGCCCGCGTCCTAAAAAAGAAGAGAATAGAACTGTTTCTCTTACACCCAAGATCCTTTTGAAGGCAAGGGGAGAGGATACTTCGATTCTAACCCTTAGGTAACACAAAGTGTGCAAGTGCACCAAACATGGCAAACAAATGCTAATGTTCTTTTTAAGTCCAAATCCAAATGTTCCTAAGATCAGGCAATGATTCCTTTTAAGCCCAAATGAAATTTTTGCCTAACTAAACACACAAAGGTTCATTTTTAAAGCCCAAAACAAAGTGTGTCTAATTTAACAAAAAGTCTGTACATAGCAAATTGTTAGTAGTTTTCAGATTTAAGTCTTTGACATGCATTCTTTTATGTTGTAGAGTTCGACCAATAACCTGCACAATCAAAAAATTAGTACAGAAAATATCACCAAAACAGAACAGAAAAGTGCCAAAAAATCATAAAATTGCGCCAGAATCAATAAATCGCCCCACACAGAAATGTTTACCTGTCAGCAGAATATCGTACTATAGAAAAGAGGAATCATGCCGACACTAAATATTGTGCTACAGAAATGAAATATCATTCCACAGAAACAGAAAATGGCACTAGAAAAATAGAAAATCACGCTACAGAAATTAAAAATAGCGCCAGTCTGGGTTTTTACTTGATTTACCTGTTCGCAGAGGCTGAACTATCACGTGGATCTAGGTGTAGATTGCACCAAATCAACAAAAAAAAGATCTATCCTCTAAAAAAAAGATTAGATGAAAAGCCAAACCCTTCTATATTCTTTAAGATAGACTTCTATATGATCTAAAATCATAATAAACCAAAAAACTGTAAACCCTAGTTCATGAATGCAAATCTAGCTAACATGCAATCTAAATATCAAACCTAGTAAAAAATATTAAACCTTTGATCAGAAACCTGCAAAACAAGGCTTGTTAGAACCTGCAAGTACAAAAATGAGTCAAAAACTAAAAATGCAAGATCCTACAACCACAGAAAATCCTTCAAATTGAACACAGAAAAATTGTGCTAAAATTTGAGAGAATAGTGCCACAGTTGAGGGAAATCATGCCGAACAGAGAAGAAATCATGCCTAAATAGTCGAATATCATACCAAAACCTATAACAGAACCCACAGTATGGGTTTTTGATGAAAATCTTCAAAAACATAATGAAGAATTAGTAAAATTAGGACTTAGGAGTCCCACCGGGCGTGCCAAATGAAATCATGAAAATCAACATGAAGTGAAAGATAACAAAATGCAAATAACACAATGCAATATACCTTCAAGATGATCCACAATCCATGGTTAAGGCTGAGAATGTTGCACCTAAGAACATTCTAGCTATACCCACAAGATTGAAATGTGAAATGCTCTCATGCAAATGCAAATCACTAAACCCTAGCTCAAAGATGCAAGAATGTTTTTGACAGAGTGATGATATGCTCAAGATTGGATGCAAATGGCTTAGAAGAGGGCTATATTTATAGAAAAGCTTGGTTGAAATGGAGGGACGAGATTTGATTTTGACTTTTGGCTTATCAAGGGCTGAGATTAATCATACATGGATCAAGTTTAGCTTTGTGACAAGTGTGCGATGGAGAAGAGAGATGAATTTTAAATTAGAATAAAAGGCTAAGAGGTGCATGTGACTATGTAGTCATGTGACAAATGGATTGAGGAGAATAATTAGCTCCAATTTAAATAAAAATATTTAAATTGGTAAGTCATGTGAAGGGATTAAGTGGAGGGTAAAGGGTGTGACACGTGTTGCAATGAGGTGAGAGGTGAGGGATTTATTTTAATTTTTTTATTTGGGTTATGGAGACATGTGACAAAGGGATAATTAATTAAATAAAGTGGGTTTATTTAATTAATTAAGGATGTGATTAAGTTGGAATTGTGAATGGGAATATTAACCAAACAAATATTTAATAGTTATTTAATTAATATGGGCTAACATTAGAAGGGCATAAATATTAAATTAAATTAATTCAATATAGGTGACCAAGGGATTTTAATTAATTAAATAAAATTTAATAAATTAATTGTGGATAAATTAGGATTTAATTAATTAATTGGGATGATTAAATGGTTAGGACATTTTAGGGTGTGTATAGTCCTCAACAATGTGAATAATGTGCCATGGCTTTATGAGGATCACCCATCTTCTTCAACGGCCATGACATGTAACTTCCCACCACCATTCATTTCTAAGATCGGCACTATTTGTCAAAATTGTTGCAAGTATGGGTCTAACCGGTGTTGTCATTGATGGCAACATACTCATGAGAAGGATTGGATGAGCTATGTGCTAAGGATATTGAGAAAATTAGTCTCAATCAGGAATAGTGACGAATAGTGATGACATTAAGGTAAAAGTCCTAGATAGGTTGAGGATCAGAGGATACGGTTTAAAGGGTTTGTAGATATAAGTCTTGAAATGCTCCAGTCAAGTTTTCAGAGGTCCACATGAAGATCTAAAGAAGATATGGTAGCTCAAGTAGAACCGGTTCTAGCAGGAGTTCAGAGGTGACAGATTCACACAGATAAGTCTGGTGAGATCCAAAAATGCGTTATCCCATTCTATGGATTTGAAGAAGTGTTGAGGACATCCTTGTGAAGTGTCAAGTCGATTGGTTCGTGGTTTTAAGGTCTGGAAGAACCTATTCCTTTGTGATAGTGATGATAGACTGCGTTCTTGAGGTTTCAGATGAAGGAGAGAAGGATTCCAGTAAGTAGATGAAGTGTAGATGTTCTTGATGATTCATAAAAGCTTGTGGTGATCTATAGATCGTGTCCAGTTCATGTTGATGGTCTGCATTGAAGTTAAAGCTCACATTTGAAAAATAACCACCAGATGTTGGTGTTCTTCTTGAGACTGGCCGACCGGATGTATTACACGTCTTGCGGATGTTCTTGTAGGTGCTTGCCGATTTAGATGATTGTTCCAAAGTCGATGCCTTGTATAAATAAGGGATTGTGAAGTCATTCCAAAGGGTGTCTAGTGTGGATGAGAGTGTGGTAGCTAAGAAGAGAGTGAAAGGCAGAGCAGAAGTTTTTGGGCCTAAATGGAACTGATCCAAGCATGGTAAAGATGCTATTCTCCAGTTCAAGTTTGTAATACTTGTTATCTTGTAGACAGTGTGTCTCTTGTAGGCAGTGAGCCTCTTGTGAGTAGTGTGCTCAGGCAGTGAGCCTCTTGTGAGTAGTGTGCTCAGGCAGTGAGCCCTAATTGGCATGTGCCATTTTGTTCTTTCTATTCTTCTAACAGAGAATACAATCTTGGGTTAATCACCCCGTGGTTTTTCCCTTAACCGGGTTTTCCACGTCAAAATCTTGGTGTCTTATGTGTTGATGAGTTTCTGCTTGTTGTTTAATTGTATTATGTTTCATGATTGATATACTACTAATCACTAAGAAGATTTAAGTGTGAAATTAGAGAAAGTTTTGGACAACTAATTCACCCCCCCTCTCAGTTGTGTGCCCTATGTCTAACAAAAACCCTGTTTAAAATATATTAAATGTTGGTTTTGACTAGTTCTCCTAGGTCGGGTAAGGTGCAGATTAAACTGTTATCATATTGCACATAGGACATTTAAGAAAACAAAACTAGGGATAATAAAATGTTAATTTATCCCACTTTATGTATACCTGATATTTTAACTCAAATATAAATAGCACCTAACAAATTTTTAAGAAATGAGGCTAAAATGATCTATTTTTTATTGTCTTGATGAACTATTGCCAAGGACAAAATTGTCCTACCAACATTTGGCAGGAACTCCACTGCAACGCAGCCTTGTTAAAATAGGAGACCATTGATAGATTGGAAAGGAACTTACAATATGTCAAAATGGAGAATGTGGGAAAACTTATCACATTTAAACTACTAGATGATCATAGCATAGCTTTTAAAACAAGAAAGGTTGAAATACATATATTAACCACCTATAGTAGAAAATTCACTATAGTTTTGGTGACTTGCAGGGGCTCTTTAATGTGAAAGAGCTTCTTGATCACATATCTTAAAGATACATCCATTGGGCATTAGAGTCAATATTTAAAATTTTAGTAACAAAAAAGAACCTACTAAACCTTATCAAAATACAAGTTTTTTGAAAAGCTTATAAATTTTGAATCAGAGGTAATAAAATTCCTAGATTCTTTGTGGTTGGAATATATATTCTCCTTAGTAGTTTAAGACAACTTTCCAAATCTAGGGTTGGCTGATAAGAAATCATTTAGAGCTACTCTGTGTTGAGTTTTGTGACTGCCTCCATGTCTACCTAATTTTTACCATCTCCCACCCTTCTTCTAGAGACATTGTCACAAGGATCTTCGAGACATATTGTACTATTTTTTGCAATTGCTTCATGTAGTTATTGAGGTTGATGAGTCCTTGCCCTTCATCCCAAGGGCAAGGTATTCTCTTCTGGATTAATACATCTATTTTTTTCTTCATCTCTTGACGCCTTTTTGACACAACCTTAAATTTCTCCATAAATATATTAATCACCTATTTTAAATCAATTATATTATTAAGCATCTGAGATGCTTTACCTCTATCCTAGATTATTTCTATTACTAACCTAGAGGAAGGGGCCTCACACAAGATGCTAAGATATTTTATCACCCTTTCCTCAATGGGAGCAATACTTTCTTTTGTAGCTTAGACTATCTCTCTTTGCACCTCATTGCCTATTGCTAAAGTTGCTTTCATGTGCTGAAAGGATAGAAACACTTATGCCATACTCAATTGTATAGATTGCCAAAAAAAATTCTCAATGATTTAATTACCTCTTGAGCTTGTGGGAACCTTTCTAATTCATTTACATAGTAATTAAGAGTCTAGATCTGATGCCTTGATTTTTTTAGATGGGATTCTAGGTTGATCTTTGTATTAGTCAAACCCCTAATCCTCTAGTCATTTATTTCTAGCTAGATTTGATACCTCTGAACGCTATATTCATATTTTTTCAACTTTTCCTTCAATGTGTTCATTTATGCTATATGTGCACCATTCTATTCTACTTCATTGAGAAATTATGCCTCTTTCTTTTCTATTTGCTTAGATAACTCATCCCCCTTTTCTTGTTCTTAGCTTAATTGATTACTTAGGTTAGTGGCCTCTATTTTAGCTTTCTCTAGGGAATCTTCTTTCTATGAAATCCTTTCTTTGATATTCCTTACCTCTAGTTCATTAGCCTCCCCAATTTGTTCTACAATAGATATTACTTTGCCTTCTAGGGCATGCATTTTGAATTCAACTTCTTTCAATTTTTGTTTCATTTTCTCTAGCTCAGTAGGATTCTTCTTTAGCTTCCTTTCAGTGGCAATTAATGAACTACCAACTTCCTTCAAACTCTCTTGCATGAATTTTTCCCTATCTTCAACTTGAGCATCTTTGATGCTAATTCTTATCGTTTCTATCTAGTAATCAGAAATCAACATTTTTCTTTTTTTCTTGTTCACTAGGGAGTGAAATGAATAGAGTCTTCAATCTAGTTATATTTAATTTTAATCATTTTTGAAGCAAGGGATACATCTTGTTGGGATTTTCTCTTTCACTTTTTTAGCTACATTTCCTTCTATATCTATTGCATCTCGTGCTCATAGACTACATGATTAGTTATTATAGTAATTTTTGGATGGTGACTATACTTTCTTCGAGAGAATATAGGGTTGGTTGACATGGTTAGTCATCTAGTAGTAGGTGAACTAATAGCCTTTGTTACTAGGGTTACAACCTCCTCACTAGAATGTTGGATAGTGACATGAGGAAGTTTGTGAGGTTCCTTTATAGGCTAGTGTTGTGTGTGGGAAATTTGAAAAGGTAGGGGATGGTACCCCCTACAGTTAGAAAAAATTGAGGTTAGGGAATGACAGGTTGCCTAGAAGATGAAAGATATTGCAAAGGATATCTAGGTGGTTGATACACAATGGATAGAATTGGGTAAACTTCCTTAGGTGGGTTAAATATTAGGTTGTGAAAGATCCTTGTCATATTAGATAATGTGGGTACTAGTGGAATTGTGGTGGAGTTTGTTTAAGCATTTGAGAAAATGGTAGATTAAAACTAAGAGGGGAGGAAGAGAACAAACTTATAGTGGGATTTATCTCTATTGCGGTAGGATGCCCTAACTATTATTCTTCTCAGTGTTGCTCTTGCTCCTATTCTTGGTCCTTCTTTTTCTTTCCTCTTTTCTTGGGCTCCTCATCTACATTTTGTAGCCCTTTCCCTTTACCATCCTTAGGGTCATCTCCACTAGTTGAACCACCCTATGGTGTGTTTTCTTTTGCGGGCACTTCTTGTTGTTAATATGGTTTATTTCTTATTGATCACTCGAGGAATCTTGTGTTTGAGTTGTATAATAACTGGATGTTCCATATTTAGAAGTTTTCCCTCTTATCCTTATATTCATAGGAGTCTATGATATATGAACTTGGGGGTGTCTAGATTGATCAACAATTGGCATCTATTCTAGTGGCTATGCTTTAGCTTGAATTGAAAGCCTCTGAACTTGATCATCTTCTTGTTCCTCCTCCCTAACCGAAGATAATTTGTAGAATATGATAAGGAAGGGTTCTTTGGGTGAACTTTATCATTTCTCTTCTAGTGGATGAGCTCCTAGTTATGTGTATTTATTCATACTTTTCTATCAGAATTTCCACCATGCCGATATCTTTTCTTCTTTCCAACCCATATTCTGCAACCTTTTAAATCCAATGGTTGACTAAGGATTAAGATCTACTCTTTTTGATAGAATGTCTCATATGGTTGTAGCTTCTTGGGATGTGTTCCTCAGTGGGAGGCTCTAAACATGTCAAACTATCCATGTATTTTGCATGAACATTTTCATTTGGACTTCTTTTTCTTTCCACTTGTGGGTGGGGCTCATGCATAAATTATTTATCATCCATATTTTTATTTTCTACAAAAATCTTGTAAATGCATGATCTAGGTCAAAAAACTATTGGCCTTTTATCAAATCTAGTTGTAATTTATTTAGTTTTTGGTTAATTACCCCTATAGCTCTTCTTTTCTTAAAAATTATACATTCACATGGTTGGGGAAGTGAATAATAAGTTGTTCTCCCCCTTCCATTTCCATATCCTATGTCAATCACATCTAGTTGTCTCAAATATTAAAGTACAAAGACCTTGGGTGTAACATATTTAGTGATCTTGTATATTGCACCTAAGAATCCATATAGCCTAATGGCCATACTATCTTGGGTAAAGAACCAATCCCCTTTAACAGTTTTCTTGAAAAGTATTTGAGATACTCGAAGTCTCAGAAGGGGTTCTCCTATAATCAAAGTAATTGTTGGCTGCATAAATTATTCAATGAACATATAATAGCAAGAGGTCCTATGGAGGTTGTAATGAAATACATGTCTATTACTTTAAAACATACCAAAATTTTTATAAAGAAAAAACCATATATATTTTTAAATATAAACGCAAACACATAAATGCATTTAAGAGATTCAAAAATAGTAATTTCATTTCACAAGTCAATAAATGAATATACAATCATCAAATATTTATTACAAAGTAACATTATATCTAAATGATAGATTTTACAAGTTTACAAAATTTTAATAATACATTTAAAATGTGGAATACAAATAATATCTTTTTGTATCCAAGTCTTCGATGTTCTTCAGTTACAAGAGGGAGAACATCACCCAAGTGCTTTACCTCCAACCGTAGACCAATGGTCCCCTGAACATCTTCCAATAAGAAGTGGCCCTACCCTTCACGAGGGTAGTAGATAAAGGAAATCTACGAGAACATCATGCCATCTGAGAACTAGTGTTGTGCCTTGCCACGTACAATTTGTCATATGACTCTAGAATACCTCTAGCTAAGTATGACACAATCTGACCGTCATGAAACTAAATAGACACTGTCAACCAACAATAGAAGCGGTGAATTTGCATTACTTTGGAAAACATTTTGATAAAAAAATATACACATTCTGGAAAAGGAGATGTGTGTCGTATGTTCACACATCTCTATGTCAAACTTGTCAACATGATTCATTTAACTCACTTTCATGTATTCTTAATATATATTATCCCAAACATAAGCATTTCTACATTAGGAATATAGCCCTTCTATCATTGGCTTAGGTAGTTGATTAAAGGAGTCTATGTGAACTATAACCTACTTAGTCTAGTAAATGATAGAAGACTAACAAAAACAACTAAGTATTAATGATATTGTTGTAAATTACCATGCATTCTTAGCATTAAGTCAAAAATGATAGTCCAAAAAAGAATTTTAGACTCAAATCATTAAATAATTAAACATAAATGAAGTCACCTCCTATTTTTCACTTGAGGGAAACATAGTATTATTCATAACTGAAATTATTTCCCTTTATAAGACAGATCACAAATAATATCAGCCATTCAAATAAATCAAACATGTGATAATTACAAAATCAATGTATTTCACAATATCTGCAAGAGTTATAGTTTAAATTTGCAAGTAATCAACAAACTCAATTTGTTTCCTTGCCATCCCCATTCGTTGATTTCCGTATTACTTCTTATTTATAGGCACAAGCAAATCTGCCCTGAAGAATATATATAATTATATCAAGTTTAAAATATCATTTTCAAAAGTTCTTTTTAATGATGAACTTAAAGTTTTCTAATCATAACATCAAGGTCATTGCATTCATAACACAAAAATAGAGTTTAATAGATTTCAAAACTATCTCTTTTGTTCCCTGAGCATTTCCTTGACTGAAAATAATCATAATATTCTTGATTATATATATATATATATATATATTACACATATACATATAAAAATATATATACAAATGAATATATCAATAACTAACAAAAATGCTAAGTTTTTGCTCACCAATTTGTCATATGAGAAACTCTCATAAATTTCAAAAATATTGATTCTAAAATGTGTCCTAGGTTTAATACCTGATAAGAAATAAAGTAAGATGGAAATCATAATCCATCAAGAATGTAACATAGTCATAGTTTTCCTCTCATTAATAATATGTATTTGAATGGAGGAATAGTTCTATATACAACCGAAGTCTCTTTGCATATCTCCAAACCCAAATTATACATACAAACCACTATTAATATATAAAGAGTTTCTTAGGAAATCGAGCTATATAAGACTTATGAGAAACCAGAACCCATTCCACTATTTTATAATCAAATATTTATAGACCAGTAGATGGTTGACCAAAAGAATCCACTCTAATATACATTACAAGTCTATATGCAGTCGAAAGACTAATAACCAAAACTTATATAACTTGCAGACCTAAAGCTGGTCAATTAATAACGAACACATATTTAATTTCATAGACACACCTAGATATATGGTCGAAAGACTAATATATATATATATGTGTGTGTGTGTGTGTGCTTATAACAAAATTAGTCATGAATAAGATCAAGTGTTGATAATACCTAAATCTCCACAACTAAAAAGGTTCAAGCAACACTAACATATATTCATTTTGTTTGCAGACTTGCATGAGGTCGAGTGACAACAAAAAATATTCATATCAAGTAAGGAAAATACCCAACTACCATTTTATATATATGTTATAGACTACAGACTAAATAAGGTTAAACAATTGTCTATGAACATATCTAGTCCACATTTTTGACTTGTTAGTATTTGAATAAAAGAGAACAATGTTGAATACTGAGAGGGGGCAGGGGTGAATCAGTATTCTTAAATCTAAACAATTAAACCAAATACCAACTTTAATAATTAGAAAGCAAAGTAACCACATAAATACAATCCACAAAAACATGACACATAGACACCAAATTTTTACATGGAAAACCCAGGAAAGGGAAAAACCATGGAGAGGATTAGCTCTCAATATATATTGCAATCTTTTAGAAATGGTGATGTTCAGGCTTGGTCACTCCACGGGCCTAGAACATGCTAGCTCACTGCCATGAAGTACAACTAGGTCTAGCAGGCTCACTACCACAACCCTAAACCCAGCAAGATTACTGTTGTATGGAAATGTGAACAATAGCATAAACAACTAATATCCAATAACACAATAGAAAATGATGTAAAACACAAGTAAACAAGGAAAATACCTTTGAAGACTGGTTTACCTCTAAGCTTCCATTGTTTGCCTATCTACTCTTGATCTTGATTGTAATGAAGCCCTCAGAAGTATGTACTCCCTTGCTTGTTGAAGATGACAAGAATAGAATGGCTGTGATATGAATGTACAATGGAGTCTAAACTACTATGCAACTATAATGGAGATAGATTGATGGAGACATGATAATGATAATGGATTGATAATGTAAGTGCAATGATAACTTTGCCAAAGGCACGCTGTAATGAATTTTGTAGAGTAAGATTATGAATGCTCAAATAGATATGAAATGGGTATGAAGACCTTGTTTATATAGGCTGAGGGAGGACCAAATCCAAGTGTCATCAGATCCATAATTGGAGGAATTTCCAGAGTTGTGAATGGTTGAGAAAGTTTGAGGGAATGTGTGCCAATAAGAAGAGGACAAGTGTCCAAGCTCCTTCATGTAACAAGGGAGTTAACATAATAGATTGAAGAGTTAACAGAATAGACCAATTAGTTAAGTGAATTGATTGGGGAGTTGACTAAATAGATTGAGGAGTTAACTCAACGGACTAATCAATTAACTGGGTTGATTGGGGAGTTGACTGAATTGACTAATCAGTTAAGTGAATTGATTGATTAGTGAACTCAAATGACTAATTAGTTAACTGATTTGATTGATGAGTTAACTAATATGACTGGAGGATAAATAAGACATGTGGGTGAGGTAATATTAGCTAATTAAATATTAAAATATTTAATTACATGTACAACATGGTGAGGTGGAAAAGGTGAGGTGGATTTATGGAATTAGGACTTAGGATAGAGGAATTTAGGACTTATTAAATAATTTAGGATTATTTAATTATGTGAGACATTAGAAGAATTAGGGGAATTTTAATTAAATAAATTGATTTTATTTAATTATGGGATAATGAACCAATCAAATAAACTTAGAATATTTATTTAATTGATAGAAGAATAAGAATTAAGATAAATATTAAAATATTTACTTAATTCGTCATGAGCCAATTTTAGGTGTATACAATTACAATGAGGGCTATTAAACCCTATCGATTGCTCATAGCTAGGCTCACTTCCAAGTACAAGTGAAATTGTATAAGGAATATGAATACTACAACAACATCTATCAGTATGCCAGGGTGCAGTCATTTAGCAACTGAATACTCAATCCCGAGTCTTCATTATCATTACTCTTCTATCTCTGCTCTGCTATTCTGATACTTGAATCAATCACATCCACACAATTCTTCTTCGCATTCTTTTTTTACATCACTCCCACACCAAGCCCTGAACTCAAACCCATATATATATATATATATATATATATATATATATATATATATCGGCAACACTTATGATCTTCATATTAGGTCGGCATACTCAAATGAAGCATATAGTTGATAAACTTGTAGCTTGTCGGCCAAATCCATTCATCAAAATACATAGCGGACCCAAAATAACATTTAAAACATATTCTCATATGTCATCTCCAAATATAGAACCACTTAGGATAAAGTTCTAATCAATAGAACTTACCCCACATAAATGAAAGGAAGCTAGGTGTGCGGAAATCGCTTCCCACACTAATCTAATGAGGAGAGGGCTATGTAAATTCAATTTAATCCTTACAATTAAAGAAAAATTAAACATCTAACAGAGATATTGCAGAAATATACACGAACCAGAAAGAAGACAAAAGAAGAGAGACAAAGATATAACGTGGGGAAAACCCTTATCGGGTGAAAAATCCTACACTCAAAAATCTGCACAATGTATTATCAAAACTAAATGTTGTTTACAATACACTTGCAATGCAAGCTTCAATGGTCTTTGACACTCGTATCTAGAGTCAATCTGACAGCATAATGGTACCTGTCAATCCTGTAATACATCTCTTCTTCCAAGCACCTGTTTATATAGAATATACAAGGCAATATTGGTCCTATCTTGAAATGGGCATCCAACTTGGCCTCATGGCCCAAAACCCATGCCTAAGGACACTTGACCAACATTGTATAATGTGCCTGACACTTGTCCATAGCTCCCATCCAAAAGAGGTGGCCTATTTCCAAAATGGGCTATGACAGATGCTCTTACGACTCTTACAACAATCATAGAATCTGTCATAGCAGTTACAACTTACAACTGTAAGAGAATCTATCATACACAGGCTATAAATAGCATATTCTCTTACAACATTTCATAGTCCACCTCGGGGCACCCAAAAATACCTTTTTCAAAGATGCTTCATGACACATGTCTTCACCTATCTTACAAGCTTCTATTTGCGACTTTTACATGTCATAACTTCGTCATAGGAATCTGTCATAACAATTTCAGTCAAACATTCCCTTACACAACATCCAAGATGCCGACACATGGCAAAATGCTCCTACCATAAAGTGGGATGCCTATCTCCTCATGTGAGGACAAAATTACAAGTTGTCATCTTCCATGTAGGATGACACATCACCGTGCCACATCCCACAATATGACAATATGGAATTTACAATTAATTTACAAAATAGGCAATGAATTAATAAATACAATCATAAATAATGCAAGGAATTACCAAGGTTGAGACACCTTAATTCCCAACATTCTCCCACTTGTCGAACACCTTGTAAGAGCCAATAGAATAACAAGATTTAACTACTATAGGTCGAGAGGCCCATAGACTCCAAACACCATCTGAACTTCTCTATGCCCACTGGCTTTGTCAATGCATCTGCAACATTCTTTAAAGTATCTACCTTCTCCAAATTTACCTTCCCATCCTCTACCATGTCTTGCACAAAGTGAAACTAAACATCAATATGCTTTGTTCTGGCATGGAAAGTTGGATTCTTCGCAAGGCAAATCACACTCTGATTGTCACAACTGATCATAATCTGACCTACATCAACACCAACATCTGAACACAATCTCTTAAGCCAAATGGATTCCTTACAAGCACAAGTTGCTGACATATACTCAGCTTTTGTCATGGACAAAGCAACCACAGGTTGTTTCTTACTCATCCAACTAATAGCATCACCAAACAGTGTAAACACATAAGCACTGGTGGATCTCCTACTGTCAATGTCACCTGCCTAATCTAAATCCTCAAATCCATGAATATCAATGGAATGTGGAGGTCCTGTAGCATTACCATGATAGCATATGGAATACTCGGAAGTAACCCTCAAATATCTGAACACTCGCTTAACTACATCCCAATGTACCCATCCAGGATTAGCCATAAATCGACTAAAGACTCCCACTGCTTGGGTAATGTCTGGTCTTGTGCAGAACATAGCATACATCAAACTGCCAACAACAGTAGCATAAGGTACTCTGCTCATGTCCTCCACCTCACTAGGAGATTTTAGACAATCCTCAATAGACAACTTTGTCCCCAAAGAAACAAGAACACACAATGGTCTACAATTTGCCATGCTGAACCTATCCAACACGGTCTTCACATATGGATTAACCAAAGTTTTTTGTTGGTTCTATCTCTTATGATTTCCATTCCTAGGATGTACTTGGCTACACCTAAATATTTCATTTCAAACTATGCTAACAACTGAGATTTAAAATCAGAAATCATATTCTTACCCTTCCTAATGAGCAACATATCATCAACATACAGTGCAACAATGAGAGTATGATCACCATCAAACTTATAATACACATAGTGATCCAGTTTCAATCTCACAAATCCAATTGACAACACAAAGGCATCAAACTTTAAATACCACCTCCGAGGAGACTGCTTCAAACCATACAAAGACTTCTTTAATTTGCAAACCAAATTTTCTTTACCTTTCACCGTGTAATGCTCTGGTTGTGACATTTAGATTTCTTCCTCCAAATCATCATGAAGGAAAGTTGTCTTCACATCCATCTGTTCTACCTCTAAGTCATAAGTTGTTGCAAGAGACAACAAGAATCGAATGGATGTCAGCTTTGCAATAGGAGAGAAGATCTCACCATAATCTATACCCTCCACTTGTGAATACCCCTTCGCAACCAATTTGGCCTTATACTTCTCAACACTGCCATCTGTACCAAATTTCTTCTTGAACACCCATTTGCATCCAATGGGTTTCCGTCCAGGAGGCAAAGGCACCAAGTCCCAAGTTTGATTCTTTTCCAAAGAAGCCATTTCATCCTCCATGGCCTCCTTCCAAGAACCTGCATCTTTCATGTCCATAGCCTCTTATATAGTTCTAGGTTAATCACTATTAGTAAGCAAAGCAAAAGCACAACTAGAATCAAGCAATGTAAAAGCAAACCTCTCAAGTTGCTTTCTGATTCGTGTAGACCTCCTCAAGAGCTGAGGTTGAGGTTCGGCCTCTTCATCTAAGTTTTCAGATCTTCAAGAGCTCTCCTCATCATCAGGTCCAACATTGTCTTTCTGTTCAGTCTTCTCAGGGGTAGCAGGAAACTGAACAACATCCTCTTTCTTTTCTTTTTCTTCTGGCTGTAAAACAGTGGAAGAAGGTGTAAGCTCTCTGAAGATGACACTTCTACTATACAACACGTTTTTAGCCACAGGGTCCCAAAGCTTGTATCTTTTCACACCGACACCATATCCAATGAAGATACACTTAATAGCCTTGTTCTCCAATTTTGACTGCTTCTCCCTAGGCACATGTGCATATGCCTCACAACTAAAAACATGAAGATGCCTTATTGAAGGCTTTCTACTAGACCACACCTCCATGGGTGTCTGTCCAACAAGAGCTGATGTAGGAGATCTATTTACAAGATAGCAAGTAGTGGCAATAGCTTCAGCCCAAAACTTTTATTCTAGGCCAGCTCCACTAAGCATACTTCTAGCCTTCTCCATCAATGTCCTGTTCATCCTCTCTGCAACTCCATTTTGCTATGGGGTGTATGGAGTTGTCTTATGTCTTTCAATCCCAAGTTCCTTGCAATATTTATCAAATTCTGTAGAATAGAACTCACCACAGTTGTCAGTTCTCAAACATTTAATCTTTTTACTAGTCTGATTTTCAGCAAAGGCCTTAAACTTACTATAGACTTCAGATTTGCTTCTGAGAAAATAAATCGATGTCCTTCTACTATAGTCATCTATAAAAGATACAAAGTATACATATTTTGATAACAAAGGAACATTAATAGGACCAAATACATTAGAATGAACAAGGTCCAACACACCAGAAGACTTATGAGAACTCGAATAAAACTGAACACGATAATGTTTGCAAAAGTCAAACTCAAGATTACAGCCATCTAACCCCTCAACAAGGTTCTTATTTTTTAGGGTACACAGACCCTTCTCACCAATGTGGCCAAATCTCTTATGCCATAACATTGTCTTTTCAGCATGAAGCTTGACTTCCAAGGCATGATTACAACCATCAGAACTAGAAACAACAGATTTCTTCACTGCTCATTCGAAAGGTGGGGATGATGTGACTACTACCCTCTTCCTTCAGTCAGAAGAACTATTGCATTGTGAAATGCATGCCTCCAGCTGAAATAGAGTACCTCTCCTAGTACCCTTAGCAAGCACCATAGCTCCTCTAGTCATCTTGCATCCTTCTTTTGAAAAGACAAGTAGCACACCTGCATCATTCAACATACTTACAAAAAGAAGGTTCCATGCTAAGACTGGGATGTGCCTAACCCCAAAAATCCCCTTCACTCGTCCATCAAGGAATCAGATAGAGACTCTTCCATGACCAACAATCTTTAGATGAGAGTTGTTACCCAGGTACACCTTTCCACCACCGAACTCCTCATACTTAGTAAACTAGTCTCGATGTGAGGTCATGTGGATTGATGCACCAGAATCGATCAGCCACACATCATCAGACGCATAGGTTGCCAAGGCTACGATGAAGACATCACCATCATATTGTAACTTGTCAGAATCTGAATCTGGGTTCTTCTTCTTCTTTTTCTTTTCCTCTTTGGATTCCTTTCAAAAATGCCCAGATTTACCATAGTTCCAACAGATAGCCTTGGACTTTCTAGGAGATTTGGATCTACCCTTCTCAGCTTTCTTGTCCTTCTTTTTCCCTTTCTCCTTGGGTTTTCCACAAACTACAAGAGCCTCTTTGGCTACCTCAGAAGACTTTCTCCACATATCTTCAGACAACAGTGAAGAAACCACTTCATCCATTTTGAATGTGGATGTGGTACTTCCAATAGCCATGACAAAGTGATCCCATGATTCTGGAAAAGAACAAAGCAAGGTCATACACTGATCCTCCTCATCCATTTTCACACCAATAGATGTCAATTGTGCAACCAGCATGTTAAAAGCATTCATATGTTCAACAATGGATCCTCTGTCCTCCATTCAAAGGGAATACAACTTCTTTCTTAGAAAAAGTTTTTTAACCGAGGATTTGGCTTGATACACATCTCCCAACTTCTTCCAAAGCAAGTTTGTAGTTTTCTCGTCAGGGACATTTAACAGGACAGAATCAGCAAGAATAAGTCTTATGAGACCCTTAGCCTTCCGATCCTTGAGATCCCAATCAGCTTGTGACATGGCAGCTAGTTTAGTTCCATTGATACTTTCCTAGAGGTCTCGATCAACAAGCATGTCTTCCATCTTGAGCTTCCACAGCTCAAACTTAGTGGCATTGAATTTCTCCACCTCTATCCTTCCAGATGTGCTTGCCATCTCCTTGCTGCAACAAGATTCAAAATACTTTGCATAGAATCCCACTCAGCTTAAGATCAGCTCAAAAAATGCCTACCCAATATCTAAGACCAAAACTGGCTAGGCTCTGATACCAACTGAAAGGAAGCTAAGTGTGCAGAAATCGCTTCCTACACTAATCTAATGATGAGAGGGATATGGAAATTCAATTTAATCCTTACAATTACAGCAACATTAAACATCTAACAGAGATATTACAGCAATACACATGAACCAGAAAGAAGATAGAAGAAGAGAGACAAAGATATAACGTGGGGAAAACCCTTATCGGGTGAAAAACCCCACACTCAGAAACCTGCACAATGTATTATCAAAACTTAATGTTGTTTACAATACACTTGCAATGCAAGCTTCAATAGTCTTTGACACTTGTATCTAGAGTCAATCCAGTAGCATAACTGTACTTGTCAATCCTGTAATACATCTCCTCCTCCAAGCACCTGTTTATATAGAATATACAAGACAATATTGGTCCTATCTTGGAATGGGCATCCAACTTGGCCTCATGGCCCAAAACCCATGCCTAAGGACAATTGGTCAACATTGTAGAATGTGCTTGACACTTGTCCACAACTCCCATCCCAAAGAGGTGGCCTATTTCCAAAATGGGCTATGACAGATGCTCTTACGACTCTTACGATCGTCATAGAATTTATCATAGTAGTTAAACTTACAGCTATAAGAGTATCTATTATACACAGGATATAAATAGCATATTCTCTTACAACATGTCAAAGTCCACCTTGGGGTGCCAAAAGATGCCTTTTTCAAAGATGCTTCATGACACATGTCTTCACCTATCTTACAACCTTCTATTTGCAACTCTTACATGTCATAACTTCGTCATAGGAATCCATCATAACTGTTTTGGTCAAACATTTCCTTACACAACATCCAAGATGCCGACACATGGAAAAATGCTCCTACCACAAATTGGGACACCTATCTCCTCATTTGAGGACAAAATTACAAGTTGTCATCTTCCATGTAGGATGACACATCACCGTGCCACATCCCACAATATGACAATATGGAATTTACAATTAATTTACAACATAGGCAATGAATTAATAAATACAATCATAAAAAATTCAAGGAATTACCAAGGTTTAGACACCTTAATTCCCAACAATAAATCAAACTATCATGTCGGCCTCAAACTTAGACTGCTGCTGGTTCAGTTCAACTGTTAGATCACAAATTTTACTCCAGAGCACATGGCTTGCTCAAAATCATGTCAAAGACTCCTCAGACAGCACCAATCATACCTTTAGAACCGTAGAGAAAAATATTGTGTAGTGGTAGAATGTGGACCATCATAACTTAGACTCTGTCACAGTCAAACTCTGTCAAACACTGTAGCAATACTCAACAGCTTGTAACTATCTTTCCGATGGACTTCAGATCTTACAACTCTAGATTTAGACAATTCATACAGGTGTTTATGACACCTCAAAATCACATAACAAAATATGCACTTGTGGAGGAATGCAGACCCTTTTACTTTGTACTGTACACTGTTCCTGTCTTACTTCTGTTCATCCAGACTTAGACATTTTCTACAAATGACTTCCAGAGGAAATCATCACCTGAACACTAGAATATATCATCATCAAGTAGTTATTAGTCATCATACCTAAACTTCATTTGCCGGTCTTCATCTCCGGAGGCATACTGATCCACTTTCTGTCCCTTACTCCAAATACTGTCCATACTTAGTCATTCTGGCCTTCTGATCTTGAATACTCTTATGCCTTGTTGCCAAGTCAAGTTGCTCTTCCAGAGTGATGTCTTCTTTACCTTGTTTCACACTCAATTATTCAACATAGCAGTGTCTCTTGCCAGCAATCTCCCCCTTTGGCATTGATGGCAACACTTAGTGAAAAATGCTTGACTACCTTGACTGCTCCCCCTATCTATATACACTCTATATTTTTTCTCCCCCTGAGATGTTTGCCCATTTTTCACTAATCATCTTCTCCCCCTTTGACATCAATGGAAAAGGTGTAGGTTCTGGAATAAAAAACTATCAAGATTGCAAAATTTGCTATATGCTGCCGCATATGTATAAGTACAATCTTCAACTTTATTTTACATGTGCTAGAGGATATCATTGAAAATATTCTTAATTTGGGATAGCTCACCATCCCATCTTTTCTTAGCATTGTCAAAAATTTGAATATGACCACTGAGTAGAAAAGCTACAGCCTCTGCCTTTTGAAGATCAGAGGGTGTGTCAGATTGTAAAGTCACTTGTGCTTCAGCTGCTAGATTAAACATAGAATCTAGCTTAGGACTGATTATTCTTCTTAGCTGACACATTTTGTTTCTGATTTTGTTCTTATCACTTAGTAGATTATTCAAGTCATGATGAAAGTTGATGACTTGACTTTCCTTGCTACTAACTGATTCTACTACCGGATCAAATGTATTGGAAGTGTTCATCAATTTCTGTTCTAAATCCTTGATCTTTTCTTCTATTTTCTTTGTGACTTCTAGCCAAGATAAACAAAATTTGTATATGTCACCAGCTTTTTAATAGCACTTTGAACACATTTTATCCTATTATCTAGCTGGACTTTGTCATTAGCTATCATTTCCTTCAACTCATTCAATCTTTTCTCATCAAACTCTTTCTTAACTTTTATTTCTTCAGATTTCTCAAAGGATTCAAAATGTTTACTTATAGAGTTTATACTTACAGAGTTTATAGGTCCTTTGGGTTGGTTTTCTGATGATAGAGAGGTGTCCTTCTAGAGTGTTGGCATCAGTTTCTCCAAAATACTAGATGTGTCACTTATGAGCTCACTAGAATCCATGTGAGATTGCAACATTTCTTCTCTTGCTTTTGCCTGTACAATTGACATTAATTTGAGTTTTTGAATAGGGGACATTGTGTCCAAGTTTATTGGACCATGTAGAAACTCAGGCTCATCCAAAACTTGTTTCTCCTTTTCCAAAAGTTCTTTAACCGACTATGCAGTGTCTCTTGGTGTAGTAGAGACTTCTTCCTTCAAGCTCTACTCTAGATCATCTAGATGCATGTTCTTATTAGAGACTTCCTTATGTTCCAATGAAGGATTTTCTTTACCTTATTCCTCCTCAATCCTTTCCTTGTTAATTTTATCCTCAACTTGATGTTCCAGAGAGGATCTTGTTTCAATAGGAACTTGTTTCTCCTCAGTCACTTTGACACCTTCATCTATTTCTTGATCAAGATTTACTTCCGGAATAGATGTATCATTTCTAGCATCTGTTTCCTCATTGTCATAAATGTTTGGAAGATTGAATTCCCTTAATGTGTTTAGAGTGGCTTCCTCAGTTTCCTTTCCCACTTTTTTTTAATTTATCCTAAGATTAGAGCATTCATTCTTTTCTTTGACCCAAATTTGCTATGAATTGCTTTAGATATTTTTACTTTTTCTTCCAGAGTTGTTTTCAGATAGTTTTATTAAAGAGTGCTATCTTAGTTCAACATCCTTTGCCTAGGCTTCTTCCTTTCTTGCAGTCATTATGCTTGCCAGACTATGTGGAAGATCATCAATTATTTCAATTAGGGCCATGTTGTACATGTTCAAATACACTACAATAGTAGTCTCAATGATTGTCTTGTTCAGATCATTATATTCTTTATATAATTGTGCAATAGGCTTCAGATTGCCATCCACTGTTATGGTTTTGAGAACATCTTCAAGACTAATGGTTGCTTCTTCTGTTTGAGGCACATCTTGCTTTTGTCTTTTCCTAGGTTTACCCTTACCAGAGGGTTTCTTTTTGCAGCTTCTAGAGGCTTTAGTAGCCTTAGCTTTCATCTATTTCACTTCTACATCAGATTCTGTTTCTTCTTCATCCACAACAATGCTTACATGCATTCTTTTAGCCTTGGTCTTCTTTCTTTTGTGACCGGTGGCAGGAGTTTCCACACTTACAAACTGTGTAGAACTGGAGGGAATGGATGCAGCTTCTGCAAAGGTAGATCCTCTAGTTCTCTTTCTTGTTACTCCTAGTTTTTCTAATTCACCCTTGGGTTATTCTGAAGCTCCAATTGATTCACTTTTTCTCTTTTCTTTTCCTTCCTTATCAGCTTTTGCCTTTTCCCTTACCTTTCCCACTTGTTCTTTTGTGAACCCATGCTTCAGGGCAATTACTTCTGCAAAATGCACCTATATGATCGACTTTGACTGATTTAAATGGGTGTTTCTTGAATTTAGGTCATGGTCACTCATTGATATCAACAACTTGTGGGGTTGCCATTGCAAAGATTCAACAGATTCACAATAGAGTTTCAACGGTAAATACCTCGATATGCTGAATTATGGTTTTTCTTCGCCTGGATCGCTTTGAGTTCTATGAATCTTTGTTGACGCTTGAAATTTCACTTCAATCTCTCTCAGATATCTGATAGCTCGAATGCAAGATGAATTAGAAGGCAAATGAGTTTCTTTTTATCCTCTGCACTTTACCTATTCGTCATAAATGCTCATTCTCAAAAGCTGCTTGATTTTTCTCTGATAGATAAAATCAATCAAAATTGCTCTGTAATGTACCACACTGAATTATTTTCTTCTGGATTTTCTTCCATAAGATCTTCCATATTAGATTTTACCACATATATTCGTGTCAGACTCCAGCACTAACTATCTGGCTGGGGGTTTAGATTTTCAATACTGCTCCCCCTGAGCCAGAGTACCCAATTTACTTCCTGGAGGAAGTATCTACACTAGATGATGGTGCAAATCTATCCTCTTCTTTCATTACTTCTTTCTTAATCCAGATCTTGTCCATTTCCTTCTTGGTTTCAACCAGATCAATCTTTTCTTTTCCCTTATCATTCCTTTGCTCTATTTTCCTAATTTCAGTATGGTAGTTCCCTTTTATATTTTTGCTTCTGCACTATCTTACAACATATCCAAATTTGTTGCAATTGAAGCACACAATGTTCCCTTGTCCTTGATTCCTTCCTCTGAATGAATTCATCCTTGATCTACATTGATTAGTCATATGTCCAAAGCTATTGCATGCAAAACACTTTCCATTGAATGATTGACTATTCCTTGTATTGTAAGACCCATTTCTTACCAGATTTCTACATTCATTTTATTTGTGATCAATTTTCTTGCAATTGAAACATTGACAAGAAAATGATGGAACATTTTGATTTACTCTACTACATTGAATAGCTTTATGACCAAAATTATTGCAATTAAAACAATGACCATTGAAAGATGGATACCTTTGAGCATTAGGTTGTCTGACCAGAGGTCTTCTAGGTCTTGTTTTGAATTGGTTTCCTTTATTTTGTTTGAACTCAGTGTTTGTTTGACCAGATTTTGAACTTTCTCCTTTCTCAAATCCTAAACCATGCTTGTCATCAGCATTCTTTTGACTAGCAATCATCTCATCAAGCTTTGCAAAACTTAAATTGCACTTTTCTTCATAGCTCTTGGCTTTATCCAGTCTGCTTTTAGATTCACAATTTCTTTTTCAAGTTTGGCACAATCTTCTAATTTTCTTATCATCATTAAATTCAAATCTTCTTCTGCTTTTGTTCTTTCTGTAACTTTTGCTTCCAAAACATTCAGAGTTTCATTTGTTGATATCAATTAATCACTAACTTCTTTGTATTTGTCTTTGAATTTCTTAACTTGTTCTTTTAATCTTGAGATGCATTCATTAGCTTCTTGTAAGTTATCCTTTAGGTCCCTGACTTCTGCTTTAGATTGTTCTAGATCAATAAGAGCTACTTCTAGTTCCTTGTTGTTTTCATAATTTACAAATCTTCTTACTGCCATGATTACACTACCCTAGATCTTCCTTAAGTTATGAAACTTCTTCCAAGGAACCTTTCTTTGATATCAATTATTGAATACTGAGAGGGGGGTGAATCAATATTCTTAGATTTAAACAATTAAACCAAATACCAACTTTAATAATTAGAATGCAAAGTAACCATAGAAATACAAGCCACATAAACATGACACATAGACACCAGATTTTTACGTGGAATACCTAAGAAAAGGAAAAACCACAGAGAGGATTAGCTCTCAATATATATGCAATCTTTTACAAATGGTTATTTTTAGGCTTGGTCACTCCATGGGCCTAGAACATGATGGCTCACTGCCACGAAGTACAACTAGGTCTAGCAAACTCAATACTACAACCCTAAACCTAGAAAGATTACAATGTGGGCTATTAAACCCTATTGATTGCTCATAGCTAGGCTCACTGCCAAGTATGAGTGAAATTGTATAAGGAATATGAATACTGCAACAACATCTATCAGTATGCCAGGGTGCAGTCATTTAGCAACTGAATACTAAATCCTGAGTCTTCATTATCACAACTCTTCTATCTTTGCTCTGCTATTCTAATACTCGAATCAATCACATCCACACAATTCTTCTTCACATTCTTTTTTCGTATCACTCCCACACCAAGCACTGAATTCAAACACATATATATCTGAAACACTTAAGATCTTCATATCAAGTCGCCATACTCAGATGAAGCATATAGTTGATAAACTTGTAGCTTGTCGACCAAATCCATTCATCAAAATACATAGCAGACCCAAATAACATTTGGAACATCTTCTCATATGTCGGCTCCAACTATAGAACCACTTAGGATAAAGTTCTAATCAATAGAACTTACCACACATAAATCAAACTATTATGTCATCCTCAAACTCAGGCAGCTACTGGTTTAGTTCAACTGTTAGATCACAACTTTTACTGCTGACCACATGGCTTGCTCAAAATCATGTCAAAGACTCCTTAGACATCACCCATCATGCCTTCAAAACTGCAGAGCAAAATATTCTATAGAGACAGAATGCAGACCATCAGAACTTAGACTCTTTCACAGTCAAACTTTGTCAAACACTGTAGCGATACTCAGCAGCTTGTAACTATCTTTCCGGTGAACTTTAGATCTTACAACTCTAGATTTAGACACTTCATATAAGTGTTTACAACACCTCAAAACTACATAACAAAATATGCACTTGCAAAGGAATGCGGACCCTTTTACTTTGTACTGTACACTGTTCGTGTCTTACTTCTGTTCATCCAAACTTAGACATTTTCTACAAATGACTTCCAGAGGAAGTCATCCCCTGAGCACTAGAATATATCATCATCAAGTAGCTATGAGTCATCATACCTGAACTGCATTTGTCGGTCTTCATCTGCGGAGGCATACTGATCTACTTTATGTCCCTTACTCTAAATACTGTCCATACTTAGTCATTTTGGCCTTCTAGTCTTGAATACTCTTATGCCTTGTTGCCAAATCAAGTTGGTCTTCCAAAGTGATGTATTCTTTGCCTTATTTCCGTTAATGACAACACTCAATTATTCAAAATAGCAGTGTCTCTTGCCAACAAACAAACTCATTTATTTTGTAGACTTGGTCACAATCAATAACCAACAACTATACTCAAATAGAGGTAGATTTGATTAGGGTCTATGACTACTACACTTTATTTGGCAAAGATACTTTAATTTATAGATCAAAACTGGTCTTCCCATATGTATAACAAAATATTATTAAATCACAGGTAAAATGTGGTCATTAAATCATAACATGGTTCTACAAAACACAGTCCCGAATGGGAGTTTTGTATGTAATAAATTGTTACCTTCATACAGACTGAAAATGGTCTTGAAGTAACCCATTATTAGCAAACATAGACCAATTACGATCTCTAAACTTAACATTAAGAAACCCAAATATATAGGCCGCTCATATAAATTCAAAAATAAAACTGGTTTAAAACCACATGATTATCTATTGAAAAGTAGTGAAACCCTTCTCACAATTTCCTCAAACATTCTTTTATAAAAATGAACAAAAACTCGAATCCATGTTTATTATACTAAAGAAAATAATTCTTAATCAAATGCTTCATAAATACTATAAAAACATACCAATACTCAACTAATAGTCCTCCTAAGAGTTGTAGAGCTATTTTCTTCTTTTCTATCACTTCCACCTTCCTCCCTTCTTCCCATTTTCCTTCATTATGGGTGGTGAAAAAACCCCTTGAATTTCCTCAATGTAAACTTAAGATTCTCCATGCATTTACTTCCCGCTCCGTCCATCATACTCAACAAACTGATGTGGGTGTTCACATCTAGCTAGATCAATGGATTATAACTCCCTTAATAACTTCACAATACTCTAGTTTTTAATGCATTCATTGCATTTATCTCCACTATGTGGAGTCTATTAAGAATATTTGAATTTGAGTATCAATTCAAAACATTTGAATTTGAAAATCAATCTAATAATAATTTATGACTATATAATTATATATGTGTGTGTGTGTGTGTGTGTGTGTGTGTGTGTGGGTGCATATATAAATATTAATATAATATCCTTATAACCATGCTCACCTCTTATGAAGAAGACTTTACTAGCATCATAACGAGACCAATAAAGAATAATGCAAAAATAAAATATTGACACCACCACTTTTAAACAACAAGACAATCTTGGTAACCAAAGTACTTTTACAACAACATGCAAGTTACAATGATAAAACGTAAAGCACCTCAAAAGCATACAATCACAAATACTGTGTGTGTGTGGGTTCTTAGAGTCATGATGTCTTGCCCATTCTTCCCAATTTGCTTCCCTCTCTGGTAATACTCTCCCTCCTCGTCCAAGAGGGGGAACTAGTTTCCTACATCTAGTTCATTTTTCCAACAAGGTAGTTAGTCCAATAACCATAACATCCATAACATCATATGAATATTTCAATAAATAGAAATCATAAAGATAATCTATTAACCACATTTAGAAACCATGTCAATTTCTTTTAATCATCATTAAATCTGATAATCCCATTCTTCATATAAGGTAAAAAATAGAATTATTATAACATAAATATCTTGGAAACACAATTCCTTAGTCATAGTTTAACATTCATGGAAATGTATATAACTAATAATTAGTTAAGGATAACATAAACAAGCTGTCCAAAAATGGGGTAACATTTCCACACCCTTAAAAGATCATCATCCCCAATGACTAGTTCATACAAGTGTCAAACATAAGAACAACATTTTGTTTTTAAATTAAACTTAAGTAAAAAATATGAGAAAATATCCAGTGGAATTATTCAAAGTAGATTCTTAGGTGGCATTGTCCTTTGAATATTGGTCCCACTAGACCTTGCACTAAGTGGCTTCTTTGTTACGCAAGTGGAGCTTGAAAACCTTGAGCACTCTTAGAGGCTCGACAGTGACCACTCCTGGATCTAAAATATGAAGAGAATTCTAGTCAAGCACATGATTAAAAGTAGGCACATACTTTTTCAAATAAGATACATGAAAGACATTATGCATATAAGCAAGTGCAAGTGGTAGAGCTAGTCTATAAGCAACTGGGTTGATTACTTCAAGGATTTCAAATGGACCGACATATCTAGGTGCTAGTTTGGATAATTTACCAAACTTTATAGCTTCCTTCCTCTAGGTTCTCGAACCTTCTACCTTCTGTAGCTTCAAATATACTAGGGTTTCTATTTTCCTCCTTTTCCCGACTCACTACTTTCCCCCCTTTCTCTACTACCTAAAGGATTCCCAAAAATGGTCATAAATAGCCCTTTTTGATGCCTTCTGGCCAAAATTTTAGAATTTGTAACTCCCTCTAAAAATAGGTCAACTTTTGGAAACCATAAATTTTGATTTGGGTGTGAGATTAATGAGTATGCGATGGAAAACTCATAAAATTCTCTATGCCCTTAGAATTAACTTTGTTGATTCCGTCCATTTTGGGGGCCATACAGAGCCTCTAAGTGCCTCATATTTGACTTTGAAACTTTTTCAAGCATTTTTAAAGAAATGAAAACTTTAATATATTTCAACACACAAGTGATCTTTTGCCAATTCCTTCACCAAAGCAAGTATATTTTTCAATTCCAAAGCTTTGAGTACATTTACACTTTCATATGTGCTCAAATATAAAATTTCTAAAAATAGCATTTTGCTATTTTTAGCAGGATGGAAAAATGAAGGTTCTACATCATTATTTAAGAAATTGGGTATCTAAAAAATAAAAAATGAAAAGAAAAGAAAAAAAGTCATCATTTGTTTTTGTGATGCAAGATTGCCCTTACACCACTAGATTCTCCTACATTAGACACCTAGTGTAGGGCCCCTCTTTGCTGTTGTCATTATGACAGGATAGTTGTACATTTTAATTCTCTATAGACTCATGGCATGGCGAGTTATATGGCTGGCCATCTTGGTTATTTTACTTTGATGTAGACCCATGGATGTTATATTTATATGTGCATGCATTGGGATGCTACATGCTTTATTTGATTTTATGTGATGATGTCAGATCTTTCTCTGTATATGTAAGTAGTATGTTGCTTTTGACTTATGGTTGTATATATGTAATCCTTAGTTTTCAATGTAGGGTTACTTACTTTTTTATAAATAATGTCATTTACTGATTATATGTATCTAGTTGTAGTTAGAATTGTGATGTTTAGAGTTAGTGATAATGAAAATGTGTGTGTTCTCTTTTATATGATCTAACATTGAATTGTTATACTGATATATGATATAGCTGTGGTTAAATTTATATTTTTTCTTCATCTATTTATTGTTAATTATACTGACAATGTAACATCGAGTGTATAGGAAGCCAATGGAAACGGGGGAAAACATGTGGAATTCCGTTGTAAGTTCTCAGTGAGCCGGCCTAGCCTGCATGAAGGCATAAGCCTCTTGTTAGTTGTGTGTGTATGTGTGTCTTGGAAAGGGAGTTATGTAAAGTCATCTTATTAGTATTTATGAAGTTTTCTTAGAGCATGTATTGTCCATGTATAAGGTTATTTTGTGTCGATGTTATGTGGAGAGTGTTGTGTGATGTTTGTTAAGGGGGGTAAATTAGATTAACTTGTTAAACTTACTATATAGTCCAAACTGTGCCTATTAATGGAAGAAAAATTAAACATTTTTTTATAGACCTAGGTGGACCCCTCAGGGAAATGCAATAAGAATAGAAAATAAATAAAAATGAATCACTTTCTAAACTGCCCTAAACTTATGGACATGAATACATTTTTAATTTTGGGCGAAATTTGGCTCATGGAAGAGCACTTGTTACCCACCCATTATGACAGCATAATGCGCTCATTTGGATACATGTTGTCCCTTTGGATGGACACATGTTGCCTATAGGGACAACTATAAATTGAGGTAGAAAGGAGGTCAATAGAAGGGGAGAGTATTATGGTTTTAATTTTTACTTTTCTTTCTTACTTTTTACTTACTAGGACTGGAGAGGAACTGGACTAAATTGGAGAAGGAAGAGGGAACTGGAAGTAGTAAATTTGGAGGACCTAGAGCTTTTTGTGGAGTTGAATCAACCTGCAGAAAGTTCCAGGTTGGAGACATTAAATGAATTACTCAAATTTATATGGGATAAGTGATGTTGAGTCCTTTCTTGTTTGTTATGACAATTGTTGCTATCAGAATTTTTGCTAGTAAAAATGTTGTTGTTGTCTCCATGCTGTGTTTATTGCTAAAAGTGTTAAGTATAAGTGGTTACTGTTGCTTGTAAGTCTATGGTAAGTTGTATGTAGGGATAGAAGAAGAGGTCCTGAAGGTGAATAATGGGTACAAGTACCCCAAATTTAGTATTGTTGGAATCTGAACAATCAAATGGGTAAGAGTACCCCATACTTATATTCTATCTGTATATACACATATATGTTGAGAGGGTATGAGTACCAAGTACATTAATCTAAAATGAGCTCAAAGTAAATGGGTAAGAGTACCCAATAGCAGAATAAATGGGTAAGAGTACCCTTCACAAAAAAATATAGTTACATTTTTGTGAAGGCAAAGTTATTCCTTCAGCATGCTAACTTCTATCATCCCCTTGTGAAGGTCTTCTACGAAGTCTTCTTGTGTCTGTGTTGTGGATACCCAGTGAATGTGTAATTATCTATGTGAAATTGGTAGAATCTGGAAGTATGAGTATGGTTGATGTATGATAGTAAGGGTAAGGGGTTGTGTGAGATGTACTTGGAACTTCCATGTCTTCCCTTAGCTCGTGGGTGGGCAGTTTTTGCCCTAGGCTAGGTGGTGAGCTTCACTGGCTATTAGAAGACTAGACCCTTGTTCATTATCAATACAGGCTTATAGGTTGTGAGACTAATGGAGAAAGCTTACTACAGTACTAAAGTACAACCAAGGAATGCCGAGGGGAGAATCTGTAGCTAAGTTTGTTTTCGTATATGCATATATATAAATTATTTCTGCAATATTATGATGAAAAGCTATGTAAAAATGTATTTTTTTAATTTATTTTGAGAAAGACATGCTCAATTGTAGGGCCATATAACTATGGGGAGTGTCATTCTTTTTTTGAAGTCTTGAATGAATTTATATCTCCTTTTGATAGTGTCCTTACTGTAAACATAGATTACTTATCTTTGATGATGTTCTATACATTTGAATAGAGTTAAAGAAAAAAAAGAAAAAGAAGAAAGTATTTTCCATAAGAAAATATCTGTACCAAGGGAAGTGGCAGGCAAAGCAAGCTGTGTTTGAAAAAATAAAATAAAATAAAGTAAATGCATTGTGAAAACTCACAACACTTATAAATTTGAGTCACAGGGCAGATTTACTACTGCTACTTCATCCTATTACATTTCCCTATGTGAGGGGAAAGAAAAGAAATGAAAAGCTTTGGAATGGTTGCTCACATTATGGGTCTTTGTAAGACTCTAGGCCGCTCTCTATATGGTTGACAGTGAGTTCCGAAATCAACGAAGTATGAAAAAAAAGAATAGTGATTGAAGCTAGTTGGACCTCCTTGTCTCAGAGGCCTCCCATCCTACAAACACTCTATAAAATACCCAAACATACCCAATGTTGAAAGCCAAATAGAAGTACCAATTTACAAACAGCAATTTACCACATGAAATATGGATGGTAGCCAAGGAAAAAAAACTTCAAACCTCTGAATATTGTTTGGTTGGTATTGGGATATTTACAGTAGCAAACATATATTAGATGTTGCATTTTGCCCTAAATTCCTACTGCAGCTGCATGTTTTTCCCCATTTTTAATTTTGCAAAGCACATTTCCCTCAACTCTTCCGCATATGCTTAATCTGACCACCCTTCCTCAACCTGGCCGTCACCGCCATCATGGAAGAGTCTATCTATGTGAGGAAAAAAAAATGTAAAGCATATTTTAGGGTTGTAGGAACTCTGCCCTAATTAGGGTTGCATTTTCCTTCCCACCCTAGAAGAAATCACATAGGGCCACACATTAGTCTATGTCAAATACCTTTAGCTTTATTTTCATCTTAAAATTCTTTTTGGCTCATGAGTATAGTAGAAAAACATTAATGTTTGTTTTTAACCTTATGTATTTTATGTTTTCCTTCACAAGTTGAGATGCGAACCACAACATGTTCTTAAATGAGATAAATTGGTAACTTTTATATCTTTTTTTTAATATATATATATTAGATAATTATCAGCACTGTTTAAAATATATATAAATATTTTAATCATTATAATTGGTATTCTTATTTCTCAAAGTTTCTTTTTACCTAGCTTGGTAAATATAAAGATTACTAAGACCTTATGATCATAGATGTATTTATTATCTTATAGAAAATATATTTATTTTATTTTATTTTAAAATTTCATGGGATTTTTATATTTTATTTACTTAAGAAGGATTATTTTATTTTACCTAAGAATTATTTTAGAGTGATTGCATTTTACTTACAAATCATTTTACTTACTTAAGAAGGATTATTTATTTACCTAAGAGTTATTTTAGAGTGATTTCATTTCACTTACAAATGATTTTATTTACTTAAGAATTTAGGGTTTTGGTGTCATTGTATTCTAGTTGAGATGAGGGAATTACTTTAAGTATTTATTTATTTTTGTCTTCAAACAAATGTTGTGCCTCTAAATAAAACAAAATAACTTAGCTCTTGGTTATCTTAATCCGGTAAATTGCACTCTCTAGGTGGTTATTGTCATATATTTGAGTTTATACAAAAATAATAATTTTTATTTATTTATTTATTTATTTATTCTTATATGGGAACGTCACATAGGGCTTCCTTTTTACCCTAGGCAAGCAGAACTTAAAAACAATTCCTTCAGCAAATTTCTTACTAATGTTTTAGTCATTGCTAGTTAAATGTGTTTGGAAGTGTGAACTAAATCTTGGCATTGAAACCTAAATACATGAGTTTACATTTTTAGCCTCGTAAATTTGTATTCCCTTGAAGTTCTTTATCTATCTTCTTTCTTTAGCACATATATGTAATTATTCTTTGGTGGAAGATTATTTGTCTACGTATTTAATTTGTAAGGAAACCTTAATGTCTTCAGTATTAATTGTTTTTTTTTTTTGCTTTGATATTAACTTTTCGTGTAAAGTAAAATATTTGCTTTCATCTATGTTGATGTCGTTCCTATCGGCCATGTTTAAAATGATATTAAGTTCTCTATTTAGTTAAAAGTTGTCTATTAAGTTAAAATTTCTCTTCCTTCCTAAGAACTAGTCAAAATTGAGAGAGTTGGTTTTCCCTCAGATATGGGAACTATTCCTTCATCAAAGAAAGACACTTAATTAGAGTTATATAAGAAACATGTTAAAATCATAAAGGCTACCTTTGCTAGATAAATATTTGGGATGTACTTTATAGAAAAAAAATTTATTAGGGTTTATTTCATATTTTCTTGTCTGTGGGATTGGGGTGTTACATAGGTATTTTTTTTGTTTATGCGCCAATTACGCTTGTGATCATTCATAGGTTTATTTTGTTGTAGGTCATTACATAGGTATTAGAGCCAAGTTCCAAACTCTGGGAGCTCTGGGAACAACCATTCAAACTGGTATTTAATGTTAATTTATTTTGTTTTTAGGAAGTCACATAAAGGGGGGAGAGCTAAATTCTCTTGCCAGAGGTTCAGGTGGGGTACGACTGCTAGAGAGATCCGCAGAATCCCATCACTTTGAGAGTATTGATCAGGTCAGGGGAGAGGACTATGGTCCCCATATTCTTCAGGCCTTGCAAGGCCTACTGGGAGTACTCAAGACTAGACTCCCTCTAGTTGTAGAGAGACCTCAGGGGGATCGACCTAGGGGCAGAGAGCGTATACCAGAGATCTGAGAGTAGAGTAGGAGTCCCCCACGTTTACCGCACATGCAGGGGGCGAGGAACATCATCCTCCATCACCTTGACACACTCAGACTCAGACAACACTAGATACAGGACTGGGGGGTTCCCGAGGCATTGGGGACAGGATTCAGGAGTTGCTTCAATTATAGCCCCCCACCTTTTCAGGAGCCACTTACAGGGTGGAGACAGAGTCTTGGATACTCAGTTTAGAGGGGTGTTTTCGGTTGCAACCTGTCATAAGCAACCTAAGGGCCAGATTTGCCATTCATCAGTTGAGGGGACCCGCTTCTACCTTGTGGCAACAGGGGGAGTAGAAATGTCACTTACCCATAGACATGTTGACTTGGGAGACATTATTGGAGCACTTTAAAGCGTGCTACATTTATGAGCATTTTAGACAGAGGTGCATTGATGAGTTCCATGATTTACAGTAGAGGGGCCTCACAGTGGCTTAGTACAAGGAATTTTTTTTTGAACTCTAGCAATATGTGGACTATATTCAGGATGAAAAGCTTCTTGTCCACCGTTTCATCAGGGGTCTGAACCCCAGCATTGCGGGATCCGTTCGGATGGCCGATCCAGTGGATTTTGGTGATGCTATGGAAAAGGCCCTTATAGCTGAGGAGATACAAGGGAAGTCCCAGGAAGCACGAGAGTGGTTTCAAAACCACAACCAAGGGCAGCAGGATTCTTCCACTCTTTGAGTTTCGCACCCCTCTAAAGGGGAATTTAGGTCTTCTTCTAGACCCCTGAGGGTACCTCAGCGATAGTAGCAACAACAACAGCAGAGGCACAGGCCTAGGCCACAGCAGGGCACCCAGAGCAGTCAGACTAGGCCTTGGTAGCCTCAGGGACCCTCTAGAGATTAGAGGGCACATGGACAATAACCAGGGCAACCACGGAGTCAGCAGACGCACAGGGGAGGTTTTAGCAGTGGTTCCAAAGGAGGACCATCACAGATTGGTAGGGCTCAATCTACACAGGGATATTCTAGAGGAGATTGTTTCGTATGTGGGGAGTTTGGACACTTGGCTCAAGAGTGCCCATGGGGATTTAGAGTAGGTGGACCCTACATGACAGGTTCAGAGCAAATAGTGGGCGATGTGGGGAGGACCCACAGGGTTTTTGCAGTGATCGAGAACTGCCAGGATGATCATCAGGCCACTATTATTGAGGCTCCAGGTATGATTGGTGATGCATCTATTAGTGTTTTATTTGATTTTGGAGCATCTGATTCTTTCATTCCCCCCACTATTGTGGAGCATTGCAGACTAGTGGCATATAGGTAAGACGATAGGTGGGAGGTTGAGTTAGCATCAGGGACTAGAGTGGTTGTGGACTCCATGGTTAGAAATTGTATGATTGCTTTTGTGACCTTCACCACATTAGTAGATCTTCAAATTACCCCATTGGGGTCGTATGATATAATTTTGGGCATGGACTAGCTTAATGCACACCATGCTAGGATAGACTACAGGCATAAGAGGATTGAGTGTATTGATGATTGTGGCACGCTAGTGGTGTTATCAGGAGTACAGAGACCCATATCCCTTCGTATGATATCCGCTATGCAGTTGAAGCGGAGCATGCGTAAGGGGTGTAAGATATTTGCCATTACCATTAGTGACAGATCAGAGGGATTAACAGAGATATCCTTTGATGATCACCCTATTCTCAGAGAGTTTGCAGATGTCTTTCCATTAGAGTTGATAGGGATGCCACCTCATCGGGGGGTGGATTTTCATACTGATTTGGTTCCAGGGGCTCAGCTAGTCTCTCGGGTACCTTACAGGATGACCACTCAGGAGCTCAGTGAGCTCAAGATTGACTTGGAGGAGTTATTAGAGAAAGGCCACATCTGTCCTAGCATCTCATCCTGGGGTGCACTAGTTATTTTTGTCAAGAAGAAGGATGGATCCCTTTGTTTATGCATCAGCTACTGACAATTGAATAAGTTAACGATAAAAAATTGCTACCCCTTGCCGAGGATTGATGATCTATTTGACCAAATGAGGGGAGCTAGGGTATTCTCCAAGATAGATTTGAAATCTGGTTACCACCAGCTAAGGATTGTTGAAGCTGATATTCATAAGACAAATTTTAGGACCCAGGATGGTCACTACGAGTTTACAATGGTACCATTCGGTTTGACGAATGCCCCTGCAGTGTTCATGAGTTTGATGAATGGGGTATTTCGCACTTTTCTAGATCATTTTGTATTGATATTTTTGGATGACATATTGATTTATTCTTGCTTTGAGGAGGAGCATGAGGATCATTTGAGGCAAGTATTGTAGTGTTTGAGGAGGCATCGGCTTTATGCTAATTTGGCTAATTGTGTATTCTTCCAGTCTAAGGTACAATATCTAGGGCACATCATATCTGGCGATGGTATCTCAGTAGATCCATCAAAAGTTAGGGTGATTATAGAGTGGCCAGCACCCACCAGTGTTACAGAGATCAGAAGTTTCATGGGTTTGGCAGGGTACTACTGTAGATTTGTAGAGGGTTTCTCCAAGATAGCACATCCCATTACTTCCCTTCAGTACAAAGGGAAGAGATTTGAGTGGACAAAGTAATGCGAGAGGGCATTTAATACCCTCAAGGAGCGTCTCACTAGTGCTCCCATTTTAGCAGTACTAGACCCGACTTGAGATTTTGTGGTATGTACAGATGCTTCATTGGATGGTTTAGGTGCAGTGCTTATGCAGGAGGGACGAATTATCGCATATGAGTCACAGAAACTCAAGTCTCATGAGCAAAATTATCCTACACATGATTTAGAGCTTGAAGCTATAGTACATGCACTTACTAGATAGAGACATTTCCTTCTTGGACATCATTTTAAACTTCATTCTAACCACTGTAGTCTTCAATATATATTCACTCAGCTAAATTTGAATGCATGACAGAGATGATGGATGGAATTTTTCTGTGAGTACGACTTTGATGTACACTATATCAGAGGAAAAGAGAATGTAGTGGCAGATGCCTTGAGCAGGTGATGTCATGAGATCATGGCCATTACAGTGGGTATCGATTTGAGGACACGTATTCTCCAGCAGCTGCCAAAGGATGATTGGTATCAGGAGATTTAGAGTTTAATATAGTTACAGAGGGCCCTTGAGGGCAAGCATTCTGGATTTATTCTTGAGGCAGATGGTTTGTTACAATTCATGGGGCGTATCTATGTGCCACAGATTGGGGATGTATGGAGATTGATCATTTCAGAGGCTCATAGAGCACCATATGCAGCTCACCCAGGGGTTAGGAAGATGTACTCTGATCTCTGACAGCTATATTACTGGCCAGGCATGTGTAGAGATATTGCAGAGTTTATGGCTCGATGCCTTGAGTGTCAGAGGGTCAAGGCCGAGCACCAGCACCCAGCAGGATTATTATATCCCCATGAGATTCTAGAGTGGAAGTGGGATACTATTTCCATGGATTTTATAGTTGGTCTACCCATGTCTGCCCGACACCATGATGCCATCATGATAACGGTTGACAAGTTGACCAAAGTAGACCACTTTTCACCCATATGCACCACATATATAGCAGCATCAGTAGCACAGGTATTCTTGGATGAGATTGTTAGATTGCATGGGGTACCTGGCAGGATCATATCAGACAAGGATCTAGTGTTTACTTCCACCTTTTGGACAACACTTCAGGGATCCTTGGGTACCCAGTTTAATTTTAGTACAACCTATCACCCTAAGACAGATGGACAGACAGAGAGGGTTAATCAAGTGCTTGAGCATATGCTGAGGATGTATGTTATGGATCATCAGTCTAGGTGGGAGGAGTACTTGTGCCTAATAGAATTCACCTACAATAATAGTTTTCACAGTTCTTTGGGTATGGCACCTTACCAGGCATTATATGGCAGACCGTGCAGGACTCCATTGAGTTGGGATCGCTTGGAGGACAAAATTGCTATTGGGCCAGACCTATTACAGGATATGGAGCAATAGGTACTAGTGATTCATCGAAGGTTATAGGAGGCCCAGGATCGACAGAAGATGTATGTAGACACTAAGAGGATTGATCGGTCTTTTTCAATGGGTGACAAAGTTTTCTTGAGAGTGCGGCCGCATAAGAGTCTGATCCATTATGGAAAGAGCTTCAAGCTAGCATCTCATTTTATGGGCCCCTTTGAGATATTGGAGCAAATAGGACCTATAGCCTATCATTTAGCCTTGCCACCTAGCCTATCACGCATTCATGATGTATTTCATGTTTCTGTTTTGAGACGCTATGTTCATGATCCTTCTCATGTTTTGGATTGGGATGCTCTTCAGGTATAGGAGGATGGATAGCTAAGATTGGAGCCCATTCATATCTTGGATCATCAGACCCTGGGCCTTCGAGGTCGAGAGCTGGACCAGGTCTAGGTCTAGTGGGACAGTTATGATGAGACCACTGCCACTTGGGAGGACACTGATGTAATGAGGACTCTCCATCCTCACCTTTTTGAGGACTTCCAGGAGGAAGCCCTAGCCTAGGGGGGCAGATGTAGGGCCCCTTTTTGGTGTTGTCATTATGACACGATAGTTGTACATTTTGATTCACTATAGACTCTTGGCATGGAGAGTTATATGGTTGGCCATCTTGGTTATTTCACTTTGATGTAGACCCATGGATGTTATATTTATATGTGCATGCACTGGGATGCGACATGCTTTATTTGATTTTATGTGGTGATGTCAGATCTTTCTCTATATATGTAAGTAGTATGTTGCTTTTGACTTATGGTTGTATATATGTAATCCTTAGTTTTCAATGTAGGGTTACTTGCTTTTTTATAAATAATGTCATTTACTGATTATATGTATCTAGTTGTAGTTAGAATTGTGATGTTTAGAGTTAGTGATAATGAAAATGTGTGTGTTCTCTTTTATATGATCTAACATTGAATTGTTATACTGATATATGATATAGCTGTGGTTAATTTTATATTTTTACTTCAGCTATTTATTGTTAATTATACTAACAATGTAACATTGAGTGTGTAGGAAGCCAATGGAAACGGGGGAAAACATGTGGAGTTCCGTTGTAAGTTCTCAGTGAGCCGGCCTAGCCTGCATGAAGACATAAGCCTCTTGTTAGTCGTGTGTGTATGTGTGTCTTGGAAAGGGAGTTATGTAAAGTCATCTTGTTAGTATTTATGAAGAAGTTTTCTTAGAGCATGTATTGTCCATGTACAATGTTATTTTGTGTCGATGTTATGTGGAGAGTATTGTGTGATGTTTGTTAAGGGGGGAAATTAAATTAACCTATTAAACTTACTATATAGTCCAAACTGTGCCTATTAATGGAAGAAAAATTAAACATTTTTTATAGACCTAGGTGGACCCCTCAGGGAAATGCAATAAGAATAAAAAATAAATAAAAATGAAACACTTTTTAAACTTCCCTAAACTTATGGACGAGAATACATTTTTAATTTTGGAGGAAATTTTGCTCATGGTAGAGCACTTGTTACCCACCCATTATGATAGCATGATTCCCTCATTTGCATATATGTTGTCCCTTTAGATGGACACATGTTGCCTATAGGGACAACTATAAATTGAGGTAGAAAGGAGGTAAATAGAAGGAGAGAGTATTCTCATTTTAATTTTTACTTTTCTTTCTTACTTTTTACTTACTGGAACTGGAGAGGAACTGGACTAAATTGGAGAAGGAAGAAGGAACTGGAAGCAGTAAATCTGGAGGACCTAGAGTTTTTTGTGGAGCTGAATCAACATGCAGAAAGTTCTAGGTTAGAGACATTAACTGAATTATTCTAAAATTTATATGGGATAAGTGATGTTGAGTCCTTTCTTATTTGTTATGACAATTGTTGCTATCAAAATTTTTGCTAGTAAAAATGGTGTTGTTGTCTCCATGCTGTGTTTATTGCTGAAAGTGTTAAGTATGAGTGGTTACTGCTGCTTGTAAGTCTATGGTAAGTTATATGTGGGGATAGAAGAAGAGGTCTTGAAGGTGAATAATGGGTATGAGTACCCCAAATTTAGTATTGTTGAAATCTGAACAATCAAATGGGTAAGAGTACCCCATCCTTATATTCTATCTGTATATACACATATATGTTGAGAGGGTATGAGTACCCAAGACATTAATCTGAAATGAGCTCAAAGTAAATGGGTAAGAGTACCCTTGACAAAAAAATATAGTTACATTTTTGTGATGGCAAAGTTATTCCTTCAAGATGCTAACTGATATCATCCCCTTGTGAAGGTCTTCTACGAAGTCTTCTTGTGTTTGTGTTGTGGATACCCAGTGAATGTGTAATTATCTGTGTGAAATTGGTGGAATCTGGAAGTATGAGTATGGTTGATGTATGATAGTAAGGGTAAGGGGTTGTGTGAGATGTACCTGGAACTTCCATGTCTTCCCTTAGCTCGAGGGTGGGTTGTTTTTGCACTAGGCTAGGTGGTGAGCTTCACTGGCTATTAGAAGACTAGACCCTTGTTCATTGTCAATACAGGCTTACAGGTTGTGAGACTAATGGAGAAAGCTTACTAGAGTACTAAAGTATAGCCAAGGAATGCTGAGGGGAGAATCTATAGCTAAGTCTATTTTCATATATGCACATATATAAATTATTTCTACAATATTATGATGAAAAGCTATGTAGAAATGTATTTCTGTAATTTATTTTCAAAAAGACATGCTCAGCTATAGGGCCATATAACTATGGGGAGTGTGATTCTTTTTTTGAAGTCTTGAATGAATTTATATCTCCTTGTGATAGTGTCCTTCCTGTAAACATAGATTACTTATCTCTGATGATGTTCTATACATTTGAATAGAGTTAAAGAAAAGAAAAGGAAAAAGAAGAAATTATTTTCCAAGAAATTATCTGTACAAAGGGAAGTGGCTGCCAAAGCAAGCTGTGTTTGAAAAAATAAAATAAAATAAAATAAAATAGATGCATTGTGAGCAGTCACAACACACTTATAAATTTGAGTCATAGGGTAGATTTACTGCTGCTACTTCATCCTATTACATTTCCCTGTGTGAGGGGAAGGAAATGAAATGAAAAGCTTTGGAATGGTTGCTCACATTGTGGGTCTTTGTAAGACTCCAGGCTGCTCTCTATATGGTTGACAATGAGTTCTGAAATCAACGAAGCATGAAGAAAAAGAATAGTGGTTAAATCTAGTGGGAGCTCCTTGTCTTAGAGGCCTCCCATCCTGCAAACACTCTGTAAAATACCCAAACATACCCAATGTTGAAAGCCAAATAGAAGTACCAATTTACAAACAATAATTTATCGCATGAAATATGGATGGTAGCCAAGGAAAAATAACTTCAAACCTCTGAATATTGTTCGGCTGGTATTGGGATATTTATAGTAGCAAACATATATTAGATGTTGCATTTTGCCCTAAATTCCTACTACAGCTGCATGTTTTTCCCCATTTTTAATTTTGCAAAGCACATTTCCCTCAACTGTTCTGCATATGCTTAATCTGACCACCCTTCCTTAACCTAGCCATCGCCGCCATCATGGAAGAGTCTATCTGTGTGAGTAAAAAAAATGTAAAGCATGTTTGAGGGTTGTAGGAAGTCCGCCCTAATTAGGGCTGCATTTTCCTTCCCACCCTAGAAGAAATCACATAGGGCCACGCATTAGTCTATGACAAAAACCTTTAGCTTTATTTTCATCTTAAAATTCTTTTTGGCTCATGAGTATAGTAGAAAAATATTAATGTTTGTTTTTAACCTTATTTATTTTATGTTTCCTTCAGAAGTTGAGATGCAACCACAACATGTTTTTAAATGAGATAAATTGGTGACTTTTTATATATTTTTTTTAATATTGCCTATTTTATATATATATATATATATATATATATATATATATATATATATATATATATATATATATATATATATTAGATAATTATCAGCACTGTTTAAAATATATATAAATATTTTAATCATTATAATAGGTATTCTTATTTCTTGAAGTTTCTTTTTACCTAGCTTGATAAATTTAAAGATTATTAAGACCTTATGATCATAGATGTATTTATTATCTTATAGAAAATATATTTATTTTATTTTATTTTAAAATTTCATGGGATTTTTATAATTTATTTACTTAAGAAGGATTATTTTATTTTACCTAAGATTTATTTTAGAGTGATTACATTTTACTTACAAATCATTTTACCTACTTAAGAAGGATTATTTATTTGCTTAAGAAGGATTATTTATTTACCTAAGAGTTATTTTAGAGTGATTTCATTTCACTTACAAATGATTTTATTTACTTAAGAATTTAGGGTTTTTGTGTCATTATATTCTAGTTGAGATGAAGGCATTACTTTAAGTATTTATTTATTTTTGTCTTCAAACAAATGTTGTGCCTCTAAATAAAACAAAATAACTTAGCTCTTGGTTATCTTAATCGCACACGGTAAATTGCACTCTCTAGGTGGTTATTGTCATATATTTGAGTTTATACAAAAATAATAATTTTTATTTATTTATTTATTTATTATTATATGGGACGTCACATAGGGCTTCCTTTTTACCCTAGGCAAGTAGAACTTAAAAACAATTCCTTCAACAAATTTCTTACTAATGTTTTAGTCATTGCTAGTTAAATGTGTTTGGAAGTGTGAACTAAATCTTGTCATTTAAACCTATATACATTAGTTTACATTTTTAGCTGGGTAAATTTGTATTCCCTTGAAGTTCTTTATCTATCTTCTTTCTTTAGCGCATATATGTAATTATTCTTTGGTGGAAGATTATTTGTCTATGTATTTAATTTGTAAGGAAACCTTAATGTCTTTAGTATTAATTGTTTTATTTTCCTTTGATATTAACTTTCTGTGTAAAGTAAAAGATTTACTTTCATCTATGTCGCTGTCGTTCCTATCGGCCATGTTTAAAATGATATTAAGTTCTCTATTTAGTTGAAAGTTCTCTATTAAGTTAACCAAATATTCCTTATATTACCTGTTCCATGTACTTCTTCCCACATGGCTATCCACGATTTCCTCAATCTCCTCCTTTGAATTAGATGTTGGGATACTCCATTGTTCTTCTATGGGTCCATCCTCTATGCCACCTTCATGATACTCTGTTAAATCAACAATGTTGAACACAGGGGAAATGTTGATTCAAATCGGCAGCTCTACCTCATATGCATTTTTTGAATAATGCTTCTTCAAGTTCTTACATGGTCCAAATTTCTTCATCTTCAACTTATTGTATGTGTTTAGTGGTGAAAGTAGAGAGAATGATAGTATGTGTAAAATAGGTCAAGCTCCTCTTTTTGTTGCACTAACATTAGAAATATGAACTGAGCTCAATCACTATGAGAGGATGAAGCTATAGGTGTCATATCCCTTATTGTTGTACATGAAAGTATGTCCCAACTATGTTTCCACAAGCCTTGATTACCCCTATTCAATTAAACCCTAATTATAAGATATGCATGAATAAACTAATCATGGGTGCAGAAACCTACAGGATAATTGTAAAAACATAGACAAGAGACCACAAAGGCTGTGTACCTAGAATTTGAAGGCCTGATGGACTTGGGAGAACACCAAATTCATCTTGAAGTTTTGATATCTCAAAACTGACTATATCAGGCACCGAAGTCTCTGATGAGCATCCTGGATCCCAGATCTGGGGGTCTGAAGGACAAGGTCAGTTGCCAAAAGTGTCTTGAATATATCAGATGACAAATCTATAACTTCCGTGATGTCTGTACCTTTAACACCTGCTTCTCCTCTGATTATTTCCATCTAATCTTCCCAAATCTGACATGCACAAGCGAAAGAAGGAGAAATATGGTTGTGGCCATATAGGAGTTTGCCTGAGTCAAACCCTGTCTTTGGTATTTCTACCTCAACGACAGCCAATGTCAAAGTATGTAGATGTGTGTGCTTGTACACCAAATGTGTAAGCATAAACAAATGCAACATCCTAAATGACTCAAGAATCAAGGATTAAATCCAAAAATGTTTCACTCAAGGAAACAACTTCACCTCAAGGATATGACATCAATGAAGACTTGTAGAACAAGAAGGTGAGGTAGCCATATCCGTAGAGGATTCCAAAACTCAAGTTGGATTCTTCAATGCTTCTCCTGATCATACAAAGGGTTTGACAAACCCTAGGAAGATCAAGATAGACTGAAGATCTTGATTCCTAATCTTCACAACATATCTCCATGGTAGAAAAAATCAAATTTTTTAATGAGCTTGAACACTTTGTAGACTTTTAATAGAAATTGTAGCAAAATTTAGATGTGGTAAGCTTGCATGTGAGTTGTGTGTGATAAAGAGATTTTTAATTCTCTTTAAATATCCACCCTTAGAGGTGAAATAAATCAAAACAAAATGCCGAAATCACATGAAAATGAAAATTTGAATTCAGAATCTTGAAGCGCATGGGAAAATATGACAACAAAACAAAATTTGGATCCCGAGGATTAAGGCAGGACTTGGGTAGTTGGCGCCCAAGTCTAGCCCCCAAATTTTACTTTAGAACCTGCTTAAGGGTGCCCTAAATGTCTGGCATCCATCATTTCTTTTTAGGTTTTGTCAGAAATCACTCTTAAATACTACACTTCTTCGATGAGATACACATTATTCAAGTTCTACATAGGTCCAAAGATGAAAGGGGTCGAGGGACACTAAAAGGTAGGAGCTAAAATTAGTGAAATTGTGCTAATCCAAGTAGGAGTACAATTTATGACATAACATTTAGCCCCCACTTTAGTGGCCATATGGCACTATGTGCATATGCAACTAAAGGAAAGTAAATACAGTAATCAAAAAAATAATACCCAAAAGGATACTGTAGAGGACATTGAATGTTGCCAAGTGAGAGGAAGAATCCCCCAATGTACAATCTTGCAAGACCACAAAAGTTAGGAACCGCAACCTATAAAGAAAGATATGTTAGAGAAACAATGAAAACATCCTGCAAACAATGGATGAATAATTCAGTCATAAACACTAAAGGGATGAGTGATGAGACATGATTAGGGTGGAAATCGTAGGAGATATATGCCCTCTTGTTTCTTCTTGCTTAGTTAGAAAAGGAGAAACAAGGTGGTAATCTTCACACACAAATTTTAGGGAAAACTTGATGAGAGAATGCATTGGTAGGGTTATTATTTCAAATAATACTAAGACACAAGGCATTGGGCTAGATGAAGGGCAAAATCAAGATTCTGATGCAATAGACGATGCAAAAATTAGAGTTCGGCAGCTCGAGATAGAGATGTTTGATCAATGTTGCATATTTTTGCTCCTAGTTAATGAAAGGAATTCTCACCCATTTATTATAAGTAAAGGGAGTTTTCACTATTTGTCATTTTCACTTTTAGAGAAGAAGAGGAGGAGGAGAGAGAGAGCTACGATACTGAGCCAATGCCCATATCAGGCCCCGCAGCTGGATGCACTTCAGTCCCGAGTACGAGAGAGGTGAGACAAGAAGGAGGTAGCTCTTTGAACTTCACTTCTATCATCAATTCTTTCCTGTTTGCTTTGTTTTTCTCAATTATTGTCCTTTTAGATCATTTTCTAGACAAGGGAACCTGATGAGGTGCCCAAGTCCTTCTGGGGTGCCCTAGTCCACTCTGGGTGCCCAAGTCATCCTGGGGCACCCAAGTCTTCCTAGGGTACCCATGTCTTGTACAGGCCATGGGTCCAAGGGAATAGGTAGGATTCAAAGTTTGATGTGAACTGATTAATCCCCCATAAGCATTTTCTAATTGAGATTGAATTTGTATGTTTGGCAGGACATCCCTTGCATAAGAGAGTATACTGATGGCCATCTCCTGACATTGATACGGAGCCACGCAGATACACTACCTAATGTTGACAAGAGTCTCTTGTAGGATGTGGGCATGTGGTGGGTATTCACTATGCCCATAATGAGATTTTACAGTAGTAGGCTTATGGACTTGATGCAACGATGGGATGCAGACACATCCATATTCCATCTCCCTACAGGAGAGATGATATGACACTTGAGGATGTGTACCACATCCTCCAGCTCCCAATATGTGGCCAGACAGTATGGCTCATAGAGCAGCGCTCTAAGGAGTACACTCATTTGAGTCACCTCTACTGTCTGGGTCGTGTTGTCATGCCTGCTGGATGGGGACACATCATTCTTTGGTGGCTAGAGCAGGGCGGTGCAGATATACCTTTGGTTCGTCACATCTTGATCGATACTAAACATGCATTAGTGATTAAACTAGATGGATGAGGTGTTCATCTCCATGGTGGTCTCTTCCATACCATCAGAGCGATGGAGGAGGAGCATATAGTCTACTCATGGGGTCACAGTATGCTTATGCACCTTTATCGATAGTTGAATTGGTATGTTCACCATGAGGCACATGCATTGAGTCAGTATGTTCACATGTACATTACCGGTGGGGTTTTCCACAAAGACAACATGGACACATCCATGCGCACATGCCTATCCACTAATTAGATGCTAGAGACATAGTGGTCTATTGTATTGGATAGTTTTATTTTATAGATTACAGCCCAACGACATTAGATGGAGACCATATCGCAGTGGTAGACCATGTATGAGATAACATAGATAGCTAGCGTAGATGCAACCAGATCAACTTCTAGCTGGTCTTCATGACAACATCATCATTAGTTTTTATTTTGATCAAGTGATGCGACAGTTTGGATGTGTGCAGTCACATGCATCCAAGCTATGCACGCTCAGAGCACAATGCAGTTAGGGCTAATGATGCCCCACGATTGACTATCACCAATGCTATTAAGAGTGAGGATGATGGTGTTGCAGATGTAGGGTTAGTGTTAGAGGTAGACAACATTAGTTGTACCCAAGCATACACGACCTTGTGGGAGACAGCATGGCCTGATCTAGTTTTTCCTATTGATCACCCCATAGGTGATCCCCGAGCATGGAGAGATCATGGAGCCAATTCAGGTGATGAGGATGACTTCAGTCACTTTGGTGGCTATTATGATGATGATGATTCACCATCACGCTATGTCTTCAAATCAAGGCCACAATGAGGGTAGTGAGAGGTAGACAATGACGAGGGGATCGAGGAGAGACCCAGGTCGAGAGCTTGTGGTCTAGGTCCCATGGCCACTTGGAGATTGAGTCAACCTGAGCCAAGGGAGATGAGAACTTCTATGCCCCTAGCTACAAAGGTGACTATAGATGTAGCTATAGTGACGGCAGTACGAGATCCTGGTTGACATGATGGCGACCTTGGTGAGAATGTTGATATATTGCTTTGATGATTACTTATTTATGTTCATGTTATATATATATGATGATGAGATATTGATATTATCTTTGTATTGCTTTTGACTGTTGGTACAGAGGCATGGCGTGACTTTGTGAGTCACGTCATAGTAGGCATGATTCCCTTAGATGTAGCAGAGCAATGAGTGCGGACAGGATACTCGCCACATAACACAATAGGGTGACATGCAAAGATCTTCATGCCCATCATGAGATACAGAGTAGCTATGGAATCTACTTTAGATCAGACAATCCAAAGAGTAGAGCATATAGAGGTAGATCTCTAGGCATAGCAGGATCTGGATGTGGCACCGCCTCCATCTGAGATAGGCCATGCTGTGACTCAGACCCTACAAGCTGAGTTAGATCAGGTGAGGATTGATAGAGATAGAGCACAGTCAAATAGAGATAGAGCGTAGGCTAAGAGTGACAAGCTTCAACAGCTATATTGTAACACCCAGTTTAGTTTTCACCCTAAAAACTAAGTTTAACCAACAGATATAATTTTTTTTTTAAAGTTTAAAGTAGAAAGATAATTTGTTTTTCATTTTAAAACCATGTAGTACATTCATCGACTAACAATAACATGAGATTATAAATTATACAAAAGGGATCTATCCATCTACAACATTATACAATATGATGATTAAAGTTACTTAGAACATTTTCGAAATAGAAACTTACCAAAGTCACTGCATCTCGATTGTCAACCATCCAAATTCAAGTCTCGGCAAGCCTCTGGAATATAGAAGAGAAAGTATCTTCAAGGAGCTTAACCTCCAACCACAGATCGTCGGTCTCCCACACTCCTTCCTATCTAGAAGTGTCCCTACCCTACTCAAAGAGGATAGACTTAGGATAACCAATGGTGTTAGCCATCTAAGTAATGGTGTTGTGACCTACGTATCTTGTTATCATGCAATCCCCTAGATACCCTCTAGTCAAGCATGACCACTCCAAAAGCTATGCCATCCAGTCACAGTGAACTATCAATGCACTTGAGGCACATGCACTACCCTAGCCAAAGGATTTGAATATAATTAGTGTTGTGTCAACGCAAGTAGTAATTTCACCCACCCCAACTCGACTTGAATTAATCGCAATCGTATAGTTACCTATGTATAAGTTTAATATAACAACCTCGATAACCTCTTGGTGTTCCAAACTCATCATGCATTAATGCATGGCAGTTAGGTTTACTTCTCTCTTTTTAGCTCATGGAGACATTTCCGTCCATATGTTAAAAGAATGGGATTTTAGCTTACTGGCTAATTGGTTAATGCTATAAGTTTATTAGTTGATCTCTAAGTTCGTCCATTGCTTTAAATTATCCAGTCAAGAGAGGACACTAAACTTAACTACGTAATTTCAGAAGGGGTTTAACAATAAACCAATTATAGAATACAAGTAATCGAAGACCTAGAGTTAAAGTTCAAATACTCTTAAAAGCCTTCTTTGACCTATTGAATCTTCGACATAGCTTAATCTTTTATCAAACTAAGCATTTAGAAATCCTATCATGTTGTTTCTATTTGCAAGAAGAATGCATGCAAGTTTAGACTAAACACTTAACTATAGACTCATTGTGTCTGCTCTAAAACTTCATTATCTAACATGTTTGGTAGTTTAAACCAATAATAACTCTATACCCTCTTTCGAAGACACAACAGTTTGAATGTTTTTAAAGCTAAAAGAGTTATATATAATAAATAAATGGACTATAACTAGTTATCATTCGCAATAAGAAAAGTATATTCTCTATGGTCGTCCAACCAATTATAGATTCAGTACTCATGGAAGACTGAGTAGTCATACATACAACAACATACAATCCACACTTTTGTTCCCCATTTGCTGACGGGATGTCACATTCTTCAAGTCTTTTATAAAACTAGTTGTTTTTTTTTAGATATGACAAGACCAACCATAAATAGTCGGCAGGCCAACTGATGACACTTCCAATGTCGACCAAGGTTAGCCTACTGCGGCTTAGGATATCTTTATAGCTAGCTTTCGACCAAAACTCAGTCTACTATGTGCTCTCCACATATCCATATATTTCTAAAGTTAAACGAATACAACTACACAGATTAAATCAACCATCGAAGATGCTTCAAAGAACAAATGTGTTTCAACTATGAGGTTTAAGACTGTGGTGTAGTTCAAGGAACAAATAGCATTGTTTTTGTTTTGAAAGAAGTGAAAACACATAGGTCTCAAGTTGGTAACCAATTCACATATTACATCATCAATAAAATACTAAGTTCCTTCATATAACAAGTGGAGCCTGGTGGTGCCCACCTAGGTTTTGGGTTTCAAGTATTCATTTGCAGGCCTTTTCAGAAAAACCCAAAAAATTTTAAGTTCTTCGGCCTTCAGAGTTGTATGTATGTATCTATGTATATGGTCGTTGAATCAAATGTACAAGTGCAGATGTACATTGGTGGACCTGAGAGAAAATTTCAATCGGCTTCAGAAAAGTGAAAAAACAGTTGTATGCATCTTTCTATGCATATCGGGTATGTATTTGGCTTTTGGGTGCTTTTCTGGATGCAAAAAGGTGGATGTACATTGAAGATTCCATCACAGATTCCTAGAATATTCTATGGTTGCATCTTCATAGTTGCATGTATATGTTGTTGTATATTTGATATACAATGGGTGAGATAAAATGGCAAACATCAAAAAGATTCAAATCGGGTTGAAAGCAGTGGTCGGGTTCGCAGGTATGTGCAAAGGGGGTTGTATGTATGTGACTTATACAATTTGAACATACAATGCCTAATATACAAGTCCCAGATCTCAAAAGTTATTAAATCGGGCTTGGCGGGTGGTGGTACAATGGCAAAAGTTGAAAAGTCAAAGGCATTCTTTTGTATATCAGGTTGTATGTATCTCCAACATACAAATGGCATATACAAGGGTGACATACAAGAAGAAATGTGCAAGGGTCAATATACAAAGGTGGACGCAAAAGTGAATGTATAACAGATAAACAAAGAGGAAACATGCAAAGGGCGCATACAAAGATAAGATACAAGGGAATATACAACGGTAACATACAAAGGTCAGATGCGTGTTTGCAATGTACAAGTGATTGTATACAATTCTGCTTGTATACTCATATTATATATGCGATATACAAGGCCAATATACAAAGGTAAAACATACAAGCCGGACCTGTTCCAAAGTCCAATAGGGCCGATAATCTTCTGAGTTCCACATTGTATGTATATTTGCAATTGTATGTTTGCATGTACAATTAGATATACAAAGGGTTGCATGCAAAGGATTTTGGTGAGACTTAGTGTATCGGCAGCCCCTTTTAAGGTCTTTCCGACGGCCGATGAAGATGCAAATACACAGTGATGGAGAACCAATTAGCTGCTGCCACGTGTCCAAGTCACTTGTATGTATATACAACTACATATGCAAGGATTTGAAGGTGAAAATGGCAAAATGGAAGAGGGAAAAGTCAACGATGGAAAAGGGGCGCCTACGTGGCGCAATTTCATTGGCCGATGACTTTTCAAAGCTGGCGACTGGATTGCCTTATCAAATTGAAGCTGTAGATCTCAGCGGGAAGAAGGAAATTAATGACCAGTTTCAAATTTTTAGAAAGCGAAGGATTTCCTCTGTTCATAGCTGCATTCCAAGCGGGAAGAAACTTCATGAATGCACGAACCGTTGCTGCATCCTAAAATCGGTAGGTTGGCATTAATGGCAAAATTACAGAGGTATGGGTCAAATGGACGAGTCAACTACCATTTTTAAGGTAAAAATCTCTAGTTTGTAGCATGTTTCCTGAACTAACCTGCTCTTCCTTCTTCTTCTTCATGCTGCATTGAATGTTTTAGGTGCCATTTTCATGGTGCATTGTATCTAGAAAAATTTTGAGGTGACCATGTAATTAATTACTGAGTGCACGTTCTTGATGTATAAGAGGACTGTGTCACTCATTTTTTTGGAGAAAATAGTGACAAACAGAGCATTTCTTGGTTGTTCTATCTCTTTTGTGAGTTTATAAGTTGCATCTGAATGCACGTTGCATATATGTTCAGTTTCATGTTGTTTTTATATGATAAATACTTTATTGTATGTGTTCTAGCTATTTGTCTCCATTTGTTGTATGCATCTCTTCTTCTGAATCGGGTTGCTAAGGGTTACTTAGATTTAGGGATATAGATTTCTATATTGCATGCTTAACTTTTGACCTCCATTCAAGGAATGGATTAAACTATTTTAGGTTAAGTATGAAGAAGATTGTATGGCAGCAGGGATGTTTGTAAGTAGAGATAGCTAAATACTCATTCTGGGGTGGTGTTTGTAAGGCAAATACCAATCCAGCCCCTTGAAACTTGAATGCCAGTGCAAATCATTCACTTGTATATGTCTAGTTGACTCCTTGCCTTGAGATAGGTACCGGTCTACCCTTGTGTAGTAGTTATGATCCAAAACCCCCTGTCTTGCATCCAAAACATGGAAACAAATCCTTTCATAATTCCAACATGTTAGTTGTAGGGTTAGAAATAGGACCCCTGCATACTCTCGTTCCTAACCAGTGAGATATGTCCAAGAACATTGCCAAACTTGTGAGTTATCATGCAAATCTTGGTCCAAACATGAGAGTATTATGCTTGTTGTTATAAAGCTAAATCTTTCTATTGGGAGTGAGTCAAATGTTAAATCTTTAGCTATAGGGATACCCCCTTAGTGCGGCAGAACCAGAAGTGAAGGGGAGGTAGCTCACGTAACCTCCTGTATTTGTTGGCCAAATCTACCTGTGCATTGGAACTGGTAAACCCTCTGCCAATTCAAAGAGAAAGACCCAACAAAGTGGCGACTCCACCGGGGAGTTGAGGTAAAAGAGTGATTTCTTGCCCATCCGAGTCACCAACAAAGTGGTGACTCCACTGGGGAATCAAGCAATTTGAAGATTTTGAAGACCCAGGTGAAGTTGTTGTAGCAATATCAAGGAATGACCATGTGGTGCTTTGCTGGCATGATGAATCCAAAAAACAAAAGTGCCTTGTTAATATTCTGTCCTCTCTGTGAGAGGTGGTGACTCTGTTGATTGAACCTATCAAAGCTGCAACATATTTCCAGGTATTCATCTTTCAATTAAAAAATAATGAGTCTAGAGCAGGAGTCTTGGTTGTGCTCTCCGAGAAGGCCATTTTTTATTGAAAGATATAAAACTCTGAATTTCAAAGGATTATATGGTTACCCAAATGTTATTCCCAATAAGATTAGAAAATGTTTGCCGAAATATAGTGGATCAAATTCTGAGTCTGCAAACAAACATCTGCAAATTTTTTATAATTTGATAGAAGATTATGAGGTAGAGGTTGAAGATGTAGTAATGAGACTCTTTGTTCAGTCATTAGAGGATGATGCTAGGGTTTGGTTTTCAAACCTGCTTGTGTGTTCAGTTTCTTCATGGGTAGATTTAGAAATTGCATTCCTAGAGTAGTTTGGTGAAAGATTTGATTTGGCCTCATTGATCATACATTTCATGAATATTCAAAAGGAAGATGAGGAACTGGTTCCAGCCTTTAATCTTAGATTTATTAAGTTGCTCAAGCAAATTCTTGAATATATGAGACCCAATGATGCATTGTGCTTGACAATTTATTTGGCTACATTTGATGAAGAAATGAGTTATTTATTGAGAGACAAGGAACCAGTCACACTTCACTAGGCCTACAAATTTGCTATGGATATTGAAAATAATCAGAAATATGGAATGCCAGTAGGTTTCATGACTACAAGCCTCCAAAATAGTTATCAAAGTGAATATATTTCAGCTTTCCCAGTGTGTTCATTGAGAAATGATTTTGCAAAGGGGAATGTATTTCAGAACAATGAGTGTAGTCATGATGTGATGCATAAACATGAAGAAGATGTTGTAGAAAATGTGGGCACATCTTATAATGGTGAAGACAAAGATTGTTATCAGGCTCTAGAAGAGAAACCTACAGATGTAAAATGTGTTTCATATGATGAAATGAAAGATATACATGAGATTGTGTCTTGCAGTAATAGGCATATCCCAGTTATTCATGATTATTTGTACAAGGCAGATATGCAGATCTTCACTCTAAATATAGAAGATGTAGATTCAAGGGATGACAGTGAATATGTTAGTGATTGTCAGCATTCAGATGCATATGTGAGCCTTTCAGATGATGAAATATATATGGATGTTGAATATGAGTGTTTCCTTGAAGATTCTGACTACCTTTCTAGTGCAGAGGTTGAAAAAATTGCTTTTGATTATCAATTCATTGGTGAAGAGGAAAAATAGGGTCACTATTTAGATGTGAATGGATGAGTTGTAGATGTTCATGGTGATACAAATGATGATAGTGTTGGTTGCAGGGGTGACTATGGAGCTTTTAGTGTAGGGTTGCACCCTGAGCTATTTATGCCTTCTCTTGAGACATTCCAGGTGGACATTAATGATAAAATTGTTGAGAGCAATCATGATGAATATCTGAGTGTTTATAATGATGAATATAATTATGAGATGTTGCTTGTGCTTGAATATTGCGTGTTTAATATAGAGGAGCTCCTATTTTTTTAAGGGCAAAATTCTGGTGTGGATTCATTTGTTTCATATGAGTTTTCTATTTTTCCAAGCAACATTGGTGACTCATATGATGATAACATTCTACAGCTGATGATAATGTATGCCGATGAAGCTTGTTGTAGATTTGTTAAAGAAAGAGAAGGGAGCAGCAACACAAATAATTGCAAAGTAGGGTGCTACAGACAACCAAGTGTTTTTTAGCTTCATTTAAAGAAATCAAAAGAAAATTAGATATTTGACAAAGGAAAATATTGGGTTTTCCTTTTTGGTGGCCCTGGGCCACCAAGTAAATTTAAAACAAAAAAAAAAGTGTGATTTGTGATGCAGGTTGGTGCAATGTTCGACTCTGTAGCCCACTGGATATAGAACTTGGTCTGTATCTCAGAGATTCTGGAATTCTCTCCATGCCTGCAAGAGGCATGCATCCCCAGACAGAGCCAATGGTGGTGCCCACCTAGGTTTTGGGTTTCAAGTATTCATTTGCAGGCCTTTTCAGAAAAACCCAAAAAATTCTAAGTTCTTTGGCCTTCAGAGTTGCATGTATGTATCTATGTATATGGTCGTTGTATCAAATGTACAAGTGCAGATGTACATTGGCGTACCCAAGAGAAAATTTCAATCAGCTTCAGAAAAGTGAAAAAATAGTTGTATGCATCTTTGTATGCATATCGGGTTTGTATTTGGCTTTCAGGTGCTTTTTTGGATGAAAAAAGGTGGATGTACATTGAAGATTCCATCGCGGATTCTTGGAATATTCCATAGTTGTATCTTTGCAGTTGCATGTATATGTTGTTGTATATTTGATATACAACAGGTGAGATACAATGGCGGATGTCAAAAAGATTCAAATCAGGTTGAAAGCAGTGGTCGGGTCCGCAGGTATGCGCAAAGGGGGTTGTATGTATGTGACATATACAATTTGAACATACAATGCCTAGTATACAAGTCCCGGATCTCAAAAGTTATTAAATTGGGCCTAGCAGGCAGTGATACAATGGCAAAAGTTGAAAAGTCAAAGGCATTCTTTTGTATATCGGGTTGTATGTATCTCCGACATACAAATGGCATATACAAGGGCGACATACAAGAAGAAATGTGCAAGGGTCAATATACAAAGGTGGACACAAAGGTGAATGTATATCAGATATACAAAGAGGAAACATGCAAAGGGCACATACAAAGACAAGATACAAGGGAATATACAACGGTAACATACAAAGGTCAGATGTATGTTTGCAATGTACAAGTGATTGTATACAGTTTTGCTTGTATATTCACATTGAATATGTGATATACAAGGCCGATATACAAAGGTAAAACATAGAAGCCGGATCTATTCCAAAGTCCAATATGGCCGATAATCTTCAGAGTTCCACATTGTATGTATATTTCCGATTGTATGTTTGCATGTACAATCAAATATACAAAGGGTCACATGCAAAGGATTTTGGTGAGACTTAGTGTATCGGCGGCCCCTTTTAAGGTCTTTCTAACAGCTAATGAAGATGCAAATACACAGCGATGGAGAACTAATCAGCTGCTGCCACGTGTCCAAGTCAGTTGTATGTATATACAACTACATATGCAAGGATTTGAAGGTGAAAATGGCAAAAAGTCAAAAATGGCAAAATGGAAGAGGGAAAAGCAGCGATGGAAAAAGGGTGCCTACGTGGCATGATCTCATTGGCTGATGACTTTTTGAAGTTGGTGACTGGATTGCCCGATCAAATTCAAGCCGCAGATCTCGGTGGGAAGAAGGAAATCGACGACCAGTTTCAAATTTTTAGAAAACGAAGGATTTCCTATGTTCGTAGCTACATTCCAAGCAGGAAGAAACTTCATGAATGCGCGAACTGTTGCTACATCCCGAAATCAGTAGGTTGGCATTAATGGCAAAATTGTAGAGGTATGGGTCAAATGGACGGGTCAACTACCATTTTTAAGGCAAAAATCTCCAGTCTGCAGCATGTTTCCCAAACTAACCTGCTCTTCCTTCTTCTTCTTCATGCTGCATTGAATGTTTTAGGCACCATTTTCATGGTGCATTGTATCTGGCAAAATTTTTAGGTGACCATGTAATTAATTGCTGAGTGCACGTTCTTGATGTATACGAGGACTGTGTCAATCATTTTTTCGGTTGTTGAAGACTTGGGCATTTTTTTGGAGAAAATAGCAAAAAACAAAGCATTTCTTGGCTGTTCTATCTCTTTTGTGAGTTTATGAGTTGCATCTGAATGCATGTTGCATATATGTTTAGTTTCATGTTATTTTTATATGATAAATGCTTTATTGCATGTGTTCTAGTTGTTTGTCTCCATTTGGTGTATGCATCCCTTCTTCTGAATTTGGTTGCTAAGGGTTACTTAGATTCAGGGATATAGATTTCTATATTGCATGCTTAACTTTTGACCTCCATTCAAGGAGTGGATTAAACTGTTTTAGGTTAAGTATGAAGAAGATTGTATGGCAGCAAGGATGTTTGTAAGTAGAGATAGCTAAATACTCATTCTGGGGTGGTGTTTGTAAGGCAAATACTAATCCAACCCCTTGAAACTTGAATGCCAGTGCAAATCATTCACTTGTATATGTCTAGTTGACTCCTTGCCCTGAGATAGGCACTGGTCTACCCTTGTGTAGTAGTTATGATCCAAAACCCCCTGTCTTGCATCCAAAACATGAAAAAAAATCCTTTCATAATTCCAACATGTTAGTTGTAGGATTAGAAATAGGACCCCTACATACTCTCATTCCTAACCAGTGAGATATATCCAAGAACATTGCCAAACTTGTGAGTTATCATGCAAATCATGGTCCAAACATAAGAGTATTCTGTCTGTTGTTGTAAAGCTAAATCTTTCTAGTGGGAGTGAGTCAAATGTTAAATCTTTAGCTATAGGGATACCCCCCTTGGTGTAGCAGAACCATAAGTGAAGGGGAGGCAGTGCACGCAACATCCTGTATTTGTTGGCCGAATCTGCCTGTGCATTGGAATTGATAAACCTTCTGCCAATTCAGAGAGAAAGACCCAACAGAGCCATTCCTATTAAAACATTCCTATTTAGCCATGATAGCGTGAAAGAGAATAGAGGAGGAACCTGAAGGAAATCTCTGGTGACTGCTTATAAACTGGTCTAAAAGCTCATTCTCTTCTTACCCGCTCACATACTCCTTCCCTCGGCCTCCTGTCAACTTCTTTTCTCCGTTCTCTCTCTCTCTATGTCCCCAAACCTGTTTCACCTCCTCCTTTATATCCCATTCTCCCTTCGTAGAAAAACTAACCTTTTTTTTCCTCCCTAAACTATGCCCTACCAACTTGGTAACTACCCTGCATGCCTTAACCATCTCCTCCTTTCCGCGACCACTACACAGAAGATGGTTCAGTTTCCCACTAAATTCATAACTACTCTATAAAGTGGAGCTCAACATTATGCAAGTGGTGGTTTTAGTTGGACATGATGCCACACTACTCATAACTGATTATGAGTTTAAATCAAATCCATAATTTATAATAATGGCTGAGCTGACAACCCATCTATAAAGTGTAAAGCTCAAGAATAAATAGATTGTTTTAGAATAGAAGACATCACAATAATGACTTGAGTGAGCCCTTCGAGCTATTGCCCAATTACTAACATCATAAAAGAATAAAAGAATTACCCCATAATGACTATTTAAATATAACTAAAAATAATTTTGTATATTACCATTACAATACGACCAATGGTATTACACTTGACGGTCTAAAGATTTATAACATTATTTAAACCTTTTATTATACGATAATAGCCCATAATAGAAACAACTCTACATCCGTCACATTTCACAAGTAAACATTTACATCATACGCTCATAGAGCTTTATGATGACAACGATGATTTGAGCGTAAACACAATACAAGGTTTGGGGTCGACTTTACGCACAACTTTTGACTTTTATGCTAAACCACTAAACAAGACATGACATTCAAGTCATTCTCAAGTGTATACATACATATATATATATATATATCGGTCGTCTATATTTGACAACATGATTCAGAGTATTACGACATAGATGTCAATTTCCCATACTCATTATGACAACTACGAAAAGAAGAAGAAGACCTATTCTTGTAAACCTTGACATTCTCATCCAAAATTGACTTAGCTTGAAATCAATACTTAACTTGAAGCAACTAGGTTTATCTACCTAATGTTCATTTTTAGTGGCAAGCACCGATGAGTTATTCCAGAGTCTATTCTCTCTTTCTCAAAGATACTTTCTCTTCTTCTTTCTTCTTGGCAAACATGTTCCATCTATTCCTGTCATTGACAATCTCACATACAATTTGTGGTCAGAGTACCAATGTTTTGATCAAAACACATTTACATCAAATCATTTCATTTTCATATCGAAAAGACATTTTAATTCATAACATCATATTGATCGTAATCAAGTAAAAAGCCATGATTTCATAAAATTAACCTTTTCTAATCATATCATCATTTTCTATGATGTTAAAACATATCCACATGACTGTACTATTTAAGAAATAGTAAATAGTAATATTGAATCCAAAAAGGGTATGTAACATTTCTTTCCCCTTTAGAATCATCATCCCCGATGATTGAGTTTATCAAGCAAAATTTTAACATAAAACCAAACTTTTATAGTTTAACATTAATGTTTTTGAAAAGATAAGGAAATCTTTGGTGGATGTCATTATAGTCTTCCCAAGTGGCGCTATCCTCGCCATATTGGTCCCACTGAATTTTGCATTGTAAAACCTCTCGATTACGTAAACGGAGTTTACACATTTCTAGCACCTTAAGTGGCTCGATCACAACCACTCCTGGCTCTTGCATCTGTAAAGAATTCCATTTAAGAATGTGGTCATTACCTACAAAATATTTCTTTAGGTAAGAAACATGAAAAACATTATGCATTTTGGACAAGACTAGAGGTAGAGCAATTTTGTAGGCCACTGGATTGATAATCTCAAGGACTTCAAAAGGTCTGACATATTGGAGAGCTAACTTTGATGATTTACCAAACTTGATTGACGTTTTATGGGGTTTCACTCGCAAAAGAACTTTCTCACCAATAGAGAATTGTCTAGGCACCTGTTTGCGATCTGCATAACTTTTTTGCCTGTCGTTGGCTTCCACCAACCTTTTCCTAATCATTTTCACTTTTTCTTCCATATCTGCTAGCATTTCTAGTCCAATGCTTATCCTATCTTCCAACTTGTCCCAGCTTATAGGAGTTCTACATTTCCTTCCATATAATGCTTCAAATGGTGCCATCTTAATGGCAGAATGATAGGAATTATTATAGGTAAATTCAACAAGAAGTAAATATTCCTCCCATCTGTATTGCTAGTCCATGCAATACATTCTTAAAAGATCCTCTAAAACCTGATTAACCCTTTCTATTTTTCCATCAGTTTCAGGATGGTAAGCAGTACTCACGTTGAGTTTAGTCCCTAGTGCTAAAAATAAAGTTTGCCAAAACTGAAAGGTTATTCGAGCATCTCTATTGGATATAATCTTTTTAGGTACCCCATGCAATCTAAATATTTCTTGCACAAACTTTTGAGCCAAAATATGAGCTCCATCTGTCAAATTTCCAGGAATAAAATGTGCTACTTTGGTTAGTTTATCTACTACAACCAAAATTGCATCATGTCTATTCTAAGACATTGGTAACCCTTGAACAAAATCCATACTAACAACCTACCATTTCCATTCTAGGATATCATGCAGGTATAACAATCTGGCAGGATGTTGGTGTTCTGCCTTCACTCTGACATTCCAAGCAACTTGCCACAAATCTTGCAGCATTGCTTTTCATTCCTTTCTAGAAGTATAGCGGTTTGACATCAGCTAAAAGTTTTGTTACTCCTGGGTGTCCGGAATATGGTGCACAATGAACTTCCTTCCAAACAAGGTTTCTTAGTTCAATAGAATTAGGAAGGTAGATTCTTCCCTTAAATCTCATTAATCCATCTGACTCAAAACAAAATCCATCATATCTTGGATCCTTGGGGTTTAGTTGTAGAGCTTTCTTCACCTGCTCGTAATATTCATCTCCAGATAAACTTTGCAATACTAAATCTTTAAAATTAGCATGAATAGAGATTATAGAAGCTATGTGTCTTCTTCTACTTAAAGCATCAGCTACTTAGTTTTCTCTACCTTTGATGTAAGCAATCTCAAAGTTGTAATCTGATATTAGTTCTAACCACCTCCTTTGTCTTGCATTGAGATGAGGTTGTGTAAATATGTAACGAAGACTTTGATGATCTGTTTTTAGTATAAAAGTCTTTCCCAACAAATAATGTCACCACATTTGAATCACTGCCGCTAGTTCTAAATCATGAGGAGCATAATTCTGCTCATAGTTTTTCAAGTTTCTTGATTCATAGGCTATTACATGCCCATTTTGCATAAGAACACCTCCTAACCCTTCTCTAGAGGCATTGGTAATAACCTCAAATTGCCCTTCAGGATCAGGGACTTTCAGAATTGGCGTTGTTGTTAACTTTTCTTTTAGTAAGTCGAATGCCTTTTGACATTCTCCTGACCAAACAAACCATTTTCATTTTCTCTGCAAATAAGTGATTGGACTAGCAATACTTGAGAAATTTAGAACAAATTTTCTGTAATATCCGACCAATCCCATAAAAATTCATACTTCTGAAACATTGGAAGGTACAGGCCATTCCATAATAGCCTTTATTTTAGTTGGGTCAACTGATATCCCCTCTGCCGATATAGTATATCCCAAATACTGCACTTCTTTCTGAAAGAAAGTGCATTTCAAAAGTTTTGCATATAATTTGTGTTCTCTTAAACGTTGCAAAACAATTTGAAGATGTTGTCTATGCTCCTCCTTATTTTTGGAATATATCAAAATATCATCTATGAAAACTAGGATAGATTTATCAAGGCAGTCTCTGAAAATACTATTCATAAGATTCATGAAAGCAGCTGGTGCATTAGTCAATCCAAATGGTAACACAGTAAACTCATAATGACCATATCTTGTTCTAAATGTAGTCTTGTGAATATCTTCATCTTTCAACCTCAACTGATGGTATCCAGATCTCAAATCTATCTTAGAAAATACTATTGCACCAAACATTTGGTCAAATAAATCATCAATACGTGGTAGTGGATACTTATTCTTTATGATTGCCTTAGTTAGCATCCGATAATCTATACCTAGTCTAAGGGTTTCGTCCTTCTTCTTTACAAAAATAACCAGAGCTCCCCATGGTGATACACTTGGCCTAATTAGACCTTTAGTCAATAGCTCCTGTAATTAAACCTTCAATTCCATAAGTTCAGTAGTGGTCATTCGATATGGAGCTTTAGATACTGGCTCAGATCCTGGTTTAATATCTATGGCAAAATCAAAGGTTCTTTTTGGAGGCAAGCCTAGTAGTTCCTCAGGAAATACATCACTGAAATTATGAAGATAAGAGTATTTTTCCTCAAAAGTTTGCTTCTCTAAAGCTTCCTCTACTAGGTCTATTTTGACTGCAAAAAGTTGACATCCCTTATGCCTATCCCGTTTTAATTGTTTTGATGAAATAGACCTGATCCTTAATTCCCTTTGAATACCCTAAAAATTAACTTTGTTTCCTTTATCATCCAAACACTCAATTGTTTTTTGAAAAAAATCCACCTTGGCCCTATGTCTCCACAACCAATTCATTCCTAAAATGATGTCGTAGGACCCTAAAGGTGCTACATATAAATTTAGCTTCAAACAAACATTGCTCTACCTGAGCCTTTAAGTGATTTGCATATTCAACTGTCCACAGTTTTGACATAAAACCAGCTCTTCTAGGAAATTTACTTACAACTCTAGATGACACAAAAGTTTCTGTTGCACTAGTATCAAACAGAATAGAAATAGGGACTCCAAATAAAGTACCTGTCATCTCAATGGGAGTAATCTGATACTCAATTTGTCGATTGTCAAGGGCGGCATGAATCCTTTATTGAAATGCTTCTTGCTACGAAGGAAGTACCGTGTTCCTATGCTGCCCATTCTACTTTTTATTAGGACAACGGTTGGCATAATGATCTCCACCACATGAAAAACAACCTCCAATTGGTCCTCTCTTCTCGGATGGTCTACTCAAAGCATCATCGTTCCTCTTAAAATTGTCATTTTTCTTAAAATCTTCATTTCTTCATTCATTACCAAATCCCCCTTTGTTTTTCCAATTTCCTTTATCGTACCTCTTGTTTCCATATCCTTTATCATTCTTCCTTTTATACGTCTGATCATTGAAGTTCTTATCAAATCTCTTATGCTTCTTTTCACGATAAGAAGAAATGGATTTGATCTTCTATTCCTGCTTAATTGCTTTCTCATACACCTGGTCCATTGTGTTCGGACCATGCACCTCCACCTCTCCACCAATCTGAGGATTGAGCCCCATTATGAATTTTCTTATCCAAAATCTTTCATCCTTTTGATACTAAGAAATATACTTCAACAATCTAGTAAATTTTTCTGCATATTCAACCACAGACAAATCACCTTGCCTGAGATTTTGAAAATCTATTAGCTTTTGATCAAAGTAGAGCTGTGGTAACCACCTTTTTTCAAAAAGGTTCCACAAATTCATTCCATGTCACCTTCAAGGGGCTTAAATCCAGTTCCATCTTCTTGTTCATCCACCAAGTGGATGCTTCTCCAGATAGCTGATATGCTCCCCACATTGCCTTTGTAATCTCAGAATAATTTATGATTTCAAAGTACTTCTCCATTTCTGTTAGCCATGCTTCTGTTGCATCACTAGTTTTCATTCCATCAAATTTGGGAGGAATAATCTTTTTCATATCCTTAGATAGTTCCAGTGCAAGTTTGTCTTTTGTCTCCCTCTGAGATTCACTATTCTCTTGATTCTCACTTGATACGCCATGCTCTCCTTGCTTACTTTTACTCGCATTATTAGAATACTCATTTTCACCCTCTGTATTCCCAGTTTCATTCACTTTCTTTTCCAATTTGCCCAACCTTTCCTTAGTTTCAGTAAGCATATTAAGAATTCTGTCCAATTTATCATTGGAGTTAGCCTAAGAGTTGTGACCTTCCCGATCTTCTCTCTCATTAAACTCTGATTGATCCATGTTTATTTTTTTTCTCACTTGTTTTAGCAAGTACTAATCAGTTCTAAAATTTATCATTTTGAATATTATCAAAACATATCAATTGCTCATAACCATAGTTATTCTCAAGACAAAATTTGTCTTTATTATATTTTGCACAACAGTATGTACATTCTTTAAGGATAGACACATTTCATGTTTCACTTAGTATTTACAAGAGGGGTGTAACCTTTGGATTCATTATCTGACACATATTCATGAGGTGTATAACCCTCAAATTCACTATCGGATGATAGTACAATGATTTCAGCTCTAGGTGGTATACGGGAACCCCTAGTGATCATTGGTACACTAATAGGGCAGCAATTGACCGTAATTCGAGCTGCCATCCTAGATGTCTCTAGGAGTTCTCTTTTCATTCATTTGAGTCATGACAGAGCATTGGCAAAAGTTCCCACATCATCTAGCCAAATGTCATTTTCATCATTTGTTTTCTCAATAGTCTTAATCATCGCAAGATGTCTCTGCTTAGCTTGCAGGTAACGTTCCTTACCAACGAAGGACTTCCTTGCAGTTTTCTTGAGACGTTCCATCCTGACACAGTAAATCAAATCATTAGCTACCCGCATAATGCTGATTATTAATCAGATTAGTGGACTCATCAGCTCTAGTGCTGAACCTGGTTAGCTTTGATACCATATGTAACACCCAGTTTAGTTTTCACCCTAAAAACTAAGTTTAACCAATGGAAATGAATTTTTTTAAAAAAATTTTAAAGTAGAAAGATAATTTGTTTTTCATTTTAAAACCAAGTAGTACATTCATTGACTAACAATAACATGAGATTATAAATTATACAAAAGGGGTCTATCCATCTACAACATTATACAATATGATGATTGAAGTTACTTAGAACATTTTTGAAATAGAAACTTACCAAAGTCACCGCATCTCGATTGTCGACCATCCAAATTCAAGTCTCGGCAAGCCTCTGGAATATAGAAGAGAAATTATCTTCAAGGAGCTTAACCTCCAACCATAGACCATCAGTCTCCCGCACTCCTTCCTATCCGAAAGTGGCCCTACCCTACTCAAAGAGGATAGACTTAGGATAACCAATGGTGTTAGCTATCTGAGTACTGGTGTTGTGACCTACGTATCTTGTTATCATGCAATCCCCTAGATACCCTCTAGTCAAGCATGACTACTCCACAAGCTACGCCATCCAGTCATGGTGAACTATCAATACATTTGAGGCACATGCACTACATTGGCCAAAGGATTTGAATATAATTAGTGTCGTGTCAATGCAAGTAGTAAGTTCACCCACCCCAACTCGACTTGAATTAATTGCAATCCTACAGTTACCTATGTATGAGTTTAATATAACGACCTCGATAACCTCTTGGTGTTCCAAACTCATCATGCATTAATGCATGGCAGTTAGGTTTACTTCTCTCTTTTTAGCTCATGGAGACATTTTTGTCCATATGTTAAAAGAATGGGATTCTAGCTTACCGGTTAATCGGTTAATGCTATAAGTTTATCAGTTGATCTCTAAGTTCGTCCATTGCTTTAAATTATCCAGTCAAGAGAGGACACTAAAGTTAACTATGTAATTTCAGAAGGGGTTTAACAATAAACCAATTATAGAATACAAGTAATCGAAGACCTAGAGTTAAAGTTTAAATACTCTTAAAAGCCTTCTTCAACCTATTGAATCTTCAACATAGCTTAATCTTTTATCAAAATAAGCATTTAGAAATCCTATCATGTTGTTTCTATTTGCGAGAAGAATGCATGCAAGTTTAGACTAAATGCTTAACTATAAACTCATTGTGTCTGCTCTAAAAATTCATTATCTAACATGTTTGACAGTTTAAACCAATAATAACTCTATACCCTCTTTTGAAGACACAACAGTTTGAATGTTTTTAAAGCTAAAAGAGTTATATACAATAAATAAATGGACTATAACTAGTTATCATTCACACCAAGAAAAGTATATTATCTATGGTCAGCCAAATAATTATAGATTCATAACTTGTGGAAGACTGAGTAGTCATACATAAAATGACATACAATCCACACTTTTGTTCCCCATTTGCCGACAGGATGACACATTCTTCAAGTCTTTTATAAAACTAGTTTTTTTTAAGATATGACAAGACTAACCTTAAATAGTCGGTAGGCCAACTGATGACACTTCCAACGTCGACCAAGGTTAGACTACTATGGCTTAGGATATCTTTATAGCTAGCTTTCGACCAAAACTCAGTCTACTATGTGCTCTCCACATATCCATATATTTCTAAAGTTAAATGAATACAACTACACAGATTAAATCGAACATTGAAGATGCTTTGAAGAACAAATGTGTTTCAACTGTGAGGTTTAAGACTGTGGTGTAGTTTAAGGAACAAATTGCATTGTTTTCATTTTGAAAGAAGTGAAAACACATAGGTCTCAAGTTGGTAACCAATTCACATATTACATCATAAATAAAATACTAAGTTCCTTTGTATAACAAGTGAAGCCATTCCTATTAAAACATTCTTGTTTAGGCATAATAGCGTGAAAGAGAATAGAGGAGGAACCTGAAGGAAATCTCTGGTGACTGCTTATAAACTGGTCTAAAAGCTCGTTCTCTTCTTACCCGCTCACATACTCCTTCCCTCGGTGTCTTGTCAGCTTCTTTTCTCCGTTCTCTCTCTGTGTGACCCCAAACCCATTTCACCTCCTCCTCTATATCGCGTTCTCCCTCTGTCCAAAAACTAACCTTTTTTTTTCCTCCCTAAACCACGCCCTACCAACTTGGTAACTACCCTACATGCCTTAACCATCTCCTCCATTCTGCAACCACTACTTAGAAGATGGTTCAGTTTCCCACTAAATTCGCAACTACTATGCAATGTGGAGCTCAACATTATGCAAGGTGGCGGTTTCAATTGGACATGATGCCACACTACTCATAACCGATTATGAGTTTAAATCGAATACATAACTTATAATAATGGTTGAGCTGACAACCCATCTATAAAGTTTAAAGCTCAAGAATAAATAGATTGTTTTGGAATAGAAGACATCACAATAACGACTTGAGTGAGCCCTTCGAGCTACTGCCCAATTACTAACATCATAAAAGAATAAAAGAATTACCCCATAACGACTATTTAGATATAACTAAAAATAATTTTGTATATTACTATTACAATACGACCAATGGTATTACACTTGACAGTCTCAAGATTTATAACATTATTTAAACCTTTTATTATATGATAATAGCCCATAATAGAAACAACTCTACATCCATCGAATTTCACAAGTAAACATTTACATCATATGCTCGTAGAGCTTTATGACGATGACGATGATTTGAGCGTAAACACAATACAAGGTTTGGGGTCGACTTTATGCACAACTTTTGACTTTTACGTTGAACCACTAAACAAGACACGACATACAACTCATTCTCAAGTGTATACATATATATATATCGGTCGTCTATATTTGATGACATGATTCAGAGTATTACAACACAGATGTTGATTTCCTATACTCATTACGACAACTATGAAAAGAAGAAGACCTATTCTTGTAAACCTTGACATTCTCATCCAAAATTGACTGAGCCCGAAATCAATACTTAACTCGAGGTAACTAGGTTTATCTACCTGATGTTCATTTTCAGTGGCAAGCACCCATGGGTTATTCCAGAGTCTATTCTCTTCTTCTTTCTTCTTGGCGAACATGTTCCATCTATTCCTGTCATTGACAATCTCACATACAATTTGTGGTCAGAGTACCAATGTTCTAATCAAAACACATTTACATGAAATCATTTCATTTTCATATTGAAAAGACATTTTAATTCATAACATCAGATTGATCATAATCAAGTAAAAATCCATGATTTCATAAAATTAACCTTTTCTAATCATATTATCATTTTCTATGACGTTAAAACATATCCACATGATTGTACTATTTTAGAAAAAGTAAATAGTAATATTGAATCCAAAAAGGGGATGTAACATATACTCAGATGCATACAGATAGATGGGAGAGATGATAGGAGAGCTTAGGTGTCTATGATCGCAGAGTACCTCTAGAAGTCATTCATGGTCGGCGACCTCACATGGGAAGCCTTCTGTCACTCGTACACCACTAGGTCCTGAGGGGTCTGGTAGCCAAGGATCAGCTATGTGATATGTATCTCATGTACTACAACATCCCATTTTTATGTACAAGATAGTAAGTTTTGATTTATATATTCAAACTGATGTGTGTGTGTGTGTATATATATGATGTTTTTCTATTAATGCTTTCATGTACCACCTGTGATTTATGAAAAGCAATAAGTGATAATTTTTATGATCATGTGAAAATGTATTTAATACTACTGTGATTTAATCAATCTTTGTAGACTGTTTAAAATACAACAACGATTAAAACTTTTGCACATGAGTAAAGATATTGTTTCCAATTAATGCAATTGTAATCTAACAAAACTTTGTTTAATTAGATGCAACAATGATTAATTGTGTTTTTAAAATCTTATGCTAGCTTATTAAATGAATTAAGACAAAATGTACTATCTTGTCAAAATTGAAACAATTAATAACTAATTGTTTTATAAAGTAATATCTAACATACGATCTTAATCATTAAATTTTTGCAAATGCATAGCATTAATAGGCTCTTTAAGAGGTGTACCTTGTTCATCAGCTAACTTATAAACACCTAATCCATAAACTTCAGTGATAAAATATTGTCCTAGTCAAGTAGGGCTAAACTTCCCCTTTTTGCCAGGAGGTGCATTCACATTAAGTTGATTTTCATAAAGTACCAAGTCTCCAACTTCGAATGAGCGATGTATGACACATTTATTGTACGATCATTGGATTCTTTTCTGATGATCTTTAAGATGGTCGAGAGCATTGATACATTGTTCATTAGTCCTTTAATTATTGTAATCTCTTCTCTCTTTCCGTGTTATCATCAATAATACATCCCTTAAGGAAACTCGCAATGAAGGAATTTATAACTCTAAGGGTATTATCACAGTGGCACTATACACAAGGTTGTACGATGTAGTACAAGTAGCCATACGAACACTTGTCCTATAGGCCCAAAGCACATAGGAGAGTTCAATATGCCAATCGTTTTGATGTTTATTAATATTTTTTCAAAGAATTCATCTAATAATGTTATTTGAAGCTTCTGCTTGAACATTTGATTGTGGATAGTATGGAATAGAGAAGCTATGTTGAATGTTGTATTTTTCAAGGAGTTTCTTCACATCCTTATTCTTAAATGGTGTACCATTGTCTAAAACCAAGGAGGAATGATTCCTAAATCATGAGATTATACTATCCTGAATGAAGCAATAGATTACCTCAGCAGTCGTGGATCGTAGCGGTAATGATGAAAGTGTGTCCTTGAGAGGAAGGAGGAGAAATCTTTCCAATTAGATCCAAGCCTCATACAACAAATGACCAAGGTGAAACTTGGGCTTGAAGTTCCTACGTAGGAGCTCGAATTAAGTTACTCTGTTGTTGGCATTGCAAGAACTTCTTGACAAACACGAAGCAATCTTGTTTCGTGGTTTGCTAATAGAACCCCATACGTAATAATTTTTGTACCCAAGATTTTCCTCCAAAATGCCCTCCACATGCATCTGAGTGAGCTTCTTCTAAAGCAATTAGAATTTCTAATTTATTAAGGCATTGGAGAAGAATGCCATTATAGCTTCTTCAATACAACACATTCGATAAGATAATGTAATGTGTTGCGAGTTTCCATATGCAAACTCTTGTGTTTTTAGATGTTGAATTAGGGAAGGTACTATCATATAAATATTGAAATATATGGGAGTACCATTCATCAACATTTATGTTACAACATAAGTTAGTATCTGAGGGGGTGGCCTTAGATACAGCTGATGTTTTGAGATTATGAATGATGAAATGATATTCATCAATTGAATCAAGATGAGGCATGAGGGAAGTTATGCTTGCCATTGCATCTGCATGCCAATTGTCTTTCCTTGGAATTGTGTCAATTGTAAAAGATGAAAATTGTTTTAATAACAACAAGGCAAGATCATGATACTAAGATAGCTTATCTTGCTTTGCTTGATAAGATCTAGTGACTTGTCTGATGATTAATTGTGAATCACCATAGATAGCAATGTGTTTAATATTTAGAGACAAAGTCGCACAAAGTCCTACAATTAGAGCTTCATACTTAGCAATGTTATTTGTGCATGAGGATTTTAGACTATAGGAAAGAGGAATTACCTTACGTGAAGGAGGTACCAAGATTATACTAGCACCTAATCCAGTTCTACATCTTGAAGCATCAAAATACAATTCCCATTTATCATCTTTATCAGTAGTTATAATTTGATCATCAGGAAATTCTTCACTATTTTGAATCGAGAAAAGTAAAGGTACTTCGGCTAAATGGTCGGTTAATGCTTGTCCTTTTATCAATTTGAGAGAGATAAACTTGAGATCGAATGCCATTAACAACATAACCCATTTAGCTAGGTGACCTGAGAGATCTATTTTAGCAAAGAGATGCTTCAAAGGATCAAATTTTACCATGACATGAATTTCAGCATTTAGGAGATAATGTCTTAACTTTTGTGTTGTAAAAACAAGAGCTAAGCATTATTTCTCTATGACAGTATATCGCACTTCATAATTGAGCAAAGTTCATCTTGTATAATATATAGCATGTTCCTTGCCTTCACTATCATGTTGTGCTAATAATGCTGCTAGAGCATTAGTAGAAGTTAATGTGTAAAGAATGAAGGGTTTTTCTGTAGTTGCTCGTGGTAAAATAGGTGGATTAGATAAATAGTATTTTAACTCTTCAAACAATTTTTGACAATCCAAATTCCATTGGAACTTTGATTCTTTCTTAAGTAATTGAGTGAAAGGGTGGGTCCTATCCACGAGTTGTGATACAAATCGACGGATGGCCTGTATCTTCTCTTGTAAATTGCGAAGTTGAGTGATATTTCAAGGAGATGGCATGTTAGTTCAATCACATCAATTTTCTTTGTGACTACTTCAATACCACGATGCAAAACTATAAATCTCAACAGTTTTCCACTGTCTATGCCAAAGACACATTTACGGGGATTTAAGCGCATGTTATATTTTCATATCTACTCAAAGATTTGATGAAGGATTGTGACATGATCTTGGAAACAAATATACTTTACAAGAATGTCATCAACATAATCCTCTAAGATATTATCCATGTAATCATTAAAGATGAGAGGCATAGTGTGTTGTTAAGTTGCTCCAGCATTCTTTAATCCAAATGGCATGACTACCCAACAAAATGTTCCCCATGGGATAATAAAGTTTGTCTTATATTGATCTTGAGGGTTGATAAAGATTTGATTACAACCTGAAAAACCATCCATGAAGGAAAGTAATTCATGGCCAACTATTGAATAAACAATCATATCAATATTTGGAAGAGCAAAATCATCTTTCAAAGAAGCGAGATTTAAATCTCTAAAGTCAGTATACATCCAAATATGGTTGTCGGGTTTAGAAATAGCCACAATATTTGAAATCCAAGGTAGGTAGTCAATAGGGTGGATAAATCCAACTTGCAAAAGATTTTCTATCTTATCTTTGACTAATAATTCAACCTTGGGATACATTTTATGAATCTTCTATTTAACCGGCTTAGCATTAAGTTGTAATACAATATTATGTGTTACAATTTTAGGATCAATGCCAAGCATGTCCGAATAATTCCAAGCAAATAATTGAGAAAACTCATGCAAAAGTTTTTTTCATATTTTCTTTTTCTTCATTACTTAAACAATCTCCTATAGCGATAACTTTTTCAAGGTTATCCATCTCCATCAAGCCATCGACAGTCTTTCCATTAAGTAAAGTACTGTGGTCTAGGAGGCAAGGTGATTGTGATGTGTTACATCCCCAATTTACATTTAGACTTAATCATTAACTTTGCATGATAATCGGGAGGATTAGTCATAGTTAATTGATTTGATATTGTGGAAATATCTGAATTGATCAATTTTGATGATGTCAATGATTGATGATAAATTAGCTTTGAACATTAATTATTTATATTAAGAGACATGATTATGATGCACTCATCATGATATTGTGGTCCTGAGTGTGAAACAAGAAAAAGTTAATGACCTTCGAAGAACAAAGGAGGGTATCATCCCGGAGGAATGGTTAGATGTTAGAAAACAAGGTTGAATGGCCATTTGAGTACTGGTTCCCATGTCCTTCTGAAACCCTAGTAAGTTGTCATGAGTCATGTCTACCTTCTTTTATAATTCTATCCTTGTGAGTCACTTTGACATTAGTGCTATAATGACTAGACGACATTCTTGGAATAATATCTCAAGTTGTATGATAGTTGAATTATGAGTCTTTTAGATCTCTAATTATCTTCTTCTTTAATAGGGATCTTGTCTCTTACTTTTCTAGTCTTTCAACTAAGGTTTATCATTGATGTTGGGGGAGTATTACTCGACCCCGAACATCCTAAGCTTTTATGTGATACCTTTTGTTTCCATTACTTTGATAAACTTAATAATATAAAATTTCTTTAAACCATATTATTAGATAAGGGTGTTCATATATATATATATTCGAACCTCTTTAGAGGTTGATGTCATAGTTGTGACTATATTTACTATTATCCTATCTTATCTACTTCTTGCCACCCCGATATCCTTATTACCCATGAGGGGTGGGAAAGGAGGAAGGATCAGCTGAGTTGGAAGCATGGATTAAAGATCTTGCTAGTTGGCAGGTTTGGAGAGCATGCAAAGATAATGCTTGAGTTGGTTATGGAAGCCATCTTGGGTGACTTGGTAAGGGAATTGTGAGAAAGAAAGGGAGTCTTTTTTGTCATTCGAGAAAAAGAGGAAGAGAAGACTGAAGTAGAGAATTGGGGTGCAGCTGGCGAACACTGTGGAGTGCATTCTCTAGTTGAAGAGAGATTCAGTCAAATCATTTGATGAGAGTAGCAGGGAAGCTCGAGTCCTTGCGGGTTTCTACCTTATCTCCATGAGATAGTTGCACGTATCTCTACTTAGAGCCCTCGGGTCCTACCACTTATTAACTGTTATGTAGTATATCTTTTCTATCTTTGAAAGAATGTTGGCACTACCGACTATAAAGACTAACTAAACCTTTGCTTTTTTTTGGACTAATGTTAAAACTATATATTATCCATACAATACGATAAGAGCAGTTGATGGCCCTTAGAGCCCAAACTATGTATAGTTAATGAAACTTTGAACCACTGCTCTGTGAGGCACTCGACCATCTTGAGGCCAAAAGACCCACGTGGGAGCATGCATGAACACCCACATGATAACTTCTACCATGCGCTATGCACCTTAAAACTTAATGATGTTTTATATCTTTATACTATTCAGTTGTGAACTCTTACAATCTTGTGTATTCATATGAGCTCGGTAGGGCAATTTACTATATTGAGTAGTTACTCAATGGTATCGGCCTGTGGAGTTGTCCACACCAACATAACCATGACCATAGCTATGGTTAAATTTAAACATAGTCAACCTAAATTTAACTGGGTCATACTGTTGTACTCGACCTTTTACTCTACCAACTCGATAGGAAAGATTATGGAAATCGATTGGCAATCAATAATACACTTGTTTATAAGTTACATGATAACTCATCGTGGGGTGCTATAGAATGATGACCATACTTTGTCATCATTATGCTGTCACGACAACCGAGACTTCAATCTTGTTTTTATTTTGAAGTAAGATCTGATGTATCTTTTGACATAAAGAATCTATCCTATCATTGTTTTAAACTAGAAGTTCTATACAGGATAGATGTTGACTATACAAGTGGCAGTTATGTTTAGGATTTGACTTTAAAAAAGAATTCTAAAAGAGAATTAAGAGGTGATCGACTCCTTGAGTCTTTATGAACCTTGAAAGACATTATGATAAGAGTCTTTTCTTTTTTTATGAAATGGTTATAATCTTGTCATTAGGCATACAATGAAACATTAACTGAGTAGGGTGAATGTAGAAAACAAGAATGTATTCATTATTCATGAAAACAAGATAATATGACATGGAGTCATTAGTATCTCTATCAATATGATATCAAGAACCCAAGCATGGAGTTCAAATTAACATACAAGTGTCCAAGGATTAGACTTAAATGCCTTAAATTCTACTTATAATAGACCAAGAATGGTCGATGATGATATGACTTGTTTAATGGATCAAGGTGGTGAAGAGTCATGAGTTCCATGTTTGAAATAAACTTATTTATTTATATCCAAACCGTGATGGGAGTCAAGTGTCCTGATATGGGCAATAAATCAAATTGATCTCGTTTATTCTAGACCTAGAGAGAAAGGTCAATTTGAACTTACTGTAGGACATGACAGCTTATGAGTCAAGTTAGGGTAGTGGACATACGACAATGTTCAATACGTAACGTTCATGTATGTAAAATCTTTGGCCAAAGTAATGCATCCATCTCTGCATGCATTATCGGTCCACACTACTCCAGATGGCCTAGTGTCTCTAGTAGTGTCATACATATTTAGAGTGAATCTATAGTTGTGTGACCATGAGACATTAGGAAGGACACAACATGAAATACTCAAATGGCTAACCTAAGGGTTCCTAATATCTAACCTTTCTGTGAATGGTAGGGCCACTTCTAGTTGGAAGTTGAGTGGGGGACTGCAAGTCTGTGGTTGGTGGAAGAGCACCCGAATGATGCTCTCCTTCCCAAGCATGAGACAACCTGAGACTTATGAAGATGGATGTCAATGGTTCCTGATACAGTGTTTCTTATTTCATGACTTGATAGTCAATTGTTTTGTATAACTTTGATATGTATAAGATGGATTATGATGCCATGGGCATAACTTGATCATGTATAGTGATAGATGATCACTAAGGATATATAAATGTACATTGTTTTGAAAGCTTGGATTTGTTCTGTTTAGAATAATATGCTTAATTTCTGAAATGAAAATGATTCATTATGGTTAATTTTGACTTGTGTTAAATAGATGTTTAACAAATCTCTTGATTATGATAAATGTTTGTGTTAAATATTGGACTTTATGGAAAGTAATGTTAGATATGGCAGAAGTTATCCGGAGCTCCCCCTTAGCTAGATTCCATATTTTTCACTACTCCTCACTCCCCCTTTGACATCAATGGCAAAGGTTAGAATCCACACACCAAAATTTCAAAGATCAGCCTATTCATAGCCTCATAAGTATATATACAAGTTTATACTTACAAATACTTAAGTATATTTGCAAAAGTTGTCTTCAACTAGACAAATTCTTTTGCCCAACTCTGCTTCATCCTATCCAAAATTGAGATGTGACCACTCAACAGGAATGCAAAAGCTTCTGCCCTCTTTAGATCTGTCAGATCACTGGTTTGGGCTGTGGTCTGTGCATCAGTTAGGGCCTTATGCATGGCCTCTATCTTAGGGATAATTATCCCTGTAAGTTCACTTAGCCTGCTTATTCTATGTTTCTTCTCCTTCTCAAGCTTCTTTATTTCATCTATAGCTGCAATAGTATGGAACTCTTGATTTATTATGGAAGAGGTGAGAGGATCAAAATTTTGAGATAAACTTGATAGTTTTCTCTCTTGCTCTTTCACCTTCTTGGCAATGTCTGCTGACACAGTGGACCAAGATAGACAATTTTTTTATAAATCTCTGCCTTCTTTAAGAGCATTTTCTAAGCTCTTTATCCCTATATCCATATTTCTCCTATCATTTGTTAGTAGCCTCTGTACTTCAAAGAATCTCTTACCCAAAAATTCTTTCTGAACTTTCTCTTCTACTGATTTCTCCAAAGAATCAAAATGTGTGCTAACAGAATTAACAAGAGATTTTAGACTACCGGATGAGGAGGCTGTAGGAACCTTCTAAAAGGATGGCATGATCTTCTCCAACACACCAGATGCAATCTCTATCAGCTCACAGTCTTCCATGCAAGACTTTAGAAGTCTTTCTTTTGCCTTTGCTTGGGCAAAGGATGCTATCTTCATTATCTGAACCGATGAGAGGGAATCAAAATTTAATGGTCCTTGAAATAGCTCCAATTCATCTAATTCCATCATTTCTTTGGTTAAGAAATCTTTAACTATTTTTGTAGTGTCTCTTGCTGGAGACAGAGTCTTCTTTCCTTCTGCAGCTACAGAACTGTCATCTGGGGCTTTCTCTGTTTAATCTTTTTCTCTTCTCTTGACTTCTTCTTCTTGACTAATTTTCTCATCTTTTCTTTCTTCTCCTTCAGTTTCGGAGTCAGCAGAGGGATCCGAAAGAGAGATGTTTTCTTTTTCATGGACTTCCTCTTCTGGAATAGAGGAATCCAAGTCCTTAGTCCTCTCCTCACTTATCTCCTTTGGATCTTCTGCATTTTTCTTAGTACGTTCATCAGCTATGTCCTCTATAACAGGGAGATTGAATCTCATGAAGGCATTCTAGAGGATGTCTTCAGTTTCTTTTGCCACTTATTAGTCTCTCCAAGCATAAGCTGGTTCATTCTTGCTTTGCTCCAGAACTCATCCTTGCAATCCTTAAAGATCATGTTCATTTGTTTTGGAGTGATGGAAGGATAGAGCTGAATAGCTATCTTTTCCCAGATCTCCAAATCCTTTTCCTTGGCATTGTTCTTTCTCATTTCAAGTTCCTTCTCTAAACTCTTGGGGATTAGAGAGATGATTTCAATGAATGCTTTATTATATATGTTCAAATACCTGACTGTAGCATCTTGTAAGATCTTCTGGTCAGCTTCATTATATTCATCATAAAATTTAGTCATTGGTTGTATATTTCCATCCATAGTGACTGATTTGATGATATCATCAATGCAGAGAGAAGGCCTTTCAATGAATTCTTCTGCTTCTTCTTTCTTTTTACCGGTAGATTATTCTATAGAGGTTTTCTTTATCTTCTTCATTTTCTTAACCTCCTCATCTAATTCTGTCTCTTCATCTTTTTGACTTGTATAGGACCTTGTGGCCTTGGTTTTTGTTCTCTTTTCTCCCTTATCGAATGTCTTGGCTTCTGGTTTTGACACTTTTTGGCTCTTAGAGGTGGCAGGTACAGAGCTTTTGGAAGATATGGTCTGGAAGGGGGCTTGCACAGGAGCACTTTCTTTTTCTGCTTCTTGCCTTTCTTTCTCTGCCCTTTCTACCTTCTCTCTATTTGCATCCACTGCCTCTTTAGAAATGCCATATCTCTTGGTAATTTCTTCTACTTCCCTTCTCACCTTTCTCTTGATCTCCGGTTGTCCTAGCTCAACATGAATTTTCACACTCAATTCTTGAAAGGTTCCAAACCTTTCTGCCTTAGGGTCCTTTGGTTGACTTAGCAGGTGTTGGATATGCAGCTGTAGGATTTTCTCATCAACCTCATACCCCATTGGCATAATCTAGACTATCCTTGGCTTCATTGCCTCCATTAGGCATTGATCAGTGTCTACCATAAAGCACACTGTATCCTTGTATTTCTCAACCAATGATTGATTGATTCTTTCTCTAGCCTACATCATACTTTGAAAGTTCTTGAAGTAACCCTAGAGTGCTGTACTTTGAGCCTTGGCATCACCAAGCCCATACATGTAATCTCTGATTTGTATGGCAACTGGTTTGTCATTTTGCCATACCCAACCACTGGATCTGGGAAGCTCATTCATGTAGTAAAAGAAGAGACATAATATCAGGCCACCATATTTGAATGAGTTCTTCTTGTCCTTTTTGATCTTTTGCAAGTTTTCCAACAGCTGGCTCAGAAGAACCTCACAAAGATCATAATCTGCATTCTCCCTTAGCATCTAATAAGCAGTATAAATTACAGTTCCAGATACAAAATTCTCCCTGCTGGAGTGATATATCTTGTAGCCAATTATCATGGAGGAAAATTTGATATCAGGATTAGTGATATCTTCTATTGTCATTGCTCTCTTGTCAAATTTTGATCCGGTAGCCTCACTTACAGTTTGGTTTTTGACCGATTTGAGAGTAGGTAACTCACTGGATGAGTGCAATCTAGTTACCGCCTTAATAGCATCTTTTGTGATCTTAAATGGCCTCATCAATCACATGAAGTTGTCATGCACTCTACTCATAACATACTAGACCCATTCATCTTCTGCAAAATAGGGAAAATGGATGCAATGTCCAAAATGCTTGTCCCAGATGGCCTTGTACTGAGGTTTGAGTTCAAATGATTCATCTATTAACTACTTGTGATAGATATCCATCAGCTTGGATTCCCCAAATTCTTCAATATTCGCATGAATGTATGCCCTAACATCTTCTACATGCAAAACCCCATGCAGAATGCTAGAGAAGGTGCCTAAAGGATCAATTTTTAGAGATTTGTAAGGGTGTTTCTTGAACTTAGGGTGCGACCTATCAGTGATTTTGACAACATTCAGAGTAGCCATCTTTCAAAAGATTCAGAGAGTGATATTCAAAAGTAGAAATACCTTTTTATGCTTCTAGGGTTCACAAAATGAGCTGAAAAGATCGCCGGTTGAATTGAATTTTGTGGTTGATCCTTGAGAGGGATGAAGCAAACTTGTTTGTAGAGCTCTATCTATCTTCTTCTCGAATGCGAATGTGCAAATGATGAGAAAAGGAACCCTTTTATCTTTGCACAAACCCTAATTTCATATTGTAATAAATGCACAACTTAAGTTATTTCAGTTGCCTTGTTCTCCTTGTCTAGAGTGATCTTTCTGGATCACTCAGATGTACTTAGAGTTATTCTCGGTGATTATTGACAATCTATCTACCTTTCTCCAATCATTCCATTTATCCACAGATCAAGATATTTGAATTTTAAATCATACCAGATCTAGCTGTGGGAATCCTACTTTTACCGGATGACTATTAAACCGGATCAATCTTGGATGCTTAACCTCTTGAAACCTTCTTGTGGATCTTCCATATCTTTACCAAGGCTTATTTAGATATTTCTTTGAGAACCTTTTAATCCACAACTTTTCATGTGCCAATTTCAGGCACCAATTGACTGGCTGGGGGAATTTGTTTTCCCTTTTGACTCCCCCTAAGCCAGAGCTCATTTATTTAGTTTCTGAAAGGAATATCAGCACCAGATTCTGGTACGAATCCATCCCCAACATTTTCTATACTTCTCTTTACCCAAATCTTGTTCATCTCCATTTGAACTTCATCCGCATTTACTTTTCCTTTTCTTTTGTCTTGATTTTGATTATGATGCACATGACCCCTTTTATCCCGATTCTTACCTCTATAGAATTTGGCAATATGACCAGATCTATTGCAAATGTGACAAATGACATTTCTTTGCATATTTGACTGATATCATCTTGATCTGCATTGATTAGCCATATGTCCCATTCTATTACAAGCAAAGCATCTACCATTGAATGAATTGTTCATTTGCATATTTCTACATTCATGAGATTTGTGACCATACCTTTTGTAGTTAAAACACTGTCTGGAGAAGGATGAATTAGTCTGATTCATTCTTCTTCTGCACTAATTTGCTTTATGACCGAAGTTATTGTAGTTGTAGCAGTATCCATTGAAGGATGGATATCTTTGAGCATTTGGTTGCCTTACCGGAGGTCTTCTAGGCTTGTTCCTTGGATTTCCTAATCCAGAGTTCTTCTGACTAGATCCAGAGCTTTCCCCTTTTTCATATCCCAAGCCTTGCTTGTCATCTACCCTCTTTTGGCTTTCAAGAAGAACTTCAAGTTGAGCAGAGCTTATCTTGAATTTCTCTTTGTATTCATTTGCTGTTTGAAGATCCCTTTTAAGAGTGTCTATCTCATTCTCAAGTTGTTCTTTATTGTCTCTAGCTTCTTCAAGATTAGATTCTAGATGCCTGATTATTCTATCCATTTTGTGGCAGTCTTCTGACTTCTCCTTGAGAGATTGTTTTAGATTATCTTCACTTTTTCTTTTCTCTTCAATTTCTTGGGTGAATTTCATAACTCCTGATTCCGATTCATGTCTTACCATAATGACTTCTTTTGATAAGTTCTCACATAACTTGGTTTTCTCATTCAGATCTTCATTAGTATCATTGGCTTCACTTTGACTTGCTAATTGTTGAACTAGTTCCTTTCTTTTCTTCATTGAGAGACTTAGTTTTTCTTTGAGTTCATTTATGAAATCATTAGCTTGTTTGAGTCTTTCCCTCAGGTTATTGACTTCAGAGTGAGATTGATCAAGATCATCTAAGGTAGACTAAAGTTGTTCTCTCATACCATACATATCTATTGAGATTCCCAGATCTTCCTCAAGCTGTTAGGCTCTGTTAGGAGGAAATTAGCTCTGATACCAATTGTTGATAACTGACAGGTGGGGGGGTGAATCAATCATCTTAATTATTTGACTTTCTTTTCTTCTTTAATAATTTGTGTAGTATCAAAATATACAAGCATATATGAACATGAGAGCAGAAAGAAATCAACACACATAACACAAGGATTTTTGCATGGAAAATCCTATTAAGGAAAAAACCACGGGGTGACTAACCCAAGATTGTATTCTCTGTTAAAAGAATAGAAGTATAAAATGGCACTTGCCAATTAGGGCTCACTGCCTGAGCACACTACTCACAAGAGGCTCATTGCCTACAATAGTTTATAGAAAGAAACCAGGTACTTGAACTAATGAGAAGCATCCACATATGCTGAGGTTCAGTTCCGGTTAGGCTCAATATACTGATCTACTACACTTCATTCTTCCTCTGGTTTAGTGATGTTGTTCTATCACATACCAAACCTGTATTGCTACTTCCACACTGCTCTCTGCTTTTCTTCGCACTTGACAACACACCACACACACTTTCACATCGAAATCCATTTGGTATATATATCTGCACAAAGGATTTCCACAACTTTCTAGTCAGCATCCAGAATACTCAAGATTTTCCCAAACTCTGGTATGTCAGCCGAATCCATGCATACTAAGAGATGCGTATCAAAAAGATAGTTATAGGAGTCATCAATGATGTTGGCCAACAATGAATGATCCCTCAAGAAACTTGATCACCACCAATTTCCCATCCGGATTAAAGTCTGATGCTTTGCCGGTTGGTTCTTTCTCAGTCTGCTTTGCCTGTCAGGAACCCAACACTTAGGTGCTCATATCTTTTCACTCTTTCATCACCGGAGGCTCAATCTCTGGAATGTAGTAGTCATGGTACTCATATTGACTTCCTCAAGTCTGCACTTAACTGAGATGCTTTCTCTAAGAGATCGAAACCTGACTGTCAGACCTTGTTGCATGCTCTGTTCTTGCTTACCGAACTAAAATACTCTTCAATCTGTCTTCTAGTATAGACACACCATGTGCGATGAGTGGGATGGACTTTGTTGCCATCAATGACAACAGTCATGAAGCCACACAGTGTCTCTTGCCAACACTACCAACATTATCAAAGCCACGAATGTTCAACTTATCTGGCTTAATTAACTTTGTATCAACATTGATTTTGTGTAACAAATCAACACCACAAACATTACTTAAGAGTCGATCCATTATCAACCATAACTCACTTTATCAACTTTTTGTTTATAGTGACAAAGATTATAAGAGGATCATATTGTTTTTGATCTTCCATAGAGGGTAACTCATGTTGTTGAAATAGAATATTTGTTTTTGTTGTATACATATAATCTAATAGGACTGCTACATCACTAGGCTTAATAGCCGGTGGTACGATCACCTTTTGTAAATATTCTTGGGGCATTCTATGGGATGTAGGCGATGTTTGTATGAGTTACCAAAGAGAGATCTTAGTAGGAGTAGTGTGAAGCTGCTCAACAAGATCATAATATTGACCAACCTTATGTGTTAAATGAGGTGTTTGAGGAAGCATAGGCTAAGAAGTTGGTAAGGATATCAGAATAGTTGATTGATGTTTAATTTTTTTGTTATTCCTTGTATTGTATGTATGAGCAACCACATTGTAGTTGGAATATTGTGATCCATCTTGATATGGTTGGTTTTGACTTGTGATTTTCTTAGCTTTGTTATAGATGCAATCAAGAGGTTGAGAAGAAGTCAGAAAACCTCGTACAATGAGCATCGGTTTCATCTGTGTTTGAGGCACATCTGAACATAGGTTGACCACTATATTCAGTTTCACAGGTTCTTCTTGAGATTTAGGAACATAAATTTCATTTACTAATCTTTAAAATAATGATGGTTTAGGAGTTGTAGTGGAATATTCAATAGAGATAAAGTCATCCAAGGCTTCATCTAACATATTGAAGTCATCACAACTAAATGGATGATTATATGCATTAAAGTCTTGTAAAAAGAAATCTAACATTTCCGCATAATCTAATTAACCCAAGACTTAGATGTAAAACAAGATAGCATATACTTTGCAAGAATGAAACAATATATCACAATGCAAGTAACAAAGTTTCAACTTTATACTCTTTCAATGAAAAGATAGATATATAAATAAAAATGCAATGCATTTACTTTTCATGAAGGATGGTTTGCAATCTAAATTTGATTAGAATAACAAATACAAAGGATGTAAATTCTTTTAAACACGAGTTCACAAAAATATTAAGTGGTGAAAAGAGAGAGAATGCTAGTATGTGTAAACTAGGTCAAGCCCCTCTTTTCATTGCACTAACATTCAAAATATGAACTGAGCTCAATCACTATGAGAGTATGAAGCTATAGGTGTCATACCTCTTATTTTTGTACATGAAAAGATGTCCCAACTAAGTTTCCACAAGCCCTGATTAGGCTTATTCAATCAAACCCTAGTTATAAGATATGCATGAATGAATTGATCCTAGGTACAGAAACCTATAAGATGAATACATAAACACAGAAAAGAGACCACAAAGGTTGTACACCTAGAATTTGAAGGCCTGATGGACTTGGGCAGCCACTTAATTCATCCTAAAGTTTTGATATCCCAAAATTGACTATATTAGACACCTGAGTCTCTAATGAGGGTCCTGAATCCTAGATCTGGGGGTCTGAAGGACAAGGGAGGTTGTTGAAAGTGTCCTAAATATATCAGATGACAAATCTATAACTTCTATGATGTCTATACCTATAACACCTGCTTCTCTTCTGATTCTTTCAGTCTAATCTTCCTGAATCTGACCTGCATAAGCAAAAGAAGGAGAAATATGGTTGTGGCTATATAGGAGTTTACCTCAGTCAAACCCCGTCTTTGGTAATTGTTGATGTATAAAAATGCGCAAGTTTCAACACCAACATGGAAAGTTTCAAGAATGTGGAACTAACACTTGAAACAACCTATAGATTTTAGGGAAGATGGCTCTTCCTATTTTCAATGGGATTTGAGGAAAGGGAAGAAGAAACAAGATTACAAATACAATATAAAAGAAACTACTAAGGCGATGCATCAGATTTATATATGTTTCAGCAACTAGCACAATGATTAAATCCTTATGATTTAGCTATGTCAAAGAGCAAATGAAGCATGATCCACATAAACAGATTATAGATAGATTTAGAATCAAAGGCCAAACTCAGAAGATTTATATAGAGACACAGAAAATATCACCAACAACATAGAGCAGAGCTTCTTTCATTAATATATTTAACAAAATACACAAGGCAGAGAAACATGCACAAATCTATCTACTTTCTTCTTTGAAATAGCTATGAAGACAAAATGATACAATCCAGTCACAATAATGATCTCTCTATTTCTCTATGTGTGTGTCTATTTTTTTATTTACAAAACTTTCCCTTATTTATAGAAGCAATTGGGGCTCAAAATATATTCGGCTGTTAAGAATCAGCAACCATTTGCAACAGAACTAAAACTAAACTGGAACTCGAACGCACACAGGATCCATCTGAATCTACAACTGAATTATCTCTATATGCCCGTTCGCTGAATGCAGAAAAAAATATGGCCCTATGACTTGCAGTTCCGTTGAGACACATGGCATCCCCTGCGAGCTTCTAACGGCTCCAAAAAATTGCTACATGGCATCTTCCACTTCATTAGGCTAGTTTCCCTTGATATTAAGGAAAACACATAATAGTGCAACACTTGGCACCTTCCACCTTTCTATACTGATTGATACGTGGCACCTTCCAAGAGCCTCAAACTGGGACAGATGGCACCCTCGCGCGCATTTAAGCACTTGTTTTGTTTCTTTACGTTCAAACACCTGAGGGTGCGACATGTGGCACACTCCACTACTTAGAAACGTTACTCATAATATACCTTGGGGTCCACCATATAGTACTCTGTCACTTCAAAGCTACTTAAGAAAAGGGACACACGGTCGGTTTCGCATATTGCAACAAAAGGACATGTGGCACGTTGGTACGCATTTAAGCTTCTTCAAGCAAAAGCTTCTTCTCAAAGCCCAGTGGCAATGACACTTGGAAGGCTCCAGAACTTTCAGATTTATCAAAGAAAATAGAGACACGTGGCACTATCCGCTCAATGTAACCAAAGATACATGGTGCTCCTGCGGGTTTTCTGTGATGCCTTCCCAAAAGTTTCTCCATAAATTCCCATGGTAGCTACATGTGGCTTGTTCTAGTAGCAGATAGAAAATATACAAAAAGAAACACAACCAAAGGCATGTGGCTAAGTTCTATGGCATCTGGGAACTGTGAACCATAAAGAAGACACATGGCAGTATCTGCTCAATTAGTCACTATTGTTACTGCTTCTAAACTCCTTACATGTGGCAGCTTTGCGCGTCCTCTGGGAATCATCTTTTCTCTTTAGGTTTCAAAACCCCGCCATGCCAACACATGGCGCTCTCCACACACAGAAAAACTTTAACACAAACTACAAATAAAACTATAGTTGTAATGGGTTATCACAAAATGTAGAGTTTTAACTATACAGTTCTTCACAACCAAATGGGACTCTATGCCTGTGATAGAAAAGGAACCCTGAAAACATATGAAATGATTCAAAAATTAGAATTGCACTACCATGACTAAAAAAATCACAGTTTTTGAAAAGCAACTTGATACACAGACCACTCAGAGTCTGATAAACCTTATTTCTTTTGTAAATCCTAAAAAGAAAAATCCAGGTTAATAATGTCCCTGTGAGAAAAGGACTGAAGAAACTGCACCACTGTATGCAACTGGAACTCGAGCTGGGCCATGGGGAGAAGGATTGTTTCCACTTCTTGCACTTTTTATGAATCACTCAGACTCTAAAAAATAGCCTGATCATTTTGTTTCTCAAGCAAGAGATCCTTAATTTCATCAGTCATTAAGATTGTGCTATTATATGGAAAGGGAGATGGAAGTCCTAGCTATACCAACTCTTTAATGTGGCCATTCATATCCTTGACACCTTCCTTTACAATGTTAAGAAGTGTCTTGCAATTCATGGAAGCTTTGTTACAGCTCAGTACTTCATTTACCTTTTTTGCTACAATCATCCTATCATCTACTCCTACAGCTGACAAACCTTCATCCATGGTATCATAAAGTTTCTGTAATAAAAGTTGAGAATCAGAAACTCTCAAAGAAATGATAGACAAAGTTGCTTCTACTGAAGACTCCACACTCTCACATAGCTGTTGATCTTTTAATAAGAAACTTAGAACAGGCTTAAGCTATAAAATCTCTCAGAGATTCTTTTCCAGACAGATACATAAATCTCTTTAACCATTGTCAAGACTCCTGCATTTTGTGGCCTTTGACTCAGTTCAATAGTAAGTTGCTTAGTCTTTTCTTGTTCTACCATGAATTGGGCTTGTGCAACACTGTTCTAATTCTGTTCCTTTAACAGGTTCTGTTGCAATTGAGATACCTCTTTGACCTTATCATTATTTTTCTTTTCAGCAATGACAAGTTATTTCTTTGATGCAACTGCAGTGGCTCTTGCCTGTGCAATTTCATTCTACAATGTTACAACTTGAGCTTGAGATGCCTGGTACAATTCCAAAGACACAGTTTTCTGCAAATCATTTTTTAGAGTATCAATCTCCTTGTCCTTAGCCTTGATCTCTAATTTAAGGATATCATTTGTGGCTTTCACTTTTTCCAAATCCTCTTCTGATTTCTGTAGCTTCTTTGTCACTTTTAGGTAATCAGATGTGATAGCAGTGGCAGTTTCGTTCATCATCTCCACTTTATCCTAAGGTCTGAAGTGAGCTAGATCCATAGCCACTGCATTCATAGTGTAATCCTTAGGTTTCGTTTGTTCACCAGGCTTAACCACATTAGGGTCAAGTGGGTAATTGTTAGGGACTACTGGATTGAGTCAAATAATGACTTCATATGGGGCACATCAGGGTTCTTTCCTTCTTTCTTTTTCTTTTTATCCATCCTAGCCTCCCTTATCTTCCTGGGAGCATCTACTTGTGTTTGGAAGGTAGGTGGAGAGACAATAATCCCTCCAACAAAAGGATATCCCTATGGTAGGCCATATGGTATAGTGGTGATTTGTCCACTGGGATCAATTTGAGACAAAGTTCACCTGGGCATGGTTGGGGAAAATAAGTGTAATGAGATGGTTTACGATGATACTAAGGCCGGTGAACTGGTAGTAGGGGCAAAAGATTGTAATGGCACAATAGAGGTGGCAAGAGACGTGGAAAAATGAGCTACTTGGGTTGCCACCCCTATTGAAGGAGTTGAAGAAGGAGAAAAAGGAGAAAGGATACTTACATGTTCCATTGTTATTATTTTTAGAACTTTTTGCTATGGGGACCCCAAGATGTCGCCTTCTATATCTTCCTTTGGCAACACTAATTTATGACTTCTTTTCAAAGGCCTATCTGCTTCAATATCCTCAAGATCTTCCTCCTCTATTACCTCCTATGACTCTATTAATATTTGATTAGAAAGTGCCACTCCAAGACGCCCCAATGTCGAAGTTGTATGGGTCTCACAAGATGGTGATAATGTAGCTTTTTGTTTCTCAAGGGCACTGAGAGGTTGACGCCATGGGGCCCTAGAGACTTGTATAGTTATTTTTTCTGCTTCCTCTACCTCTCGAGCCTTCTCTGGATCTTCTATCTCTTCTACCTCATGAGAGCTACTTGGAAGATTGCTTGTATCTAGGCTTGACACAGGGGTCATATGATATTCATCCCATATTTGTTCCCATTGTTCATCTATTCGAACACCCCCAAAAGTATGGGTGATTTTAGAAATCTCCTGCCTAGGCGGCTATCTTTTCAACATTCCATTCTTTGTTCTTTAAAGTCTGCCTTAGATCGGGAGTCATAAGCTTCTTGGGATCATATTCTTGTTCTTTTTTGTAAAAGGTTTCCCATGGTTTGGGACCCTCATCTGGCAGATCTTTGACCTCAACATAAAATTTAGGATCATCCTGCTTTGGTGACCTTCTCTATTCCCAGAAAGTTTGTTTCTCATGAATGAAAATAGCTGAAACTTTGTTATTTACAATCCATGATGCCAAGAAAGCATTAGGATCATACTTCCACTTATCTTATACTATTAGAAAATCATAAGTCGCCAGTTTCCTCAGCAGGAGATTCTCAGTTTCTCTCCTTTCTATCGTAATCTTTCCTCTACTCCAAGGGACATCATACATTTTCTTCTTTCTCTTCTTATTGCCAAAATTATTATCAATGATGGACAATTGACGAACCACCTCTAAAAATTGGACCCTAGGGGTTAAAAGGTTTGGGAGCAAAACAGGCTCTCTAGCAAAAACATGAAGTCTAATGATTGTTGTGTGAGCACCAAAGAAATAATCACAGGGAATTTCTAAATTTGTTAAGAAACCTCTCATACTATCTATCATCCTATTCTCAATAGCCTCAGACCCTAATTGCTCAAAGTCTTGGGCTACAAAACACTCAGCAAACTCATAGGGATCTAAAGTATCTGAGAGAACATGAGTCCATGCAGACACAGGGATTGTTCTTTTATTGCTCGACTTAGGGTCATACATATTCAACTACATATACTATCGGAAGAAACTATAATTTCGGTACAAAATCAAGTGGAAAAGGTAGAATACCTAAAAATTCAATCCTGGGATAAATTTGTCAGCTTCTTAATGATAGCTTGGGAGATGTGTTTCAAAAAGTCAAAATGGTATTCTAATGACTTGTCCAATGTTTTGAGCTTAAAAATTGCTGCCAAATGCCAATCATATACCCTTGCATCATCATTTTGACCAAAAATAAAAGACAACATAGAGAGAGCGTCTTAAACATCGGCATTGAACTGAGCTCAGCCAGTGGGCAGTTGGGGAAACTGAGTATTCTCCTCATCTAAATGCATCTCAATATTTAGAAATTGTACCTTACTGTGGAGACCACCCCATGGGATTGTAGCAAATGTAGCAGTTCGGTAATAATACAGACCCAACATATCCCAAATTGCTTTGGGAGTTATTTGGACCATGAATGCACCACGTTGAATCGAGGCTGTTTGGGGGTGAAAAAGCTCTGAACACATATCAATCAACTCTGGGTAGGAGTGGACAGTAGGAACCACAAATTGCGCCAACTGAGAAGTCCAAACCCTCATTCCAAATGTTTTAGACTCTCCCTTTTTAGCCCATCAGAGACATCTTTGGTGTGCTCCTTCCTGAAGATTCTTTAGATTCTTTGACATCAAAGGGTCAAAAATACCATCTGCATAATCCTTTACTTGCACAAAGTCTGTGCTCACCCCCGTCTCTAAGGCTCTTGTCCTTAGCTAACTTGTTCTAGGCTGTGCCCTTGTAGATGTGTAAGCTTTACTACCCTTCCATTTTTCTAGTAACTCAAACAACTCCTCTTGTGGTGACTATCCATCTACCATCTCTGTATCTCCTTAACAACTCTAGAAATTGCAAATGAGCCCAAACTATAGCTAGAATTGAAGGTAGAAACTGCAACTTATTGACACAGGCAAGGGAAATTTGAAAGATTTGAAGCAAGGAATAGCAACTGAAACTATTTGAGAAGCTTAAAAACCTGGCATGGCAGAGGCATTAAGGCACATATTAAATGACTGATCATATCAAATTAATGTCATTAATAAACATGCCCAAAAGACTGCTAGTGTATCATTCCAAATCTGCATAGGACTATGTGTCAAATCAACATTAAAAATGTCGATCTTTTAGAAATGATTGGCAATTTTCATTTAAGTACAAGAACCACCTAATACCTTGGGAAGTGTAACTACCAATTGTGAGAGCTACTGTGCTATGGACACATGTTCCTGGAACACTGATTTAAAAGAAAGTGGGAAAAGCAAGACAAAAATAGGAAAGGAAACTAATGACACCTAACTAACTATGATACAAGGTTAGGTTTAAAACTATGTGAAGTGTTTCAAAAAGATCCCATTAATAGGAATCTCTTCGGGCTCTCCTTCCATATTTTCCAGCTCAAACACATTCTTTTGCTTGCAAGCACGAATAGTAAAAGGGCCAGTCCACAGTGAGTCAAACTTGTCTCGACCTAGTTTAGTAGCTCTCTCATCCCATTTCAAAACCAATGATCTGACTTCAAATTTTGGTTCAGAAGTCTTTTTGTCAAACTAACTCTTAATGGTATGCTGATGTTTCATTAAAGATTCATGTGTCACTTCCCTTTTTTCTTGAACTTCCAATAATTTGGTGAGCCTTACATGCATTGGGCCATTTTCCTCTATCTCCAACTATTTTATCAACTACAAAGCAGGGATCTCTATGTTTAGTGGCATAAATGCACTCTTTCCATAGACTAATTCATACAGAGACATCTTAGTTACTTGCTTTGGCATAATTCTGTCTGTCCATAATGTAGAATTGAGGGACTTGTGCCAATCTCTCTGATGATCATCCCCCATTCTCTTGTGAGTCTAATCAGGTTCTTATTTGTGGATTCTGCCAAACCATTGCCTTGCGGGTAATAATTTGATGAGGTCTTCAAATATATCCCATTCCTTAAAGCAAAATCTAACAGTTTAGTCCCTAAAAATACCTTAGCATTGTCAGATATAATAGTGCATGGAGGACCAAAATGGGTAGCTATTCCTTCAAGGAACTCTAGAATCACCTTCTCAATAGCTTCCTTAAGTGGCACTACTTCACTCCATCTTGTAAAATAATCAGTTGTAGTAAGGATTCACTTATATCCCTTACTTGAAACTGGATTAATCATTCCTATAAAATCTAAACCACATTGTGCAAAAGGTTCATCCACTATTATGAGACTCAAAGGTAAAGTTGCATTCCTTCTTCTTCTAGTATAGAATTGACAAGCCTGACACTCCTTGACCATTTGATGACAATCTACAAACAATGTGGGCTAGTAGTAGCCAGCCTGTGTAATCTTGATTGTAGTAGTTCTTGTTGAGAAATGTCCTCCTGAGGCTCCATGATGAAGTTCATGTAATACCTTTTGAGCTTCATCCCTTTCAACACATCTTAGTAGTATCCCATCGAAATTCCTTTTAAATAAAACATGATCAATTAGCACAAAATGACTTCCCTACTGTCTGTAGTATCTTCTTTTATCAATGGAGAGCTCAGTAGGGAAATTACCAGTTCTCATGAACTATATTCTATCACTCACCCAAGAATCTTGATCTATCTCTTAGAGTTTCAATAATGTTTCATCCTCTATTTCTTCCAACACTGACATTTTAGTGTCTTGGGCAATATACTGGCAGAGTCCCCTGCCTCTAACCAATTTGGTAGGCCTTACCTCTACATCATATTTAAAAATCTTGGTTATCTAGTTAGCCTTTTTTTTTGTAATCTCACCTTCCATGATGTATTCTCTAACACTTGAGTGAGCTACTAATATCATGATTTTATTTCCTGTAACTAGATGCCTGAATTTCTTAAGAGATTTAACAATGGCATAAGCTTTCTTTTCAATGAAATTATACCTAGATTCATATTCCCTCAGTGTCTTGGAGAAGAATACAATTGGATGCTCCCCTTCTTATTCATCATCTTTCTGAGTCAGAACAGCTGCAATACTGTGTTCCCCTCCATACACATACATTATGAAGTGTTTAGAGAAATCTAGATTTTATAGTACTGGATCAGTTGAGATAGCTTTCTTGATTTCTTCAAAATCCTATCTCCCTTCAGTTGTCCATTTAAAGACTAAATCCTTCTTTAGCATTAGGGTAATGGGCCTGACTAGTCCTGCAAAATTAGATATGAATCTACTGACAAAATTAACTTTGCCTAGGAAAGATTGAACTACCTTTTTATTGACTGGTAAAGACAACTCTAGTATGGCTTTGACCCTCTCTATGTCAATGGAGATCCCATCCTTTGAAACAATATGCCCCAAAAGTTTCCCTTGAGGTACTGCAAAAACACACTTCTTAGGGTTTAAAGAAATCCTGAACTCTTGACACCTTTGAAAAATAGCTTCTAAATGCTTAAAGTGATCTTTAGAATTCTTTGTGAATATAGTAAGGTCATCTAAATAGTTCAGAATGATCTTATTTATGAGTCCTTTAAATGCTATATCCATAGCGTGTTGAAAAGTGGCTCCAACATTTGAGAGACCAAATGGCATTTTGGCATATGCAAAGGTTCCCCACTTTGTTGTGAAAGTGTCTTGTGTTGGTCTTCATCTACTAGCTAGATCTGATTGTCTACTGAAAAGTTGTCAAGTGAGGAAAATCTCTCTAATCTAGCCACTATCTATAGAATCTATTCCATGGATGGCAGAGGATAGTGATCTTTCAATGATGCTTTATTTAGATCCCTGAAGTCTACATAGAACCTAATGTCCCCATTTTTCTTTCTCATTGGCACTAGATTAGATACCCAAGTTGAAAGCTTAATTGGAAAAATAATCTTAGATTCAAGAAGTTTCTGTAAGTCATCAACCATGAAAGGTTCAATTCTAGGATTCACTAGTCTCTGCTTTTGGCGAATAGGTTTTGATCCTTCAGCAAGCTCTATAGTATGTTGAATGATATCTCTGTTGTAACCATGAAGGTCATCATAGGTCCATGCAATCACTCTATCATACTTGTTGCATAAAGAAACTAGCTTATATCTTTCTTCCTGAGTAGTGGCGTTACCTACTTCTAGCTTTCTTCCTTCACTGACATGAATTTCAGAATAATCCTCTTTGCTTGCCTTAAACCTCCTCTTATTTAGGCTTGCATCATCTGGGTCAAAAATGTTCTCCAATGTTATTAAACCCCTGGGAAGTTTATTAGACTTTAATTGAATAATCTAATCACCATATGCTTCCTCAATCTTGGGCTGCAACTAATCGAAAAATTCTCTGGAATCTTGTAGAAACAGAAACACCTGAAGATCATTGTCAAAAACTTGCCAGTTTTGGACATTGTCAGGAATTGCTGGTCTGATAATGATTTTCACTACTTCATTGTTTATGAGCAAGTCACTTGCCAGATCAAACTAAGAGCCGATTTGTGTCATTCTATTTGCTTCAGTGTTCTGAGCTCTAGGGACAACTTCTATATCAAAAGCATCAAAACCATTGATTAGATCCCAAATCCTATGGCAATAAGATCTCATTCTCACATTGTTTGCCATAGCTTTTTCTCTAATTTGTTTCACAACCATCTTTGAATCACCTTTGACTATTAGATTCTTTATCCCTTTCTTCTTGGCCAACATAAGACCATGTACCAAAGACTCATACTCAACATCATTATTGGTACAAGCAAATTGGAAGCGTATGGCTCTGAGAATTTTCTCACCATTTGGAGAAGTGAGACATATACCTACCCTTGCACGATTCTTACTTTTGGCCCCATCAAAGTTCAAGGTCTAGATCTCAGAATCTTTATTTGTATCCTCCTCTTTAGGTGTCTCTTGGATCATTATATTTGGTATTTCTTGACCCTCTTCAAAAATCACATAAGTCCCCAAACTAGTAGAGTCATAATTACCATATAGGTCACTCTGCATCATAGACATCAGTCAGTTGTTCTCTTCTTCATTTTGATCATATTCAGTCCATTCTCCCATTTCTTCAACAAAAGTTCTCTCCTCCATATTCATCATAGCATGAGATGCTTCAATTCTTGGAGCTAGTTCTTCAGTGATATGATCTTTAGATAGGGGCTCAGACAGCACTTTCATCTTTGTCCCATATTTAGTTCTCAAGATCAAATGTGACCAATCAAGTGACATGTACCCTCCTATTTTAGCTATGAAATGTCTAGATAGGCATAGACCAAAGACAGGGGGAATATCAATAATCACCACATCTTACAAGATAGTTATATTTGGGCAAGTATACAACTATAATGGGAGTTGTTTGATGATTCCTATAGTTTGGATAGACTTCCCATCTAATTACATGACCCCTTTAGCCAGTGGCTCATATTCTATCTTTAAGGCATCAACTATTTGCTTTGGCATGACTGTAGTACTATCCCCTGAATCTATCATTGAGTAATGCAATAGTTTCTTGCCCACTATTAAGGTTAGGTAAAATGGATTCAGCTTAGACTTACTTACCTCTGGCGTAGCATTCAACAAAGCAGCTGATTGCAATGGTGGGGTTTCTTTATTTTGAGTCTTTCCTTTGTTAGTACCTCCTTCTTTTGTATTGGTAGCTTTAGGGTCTACCTAGTTCTGCAATGCTTCTTGCAACAATATCTTTTGCTCGGGAATAGCCAGCATATCCCATATCGACACATGTGCAGGGGTTTTCTTCAACTGTTCCACCACATTCATGGGTCCCAATGTTTGTGTCTTAGGATAATATAGATACTTTTCTCTTTCCATCACCGGGTTAGAGATTCCTTGATTTTAAGTTGATAGAGGTACTTCTTGCCTTGATGTGGGGTTGTAAATTGAGTTTGGAATTAAGGGACTCCAATTGCTTCATTATTGATGACTTCAGGGTGTTCAACCATCCTTCTTTTTTATCTGGTGAAATAATCAGACTATACCAAGGGCTTCTTGGAGGTAGATGCTTCATTTAGAAATACTGACTCTTCATCTTCAATCCATGAGAACAAAGCATGTTCTGGGGCAATCTCTTCTTCTTGTTGAATGGACATTCCTTGCATCTAAGCCACCATCACTACATTCTTAACACCAGGTGACTGATATGGAGGAGCATTAGACACCATAGCTTGACTTTCCATCCTTCTTTGCTCTGCTATTTTCTGCTATAAGTTGCCCCTAGGACAATTTTTGGGCATATGAGCATTATTGCAAGGGAAACACCAGGCATTGGTGTCTTCTGCTAGGTTGTTTTGTCTAGGGACCATTTCTTTGCCTGGGTTAGATGGGACAACTTGTAATGGTGTAGGGACTGTAACCAACTGATTTGAAGGTTGAGGGTTATTTGGTCTTTGAGCCCCTTGGTATTGGTTTGGCTGGTACGGAGCTCTATTACCTTGGAATCCCTAGTAAGGAGGTTTTGAATAAGAAGTTTACTATCTCTTGAGGTTGATAATCTCATTTGAAAAGGTTCTAAGAATGTTCTTGACATCATCCATTTAAGATGGAGGACCAGGGGGTGCTGATGTAGTGGGTTGTTGAGGAGTAGGGAAGGTGTACATTGACATCGGAACTGATGGAGCATTATTAGTTTCTTGTGGCAGGGGCATAGAGATTTCTAGAAACATAGGTAGAGGAGGTCTTGGAGGTAGTTTCCCAGTATCTATTAAGCTATTGTTAGCCCTTACTACTAATTCATATGCCACTGGTAAAGTCTATCCCCCTAAAGACTGGATCATGACTGAGATATTAGAATTGAAAGCCTTAAGATAAAAAATAATTACCATACCTGGTGACGGTCTAGCTACAACAAGGATTCTATCCCAAGTCTTCTGAAACCTAGTGTTGAAATTGGTTATGGCTTCTTGGGGTACTCTCTTTATGGTGATAAGTTGCTATAGGAGAGAGGATCTATCACCCTTTTCACTGAATCTTGCAAAGAAAACATCTCCAAGTTGATCGCAAGTAGATATTGAACTTGAGGGCAATGACCTATACCAATCCAGAACCTTCCCCTTAAAAGAAGCAACCAATAAGCTGATAGCAACATTCTATTTTGTGATAACATGTATAGCACATACATCTGACACGTCTTGGATGTGCTCTCCTGGAGTCTTGGAATCTTCTCCTGAAAATTTGGGTAATGCTTTCAAAGCATTGATAAGGATTGGATCCCAAGCATTTGGTGGCATCGGGAGAATAAGAGGGCTGCTATTATTCCAATCTGTAAAGCTTCGTGGTGGGGCAAGTACTACCATATCTATTCCAGGTGTTTTGAGTGCTTGATTTGCTCTTCTTCTTAGAGTGGCTGCTAAAGGTGGCAACAAGACTCCTGGATTAGCAGCTGATCGGGCTCTAGTGGTTGGTCCACTGCTTTGACTCCCTCATGCTCTCTGGTTCATATGATCTTGATTATAAATCAAGAAAGGTCCCACCAGACGTGCCAAAAACTGTTGATATATAAAATTGTGTAGGTTTCAACACCAACATGGGAAGTTTCAAGAATGTGGAACTGACACTTGAAACAACCTCCAGATTTTAGGGAAGCTAGCTCTTCCTATTTTCAATGGGATTTGAGGAAAGGGAAGAAGAAACAAGATTACAGATACAATATAAAAGAAACTACTAAGGTGATCTTCCAGATTTATATATGTTTCAGCAACTAGCACAATGATTAAATCCTTATGATTCAGCTATGTCAAAGAGCAAATGAAGCATGATCAACATAAACAGATTATAGATAGACTTAGAATCAAAGGCCAAACTCAAAAGATTTATAGAGAGACACAAAAAATATCACCAACAACATAGAACAGAGCTTCTTTCATTAATATGTTCAGTAAAATACACAAGGCCCAAAAATATGCACAGATCTATCTGCTTTCTTCTTTGAAATAGTTGTGAAGGCAAAATGATACAATCCAGTCACAGTAATGATCTCTCTATTTCTCTATGTGTATGTCTATCTTTTTAGTTACAAAACTTTCCCCTATTTATAGAAGCAATTGAGACTAAAAATATATACAGCCGTTAAGAATCAGAAACCATTTGCAACACAATTGAGACTGAACTGGAACTTGAACGCACATAGGATCCATCTAAATCTACAACTAAATTATCTCTACACGCCCATTGGCTAAATGAAGTAGAAAATAGGGCCCTATGACTTCCAGTTCTGTTGAGACATATGGCACCCCCCACGAGCTTCTAACGGCTCCAAAAAATTGCTACGTGGCATCTTCTGCTTCATTGGGCTAGTTTCCCTTGATATTAAGGAAAACACATAACTTTTGCCTCTCTATACTGCTTGATACGTGGTGCCTTCTAAGAGCCTCAAACTGGGATAGATGGCACCCTCGTGCGCATTTAAGTGCTTGTTTTGTTTCTTTACCTTCAAACACCTGAGGGTGCGACATGTGGTACACTCCACTGCTTAGAAACTTTACTCATAATATACCTTGGGGCCCACCATATAGTACTCTGTCACTTCAAAGCTACTTAAGAAAAGGGACACATGGCTACTTCCGCATATTGCAACAAAAGGATGCGTGGCACGCTGGCGCACATTTAAGCTGCTTCAAACAAAAGCTTCTTCTCAAAGCCCCGTGGTCATGACACTTGGCAGATTTCGGTGTTTTCAGACTTATCAAAGAAAATAAAGACACACAACACTATCTGCTCAAGGTGACCACACAGCACTATCTGCTCAATGTGACCAAAGACATGTGGCGCTCCTGCGGGTTCTTTGTGATGCCTTCCCAAAAGTTTCTCCATAAATTCCTGCGGTATCTACATGTGGCTTGTTCTGGTAGTAGATACAAAATATACAAAAAGAAACATAGCCAAAGGCACATGGCTAACTTTTGTGGCATCTGGGAACTATGAACTATAAAGAAGACACATGGCAGTATCTGCTCAATCGGTCACTATTCTTACTACTTCAAAACTCCTTACATGTGGTAACTTCATGTGTCTTCTAGGAATCATCTTCTCTCTTTGGGTTTCAAAACCCTGCCATGCCAACACGTGGCACTCTCCGTGCGCAACAAAACTTTGACAAAAACTACAAATAAAACTGTAGCTGCGACGACTTATCACAAAATGTAGATTTTTAACTCTATAGTACTTCTACCTCAATGATAGCCAATGTCAAAGTACGTAGATGCATGTTCTTGTAAACTAAATGTGTAAGAATAAACAAATGCAATATCCTAAATGACTCAAGTATCAAGGATTAAATCAACAAATACTTCACTCAAGGAAACAACTTCACGTCAACGACATGACATCAGTGAAGACTTGTAGAACAAGAAGGTGAGGTAGCTGTATCCATGGAGGATTCCCAAACTCAAGTTAGAGGCTTCAACCCTTCTCCTGATAGTACAAAGGATTTGACAAACCCTAGGAAGAGCAAGAGAGACTCAAGATCTTGATTCCTAATCTTCAAAACATATCTCCATGATAGAAAAAATCAAATTCTTCAAAGAGCTTCAACACTTTGCAGATTTTCAATAGCAATTGTAGTAGAATTTCAGCATGGTAAGCTTGCATGTGAGTTGTGTGTGATAAAATTATTTTCAATTATCTTTAAATATCCAACCTTAGAGGTGAAATAAATCGAAATAAAATGCCAACATTGCGTAAAAATGAAAATTTGAATTTGGAATCCTGAAGCACATAGGAAAAGCTAACACCAAAACAAAATTTGGATCCTGAGGATTAAGGTGGGACTTGGGCAGTTGGTGTCCAAGTCCAGCCCCCAAATTTTACTCTGGAACCTGCTTAAGGGTTCCTAAATGTCTGGCATCCATCATTTCGTTTTGGGTTTTGTTGGAAATCACTCTAAAATATGACACTTCTTTGATGAGATATGTGTTAATCAGGTTCTAAATAGGTCCAAAGATGAAAGGGCTTGAGGGACACTAAAAGGTAGGAGCTAAACTTAGTGAAATTGTGCTAATCCAAGTAGGAGCACAATTTATGACATAATAGTATGTCCCCATTGGGAACCTTTCTTTCCTTACCTGAACCATGACTTCATCACTAACCTTAAATTCCTTAAACTTTCACTTCTAATCTACCTTAGCCTTGTACTAAGAATTTTATTTTAGTAATTTGCTATCATACCTCTTCATGCAAGCTCTTTAGGTTCTTTGCAAAGTCTTCAACCTCGATGCTACTCTTCTCTCCTCTGTCTATCGTTCTTAGCTCACAAGAATTTCTCAGACTACTCCCATATACAATTTGGAATGGAGATTTACCAGTACTCATGTTGATACAACTGTTATATGGAAACTCTACCTACGGTAATATCAAATCCCATCCCTTGGTCTTATCTCTTACTAAGCATCTCAACAACTTTCCCAAACTTCAATTTACTACCTCTGTGTGTCAATCAGTCTACGGATGATGTGCAGAACTAAACATCAACTTAGTCTTCAACTTCTTCATAAGGTCCTTTAGAAATACCCAACAAACTTGATATCTCTATCTGAAACTATACTCCTTGGTAGACCATGTAGTCTAACCACCTCTCTAAAAAGCAACTCTACAATGTGAAAAACATCACTAGTTTTCTGACACGGAATGAAATTCGTTATCTTTAAAAAGCTATCAACCACCACAAATATTGAATCATGCCCACTTTGTGTCCTCGATAAACCAAGAACAAATTCCATGCTGATATCCTCCCATGGCCCATGTGGTACAAGTAATTGCTGATCTAGCCTAGTATTCTAACTCACTCCTTTGGCTATCTGGCATACTCTACAACTTTGCATAAATTTATTCACGTCTTGGTGCAACTATGGATAGTAATAATTCTAACTAACTAGAGCAATGGTCTTATCTCCACCAAAGTGTCTTGCCAACCCTCCACTATTCTTCTCCTTAATTAGGTTCTCTCTCATGGAGCTCCTTGGAATGCACAACTGGCTTCCTTTGAACAACATACCATATTGGATTATGTAATCCAACCATCTCATCCAATCCAGGGTAACATGCACTAAACAAGATTTCCAGGCCTCTACAAAGTCTAGATCTTCATGGTACAAATTCTTGAGTTTATTGAACCCAACAACCTCTATCATCATCTCTGTCAACAAATTTTTCCTTCTTCTTAAGGCATCTACAACTCTATTAGAGTTCCCACTCTTGTTCTTCGAAATAAAAGTATAACTCTACAAAAACTCAACCCATTTTAAGTGCCTATGATTTATCTTTCCTTCACTAGACTAAAATATTGCAAAGCCTGATGATCAATATATAAACAAACTCTTACGACAACAAATTATAATGTCTCCATTTCTTCAAAGCTTGAACTATAGCATAAAACTCCTAATCATAAACAAAATACTTTTTCTTGGCATCATTAAGATTCTCATTAAAATAGGTAATGGGTTTACCTTATTGACTTAAAATAACCCCTATAGAACTGCCACTAGCATCGCAATCTACCTAAAATACTTATTCAAATCTGGAAGTGCCAAAAAAAGTTGTTATGTGAATTTCTACTTCAATGTATCAAAACTCTAGGTTGCTCCTGTAGTTCATTTAAACTCTTTTCTATTCCCTCTCATTTTCTCAGTTAGGGGTGCACAAGTGTTACTAAAATTCCTAATAAATTTTGTACAAAAACTTTCCAAACCATGAAAAGGTCATACCTCTGTAACACTCCTTGGGGTAGGTCATTCAATCATAGTCCTCACCTTCTCTAAATCCATTTTAAGACCTTCAATTGAGACAAAAAATCCTAGGTGCACCAACTCCTTCTTCACGAAACTACATTTATTCAGATTAATCAACAACTTTTCTTCCCTCATCTTCTCAAAAACTTTTAGAACATGCATTAGGTGCTCCTCCAAAGTCTTATTGAAAATCAAAATATTAGCTAGATAAACAATGATAAATTTATCCAAAAACTCTTTTAATACCTCGTTCATGAGCCACATAAATGTGCTCGGTGCATCAGTTAGCGCAAATGGCATGATTAACCATTCGTATAGGCCCTCCTTAGTCTTGAAGGTTCTCTTCCATTTATCTACTTCTCTGATTTAGATCTAGTTATATCCACTCTTCAAATCAATCTTCGTAAAGTACTTGCCTTAACTCAAGCAATCCATAATATCATCCATCCTTAGCAATGGAAATATGTACTTGATCTTGTAATTTTGTTGATGGCTCGAGAATCTGTACAAATTCTCCACTCTCCATCTTTCTTTGATGCTAGTACTGTAGGTACCACACTTGCACTTAGGCTCTCCCTTGTCAGTTCTTTCCTTAAGAGCTTGTGAACTTGTCTATTCAACTCTTCATTCGCTGCAAGAGTCATTCTATGGGCTGCCTTATTTGAAAAACTAGCTCCTTATATCAAATCCATTTGGTGACTTATCTTCCTCACCAGCGGTAAACCTTCTAGTACATTATAAGAGATAATGTCTTGAAATTCTTCCAATAGGTCTAAGACTTCTGCTAGTACATAAATTTCACATTTCTCCTATCTGATCGTAGGAATCAATGCAAAGAAATGATGCTTGTGCTTCATTCCATCAAAACAATTTCCTACCATCTAACAAGAAAATTCTAGTAGTACTACATACCTTTTCTTCCACCTCCTTCAAGGGCTTCAACTTATGACAAACTCCATCCTTTGTTAGGGAATAGGTGTTTGCATGGCCATTATGGATAACACACCTATCATATTACCATGACCTTCCCAATAGCACATGACATCCATCGATTAGTATGATGTCATACAACACCTCATCATGGTAGTCTCCAATCTTGAACTTGACAAAACACTGCTCATTGACCAAAGCTCTATGGTCCTTCTGCAACCATGCAATCTGATACGGATGTGGATGCCTTCTCCTTGTCAACTTCAACTTGTTAACCATCTCCTCTGAGACAAAATTATCAGTGCTTCCACTATCAATAATAATATCACAACACTTACCTTCACACTTGCACCTTTTACGGAATAAACTCTTCCTCTAATCTAGTTATTTCTCCTCATTTAACAAGGTTCTTCTGACAACTTGGGTTTCTCCCCTTTTAGCATCTTTAGAATTCTCAGACTGTGCATCTTCATTTACATGTGAAACTCATGAATTACCTTCATGTCTTCTATTTGTCCTTTCTTGATGTTGGGGACTCTTGTAGGCTCAATTTCCTTCTCCACAATTGAAATAGGTTCCTCTAAAACCCCCTCTTCCAGGTCCTTTCCGAGGCCTTTCTCTTCGTCTTCCTCTTTGCTCACCATTATTTTTGTCATGAGGGAAGTAGGAATTATCTCCTCTCTGATTTTGGTTGGTGCCTTCTTCTTCACTTTTCTTTTGATCTTCATTTTGGCATCCATAGGATCTTCCACCAGTCCTTCCGCCATGACCTCTTCCTGCTTTCAAATCATTTATTCAGATTCTCTTCCACCATTAGGGAAAACTGGTACAAATCTTCTATGGTGGTCATTCTGACCAGGCTCAACTCCTCTTGAATACTTAGCCTCAACCCATTAATATAATAGGCTACCTTCTCCTTGTTGGCCTTTGTATGGCATGTTCTAATAATAATCTTATAAAACTCTTTTGTATACTCCTTAATAGACTTGTTACCTTGCTTCAATCCTTGTAGCTTCTTCAACAACTCCAACTCATAGTCCACAGGAATGAACTGCTTCTTTCATTTGTCCACCATTTGATCCCATCTGGTAATCTTTCCTTTTCCTCTTCTCTTTTTCTCTAACTGGACCTCTTTCCACAAAATAATGACATTGCCCTTCAACTTCCATTTTGCAAATTTGACCCATTCTGGATCCTCCACATCTTCATACTCAAAATATTCCTCCATATTGTTTATCCAATCAATAAGCTCTTCTGGATTTAGAACCCCAGAATAGGTAGAAACTTAAATCCTAGGCCTCTTTCCAATATTTGAAACGGCCTCAACAACCTAACATGCATAGGATCTCCTATAGCATCTTGTTCTTCCTCGTATAGTTCTTCATCTTCATATTCATCTTCACTTTCTTCTCTCATTCTTGGCTCAAACCCTCTTTGTAGCTCCTCTTGCAATGCTTTGATTTGCCTTTGCAGTGCTCTAAAACCCTCTTCATTCAAAGCATTTCTCCCACCATGGTTTCTTTGTGGAGGCATTTTGATTTCTATAGTAAACCCACAACCTCAAGTCCTAGTGCAAGCTACCTCATGGTCGACAATCTATCTACACACTTAGGAAACCCTTGCTCTAATACCACTTGATGAGGGGGTCAAACTTAGAATACACAATAATACATATTGCACATAGAAAATAGGATTGTTCTTTTATTGAACAACACATTATATTATAGAAATTAGAATCAAATCAGAGGATGAATCGTCAACAGGTTGTAGCACATTACAACTTCCTTCATCTAGATTCTGGAACCTTTTACTTTTTGTAGCTTCAAATATGCTAGGGTTTCTATTTTCCCTCTTTTTCCTAACTCACCACTTTGCCCCCTTTCTCTACTACCCAAAGGATTCCCAAAAAGGTCATAAATAACCCTTTTTAGTGCCTTCTAGCCAAAATTTCAAAATTTGTAACCCCCTCCAAAAATAGGTCAACTTCCAGGAGCCATAAATTTTGATCCAGATGTTCGATTGATGATCTGTTTGATGCGTTAGAAATCTCATGAAATTCTATACACCCTTAAAAATCACTCTACTGATTCTACCCATTTTGGGGGCCGTATAGAGCTTGTAAGTGCCTCATATTTGACTTTGAACATTTTTCAAGGGTTTTTAAAGAAATGAAAACTTTAATATCTTTCATCTCACAAGTGATCTTTGGCCAATTCCTTCACCAAATGTTATATTTTTCAATTCTAAGGCTTTGTGTAAATTTTCGCTTCCATACATGCTCAAATGCAAACATTCTAAAAATAGAAGTTTGTTATTTTTAGCAGGTTAGAAAATATGAAGGTTCTACATCATTATTCAAGAAATTGGGCAATCCAAAAATACAAACAATGAAAAGAATAGAAAACAAAATCATTACTTTTTGGGTGATGCAAGATTGCCATTACACCACTGGATGCTCCTGCGTCAGCTACAATCACTAAAAGAAAAATTCATGCTGTTGTGTGATGGTTGGAATGTTTTGGGGGTTGGAAAAGCTGAAAATAGGGGACTAAAAACATAGGCCCTACTTCGCAACAAAAAAATGTATAACACCTAGGGTACTAGTGTCAAAGGTAGAGAGAGAAAAGGAGAAATCATCAATGATAGTGATTTCTTGACTATGGAATTGGACATAGCTGAGATGCTACAAAAGTTGTAGGCCTCTTGGGCCCCTCCTGGTTGTTCTTTTTCATTTTCTCGATGTTGTTTGTTTAGTTGTCTCTATCTTTTTCTTTTAGCTACTTGTTAGCTCTTGGTTCCTTGTTACAATAGTGTTGTTGTGTTTCTAGTATTAGCTTGTAAAGGGTTTACGGTCCCCTCAAAACCAACTTACCATAATCAAAACACCTTTTTTTCCTATCTTGATTAATTTAATAGTATCATAATAAATTATATTTCCAGCTTTAATTTAAGATTGAGTTGGGAAATGTAAACACAAATGGAACTTGATTTGAGCTACTTTAGGTAGATTTAGTAGAAATTAATTATATTGATATAATAGAAGATGAGAATGTCAAACAAGAATAGAAATGGGACCTAGATAAGTTGACTAAAATAGAAGATTAAAAGGGTCTTGTAGAATGGTTTCAAATACATGGCTGAATAAATAGATATGAATCTTTTCTATCAAGATGTTGATGCACTTGTGAGGATGTATTTTTAGCCACACTCAAGATCTCTATTTATAGATAAATAAAAAGAATGAACAAAAACTTAAAAATGGAAAAGGGTAATTGACAAAGCATAAAATATATAAAAGATAAGACAATAGCCTAACATACAATAAATCAAGATTAAATTAAACAAGTGAGTAAATCAAACTGTTGACAAGTGAAGATTCTCTCTAACGTGTCAGGATACACTAAGTATTATACTTATGTTTGAGATAGAGAAAGAGGGACCAACTACATAGGAGCTTGTCAAAGTGGTTAAACCCCCTACTTTATCCTTTTGACCTCCATAGGCAACCAAATCTTATCTTGTATATAAATGCATGTTAACCTAGCCTAACAATGTCTAGCACTAAGGCCATAAAAGTAAATATATTGAAATGTAAATAACAATAAACTTTTTTATAATGCTATATGTACAGAAGGAAATTAGGAAACATAATCACATGTATTCCCAAAAAGGAAAAGGGAAATATAGATTTTATTTTTTATTAGTAATAAATAAAATCCTTATAAGAAATTATAGAAAAGAAGGATTGTTACCCTCAGGCAAGGGGGAACAATAAAGGAAAAAACCCCAAGTGTTGCTAAGGGAGAAAAGGAGCAAATTTTCATGGGATTTTTAGAGAGTAGAGAAAGAGATGTTGAGCTCAAGAGAGAAACTTAAGGTAAGAGAGGATTTTACTTTCCATTAAATAAAAGAGAAAGGAAATATTATTTCTAGAGAGAGAGAGAGAGAGAGAGAGAGAGAGAGAGAGAGAGAGAGAGAGAGAGAGAGAGATGAAATAACAATGGAAAGATTCAAATATTCTTAAGGATTCAAGAGAGTGACTACAACTCAATCACATGTCCATAAAGGAGAAAGAGAGGGTTTTCTTGTCATATAAAGAGGAGGAGGGAAACAAAGAATACATTCCCAAATACTAAAGAGTTCACCAAGATAAGGATCATCAATGAAAGAATCATAGAGCTAAAATATATGAACTACTATTAGTATACAAAATTTATTTTACAAGATCCAAGTAAACAAAATAATCAATTAGATGCCAACAATTCTTGAATGGACTGAGAGATTTTAGGCTTGGAAAGGAAACCAAAATTCCAATTCCTTCACAAATCTAGATGCAAAATTTATTATAAATTTACAAAAAAAAAGTTTGGGAAAATAATGGAGATAGAGAGAATTGAAGAGCAAGAAAAAATTTAGAGAGAGAAAGAGAAGAAGATGGTTTCTATACTTGTTAATATTTGAAATGGCCCTAAATAGGCCTATTTATTGCTGGAATATGAAAGGTTGGTAGGAAAAAGTCATTAGATTAGGGTTTAAGGTGCCAAGAGAAGAAATAAAATGTGTTCAAATATTATAATTAGTCAGAGGCATTACCATGGCCATGATGGAATCAACAATATTTCACTAGTATCCAAATGCATATATAAAATAGTAGAAAGTCATGAGAAATGAAATTAGAATTGGTCTAATGGTATACCATGGCAATTCAATAGGGAAAATAGCTCAAGAAATATGTTGATTAAAACCAATGGTTATCTCATATAGATGAACACTAAAGAAAGTACAATACATAGGGTGACAATTATAGGGAATGCAATTTCTAACACTACAAATACAAATGTCAAGCATGCTCTTCATCAAGTTTATTACACACACACACACACACACACACACACACACACACACACACACACACACACACACACACACACACACACACACACACACATTTTTCATTCTATACACGTTAGAATCTTATTTTCTATTTTTTTTTTCAAAATTATATAGAACATGCTTAGCTTTTTTGTTTTGCATGATGTGTCTAGTTCAAAAATTATTATAATATAATATATTCATTAAAATAATAGAAAAAATAACTTAAAAATTACACGATCTTAACTAACATTCCACTAAAGGAATTTATAAAACACTTAACAAAACTCAAAATATGAATTGAGCACACTTGATGCCATGTTGTATTTTAATGATAAAAATTGGATCACTTTATGTGCTCTTAGAATTTGAAAATCTTAATATTCACCATTTAATCTAAAAAATAGTATTTTCAAAAGTAGATTATGAACACTAATACTCTTGTTCTTATCACATCTTCAAATTTTGAGCATAGACATCTCAAATTGCTTGTCATGTTCACATTCTATTGATTTTAGGAAAAAATGGCCACTTAAGACCCTCTTGTTGCCTTGCATTTTCCTACACTTAATTGATAGGAAGAAGTCCCACAAGAAATGTAATTTGGAGCTCATCAACATAAGCACTCCTCAAAGAAAGATTAGAGTCTTGAGTAGCTCATGGCATGAACAAAACAATATGGCTATGAGAAAGATTAGGTAATATATTCCACTCTCCAAATGAAAATAGAAAAGATCATTGATTCATTAGATCTAAAAATGTAACCCTAGAGAGGAAACCAAGGGTGGATAGGAAGCAGTGATAACTTTAAGAAACCCCTCCTATAAAAAGATATAAAATCCTAGCGAATCTTACATTTTTTTGGAAAAAAAATATTAATTTCTATTGGCGAATCTTTCATTCTTTTGAAAAAAATATTTAATTTTACTGGCAAATTTTTTAAATCACTAGAAATTTGTAAAAAATCCTGGTGAATCTTGACAAAAAAATAGTAAAATGCATTAATTACCATGGCAAATCCTTCCTAAAAAATAAATTAAATTCCTATGGAAAAGTAAAGGCATGAAGGTGGCAGTGATTGACTAGTTCAAGGTGTAGTGCTCGTGTCTATAACTCCTTAATTCTTTAATATTTTAACTTAAACATTGAATATTTTATGTTGGCCCTAAATTGTTTTTCACTAATTTTATTTATAATCTAATGATTTGGGTTCTATTCCACGGACCAAAATGTACATGCAGAGCTCTAATGCCGATGGGGCCTAAAATTGCATTTGGGATGTTGATTGTCCCAAATGCAATTTTGGGCCCCATGGGCATTGGAGTTTTCTAGGTACATTTTGGCCCATGGAATTTAACCCTAGCCGTTAGATTATAAATTGAGATCAATAGCCCAAATACAATTTTGAGCTCAATGGGTATTAGAGCTCCATGGGTACATTTTAAGCCATGGAATCCAACTGCAGTTGTTAGATTATAAATAAAATCAATGATGGTGATTAAAAATTGGTGATATAGCCTTAAAGTAACCAATAATTATATAATATTATTGGTGAATTAATTTCATTTTCTACTAAAACTTATAAAATTTAGATGAATAAAATCTAATTAGGTATGGAATATTGTGGCAAATTTTTTAGTTTAAAATCTTAATAAAATAAATATTCTAGTGATTTAACAAGGACTAAAATAAAATTTTGTAAAAATGTGCCGATTTAGGTCACCTTATAGATTGTACTATTAGCCAAAATTTGAATCCCCAATTCAACTATTAGCCAATTGGTGAATATTAGCCACTAAAAAAATCACTGATAGGAAGGCAAAAGTTAGTTTACACAATGACGAACAAACCCTAAATATGAAAGATGTAGAAATGAACTTGTACTAATACATAAGACACAACCCTAGTAAGATGTAAAAATTATAAAGTAATTAGAAAACGTAAATTTGAAAACCATAATAGTAAAGGAGGATAAACTCTAGACTACAACCCTAGGGAGTGTAGAAATGCTAGTTTCACCAAAAGTGTAGGGAGAATAAAACTTTGTTTACATCAACTAGGCTAATTAAATACATGCAATTGTTAAGCACACAATTAAATTAGATTTAATAATGAAGAGATCAAAATGATAACTTGAAAGATATTTGTGAAATCAAATGAGAAGGATAGGTGTACTTAGTTCTCAATTTGATGTTGGAAAAGATGGAAGTTGAAGATTTACAAAATTATTTTCTGAATGTCAAGAAAATGATGTCCTTGTTATTTTCATTGCCTCCAAATTAGAACAAACTTAGATTCTCCTATCGGTTAATCTTAAGTGATTGGGGGCTAATTCAGAAGCATGCAAATCTATACTTTGATGCATGGATCTGATTTAGTAGACAACAAACTTTTACAAATTGATTAATTGAAATCTCATATATTGCATGTGCACAAGGATAACAATATTTAGAAAAGCATTTGGAAAAGTTATCAAATTGCTAGTATCAAGTTCTCCTATGTCAACCTCATTGAAAAACTGACTTTATGTTATTCAACAAACATTAGAAAACAATAGAAGCAAGCATACACATTGTCTATATAAATTTTTTGATGCAATATAATTCCTTTTAAGCTCCAAGTCTAATTGTTCCTATAATGATTGCTCTTTAATAATTGAATGTTCTTTGTTAACCTTGGATTATTCCTTTCTTTTTTAAAATGTGTTTAATTCGACAAATAAGTGTCTTTAAATACCAAGACATAGCAATAAGTCACACACACATGTACCAAGTCATCTGATAATAGCTAGTTAGAAGGGCATGATTTTAGGAATTTGAATTTTAAAATGTTGAATTTGTGGTCAATCTTGAACAACTTGAGATCAAACCCAAGTGCCATGTGATTCACCCAAGACAAGGAAATACAAATCTTAGGATAAAAAAATAGGTGCATGGAAGTTTAGGTTGATAATAGAATCAATGTGTAAAAATAGATGCAAATAGAATTGAGGTAAGATCAAATGTATAAAAGGATAAAGCTTAAGTAATTGGTGAGTTGTAATTTCGACTTTAGTCGATATAAAACAGACAAAAAACAATAATATTTATACATGCATTGTGCTGTTCAAAATCAAAAGTCGTGGGTTCGAAGTCAATTGTTAAACCACTTATAAACAGACTTATATTAATTCATTCCATAAAATGAACCGAAAACTAAATAGAAATGGACATGCATGTTCAAATTTCACTAAATTTCACCATTACAAGTACAACAAAATCTACAGAATCTAACATTTTCAAGATGACTAATTTGACTATAATGATTGCAACATAAAGGCGTTTTCTGGAACTTAAAGTCAGATATATAGTCCAAAACAAGTAAAATGAATATATAAGAAGTAAGAAAGTTTACTAATCCCAGTTTTAATAGAGATTTTGCCCACCTTCAGAATAATCCCAGTTTTACTAATCGTCATTATTGAACGGCAGAGAGGAAATAGAAAATGTCGGAAATACTAAGAGTGGAGAAAACACGTATTGTAAGACCGCCATGTTAATTAAAGACCGGAGTAGGTACGTATTGTAAGACTGCCATGTTAATTAAATACTGTAGTGGGTACGTATCGCAAGACTGCCATGTTAATTAAATACTGGAGTGGGTAAGTGGCTACCGCGATTCTCTCGAAACATCGTGGCAGATAACGTTATGCAATTTTTAATCGCAGACCAGAAACCGATTATTATTATTATTCCATATATGAAAGGCATTCAGATTATTATTATTATTCGAGATAAGACGGAATTCATATTTTGAACAAGTCCTTATGGGTGCTTAGTTGACAAATTATGTGCTTCAAAAATTTTATTGTAAGGGAAGTTTCAGTATTGCTGGAAGTCCTACGTAATCACTCCAAATTAAAAGACATTCGAATAAAGAAAGAGCAACAACTCTCGCGAAACTTTATTATATTGCAAGGCGAGCTAAAATATAGGTAGTAAAGATGAACTAATACTTGCGGAGTGCTTAAAGTTTCGGCTATATAAAGCATGTAATGGGCTTGTAATACACATTTCAAACACATATTCCTCTTCTGTGTTTCCATTACAATGGCTAATCGCATGATTTACTTCACGCTGGTACTTTATATGCTGATATGTTGTTACAGCGACAATATCATGGCAGCGGATCCAGATCCCTTGCAAGATTTCTGCGTTGCAGATAAGCAAAGCAACGGTGAGTATATAAATTAATATAGTGATGTGATTGATATGATCTCCGTATAAGGTGACATGCTAACAAATCGATTGAACAGTTTTGGTGAACGGGTTCGTGTGCAAAGACCCAAACGCGGTTTCAGCAGACGACTTCTTCTTCCGGGGGCTGGGCAAACCCGGCAACACAACGAATGCCGTAGGCTCCAACGTAACGGCGGCAAATGTTCAACAGATAGCAGGCCTTAACACGTTGGGAATATCGTTGGTCCGCATCGACTACGCAGTGGGTGGAATAAATCCTCCTCACACGCACCCGAGAGCCACTGAAGTGCTTTTTGTAATGGAAGGCACGCTTTTTGTTGGGTTTATTGATACCACTAACAAGTTTTTCAGCAAAACATTGGAGAAGGGAGATGTATTTGTGTTTCCAAAGGCGCTGGTGCATTTCCAGCAGAATGTGGGGAAGGAAAATGCAGTGGTGATAGCCGCATTGAGCAGCCAGCTTCCCGGAGTTCAGGTCATCGCCGATTCTCTCTTTGCAGCGAATCCCCCTATTCCGGATTCCGTGTTAACCAAGGCTTTCCGCATCGGCCAAAAACTTGTAGACTACATTAAGGCAAAATTTGAGTAGAATCAAGTTGTGCGGTCTATTAAATAAAACAAATAAGAGACCACGTCGGAAGACCTTTACTTAATCCTTGTTCTTAGTTTTTGTACGTCAGTTTAATAAAACTGCTTATTATTCATTGCTATGTTTTATTTAAACAACCATTGTTGAAATTGTGAGCACAAGTTGACACAACTCAATCTTCCAATCAAATTACTTTCAATTGATTTTTAATTTAATAAGTCGTTATTAGATTGTTTGCTTTTTTTTTACTTTGATTTTATTTAATGCTAGTGATTTTTTTTTACTATAGATAATCGAGAGCAGTTGTGAATGCATCTTTAGTTGTGAATGCATCTTTAGTTGCGAATGTATCTTTAGCATAACTAAAAGAATTATAATGTGTTTCACAGTGGAAATTCCTACAAAGATTGAAAATTGAGGTTGTTATCATATTTGAAAACTATTATCGTACAAAAATATGTAAGTTAATTATAAAATAATAAATAAATAATTGAGTTAAATAAAAGAGTTGAAATTTATATATTTATATTAATTAAACAAATAAAGTAATAGATGAATAATTGATCTAGAGAATCCATAAGGACATAATATGGTGGTTAGTTCACATGGTTGTTGTGCTGGCCACCAAGGTTCAAACACCCACTGGGCCAATGAGCTCGCAGGCCATGGGCCTTCATTGGGTTGTCGTGCTCACAAGATATGTGTCTTTGTTGGATTGGCGTGCTCGTAGATTGTGTGCCTTTATTGGGTGGGTTTGAACAAGGTGATAATGCCTTGGGGACTGATTGGTGGTCTCTACAATAAATCCATGGGAAGAGATCCCCCATAAGGGTCTCTCTAACCAGGATAAAAACCCAAGTTTCCAAATTAAAAAAAAAAATTCTAGAGAAATGAGTTAGGATTGGAAACAATAGATACTAAATTAAATGCAAAATTAATTGTGAAATTAAATAAATTAAATTGTAATACTTAATTGAGTTTTGAAGTTGGAAAAGTGGGGCTAAAGATGTCTAGAACAAATACACCACACAATTAGAATTCTAGTATCAGTAGATATGACTATCTTAAACTTCTACAAATTGAGTGTGTTTCACCATGGTTCTCTTGTGCACATGTAGACTTGGTCTCCATATATGTCGATATAAACTAGTATATTTACAAGAATTATAATTTGTTTCAAAGTGGAAATTCCTCAAAGATTGAAAATTGAGTCTATTATCATATTTGAAAACCAATACCTTACAAAAATATCCAAGTAAATAAAATAAAATAATAAATAAATGATTGAATTAGATAAATGAGTTAAAGTGAGATATTTATATTAATTAAATATCAAAGTAATAAATGAATAATTGATCTAGAGAAATGAGGTAGGATTAGAAATAATAGTGCAAAATTAAATGCTAAATTAATTGTGAAATTAAATTGTAACTTAATTAGATTTTGAAGTTGGAAAAGTGGCGCTAAAGATGTCTAGAATTGATTCACCACACCATTAGAATTTTAGTGTTGATACAAATGACTATCTTAGGCTTTTTTAAACTAGGTGTGCTTCACCTTGGTTCACATGTGCACATGTAGACTTGATCTCCATCTACATAGATCTAAATATAATGTGTAGATTTAAATTATAAATCTCATTGTTGGAAATAGTTCACCATAGTCTTCTAATAAATGGATCTATGTAAAGATTTATGGTGTTTAGGAATACCTTCTAAAATATGTAAAACCATGAGAGTCATGTTCTCGTCTACTAGAACCTTAGTTAGAACAACTTTATGACTCTAAATGAAAGATTCGAAGACAACAAAAAATGTACGATGAACCTAGCATGATGCATGTTGATATGATTATTTGATAACGTTAGTGTTGTCTGTGTTTTTAGTTTGCCAATTTTAAAACTTTTGGCGTGAAAACAATATCACCGCCTGTTTCTCGTATCACTCGTTGTAATTGTCTATCCTCGTAGTGTCGAGTTAAAACTTGGTCATGATGACTTCTTGCATTAAATCTGGTTCGACTACTTTAGTTTGAAGAATGATCATCCATTATCTTAGTCAAGAATCTTGGAACTATTTTTGTATATTGTTGAAATTGGAAAAAATAATTAAATTTCAAAATTTGTGATAGATGGGGCAAAATTCTTTACATGGCTATGTTCACAAGCCCCATTTCACCTAAGATAATAGGTTTGCAAATCAAAATAACCCATAGTTTGCAATATTTTCAATGCAAAATTCTTTACATGGCTATGTTCACAAGCCCCATTTCACATAAGATAATAGGTTTGTAAATCAAAAATAGTCCACAATTTGCGATATTTTCAACTTCTAATTTTCCATCGGTGATTTGTAGAAATCATTAAATAAAGAGTTTTCATAAAGGCTATAGCACAACGGTGTAAACTAGATCCTTTGCGACATCATTATTGAGGATGTGCCAAGGTTCTATGTGAAAATACCATTTGAGTCAAATAATACACATATTTCACCATCTTCATGTTCAAAGATCAAGTAGGAAATTTTTTTATGTAAAGGGCGATGATGTTGCAAGTATGTGCCTAATCAGTGTTGTCATTGATGTCAACATATCCTTCTTGTCATTAGTGTCAAATGTCTCTTATTCTATTACTTTTTTAGAAGACTTGTATGTTGAGGATATTGAGAAAATTAGCCTCTCTGGAAGAAACAAGTGAGTTACAGAGAAGTGTAGTACAAATAGTGACTTGTATGTTGAAGAATAGTATGGTAAATTGCTCCACATTTATTCCTCCTTGAAGGTCATGGTTTGCGGATTAGAAGTAAGTTAGAAGTATGTCTGAGGATGCTACATTTTAGGCCTAAGCCATCAGCATGAAGAGCTAAGTGAGTTGTGTTCACCAGAATGAAACCTATTTTTTCTATAAGTTCAATTGAGACAGGAAGATAGTATTTGGCTCCGCATTCCTCCGCAATAAAGTATTTTACTTTGTGGTTCTAGAGGGAAGTCTAGGATGATGATAAGTTTCTACAATTGCAATGGTTTGTGGTTTGGTGGTCCGCAAGCTATCTTTCTTTTATGACATTTGAAGATAGAGAAGCTCATGTGTTCTGGTGAGAAGATTCCTGTGGATAAAGTGGTTAAAGTTCTTGCTCTTGATGATTATAAGGTGCTTGTGGATGTCTCCTAATCATGTTCCTATATGGACTTTGGTCTACGTTAAGAAATTGGAATGGTGTGTGAAGATTGTTCCCAGATAATGTAGCGTGTAACCAGTCTTTGCCGACCTGGTTGATCCCAGTGATTGTGGAGATCTCAAGAAGATTGTGGAAGCATTTTGTGGAGTGGAAGATCATGTTTGAGTCCCATATAAGGCATGGTGTGATCCACATTTCATTCCCTTTGCATGATATTGCAATAGGTCAAGACCTATTTTGTAAATGTTTGTAATATTGACCTTGGAGATTGTTCCAATGGTTGACGTTGACCTTGATGATCATTCCGAGGTTGATGTAGTGTATAAATACTTGTAGTTGAGTCATGGATTAAGTGTCCTTGAGAGAAAACGAGAATATATTAAGAAAAGTCCAAAGGCAGAGCAGAGAAGAGGCAGAGGAAAGAAGAGGAAGAGAAGAGAAAATGATGAGAAGAGTTGAGGAATTGTTTATTCACAATACAGAAAGGTGTTGATCTTGGCAGTGAGTCTAGTAGTAAGTCACCAGTAGGGTTTAATAGCCCTCAGGGTTTAACAACGCTTATTGTGATCTTGCTAGGTTTAGGGTTGAGGCAATGAGTCTGCTAGACCTAGTTGTTCTTCATGGAAGTAAGCTAGTATGTTTAGGCTTGTGGGGTGACCAAGCCTGAACATCACTATTTCATGTTTACAATATATATTAAGAGTTAATCCTCTCCATGCTTTTTACCCACCTTGGTGTTTTCCACATAAATTTGGTGTCTCTTGTGTTTAATGTTGTATCTATGGTTAAGTTTTTAATTTCATGCACTCATTGTTAAATCATAATAATTATGGATAAGTGATGAATGTTTAATTGCAGAAAGTGTTTAAGTTTTTGTGACAACTGATTCAGCCCCCCCCACTCTGTTGTCTAGCGCATATCAACAACTAGTATCAGACCCAAGTTCCTTTGAAGAAAGTTTAACAGCTTGAGGAAGATCCAAAATGTCTTACAATAAGGAAGTGCTACATTTTAATGGAACTAATTATGTTCTCTAGAAGGCTCGGATGAAAAGCCATCTTCTTTCTCTTGGTATCAAAGTTTGGAAAGCTGCAGAAATAGAATACACCATACCTCAAAATGGTTTGATGACTGAAGATAAAATCAAAGAATATGAGATAGATATCAAGGCAAGGGATGCTCTGCTAAGCTCATTAACAGACTCAATATTGACGAAAGTGGTAGATCTTGAAATTGGGAATAGGGTATAGAAATTGTTGAAAAATCTATATGAAGGAGATGACTCTATGAAGGAAGCCAAGTTACAAAGTCTAAAAGTTAAATATGAAAGATTGAAGATGAACAATGATGAAAACATATCAGTGTTTATGCAAAGAGTTGATGAACTTGTTATAGGGATAAAAGCCATAGGCAGAACTCTCGAAGAAAAGGAAATTGTCATGAAAATACTCATATCTCTGCCTAAGTCCTACTGTCACAAGGTGGTCGCAATTGAAGAATTCATGCAATTAAAAATAGTTAATAGGGATCAGTTTCTTGGTAAGCTTACTACTTTTGAAATGACAGATTTAGATGATGATTTGCCAAAAGTTGAGACTAGCTTCAAAGCCAGTACTCCTAGAACTACTTCTAGATCAAAAAAGTATAAGGTAGAATCTGATGATGAGATAGATGAAGTTCAAGCCAACTTTGTGGATAGGCTACAAAGAGGATCTGGTAAGTATAAAGGAAAATTACCTTTCAAATGATTTTTCTATGATAAAGTAGGTCATTTTGCTTCCAGATGTCCTAAAAGAATTGAAAGAAATAGAAGAAGATATGAGAACAGGCCTAGGACCCAAAAGAAGTGTTATTATGTTGAAGATTTTGATGATGATGGAGTATCAGATAATGGTGAGCTAGATAATTCTAATTCCTCTGTAAATGAATGTTTGTTCATTTCTATTAAGGAAGATCTTGTGTCTACTAATTCTTCTAGCTATATGAAGGAAGAAAAACCAGTGGAAAGTGCTTTGGCTGCTCAAGCAATCAAGGACAAAGATATTTGGGTTATTGATAGTGGTTTCTCTCACCACATGACTAGTGACAAAAGTAAGTTTGTAAGTTTGGAAAGATATGATGGTGGACTGGTTAGGTTTGGAGATGATACAACTAGTAGGATTTGTGGAAAAGGATCTATTTATTTTGATGGCAAGCATAATACTGAAGATGTCTTGTATGTGAAAGGATTAAAGCACAATCTTCTGAGTGTGGTCATATGTGTGACAAGGGCTATGACTTAAGATTCAAGGACAATAGATGCAAGATCAGGGAAAGCTCTAGAACAATCATTGCAACTGGTAAGAAGACCAGAGGTAATATCTATCACTTGAAAGGAACCGAGAACTATTGCTTGTTGACTTAGATTGATGAAAGTTGGTTATGGCATAGAAGGTTGTGTCACATAAATTTTGATAATATTATGAAGATAAGTACTGCACAGATTGTTAGAGATTTACCTAAGCTTGTGAAGCCTGCTAATCCAGTTTGCAAGGAGTGTCAATTTGGGAAATAGACAAGAACAAGTTTCGAAAGCAAGGATCAATCAGTTTGAGGACTACTTGAGCTAGTGCATACAGATTTGTGTGGACCTACGAAAGTAAGAAGTTTGCAAGGAGATAGGAATTTTATGCTGCTCATTGATGATTATTCTAGAATGACTTGGGTCACCTTCTTAAAAGAGAAAGTTGAAGCTCTAGATAAATTCAAGGCATTTAAAGTAATGGTTGAAAATAAGATGGATTTGAAAATCAAATTTTTGAGATTTGATAGAGGAGGAGAGTTCACATCAAATGAATTCAATTTCTTTTGTGAAGAGCATGGAATAAAGAGACAACTATTTGCACCCAGAACTCCACAACAAAATGGAGTTGTTGAAAGGAAAAACATAATAGATCAAGAAGCTGCTAGAACCATGATGAAGGAAGCTCATCTTCTGGAAGCATATTGGAGAGAAGTAATTCACACTGAAGTATATATCCTAAATAGAGTTCAAGTAAAAGGTAACAGTTCAAAAACTCCCTATGAACTGTGGCATGGTAGAGTTCCTACTATGAAATATTTTACAGTTTTTGGTAGCAGATGTTATATCAAAAGAGAAGAAGATTTAGGCAAGTTTGATATTAGATGTGATGATGGAATCTTTCTTGGTTACTCCACCAAGAGAAAGGCCTACTAGTGCTATAATAAGAGGCTGAATAAAATCATTGAAAGTGCAAATGTTAAAGTTGATGAATGTAAGGAAAGGTCTTCAAAATCAAGTGGATATGAATCAGATGATCCAGATGTTTTAGAAGTGGTACAGCATGAATACAACACACATGAAGAAGAACAAGCTATGATAAGTGCTACCAAAACTCCAAGATATGTAAGAATCAGTCATTGTAAAAATCAGATCATAGGAGATAAGAGCAAAAGGATCTTAACCAGAAAAAAAGTTGTAGAAGAACAAGTAATTTTTTGTCTGATCTCTAAGATTGAACCTAAAACTGTGGATGAGGCTTGTAAAGATGAGAATTGGATAAAGGCCATGGAAGAAGAATTGATGCAGATAGAGAAGAATTAGACTTGGGATCTTGTTCCTAGACTAGCAGACAATAATGTAATTGGTACAAAGTGGGTCTTCAAAAACAAAATGAATGAGAATGGTGAAGTGGTAAGAAACAAAGCAAGATTGGTATGTAAAGGATATGCTCAGGTTGAAGGAATAGACTTTGAAGAAACTTTTTCTCCAGTAGCAAGGATTGAAGCAATAAGGATGTTTCTAGCCTTTGTAGCATACAGAGGTTTCAAAGTTTATCAAATGGATGTGAAGTCTACCTTCTTAAATGGAGAATTGGAAGAGGAAGTCTATATTGAACAACTGAAAGGATTTCAGTCATTAGAGCAAGGGGACATGGTATGCAGATTGAAGAAAGCATTGTATGGATTAAAACAAGCTCCCAGGGCATGGTATGCACGGTTGGATAGGTACCTAATACAAATAGGGTTCAATAAAGGTATGATAGATAGTAATCTCTACTTCAAGATCAATGATGAACAAACCCTGATTGTTGTAGTTTTTGTTGATGACATTTTTTTGGAGGAAATGAAGGTATGTGCTCATTTTTTGCTGGAGATATGCAAAGTGAATTTGAAATGTCTATGTTTGGGGAGATGAACTTCTTTTTAGGTCTACAAATAAGTCAATCAGATAAGGGTATCTTCATTTCTTAGTCTAAGTATGTGAAAGAGTTAAAGAAATTTGGGATGGAAGAATCTAAACCAATATGCACACCTATGATAACTAGTTGTAAGTTGAGAAAAGATGATAACTCAGCCTTGGCAGACTAGAAAAATTATAGATCTATGATTGGAGGATTACTTTATTTGACTCAAACTAGACCTGACATAATGAATGCATTGTGTCTTGTGATGAGATTTTAGGCAGAACCCAAGGAATCACATGTGATGGTAGTCAAGAAAATTATGAGATATTTAAAAGGCACAATAGATTATGGCTTGTGGTACCCTAGGGATAGTGGCTTTGTTCTCAGTGTATATATTGATGTAGATTGGGCTGGAGATGTGGATGATAGAAAAAGCACAAGTGGAGGTGCATTCTTCTTGGGAAAAAGATTAGTATATTGGTTGAGAAAGAAACGGGATTCAATATCCCTGTCTATTATAGAAGTAGAATACATTGCAGTAGCATGTAATTGCACTCAAGTGTTGTGGATGAAGCAGACTTTGAAGGACATTAGAGTTGTGTATGAAGATCCAATTACAATCTTTTGTGACAATACAAGTGCCATCAACATATCAAAGAATCCAATGATGCATTCAAGGACAAAGCACATATCCATTAGGGAGCATTTTTTGAGAGACAAGGTGATAGAGAAAGAAGTGAAGTTGGAGTATGTTTCGACCAAGGATCAGATTACAGACATTTTTACTAAGCCTTTTCTCAAAGATGCTTTTGAGTATCTTAGAGAAAAGTTAGGGGTCATCACCCCTCCTACTCTAAACTAAGATGCACAATGGTGAATCAATCTGGAGGTGTTCATAGGTCTAGATTAATGCTTTTTAGGGCTACTTCTCAGGGGGAGTAGTTAAAAAGTTTAGAAGATAGATTAGATTAGAAAAGATGAGTGCAAGTATGTTCCCTTTGCCATTGATGTCAAAGGGGCAGAGAAGTCATGTGAAAAACATAGAGTGTAGAAGTGTAAGAGAAAGGGGGATAATTTTGGAGAAAGAAAGGGTGTACGTGTGTAAAGAGAAAGGGGGAAAATCTTGTCTTGATGGTTGTTACAGTTTTTCACATCATATATTGCCATCAATGACAAATGGGGAGATTGTTGCAAGTATGTGCATAATAGGTGTTGTCATTGATGTCAACATATCCTTGTTGTTATTAGTGTCAACTGTATCTTATTCTATTACTTGTTTAGAAGACTTGTATGTTGAGGATATTGAGAAAATGAGCCTCTCTAGAAGAAACAAGTGAGTTACAAAGAAGTGCAGTACATATAGTGAGTTGTATGCTGAAGAATAGTCTGGTAAATTGCTCCGCATTTATTCCTACTTGAAGATCATGGTATGAAGATTGGAAGTAAGTTAGACGTATGTATGAAGATGCTACATTTTAGGCCTAAGCCATCTACATGAAGATCTAAGTGAGTTGTGTTCACTAGAGTGAAACTTGCTTTTTCTGTAAGTTCAGTTGAGATAGGAAGACAGTATTTGACTCCACATTCCTCTGTAATAAAGAATTTTGCTCTGCAGTTCTAGAGGAAAGTATGAGATGAATATAAGTACCTACAATTGCAATGGTTCATGGTTTGGTGGTCCGCAACCTATCTTTCTTTTATGACAGTTGAAGACAGAGAAGCTCATGTGTTTCGGTGAGAAGATTCCTATGGATAAAGTGGTTAAGGTTCATGTGGTTTCTTTTGATGATTATAACACTCTTGTGGATGTCTCCTAATCATGTTCCTATCTAAACTTTGGTCCATGTTAAGAAATTGGAATGGTGTGTGAATAGTGTTCCTAGATAATGTAGCGTGTAACTAGTCTTGGCTGACCTGGTTGATCCCACTGATTGTGGATATCTCTAGAAGTTTGTGGAAGCATGTTGTGGCATGGAAGATGATGTTTGAGTCCCAACTAAGGCATGGCATGATCCACATTTCATTCCCTTTGCATGATATTGCAATAGGTTAGGACCTATTTTGTAAATGTTTCTAATATTGACCTTAGAGATTTTTCCAATGGTTGATGCCGACCTTGATGATCATTCCAAGGTTGATGTAGTGTATACTGTAGTTGAGTTGTGGATTAAGTGTCCTTGAGAGAAAATGAGAATATATTAAGAAAGGTCTAAAGGTAGAGCAGAAAAGAGGCAGAGGAAAAGCAGAGCAAAGGAGGAGCAGAACAGAGGAAGAGTAGAGCTGAGGAATTGTTTATACATAATACAGAAAGGTATTGATCGTGGCAGTGAGTCTAGCAGTAAGACACCAGTAGGGTATAACAACCCTTATTGTAATCTTTCTAGGTTTAGGGTTGAGACAGTGAGTCTGCTAGACCTAGTTGTTCTTCATGGCAGTAAACCAGTATGTTTAGACCTGTGGAGTGACCAAGCCTGAACATCACTATTTCAAGATTGCAATATATATTGATAGTTAATCCCCTCCATGGTTTTTCCCCACCTTGGGGTTTTCCACGTAAATATGGTGTCTCTTGTGTTTGATGTTGTATCTGTGGTTAAGTTTCTGATTTCATGCACTCATTGTTAAATCATAATAATTATGTATAAGTGAAAACTTGAAAACTTCAACAATCACCTCAACAACATTGCCCCTTGCATCAAGTTTACCAAGGAACTTGAAACCAATGACCAACTCCCTTTCCTTGACATCCTCCTCATTAGAAAAGGAGATGGCTCCTTTGGCCGTTGTGTCTTCAGGATATCTACCCACACTGACCTTTATCTTTTGGCTTCCTCGCACCACCACCCTTTCCACAAATCTAGTGTCCTCAAAACCTTTTCTACGAGGGCCTTCCGCATTTGTGATAATGATCACATCATCCATGAGTTGTCCCACCTTACTAGAGTCTTCAAACTTAACAGGTACTATAACAATTGCATTAGGAGAGCTTTTAAACAAGCCCGTGCCCAACTTAATGCTCAAACTAACTTGGAAGATTCTAGTAGAACTTATTATGCCACTCTTCCTTTCATTAAGGGTATCTCTAATAAATTAGCCAAAATCCTCAGCAAGAAAGGTCTCAAGTGTGCCTTCAAACCCATCTCTACCATTAGAAACCTAGTCCCATCCACCAAAGACCCCTTGAATGTTCTCTCAAACTCAGGCGTCTATAAAATAGATTGCTCCTGTGGCACCCCATACATTGGTGAGACTGGGAGATCTATCGACACGAGAATCAAAGAGCATGGTGTTGACATTAGACACGAAAGAGTCACTAAATCGGCTCTTGCTGACCACTCATCTAGTACCAAGCACCATATTTGCCTTGAGGATACTCGCGTCCTTGCCAAGGAAGATAATTACTTCAAGAGAAAACTAAAAGAGGCAATTTTCATCCGAAGAAACCCCAACAACCTTAACAGAGATGGCGGGTGGAACTTAAGCCACACTTGGGATCCTTTCTTAAACTCCCTTAATCATCACCATCCACTCCCATGATATACCTCAGCCTTTTCGTTCTTCCTCCGAGTCTCAGTCTTTCCCTCCAGTGCCTTCCCTCTCCTACCTTGCTCTGCAACCTCTCCTCTATGGGAGACCTCATTCTTGTTCCTAGCCATTCCTATCTCCCCCATCGCTTCCTTCGCCATTCCACCCCATCCTCCCCTTTCCTTCCCCCCCTTTTTTCTCCCCTTTCCCTCTTTCCTTTCTTTTCTCTCCTTCTCCCCTTCGCTTCTCTTCCCGTCTTTTCTCCCCCCTCTTTATGATTTGCAATTTTTAGGTTTGTTTGTGTACCTTTCTTCTCTCCTCTCTCATTTGTTCCCTTACTCTTTTGACCTCTTGGTCCTGACCTTACATTTAGTCTTCTTTTTTATGTTCATTTCTCAAATTTCTTCCTTTGTTTGCCCTTCTTTTTTATCTTTTCTTATTTTTATATTTTTGTTTTTAAGTTTTTTACTCATGTTCATAATTCTTGCTTATATATATATATATATATATATATATATATATATATATATATATATATATATATATATATATATATATATATATAGATTCTTCTTCTTTATTCATAATCCTTTTATTGTTTCTACTCTTATATATTTTTAACCTATACTCTTTCATTTAATCATATTCTCTTTTCCTTTTATTTTATCTATTATTATATATGTTCAACCTATACTCTTTTATATAATCATATTCTTTCTTCTTTTTGTTAATATATATATAATTTTTCTTATTTTTTTTCTTTTTATTCTCCTTATATTGTGTCTCTATCTATTTCTATTTTTATAGAATGTAATAAAATATTTTCTCTTATCACTTTGTCTTATTTTTTGCATATATTCTTTACCTAGTTTTCTCACTATACAATATGATCCCCTTGCACTTTCCTTATAAATTAGTATCTTTATCATTATACTATTTTGGTATTGTTAATATATCATTATATATATGTTTAGATTCATATAGATAAATTAAGTATATTTATTTGTGCATACTATTTCTATACTTTTATTGTTCTTACTCTTTATTTTTGTTAATTGTGTTCTCTTAGTTTGTTATCTTTTTGGATTTCTTAATTTTTATCTATATCTTTATTTTTATTTCCTCTTCTCGTCTTTCCCCATTCCTCTTGGTTCTTCCTTAACTCATTGTTATCCGTAACCACCCTCTCTATATCTTCTTAAGAAACTCTGGCTGTAATTCATATGTATTCTCACACTTTCCTCCTGATGATGGATCATGAAGTATGATCCGAAACGTTGAGTCAAAAAAGCATACACAGTTTTGCCTAGAAGCACTACGATTATCATTATGGACTGTGGAAATATCATGTGTAGAATTAAATGTGGTTACATTGGCTTGAGGTTTTGCCTAAAAGAGCAGTGTAAAAAGATTTGTGACCTCAAAACCATCTTTTTCCAAAAAGTGGAAAACAATCAACCGATGCAATAGCTTACCTCGAATGGAGAAAAGTAAAACATGACCTAAACTTATCGGGCTTCCCAGGTCTCACATTGACCCTAGCTCAGATGATAACATCGAGGTCTTCTCAACAAATCTTCTCTACCAAATGATATTTTCCCTCTTGTGCTCTTAAGGGTGCTTGATTTGTCCTCTCTCAATTACTTAAAGAAAATGAAGATAATTAGTCAGATTTAAATAATCCAATGTATTCATTACATCATATCATTTGCATTTGTAATTGAAAGTAGTATTTTCTCAATCATATCACAATATATCAAACTCATGATAATAAGGATCTATAATCCATTTTAGAAATTTAAAACAAGACATTATATAATCTTATTAAGGTAAAACTTGCATAATTTCATCAAAGCATATTATAACTTTCCAACCACAATCATCAAAGTATATCCTATTTCCAAACACAAGTTTCTTTACACAATTTACTGAAGTAAAAACATAAGAAGTTTTTTTTAAAGGTATAGGGTGGGATGTAACAAATAGCACTTGTTTGAATTAATAAGTCAATAATTAAAATTCATGATATAATCTAGCGCAGGAACTAATAATTATGATGCTAATTTTAAAGTAGAGAGTGAGTCCAATTAAGCGAAACAAAATAATAAACTTAGCTCTGTGATTCTATCAGCTCCATGATGGAAGTCAGCTGAGTAGTTGTCGTGGCGGACATTCTCTCCAAAATTCCAAGTACCGCATTCATTGTCAGGCGATTTTCAGGTCTGGGCAAGCTACATGCCAATCCCAGTTGCACCATATTAATCATTTGATGTTGCCTGTCAAATGCCGCGTCTTCAAGTGTATGAAGGTGTGTAGCAATTACTTGACACGGTGTGCTCTCCATGGAAGTCTTGAGTGCCCACTTTGGAAGTGGGTTTTCCTCTGTAAACATCTCAGAGGTTGGATTTTTCCCTGATACCATCTCTAAAATGACAATTCCGTAGCCGTACACATCTCCTTTGGCTGTCAGTCTTCCACTTAACCCATACTCTGAAAAAACGAGTGTGTTAAAACATAAATTACACAAGTTATTTTGAGTGGGTTATAGTGAAGACGCTCTTACCTGGTGGCATGTAACCGATGGAACCTTGCAAATTGGAGGTGCTAAATCCGTGGCTCATGTCATCGTATTTCAGAATTCTGGAAATCTCGAAATCCCCAATCTCGGGCTCGAAGTCCATGGCCAGCAGGATGTTTGACGGTTTTAAATCGAAGTGTAAAATAGGCTGCGGACATTCGTGATGAAGGTACTTCAATCCGTGACCAACCCACGTTGCAATTCTGACGCAAATGTCCCAGTTGAGTGTCTTTTCTTGAATATGTGAGGCCAAGGTTCGATTCGGCTTCATCTCCATAACCAAAGCAATGGTCTTTGGTGCCCAACAATATCCCAACAAGCGAAGCAAATTACGGTGTCTTGTCATGGCCAGTGCTCGGATTTCAGCAACCAGGTTCGCACTCACCGCAAAACTGCCGTCGATTTCCTCTTTGAATCTCTTCACGTCTACAGCCTTTTATCCGCTAGATATATTTAGCCTCCCGCTATACACAGTTGCCATTCTACCCGAGTCGATTATGTTTGTATCGCTAAAATTGGCAGTCGCCTGGAACAGCTCGTTCCGATTTAATGTGATTATTTTTCGCTCTATGAACAAATCTCTCTGTCCTGGGTACTGATCGTTGGTCTCCGGAGCAATCTCTTTTCGACTGTGAACATACAAGTACACCATGGCCGTTAGAACAACAGCTCCAAAAGCAAACGATCTCACGATAATAAAGAACTTGGATCGGTTTGGGAGACCTCTGGAGGATTGAGCTTGTGAAATTGCAGTTGAACCTGCAAAACAAATTGTAGATCTGGCTGGAAAGAAAAGAGAAACTTGCAGATTGAAAACAGAGTAAAAACAGAGCAAAGAACAGTCTTGAATTCTATCTTCCTGAATTGAAAAAAGCGTTAACAAATGTTACAAAAACAAAACAACCGCAGAAAAGAAATGCGGTGAAAGAGGCAGTGAAAACAGAGAGTAGAACTAGTGTATCACCGTTAGCTTATTTGCATGAAAATAGAAAATAGAGAGCAACTGATGTTGCATGAACCGCTTCAGTTAACTCATTAGTTAGCTTATTGTTAAAGAGAGAAATTGATGTTAACAAGGAGAAAAAAAAAAGAGGAAAGAGGGAAAACCTTGTGGGAACAAAACCCCCCTAAAAAAAGTACACTAATTGTGCATGGCAGCTACTGTGTTGCAGTGTTCTTCATCCTAAGAAGGTCTTGTAGAAAATGAAACTTTTGTTCAGTGAATGTCTTCGTGAAGATGTCGGCAATCTATTTAGAAGTGGCACAGTACTGCAAGTCAATGACTCCATCATGTATCAATTTACGAATGAAGTGCATGTGGATTTCGATGTGTTTGGTCCGCTGCTGCTGTATGGGATCTCTGCAAACCTTCAATGTACTCTGATTGTCACACCAAATGATAGTCGAACGATGAAAGAGGATACCAACCTCAGTTAGGAAGTTTTGCAGCCAAATGGCTTGAATGGTAACATTGACTGCACCTCTATATTCAGCCTCTGTTGATGATAAAGCAATGGTCGATTGCTTCTTACTTGACCAACAAATGTGGCCTGATCCCAAACTAAGAACATATCCTGAAGTGGACTTGCGATCAATGTTATCACCAGCCCAGTCAGAATCAGTGTAGCCAATGAGATCCAAAACACAACTTGCTGAATAATGAATCCCATAGCAAATGCTTCCCTGGACATAGTGAAGTATATGCTTGGCAGCCTTCCAATGTAGCTCATGCAGCTCCTACATGTATCTAGAAACAACCCCCACTGCATATGAGAGATTTGGATGAGAGTCAGTGAGATAATGAAGACTCCCCACAAAATGATGGTAGTGTGTGCAATCAACCAATGGTGTGTCCTTGCCATCCTCAAGCTTGACCCTCAATAGGAAAGGTGTGGTAGCTGGCTTGTAGTCAGTCATGTGAAACCAAAGCAAGAGATCTCGTGCATACTTGGGTTGAGCAACTGTGATTCCTAACTGATTTTGGCTAATTTCAAAGCCAAGAAAAAACTGTAGGAAACCCATGTCTGTCATAGAAAATCTGTCATGCAAAGTAGTTTTAATTACAGCAATTGTTGTGGGTGAATCACCTGTTATTAGTCGATCATCTACATAGAGTACTATGAGGAACAAAGAGTCAAATGTTCTAAGCATATAAACATTTGGATCAGATTTACATCGCATGAAATTTTGCGACAGAAGATAAGAATCCATTTTAGTATACCAAGCTCTAGGTGCCTACTTGAGGCCATAGAATGACTTCTTGAGTCTACATACCAATGAGGAATTTTGTACACACCCTTGTGGCCGCTCTGTGTAGATCTCCTCCTTGAGATCACCATGAAGAAATGCATTCTCCACATCCAGGTGATGAACTTCCCACCTTCTTGATGCTGCAATGGCAAGAGCCAACTGCTTGGAGTCCATTTTTACCACTGGAGCAAAAGTCTCATCATAGTCAATGCCATGAACTTGCTGTAAACCTTTGGTGAGCAACCGTGCTTTGTATCTGCTCACATGTCCATCTGCTGATTTTTTTGTCCTATAGACCCAATTACATCTGACAAGCTTGCAATTGGAAGGAAGTGGAACCGAATCCCAAGTTTGGTTTGCAATGAGGGAGTTGTACTCCTCATCCATGGTTGCTTCCCAAAGAGGATTCCCTACAACTTCTACATAAGTCTGAGGGTCGGATGCTAGAACGACATAGGCATGCATCAGCATGATGGGCTAGGTAGCTGAGAGTGCATGAGAGACTTCATATATATCAGTTAAGCTCCTTGTTCTTTGATTTTCCACATGGGATACTGAATCATCACTAGAATCCAAATCAAGGATTGGTTGTGGATCAACACATGCATGCTCATGTTCCTTTGAATCAGATAAAGAAATATCTGAAATTAGATAAGAATGATTGCATGTAGTATCTCTGAGATCTATAAGAGGAGAAAGCATAGAGGTGGTGGCATGTTGTTCCTGAGATGCATGCAAAAGACTTTCATCAAAGTAGACACTCCTCTCACTGAAGAGTGTTTCTATGGAAAGATCTAGTAGTCTGTATCCCTTTACACCATCTGGATATCCAACAAAGATGTATTCTTTGCTTTGAGGCTCCAAAGCCTTCCTCTTGTCTGCAGGAATGCATGCCCATGCACATGATCCAAAGATGCGAAAATGTGTGACTTCCGGTTGCATGCCTCTCCATGCTTCAAAAGGTGTTTATCCTGTGACAGATTTGTGAGGAGATCTATTTTGTATGTACAAAGCATAGTTGATTGCTCTAGCCCACAATTTGGAGGGAACGGACCTAGCATGCAACATGCAACTGGCCATCTCTTTCAAAGATCGGTTTTTTCTTTCAACTACCCCATTCTTTTGTGGAGTGTATGGAACTGTGTTCTACAATTATATTCCCACTTCATTACAAAGATGTTGGACATCATTGTTGACATACTTCCCCCATTATTTGTGTGGAAGATCTTGATCATTTTCCCAGACTGCTTCTCTGCACGGGCTTTGAAAATCTTGAGATTCTCAAACACCTCATATTCAAATTTGAGGAAATACACCCATGTGTATCTTATGCAATCATCAATGAATGTTAGCACATATCTAGAGTTGCTCATGGAAGGTTCAGGAAATGGACCCATAAGATCACTATGAACAAGCTCTAAAGGAGAAGATGCTCTCCATGCAGTCCCCTTTGGAAACTTTTCTTGTAGATGCTTTCGAAGAGCACATCCTTCACAAATTCCATCAGAAAATTCTATGGCTGGCAAGCCTTTTACCATTCCCTATTTGTTAAGTTGCTGCATGTATCTAAAGTTTAAATGACCAAATCTTTCATGCCAAATTCTACTTTCATCATTTGCATGTGTTAGTAGTAAAGTTGAATATGATTTAACAACAAAATCAAAAAAAATGTACAAATGAGATTGATGATTTGTCTTACCAACAACAATTTTGGAGTTGTCTTTGTTGATAACTGAGAGGGGGGGGGGGGTGAATCAGTTATCCTAATTATTTTCCTTTTGAACTTTCTTATTAATTAATGCAGCATAAAAACATTACCATGAAATAAGAAAACACATGACACAGTATTTTGACGTGGAAACCCTGTTAAGGGAGAAAACCATGGGGTGATTAACCCAAAGATTATTCTCTGTTAGAAGAATAAGGAATTACAAAAATGGCACTTGCCAATTAGGGCTCACTGCCCGAGCACACTGCTCACAAAGAGGCCCACTGCCTACAAGGAGACACACTGTCTACAAAGTGATAAGAATCACAGTCTTGAACTGATTGGAAGCATCTACATATGCTGGAGTTCAGTTCCGGTTAGGCTCAGTACACTAATCTGCTGCACTTCATCTTTCCTCTGTTCTTTATTCTACTATCCTTTCACATACTGGATCTTTCTTACTACTTCTACTTTTTTCTGCTCTTGTTCGCATACACCATCACACAATCACACCTTTCACAACTAAATCCATCCTCTATATATATCCGCATAAGTAATTTCATCACCTTTCTAGTCGGCATCCGGAACAGTCTAGTTTCTTACAAACTCTGTTTTGTCGGCTGAATCCTTGCTCACCAAGCAATGCGGATCAAGCATATACTTGTAGATATCATTAATCATGTCGGCCAAACATGATTCATGCCTTCACAACCTTTACCATCAACAGTAACACATCCGGAAAATAGTCTGATACTCTGTCAGTCAGTTCTTCCTCTGTTCTCACTGTCTCTCAGGAATCCGGTACTCAACTATTCATATCTTTTTCTTTGTCCATCACTGGAGGCTAAATCCTTGGAATATACCACTCAAGGTAGTCCTCTTGACTTCCCCAAATCCGCACTGCACCAAGACACTTCCTCTGAGAGATCCGGACCAATCTGTCGGACCTTGCCATATGCTCTGTTCTTGTTCACCGGACCACAACAATCTTCATTCTGACTTCCGGTAGAGACACACCATGACTTGCGGATATGTGGGATGACCTTTGTTTCTATCAATGAAAACAACCATGAATCCATATAGTGTCTCTTACCAACAATCTCCCCCTTTGGCATTGATGGCAACACTTAGTGAAAAATGACTAAGTGTTTACACTATGCTCCCCCTTGGCTGATGCTCTATCTTTATATACAATTTCCGGAACTCCCCCTTAGTTGGATTCCTCATTTTTCACTGCTCCTCACTCCCCCTTTGACATCAATGGCAAAGGGTAGGGTCCGCACACCAAAATTTTTAAAAAAATTTCTATACATAGTCGCATATTTACATACTCACATATACTGAAGAATGTCTGCAAAGGATGTCTTCAATTGGATCAGTTCTGTAGCCCAACTTTGCTTCATTCTATCCAAAATTGAAATGTGACCACTCAACAAAAATGCAAAAGCTTCTGCCCTCTTGAGATCTGTTGGATCATTTGTTTGGGCGGTGGTCTGAGCATCACTGATGGCCTCATGAATAGTTTCCAACTTAGGGATTATAATCCTTCTAAGTTCTCCCATCCGGTTAGTGATATTCTTCCTTTCCTTCTCAAGGTTCTTTATTTCATTCAAGACTGCAATAGTCTGACATTCTTGATTTACTATGGAGGAAGAGAGAGGATCAAAACTTTGAGATAAACTTTGTAGTTTGTCCTGTTCCTCTTTTATTTTCTTATCAATTTCTGCTGTTGCCTTTGACCAGGAGATACAAAATTTGTAAATATCACCGCCATCCTTAAGAGCATTTTCTAAGCTCTTTATTCCAATACTCATATTTCTCCTATCGTTAGAGATTAATCCTAATACTTCTGAAAGTCTTTTATCCAAAAATTCCTTCCGGACCTTTTCTTCAGCTGATTTTTCTAGAGAATCAAAATGTGTATCAACACTGCTGACTAAGGTTTTTAGATTACCGGAAGAGGAGGCTGCCGGATCTATCTGGACCGATGGCATAATCTTCTCAAGCACTCCGGAGGCAGCCTCTATCAACTCACAGTCTTCCATATGAGACTTTAGGAGCTTTTCATTTGCCTTAGCATTTGCAAATGAGGCTATCTTCATTGTCTGCACCGGAGAGAGGGAATAAAAGTTGAATGGGCCTTTTAGTAGCTCCGGTTCATCGATCTCTATTGTTTCTTTGCTCAAAAATTGTTGAACAGTTTGTGCAGTGTCTCTTGCCAGAGACAGATGTTTCTTTTCTTCTGCAGTCTTGGAACTGTCCTTTGGGATTTTCTCTGATGGAGTCTTTTCTTTCTCTGCACCCTTGGTACTGTCAACCTCTTTATCTTTCACCACTGCTTCCTTCTCCTGTAATTTCTCTTCTTCTTTAGATCCAGAGACTGTAGGGGAAACCGGAGGAGAGATGCTAGCCTGTTCATAGGCCACTTCTTCTGGAGCAGAGGGTTCCAAGTCCACAGCTGTTTCTGCACCTAAGTCCTCTACAACAGGAAGATTGAACCTTTTGAAGGCCTTCCGGAGGATCTCTTCTGTCTCTTTGGCCACCTTGTCAGTCTCACCAAGCATGAGTTGATTCATCCTGGCTTTACTTCTGAACTCATCTTTGCAGTCTTTGAATATTATGTTCATTGTCTTGGGATCAATTTGAGGATATAGCTGAATAGCTATCTGCTCCTGGATCTCAAGATCTTTTGCATGAGCATTATTCTTTCTTATTTCTAATTCCTTTTCTAGGCTTTTAGGAATTTCAGAAATAATCTCAATAAAAGCTTTATTGTAGATGTTCAAATACCTTATTATGGCCTCTTGCAGGATCTTTTGATCTGCCTCATTGTAGTCATCATAGAATTCAGCCACCGGTTGAAGGTTCCTGTCCACAGTGACTGATTTGACTACACTGTCTAGAGACAGGGTGGGCTTTTCAGAAAATTCTTCTGTCATTTCTTCCTTGTCTCGGCCAGAAGAGGGTTTACCGGATCCTTTCTTTTTCTGTTTCTTTATTTCTTTCACTCCTTCATCTGACTCAGTTTCTTCTTCATCCTTTTGGCTTTGATAAGCTCTTGAGGCTTTTGTCTTGGATCTTTTACCGGATCCCTGGACTTCCGGTTTTGAGCTTTTGGTTTTGATAGGTGTGGATCCTTTAGATGATCTGGTCCGGGTTGAGGATTCCACCGGAGCACTTTTCTTGCTTTTCTTTTCTGCCTCTTTCTTTTCTTCCTCAGATTTTCTTCTCTTTTCCTGGCTGGCATCAAGTGCCTCTTTTGAGATGCCTAGGCCTTGAGCAATGTGCTCTACTTCTTTTCTCACCTTTCTATTTATCTCAGGTTCCTTGAGTTCTACATGTATCTTTACACTCAGCTCCTCAAAGGTTCCAAACCTTTCTGCCTTTGGATCTTTGGGCTGACTTAGCATGTGTTGAACATGCAGCTCCACTATCTGTTCATCCACTTCATACCCCATGGGCATGATCCAGACAGTCCTTGGCTCCACTGCCTCCATTAGGCACTGATCAGTGTCCACCATAAAGCACACTGGGTCTTTGTATTTTTCAACAAGAGACTGGGGAATTCTTTCTCTTGTTTGCATCATGCTTTGGAAGTTTTTGAAGTATCCCCATAGGGCTGTATTTCTTGCTTTGGCATCCCCAAGCCCATGTAGATAGTCTCTTATTTGGACTGCAACAGGTTTGTCATTCTGCCATACCCATCCACTTGATCCGGGCAGCTCATTCATGAAGTAGAAGAATAGACATACAATAAGAGTACCATACTTAAAGGAATTCTTCTTGTCCTTCTTGATTTTCTGTATATTTTCCATTAATTGGCTTAAGAGTAGTTCGCAGAGATCATATTCTGCATTATTCCTTAGCATTTCATAGGCAGTATATACTGCAGTTCCAGATACAGAATTCTCCCTGCTGGAGTGATAGATCTTGTATCCTATTATCATGGATGCATACTTGATATCCGGATCTGAAATATCTTCAATGGTCATTGCCCTCTTATCAAATTTTGATCCGGTGGCCTCAGTTACAATGTTGTTCTTGACAGATTTCAGGATAGGTATCCCTCCGGAAGAGTATAGACCAGTTACTGCTCTAATTGCCTCTTTTGTGATCTTGCAGGGTCTATCCAGCCATAGGAAGTTGTCATGCATCCTGCTCAGTACATACCGGACCCATTCATCTTCTTCAAAGCAGGGGAAATGAATGAATTGATCAAATTGTTTCTTCTGGATACCCTTATACTCTGGTTTAAGCTCAAAAGCATTGTCTATCAGTTGCTTGTGATAGAGATCTCTCAATTTGAATTCCCCAAATTCCTCAATGCTTGCATGTATGTAAACCCTAATGTCTTCTGTGTGTAAAACTCCGTGAGGAACACTGGAAAATGCTCCTAAGGGATCTACCTCCAATGACTTGTATGGATGTTTCTTAAATTCAGGTCGGGGCCTATCTGAGATTTTTACTATATTTGGAGTAGCCATTTCTTCAAAAGATTTGTAGCAAGATATCGAAAGTGGAAAATACCTTTTGCATCTTCGGTTGCACGGAGTAGCTGGATTGATTTCTTTATGCAATGACTTCGGCAGGAGATCTCTGGTGTGCTTGATGAATCTAGTTGCAGAGCTCCACTTTTCGCTTCTTCTTGAGTGCAGAATGAGCAAATGTTTTATGAGAAATCCCTTATATTGCTCCGCAAACCCTAATATCTGATGGCAATAAATGCTTGACCTATATTATTCTGGTTTGCCTTATTCGGATAACCTGAAGAACCGGATCAGTCCTGGTCTATGAACATTGTGCAGAACTTTCAACCATGAACAAATCAAGATAACACATCACAAGGACATCCCAAACACTCTGTCCAATCCGCAGAATAAGATAATGCACTTTCGGATCTCTCCGGACCCTTTTGTAGTCTTCTGTCATTCCAGAGCATCTCCCGGAACAGGTCTTACTTGATGGATCACAACTTCTTTGCATCTTCATGCGGACCTCTGAAATCTTATCTGGATTTACTTAGGACTTATATCTTCAAACCCTTTACTCCGCATCTTGTGCCACATCCGGCACCACTTGATTGGTTGGGGGAACAGGACTTTCTTTGAGTCTCCCCCTGAGCCAGAGCTCACTTTTTAATTTTCGGAAGAAATATCAGCACTAGAGTCTGGTGCGGATCCAACCTCTACATTCTCTGAACTTTTCTTCACCCAAATCTTGCTCATCTGATTCCTAACTTCATCCGCATTCATCTTTTGTTTACCCTTGTCTTGATTCTGATTATACACCGGACCTCTTTTGTCCTGATTCTTGCTTCTGCAGACTTTAGCATTATGACCAGACCTATTACAGATTTGGCAAATAACATTTCTTTGCATATTTGACTGATAACCTCTTGATCTGCATTGATTAGCAATATGACCTACTCTATTGCATGTAAAGCATCTACCTTTGAATGATTTGTTTACTTGCATATTTCTGCATTCATGGGATTTGTGTCCATACCTTTTGCAGTTAAAGCACTGTCCAGAGAAGGATGAATTAATCTGATTCATTCTCTTTCTGCACTGATTAGCTTTGTGACCAAAGTGGTTGCAGCTGTGGCAGTATCCATTGAAAGATGGATATCTTTGAGCATTGGGCTGTCTTACCGGAGGTCTTCTAGGCCTATTCCTTGGATTTTCTGATCCAAAATTCTTTTGACCGGATCCGGAGCTTTCTCCTTTCTCATATCCCAAACCATACTTGTCATCTATCCTCTTTTGACTTCCAAGAAGTACTTCAAGTTGGGCAGAACTTATCTTGAATTTTTCTTTATATTCATTTGCTGTTTGAAGATCTCTTTTGAGAGAGGCAATTTGATCCTCAAGTTTTTCTTCATTATCTTTGGCATCTTCAAGATCAGATTCAAGATGTTTGATAATCCTATCCATCTGGTGGCATTCTTCTGATTTTTCTTTAAGAGATTGTCTCAGATTGTCTTCATCTTTTCTTTTTTCTTCAATCTCTTGAGTAAACTTTATAGTTCCTGATTCCATTTCATGTCTTAACATAATGACTTCTTTTGATAACTTTTCACATAACTTGGTTTGCTCAGTCAATTCTTCATTTGTATTGCTTTCTTCACTTTGTCTTGCCAATTGTTGGAGCAGCTCCTTTCTCTTTTTCATAGAGAGACTTAATTTGTCTTTTAATTCTCTCATGAATTCATCAGCCTGTTTGAGTCTTTCCTTTAATTCATTGACTTCAGAATTTGACTGTTCAAGATCCTCAAGGGTAGTCTTGAGTTGCTCCCTTAAACCATATGCATCCATTTGAACTCCCAGATCTTCCTCAAGCTGTTAGGCTCTATTAGGAGGAACTTGGCTCTGATACCAATTGTCGATAACTGAGAGGGGGGGTGAATCAGTTATCCTAATTATTTTCCTTTTGAACTTTCTTATTAATTAATGCAGCATAAAAACATTACCATGAAATAAGAAAACACATGACATAGTATTTTGACGTGGAAACCCTGTTAAGGGAGAAAACCACGGGGTGATTAACCCAAAGATTATTCTCTGTTAGAAGAATAAGGAATTACAAAAATGGCACTTGCCAATTAGGGCTCACTGCCCGAGCACACTGCTCACAAAGAGGCCCACTGCCTACAAGGAGACACACTGTCTACAAAGTGATAAGAATCACAGTCTTGAACTGATTGGAAGCATCTACATATGCTGGAGTTCAGTTCCGGTTAGGCTCAGTACACTGATCTGCTGCACTTCATCTTTCCTCTGTTCTTTATTCTTCTATCCTTTCACATACTGGATCTTTCTTACTACTTCTGCTTTTTTCTGCTCTTGTTCGCATACACCATCACACAATCACACCTTTCACAACTAAATCCATCCTCTATATATATCTGCATAAGTAATTTCATCACCTTTCTAGTCGGCATCTGGAACAGTCTAGTTTCTTACAAACTCTGTTCTGTCGGCTGAATCCTTGCTCACCAAGCAATGCGGATCAAGCATATACTTGTAGATATCATTAATCATGTCGGCCAAACATGATTCATGCCTTCACAACCTTTACCATCAACAGTAACACATCCGGAAAATAGTCTGATACTCTGTCAGTCAGTTCTTCCTCTATTCTCACTGTCTCTCAGGAATCCGGTACTCAACTATTCATATCTTTTTCTTTGTCCATCACCGGAGGCTAAATCCTTGGAATATACCACTCAAGGTAGTCCTCTTGACTTCCCCAAATCCGCACTGCACCAAGACACTTCCTCTGAGAGATCCGGACCAATTTGTCGGGCCTTGCCATATGCTCTGTTCTTGTTCACCGGACCACAACAATCTTCATTCTGACTTCCGGTAGAGACACACCATGACTTGCGGATATGTGGGATGACCTTTGTTGCCATCAATGACAACAACCATGAATCCATATAGTGTCTCTTACCAACAGTCTTGCATGTCAAATATGGTCATTGAATTAGGGGTTAATTCAGCTCTCCTTCCCATGCCAGTATGTGTCATTTGATATATAGAGAGAAGATTGACAGAAAGTTTTGGAATGTGTAAGACATTCTCAAAACTTCCATTTCCAAGCTCTACCCTCCCTACTCCAATTGCTTCTACTGGAGAGTCATCTCCCATGAGAATAAAAGGACCAACATATGGTTTTAAAGATGAGAGAGCATCATTTGTGGCTGCCATGTGATGTGAAGCTCTAGAGTCTATGATCCATGCCTCTAGAGAAGAATGAATAGCAATTAATGCATGTGCATTACCTCTTGTTTCTAATGCTTTTTCTTCCTTCTTCTTGGCACTTTCTAGAATATAGTTACCAAGGTTATTCTGCTAAAGTGTTTGCGCCATGAGGTCAATGGTCTTCTTCATGCATGATGATTCTAGATGGTAACCATGGTTGCAATAGATGCACTTTCATTTTCCCTTGTTGTCCTTCTTTTCATTCTTGCTGATAGCTTCATATGGAGGTTTAGGATTGCCTTCTTTTCATGTATCAGGTTCCTTCTTCCCTTTGCCTTTGGATTGCTGATTTACCTTCAAATTGTTCTTCCCACTTGCATGCACAACAAGTGCATGAGCTTTGGAATTTTTCAAAGTACCCATCTTAATGAGCTTATCCTGCTCATGTATCAGAGACTCAATGAAAGAATCGAGTGTGGGCATCTTCCAAGTAGATCCTGTTGTAAGCTCAACTATGTCAAAAGTGGAGACAAATACAACATAATCTGGACCCAATTTTGATAGAATAGCAAGACTTAATTTATTTTCTTGCTGGGATTTGTCAATTCCACATCATTTCAACTAGAGTAATAAAGCCTTGAACTTCATGAAGAAGTCTTGAATGTTTTCAAAACTGCTTGGATCTAATGTACTAAGCTCATTTTCAAGGATGTGACCCTGCATCTCATCTTGCTTCCCAAAAAGAGTCTCCAATGTAGTCCAAACCTTGTTTGGAGTTGTGCATGCTTCTACATGAAACAACAATTCTAGAGACATGGATAAGCATGCTAGATCGAAGGCCTCATCCATATAGTTGAAATATTTGGATTTTTCAACTACAAAATTTGGTTCAACCTCTGTTGCCATGACTATTCGATACAAGCCTCTACTTCTAAGCTGAAGCAGAATCTTTGTCTTCCATTTGAAATAGTTGTATGGTGTGGGAATTGTAGAGGCTGAAAATTCCATTCTTTTTCAACAGTTGTAATCTTTAGTATCTACAAAAAAAATCATTCTCCTTCTTCCTAGCTTCCTTAAGCTCTGATACTCTGTGAAATTGTAGTTAAACCTTCAAAACAAATTGTAGATCTGGCTGGAAAGAAAAGAGAAACTTGCAGATTGAAAACAGAGTAAAAACAGAGCAAAGAACAGTCTTGAATTCTATCTTCTTGAATTGAAAAAATTGTTAACAAATGTTACAAAAACAAAACAACTGCATAAAAGAAATGTAGTGAAAGAGGCAGTGAAAATAGAGAGTAGAACTATTGTATCACCATTAGCTTATTTGCATGAAGGGAAAGGAAGGCGGTGAAATAGAGAGCAACTAATGTTGCATGAACCATTTCAGTTAACTCATCAGTTAGCTTATTGTTAAAGAGAGAAATTGACGCTAACAGAGCTGATGATTTTGAACCAGTATTGCATAGAAAGTCATTGCGTCCAAGAGAAAACTAATTTCATTTACTATTGTTGAACTAACATGTGTGGCTACGATCATTCCAATGGTCATCCCTATACTAGAAATACATTTCAAACCATGGATCAGGGTAATGATGCAGTACGGAGCTTGACCTCCTCTGGAGTAAAATGCCTATCGACGTAATAATGGTTTGCTCATCTTTTAAAAGAATCAAAGTGCATTGCTCAACTTTTAATGAGATTTAAAAATTTGTTTATGTCACCAATGACGTTTTAATATTAGTTTTTAACCACCGAAAAAGTGGCCTCTCTTCATATATCGGATGTTAAGATTACTTTGTGAAGTGGTCATCAGGCTACATGGGTGCAGTTTGAAAATCTAGCACTTCTCAAAGTAACTTTAAATATAGATGAAGAAAACTTATATCAATCAGGCGATATGTTTGACTTTAGAATTAGGTATTACTAACTAACCAATAAGTCTTCTAAACCATGAATATTTGGGATGCTTCTATATGTGAGCTATTTCTACCATATTTGAGATCATTGTTTGTTCAAGTCATTTGATTTTAAAATTTATACACTAGGAAAGTTTCTTCACATTCTCCACACAATGGGCATACGATGGCCTCACTGCTCTATTTAATGGCTATGATTTTTGTTTTGACTATTTTCCTTTCCCTCCTTCCTGTTTTCCATTAATTTTATGCAAGGATTGCTGCCTTGTTGGTATGGTCCAGCTTCTCCATCGCATGGGTTAAAATAGAATTTATGTTTGATATCTTATTGCTCTGCCAGTCCTTTTGTTTGGACAATGATGTATATAGTTAATACCTGAAACTATATTAGTAAGAAAAGAGAAAAAATAGAAGCTTTTTTCTTTTTTTTTCTAGTGTGCTATGATAATGAGCATAGCTTAGAATTGGTTAGAACTATTGTTATTAGATTATCATGATGACAGAGCCCTACGTGGAGGAAGTAAGCAGTTACAGAGGCTGTAGAGAAGACAGAGATCTACATGGGCCAAGGGTATGTAGCAGTTATTGTGAGTGTGGAGAAGATAGAGATTTGTGTGGAGCTAGAGACTTCAGGGAGACTAAGGATTTTAGGGAGGAAAGGACTTTTAGAGATGATAGAGCTTTTTGTAGAGATAGATCTTGTAGAAATTGCAGAGATCTTAGGAGAAAGAGTGACCTCCTAGAACATAGAGGCTTCGGTGATTTGAGAGAAGGAGGGACAACTCTTCCTTTTTATAGGCATAACAATCACCCCCATGCCCATGGTCTTGTGAGAAAGAACTTTGATCCTCAACATCCACCAATTAGAGCCTAGGGCAAAGATTGTCAAAGGAAGTTTCAGGCAGTTATACCTACTACCGTTCGATTAGGTCCTTTTTCTCATATTCCTGGGGGTAAAGGTGGGGTCTTGGGAAAGACCAGTGGATCATCCCAGGATTGTTCCTCTGGTACTTATAGGAGTCTCCATAGAGGAGAGAATTCTCATAATGGATCCAGAGGCTTTTGGCGACGCAGAGCAAGGCGTCCACATGGCTAGATAAGGTGGGGAAAAAGAGCAAATAATCTACATTTTGATAATTCTGGGGATGGGTTGAAACATAAATTGGAGCCTCAAATTCTCATCCCCAAGGAGGTTATTGGTTCAAGAGTTAACACTTTTAGAGATATGGCTCTAATAGGAAAGTGTAGGAAAAAGTCTTTCTCCAAGTTGGAGTTATGCAGGTGGATTGATTCTAATTGGCCTAAGTATTTGGAAATATTATGGTTGGCTAAGGGTTTTTTTACTATTATTTTTTTAGATCAAAGGGATAAAGATATGGTTCTGCAAAAGAATGACAGGGTTTTTGATGGGGCAAGATTATACCTGCAGCCTTGGAAACCCAACTTTGATACCTCTATATCGGATCTCTCATTTGCACCTTTCTAGATAAAGCTGAGATTTCTACCCATAGAATGCAAAGAGGATAGGATTCTGAAGTTAATTGGTGATTTCCTAGGTATTTTCTAGTCCAGAGACATCTTGCATCTCTCCCAAGAAGAAGACACCATGAGAATTTGTATCCTTCTTGATCTAAAGAAGGGCTTCCCCAAATTCATTAAGCTTCATTCTTTTGTGGGGGAATGGAATCAAGAAATTTTTTATAAGGGGCCAGAAATTATGTGTATCAATTATGGTGTTTTGGAACACTATAGCTACAATGTTGCTCTTTCATCTACCTCTAAATCTAAGAAGGTTTCCTTCCAGGTTCCACTAGTGTAGGCCACTAGTTCAGTTGGAGATTCTCTCCTTGAACTCCCCATTGAGTGGGACAGTTCTCTTTGCACTGATACTTTAATTTTAGATTTAGAGGTTGAGCACCAAAATTTGGATAGTGTTATTCCTAAGCATTCTTCAATGAGTGTCATTCCAGAGCATTCTAATCTGGAGTGTGAATTAATATCACCTTTAGAGCCTCCCAAAGGCTCAGTGAAGGATAATGAAGTCTTGATGTTGTTAAATTCAGAGAGTGTTGAAGAATGAGACTCTATGTTGAGGTCTCTTGTGGATGAAATCATTCAAAAAGTAGGTAATGATATTTGTGAAGAAATTGTTGATGAAATTCTTCATGAACAATCGGTCCCTTCCAGTGAGGATACTTTGAAGTTTGATCACCCCTCCCTAGTCACAACTGTTATTGGCTCTTTGTCAGCTCCTTCTGATAACCCACTAAAACTAATGATGCCTCAGGGGACCTGGTGGAAAAAATTAAGAACCTAATCAACTCTATAGATGCAGAGTCTTTAGACAACTAGGATGTTTCAAGAGTTTTGAATTTGAAAGGGACAGACCTGTCAGACAAAAAGTTGAGTGTCTTGTTAGAACATTCTTCTCTTAACTTTCAGAATAACTTAAGTGATTATCTGGTAGAGGATTTTTTTCAAGAGGATTTAGTCCCCATTACCCCATCCATGCTTGACATCAGCCAAATAAGGTTCGCTTTGAATTCAGTTGATCTTCATAGGGGCAACATTAGAAGGGGCCTAAGTCTAAGAAATTCAAAACCCAAGAAGAAATTGCAGTAGGTGTTCTATTGAAAAATCTTTGAGGTCAAGGATAGTGGAGTGCTCTCCTCAATTTTTTTGACTTCAGGGAACCGACCTTTCTATGCCCTCTGGCCTTGGGATTTTTGACAAGGCATCTTCCTATGGCATTGGGACCTTTTTATGTTTGTGGTTGGCTTTATGGTGTTCTAGTGGCATTGGGGTTTCTTATTTGTTCATTTGTTGGGTCTATTTTCTAGTCTTCTTGCAAATGTAAGGTTATGCTCATTGGGGTTTTTGGTCCTGGTGCCTCTTCCTATGTTCGCTTCTGATTCTAGTGCTTCCTTTTATGTTTGTAGTGATGATCAATTTTTTGGGATGCTTTGTGGTTATTTTGTTCTGGCCTACTTTGGTTTAGGTTTTATCAGTGATTCCTTTCTATCCCTCCAGGCATTGTTTTGCCTCATCCTTTGAATTTTCTCTCTTACTGGACCTTTAGTAGGAAGTAAGCAGTGTACATCAATTTTTTGTTTCCTTTGTGAAAGCGTAGGATTCTGAGTAAAGTGCACATGTTACGATTTGAGCACATCGTTATATGTTTGCAATCCGCTTATTGGATTTTACTTAGAGATGAAATATGATAAGGATAGCATCTCTATTTTATTGTTCAAGGGGAAACAATTATCCTTATTGTTAGTGTTGTTGGTGAGAAGGTATTTTAAATTTTCATGTTTCTTGGAGCATTTGATTTGAGTTCTCAGAGGAAACGGGCTCTCTTTTCTTTCATCTTGATTTGGTTGAATACATTGATGTTGTGGAGGGTAAGGAGGCCTCCATTCACTGTGGGTTACTTGTTTTTCTTCCCAATGGCCTTTGAGGTTGAGGATTGGTGTTTCTTGGCATCACTGTCTTTCCTCTGGCTCTTTTTGACATGTCCCTTTGGTGCTCTACGGTCATCGATGTTGTCGTTCGTGGGAGCTGGTATTTTTCATTAACTCTCATATCTTTATCTTTATGGCTGCCGCGTGGCAGATCCTGAACAACTTTTTCTAGGATATCCTATGCCTTTCTTGACCTCGACGGGCATATTTCTATCATTCCTTTATGGAATTGATGATGGACTGATTGTCTCTTCTCTCTTAGCTGAGTTTGTTAGCATGTATCCATTGGTGGATCTTATTGGGGAAGTGCCTTGGGTCTCTAGCTTTTGTTAGCTGATCAATTTTTGTTTCTCTCTTGGGGTTCAGGCCTTTATCTCCCCTTTTATCATTTTGTGTTTGGATCTTCTCATTAATATATTTTTGCTCTAGGTGGTTCTCCACCCTTTTTATCTAAAAAAAAGTAACCACTAAATGTTGATTGCCTTCAAGATAGCCAACAAAGGTTGTGATGTGGTGTTAGACTTCTAATGAAGAACTAAACCAAGAAGTAGGTAGTAGTTATTGGGTAAGTGTAGGAACATGGGGGCCAAAAAGAGGTCTTAAGTGGCCACTTTTTTTCTAAAATCAAGAAATACTGACCTTGGATGAGAAATTGACAATAGTTACACTCAAAATTCTAAGATGCAACAAAAACAATGTTTGTAGTGCTCCTAGTCTACTTTCTAAACTACTATTTTTTTTTGAAATTGGTATAGATTAAGGGGTTCAAAAAAGGGAGCCACAAAAATTGGTGTTGTTTCTGTCAGAAAATATAACATAGCGTGTTTTGTCGCTCCCTCAAATGGTTAACTTTTTTTGGTATTTTTAAAATTGCTTTAGTGAGAAATTAGCTAACATCATGTAGTTTATGCCCAATTTTTCTGATAATTTTTTAACGAATATTTGATTTTTTACTAATTTTCAAAGTGGACACATCCTAAAAAATAGAATTTTAGCCGTGCTACCCCTGTAAATTTTGAAAACTAATTGAAAATTATTTTTTTCTTTTTATTTATGTGTAGAATGGAGTCTAGTTTATAAAAATGTAATTTATTTGAAATTTCAATGAATGGTTAATTTATAATGAAAAAAGACCAAACACTAGTTTTTGCCTTAAAACAGACACACAAACAGAAGAAATTAAAGATGAAAGGCTTAACATTGTCAAAATGTGAAAAACATTACATCATTAAATAGCTAAGAGAAAGTCTAACATTACCCAGGTGTTCGATTTGTTCGACCTTGAAACACGTACAAATCTGAGGGTTAGCACGAACAAAATTATGTGAAATCTTGTAGAATATGCAAAAACATGTCTTTGGACATTGGGAAGACACTCCAAGCCTTTGGGTTGGAAATCCAAAGAAAATCCCAAGCCTAAGGTTTGGGATTCCCAAAGCAAAATATAACACGAGTGCATTATAATGCGCTTGCATTAAGTTTTGTATTTTTTACTTTTTTGCAAGTTTGCCCAATGTTTGCCCAGTTCGACATAACGCTAGTGCGTTATAACATGCTCAAGTTATGTCTCCTTTTGAATGATTTTGTTCAAGTTTCTTAAGTATGTTTGATGTATGTATATATGTATGCTTGTATGGTTGTATGTATGGTTGTATGTATGTATGTACATGTATGCAGGTTTGTATGTATGTGTGTATGTACATGTATGTATGTATCCCTTTTTTATGTATGTATGTATGTATGCCTATATGTATGTAAGGGTTTTGGGTTTAGGGTATATAAGGACCTAAGCCTGTATAGTTTTTAGGGTTGAGGGTTGAGTTTTTTGGGTTTAGGGTTTAAGGTATAGGGTTAAGGGTTGATAGATTAGGGCTTAAGTAGTAGGTAGAGGGTAGAGGGTTATAGTTGAGGGATAATATTCATCTTGTTGAGTATATAAAATTAAGTGTCAGTCATGGGGATTAGGGTTTAGGCTATTGGGTTTAGGGTTTACGAAATGGATTGAGGGTATATAAGGCATAGGGTGACTTGGGTTAAGAGTGTATGGTATAGGTTTTAAGTAGAGGGTTGAGGCACAACATTCAGGTTTTAGGGTATAAGGGTGAGGTTATAGGGTATAGGGATGAGGGTTTGTGGGTGTAAGCTTCAGGGTTTAAGGTATAGGGTTTAGGATTGAGGGATTAGGGCTTAAGTATATGGTTGAGGGTATAGGGTAGAGGGTTGAGATTTTATAGTTGAGGGATAATATTCAAGGTTGAGTGTCTAAGATATAGGGTTTAGGGTTTAAGGTTGAGGGTATGAGGTATATGCATGAGGGTTGAGGGTTTACGGCATAAGTATAGAGTTGAGGGTATAGGGTATAGGGTAGAGGTTTGAAGGTTGAGGGATAATGTTCAAAGTTGAGTGTCCAAGGTTAAGTGTATAGGGTATAGGGTTTAAGAGTTTAAGGTTTAAGGGTTTACGGGTATCTAGGGGTTGAGAGTTTAGGGTTTAAGGGTTTAAGGTTTGAGGGATTCAAGGTTTAAGGATGGATGGATTAGGGTTTAAGGTAGGGTTTAGGATTTAGGGTTGAGGGATTAGGGTTTAAGGTATAGTGTGGAGGGTTGAGGGTTTAGGGATAGGGTTTAGGATTTAACTTTTAAGGGTTAAGGGTTGAGGCTTTAGGGATAGGGTTTAGGGTTTAGGGATAATGGATTAGGGTTTAGGGTTTAGGGTTGATGGATTAGGGTTTGAGGTATAATGTTGAGGGTTTAGGGATAGGGTTAATGGTTGAGGGATTAGGGTTTGAGGTATAGTATTTAGGGTTGAGGGTTTAGGGATAGGGTTTAGAATTTAAGGTTTAACTATTGAGGGTTGAGGCCATAGGGATAGGGTTTAAGGTTTAGGGTTAAGGGATTAAGGTTTAGGGTTGAGGGATTAGGGTTTAGGGTGTAGTGTTAAGGGTTGAGGGTTTAGGGATAGGGTTTATGATTTAAGGTTTAAGGGTTGTGGGTTAAGGCTTTAGGGATAGGGTTTAGGGTTTAGAGATAAGGGATTAGGGTTTAGGGTTGAGGGATTAGGGTATAGGGTTGATGGATTAAGTTTTGAGGTATAGTGTTGAGGGTTGAGGATTTAGGGATAGGGTTTAGGGTTGAGGAATTAAGGTTTGAGGTATAGTGTTGAGGGTTGAGGGTTTAGGGATAGGGTTTATCAATGAGGGATTAGGGTTTGAGGTATAGTGTAAAGGGTTGATGGTTTAGGGATAGGGTTTAGGATTTAAGGTTTAAGTGTTGAGGGTTGAGGCTTTAGGGATAGGCTTTAGGGTTTAGGGTTTGAGGTATAGTGTTCAGGGTTAAGGGTTTAGGGATAGGGTTTAGGATTTAAGGTTTAAGGATTGAGGGTTGAGTCTTTAGGGATAGGGTTTAAAGTTTAGGGTTGAGGGATTAGGGTTTGAGGTATATTGGTGAGGGTTGAGGGTTTAGGGTTTAGGGATAAGAGATTAGGGTTAGGGTTGAGGGATTAGGGTTTGAGGTATAGTGTTGAGGGTTGATGGTTTAGGGACAATGTTTAGGATTTAAGGTTTAAGGGTTGAGGATTGAGGCTTTAGGGATAGGGTTTAGGGTTTAGGGATAAGGGATTAGGGTTTAGGATTGAGGAATTAGGGTTTAAGGTTAAGGGATTAGGGTTTGAGGTATAGTGTTGATGGTTGAATATTTAGGGATAGGGTTTAGGGTTGAGGGATTAGGGTTTGAGGTATAGTGTTGAGGGTTGAGGGTTTAGGGATAGTGTTTAGGGTTGAGGGATTAAGGTTTGAGGTATAGTGTTGGGGGTTGAATGTTTAGGGATAGGGTTTAGGATTTAAGGTTTAAGTGTTGAGGGTTGAGGGTTTAGGGATAAGTTTTAGGGTTTAGGGTTTGAGGTGTAGTGTTGAGGGTTGGGGATTTAGGGATAGGGTTTAGGATTTAAGGTTTAAGGGTTGAGGGTTGAGGCTTTAGGGATAGGGTTTAAGGTTTAGGGATAAGGGATTAGGACTTAGGGTTGAGGGATTAGGGTTTAGGGTTGAGGGATTAGGGTTTGAGGTATAGTTTTGAGGGTTGAGGGTTTAGGGATAGGGTATAGGATTTAAGGTTTAAGGGTTGAGGGTTGAGGCTTTAGGGATAGGGTTTAGGATTTAAGGTTTAAGGGTTGAGGGTTGAGACTTTAGGGATGGGGTTTAGGGTTTAGGGATAAGGGATTAGGGTTTAGTATTAAGGGATTAGGGTTTAAGGTTGAGGGATTAGGGTTTGAGGTATAGTGTTGAGGGTTGAGGATTTAAGGATAGGTTTTAGGGTTGAGGGATTAGGGTTTGAGGTATAGTGTTGAGGGTTGAGGGTTTGGGAATAGGGTTTAGGATTTAAGGCTTAAGGGTTGAGGGTTGAGGGTTTAGGGATAGGGTTTAGGATTTAGGGTTGAGGGATTAGGGTTTATGGTTGAGGGATTAGGACTTAGAGTTTATGGATTAAGGTTTGAGGTATAGTGTTAAGGGTTGAGGGTTTAGGGATAGGGTTTAGGATTTAAGGTTTAAGGGTTGAGGGTTGAGGATTTAGGGATAGGGTTTAGGGTTTAGGGATAAGGGATTAGGGTTTAGGGTTGAGCAATTAGGGTTTAAGGTTGAGGGATTAGGGTTTGAGGTATAGTGTTAAGGGTTGAGGATTTAGGGATAGGGTTTAGAGTTTGGGTTGAGGGATTAGGGTTTGAGGTATAGTGTTGATGGTTGAGGGTTTAGGGATAGGGTTTAGGATTTAAGTTTTAAGGGATGAGGGTTGAGGCTTTAGGGATAGGGTCTAGGGTTTAGGGATAAGGGATTAGGATTTAGGGTTGAGGGTTTTGGGTTGAGTAATTAGGATTTGAGGTATAGTGTTGAGGGTTTAGGATTTGAAGTTTAAGGGTTGAGGGTTTAGGGATATGGTTTAGGATTTATGGATAAGGGATTAGGGTTTAGGGTTAAGGGTTTAGGTTTGAGGGATTAGGGTTTAGGGTTGAGGGATTAGGGTTGAGGGATAGGGTTTAGGGTTAAGGGAGAGATAAAATAAATACATGAGATAGTGAATAATATAGAGTTTTGTATAGCAAGCCATAACACGAGTGCATTATGGCTAATTTTTTTAAAAAAAAAGTTGGCCACTTTTTGGCCCCCCATCTTTTTGCACCTTCCCTATTATAACTACCTGAAGCCAACTAAAACCTACATAAGACAAATTTGTTGGAAAGAATTTTGAAACTTCAAAGAAAATGTATTTTTGGTGTAGAGCTACATTCCACAACCTTTGTGAGCATCCTCTCGGCCTGTACCAAAATGGAAACTTCTCAACAACATATGGACATTCATCAAAACATCAAAGGAGGTTGTTCTTAGATATTATAGTCGCTAGTTGGCTGATAGACCTATATGCAAAATGTGGGGGCATATATAAGGGCTGAACAACTTTATCACAAGTCACTTCAAAGAATTGTGGTCTTTTAGAGCATAATTATTGTCGTATATCCACAAAATGGGTTTGCTATAGGCACCCTAAGGAACAATGTTTGTCAAAAAGAAAGAGTTGGCATGGGATTGGAAGGATGAACGGTGGATCTAAAAGTGATATTGATGGGAAAGAAGAAGGATTTCAATGTGAGGGTGCTGAGAATGAAAGCATGAAAACATAACACATTATGGTGTAGCCAAAGGGAGATTCTAAGGAACCTAAAGTTAAACTAGTTAACACATCTGAATCCTCCAAGGTTACAGATGGATCTAAGGAAATATTGATGTTCAAGAAAAGGGTGCTTTTAATAAAGATGTCCATGCATATGCTAGTACGAGGTCTTTAAATCCAGAGAAAGAAAAACCATCAAGGAACTTCATGGCAAGTATTCTCACTACTCAGAAGAGCTATTGCAGAGTATGTTGGCTAACCAAGATGGTGATGTGAGAGATCTTGAAGCTCTCTTAAGAATATTACCATGGCAAGAGACAAGGGCCAATCATGTGGTTTCATATTTACCAACTTCCAAGCATAAGAGCATCGATACATCTCTTCATAGCACTCTCATGGAAGAAACTGACACTAAAGTTTTGAACAAAAATGAGAGGGAGAGAAATGCTACAAAAATATTCATGTGTGAAGGGAATAGATGCCGAAGCATCAAAGGAAGAGTGCAATGAAAAAGAAACCATTGAGTGTGTGGAATCATCACCAGTATGGAAATAGAGCAGATACAATGGTGAAACATAAGAAAAGAGTTTGAAGTGGAAGACAAGATTATGACTCCAAAAGACAAATATAAGCATGTGACTCAAATTTCATTACTCTAGGGATAGATTATGGTCACATTATCTTTTATCCTTCAATATGTCAAAATTAGGATCAACTAGTAGAACAAATGTACCGAGTCATGAGTGATAAGACAATCACACAATAACATTGTCAAAACACAATCAATATGCAAAGCAAAAAGAGATGAATGAATTAGATCAAGCAGGTACATATAGGCATCTAGTCTCTAAGAATAGACATGCCTGAATAGGAAAAGCAAGCCTAAGAATAGTAGTGGCCCAAAAGATAGACATGTAACTAGTTAACTTAGGATAAGCTAGTCTAGACACCTAGCTAAACATATATGTGCTAATAATAGAACAAGAACACCTAATCTTAGCATGTGCCCAGTTAAGAAATACAAAAATAAATATAGTCATTCCTAAGTGAGCTTAATTTGCACTAAAACCCCCACTTAAGCATAGAATAGGTGGGCTAAATGAAGATAGGCCCTAAAAACTAGGCTTGATTAGGTACCTATGTACAAAGCAATGCAATGCAATCTCTCATAAAGTGGAGAAATCCCTAGGAAAACCTCATGGGGAAAAATCCCCCCCAAAAGAGAGAAAAGAGAAAGTGAAGAGGCTATAAAGCCCTCCTGAGGATGATGTTGCTGATGATGTGGATTGTACCCCAAGAAGAGCTCACAAATGAATGAGCTTGATCTCAGTGAAGGGTTTCCTGAAGATGTCACCAACTTGCTTTGATGACTGGTGAAAGACTAAGTCAATGACCTTTGCATGAATAAGCTCATGAATGTAATGTATATGAACCTCTATGTGCTTGGTCCTTTGATGCTGGACTAGATTCCTGCATATTTGAATGGTTCTTTGGTTGTCACAATAGATGACTGTGTGTTGTTTGAATGGAATGCCACACTCACTAAGAATGCCCTAAATCTAGAGCATAGCTCCCTTGTACTCTACCTTTGTGGATGATAAAGCAATAGCATTCTAGTTTTTGCTGGACCAACTAATAGGACAAGAACCAAGTGAGAAATTGTAACCAAAAGTGGACTTGCGATTCTAAGTATCACCAACCCAATCTAAATCTGTGTATCCAACTAAGTTAACCTCAGTGCCATATGTGTAATGAATCCCAAATCTGAGAGTCCTCTAAAGATAGTGAATGATCCTCTTAGTTTCTTTCCAATCTAGTTCATGAGGCTCCTGCATGAATCTCCAAACCATTCCAATTATATATGAAATATTTGGCCTAGTATGGGTCAAATAGATGAGACCACCAACTAGTTGTTGATACAAGGTAGCATCGAGCAATGGTGTAGCATAGTCTCCCTCAAGCTTAACTCTAGATAGAAAAGGAGTAGCAGATGGCTTACAATAAGTCATGTAAAATTGAGTAAGAAGATCAAGAGTGTACTTAGGCTATGCTAAAGTGATCCCTGAGTCTGTTTGTGAAATCTCAATGCCAAGGAAGTAATGTAGTAAGCCCAAGTCTATCATGTCAAACATATCCTGAAGAGCTTTCTTCATTGCTTCAATAGCCTATGTAGAGTTCCCAGTGATCAAAAGATCATCAACATAAAGTACCAGTACCAGCAGGGAATCATCTTGTCATAGAAGATAAATGTTCAGATCTTAGTGGCACCTAGTAAAACTTGAAGAAAGGAGGAAGGAATCCATCTTGGCATACCAAGCCCGAGTGTCATGCCCTATTTTTAAACTAATGTATTTATTTTTCATTATTTTCGAGAAGACAGATAGTAGTTAGAGAAAATATTATGATTATAGTAATGATGGAAAATACATTTGCTTCATATTAATTTATATGCAATTAATAATTGTTTATGACATTATTATTGATCATGTGGTTAAATGATGAAATGCACTAACTACCATCATGTAACTGAGGTGGATGTAGGAACAATGTTGTTTTCCCTCTAATATACAGAGATAGAGTATCACCATGGAGAGGATTCTCGATCACATGAATGCAACGATCTATATGCCATCTAGAAACACACACACACATACTTAGTAGAGAGATCCTATTTATTCTTGTCAAATTATGTCATCATTAAGATGAAGCTTAAAATATTTTTCATCGTCTGATAGAAACATGGTGTATGCCTTTGGATGACAAGTCGACGTGTGTAAATCAACTAAACATGTTTAATTTTGTTGTCAAGATCTTAGTTGACTTGTGAGAATTCTTTGTCATTAATTGTGCTTATAGATAAGTAGAATTAATATACAAGAGTACACAATAGTGACATCTATTAGAAAAGTGTGTTATGTCTATTTACAAATTATTATTATTATTATTATTATTATTATCATAGGTGTGGTAAAAAGTTTCTCTTTATATTTCTCCTTAGCATACTCCCTAGATGCTTGGGGAGTGGGGGAAGGAGTAGTAGCTCCATTCTCCCCACTTTTTACTGCATTTTAAGCTTTGTGGGGAGTGGACATAAATTCTTGGGGTGATGTATTTACTATTAGCCCATAACTATTAGTGAGTGGGTTAAGTAGAAGAGAGAGGACTTGTGTATGTGATGGGGGAGAAGGGCTCAAAAGCTAGGAAGAGCAAAGGAGATACAACAAGGTGACAATAGTGAAGACTCAGTCTATTTTATTATTCAGGTAAGTTTACTATATTTTGTAGACTATGATAGAATATATATATCTTCCTTTCATTTGACTAGATTAATAAGTATTAAAGAAGTAAAGAGAATTGTGTTAGACTGCCATTTGGTAAGTAGATTATCACTAACCATAAGTGAATGCAGACTAGTTGTTAATCCTATACAAAAGATTGTTGTTTTTTGTATTATCAAACTGTAATCTAGAAAGAGGAATAGTTATGCTTAACTCTGTATATTTATCTAATCCTTGTCATATCTAGTTTATGCCTTAGGAAATGTTAAAAAATTCAATACCTCTGAGTAGAGAATCTCTAATCTACATCTTAGATATTTATATCTATTTATTGTTAGTGAAGCACGATAAGCTCCGCAGGGTAATAGTCAAAGACTATGCCTAAGCCTCTTGATATTTAACGTAGCTACTTCATATTGCAACCTTACTTTGATAGTACTATTGTGATATTTTGTGATGCTAGCTATGTTATTGTGAGGCTGACTGTGTTATATGATAGGTCGATTGTGTTATTGTGAGGTCAACTGTGTTATATGATAGGTCGACTATGTTATTGTGAGGCCAACTATGTTATATGAGAGGATGATTGTGTCTCATATAGAGGTAGACAGCTATAAGAGAGGCCAACTATTTGTTATGTAGAGGCTAACTATGCCCTAAGTGTGGTTTGACTATGCCAAGAAAATCAGAGCCTGACTATCTAAAGAATAAGTCGACATTGTAGTGATCAACTACTAGATAAAACCCATTCTTGGGTTGTAAAAATTGTAGAATGAGCCAATGATAGAGTTAAGAGAGACCTAAGAGAAGGTCATTATCATAATGATAGTATTCTTCTCATAGTAGTAGCTAACCAAGAAGACATAGAGTGTGATTGAAATCTTAAGAAGGCTAGTTAATTATTGAGTCGAAGTCATTGTGTAGGAGCACTTGACATTAGACCACTATTTTAAAGTATATAAAGAAGAATGAGTTGTTTTTTAGAAGCTATTCTAGAGTTATTTTAAATTATATATATTCTAGTTTTATAGAGAAATAATTTTTAACCCAATGTTAGGCTAAGAATAGCCACAAGATTGTCGAGAGATATACTCACTTTGGCAATGAAAAGTCATGATATAGATTACTTAAGTTATTATGTTATCTTTTTGATAGACATGTGGAAGTGTATTAAATTCCTTGGTATATGAAATTATAGTTTATCTTTGACAGATTATGAGTCGAATGATTATATTCTCAGATTAAGACAGATAGAGTCTTTATCATAAAACCCTATGGCTTAAATGTCATAATCTTGCATGTGTAGAAGAACACAGATGAGCATGGTAGTAGTTTTACCAAAATTTCATCTACAACTGATTTTGGTAGAGCTAAAGCCATTGTCTACATCTAAGGTGAAAGGTATTTATATTAAAATTCTGCTAATCATTATCATTTTGCATATGAAGTTTCAAATGAGGTTTAGTTTTATTATGCAGTACTTTACAACAGAAAAGAAATTACAAAAGTTGCATAATGTTGCTATATTTCATTCATTTTTTAAATGAAAATGTATGCAATTTTGTTGTTTCATACAACAAGATCAAAAAGTGCTTGAAAGTCCCACACAAGCCGTGGGAATGACTGAATTGAATTGATACAATATAGAATGCAAGCTATGTATCTAAAGATTAAATAAAAGGAAAAACACATGAGGAGAGTTCATATCCTTCATTACCTTGTAGTGTTGGTTTTAATCCTCATATCTTTAGATCAATCTTCATATCTTCAGCTCCTCGCTCCTGATCTTCAGATGTACCTGCAATGATTGAAAGATTTGGTTAGAGCTTGGGATATAAAAACTTGTCATGCCCACATTTTACATGCGGTCACGACACGCATCACACGTGTCATGTCCACATTTGTCATGTGGTCATGACATGAAATATCAAAAAAAATTTCACGCTTCCGTAAAAACCCCCTCACATGCATAAGCGTGCTCCATGGTGTTACGCTTAAGGCGTAAACATAATAGTTGAATGTGGGGTAATACGTACACGTGCGCATACCAAATGTAATGAAGGCCAACTAGGGGGTCAACGTGACGCAGTTAACATCGCCAATAGGGTTAGGATCAACGATCGTAACCCTAAGTCAACCTATGTGAATGAAGGGATTTTGACGTAAGTTAAAATCAATAGCCAAAAATCAAATGCATGAGGGAATGATAAAATACCAAAATTAAATGACAATACTCAGCGATAACAATATTATAATCCCAAACAGGGTTAAACTTCACTAACCTAACTAAACCCTAAATTTTGAAAAAATCTATTAGCATAACGTCTCACAGGTGTGAGTAGGGTTTATTGTACTAAAATTAATTTTAATCAAAAGGTTTACTGATTTGGATTAATAAATTACTTACATCTCACTAGTTGCATTGTTAATACAGTTGATTAAGTTAATTGAACATTTTTCAGCAAAGTTTGATCATTTGTTCTCCTTCACGTTTTCTACAATTTTATATCTTTTTCAACAAGGTTTGATCAATTTGTTCTCCTTCACGTTCTTGATAATTTTATATGTTTTTCAATTAAGTTCGAACAATTTGTTCTCCTTCATGTTCTTGATCAATCAAAGTTATCTCTGCATTATTTACATTATTCTTAATTTTTTGGTAGATCAGATCTTAGAAACAGAATTTACTAACTTTGTTTAAATAGGTTTACTAGGTTTCCGATCTGGGTTTATATCAACATCCAATTTATTTCCATTAATTAAATTGGCTCAACAAGATTAAAGGAATATTAAATTTTGATTAATATCATGATCTAATCTATTATTTAACTTCCACTAACAAATAAAAATAATATTTTAAAAGGAATAAAGTTTTACCATTTCATTAATTATCTTCCAATTTTTCTTATGTCAATTTACAACTTAAAACAATGAACAAAAAAAATAAAACAAGAAGGGAATTTAAATTTTAAATTGGATTTTAAATTCCTACCTTGCCCTAATTTCTTCCAATATTAAAATATAATTTTCTTTATGGGAAAAATGCCTTAACCCTATATTTCTCATTTTCTCCTCTTTGTTTTTTTCACTTTTATATTTCATTCTCTTTTTCTCTCTCATTTTGCCTTTGTTTTCTATTGCAGGTTTAATTGGCCACATATAAAATACATATGATGGCTTTTGTATATATATATATATGATCTCCATTTATAAGAATGTTAAAACCCTAAGTATATTTGTTTTGTGTAATTGGCAGCCCAAGATGGAGGGCTATGGAGGACAGGCCTAGCAGCAGCAGCGTTGAGAAGGGGGCTCCACTATGGGTGTGGAGGCCACAGATCTGGCAGAGGTTGTAGATCCAGCGAAGTAGAGGAAACGAGCAGCGTGGGCAGAGGTATGGTGTAACGCCCGCCTTGAACGCCTTAAAGAATACACACTTTTGCAATATGAAACAGGAAATTTTTTTTTTTAAAAAAGGTTAAATAACGATAACATAACTAATTACAACATATTCTCTAAGGGTCCAAGGCTGCATCACTTAACAAATCAACTAACATAATTTAACATACATCAACAACTGATCCAATCCAATGCATAATTGAACAACTGATTCATATTCATTGCATGTCGACAAATAATGTAATACCATCTACATAATTAAGTACACAACAGATATGCTTTCCTTACACATGAGTACATCATGATATCACCATTTGTAGACTACACAATAAATGTTCTGTTACACAAATCTGGTACAAGGTTATACACATACATCTTCTTCAACTGGTACAAGCACAACTGAAACAAATCCTTTTTCATAAGATCTTGACAAGAGTACCAATGGATAAAATAGCTCTTCCACCCGACCATGTGGAACCCTAAGGTCCACCCCCCGAGCTAGGAGTTAACATGAGGACCCAAGCAATAACAGTCAGGTAGACAGAACTAACATGAACAAAGGACGACCAAACGCCAATACAACACAACTTATCTTAACTTAACTTTCACTTCCAGAGGCGACACAAAACAAATGAGGAGAGACCGAACAAGGAATGCTAGGTTGTAGTAGGGAGAGTGTCATCGCATGGTCCTAACATGGGTTATCCTGACAGCCTCTCACTAGGCGCCGGCCCCCATCTATGGTTATCCTGACAGCCTCTCACTAGGCGCCGGCCCCATAGGGTGACACATGCGGAATCGACCTTCCTTTCATGAGGACAAGGAAGTCAATCATGCCGACCAGGCCTTCTCTACCCATCCTTAGTCTAAACAAGCACTACGGGCCATGGGAGAGGAATCCATTAATCTTATTAATGTGAAATCTACCCTTAACCCCCTAGTTTATTTTTAGGTTATCACTTGATTAATCTACTTCCAACGGGTTATCCTGACTGCCACTTTGGGCGCCGGCCCCACGTTGAAAGCCACTCTCCTTCCTAACACCTAGTAAACCTTAACCATCATACAAGGCATTATAGCAATACACATACGTGTTCATCGCAAGGCATAAACCCTCTTGCATTACAAACAGAATCATAACACCAATTGTTATCCATCGCCTATAGCATTACAACATTTTACACTTTCACAGATACCAGGTCTCTCCAAACAACAATTACGACAAAACGGATACAAGATAGTCACAACTGGTTAAATATCTCATCCCGAGAATATTATATCACAAAACACATAATCAACTTAGTCAATACTCCATTATACTTCATACTAAATTTGAATCACATAATCGTTATAACATCACAAATACAAAAACATCCATCCACACAACGACAAACTCAGCCTCTGGAATTTCGAGTATGACCACTCTCAATTCGACTCTTTAAGACAATAGAAAAACTTAACTCACACAGTACAATTCAGATTCTAGAAATTAAACAATAAAATTCCTTCTTGGCACAACATAAATAACTTTGTAATGAAATCAACAATGGATTACATTATCTCTTTAAATCAAACTAATTGATTTCACAATAAATACAACAATTATACTAATACATTACAATTAAACTATTTAAACATTCTACATTTGTTTCTAAAGATAGATTATAAAACACAAGTGTAACAAATTTTACACTAATTAACTTACCTTTCCAACGTTGGATTAAGTACTAAAATGATACCTTATAACTATACAGCAATACAACGAGGACAAAGATCCAACCATCATCAATGTTTTCGTTTTCCTCCAAGTTCTACCCTAATACGGTCCTTCAGATATTCTTGACCTCAATTAGATAACAGTTTACTATGCTTGGATTTCTTCGTCATAACGATGTCTCTGAAATGTTTTAATCAAAGGTGATTTAAATCTGTCTAAGAAGAAGATCGGGACTAGACATTCTCACGCCATCAAAACTTAATAGATGTATCAACTATGTTCATTCCCAAGGCATTACAGTTTTCTAGTAAAGGCTTCTACTATATCTGTTTCAAGTGTAATAACCTATTGAATTGTAAACACTGATCGTAGAGATGGTGTGAAATTGTTAATGACCGCTTAACCCTAGACATGGGCGATATTAGTTTAGTCTAATAACTTCTGGTAGCATCCATCTAACTCCTTCAAACTTGCAATTGACATAATTGGCGGTAACACTTCAACAGTTTTCTTTCTATCACAATATTTTTCACGAAAGTCAATGGTCACCGAAAACGAAGGCAATAGGTTTGACGAAGGTTCCAAGGATGTTCTTTGAGATCCCAACACCTTAATAATGTTTCCAAGTAATATCGAAACCACAACTCCTAAACAGAGAACAACTCCTATTCTTATGCTCACCGAATCTGCCTCAGCTTCGTCTACCCTTTCTACTATCCAAGGACTGGCAGAATAGGCAAGGAAGACTTCTGTTCACAATTAATCATTTGATAACATGGCTTAAAAGCTGCATATTAGATTAGATCTATAATTAGCATCCTGTGTGCCTTACAAGCCATATTTTATTGTTCCTGAGTTATCAATCAGGGTTTGGGCTTGCAGTAACTGCTTCTGCTGTTCAACAGAACTCTGCTGCTGTTGCTGAGAATGGATGGCTGCTGTTGTAAAACAGATTGCTGTTGCCAAGACTTCGAGAACATTCCATAATACGCACTGTGGATTGTCATCTAAATTCTTCAGAGAACTCCGTAGTGACTCTAATGTAAATCTGATTAAATAGGAAGGTGGAGAATATAACACATTTGAAGCCCACTTAAACGATGTGATTAGAATGCAGGGACTTGTACAGATGCACAGAACACAAATATGGTGGAATAAAGCAAATAATTTTAGTAAAGGATGGATGAAGCCTTATCTTAAACTTATAAAGGTCCAGCTATTCTAGGAGAGGCATGGCCAAACACTAGTGTTGCAAGAAATTCCCTTTTTTTGGATGCACTTGCATTGCTTCAATCAGTTACATCCTTCTTGCATGAAACTTATTAAATTATTTGCCTCTTAGTCTGTCTCTTTCTGGATTTCTAGGTCCTCCACTCCTGATGACTGTAAGTGAGATATGTTGCTCAGAACTGATGTGGACCTGAAATAGATGCAGACTTGCCTATGAGCACACCCTAGGTACATGGCCGCAAATAGTTTTTCTAATTTAATGATTCAATTATGATGAGTTTGCATGCAACAACAGCAGAATAACGTTGATTTGATCATTTTTATTGCCAACTGTTGTTGATTCCGTTCAAATGGTTGCCATTTCGCTTGTGGGTATCTGTTCATACAATGACTCGTAAAATATCCTCAATGGTTCTCTCTCCTCTGGAGGATTATGTTTTTGCCCTGGCAAGCTGTAAACTTTCTTCTCTTTTTCCTTGGCATTGCTCGAACTGGTTTTTTTCTTCTTAGGCGTACTGGTAATAACTTCTTGTTTCACTTTAGATGGGTTCCCCACTAAAGTCTTAACCTGCTCCTTGGTTGATAATTTAGGCTTAACATCATCAATGGATTTCTTAAGGCTGCTACCAATCCCTGTCTCCTTTGTTTTCTTAATGAGATTTCCTGGCTTAGATGATGATGAAGGCAGTGGTGGCTTGAGACTTTTGGTTGAATCCAATACTGGTATCTTTGGGGTAGGAGGTTTGGGGTGAGGATCTGAATGATCTTTGTGAATTTTTTTATAATAAAGGTGTGAATCATCCTTCCTCTTCACTGGATGAGATTTCAGCTTGACAGACATCTTCAGATTTTTGTCGGCCATTTACAGCCCAATCTGACCTTACGAGAAAAACACAAGTGCAAAACTGAATTGTCAGAGAGCAAACAAGGAATGTGATTATGTATGTTTGACTTTATATAAGTACCCGGTACAGGTGCTTTCACTATGCTCTATTTTTGCAATGGCTTCTTGGTGCTTATTGCAGGGCTCAGGGGCTGTTATTATTTCTTATTTTATTCGTGTAAGTTGCATTTGGAACATGGGCTTTTCTTCGAACAGGTAGCGCTATAAATCTTGTATAGTAGGAGAAAAGCAACAAGTGCTGGAATCTCTTCTTTGGTTAACTACCTAGCCCAACAACGTGTTTCAGCCAGCCCTACAAGGGACGCCAGATCACTACCAAGCGCAGAACTGCTCTACTTGTTTGTTCCTGCCGCTCTAAAAAGGATTAACTTTCAATTACTTTGCAGTATATCGGATTTTATAACTTTCTGGAACTCTATATTAATCCTTGCGATTTGCCCTGCGGCTCTTGCTGTTATATGGTTTGGATCCCTAGTTTAATGGAGTACGCTAGACAATGGAACATAGTATGATACTTTCATTCAAAACTAGAGATATCAAGGCAGCGGCTACCTAACACTATCGGTCCTCCAAAAGAATAAAACCTAACACATCACAACCCTAGATGAAAGACGGAATATCACAGCTTCAGAGGTTTTCACCAAATCGAATAACAATAAGACCATGGCGGCGAACTACCAATCATGCCCTAACATTGCCAACTTGCAGCGCTTCCTAATATTATTGAGTCACTAGTAGATATTACTAAGGATTCAAAGAATAAATTAAATCTCAAATAACCATCGCTACACAGGTTGCTGAGCAGATAGAATTTCCATTTACAGATGTGGGGAAGGCAGGTTTAAAAGACACGCAGCCCATGAGGATCAATGGATACAAAAGACATACAGCGAGTTTCCAGACAGTTTCCAGCTAAACACAGAGAAAGAACATTAATAACATTGATCAGATCTTACAGGGACGACTAGCTAAAACCAACAGCGATCTACGGCAACCCTATCGAGGTGTCTTTTACATCTGCAAACCCTACCAAGATTACGCCGGTCTGAGAGTGCATACAGAATGATTCGGCAACCAGTGAAAGGAAGACAATCGACCAATGGAATCCTTGAGCAGAAAGGGACGATTTGAAACCCTAAGAGAAAAATGCTTTTTAACACAGAGAGGACAGTCTATAGACTTGAACTTTGATGGCAGAACACAGAGAACAAACTAATTTTGGATCGTAATATATCTAAAATGGATGTCCAATCAACAAACTATTTGAAACCAAATAAACTACAACAGCATTTGTAGATTCAGAAAGAAAATTTAGAGATAAGGCATCCGACAGAACCTGGCTACGCAATCCACTTGACGAATCTGTTTCAATCATTGCAGTTCCAAGCTGCTTCTTTCCTTTCACCTGTCATGATCTCCTTGAAGCCCCTCCCGCTCTTTTATAACTCAGCCTCTCTCCTCTCCAAGGGCTTGGCACGCGATCCCGAGCACCACTCATTTAAAGAATATGTATTTTTTTTTATTTAATTTAAAGATCCCAATTATTAGATATTTTATTTTATTATTATTTTTCTTTATAGCCGACCCAAATTATTGTTATAAATAGAATAGTACTATATCGACAATTATAATTTTGTACTATACTTTAATTTATCTTATTAATCAAGTTGTAAATCACAATTTACAACATGATTACATCTATTTATTTATTTAAATATTTATTATAATTAATATTATATTGAATAATACAAACTTCTTACAACTTTATTTATCAACAACACTTCTATTAAAATAGTAATTTATTTATAGCTAAAATCGACAACTAACGGCATTATGCCCATTTAACAACACTTATACTCTTCCGTAGAATAATTCTAATTAAAGCACAACATTGCCACACATACTTAGACACCTGCAGAACTCATTAGACTCCAAGATACAGCATTACCTGACCGTAAGACATGGGCGAATAACCACCACTAACCACAAGGGTAAACTGACGATGAAGGAACACTGACTAGGGACCTCACGTTAACTCCAACCAACTAATCCATTGGCGAAGGCACGCTCAGACCTGTAATCAGGTGGAGTCGATGCCTAGTACCTGCATCCTGCAGCAACGCACAGTTAACCATAACAAGATATACATATACATCACAAGCAGTCCTATCGTGAATGGAATCGCAGTGGGGTAGGGTACTCGAGAACGAGTAATACAACACTGTTCCATTCACATTTATAAATAACAATCAACTATATTGAACAGAGTATCAGATTACTAATCTACGACATAAAATGATCAACTAACTTCCAATCCATATAATGAATAACATCAAAGCATCTAAAACATCAGTTCATTTATCAAATTGTAAAGCATAAAATGGCATAATCCAACATCAACATCTGTTATCTTAACAATTAAGTTCACAATGAAGTAACAAGATAACACGAAATCCATCTTCTACGGTCTAGGACACTATAAAGTTTAAGCAAACATCAATCTGATGGACGATGAGACGAGGGGCACTGCATCCTCCCCCCCTAGGATCAGGCTTACTCCTGGAAGCCTGCGAACAAATATGGGTGAAATGTATTGAGTTTGGGCAGATTTCACAACACTATGCAAACACGGAAGCACACACTGTGCATAAGATCTATTAACAGAAAAGTCTTGATATACTGACTTTACACCTTTAGCAGCATGGTACCAAAATTTATCATTTTATAAGCACTATATACATGATTTAACACACCTACACGAATTCAAATTACCATGAATCACATCTCAAGGCTGCACAAGGATCCACTGGTAACTGACCTACTAAGGCATGTCACAAAATCTATGAGCCAAAAGCCAACATCTATCCCACACAATCCATACCACACACTCTGAGACTGGATGGTGCTAAGGCACACACACATGGTTAGCCCATCCAAACAAGACAACAATGACCTAACTCCTACAGCAAGAGTTAATTAGCCTCCAAGAAATAGTCCTGGCCTCAGATATCCCCATCCTCAAGGTTCCCTGTGTCTGCTTCCTCGTATACGCTCACCAAGTCTGCCTCATACATCCTTGGAGAGAAATCACAATACGACACACGGCCGACGTCGAAAACAATAAGGAAAAACTAGTTTAGCCACCAAAGTCAGATACAAATATAAAATAAAGATTAGATTTCATCAACAAAACAAGAAATGCGCACATTTCAATCACTAAACCAAATGTAACCACAAGGGTTACGCACAAATGAAGATCACAAGGTGTGGCTAAACCATCACAATCAAATATAAACAAAGTGTCGGCCTTTTCAATTAATAGATAATCATCAAAAATTATAAGGAATATACACAATCTTTGAAATTGCACTGTACAACACTGCGTGACTAGGTACTAGTCACCAAACGAGGAAGGAGGGAACAACGTCAGGTTATCCTCAACTTTTTATTCCACACAATAAGGGCTCTACATAAGCACCACGAAAATCCAAGAATGCATACTTCACAAGAGGATGCACAAGCATCTAGTCCTCTACCTGACAACTCCTCTAACTACAACCAAAGCTCCTTAAGGATAGGATGATCGTCGAGAGACACCTCTCGACTCCCCTAACTCCAAATTGTTCACCATCATGGCAACCAACTGACAACCTTGACACATGCCTTTCTTCAACTGTATGCAGATATCATATGCAGGGGAATGGATCTCTACATGCCAACTACCTCTACCTTAACCTCTAGGCATCTACCTATGTACACACTGCCAAGGGACACCCTCACACTGTTAGGCAAGGATGACAAAGGAAGAAGAAAATCTACGGAGTTTAAGCAACTAGGACAACATAATGGGACTATGCACACCCAGAGTACCCAGTGTTTAAACCTGGCTCTGATACCAGATGTAACGCCCGCCTTGAACGCCTTAAAGAATACACACTTTTGCAATATGAAACAGGAAATTTTTTTTTTTTTAAAAGGTTAAATAACGATAACATAACTAATTACAACATATTCTCTAAGGGTCCAAGGCTGCATCACTTAACAAATCAACTAACATAATTTAACATACATCAACAACTGATCCAATCCAATGCATAATTGAACAACTGATTCATATTCATTGCATGTCGACAAATAATGTAATACCATCTACATAATTAAGTACACAACAGATATGCTTTCCTTACACATGAGTACATCATGATATCACCATTTGTAGACTACACAATAAATGTTCTGTTACACAAATCTGGTACAAGGTTATACACATACATCTTCTTCAACTGGTACAAGCACAACTGAAACAAATCCTTTTTCATAAGATCTTGACAAGAGTACCAATGGATAAAATAGCTCTTCCACCCGACCATGTGGAACCCTAAGGTCCACCCCCCGAGCTAGGAGTTAACATGAGGACCCAAGCAATAACAGTCAGGTAGACAGAACTAACATGAACAAAGGACGACCAAACGCCAATACAACACATGGCAATAACAATACAACACAACTTATCTTAACTTAACTTTCACTTCCAGAGGCGACACAAAACAAATGAGGAGAGACCGAACAAGGAATGCTAGGTTGTAGTAGGGAGAGTGTCATCGCATGGTCCTAACATGGGTTATCCTGACAGCCTCTCACTAGGCGCCGGCCCCCATCTATGGTTATCCTGACAGCCTCTCACTAGGCGCCGGCCCCATAGGGTGACACATGCGGAATTGACCTTCCTTTCATGAGGACAAGGAAGTCAATCATGCCGACCAGGCCTTCTCTACCCATCCTTAGTCTAAACAAGCACTACGGGCCATGGGAGAGGAATCCATTAATCTTATTAATGTGAAATCTACCCTTAACCCCCTAGTTTATTTTTAGGTTATCACTTGATTAATCTACTTCCAACGGGTTATCCTGACTGCCACTTTGGGCGCCGGCCCCACGTTGAAAGCCACACTCCTTCCTAACACCTAGTAAACCTTAACCATCATACAAGGCATTATAGCAATACACATACGTGTTCATCGCAAGGCATAAACCCTCTTGCATTACAAACAGAATCATAACACCAATTGTTATCCATCGCCTATAGCATTACAACATTTTACACTTTCACAGATACCAGGTCTCTCCAAACAACAATTACGACAAAACGGATACAAGATAGTCATAACTGGTTAAATATCTCATCCCGAGAATATTATATCACAAAACACATAATCAACTTAGTCAATACTCCATTATACTTCATACTAAATTTGAATCACATAATCGTTATAATATCACAAATACAAAAACATCCATCCACACAACGACAAACTCAGCCTCTGGAATTTCAAGTATGACCACTCTCAATTCGACTCTTTAAGACAATAGAAAAACTTAACTCACACAGTACAATTCAGATTCTAGAAATTAAACACTAAAATTCCTTCTTGGCACAACATAAATAACTTTGTAATGAAATCAACAATGGATTACATTATCTCTTTAAATCAAACTAATTGATTTCACAATAAATACAACAATTATACTAATACATTACAATTAAACTATTTAAACATTCTACATTTGTTTCTAAAGATAGATTATAAAACACAAGTGTAACAAATTTTACACTAATTAACTTACCTTTCCAACGTTGGATTAAGTACTAAAATGATACCTTATAACTATACGGCAATACAATGAGGACAAAGATCCAACCATCATCAATGTTTTCATTTTCCTCCAAGTTCTACCCTAATACGGTCCTTCAGATATTCTTGACCTCAATTAGATAACAGTTTACTATGCTTGGATTTCTTCGTCATAACGATGTCTCTGAAATGTTTTAATCAAAGGTGATTTAAATCTATCTAAGAAGAAGATCGGGACTAGACATTCTCACGCCGTCAAAACTTAATAGATGTATCAACTATGTTCATTCCCAAGGCATTACAGTTTTCTAGTAAAGGCTTCTACTATATCTGTTTCAAGTGTAATAACCTATTGAATTGTAAACACTGATCGTAGAGATGGTGTGAAATTGTTAATGACCGCTTAACCCTAGACATGGGCGATATTAGTTTAGTCTAATAACTTCTGGTAGCATCCATCTAACTCCTTCAAACTTGCAATTGACATAATTGGCGGTAACACTTCAACAGTTTTCTTTCTATCACAATATTTTTCACGAAAGTCAATGGTCACCGAAAACGAAGGCAATAGGTTTGACGAAGGTTCCAAGGATGTTCTTTGAGATCCCAACACCTTAATAATGTTTCCAAGTAATATCAAAACCACAACTCCTAAACAGAGAACAACTCCTATTCTTATGCTCACCGAATCTGCCTCAGCTTCGTCTACCCTTTCTACTATCCAAGGACTGGCAGAATAGGAAAGGAAGACTTCTGTTCACAATTAATCATTTGATAACATGGCTTAAAAGCTGCATATTAGATTAGATCTATAATTAGCATCCTGCGTGCCTTACAAGCCATATTTTATTGTTCCTGAGTTATCAATCAGGGTTTGGGCTTGCAGTAACTGCTTCTGCTGTTCAACAGAACTCTGCTACTGTTGCTGAGAATGGATGGCTGCTGTTGTAAAATAGATTGCTGTTGCCAAGACTTCGAGAACATTCCATAATACGCATTGTGGATTGTCATCTAAATTCTTCAGAGAACTCCGTAGTGACTCTAATGTAAATCTGATTAAATAGGAAGGTGGAGAATATAACACATTTGAAGCCCACTTAAATGATGTGATTAGAATGCAGGGACTTGTACAGATGCACAGAACACAAATATGGTGGAATAAAGCAAATAATTTTAGTAAAGGATGGATGAAGCCTTATCTTAAACTTATAAAGGTCCAGCTATTCTAGGAGAGGCATGGCCAAACACTAGTGTTGCAAGAAATTCCCTTTTTTTGGATGCACTTGCATTGCTTCAATCAGTTACATCCTTTTGCATGAAACTTATTAAATTATTTGCCTCTTAGTCTGTCTCTTTCTGGATTTCTAGGTCCTCCACTCCTGATGACTGTAAGTGAGATATGTTGCTCAGAACTGATGTGGACCTGAAATAGATGCAGACTTGCCTATGAGCACACCCTAGGTACATGGCCGCAAATAGTTTTTCTAATTTAATGATTCAATTATGATGAGTTTGCATGCAGCAACAGCAGAATAACGTTGATTTGATCATTTTTATTGCCAACTGTTGTTGATTCCGTTCAAATGGTTGCCATTTCGCTTGTGGGTATCTGTTCATACAATGACTCGTAAAATATCCTCAATGGTTCTCTCTCCTCTGGAGGATTATGTTTTTGCCCTGGCAAGCTGTAAACTTTCTTCTCTTTTTCCTTGGCATTGCTCGAACTGGTTTTTTTCTTCTTAGGCGTACTGGTAATAACTTCTTGTTTCACTTTAGATGGGTTCCCCACTAAAGTCTTAACCTGCTCCTTGGTTGATAATTTAGGCTTAACATCATCAATGGATTTCTTAAGGCTGCTACCAATCCCTGTCTCCTTTGTTTTCTTAATGAGATTTCCTGGCTTAGATGATGATGAAGGCAGTGGTGGCTTGAGACTTTTGGTTGAATCCAATACTGGTATCTTTGGGGTAGGAGGTTTGGGGTGAGGATCTGAATGATCTCTGTGAATTTTTTTATAATAAAGGTGTGAATCATCCTTCCTCTTCACTGGATGAGATTTCAGATTGACAGACATCTTCAGATTTTTGTCGGCCATTTACAGCCCAATCTGACCTTACGAGAAAAACACAAGTGCAAAACTGAATTGTCAGAGAGCAAACAAGGAATGTGATTGTGTATGTTTGACTTTATATAAGTACCCGGTACAGGTGCTTTCACTATGCTCTATTTTCGCAATGGCTTCTTGGTGCTTATTGCAGGGCTCAGGGGCTGTTATTATTTCTTATTTTATTCGTGTAAGTTGCATTTGGAACATGGGCTTTTCTTCGAACAGGTAGCGCTATAAATCTTGTATAGTAGGAGAAAAGCAACAAGTGCTGGAATCTCTTCTTTGGTTAACTACCTAGCCCAACAACGTGTTTTAGCCAGCCCTACAAGGGACGCCAGATCACTACCAAGCGCAGAACTGCTCTACTTGTTTGTTCCTGCCGCTCCAAAAAGGATTAACTTTCAATTACTTTGCAGTATATCGGATTTTCTAACTTTCTGGAACTCTATATTAATCCTTGCGATTTGCCCTGCGGCTCTTGCTGTTATATGGTTTGGATCCCTAGTTTAATGGAGTACGCTAGACAATGGAACATAGTATGATACTTTCATTCAAAACTAGAGATATCAAGGCAGCGGCTACCTAACACTATCGGTCCTCCAAAAGAATAAAACCTAACACATCACAACCCTAGATGAAAGACGGAATATCACAGCTTTAGAGGTTTTCACCAATTCGAATAACAATAAGACCATGGCGGCGAACTACCAATCACGCCCTAACATTGCCAACTTGCAGCGCTTCCTAATATTATTGAGTCACTAGTAGATATTACTAAGGATTCAAAGAATAAATTAAATCTCAAATAACCATCGCTACACAGGTTGCTGAGCAGATAGAATTTCCATTTACAGATGTGGGGAAGGCAGGTTTAAAAGACACGCAGCCCATGAGGATCAATGGATACAAAAGACATACAGCGAGTTTCCAGATAGTTTCCAGCTAAACACAGAGAAAGAACATTAATAACATTGATCAGATCTTACAGGGACGACTAGCTAAAACCAACAGCGATCTACGGCGACCCTATCGAGGTGTCTTTTACATCTGCAAACCCTACCAAGATTACGCCGGTCTTAGAGTGCATACGGAATGATTCGGCAACCAGTGAAAGGAAGACAATCGACCAATGGAGTCCTTGAGCAGAAAGGAACGATTTGAAACCCTAAGAGAAAAATGCTTTTTAACACAGAGAGGACAGTCTATAGACTTGAACTTTGATGGCAGAACACAGAGAACAAACTAATTTCAGATCGTAATATATCTAAAATGGATGTCCAATCAACAAACTATTTGAAACCAAATAAACTACAACAGCATTTGCAGATTCGGAAAGAAAATTTAGAGATAAGGCATCCGACAGAACCTGGCTACGCAATCCACTTGACGAATCTGTTTCAATCGTTGCAGTTCCAAGCTGCTTCTTTCCTTTCACCTGTCATGATCTCCTTGAAGCCCCTCCCGCTCTTTTATAACTCAGCCTCTCTCCTCTCCAAGGGCTTGGCACGCGATCTCGAGCACCACTCATTTAAAGAATATGTATTTTTTTTTATTTAATTTAAAGATCCCAATTATTAGATATTTTATTTTATTATTATTTTTCTTTATAGCCGACCCAAATTATTGTTATAAATAGAATAGTACTATATCGACAATTATAATTTTGTACTATACTTTAATTTATCTTATTAATCAAGTTGTAAATCACAATTTACAACATGATTACATCTATTTATTTATTTAAATATTTATTATAATTAATATTATATTGAATAATACAAACTTCTTACAACTTTATTTATCAACAACACTTCTATTAAAATAGTAATTTATTTATAGCTAAAATCGACAACTAACGGCATTATGCCCATTTAACAACACTTATACTCTTCCGTAGAATAATTCTAATTAAAGCACAACATTGCCACACATACTTAGACACCTGCAGAACTCATTAGACTCCAAGATACGGCATTACCTGACCGTAAGACATGGGCGAATAACCACCACTAACCACAAGGGTAAACTGACGATGAAGGAACACTGACTAGGGACCTCACGTTAATTCCAACCAACTAATCCATTGGCGAAGGCACGCTCAGACCTGTAATCAGGTGGAGTCGATGCCTAGTACCTGCATCCTGCAGCAACGCACAGTTAACCATAACAAGATATACATATACATCACAAGCAGTCCTATCGTGAATGGAAATCGCAGTGGGGTAGGGTACTCGAGAACGAGTAAGACAACACTGTTCCATTCACATTTATAAATAACAATCAACTATATTGAACAGAGTATCAGATTACTAATCTACGACATAAAATGATCAACCAACTTCCAATCCATATAATGAATAACATCAAAGCATCTAAAACATCAGTTCATTTATCAAATTGTAAAGCATAAAATGGCATAATCCAACATCAACATCTGTTATCTTAACAATTAAGTTCACAATGAAGTAACAAGATAACAAGAAATCCATCTTCTACCGTCTAGGACACTATAAAGTTTAAGCAAACATCAATCTGATGGACGATGAGACGAGGGGCACTGCATATGGTGGACAAGAGGTATCGAGGGCAGCGGGCACTGTGGGAAGAAGTAGACGCTGCAAGGGGAGGCCATGGGGGTTTAGATATGGGGGAGTGTGGGGAGGGGGATGGAACCCCCACCCACATCCCATATGATGGGGTGTGGGTGGGGGATCTGCCCCACTCCCCACACCCAATAACAGTGAAGGCTCAGCGGTGGATGGGTTCGAACCCCCACCCCCCCCACCATACTAAACTTTATACAATGTAAAAAAAATGCATCTGTGCAAAAAAAGAATACAGTCTCTCTAAAATTTCTTCGCACTTTATTTTTTTATTTTATGTTATTTTATTTTTATTAAGATTTGTTTAATATATATATATATACACACACACACAGAAGTTACAAATTCACAGTTTATTTAAAAATGAAATAAATATGTATATATATATATATACACACCTTTGCATAAAAAATGTTATTTATGAATTTTATTTGATAGCGTAATAAAATCAATTTATTTGTAAATACATTTAAAAAATACATTCATTTGTATTACTCAAAATATATATAAATTAAATATATTTTCAACTATAATTTTTTTTTTTCCCCTTCTACACTTACAATTTTTTTTTTTTAAAAACAATAAACAAGGACCTATATGTATTTTTTTTGTCAACTTCTATAAAGCAAGAACTCTTATTTCACACAAAATACATTCATTGCATTATTAATTTTTTTTACATTTGTAAAGAAAGAACAAATACACATAATAAGATACTTCTAATAAATAACAACAACTAATTTTCTCTTTTCAAAATAACCAAATATAATTTTCATGTTTGTCACAAAATAAAAACCACAACTTTACGAATTGTCAAATGCTTAAAATTTACATTCAAATGAATTAACTTATAAAACAAATTTTGTTCATTCATTTTTTTTTAAGGATAAGAATTAAATCACCAATTTATAACTTTCAATACAATAAAAATGGCTTACACATTACTTAAAAAAATATAATTTTACAACAAAAGAGAGAACCAAGTTCTCATCTTTGACAATTAACAAATGGTAAAATATCCTAAGTAGACCAAGCTCTCTCTCAAGAGATTAAAGAGTAAAGGAAAATAAAATATTAACTCCAAGAACAAGGAGTTTCTCCAACTTCACACTTAGCTCCAATGAACCTGTATATCACAACAAGGGGGAATAAAACCACACATCTTTCTCTCCTCCCTACCATAGACTTACAAGAGGCTCACCCTTGAGCTAGGGAGGTCATCCACACACTTAGGGAACTCATTCCACATCACAACAAGGCATACAAACATCCAAACACAATTTTACACCCATGGATAATCACAACACATGAACTCAACCAAAGTGAGTTCAAAGGGGTAGGGGAGTGGACACACTCAACTCAAGAGTGCCACTCCTACAAATATCCTAATACAAATTCCTCTTATGGCATCAAGCCAACTCATTTAAACACAATTTTCTAAAAGTTTCCATATTTTGGCTCTCAAGCCATGTCACACATTGCTCAAAATCTCATATATTGCCCTCAAGGCTTACAACACCACAAAAAGAAGGTAATGACCCTGAGGAGGTTCACTCCTCCCTACCCCACACTTGTTGAGCATCTTCTCCCAAGTGGGAGAGGCTCTTACAACACCTTACAAATTTTCCGCACAATAACAATAAAAACTTAAGAAAATAAATCTCACACATGCATCATGCAATCAAACTAAAATACAAAGGGAAGGCCTTAGCCTTGAAGCCAACCTTTAAAAGCCCAATTATGGAAGAAGGTTGATTTAGAGCTTCTCCAAATCCTCCTCCAACATAAGCCACAAAACTCTCTCTATATCTTTTTCCCCAAAGTAAAATTCAACATCGCATAACCTTCTCCAAGTGGGATTAAAATAAGCTCAACCCATGATCTTAGAGGAATGGGGAGGTGACAGTTGTCATCTCCTCACTCTTCCTCCCTACTACAAGCAAGACCCATGGGATGGGTGTTGACACATGTCACTCACCCATCCCCAAGTCTCTCTCACCCCTTCCACTTGTCCTCTCTCCAACATGTGGGAGAAAAAAGAGGAGCTTAAGAGGGAATGGGTGACACATGTGTTCCCTTCCATTCCTCTCAAGAGGGACCACACAACTCCAAAGGTACCCTCACCAATTGTGGGAGAGACTTGGAGTCAAGTCCTCCACAATTGGCGGGTCTTGGAGACATCTCCAACCTTGGGAAGTGAAAAGGGATGGGGTTGAGAGTCGGGACCACTCATCCTCTCCCTCCCATGCCTCCAATTTCGTCACTTAACTTTAGAGTGAAGTTAAGGTGACCATATGGAGGTTTACCAAGGGTTACCGAAGTAAAAAAGGTCCCTAGACCCAAGGGTTACAACCCAGGGTCAAGTTTAAGCACATGAAAAGGGTCTGTAAATTTAAAATTAAAAAAAAAAATTCAAAGACAAAATTCTTACAACACCAATTATAATTCAAATTAAAAGAGGGGTAGACTTAGCTCGATTAACAACATGCAAATCAACATTACAGAATTTCATCATACACAGAGTTGATCTTAGTTCCTCTTGGAACTAGATCTGCTTCATAGGGGATAACAAGATCGTGTGTGGGATGATCTCCAATTTCTGTGGCTTGTTAGAAATACCTGCATACTCAACTCTATAGTTAATTCTAGATCCGGCGGAGTGGAGGAAACAGGCGGCGTGGGTGGAGGTATGGTGGACGGGAGGTATCAAGGGCAGCGGGCACTGTGGGAAGCATCGAACACTGCAAGGGGAGGCCGCGGGGGTTTAGATATGGGGGAGTGTGGGGAGGGGGACGGAGCCCCCACCCACATCCCATATGATGGGGTGTGGGTGGGGGCTCCGCCCCCCTCCCCACACCCAATAATAGTGAAGGCTCAGTGGTGGGGGGGTTCGAACCACCCCCCACCATACTATACTTTATACACTGTAAAAAAAATGTGTCTACGCAAAAAAGAATACAGTCTCTCTAAAATTTCTCTGCACTTTATTTTTTATTTTATGTTATTTTATTTTTATTAAGATTCGTTTAATATATATATATATATATATATATATATATATATATATATATATATATATATATATATATATATACCTTTGCATAAAAAATATTATCTATGAATTTTATTTGACAGCTTAATAAAATCAATTTCTTTGTAAATACATTTAAAAAATACATTCATTTGTATTACTCAAAATATATATAAATTAAATATATTTTCAACTATAATTTTTTAAAAAAAAACAATAAACAAGGACCTATATGCATTTTTTTTTGTCAACTTCTATAAAGCAAGAACTCTTATTTTACACAAAATACATTCATTGCATTATTAATTTTTTTTACATATGAAAAGAAAGACCAAATACACATAATTAGATACTTCTAATAAATAACAACAACTAATTTTCTCTTTCAAAATAACCAAATACAATTTTCATGTTTGCCACAAAATAAAAACCACAACTTTACTAATTGTCTAATGCTTAAAATTTACATTCAAATGAATTAACTTATAAAATAAATTTTCTTCATTCAATTTTTTTTTAAGGATAAGAATTAAATCAACAATTTATAACCTTCAATACAATGAAAATGGCTTACACATTACTTAAGAAAATATAATTTTACAACAAAAGAGAGAACCAAGTTCTCATCCTTGACAATTAACAAATGGTAAAATAGCCTAAGTAGACCAAGCGCTCTCTCAAGAGCTTAAAGAGTAAAGGAAGATAAAATATTAACTCCAAGAACAAGGAGGTTCTCCAACTTCACACTTAGCTCCAATGAACTTGCACATCACAACAAGGGGGAAGAAAACCACACATCTTGCTCTCCTCCCTACCATAGACCTGCAAGAGGGTCACCCCCAAGCTAGGGAGGTCATCCACACACTTAGGGAACTCATTCCACATCACAACAAGGCATACACACATCCAAATATAATTTTACACCCATGGATAATCACAACACAAGAACTCAACCAAGGTGATTTCAAAGGGGTAGGGGAGTGGACACACTCAACTCAAGAGTGCCACTCCTACAAATATCCCAATACAAATTCCTCTTATGGCCTCAAGCCAACTCATTTAAACACAATTTTCCAAAAGTTTCCATATTTTGGCTCTCAAGCCATATCACACATTGCTCAAAATCTCATATATTGCCCTCAAGGCTTACAACACCACAAAAATAAGGTAATGACCCCGAGGAGGTTCACTCCTCCACTACCCCACACTTGTTGAGCATTTTCTAACAAGTGGGAGAGGCTCTTACAATACCCTACAAATGTCTCCCACAATAATAATAAAAACTCAAGAAAATAAATCTCACACATATGCATCATGCAAGCAAACTAAAATACAAAGGGAAAGCCTTAGCCTTGAAGCCAACCTTTAAAAGCCCAATTATGGAAGAAGGTTGATGTAGAGCTTCTGCAAATCCTCCTCCAACATAAGCCACAAAACTCTTTTTATCTTTTTCCCCAAAGTAAAATTCAAACAATTAAAATTTCTCAAAAATTTAACTACCCATAACCTTCTCCAAGTGGGATTAAACTAAGCTCAAACCATGAGCTTAGAGAAATGGGGAGGTGACACTTGTCACCTCCTCACTCTTCCTCCCCACTACAAGCAAGACCCATGGGATGGGTGTTGACACATGTCACTCACCCATCCCCAAGTATCTCTCACCCCTTCCACTTGTCCTCTCTCCAACATGTGGGAGAGAAAAGTGGAGCTTAAGAGGGAATGGGTGACACGTGTCCCCTTCCTTTCCTCTCAAGATGGACCATGCAACTCCAAGGGTACCCTCACCAATTGTGAGAGAGACTTGGAGTCAAGTCCTCCACAATTGGTGGGTCTTGGAGACATCTCCAACCTTGGGAAGTGAAAAGGGATGGGGTTGAGTGTTAGGACCACTCATCCTCTCCCTCCCATGCCTCCAATTTCGTCACTTAACTTTATGGTGAAGTTAAGGTGACCATATGGAGGTTTACCAAGGGCTACCCAAGTCATAAAGGTCCCTAGACCCAAGGGTTACAACCCAGGGTCAAGTTTAGCCTAGTTTGAGCACCTAGGGTCAAGTTTAAGCACATGAAAAGGGTCTCCAAATTTAAAATAAAAAAAAAATAAAAATTCAAAGATAAAATTCTTACAACACGAATTATAATTCAAATTAAAAGAGGGGTAGACTTATCCTGATTAACAACATGCAAATCAACATTACAAAATTTCATCATACACAAAGTTGATCTTAGTTTCTCTTGGAACTAGATCAGCTTCACAGGAGATAATAACATCATGCATGGGATGATCTCCAATTTCTATGGCTTGTTAGAAATACCTAGGCACTCAACTGCAAAGTTAATTCCACACACACACACACACACACACACACACACACACACACACACACACACACACCTATATAATAGCCGAAACAAATTAAAAAACATGCACTCGCATAAAATATCACAAGCTCCCTTAAGCATAAAGGAAGCCACATTACAATTAGATCCTAAATTCTGCATTTCAAACATCCATTCCCAAGATTAAATCACAAAACCAATTTCTATCTAACATCACCCAATTAATTTTCCCATAATATAAGGCATCTATCTAACATCACCCAATTAGTTTTCCCATAATATAAAGCATCTATCTAATATCACCCAATTAGTTTTCCCATAACATCATAATATAAAGCATCTATCTAACATCATCAGTAAAGCAATATCCAAGTCTAACACATCGTAAACATACTAAGCATAACAATCCACATGAATCATAAAGTCTAATAGTTCAGGAATTTGGGATCAACAGTCCCACAAGTCTAAATGTATCAGCAACAGTACGATAAATGGTCAAATGTATGAGAATGAAAAAGGTAGGCCTCACAAAACTCATCATATGCTTCATAAACAGACATATAACCTACAATTATGATGCATCAATTCAAATGGGTCATTGTCATATATATGCAAAAATCAGACCATCAGATGAAAGCCAAATCATCATGAGGAACAACATTAAATTTCATTTTTTTATCTAACTTGTTTGTGCAATGTGCAGGTACAGGTACATTCATCATTATGCATGATATTTCAGCATGTGGTAAAAAATTGGCTCCAACAAGGGTTGAGCCCAACATGCTACCCCTTGATCTTAAGAGGAATATAAGACAAGCAAAGAAACTTTCAGATCAATAAATAAAAAACATATTCTGATTGAAAGTCAATACAACACTAATACATCATGAGACAGTCTCCAAGGCAGAGTAGTCACAATCAAAGCAATATCAACTAAAGAACAGTCCCATCAAGAGACTTACAACCAAGGATGCGTCATGGAGTAGCAGTTGGACTTCAGTAGAATAGGTATTTACCACTTTTGTTGTGAATGAAGTGTAAAGTTTCTATTGAATGCATGAAACAACCATAAAGGACAAAAATTAGTCATGATCATGCTTATCCTATCAGTCATAAAGCATATTATTAGCGATAGGACAGTCATACCAAGAGAAACAATCCTATATATGTAATAGAGAGGAACAACTTGAGTCATGATTGATACAGTTTAGCCCAATCTACATTATAACTTGAATCAAGAAAATCAAAATTAGTAGAAAGCGCCAATCTTCTAAATAGGAAAACACAATTTAGTATGTCTACAGACCAATTTGGCTTAACAACGTAGACCTCTGCACTGATATACTAATATATAAATCTTAAAATAAGATAGAACTGTACTCCTAAATACATGCAAGTCAGTACAAATCACGGGCACCCAAATACATATACAATCAAGATAAAACCAAACACCCATAGAATCAATCTTCTATTGTTTCTATAAAAATAGCAATTTTGTTGCAAATCCAAAGACTTCGGGGGACCAAATCAAGCAACTAAACTAAACACCTTGAGAATCCAGTTGACAGCCTCCTTGCGAGCATTAAGGTGAAAGGTTCAATTCTTGAACTGCTCTAGATAGCCTTGTTTGCGCATGTAGTCAAGCTCTTTTTGGACCAGTACTAAGAGTGATTCATCATCCTCAGCTTCAAAGAAAGACAGAGAGGTATGTTGGGTATCGCCCCGGTTGTCCCAGGACTCGATTTGGGAACCATTTTCAAAGCTGGGCACTATGGCTGCCTTGTCTCAGATTTGCCATTGCTTCTTTCTATGCTCCTCCCTTCCCCTCTTGAAACAATCAAAAGACAGGATTAAAAAGGCCAATGAATTCAACATGGTCTAGTTCTCTGTGAAGTGAGAAATCAGTCACAATCCCTTTTAGAGAATGCAAAGGGGGCTCTTTTCTTTTTCCTCCCCTAAATCTGGCAAAAGCCTTTTGCCTGCAACAAAACTTCAAGAAATTTAATGGCTACAGACTGTCAAAACTCTAATCACTGGCCCCTGGTTCGATTGCATTCTCAGATACCCCATTGCCATTCTGGGTACGTCCAACCCAAACCCTAACTTCCTACGAATTCTGCAAGCCTTCCCATATTCAATAGTTTAAATTATTTTAAATAGTCTACTTCATGATAGGTTAATACATGTCAATTTAAATCAGGACCATAAAAACGTACTCTTGCATAATTAAAATACATAAATAATGTATTTTGTTTTGTTAGGGTTACCTTTTGTTTTCTAATTTAATTTATAACTATATTTTATTAGGGTTACACATAAATAAATCAAAACCTTAATAAAATATACTGTTATAAAATATAATTTTAGGACATTTTATAAAATATAATATAGGCCTTAATAAAATTTTTATAAAATATTATTTTATCACAATTAATTTTTATAAAAGAACAACAAATAAAAAACAAGAAATTAAATTTGATTATGTAGAAAAGAAAACAAAATTAAATTGAAGCCTTTATAATAAAATGTATAAAATATATTGAACTTACTTGGAATAACTTATGGCTTGACAAATATACTTTGATCATTTTTTATTTGATATGATTAAAATAATAATAAAATATAGTTATAAATTGAATTTGAAAATAAAGCTTGTTGAATACACTTGTCCAAATAAAATAGGCACCCTCCAAAATATCTCAGCATATTTAAGATATATTTTTAAAATATAGATATGCTAGTTTATAATTTTTAGGTGCATTCATTATGTTCTAACAAGTGGTGGAGTGTAATTATAGCCGACATGTTTTTAAAAAATTTAACTATAAAATAATTATTAAATAATTCCAAATTAAAATAACATAAATAAATGAAATAAAATAAAATAACTTTAATAAATAAAATAAGTCTTAAGTAATAATAGACCCACATATATTAATTCTTAAATAGTTTTAAAGTAAATAAACACAAAGTATATAAAATAAAATAAAAATTTAATAATTTAAAGTAGCATATCTATCTTTAGAAAAATCTATGTAAAAGATGCAAGAGTTATCAATCTGGAGGGGCCTATTAAAAAATAGGTGCCTAGAGAATGATAAGTTTCAAGTCTTTTACATAGATTTTTCTAAAGATAGGTATGTTAATTTAACTTTATAAATTTAAAAAATATGTCATCTCTTTTTAATTTTTATGAACATGGTCACAATCATCCCCTTAATGCCCTTGTATAATGCCTCTAGGAATAATTAATTATATGTATAGAGTAAAATAATCTTTGTTTAGGTTTAATTGAGATTAATTAAATCAAATGTATACCAACTAATATAATTCAAATAGATATAAGGATTTTTATTTGTCCACAACCAATCATTTAAATTTGTTAATTTTTTAAAGTACATTCCTTGAGGCCAAGCACATAAATATCTTTATACCCAACAAATCAACTATTATGTTTGTCATTCCTCAAGGCCAAACACATAAATATATTTATTAACAAAAGATCAACCAAATTATATTTTCCCTTTGTTACTTTTTTTTAATGTTACTCTTTATCTTTGTTCTTAATTTTTTAAAGTACATTCATCTAGGCCAAACACATAAATATGTTTATGCACAATACATCAACTATTATGTTTTTGCTTTGTTGTTTTCTTGCAGTTTTACTATTTATTTTTCTTGTTGTTTGTACCCAAATGAGTTGGAGAAGGAAAATGTGAGTAGATATATAGATATAAAGTTAAAATAAAAATATAAAATGTTGGTATTTGATATTATTATTATTTAATAAGTATATGTATAGAAAAAAATAAACTTTTCCTAACTTTAATCTAGGCTAATCAAATCAAATGTATATTAACTAATATAATCTTTCATGGTAGTACAATAGGTAGATAAGAGGAATTTTTTGAAGCAATAGAATCAATTTAAAGAGTTTTTGAGGAGAAAGGTAATTTTTTTAAGTTTATAAGAGGGGAAGATATTTTTGAGATTTTTACTAACATGAGGAGGGAGGCTCAACAAATAATGTGTAGGACTTATGCACAGACAATGACATTGATGGACCAATGTTGTTAGTAGGTAAACTCACCTTCAACTTTAGTCTCTTTAAGGCCAAGGGGTGTATTCCATGAGGTCTCAACAACATAAATAATAAGTTAAATACTATAGCCTTAAACAACTATACCCAATGTGTTATGAACCTCTATAGTTTTCACTAAGTTTATGTCAACACTAGCTACATACAGACCTAAAAGACCTTTAATAGATAAATAAAATCCCACTCTTACCCTATATAGAAGGACCTTTGTTCAAAGGTATTTTCGAACAAAGGTACCTTCTCACAAAGGCACCTTTGTTAGGTCCTTTGGACCACTTAAAAACTAAAAAAAATCATAACTGTCCACTTTTGAACAAAGGAGATGGACTAAAAAATAATTAAAAAATTCATAACAAGAAACTTTTGTTGGAAGGTCTTAAGGTCGAGTTTTAAAAATAAATTGACTAAAGTTGCATATATAAATAAGTAATTTTAGAGGAGGAAATGGGCAATAAAAGGACAATGTAAAATAAAGCTATGTGATCACTTTATGAAGAAAAGGAAAAACAATTATTTCAAGAAAGGTAAAAAAATTAAAAAAACAAGGTATGTACATTTTTTTCTTTTCTATAAAAATGTTTCAAAAATATTAGATTTAGATATGTATGTTTTAAATAGTTTTCAATAGTATAGAGTTTTTTGTAGAGCGAAAATATCACTGGCACCTTATGTATTGTGAGAACCAAGATTGTGGAGAGGCAATCAAACATGAGATTACAAGTAATGAAATGAACAATTTGCATTAACAAATAACAAGTATAAACAGTAGAGGTTGCATACCCAACTCTCCATGAAATAGGGATAGGTGGTGATATTCAAATCAAGAGAATAGCGTAACTACCCTAGGATATAGAGGCGATGTGTCAAGTCTAGTGACACCTATTACAAACGACTCACCAAATTGAAAATGTCAATTGGCATGTGCTATAAGTCGCCTAACTACTATTGAGTTAGTGTTTACTCATTGAGTTATATGCCAACACCCCACTTAAGCATAGCTTAGGTGAGTTTAGGAAAAAATGAGTCCCGGTTGTGCCCCATTTTAGGTACTCATGTCCAAATGTATCCCTCAAAAAAATAGAGAAAGAAAGAAAACCCTGTGGGAAAGAACTTTCCTCCAAAAGAGAGAAAACAAAGAGAAAGGCTTAGATAGCCCCCCAAAAGATGATGATGCCGATGTAGAATGCACTGTAGGTATGAAGAACTCCTGAAGCATGTTGTAGTAGTAAATTCCACCGCTCCCTTGATTCCAAGAGATTTCAGAAAACTAATTGCAGTTTGGTAGTGATCAAAGGATGAAGATCAGGATGTAGGTCTAAGAAATATATTGAACAATTAAAAAGAAGGATGTGCATTGAGTGTAGATACAAATGAGATAAGAATCTATGTGATTCAAATTCCTATTGTTACAACCCCCCCAATACACTTTATAGATCAGTGTGATTACAATTTCCAAATTCCCTTTACACTTTCAATTAAATGACATTACATGAGTGTATTAGAAACAAAAGGTGCTAGTGGAGTTCAAATAACCTGCTATATAGAACCAACTGAGCTGACCCATGACTTGATACTTGGCTCTAAAGTTGTATCTTGATTGTCTTCTTTACTGGATGTAAAATGCAAAAAGATGAAGGTGCAGTCAAAGTGACAAACTTTGACTATTGCAACAAGTTTTTAATCTTTGGTTTCTCGAATGAGGGCTGATGTTGTTGTGAACTCAATTGTCTTCTTAGAATCTATGAGTGCATACACTAAGAGGTAATTTTTGAATAAATTAGGAATGTAATATACATTATGTACAGAACAATTTCCCAATTTTATAGTCCCTTTGCCAAGAACATCATGATAGACACCGTCCCTTATTATTTTGTAAGTATTGCAGGTTTGGATTCTCACAAATAATTCAAAGAAAGGTGACATGTGATCACCCACTACTTAACTAAGGAGCCATCTATTAAGATTTATTTTTATGGTGGCATTATATTACCTTTTTAACCCTTTTGAGTAGTGAAGACTTCTTAATGCTTAGTTTTTAAAGTTAAGGTGGCACTTTAGTTTGAGTGTTTTTGAGCACTCTTCCTTGATACCCCATTTAAAGTGGCACTTTATAGTTTAGTGTATTGACATCATATTACACCTTTGATTGAATTGCCCCTTTAGTTTGTCCCCCCCCCCCCCGAAATTGTGCAAATGAAAAGAAGAAGTGTGTTGAGTCTCCCTAAAATAGCCTGAGCAGGCACTTTATAATTGTAGTGCGATATCAGGTTAGTTGGAACAAGGATGAAGAAAGAACCACTTTTGCAAAAAGAATGACTCAATTTCGAGTTGTTTTGCAAAAGTTATGGTCCTTTGAAAATTTTGCATATGCAAAAAAAATATGACTTCTGACTATTTTCCCAATGTGCTTGAAAAAAGGCTGGGTGGGCGAACTCACTATTGACTGCCCATCATGGAAGTGATAGAGTCTCTATGTGGCATTGAAAATAGGTGAGGCAACCTCTATGTGAGGTTGATGTGGCAGAGAAGAGGCCAAATTGCCTTTGTGTGAGGCTTTGGCAGGGGATGATCTTCGAGATGCAGGCATCGGTGTTGGAAGAGACCTTGAGATGCCTCAATGTGAGGTTTTGACACTGAGTAGACATGTCGACTATGCCCTGTATGGGTAGTCAACACTATGGCGAAGCTTCCTACATCAAAAATGTCCTCTGTGTGTAGAGGAAATCTGTCCACAACCTTCCATAATTGAAGAATCGTTTCGCAATTACAATGCCTTCAATAATGTGTTTGAAGATGCAAAAAATTGGTCTCTATGCTATGAGACAACATGCAAAATAGAATGCACTCATGCTTGCAAGAAATGAGCCAATGTTGGCCTCACTTTCACACCCAAACACTACCATCTATGGGCATTCAAAGCAAACAATATACACACAGAAATGTCAAATAATATGTCAAACAATATGCAAACCTGATTCACACAATGAGAAAATAAGATTTTATGCTAACCACACCACTCTGATACCATGTGAGAACCAAGATCATCGAGAGGCAATCAAACATGAGATTACAAGTAATGAAATGAACAATTTGTATTAACAAATAACAATTATAAATAGTAGAGGTTGCATACCCAACTCTCCACAAAATAGGGATAGGTGGTGATATTCAAAGCAAGAGAATAGCGTAACTACCCTAGGATATAGAGATGATGTGTCAAGTCTAGTGACACCTATTACAAACAACTCACCAAATTGAAAATGTCAATTTGCATGTGCTATAGGTCACCTAACTATGACTGAGTTAGTGTTTACTCATTGAGTTATACACCAACATGTATCAACTCCTTCCATGATGAGCTATTCCTTAGGGACATCTAATGCATGTACAATGACCAAGGGATCTCCCTACTCATTCATGAAAGGAAGTTATAGGAGATACCATTACATTATGTCATGAGTACAGATAGGTGCACATGAACATTGTGCACTAGGGATTACTATTATTTTTGTTATGACTACATTTTGGGAAATTCTGAGAATCACACCAACCAACAACATGGATATGTCAGTGAATGGAATTTGGTGCTACTAGTTGTTATTGACACATATGACGAAGATGAAGATGAAATATTTGAAGACATTCCTTTGATTTCAATTGATTATGACAACTTTTCAAGATTGATTTAAAATGGTGTATATATATATATATATCTGCATGTGTGCAACTTGTAGTTTAGTTTTTTAATTTAAAATATACATATGTATTGATAAATTTTGACTTAAAATTTTTCATTCTTAAATATTACAATTCATGACAAGAAAAAAGATTCTATTTTTTTACAAATTTCATTGTGGTATAGGAGATGTTTTTGTAGTCATTGTTAAGGTCAAAAACATAGAGGGTGTTAATTATTATTTGTTATGTTGCACGGAAGAGACGAAGAAGTTAACAAAACCAAAAACAAGCAATGGAATGTTGTTTCACATAGGTTTGGTTGTAGTGAAAGAGACATATCTCAAACAAGTCAAAATTGTTCTAAATGGGATTCATTTTATTGATTACCAAACTCATAACCTAGTGTATCAGTATAGCCACCTAGTAATTACTATTTTGCCATCTTGTCATCAAGTTCCATGTGCACATGGACCACATAAGTAGAGACTAGATAGAGATGACCATAAGAAAATATTAGATGTTATTGAAGAGAGATCTCAACCAAGGGATGTGGTATGAAATATGTGGACCACAAATGTAACTTTCCTTTAATTTCAAGTATTCACTAGACCTACTATGATAGAATTTATTGGCTTACACATCTATATGTTTAACTTAGCTGTCTTAAATTATTTTAATTTATGCTTCAATAACTTTTTTTATATTTACTTATAATTTGAGTCCAGTTCCTAAATATTTTAGAATTCATGATGTTTGGGTTCTATTTTTTTTACATTTCATCATGTGGTAGGAGATATCTTTTTGGAATCATGTAGCTTAGAAGATTACAAGTTATTGTTTCATTTCAAGTACATGATATCTACACTATCTGGACATGTCATAGAATGATATATATAGGTTCTTTTATATAGAATCTAGCTATTGTTGGTCTACTACCCATCTACTAGGTCTACTATAAAATCTAAATACATGTCTTAGATATATGTCTTAGGTATAGACTAGAAAATTGAAGGTATAAGATCTAGGTGTAAATTATATAACATTCTGTAGGTATAGACTATAACAAGGTATAAAATCTGGGTGCCTTAAGTCTACTACCTAGTCTTAGGCCAAGACTCTAGAATAAGGTACATAAAATATAGGTGTAGATTAGATATGTCTTAGCTCGATAAGTTAGAATTTAGGTATAAATTTTGTAGGTGTCTTATGTCTACTAGAAAGTCTAAATATATCATAGGTCTAGAGACGTCCTAGAATTATAAAGTATAATTTATCTAGGTGTTTAGGTGTCTTAGGTCTTAGGTGAGGCCACATGAGCTTCCAGATTCACGTGGTTGGCCTTGTCAGTGCAAAATAAATATTTCTTGAAGCTAAGGGAAGATCTTTTTTGTATCATCATGTGAGTTTACATGTTCATATGCTACTTAGGCAGGCCTTTAAGTTACGTTATTTCATCATGTGAGTTTGATATCATTATGTACATTTGTTGAGTTCTTTTAACTTTTTTGTATGATTATCATTTATGTCTCAAACTTAACAAGACTACATGTTAGATAGATCTAGTTCATTTACATACATTCATATGCTACTTAGGTGGGCCTTTAAGTTATGGTATTAGATCATGTGCTCGTTCGGTATCAAATTATGTAAAGTTTTATTGAATTCTTTTAAATTTTTGTATCATTATCATTTCTAGGTCTCAAACTTAACAAGCTACATTAGATACATCTAGTTCACTTACATATTCATATGCTACTTAGGTGGGCCTTTAAGTTATGTTATTTCATCATGTGAGTTTGGTAGATCATTCTGTAAGCTTATTGAGTTCTTTTAACTTTTTTGTATCATTATCATTTATCGACCTCAAGCTTAACAAGCCTACATGTTAGATAGATCTAGTTCTTTTACATACAAATATATGCTACTTAGGTGGGCCCTTAAGTTATGTTATTTCATCATGTGCTCGTTTGGTATCAAATTATGTAAATTTTGATTGAGTTTTTTTTAAGTTTTTTTGTATTGTTATCATTTCTAGGTCTAAAACTTAACAAGCCTACATTAGATAGATCCACTTCGCCTAGGTTATGCTAAATTTCATTGATTATTTAGCTAGGTCCATTCTTGTCCTTTCGAAGATTTCTCTTTGAATGTTGTATCATTATGTAGAGTTATAGAGTTAATTTTAAACTTCAAATTTGAGATATGTAACAAATTAATTTAAGTAAATGATTGATGTGATTAACAACTTGTAAATGACATGATTAATAAGTAAATTATGACATGTATGATTCAAATACACATACTAATTATGAGGCTAATATTTTATTATTGAAACTTCAACATATTACATGTCTTAATACACAATTTGTATGTGTAAATATAAAATACGGAGATCCATTATAAATATAAAGAAGCATTTATATTCAAAATATTTATTTTAAATATCTCAAACATGTAAATTTACATCCATGTGCCAAATATAAACATATAAATGTCCATGTACATAGACAAGCATAACTATCCATACACATGTCAGATATATAAATATAAATGTCCATACATGCCATTTCTATTTAAACAAATAAACATGTATATAAATATAAATATAAATGTCCATTCTTGTCCATTCTTGTCATTTCTCAAATTTCTCTTTGAATGTTGTATCATTATGTAGAGTTATAAAGTTAATTTTAAACTTCAAATTTGAGATATGTAACAAATTAATTTAAGTAAATGATTGATGTGATTAACAACTTGTAAATGACATGATTAATAAGTAAATTATGACATGTATGATTGAAATACACATACTAATTTTGAGGTTAATATTTTATTATTGAAACTTAAACATATTACATGTCTTAATACACAATTTGTATGTGTAAATATCAAATAAGGAGATCCATTGTAAATATAAAGAAGCATTTATATTCAAAAAAATTATTTTAAATATCTCAAACATGTAAATTTACATCCATGTGTCAAATATAAACATATAAATGTCCATGTACATGATATATAAATATAAATGTCCATACATGCCATTTATATTTAAACAAATAAACATGTATATAAATATAAATATAAATGTCCATTCTTGTCATTTCTAAGATTTCTCTTTTAATGTTGTATCATTATCTAGAGTTATAAAGTTGATTTTAAACTTCAAATTTGAGATATGTAACAAAATAATTTAAGTAAATGATTGATGTGATTAACAACTTGTAAATGACATGATTAATAAGTAAATTATGACATGTATGATTGAAATACACATACTAATTTTGAGGTTAATATTTTATTATTGAAACTTAAACATATTACATGCCTTAATACACAATTTGTATGTGTAAATATGAAATAGGGAGATCCATTGTAAATATAAAGAAGCATTTATATTAAAAATTTTATTTTAAATATCTCAAACATGTAAATTTACATCCATGTGTCAAATATAAACATATAAATGTCCATGTACATAGACATGCATAACTATCCATACACATGTCAGATATATAAATATAAATGTCCATACATGCCATTTATATTTAAACAAATAACATGTATATAAATATAAATATAAATGTCCATTCTTGTCCTTTCTAATATTTCTCTTTGAATGTTGTATCATTATGTAGAGTTATAAAGTTAATTTTAAACTTCAAATTTGAGATATGTAACAAATTAATTTAAGTAAATGATTGATGTGATTAACAACTTGTAAATGACATGATTAATAAGTAAATTATGACACGTATGATTGAAACTTAAACATTTACATGTCTTAATACACAATTTGTATGTGTAAATATGAAATAGGGAGATCCATTGTAAATATAAAGAAGTATTTATATTCAAAAAATTTATTTTAAATATCTCAAACATGTAAATTTACATCTATGTGTAAAATATAAACATATAAATGTCCATGTACACAGACATGCATAACTATCCATACACATGTCAGATATATAAATATAAATGTCCATACATGCCATTTATATTTAAACAAATAAACATGCAACTCAAATGTCCATATATATCAAATGTATAATCCTAAACATAAATGTCTATGTCCATAGATCTCAAACATAAACATAAATACAAATGTCCATATGTCCATATATCTCAAACATAAACATAAACACAAATGTCCACATGTCCATATCATAGACATAAACAAAAACACAGATGTCAACATTTCCATGTCACAAATATAAACACAAACTCATGTCCATGTACACATGATATATCTCAAACATAAGTTCATAAACCAAAATGTGTAGACATCTCAAGTTTGTAAATACTAAATCTATGAAATATGTAAACTAGTTGCTTAATCATCATGTCAACTCCTAGTTGACTAACCTTTAGAGTGAGATCACTACCCTAATAGATGCAATTTGTTGGGTCTTTCTCTCTAGATCGGTAGAGGGTTTGCCAGTTCCAATGCATAGGCAGATCAGGCCAACAAATACAGGAGGTTGTGTGAGCTGCCTCCCCTTCACTTCTAGTTCTACCACACCAAGGGGGTATCCCTATAGCTAAAGATTTAACATTTGACTTGCCCAATGACAGAAAGATTTAGCTTTACAATAACAGGTAGAATACTCTCATGTATGGACCAAGATTTGCATGATAAATCTCAAGGTTAGCAGTATTCTTGGACATATCTAACTGGTTGGGGATGAGAGTATGTAGGGATCCTATTTCTACTCCTACAACTAGCAGGTGGGAATATGGAAGGATTTGTTTTTAAGTTTTGGATGTAAGACATGGGGTTTTGGATCATAACTACTACACCGGGAGCAGACTGGTGCCTATCTCAAGGCAAGGAGTTAACTAGATGTATACAAGTGAATGGTTTATACTGACATTCAAGTTTCAAGGGGTTAGAACTAGTATTTGCCTTACAAACACCACCCAAGACTGAGTATTTAGCTACCTCTACTTATGAACATCCCAGGTAACATATATTCTTCTACATACTTAACCTAAAATAATTTAATCCACTCCTTGAATGGAAGTCACAGATCAAGTATGCAATACAAAAAGTCTATATTCTAGAATCTGAGAAACCCTTAGCAACTAGATTCAAAAGAAGCAATGCATACAACAAATGGAGACAGTCCACTAAACACATGCAACAAAGCATTTTTTATATAAAACGACAGTGAAAATGAAAATTTGTGCAACATGGATTCAAAATGCAACACATAAACTCCAACAGAGAGAATAGCCAAGAAAGGCTTTGTTCTTCATTTTTTTCCCAAAAATTGCCCAAGTCTTCAACAACCTAAAAATGAGTAACACAGTTTGCTTATAAAGCAAGAACCTCTACTTAGCAATTAATTACATGGTCAACTCAAAATTTTGCTAGATACAAAGCACCATGAGAATGGTACCCAAAACATTCAATGCAGTAGGCAGAAGAAGGAGGAAAAGAAGGTGATATCAGGATCTGCACCACCGCCTAAAGATTTTCCTCATCAATTTGGTAGTTAGCATGTCCTCTCGACCCATACTTCTCTGCAATCCTAACATGAATGGCATACCAACCCGCGAGATGCAGCAGTTGCGTCCTCTGGAGCTCTTCCAACCTAAAATGATTCAACAAACATAGGAAATCCTTCACTCTTGAAATTTTGAAAGATGGTCATCGATTTCCTTCCTATTGCTGAGATCTGCAGCTCCAAATCCTATTGCAAAGTCACCAGCCAATCAAATTACACCACGAAGGCATCAATAGCTATTCCTGACTTTTCCTTCTTTCATTTTGCCCTTTTTGCCTATTTTTTCCTTTTAAATCCTTGTATATGCAAAAGCATATACATACAATAGTGCCTGGACATGTGATAGCCTCTGATTGGTTCTCCATCGCTGTGAAAATGCATATCCATCGGCCATCAGAATAACCCAAGAAGTGCTTGCCGATGCATAAGGTCTCAACGATATGCCAATGTATCTCCTTTAGTTTTGCATAATATGATTGTATACACATACAATCACCCTGCATACAAGGCACAGACCCCAAATTTTTATAGAACAATTTGAAATTGAGTTCGGGTCTAGGTTGTATATAACTCCTTGTCTATCGCATTGTACAAATGCAATATACATACAATGTGGATTCTAGCACATTTATAAATTAGAATGTATATCCTTTTGAAATCTAGCTTGTATCTTTCATTGTATATTGGCATATACAAGCACCATATACAAGCTGCGGACCTCAGACACTTATCTGTTGTATTTGATTTCTCCTTCGGGTCTAGATTGTATGTTGCATATACAAACACAACATACAACTAGTGGGACCCAGGCCTTAAGTCATGTCCTTGTACTTTGACAATCCATATTTCCTTTGTATGTTGCCTCCAATGTACATTTGCTTTGTATATCATATATACATTTCACCTTGCATCTTTTCCTTGCATATGTTTTATCATTGGCCCATTGGAGAAACCTTTAGCTGAGTTGCCGATAACCCTTGTCACACTGACAAAACCCTTGTATGCTTTGCTTTGTATGTGCATTGGCCATCGGGGGAACACTTTGCTTGGCTACTGATGCATATTATTTTGCCGATGATCTTCTTGCATGTGGAGAATGCATAAGACCCTCGTATCTCTGTGATGTACATTCACGCTTGTATCTTGGTGATGTAGGTACCTGTTACATATCATCATTGTATGTACAGACATTCAAACAAAATATTCATGCAAAATTGAAATGCAAGCATGGAATATTCCCAAAATCTGTAATATACATTCTCCTTTGCATGCCCAAAAATGCATATACAAGCTTGATATGCATACAAAAATGCATACAACCATTTTTTCCACTTTTTAAAGGCCGATTGAACTTATTTTCAAGCTCACCAATGTATATTTGCACTCATACATTCAAGTGTACATACAAACACCAATGCATATACAAAGACACATGCATGAAAAAGGAGGACGCCAAACTTAGAAATTTTTTGGGTTTTTTATGAAAGGTGCCTGCAAATGAATACTTGAAATCTAAATTTTATGTAGGCACAAACATTGGCTCTGTCTGGGGATGCATGCCTCTTGCAGGCATGGTGAGAATCGTAGATCTCTGGGATGCAGACTAGTCCCTATCCATTGGGCAACAGAGTCAAACATCGCACCAACCTACATCACAAATCACAATTTTGAAACATACTTGGTGGCCCAAGGCCACCAAAAAGGAAAAACTAGAATTTTCCTTTGTCAAATACCCTGTTTTCATCTGATATCATTGGATCAAGCCTGAAGATACTGCCATTGTCTGACCATAAACAAACCTTGTCATTTTCATATTCAAACATCTCATTGAGCTTTCTCCTGTCAGCAATACCTCTGTCAACCTTATGCAAATAACCCTCAGCATCAGGTAGCATGCGAATGTCATATTCATCAAAAAATGCATTCTCGTATGAAATATAACACATATTATCATCTATATCAGCAATATGCATTGTAAAATGATCTTCTAGCTTGACTAAAAACTGAAAGCACTCAAAGTCCACCATACAGTTAGGATCATCAAGCCTCATTTCATCATAAGATGGTGTATCAAAGAAGAAGCTTTTAAATTCACAATTGTGCACATCATGCACACAATCAGCAGCTACACCAAATTGGAAAAGGATCGGACTCAAGCACATCTTTGCAGTAATCATCATGATATATGTTGGTCTTTCTTTCATCAGGATGAAAAACATAATCCTCAATTATAGTAGTGCCTTGATTTTCACCATACTCAAATAGATCCTCCTCATTATATGTATCAAAAAGAGTTGACCCAAGTATTTCAGCTTCATTATAGTATGCCACTAGTTTATGGGCAGCTAAACATGCATTTTCATTATCAATGAATTTCTTGTGTGGAGTATCAGCTTGTGTGTCACAAACAAAACCATAATCAAATATAGAACAATCAAGCTTAGCACTATTACTTGTTTCAATGTCTGATTATTCTTTATCATCTCCATGTGTATGAATAAAAGGCAATGATTCAAACATGGAATTTCTCCTTTGTTTGTTTATTTCTTCTCTATCCTGAGCACAATACTCACAATCATCTCCACAAACCCATTCAAACAAGTATTCATTGTTGTCCACAACCTCATCATTGTTTTCAGAACTAGATACCTCGAGATTGAAATGGGAGTCATCATTGATCCTCTCATTGGCATCCTCCACTGGTGAACAATTCAGTTGAGCATTGTTATCAGCATCATGTTCAAACATAGCATCATTGTCAACTTCTAGATTTTCACTTTCACATTTATCCTCAAATGATGCTATGATCATTTGGTCATTTGCAGCCATACAACTATTATTCATACCAAAGCCTATGGACAGAGAATTTTGTATATGTTCATTCCTCATTTTTTCTGTATTTTCTAAAAACTTGTATGCCATCTGCATACTTGTTATCTTGAATTCCCTCAATATTGCACTAGAGCCCTTTTCAAAATCTTCAAAGTATATGCCAATGCAGGTTGGAGTATCAGGTCTGAAGTCTTCAGGGATTTGTGAAAGGGAAACTACAAATCTATGACTGAAATCAATACTAGGCTCTTCATCTTGTCTTCTAATTTCCATTAATCTTACAACAAGATCAGTAAGTTCTCTTGCAAATTCCTTTCTAAAATAGTCAACAAGTTCATCCCAACAGGCAAAGGATCTCTTTGGAAAGCTCAAATACCAATCTCTAGCTTTAGCATCAGAGGATCTAACAAAAAACCTCATCCACATATCCTCATCCCTAAATGAGTGTTTCTCCATAAAGCTGTGAAAGTTTTGGATATGTGCACCCCGATCACACACACTGTGACCACTAAATCTAGGCATCTGATTATAAATCTAGGCAGGCATACTTTCAATTTCATAATCAACCCATGACAAATCTAATTGGTCATATAAATGATCAAAAGGGATGACAAGAGGTTTAGCCTTCTGACTGGCAGACACAACAGGGTTACTATTTAACTAAGCCTATCGAGCCTCTAAGGATATCAACCTATTCTTTATCTCTTCAATTTTTTTACACAACATTTCATCCCTCTCTTGACTGACTATGGATGAATACATATTTGGATTCATATAAATTTCACTTTAAGACATTTTATGTCTACCTAAGACCTAAGGCTTCCCCTATGTAATAAAACAACAAATACAAGTGGGAAGGAACCGCATACCTTTTCTCATCTAGATGTTGAAATCTTGAACATAAAATATTTTATCACAACAACATACAACAACCTTTCATGTGCACTAAAATCTTTTTTGCAAAGTCGCCACCTCTCCAAAGAGGATAAAATTTTCAAACAACTAAAAACTCATCATAGAACAAATATTTTTCTGAGTTCATTTCACCAACAGAGCACCATTATTCACACGAAAGATCTAGAAATTAACTCCCCAATAGAGTCACCACTATGTTGGGTCTTTCTCTCCAGATCGGCAGAGGGTTTGCCAGTTCCAATGCACAGGAAGATCTAGCCAACAAATATAGGAGGTTGCGTGAGTTGCCTCCCCTTCACTTCTAGTTCTGCCGCACCAAGGGGGGTATCCCTATTGCTAAAGAATTAACATTTGACTCGTCCAATGACAAAAAGATTTAGCTTTACAATAACAGGCATAATACTCTCATGTATGGACCAAGATTTGCATGATAAATCTCAAGGTTAGCAGTATTCTTGGACATATCTAACTGGTTGGGGATGAGAGTATGTAGGGATCCTATTTCTACTTCGACAACTAACAGGTGGGAATATGGAATTATTTGTTTTTAAATTTTAAATGTAGGACATGGGGTTTTGGATCATAACTACTACACAGGGAGTAGACTGGTGCCTATCTTAGGGCAAGGAGTCAACTAGACATATACAACTAAATGGTTTACACTGACATTCAAGTTTCAAGGGGTTAGAACTAGTATTTGCCTTACAAACACCACCCAAGATTGAGTATTTAACTACCTCTACTTACGAACATCCCAGCTGAGATACATTCTTCTCCATACTTGACCTAAAACAATTTAATCCACTCCTTGAATGGAAGTCACAAATCAAGCATGAAATACAGAAAGTCTATATTTTAGAATCTGAGAAACCCTTAGCAACCAGATTCAAAAGAAGCAATGCCTACAACAAATGGATATAGACCACTAAACACATGCAATAGAGCATTTTTTCATATAAAACAAGAGTGAAACTAAAAATTTGTGCAACATGCATTCAAAATGCAACACATAAACTCCAACAGAGATAGAACAACCAAGGCTTTGTTCTTCGTTATTTTTCCCAAAAATTACCCAAGTCTTCAACAACCTAAAAATGAGTAACACAGTTTGCTTATAAAGGAAGAACCTGTACTCAACAATTAATTACATAGTCAACTCAAAATTTTGCTAGATACAAAGCACCATGAGAATGCCGCCCAAAACATTCAATGCAACAAGCAGAAGGAGGAAAAATAGGTGAGATCAGGATCTGCACCACTGTTTGAAGATTTTCCTCATCAATTTGGTAGTTAGCATGTCCTCTCGACCCATACTTCTCTGTAATCTTTCCATTAATGGCATACCAACCCACAAGATGCAGTAGTTGCATGCTCTGGAGATCTTCCAGCCTGAAATGATGCAACAAACATAGGAAATCCTTTGTTGTTGAAAGTTTCAAAGATGGCCATTGATGTCCTTCCTATCACCAAGATTTGTAGCTCCAAATCCTGTTGAAAAGTCACTAGCCAATCAAATTGTGCCATGTAAGTGGCATTAGCTATCGCTGACTTTTCCTTCTTTCATTTTGCCCTTTTTGCCTTTTTTTGCCTTTTAAATCCTTGTATATGCAAAAGCATATACATACAACAGTGCCTGGACATGTGGCAACCTTTCATTGGTTCTCCATCGCTATGAAAATGCATATCCATCGGCCATTGGAATAACCCAAGAAGTGCTCGCCAATGCATAATGTCTCGGTGATATGCCAATGTATCTCTTTTGCTTTTGTACAATATGATTGTATACACATACAATCTCCCTGCATACAAAGTATGAACCCCAATTTTTTAGAGAACAATTTGAAATTGAGTTCGGGTCCAGCTTCTATTTAACTCCTTTATATCGCATTGTACAAATGCAATATCCATACAATGTGGATTCTAGTACACTTATAAATCAGAATGTCTATCCTTTTGAAATTTGGCTTGTATCTTTCATTGTATATCGGCATATACAAGCACCGTATACAAGCTGCAGACCTCAGACACTTATCTGCTGTATTTGATTTCTCCTTCAGGTTTGGATTGTATGTTTTTCCTTTGTATATCGGCTTGTATGTTGCATATACAAACACAACATACAATGGGTGGGCCCCAGGCCTTAAGTCCTATCTTTGCACATTAACAATGCATATTTCCTTTGTATGTTACCGCCAATGTACATTTGCTTTGTATATCAAATATACATTTTAGCTTGTATCTTTTCCTTTCATATGTTTTATCATCGGCCCATCGGAGAAACCTTTATCCGAGTTGCTAATAACACTTGTCACACTGACAGAACCCTTGTATGCTTTGCTATGTATGTGCATCGGCGATCAGGAGAACACTTTGCTTGGCTACTGATACATATTGTTTTGCCAATGATCTTCTTGCATGTGGCAAATGTATAAGACCCTCATATCTCTACGATGTACATTCACGCTTGTATCTTGGCGATGTATGTGCCCATTGCATATCACAAAAAAATATTCATGCAAACCCGATATGCAAGCATAGAATATTCCCAGAATCTGCGATATACATTCTCCTTTGCATGCCCGGAAATACATATACAAGCTCGATATGCATACAAAAATATATACAACCATTTTTTCCACTTTTCAAAAGGCTGATTGAACTTATTTTCAGGCTCACCAATGTATATTTGCACTTGTACATACAAACACCAATGCATATACAAAGACACATGCATGAAAAAGGAGGCCGCCAGACATAGAAATTTTTTGGATTTTTTATGGAAGGTGCCTGCGAATGAATACTTGAAATCTGAATTTTATGTAGGCACCAACACAATGAACCCTAGAAAAGTGTAATTAGCTTAGAATATATATATACACGTGTTTCATACATACATACATACAAACATGATATATATATATATATATCTATATATATATATATATATGAATTTCAATTTCAATAAAGGATTATTAGCTCACATGTTCACTATAGTCACTTGAATACCCCTGTGTACATGTTGTGCTCTCAAACTAAGACTGACAATTAAAACCTAAGCTAGACATGCACGTAAAAAAAAATTTCAAATATTTTTTGTACCATAGGAAATTACAAGCTGCACACATGTTTAAATTTTACAATATACTTGTGTTGTACTAGACCTCTGAATATCACCATCCTGAATAATGGAATCTCCTAACTCTTTTTGTTGTTCTATCATCAAATAGTTGTAAAAGGGACATGTACAAAGGAATGTGTAGGTGAGATGGCATAGATCTAGTAGAAAGCATCTCTATAAAACCCATACCACCAAAAGTCTACTCTAGTGAATTAGATCCCATATGCTAAGCCTTTGGAGCAATAGAATGATCAGTAGACGACTCTACTACTCTAGAATGTGACACATGTACTCCAATAGAAAATCTAACTGTATGCTCTGCATTAGAACACTGCATGTCAGCTACTAGAATCTGTGAATATGCCATGATGTGAGCCACATATGAACTAACGCCTACTAGAGGGATCCCCCACTGTGATGATATCACCTAGAAGGCTCCCAGCAAGTCCTCAGATAAATAGAAGGTTGCCCTCTACATCTAACCCTCACTTAGTGTAATATGTTCCAAATCATCTGGTGATGGGATACTTGCAAGATGATAGGGATCCATCTGAGTAGGTTTCCTATGTGGATGCCTCATCAAATACTATCCAAAACGATCTGTAGATATAGACTAAGTTTGCATAACAATCTTAGCAATACTATTAATTTCATCTTGTCGGGAAGCAATGACCATGTGGTCACCAATACCATTGAGAGAAGGTGAGATCACGAGCATCCAATCACCAACCAAGCTCCTATAAATAGTGGGCTCTCGATTTGGTTGACAATATGACTCCCTATCACATACTCTACCATGCCACTACCACAAATGTGGTGGTAGATCAAAATAGTTGATGTTTAGACCTAAATGGACCACAATGTATAACTATTGTGCAAAATATAGAGGAATTTGGTCATTATTTGGGTAAGGACCATGTGCAGTTAGAAATCTAGGATATATCAATGGTGCCATGTAAGGGAACACACTGAGTGACCTGATATGCCCTATCACTAGCTTTGGGTGCATATTGAGGAAAACATTATTTATTCAAAGTTTGTTCTGTCACTCTCAGTTGTAGTTCACTTAATGGTACATCACGAGAAACCTGTACCTACATTTGGGTGAGAATGGTTGCTAAGGTCTCACTAGAATATGTCTTAACACTCCCTAATGAAGATCTTATATGAACTAAATTGTCTAAAATCTTCTCACAATTAGATCTATAAACCCTCATTGTTTGAGGATCCTATGAAATTGACCTTAATCTAGCAATCTTGGTATCTATGCAGCCAATTATTGGATCCATATCTAGGGCTATCACATAATATAAGTTTGAGAGAAGGAACATAACATTCAAGATAACATAAAAATAAAGACATAAATCTTTGAAAATAATAGATCTAGATATCTAGAACTCACATCTAGATACATCCTAAATTATCATATTTTAAAATTTAACACACTTTATTTTTAACATTTAATGCTACACACTTTTCCACATAATAGATATCTAATTTTTAAAAAATCAAGGAATATAAAGCACTTTAACTTGAGTGTACACATGAACTATATTGTCCACTCCTACTGTTTCCATTTCTATGCAAGAGAACATTTTATGTACATGACTAATGGGTATTTAATTTTCTTAAATCAACATGTCAAACAAGGATGTGATGAAAGCAATAGGAAAATTGTTTTACTAGACAATGACATAAATCATATAGTGACCACATAATTTGAGAACACTTACAGTACAAATTATGAACTTGTGATCAACTAGATTATATTTTTAAATTTTTTAAACATATATCAAAAACATGATTTTGAAACCAAACTTTGGTCATTTTAGAAAGAGGTACATCGTAGGAAAATTGAAATTGTGAAAAAACTAATAATGGTGGCTATTTAATTTTCTTAAATCCACAGGTCAAACAAGGATGTGATGAGAGCAGTAGGAAAATAATTCTACTAGACAATAATATAGATCAGATAGTGACTCCACAGAATTTGAGAACACTTATAATGCAAATTATGAACTTGTGATCAACTAGAATATATTTTAATATTTGTAAACATATATCGAAAACATGAATTTGAAACCAAACTTTGGTCATTTCATAAAGAGGTACATCATAGGAAAATTGAAATTGTGAACAAACTAAGAATGATGGCTATTTGTTTTTCTTAAATCCACAGGTCAAACAACGATGTGATGAAAGTAGTAAGAAAATCATTTTTACTACATAATGATATAGATCAGATAGTTACTACAAATAATTTGAGAACACTTACAATACAAATTATGAACTTGTGATCAACTAGAGTATATTTTTAATCTTTCTAAACATATATCAAAAACATGATTTTAAAACCAAATTTTGGTCATTTCAGAAAGAGGTACATTTTAGGAAAATGAAAACTATGAAAAAGATCAGAATGGTTGCTTACGAAAGCAGTTCACAAGGGCACACAACATTATAGATAGGATAAAAAATAGAATAATTACCTTCACCATGGGAAAAGTAATGGTGATGCAACCCTCACTTCAACCAAAGACACAATGAAAGTACAAAGATGAAAGACAATAGGAATCATGTAGAGAATACCCTAGATTCCTATTCAAGCATGTGATATGTAATAAATGCTTTGATTTAATGCTATATGCTCTTTTAACATGCTCTCTATGTGTTAGGCTCTAAATGTGTCAAAATGAACTAGATTTAGTCCTTTAATATAATTAGTTCTAAATCTCAGATGTCTAAAAAATGCTCCATTTCACAACTCTGTCTTACACACAACGACATACTCTGCCTTCAACCAACACTCTCTACCCATACTAACTAAACTCAGCTCTCTGATTAGTTTGCTCATCCATGGCTTCGTCAACCACTCTGCATCTGCTAGCTCCAATAGTCTCTACCAGCCAGCATACAACAAATTGGCTCCATCAATTTGCATGAAATTGGCTCTCACATAGTTTGCATGCACTAACTTACCAAGTCAATCTACTGATGCATGAAGCAGCCCTAAACCTGGAATAGCATGATTCACCTGCAACTTTCTGTGGCATGTCACTTAATGAGCTACTTCCTTTAGCTACTCTGACATATAGGACACAATTGTATGTTTAAGAGATACATAGTCTGTAGATTGATGGACATGATCCTCATAGTTTCATTAAAAATATCTCTTTTGTCATACATGATAGTTGCACACTATTGAGATGCCTTCTTAATTGTTGCTCCTCCTACATTTATGTATCTCTATGGATCTGTTATGATCTTGTATGGCTATAAGTTCTTAATGAGATCACCCTCTAGTTGATATCAAAATGATGTTTTGCTGTCCAATTCACTGTCCAATGGCATACTTCTGTGTATAACTGGTAATGATGCCATTGTTACTGTCTATCTGCACTCCTAAGTACCTCTTGTAGAAGAATATGGATATTGGGATTGCACCATTTTCCATAATAAATATATCAGTTAAAACACATGCTGTCCTATGTCTTTTTGCTGTTCATTTCATGACACTAGCCTGGCCATTATATCTATATGGCTTGTTTAACATTATTGAATGTAATGGGAGTTTAGACTATCATTTCCTACATTGATCATGGATGTTCTATTTCAAACTAAACAACAACCTCATCAAGCAGCCATGTAAGAGCTTAGTGTCCATTGATGACTATCACTTCAACTCTCTTTGAATTGGTTGTCATAGGTGACCATTGAGTTTGAAGCTCAATAGGCTGAGTTGATATAGCACTATTTCAATTTATCATATTTCTTTTGCATAGTATGAGTGAATAATCCGATTTCATCCCCTCTAACTTAGGGGTAGCATGCCGGGCTCAACCCTTGTAGGATCTTGTTTAGCACCACATGTTGAATTGTTTCCTAAACAGCAACATATTTTCACCTATACCTGCACATGAAACAAACATATTAGTTTCAAACATAATGATACTTGATAATGCTTCATTTTCTCTCCTTGTAATTGATGAATATTGTACTTTCTAATCTCCACTATCTCATACAATTTGTTATGTATTCTGTTCGTATTGATATAGTGCATGGATGATATGATGTCACGATAACCCCCTTTTTCTCTCTCCTCTAATGCAGGTTATGACAGTTTCAGAGCTTGGCAATGAATGGAGCAACTGCAACCTGATCAACCGACTCTGAAATTAGGAAATTATTGGCACCCTCTCCTTCATATGCTTTGTCAGTTCCCGTTTTCCCTTTTACAGTTGCATAACATATTATATTAGATATTCAGATCTAGCTACCCCCACGACTTGTGTGGGACCAATTATCTCTCTCTTTTGTTCTTTATTCAATGCAACATGATCCATTTATGTATATCTCATCTAATGATATAACCGTAATACTGAAATACATTATGAGACATCTTTCAAATAATGATAAGCACTTGAAATAACAATGAATGTCAACTAATTTGTACTTTCTTTTGCATAACCATAACTAATAAAACTAAATCAATCTATTTGATAACTTACACAACTGGTGCCACCATAAATGATATGAATATTCACTTTAAGATAATGAACTATAATGCATCAGTTCTACCAATTTTTGAGCTATGGTGAAAAAATGGTAACATCAACAAACACCAACTCTTGCAGTACTTGTACAGACATCTCAACAACAACCTTTACAAATTTGCATAGTTTTAGAATGAACCCAATAGGAAAAAATATAAGGGTTTATATAGGTAAAACAAGAGAGGACTGAAGAGATGAGAGCAAAGACATCTACTATTCAAGCACCCACAAAAGAAAGTGTAGAAGTAGTAGATGTAGATAAGATTGAGGATGTTGAAGATGATATAGAAGATGTTGAAGAGGAAGGTGAAGATGAAGGCAATGATGATAGCCTTGAAATGAGCAGTGAGGAAGAAGAGAACAGACAAATACCAAAATCTCATCTTATGCTTGGAGCGTTTGATGCAGGTGATTCACATCAGGCTACCAAGCAATCAATACAAAATATTAAAATAATAGATCCTTTTGAGAGCTTGGTGCAATAAGATAGATATCATGGAAGAGATCAAGGAAGGAGCCAAGGAAATAATGAGAAATCAAACAGAGGAAGAGGAGGGTACTAACAATGGAAAGGCACAAGACATTCAAGAAGAGGCCAATCAGGAGAATATGACTATAGATAGGATGGAGGAACAAACAGAGGATGAAAGACAAGATATACCATGATGCAGAGCACATAGAGGAAGCTCTCAAAAAATATACTTTCTTTATGATCGGCAAGACAATATGCCATCAGCTAACCAAATACCTTCCGCACCGAAGTCCTTCCTCATACCGATGGAGATTTGACTTTTCACCTATCAGCAGGATCTTTGCTATCGCCAGTGAACTAATGTACCTGCCACCCTCACTATTATGCCAAACACTTGTACATGCATAACATGACTTACGATCACCAGTTTCCTTGACCACTGCTACCGGTCACCTCTTGCATCTAACAAAATGTATATGCGCAATGTATATTCTCAATATACATTTGAAACATACAATCAGAATATGCATTTAGAACATGCACTCAGTGACATTGACCGTTGACTTTCCTTGTATCTAACTCAATGTACATTCACAATGTACATTCTAAAGATGCATTCTCCCTATACTTCTACGGCATACACACTCAACAAGCCCTTGCGATATACACATGAAATGCATATCCGACATGCATTTGCAATATACACACAAAATGCATACTCAGTGAAACAACGTGAATCTTGCACTGATTTGATCTGCTGTAAACCTAGTAACTTCACAACTGCATAGATCTGTTCCTTCGCCAATCTAACATAGATCTTTCACCCTACCAACCTAGCACATGATGGCACCAAGATCTATCTGTACCCTGTACGTGATCCTACAAACATGAAATCAAACAAAACAAAAACAAAATGAAAACACAAATTGATATGTACAGCCATTCCACCGATTTCGAAGAAATCTAACTAGTGGAATGGATTAAGAAATCCATCTCGGCTACAAAATAGTAAATTGATTTCACACAGAGAAAACCTTGAGAAATCAAATGACAGAAAGATGCACAACACTTTATTTATTATGCCTTTCAGAAAATGTGCATACAGATGCTCTGTTTCTCAATTACAAATCACACTGATCTCTTGATCTGATCTCAACTTAAGTGAACTCAACTACAACTACTGATTACATTCGATGATCTCGGGCATTTATCTACTCACCCTCAGTAGTACTGAATTGACTCCAAGTGGCTGGGAGATTAATCCAAGTGGCTTGGAGATCTAACAACCTCTAACTGCCTAACAACTTCCTAACTATCTAACCCTTGTGATTACAGATCAACAAATGTCCTTGGGACTTACATCATAAACCTAGATACAAACTAAAATAACATGCATCGGTTAAACAGACCTTATTACATGAATGGTCTTATAAGACCTTGCTGGAAACAACAAAATGAACTGTAAATAGTTAATGCCTTATGGAGGCCACTATGGATTGGGTGCTCTTACACCATACACCCCACCACGAAAAGAACTCATGGCACATGAGTTAGGTCTTTGTCTTACTATAGTTGTATACTCTACTGTCTCATGTCTTCCCCATGATCTCTAGACTGCAACCTACTTCCATGGAATCAAAATCTCATGCCTAGCATTGTAGGCTCTACTCACACCTTGCCATGAGTGAGTGCTTGCGATCAAACCCAGACTTTGTTCGCCATTCTTCCTTATTGTCATCTATGCCTGAACACTTGCATGGGAAACCTTGGGTAATGCTTCTTGTACTACTGCTATGGCAGAATATGTTTGTTTTTCAACTCTTGTTGGTTCTAGAGGACAAACAATTTTCCCTACTATGATAGCATCCTTGTCTTTCCAATCAACTTGTGGCTACTTGTAAACCTGTTCTTTGACCTTCTGTTGATCCATTGAAGACATTACCATTTGATCTTCATCAGTCAAAACTAAAATCACCTTCAAACTGTGATCCTTAACAACCCTACTCCCTAAGGTATTCCCAACTGTCCTTGTCCCTTCTACATTGATCTGCACAAACTCTTTCTTTCCTACTAAAATGATTTTGGCTGCCTTCTTTGCTTCAGCGTCCTCCTACAATGGTGTCATCACAAAAGTCCTCCCATCCTTCTTGATGGTGTAAGTGTTAGCATATCTATCATACAATGCTCTCCTATCAAAGAGGGTTTGTATAACTACTGCAACTTCTTCTTTATCCTCTTGTGGGTTCATTGTGGGTTGTACTTAAGCATATTCCACATTCAAATCTAGCTTAATCTTTAGGGGAAATATTCTATTGTTTGTCATTTCCACTTTGGCAATAAGTTGATTACTTGGAAATTTATCTAGAATAGTGCATTCTTTGTTTTTGAAGAAGACTCTATACCCCTTTTGAACAAGTTGTCCAATGCTCATTAGATTGTGTTTTAGACTAGGCACAAAATACACATCTGAAATATACTTCTCCCCCTGTTTAGTTAGAATGTTGATGTTTCCTTTACCCATAACTGAAACTTTGTTGTCATTACACATTGTGACATCTAATTTTACACTTTCATCTAAACTTGAGAACATTTCTAAGTTCCCTGTCATGTGATTGCTACAACCTAATTCTAAAAACCATACATCCTTTTGATTCTCTTGTGTTACATTGCATGCTATGAACATATTGCTCTGATTTTGGTTTTTTCTTGTAAAGTTTACATTTTGTCTATTGAAATCAGATTGTTTTTTCCTACATTCATTTGAATAATGCCCATATTTCTTACAATAATGACATTGGATTTGAGATTTGTCATACCTTTGACTATGTGGTTGATTTTGAGATGGGTTTGGGCTTGAGTTTTGGTTGCTGCCTCTTCCACTTGAGCTTGATGGGCTACTTCTTCTTCCTCTATATGAATTCCTTCCTCTACCTCTAAAATTTGATCTTCCTTTGCCACTTCCATGGTTGATTGAAGCTTGTGTCGTGAATGCATGCTCCAATGATGAGTTTATTGACCTACTAAGCCTATGCTCATGATAAATGAGAGATGCATAGAGCTCATCAACTGAAAATTGTGAGAGATTCTTTGTCTCCTCTATGGTCACAACTATGGATTCAAACCTTGTGGGTAAGCTCCTTAAAATCTTTTCAACAATCCTTCTATCTTCAAGTGTTTCACCATGAGATCTGATTTGATTAACTAGACCCATCACTTCTGTGAAGAAAGTGTCTATTAAATCTGATTCCTTCATGAAAATTGTTTCAAAATCCCTTCTCAACATTTGCAACTTAGTTGTCTTCACTTTTGTCATTCCTTGATAGGCTGTTTGGAGTATATACCATGCTTGTTTGGACTTTGTTACTGCAGCAATCCTTGGAAAATGCTCTCATGCACTGCTTGAAATATGTAAAAGAGAGCTTTGGAGTCCTTATTTTTATTATCCCTCACCAAATCTTTCTCTGCTTGAGTCAATGCATTGTATGCTGCTACATCTACTGGTTCTGGAAAACCATTCTCTACTAGATCCCAAATGTCGTGTGATGAAGGGGGCAAATCATAAAACACACAATAACAGAAATTGCACACAGAAAATAGAATGATATTTTATTAATATGGGAAAAACATTACATTACAGAAGCTCAAATACAATCAGGGGATGAATCCCCTATAGGCTGCAACACATTACAGCTCCCTCTCTCAAAACTCTAGAATCTTCAGCCTTCTGTAATTCCCAAATCAACTAAGGTTTCTAATTTCCTGCCTTTCTTGACTCTACACCTTCCCCCTTAACTCTATATCCTAGGGGTTCCCAAAAATGGTTATATATAGCCCTTTTTGGCGACCACCAGCTTAATTTTGAAATTTGCATCTCCCTCCAAAAATAGGTCAACTTCGCAGGGCCATAACTTTCGATCCAACCGTTGGATTTTCAATTATAATACCTTTTCAGAAAGCTCTCAAAAAGACGATGGAGCATCAAGTAGTACCGATAGGTAGACTACTTGGGTTTCCCACCAAATTTTGGGCCCATCCGGAGCCTCTAAGTGCCTCAAATTTGACTTTGAATATTTCAACAGGATTTTTGGAATTTGAAATTTTAATATCTCACAAATGACAAATGATATTGAAGTGATTTCTTCACCATTATCTTCAATTCACCATTCTAGAGGTCTGTGTAAGATTTTGTATCCAACTGTACACAAATGCAAACTTACTAAAAATAGTAACCCTATCAAATTTAGCGCTTATTGAAAAGAAACAACATTTTTTTTTGGTTGATGCAAGATTGCTCTTACACCCTAGATGCTCCTGCATCAGACACCTGGGGTAATTTGAAAAGTGACCCTGTCACTTCTCAGGTGTTAGAGGGAAACCAAAACGATTAACCTCAGTCTCAGATAACCATGATAAATCTTCAACATGCCTTCCTTTCCATTTCACCAAGTATTCTATATACTGCCTATTTCTTGTACTCTTACTCACACGGCTATCCAAAATGCCCTCTATCTCCTCCTTCTCTGAAGTAGATGCTAGAATGTCCCACTATGTTCCCTTATCAAGTCCATCATCATGATACTCTGTCAGATCTGAAATGTTGAACACTAGTGAAATATTGATGTCATCAGGCAACTCTACCTCAAATGTATTTCCTGAATCGTGCTTCTTCAGGATTCTACATGGTCCAAATTTTCTCATCTTCAACTTATTATATGTACTAACTAGAAATCTTTCTTTTCTCAAGTGAACCATGACTTCATCACCCTCCTAAAACTCCTTATGTCTCCTCTTCTGATCGGCCTTAGCCTTGTACTGAGAATTCATCTTATGGATATGCTCTCTTACCTCTTCGTGCAAATTCTTGATGTGCTCAGCAAAGATTTCAGCTTCGGCACTACTCTTCTCCCCCTTATCCATCCTCCTCAATTCAGAAGTAGTTCTTGGGCTACTCCCATACACAACTTGGAATGGAGATTTACCTATGCTTCTATTGACAGAATTGTTGTAAGCAAATTCTGCCTGTGGTAAAATCAAATCCCATCCCTTGGGCTTATCTTATACTAAGCATCGTAGAAGGTTACCCAAACTCCTATTCACCACTTTTGTCTGTTCATCAGTCTATGGATGGTGTGCAGAACTAAACTTCAAATCTGTCTTCAACTTCTTCCACAATGTCCTCTAGAAATAACCAACAAAATTGGTATCTCGATATGAAACTATGCTCTTAGGTAGACCATGTAGTCTCACCACCTCCCTGAAAAATAACTCTGCAATGTGAATAGCATCATTAGTCTTCTTGCAAGGAATAAAATGGGCCATCTTTGAGAATCTATCCACCACCACAAAATAGAATCATGCCCTCTCTGTGTCCTTGGTAAACCAAGAACAAAATCCATACTAATATCATCCCATGGCTTCTCTGGTACAGTTAATGGTTGATACAACCCTGTATTCTGACTTGTTCCTTTTGCCATCTGACATACTCTGCAACTCTGCACAAACTTCCTCACATCTTGCTGCAGCTATGGCCAATAATAATTTTCACCAACAATAGCAATGGTCTTATCTCAACCAAAGTGTCCGGCCAATCCTCCACTATGCTTCTCTTTAATCAGGTTCTCTCTCATGGAACTCCTTGGAATGCACAACTGGCTTCCTCTAAACAACATGCCATCTTGGATTATGAAATCCAACCATCTTCTCCTGTCCAAAGTAATAGGTTCTAAACAAGCTTTCCAGGCCTCTGCAAAATCTAGATCCTCAAGATACAAACTTTTGGTCTCATCAAACCCAACAACCTCTATCTTCATTTCTATCAACAAATTTTGCCTTCAGCTCAAGGCATCTGCAACTCTATTGGAATTCCCACTCTTGTGCTTCAAAACAAAAGTATAGCTCTGCAAAAACTCAACCCATTTTAAGTGCCTTTGGTTCAACTTTCCTTGACTATTAAGATACTGCAAAGCCTAATGATCAGTATATAAAACTCAGGTCCTTTGGCAACAAATAATGTCTCCATTTCTTCAAAGCCTGAACTATTGCATAAAACTCTTGATCATAAACATAATACTTTTTCTTGGCATCATTAAGCTTCTCACTAAAATAGGCAATGGGATTACCTTTTTGGCTCAAAACAGCTCCTATACCACTACCACTAGCATCACAATCTACCTAAAATACCTTATTGAAATCTGAAAGTGCCAAAACAGGTTGCTCTACAACTTTCTGCTTCAATGTATCAAAGCTCTTGTTCTCTCCTTTAGTCCATCGAAACTCTTTTCTATCCCCTCTCATTGTCTCAGTTAGGGGTGCACAAATGCTACTAAAATTCCTGATAAACATTCTGTAAAAACTTGCCAAACCATGAAAGGATCTTACCTCCGTTGTACTCCTTGGTGTAGGCCATTCAATGATAGCCCTTACTTTTTCTAGGTCCATCTTAAGACCTTCTTCTGAGACTACAAATCCCAGGTATACCAACTCCTTCTTTGCAAAACTACATTTCTTTAGATTAATGAGCAATTCTCCTCCCTAAGCTTCTCCAGAACTCTTTTGATATGCATCAGATGCTCATCCCAAGTCTTACTAAAAATTAAAATATCATCCAAATAAACAATAACAAAACTTCCCAAAAATTCTTTCAATACCTCGTTCATGAGCCGCATGAATGTGCTCGGTGCATTGGTTAGCCCAAATGGCATGACTAACCACTCATACAAACCTTCCTTTGTCTTGAAGGTTGTCTTCCATTCATCTCCTTCTCTGATACGGATCTGGTGATACCCACTCTTCAGGTCAATTTTTGTGAAGTACTTGGCTCCACTCAAACAATCCATAATGTCATCCATTCTTGGCAATGGAAATCTATACTTGATAGTTATCTTATTGATGGCTCGAGAGTTTGTACACATCCTCCATTCTCCATCCTTCTTTGGTGCTAGTACTATAGGTACTGCACATGGACTTGGGCTCTCCCTTATCAGTCCCTTCCTTAACAACTTCTAAACTTGTCTGTTCAGCTCTTCATTCTCTACAGGTGTCATTCTGTGGGCTGCCTTGTTTGGCAAACTGGCTCCTGGTATCAAATCCATTTGATGACTTATCTTCCTTACTGGTGGCAAACCTTCTGGTACATTATCAGAGATAATGTCTTGGAACTATTCCAACATATCTGAAACTTTTGCTGGTACATCTTCACAGTTCTCTTGACTATTCTTAGGAATCAATGCAAAGCAATGATGCTCATGCTTCATACCCTCCAAAAATTTCCTGCCATCTACTAGGCAAATTCAGGTAGTACTACACACCTTTTCTTCCACCTCCTTCAAGGGCTTCAACTTATGACAAACTCCATCCTTTGTCAGGGAATATGTGCTTGCACAGCCATCATGGACAGCGCTTCTATCATACTGTCACGGCCTCCCCAACAGCATATGACATGCATCCATCGGTATGATATCACACAACACCTAATCATGGTAATCACCAATCTTTAACTTCACTAAACACTGCTCGTTGACCAAAGCTCTATGATCCTTCTGCAACCATGCAATCTGATATGGATGCGGATGCTTTCTTCTTGTCAACTTCAACTTGTCAACCATCTCCTCTGAAACAAGATTATCAGTGCTTCCACTGTCAATAATAATATCACAACACTTACCTTCACATTTGCACCTTGTGCAAAATAAACTCTTCCTCTAATTGGGTTCTTTCTCCTCATTCAGCAAGGTTCTTCTAACAACTAGGGTTTCTCCCCTTTCAGTATCTTCAGAATGCTCAGAATGTGCATCTTCATCTATATGTGCAACTCGTGCATTGCCTTCAGGTCTTCTATTTGTCCTTCCTTGATGTTACAAACACTCGTAGCTCGATGCCCTTCTTCCCCACATTGGAAACAGGTTCCTCTGAAACCTCCTCTTCTGGGTCCTTGCCTAGGTCTACCTCTTCCTCTTCCTCTTTGCTCACCATTGTTTTGGTCACGAGGGCGGTAGATGTTATCCCCTATCTGATTTTGACTAGTGCCAGCTTCTTCACTTTTCTTTTGATCTTCATTACGGCCTCCATAGGGCCTCCCACCAGTCCTTCCACCTTGACCTCTTCCCCTTTGCTTGCTATCAAATCTTTTATTCAGCTTCTCTTCCACCTTCAGAGAAAACTGGTATGCATCTTCTATGGTGGTCATTCTGACTAGGCTTAGCTCATGTTGAATACTCGGCCTCAACCCATTAATGTAACGGGCCACCTTCTCCTTGTTGGCCTCTCCATGGCCTGTCCTGATAGTGATCTTATAAAAATCTTATGTATACTCCTTAACAGACTTGTTACCTTGCTTTAGTCCTTGCAACTTCTTCAGTAACCCCATCTCATAATCCACAAGAATGGACTGCTTCTTTAGTTTCTCCACCATCTGATCCCATCTGGTGATCTTTCCTTTTCCTCTTCTATTCCTCTCTAGTTGGACCTCTTTCCACCAAATATTGGCATGGCCCTTCAACTTTGTTTTTGCAAACTTGACCCGATCTGGGTCCTCCACATCTTCATACTCGAAATACTCCTCCATGTCATTGATCCGATCAATAAGCTGTTATGGGTTCAAATCCCTAGAATATGTAGAAACCTTGATCCTGGGCCTCTTTCCGATCTTCGAAATAGCCCTCAACAACCTAACTTCTGCAGGATCTCCCACAGCTTCTTGTTCTTCCTCAGATAGCTCTTCTTCAGCTTCATCTTCGCTTTCCTCTCTCCTTCTCGGCTCGAACCCTCTTCATAGCTCCTCTTGCAATGCATCGATTTGTCTTTGTAGGGCTCTAAAACCCTCTTCTGTCAAAGCATTCCTCCCACCCTGGTTTCTTCGTGGAGGCATCTTGATCTATGCAGCAAACCCACAACCTCAAGTCCTGGTGCAAACTGCCTCACGGTTGGTGATTTGTCTACACACTCAGGAACCCTTGCTCTGATACCACTTGATGAAGGGGGAAATCATAAAACACACAATAATAGAAATTGCACACAGAAAATAGAATGATATTTTATTAATATGGGAAAAACATTACATTACAGAAGCTCAAATACAATCAGAGGATGAATCCCCTACATGCTGCAACACATTACAGCTCCCTCTCTCAAAACTCTGGAATCTTCAACCTTCTGTAATTCCCAAATCAGCTAGGGTTTCTAATTTCTCGCCTTTCTTGACTCTACACCTTCCCCCTTAACTCTATATCCTAGGGGTTCCCAAAAATGGTTATATATAGCCCTTTTTGGCGACCACCAGCTTAATTTTGAAATTTGTATCTCCCTCCAAAAATAGGTCAACTTCGCTGGGCCATAACCTTCGATCCGACCGTTGGATTTTCAATTATAATACCTTTTCGGAAAGCTCTCGAAAAGATGATGGAGCATCAAGTAGTATCGATAGGTAGACTACTTGGGTTTCCCACCAAATTTCGGGCCCATCCGAAGCCTCTAAGTGCCTCAAATTTGACTTTGAATATTTCAACAGGATTTTTGGAATTTGAAATTTTAATATCTCACAAATGACAAATGATATTGAAGTGATTTCTTCACCATTATCTTCAATTCACCATTCTAGAGGTCTGTGTAAGATTTTGTATCCAACCGTACACAAATGCAAACTTACTAAAAATAGTAACCCTTTCAAATTTAGCCCTTATTGAAAAGAAGCAACATTTTTTTTTTTTTTGGTTGATGCAAGATTGCTCTTACACCCTAGATGCTCCTGCATCATCTTGAGAACAAAATAGTGCTTTCATTGTTATGGACCAGTAATCATAATTTTTCTCATTGAGCTGTGGGATTTGAGGATTTGTCAAACTCTTGCTTGTGCTTGCCATTGCTGACTGTGAAACTTGCTTGAATGCTTTTGTTGGAGCTCTGAGCTTTGATTAATTTCAACTCTGCTATATCTTTCCTTGGGCAACCTTAGGCTCTGACACCAGGTGAAGTAAAAGGCAGAGGATACATGAAAAATAGAGAGTTGCAGCTCTATATATATGCATAAATCTTTTAACAAAAAATAAAAAGAAACATAGATGATATAGATTGCTGCTGCAGACAATTTACACACACAAAAAAACAAAGATATATTTTGCATAAACGAGAGTTGCTGCTCATATATCCATAAACTTCAGAAAACAGAGCATTTTTTTACTTTTAATATGCCTGCTCAGAATAATCAAAATAGCACACTGACAGTGCTTTCACATAAAAATAGAGAAAATTTTATAGTCTAAAACAGCTGCTGTTCTTCAAACTCAGAAGAAGAAAAATAGAGTATCACCCACACCTTTTTGATATGTTGAACCCTCTAATTAAAATAGAACTGCACTACAAATGACTTGACTACATTTAAGATTATGGACAAGGACTGACTCCTCCATACGCCAGAAAAGGAGGCCATGTCTATATGACATCAACACTACAGAGATTAATTGAAAGAGCACGGTGGTAGGGGAAAGTAGAAAGAAGTCAAGAGGAATTGTTATCTTCATTAAATGAGGCGAGTAGTTGGGATACTATTCCAACATGTTTAGCAACAACTTCACCAAATTCAGAAGTTAACTCTGTAAGAGTTTGAACTGCAAAAAAAAAATTGGTTGCATGAACATGTGTGCTGTTGGCTATCCCCACGTTGCCACTAACTAGTTGTTTGTTATTGAAGAGTGTTAGAACTACAGTTCTAAGTTCTCCCATATGATTGCATGAGCATTGCATGAGGAGAATGCATAATAAACTCTAGTTTTAAATTTTTTTGCAAGAATAATTTTATTCAATCAAATCGCATATTTTCAGCATGGTTATAGAAGTTTAAAGTTTAGTTATCTAAAACTTGCATGTTAAAGGAATCCTCTATTAATAGAGGATTTTTGTAACCGTAAAGTAAGAAAGCAGAAATATCATTAAAGATTTCAAGTTTGTTGTAGCAACTGTACCGTGGGCATTCTTTTCTATTTAACTATTTTTTTATTTTTTATTTCTATCTTTGCTTGTCAAACATGGTATTAGAGTAGAGAAAAAGATCAGGGACATTAGATTGTTAGAGAAGAATGAAGGAGGATTTAGTAGCTGAAGACAAGGAGAAGTTAGTAGAAATTTAAAGAAGTTGTTCATTTTGAAAAGTTCAGCTTGAGTCATGGCAACAAACAACAACATTTCACAGCCCCAAATTTTGGTTTTCAATAGTAAGAATTATGATTTTTGGGCAATTAAAATGAGAACATTGTTTTTCTCACAAGATGTTTGGGATTTGGTAGAAAATGGCTTTGTAGAACCACAGGATGAGGCTACCTATCAGGCATTAACTCGAGCACAAAAGGAAGAGCTTAAAGAAAACAAGAAAAAGGATGCAAAATCTATATTCCTAATCCAGCAAGCAATGGATGAATCCATTTTTTTCTAGAGTTGCAATAGCAACGAGATCCAAGTTGGCATAGAAAGTTTTGGAGACTACCTATAAAGGTAATACAAAGGTGAAAGTAGCTAAATTGCAATCTCTTAGGAGAAATTTTGAAAATTTACAAATGAATGATTCGAAGTCTATAGACCAGTTTATGGGTCAAGTATTGAATATTGTGAACCAAATTAGATCTAATGGAGAACCAATAACAAATCAGAAGATCATAGAAAAAATTCTCTGGAGTTTACCCAGCAAATTTGATGCAATAGTTGTAGCTGTTGAGGAAACCAAGGATTTGGAATAGTTATCAGTAGATGAATTAATGGGATCTTTGTTAACACATGAATCTAGAATGAATAGGAATAACAATACTTCTTTTGAGAATGCTTTCAAGTCTCAGGTATCATTTGACAGAGGAAGAGGCAGAGGTAGAGATAGAAGGAACAATCCAGATCAAGGTGAAAACAATAATCAAAACTATAACAATAGAGGACATAGAAACAATCACTTCCAGCAAAATTCACAGAGGTTTGATAAATCTAACATTTAGTGTTATTATTGTAAAAAATATGGACATTATGCAAATGAATGTAGAAAGAAACAAGGAGATGTGGACAAGAAGAATGCTAATTACACAAATGAATCTAATTCTAATTCTGGAAGCTTACTCCTCACTTGTCATGTTGCTCAAGAAAATGCTAGAGATATTTGATTTTTAGATAGTGAATGTAGTAACCATATGACAGGGAATAAAGAATTGTTTGCTAGTCTTGATGATTCTGTAAAATTTGAAGTGAAATTAGGAAATGATAATAAATTGAATGTAATGGGTAAAGGAGTAATAAATGTTTTGGCAAAAAAATGACGAAAGAAGATTTATTCTTGATGTTTATTTTGTACCTGGACTAAAGCACAATCTTCTGAGTGTTGGACAGTTAGTACAGAAAGGTTACAGAGTATCTTTTATGGATAATGTTTGCGCAATACTAGACAAATTCCCAAATGACAGGTTGATAGAAAAAGTGGAGATGACCAAGAATCAAATGTTCCCTCTTCAAATTCAGTGCATCCAAGGAGAAGAGGAAGCCCATTTCAAAACCATTCATTTAGACCAATCATGGATATGGCATTTAAGGTATGGACATTTACATTTTGGAGGTTTGAGTTTGTTACAAAAGAAAAATATGATGAAGGGATTACCACCAATAGAGCAGCCAGGAAGTTCATGTGAGAGTTGCATTTTGGCAAAACAGCATAGAGAGAGCTTTCTAGTAGGAGCTTCATATAGAGCAATGGTATTATTGGAGCTAGTTCATAGTGATTTATGTGGAACAACGCAAACTCCACCATTTGGAGGTAGTTCTTATTTTCTAACCTTCATTGATGATTTTAGTAGAAAGACTTGGATATATTTTCTCAAGGAAAAGTCTGAAGCCTTTGGAAAATCTAAAGAATTCAAGGCTATGGTTGAAAACCAAAGTGGCCTTTACATCAAGGTACTTAGATCAGATAGAGGAGGTGAATATATGTCTAATGAATTTCAAGATTTTTGCAGATATCATGGCATTGAAAGGCAATTGACTACAAGGTACACACCACAACAGAATAGTGTAGCAGAAAGGAAGAATAGAACAATCATGGAGATGGCTAGAAGCATGTTGAAGGTCAAACATTTGTCAAATGAATATTGGGAAGAAGCAGTAGCATGTACAGTATATATTCTGAATAGAAGCCCAACAAAGAGTGTCAAGGATCGAATTCCACAAGAAGCTTGGAGTGATAAGCATAGTGTACATCATTTCAGAATTTTTGGTTGTATGCATATTCTCTTATACCATATGATTTGAGAAGAAAACTTGATGATAGAGGTGAGAAATGCATTTTTATTGGCTATAGTGAAGAATCAAAAGCTTATAAGTTGTATAACCCCATTTCAAAGAAAGTGATTATTAGCAAAGATGTGGAATTTAAGGAAGAAGAAGCATGGGATGGAAGCATTGATAGAACCATCACAATTGGAGCACTAATTCCCCAAAATGAAGAAGAATCTGAAGAACAAAATTTGCAAGGTGATCAACTCTCTCCACAAGTAAGAACACGCACTCCAATAAGAACACCAAGGAACTTAGCACAAGGTGAATCATCTAGTCATGCATGTCATCCTACTCCCAATTCACAAGTAAGTGATGAATCAGATCCAACTCTTGCCACTTTAAGATCAAAATTTAAAGGTAAGAAAATGAGAAACTTGAATGAGATTTATGATCAAGAAGAAGAGAATTTAGATTTGTGTTCAAATTTTGCCTTTTTCTCTCATGATCTTGTGTATTATGAAGAAGTAGTTAATGAGGAACATTGGATAAAAGAAATGGATGAAGAGATGAATGCTATTGAGAGAAATCAAACATGGGATCTAATTAACCTACCTAAAGGTAAGGATTGCTTAGGAGTCAAATGGGTTTATAAGACCAAATTTAATGCAGAAGGTAAGATTGAAAAGAACAAGGCAAGGTTAGTAGCAAAAGGTTTTGCACAACAACATGGAATTGATTATAATGAAACATTTGCTCCAGTTGCTAGACTTGATACTATTAGAATGGTTTTAGCAATAGCTACACAAAGTAATTGGAAAGTATATCAATTGGATGTCAAATTAGCTTTCTTGAATGGTTTCCTAGATGAAGAAGTGTATGTGAAACAGCCACCAAGTTATGAAGTGCATGGACATGAAGAAAAATTCTACAAATTAAAGAAGGCCCTCTATGGTCTCAAGCAAGCACCAAGAGCATGGTATAGTAGGATTGATTCATACATGACAAACAATGGATTTGGAAGAAGCAATAGTGAGCCCACATTGTACACAAAAATCAACAAAGAAGGTCAAATTTTGATTGTGTGTTTGTATGTTGATGATTTGATTTTCACTGGAAATTTGTCTGTAGACACATTTAAAACAACAATGAAGAAAGAATTTGAGATGACAGATTTGGGATTAATGAAGTAATTTTTTGGCATTGAAGTTGTACAATCAGAGAAGGGAATTTTTATTTGTCAAACTAAATATGCAAAGGATGTGTTAAGGAGGTTTAAGATGTTGAATTGTAATTCAACACCTACACTAGTTGCTACAGGGACTAAAATTAGCAAAGAAGACAAAGGGCCTAATGTTGATTCTACAACATTCAAAAGACTAATTGGTAGTTTGATGTATCTTACAGCTACAAGACCAGATATCATGTATGGGGTCAGCTTACTATCTAGATTCATGGAGTCACCAAAAGACTCACATTGGCAAGTTGGAAAAAATATATTGAGATATGTGGCTGGAACAACAAAATATGGAATTTTATATTCCACAACTAATGATTTTAGTTTGATTGGTTATACTGATAGTGATTTTGTAGGTAGCATTGATGACAGGAAGAGTACTTCTGGACATGCCTTTCATTTTGGAACAGGTGTGGTCTCATGGGCATCCAAAAAGCAACCCATAGTGACACTTTCATCAGCTGAAGCAGGGTATGTAGCAGTCACATCAGTAGCATATCAAGCAATTTGGATGAGGAGAGTATTGATAGATTTATTGGAAGCATAGAAGGAGTCAACACCAATCTTTTGTGATAACAAATCAACAATTGCATTGTCAAAAAATATGTTTTTCACAAGAGGAGCAAGCACATTGATACGAGATTTCATTTCATCAGAGAGTTAGTGAACAATGGAGAAATCCATTTGGAGTTTTGAAGATCTGAAGACCGGTTGGCATACATATTCACAAATGCATTAACAAAAGAGAATTTTGAGTATCTAAGATAGAATTTGGGCATTTTAAATGCTGAAGCAATTAGTGGTAGAAATTAAGGTGGAGTGTTAGAACTATAGTTCTAATTTCTCCCATATGATTGCATGAGCATCGCATGAGGAGAATGCATAATAAACTCTAGTTTTAAATTGTTTTGCATGAATAATTTTATTCAATCAGATTGCATATTTTCAGCATGGTTATAGCAGTTTAAAGTTTAGTTATCTAAAACTTGCATGTTAAAGGAATCCTCTATTAATAGAGGCTTTTTGTAACTGTAAAGTAAGAAAGCAGAAATATCATTAAAGATTTCAAGTTTTCTATAGCAACTATGCCGTGGGCGTTCTTTTCTATTTAACTATTTTTTTTATTTTTTATTTATGTCTTTGCTTCTCAAACAAAGAGAAGAGAATATGTTTCTAGAGTCTTGAATAATTTCCTCATCAATTCAACATCATTCTCCCTCAGATTTCTTGTCAGCGTTTCTACTTCATTCAACAAATATGATATGTCTTCCCAGGTTAATAAGCATTTTACAGCATTTTCTCTACACCATCAATAGTACAAGCAAAGAAAAGCATGAGATGTAAGGGAGGACGAATAGAAGACGTGTTGAAGAGTATCAATCAGGAGCCTTTCTTCACTAAATATCTTCCATATAATATTTTCCAAAATCAAAGACCATCGTATTCCTTCGGTATCCAACTTGTCGGCTAAATAATGTATCAGTGAATCAATAGAAATTCTAACCTTCGAACTTGATGGACATGGTATCAGGACACCAGCAAAGTTGATAACTTTCAAACTTTGTTGGGAGGAATAAGGTTTCACTAACTAATACTTTTTGGCAAGTAATTGCATATCCAATTAGCATGGGGTAATTGGCATTCGGAAGAAATTTTGAACTCCGTAATAATGTATTGGTAAACCGGTAAAAAACTATAACTTTTGAACTTTGTGAGGTTGCTGATATGTTTGCTATATTTCTGAACTCTGTCGTAAGTATTGCCAACCATCCCTTCTCTTATGTAGCATCACCTGCCAGAGTTCGTCCTCATTTTATAGTTGTTGGAGTATGCAAGACACTCATAGGGGGTGAATCGATGTCTTATAAAATAGACATGTTTTTGACAACATCTAATTAGATTTTACCAACTGTGAACTTCAACCTTGAATGGTGAAAGCAAGACATTCATTTAAGAACTAAGATGAACTATCAAACCAACTTGTGAGCATGAAAAGACAAAACAATTGTTTGTGAACTATGAGGAATCATTTCATCAAGACAAACAATCAGTAATAGAATATGAGGATTTTAATAGAGAATATGTAACTATTTGTGAACTATGAGGATTTTAATATAGAATATGTTGAGGTTTCGGTATCAAAGCATTGGACTGTCATTGTATTATGAAGGCTTTTGGCATGTGCAACTATCAGTAACAGCTCATTGCCCATCAGATTAGAGAATACCCAGCATGGAATACAACAGTGCTTGAGAAAATTTTGATATCATTTTGCCTTTGTCTTGGACCAAGTCATAAATCATAGATCATGCATCTGAATAACATCACTCATAGTTTTTGGGCATAGATGAGTCAAGACTAGTTCTTGGCCATTCTTGTTAGCTTTTATCTTCTCCATGATTTTAGTGCTGAAACTTAATATCTCCCACCTCAAATGCAATTTGAGATTGCATGCAGTGTGACTTGTAGGAGTTATAATAAGATTGGTTTTGATAATTATAACCAGAGCTCGGCTATGTGAGGGAGGTAGGTATATTGTCTTGGAGCCCCTACAAAGTTTAGTCCAAGAGCTCATAAATTACCAATTGGAATATCCATCAAGCAAAAAGTGATTCAATGTAATCCCTACTACAAATCCATCCTTGAGACTTGTAACTTGAACTACAAGCAATGGAAGAATGGAGCCATCTAGATTGAAGGTGTCATTGAATGGGATGATGTCCTCTTTTGAAGAATTTGGCTTCACCAAATCAGCAACAGACTCATCATTCCAAGAAGCTTGGATAAAATCTACTCCTACCCCATTTCAATTCACCATGAGAATACTCTCAACCATACACGGTCTCCCTGCCAAAGAAGTAGGCCAATGCCTCAGACATATTTTCTTCAAGGATAATTTATACCAGACAGATAATCAGGCAATGTACATTTGGCATCTTTGTTGTGCACAACGGATCACAAAACACAAATACACATAGGGGCAAATTTCACTAGGGTTGTATTACATCTATTCCATGAGAAAAGTGGTGGATGACAGTGACATTTTGTGATTGTGGGAAATGGATGACTCAAATGTGGCAATGAGGACAAATATATAATTCTAGAATCCCAGGTGAAGACTAGTGTCAGAACATTGGGCCAATAAAGTCATCAATAAAACAAACATGAAAGGGAAAGGTCAAAAACCTGAGATAAACCAAAAATGAAACTAACATAGCAACACACACAACAAGAAAATGAAACAAACAACCTAAAACACTTAAGTACCTGGACTGGGTATGACCAATCACACCTACTTCGGGAGACTATGTGAAGCCATTAACAGGTTCAAAAAAGTAGGTATCTGTGTGAAAAAGGGAGAATTCCATTCTAACTTCTTTGAACTTGGTTTCTATTTGGTACCTTGAACAATGGATTTGATATTTTTGGTGTGTATATCTGCCAAGAATGATGGAATAGATCTAAACAACTACTTCTCATGAAAAAATTCTGAATCAACATACAATACATCCTCATGCATTTTGCAAATGACTTCTTCTTGTATTGCTCGAAGTATTGCATCTTGAAACTTTTGAATAGATTTTTTAGGATTTGTATCTATGGCTAGATGATGCAATACCTCCTTTATAGTAGATGGAGTAGTGAAATAAAGATTTTTAACACAAGAAGGATTTTCATTTTGTACCTTGAGATGGCAGATTCGAGTATTATGAAATAAGTCCTCTTCCTGAAATTCACTTGAATGATCTCCAATAATCTATTGCTCTCGAGACGCTTTGAATCTCTTTGATTCTTCTAGTATGGTCTCAAGTGTGCATAGCAAATTGTAGGTTATATCTGAATCTACCTTCTTATCTAGCACATCTTACATAGAGACTATGTTATCCATTTCATCTTTATAATCATGTATAAAATCATTTTCATGTTTTTACTTCCTTTTGATCTTGGTGTGTGAAAAATTTTGTTCTATTTTCACACATATCACTAATTGTTTCATTAGTTTTTGTTTCTTTCAAAACTAATTGTCTCTATACTATTTTCCTCATCTTGTAAATGAAAAATTTCTGCCTGATCTTTTCATTTAGTGAAACTACTTTAGGAACAAGAATGTCTTTATGATTGCAAGAAAGAAAATGTGTACCATTTCCATCCCTATGTTCAATTTCTTGCAACGTTTGAAGCAAATAAAAACTTTTTAAAAAGTTGACCTGCACCAGATTTTCAAGTACTTGACTATTCTGAGATGCAAATGTGGAAGAAAAGAAGTCTTCATCATCCTATCATCACTATCCTATTTTCCTAGATACCAAACTCTTTTTTAGTATGGTCGCCAACCTCTTTTTCCAGTGAGGTACTTTAAGATTTCTGGAGAATAAAAATGCACCGACTTTCACATTCATGTCCCTAGTAGAGTTGCCAAAGATCTATTAGTAAACAGATTTGTCACCACCTTTTCATATATGCTTTGCCTAATTTGTGGTGGCAAGTTCACCGATAGTTGAACAATTATCATGAATTATTCTCTAAAAGTTTTAGAAGGTACAACTCCCTTCTTATGATGATTTATAAATTCTTTTGTTAAACTTTTAATTAGAAAGTGGGAAAGGTAATTGTACATAAAAAGAAAATCTAACTGACCACAACAAAAACTGTAGTATCCTCATCGGATGGAATGATATTCTCCCAAACATACAAATGAAAAGAAAACCAATTAAAAAGTGTCCAGTAATGTCAATATCACTTCCACATCAAATCCCAACATACTAAGAGAGGCACTCAAATTTCAAATATAGAAGCAGGTTGTCAATATCTTTAACAACCTTATGCATATATCAAGTTTCACCAATTAAAAATTCAACATATGAAGAATAAATAATTGCCACCAAAACAATCAACATACTACCAATCCCACTAAAACTCTTGGTAGGACCCCGGTGGGCCAGAGAAGCTAGTCTCATTCTTCTGTGAAGGTTTGTAGGGATGGTCTCTCCTCTGGAGTTAGGCGGTCAGGGCGTATTGCTGGCAAACTGGCTCCTCAAGCAAAGCTCATTGATTATTCTGAGAGCGGTTTGGATGAATCCACTAAGAGGGATGACACCAGGGATATGGAGATTCAAGACATATCTAGTGACGATGAAGGCAAGCAGGAGACTCATGATATGGGGGCTACCACTGAGGATGTTGCTGACTCTGCTGAGAATGCTAACAAAGCGGGTGAGATGTTCATGGAAGAGGCTGAGGATGCTATGGATACTGATGATGGTCTGGGGGGCTGAACTTGCGGGCCTACGAGTTCGCATTGTGAAGCTAGAATAGAATCTCTCCATTGTGCTCAGGACCTCTATTCTCCTCAACCTCTCTATGATGAAGAATCTGGGTGTGACTGTCAATGCTGACAATGATGATCTTGCTAATAATGTGGATGATATTATTAAATCTATGGTCTAGTAAGGAGAGATGTTGCCTCCTTAGTTTTTGTTGTTATACTACTGATACTCTGTTACTCTATTTTTATGATATTAGTTTATAGCGGTTGGTTTTTCTGGTTATACTGGGATATCTGTAATTGATGTATCTGCTATATCTGGTTTAAGGCACTGTTTGTGCTTGCTGCCTTTTTGGCCTCTCTATTTTTTGTAAGGGTTCGGTCCCTTGTTTAGCCGCCTTATATTATCAAAAAAGCATACTACCAATCCCTTTGGTATTTATGAATCCAATAACATCACATACACTATCAAAATATCCCCTTTACTTCAAGAATAAAATCTAGTCTTGTCAAAGAAAATTTTTTCTCTTCCCAAAAAATAATTTTTTGGAAAGAGAGAGTGGAACCCCCACAAATGAAATTATCCCCTTTTAAAACATTTTACCCCACCCAAATAGTTTTGAAACTTCTCATAACTTCTTTTCACTGACTCTCAATCATGAATTATTTTTTCACTCTTCCTTTATGGGAATTTTCAAAATTATGCCCAACTACCTTTCACACTTTACAATAATATTTATTTCTTAGAAAGAACTAATTTTCTATGACATGTAAAACTGCTCACATTTTGTAACTTAATTTATTCCAATTTACATTGGCATAACTTATTTTTAATTAATTTGTACAATATAATAATAATATTTATTCTTAAAAACTATTAAGAATATATATGTTGGTGCAAAATAATTTATGAATCAATATTATATTCCCTTTAAAAGAATTAATTAACCCCTTCATGTCTTTTGAAAATTAAATCAATCAATTCCAAAAGAATTAATATGACAAGATAATCCATCTTATTGTAAATGATAGCCTTCTTTCACTTGCCCTGATTGTTTGATCCTAATTCAACCTCAATTAACTTGATAGTTACTCACAAAGTGCCATTGAAATGATCATTGGGATTTGTCAAGATCTTCATCTTCCATAAATTCAAAATCTTTCTCTAAGCTTTCGTGCCATAATAACATGGCAGAGATTCTTTACTACATTGTTTGTTCTACCTGCAAAGAGGCGAGCTATCATAACCCACTTGAATATTCATTGACTACATTATCTTCTACACAATCAAGACCAAAGATAGTACTAAAATCAGGTTTGAAAGTGACTGAACTGCCTATAACTATTCTGGATCTAATCAGAATGTCTTCTTGAATGACGAATGGAGTAGGATTTTATTCCATATGCAACTCTTCACTACTACAAATGTCTTTTGATGAATCATGGTAATGGGGCTGCAAATACATGGGAGGATCTTTCTCAAGAAGGAGAGAATATCCATCTTCAAAAATAGAAATTAGATCTAACTCTTCTTCAAAACTTACAGATACCTTACTTATGTTTTCTTCATGATCATCAAAATCAGGGAATTAAAATAAGCCATGCACCTACTCAATGGTGGAATCTCTTGCGTCAAGAGGCTATATCCTAGTCGTATAACCAAGAATAAATCCTTCATTTATTTTTCATCATGCTGAATCATCTCAAAACTATCTCCTATAAGATCTAAAACTCATCACATAAATAAATGTACTCACTTTTTTAGATTCTGTAAAGATTTCCTCACAACTTCTTCTTCTACATGAGGTACAGATTTTGTATCACTCTAGTACTTTTCAACATCAAAACTCTTTTGCAAGTACCTTTTAGCTTCAAAAGGAACCAAGCCATCATCATCATCAAAATATTCCTCATCCTCTTCTTCATTTGACTGTATCTCTGAGTCAAAATTTGTCATATGTGCATGATGCTTAGAATCAATTGAGTACAGTGGATAAATAGGAAAAACCTCTTTACTTGGATTTTGATCCTTGATACCAGAACCTTGATCACATTCTCCTTTGATATCAAAGTGACAAATAACTTGATCTGATACTTCCATAGGTTGAAACTTTGGCTCTAAACCCACAGAAGTTTGAAAAGCACAATTTTCAATATAATTGGGTATCTTTTGTGCATGAGGAAGGATCTCTTCTACAAACTAATTGCATTCATATAGCTTTTCATGATAGCCTTGATGCATAAAACCTAGATCAACCTAATATATGCTTTGATCTCTTAGCACATTGAGCTCATGGGTGAGGGATTGTGCAAGTTCTTTTATTCCAATCATCTCCTTATGATTTATTAAATTAGTAGGGAGGGTGGGTGGAATAGGAAAAATCTGCATTTGGCTATGAATGAGAGATTGGGAGGAGATACTTGTATGAGGAATCAATGGGTTTGAAGGCAAATGAGACAATTTACCAGCTTCTATGAGGTTAATTTCAACCCTAATGGCAAGATCATAGGATTGAAGCAAATCTTCGCCTCCTAGAACCTATATCATAACTGAAATCTTAGGATCTACAACCTTTAAATCATATAGAAATACAAAAACTGGAAGTGCCTCACATCTACTAAAAAAAATTTCCATACCTTATCAAACCTTACATTGAAATCATGCATGCACTCCAAGATATCTCTTGATTCTGATGAGATTTTGAATGAGGGAACTAATATCTACCTTCTCTCAGAATTGATTGTAAATGAACTCTCCAAATTGATCCCATCTTGTGATTGAACCAGGTTGTAAATTTTTGTACCATTCTCATGCTTTGCCTCTGAGAGAAGATGCAAGTAACAGAAGAGCCACATACTCATTGTGATATGGTGAATAGTGCACAAATTTGTAATATCTTTAATATGATTAGTAGGATGAACATAGGCATCTCCATAAAAATGGGGTAATGCTTTCAACATTTTTTTAGGAACTTAACCTTGTTTCTGACATAGAGGACCACTTGAATCCCAAGTCACAAATGCTACGTTTCTTGTTGGAATATTGAGATGCACATAAATATTACAGGCTACCATGATCTAAAGTAGTGAAGATCTGAGATAGGATCACCAACAAAGTCTCCAGATAGAAGATTCATGCTCCTATGAGCAAATATTTTTGTGATTTTCCACCAAAATCATAAAATGTAGAACAAAGATTAATGAAACATAGATTCGAAGTCTGTGATTCATGTCCCACTGGATGTACCAAAAACTATTGACAAATAAAGTTTGCACCTAAACACTACACCTACATGAAAACCTACACCAACATGGGAAATCTCGCAAACATGGGACATGGCTTGCGAGATGACCTCTGGGGCTTTAAAAGTTGGTTCTTCTTAGGATTTTTGATTGAATCATTTTTAGATTTTTATAGAAAATAGAAGAATGACAACTTGAAAACAAATTCTATCTAACATTCCAACTTGCAAAAGATTTGTTGGTGTATAAATTTGTGCGTTTAATCCAACAACAATATGGGAAACTCTGAAATTGTGGAATTACTTCTCAAGTAACCTCTAGATTTTAAAGAAACTGGCTCTTCCATTTTTTCAACGGGGTTTGGGAAAAGGGAAGAGAAAACAAGATTACAGATAGAATGAAATAAAATCTAATCCTATAGCGATGCGTCATATTTGAAACCAACCCAATTGCACAGTGTCAAACTCTAATAGATTTAACTAGAAAAATTGAAGAGTAGATGCATGATCAATATCTAGTTTGATAAATAAATCTAACAGAGGCAAAGAAATAGAAAATAAGAAGCAAGAAACAGAAATACACTTTGAATTTGCATAAAAACACTGTCTCTCTTTATTTGAATGGAAAACATATTACAGAGGCAAAATATCTTGCACAAAGTAAATAGTACAACCCTCATAAAGATGCACTGTTGAGGCAAAAATATATATTTGATGCTTCTCTAAAAATCTGTGTGTCCATCTATGAAGAACCCCTTCTTCTGACTGGATCCATCCTTTTATACCGGAGAAAGCCAAAGAAAAATATCTTTGTAACTGCATCTGAAAATCTCAGTTGAAAATCCTATGAAATCTACCCCAAAATCTAGCTTGTCTGGTAATTGAACTGGCTATAGCTAAGTCTTCCTCATGGCTGAAAATGCATCTTTGCCTCCATCTCTACAACCTTTCAAAACATTAATAAAAGTCATTTAACTGCCCTCTGCTGCCTCAACATGACACATTCTCACTCATTTGGGAGTGAATTCTCCCTGCCTCTCCTCAAACACCTACCATGTTGCTACTTGGTAGCCTCCGTTTGATTATGAATGAACCCTCTTCTCTTTCCTTGCATCTTTCTCTAACCCACGTGAATCGTTGATTCACTTTTGATCCTACGATAGCTGTGCAGCGTATTTGAAATCCTAACTCTGCATTCTTTTAACATTTTCTCTATGTCTAAGTTTCATTTCAGTTACACTATTTCTAAGGCCAATCCTACCTTTCATTATGACACATTTTTCCTCTTATGCGAGGCCACACAATATGAATGACTATGTCTTATTTGATTTTATGTGACTAAGCCTCTATTTGGCTCTATCGTGGTTTCATTTCAAAAAAAATTCATTAGATTGACTGAGCGGCATGAAATTGGATGGCCACTTGCTGGAAGACTCATGCCACTCTCTTGAACATCATTCTATTTTTGTAGTGTACTCTCCCATTGGTTGTACCCTATTCTTCATGACTATGACTTCAATTCTATCGCTGTATTGAAATATGGCAAAATGACTTCATTTTATGCTGAGCCTTTATTAGTGTTTTTACTAGCAACGCCATGATTTTCTTTATCCTATCTAAGTTATTGAGGCAAACACTCGACTTGTGGCTTTGTTGAGCACCTTTGATTGGAAGCACTCTCATTGCTTGGTGCCTTGTCTGATATTTGGCAACGTTGCTGTATCTCCCATTGCATCATTGAAATAATGGCCAAAATAAAGGAAAAGAACAAGTTACCATATACGCGAAGGATCTGATTTCCCTACTTTACCAAACCTTGAACCTTGTGATCTTTCAATAGAAAAAGTTATCACGGATGAATTTCTGCACCATAAGTCTCTTCCATCACAAATGTATGAATGGTCCTGGAAAGCAGCTCTATGTTTTTTTCTCAGCCTTTATCTTTTGGTCTCTTTTCTCAGGGTTTGATCTCTTTTTTGTATTTTATAGACTATTGAAAGATCACAGGGTAAGAAGGTTTGGTAAAGGAGGGAAATCAAATCTTGGCTTTATGCTTTTAGATATGAGGATATGCCAATTGTTGAATGACCATGGTGCAACCCCAACTTCATGTGATTTCCCTCCTTTACCAAACCTTAGAACCTTGTGACGTCTCAACAACCTGCAAAATACAGAAAAAAAAGATCAAACCCTGAGAAAAGAGACCAAAACATAAAGACCGAGAAAAAAAGCATAGAGCTACTCTGCAAGACCATTCTTGCATTCATACGTTTCTGATGGAAGAGACTTTTGGTGTAGAGAAATTCATGTGCTATAACTTTTGTTGTTGAAAGATCACAGGGTTTGGTGACTTGTTTTTTTGTTGTTTTCTGCCATGATTTTCATGATTTTTTGAGTGCTAAAGCCACATGAGATTGAACTTGCAGAAAAAATTACTTGATAGGCAGGGTTGACAGTCAAGTCTAGTATAACTAGCTATTGATAAAAAAGTAGTTAAAAGTGTGTACTCCAAAAGATATTCAATACTTTCTACTGAATGATTATAATTAAAATACATATGTAATGTATTACCTTACATGTATGATGGCTTATATTTTGTTAGGGTTATCTTTTATTTTCTAATTTAATTTATAACTATATTTTACTAGTGTTTTATGATATGAAATTAAAAAGGATCAAAGTATATTCATGAAGGCAAAAGTTATTCAAAGTAATTGAATTAGATTTTATACGTTTTATTACAAAGGCTTCAAATTGAATTTCTTACTTTTTATTCTCTTGTTGTTAGATAAAAATTAACTGTGATAAAATAATATTTTATAACAGTATAATTTATTAGGGTTTTGATTTATTTATGTCTCCATTCGGTATATTTTAGTTTTTTTTTTTTCTAAAGATATGTATGCTAATTTTTTTTTTTAATTTTCATATTTAATTAAGTATACGCTTTCAATCCCAACAAAACAAATCTTAACACCTAAAATAAATTATTTACACAAATTATTTATAGAGTGTTTGTTTCATTGGTGATCATACATGTAAACAAAATACATTATATATGTATACTACACATTACTTAGAAAACATGACCTCATTCATATGAAAACACATTATTGAATAAAATGATAAATATACTTTAATTATAATCATTCAATGTAGAGACTGAATATTCCTGAGATTGAAAGTCTTTTGGAGTACACACTCTTTAGCTATTTTTAATCAATAGCTAGTTATACTTGATTTGACTGCCTATTGTGTAATTTTTTTGGCAAGTTTAGTCTCTCATGGCTTTGGCACACAATGCATCATTGAAATCGTGGCCAAAAAAAAGGAAAAAAAAAGTTACCGTATACACGAAGGATCTGATTTCCCTCCTTTACCAATCCTTAAACCCTGTGATATTTCAACAGAAAAAGTTATCTCAGATGAATTTCTGGACCATAAGTCTCTTCCATCACAAACGTATGAATGGTCCTGAAAAGCAGCTCTATGTTTTTTTCTTGGCCTTTATGTTTTGGTCCCTTTTGTCATCCTTTATGTTTTGGTCTCTTTTCTGAAGTTTTGATCTCTTTTTTGTATTTTGTAGGTTATTGAAAGATCACAGGGTAAGAAGGTTTGGTAAAGGAGGGAAATCGGATCTTGGCTTTAGCTTTTTAGATATGAGGATATGTCAATTGTTGAATGAGCATGGTGCAACCCCAGCTTCACACAATTTTCCTCCTTTACCAAACCTTTGAACCCTATGATGTTTCAACAACCTTAAAAAATACAGAAAAAAGAACAAACCCTGAGAAAAGAGACCAAAATAGAAAGACGAAGAAAAAAGCATAGAGCTGCTCTACAAGACCATTCTTGCATTCATACATTTCTAATGGAAGAAAGTTCTGGTGTAGAAAAATTCACGTGCTATAACTTTTGTTGTTGAAAGATCATAGGGTTTAGGGTTGGTAAAGGAGGGAAATCGGATTCCTTCGTGTATATGGTGACTTGTTTTTTCATTATTTTTTTCCATGATTTCAATGATGAATTGGATGCTAAAGCCACCGGAGACTGAACTTGCAGAGAAAATTACTTGATAGGCATAGTCATGTCTAGTATAACTAGCTATTGATAAAAAATATTTAAAAGTGTGCACTCTAGAAGATTTTCAATATCAACAATATTTAGTCTTTCCATTGAATGATTATAATTAAAATACATATATAATGTATTTTCCTTACATAGAAAACATGACCGATAGAATAGACTTCTGGTGTAAAGAAATTCATGTGCTATAACTTTTGTTGTAGAAAGATCATAGGGTTTAGGGTTGGTAAAGGTATCAGATCCCTTCGTGTATATGGTGATTTGTTTTTTCATTATTTTTTTCCATGATTTCGATGATGTTTTGGGTGCTAAAATTACTTGATAGGTAGGGTTGACAGTCAAGTCTAGTATAACTAGCTATTGATAAAAAATAGTTAAAAGTGTGTACTCGAAAAGATTTTCAATATCAACAATATGCAGTTTTTCTATTGAATGATTATAATTAAAATACATATATAATGAATTTTCCTTACATAGAAAACATGACGTCATTCATATGAAAACACATTATTGAAGAAAATGAGAAATATATTTTAATTATAATCATTCAATGTAGAGACTGAATATTGCTAAGATTGAAAGTCATTTGGTGTACACACTCTTTAGCTATCTTTAATCAATAGCTTGTTATCCTTGATTTTAGTGTCAATCCTGCCTACCAGGTAATTTTTTAGGCAAGTTCAGTCTCTCATGGCTTTGGCTCTCAAAGCATAATTGAAATCATGGACAAAAAAAAGGAAAAGAACAAGTTACCATATACACGAAGGATCCGATTTCCCTCCTTTACCAAACCTTGAACCTTGTGATCTTTCAACAAAAAAAGTTATCACAGATGATTTTTTGCACCATAAGTCTCTTCCATCACAAATGTATGAATGGTCTTGGAAAGTAGCTCTATGATTTTTTCTCATCCTTTATATTTTGGTCTCTTTTCTCAGGGTTTGATCTTTTTTTGGTATTTTGCAGGCTATTGAAAGATCATAGGGTAAGAAGGTTTGATAAAGGAGGGAGATCAAATCTTGGCTTTAGGTTTTTAGATATGAGGATATCCAAATCATTGAATGACCATGGTGGAACCCCAACTTCACGTGATCTCCCTCCTTTACCAAACCTTCAAACATTGTGATGTTTCAATAGCCTACAAAATACAGAAAAAAAGGTCAAACCCTGAGAAAAGAGACCAAAACATAAAGACCGAGAAAAAAACATAGAGCCACTTTGCAAGACCATTCTTGCATTCATACATTTCTGATAGAAGAGACTTCTAGTGTAGATAAATTCATGTGCTATAGCTTTTGTTGTTGAAAGATCACAGGGTTTACGGTTGGTAAAGGAGGGAAATTGGATCCCTTCCTGTATATGGTGACCTATTTTTTCAATGTTTTTTTGCCATGATTTCGATGATGTTTTGAGTGCTAAAGCCACCAGATACTAAACTTGTAGAAAAAATTACTTGATGGGCATGTTTGACAGTCAAGTCTAGTATAAGTAGCTATTGATAAAAATTTGTTAAAAGTGTACACTCCAAAAGATTTTAAGAACAATTATAGTTAAAATACATATATAATGTATTTTCCTTACGATGGCTTATATTTTGTTAGGGTTATCTTTTATTTTCTATTTTAATTTATAACTATATTTTATTAGGTTTTTATCATATGAAATTAAAAAGGATCAAAGTATATTCATGAAGGCAAAAGTTATTCAAAGTAATTGCATTAGATTTTATTCATTTTATTATAAAGTCTTCAAATTGAATTTCTTATTTTTTATTCTCTGTTGTTTCATAAAAATTAACTGTGATAAAATAATATTTTATAAAAACTTAAATTATATTTTATAACTGTCTTAAAATAATATTTTATAACAGTATAATTTATTAGGGTTTGGATTTATTTGTCTCCATTCCATATATTTTAGTTTTCTTAAAGATATGTATGCTAGTTATTTATTTTTATTTTCATATTTAATTAAGTATACACTTTCAATCCCAACAAAACAACTCTTAAGAACTAAAATAAATTATTTACCCTAAGTATTTATAGAGTGTTTTGTTTCATTGGCTATCATACATGTAAACAAAATACATTATATATGTCTACTACAACTTTACATAGAAAACATGACCTCATTCATATGAAAACACATTATTGAAGAAAATGAGAAATATATTTTAATTATAATCATTCAATGTAGAGACTGAATATTGCTAAGATTGAAAGTCTTTTGGAGTACACACTCTTTAGCTATTTTTAATCAATAGCTAGTTATAATTGATTTGACTATCAACACTTCCTATCAAATAATTTTTTTGGAAAGTTCAGTCTTAGGTGGCTTTGGCACCCAAAGCATCATTGAAATCATGGCCAAAAAAAAGGAAAAAAACAAGTTACCATATATATGAAGGATCTAGTTTCCCACCTTTACCAAACATTGAACCCTGTGATATTTCAAAAGAAAAAGTTATCGCAGATGAATTTCTGCACCATAAGTCTGTTCCATCACAAACATATGAATGGTCCTGCAAAGCAACTCTATGTTTTTTTCTCAGCCTTTATGTTTTGGTCTCTTTTCTCAAGCTTTGATCTCTTTTTTTTGTATTTTGCAAGCTATTGAAGGATCACAGGGTAAGAAGGTTTGGTAAAGGAGGGAAATCAGATCTTTGCTTTAGGTTTTTTAGATATGAGGATATGCTAATTGTTGAATGACCATGGTGCAACCCCAACTTCACATAATTTCCCTCCTTTACCAAACCTTTGAACCCTATGATGTTTCAATAGCTTGCAAAATATAGAAAAAAAAGGATCAAGCCCTAGAAAAGAGACCAAAACATAAAGACTAAGAAAAAAGCATAGGGCTACGCTGCAAGACCATTCTTGCATTCATAACTAAGATTATAATTAAAATACATATATGCAGTCTTTCCATTGAATTATTATAATTAAAATACATATATAATGTATTTTTCTAATTAAAATACATATATAATATATTTTCCTTACACAGAAAACATGACCGATGGAAGACACTTCTGGTGTAGAGAAATTCATGTGATATAACTTCTGTTGTAGAAAGATCATAGGGTTTAGGGTTGGTAAACGAGGGAAATCATATCCCTTCATGTATATGGTGACTTGTTTTTTTGTTGTTTTTTTTTTCCATGATTTCGATGATGTTTTGGGTGTTAAAGCCACAAGAGACTGAACTTGTAGAAAAAATCATATCCCTTCGTGTATATTGAGTCATAGTTAGCCAAGTAACAACATAAAACTAAGTCTCTATACGTGTTGTAATTGAATTGAAAAGATTGTAACTGAATGACAAAGGTGGTTGTAGGGCGGTTCGCCTCCCACCTTATGTAACTACTAACATGAGTTTATATAGTCAGTCTGTATTCATTGAGGAAAGAACGAACTGAAGTGTGTGTGTAGACACAGTGAGGAACAGATGGAGAGAATCGATTTGTATGTATATTCTCAAAGGAATAAAAAGTTTTGTTTGATCCAATTGTAGAGATGTAGATTATATAGTCAGTCTGTATTCGTTGAGGAAAGAACGAACTGAAGTGTGTGAGTAGACACAGTGAGACGGAGAGAATCGATTTGTATGTATATTCTCAAAGGAATAAAATGTTCTGTTTGATCCAATTGTAGAGATGTAGATCGGAAGCATTCCACTAGTGGAGATTTCTTTGAAATCAGTGGAATGACTTCCTTAGGAGTAGGTTGTTTTCCATTCTGTTAAGTTTTGTTATTTCTATGTGGGTTGTTTGGTTACAGAGTTGCAGAAGATTATAGACCCTACTGTTCTGTTGAGTTTCTGGTTCTATTCATTTGTTTAGTGTTCACACGACTGGCAGAGTAAATGAAGTGTCATCAGCGTAATATAGGCTTCGGGAAAGCTTTTTAGAGTTACACCGATCAACCGTGTTAGGTTGAGTGTTCACGTGACTGGCAGAGTAAATGAAGTGTCATCAGCGTAACATAGGCTTCAGGAAAGCTTTTTAGAGTTACACCGATCAACGGTGTCAGGTTGATTGAAAGTGTATCAAGAAGAACAAGGCGTCAGTCTCACCAAAGATAATCTCAACGGTGCATCGGGAGAGCAGTTAAAACATTCGCTGGTGTATGATGTAACACCGACGGTCGAAGTCCATCGGTGCATCGGCAGGAGATTAGAAGTGTGATGTTAGACCGACGGTTGAGTTAGAAGGTGTCATCGGTGTGTCCGTAGGAGTTTATAGACATTCCCTGATGAAGGAGTCTGGCCGAAGGGTTCCATCGGTAGATGGGCCTAATTTCTTAAGTGTTCGCTGACGATAATAGTCATGCTGAAGACAAAGTGTTGTGTTGAACTGTCGGGGACAGATGTGGGATTAGCGGAAGAGTTTTCAAGTGTGCTGACAATATTAAGTCTGGCCGACAGTGAAGAATGATTGTGGTTCGGTACTGTTTGAACTAGAGAAAGGTATTCAAAGTTGTTTAAGCATTAAGCCCTCTGTACTGTGGGTTAGATGGGTTTCCACCCTTGTTTTGAAGTGCTTCCATTGTGCACTCTACATCAGTACACCAAAAGATTTTCAATACTTTTCATTGAATGATTATAATTAAAATACATATGTAATGTATTTTCCTTACATGTATGATGGCTTATATTTTGTTAGGGTTATCTTTTAGATTCTAATTTAATTTATAACTATATTTTATTAGGGTTTTATCATATGAAATTAAAAAGGATCAAAGTATATTCATAAAGGCAAAACTTATTTGAAGTAATTGTATTAGATTTTATACATTTAATTATAAATTGAAATTATATTTTATAAACTGTCCTAAAACAATATTTTATAACAGTATAATTTATTAGGGTTTTGATTTATTTTTGTCTCCATTTAGTATATTTTAGTTTTGTTTATAAAGATATTTATGCTAGTTATTTATTTTTATTTTCATATTTAAATAAGTGTACACTTTCAATCCCAACAAAATAACTCTTAACACCTAAAATAAATTATTTATCCTAAGTATTTATAGAGTATTTTGTTTCATTGGCAATCATACATGTAAACAAAATACATTATATATGTATACTACACTTTACATAGAAAACATGACCTTATTCATATAAAAACACATTATTGAAGAAAATGAGAAATATATTGTAATTATAATCATTCAATGTAGAGATAGAATATTGCTAAGATTGAAAGTCTTTTGGAGTACACACTCTTTAGCTATTTTTAATCAATAGCTAGATATAATTGATTTGACCGTCAACCCTACCTATCAAGTAATTTTTTCGGTAAGTTCAATCTCTCGTGGCTTTGGCACCCAAAGTACCATTGAAATCATGGACAAAAAAAAGAAAAAAAAAACAACTTACCAACGTATACACTAAGGATCTGATTTCTCTCCTTTACCAAACCTTGAACCTTGCGATATTTCAACAGAAAAAATTATTGCAGATGAATTTCTGCACCATAAGTCTCTTCCATCACAAACATATGAATGGTCCTTGAAAGAAGCTCTATGTTTTGGTCCTTTATGTTTTGGTCTCTTTTCTCAAGCTTTGATCTCTTTTTTGTATTTTGCAGGCTACTGAAAGATTACAGAGTAAAAAGATTTGGTAAAGGAGGGAAATCTGATCTTGGCTTTAGGTTTTTAGATATGAGGATATGCTAATTGTTGAATGACCATGGTGCAACCCCAACTTCATATGATTTACCTCCTTTACCAAACCTTTGAACCTTGTGATGTTTCAATAAAGTTGTCAAAAAGACCTACAAAAAATCTTCTGTTGTCAAAAAGACCTACAAAAAATCCTCTATTATTGATTAATCTACTCCTCTATATCTGTAATATCTATAATAATCATCTCTGTGTTGAATCATAATCTCCTTTTGAAACTCAGATAATAAAAGAAAACAAATTCCCAAATCTACCTCTAATTCTATTGCATGTTAACCTCTCCCAAATATTGCATGTTAACCTCTCCCAAATAACAGTGTGTTCGCTGCCTCTAATTCATTTTCCCCATGCCAAAATTATGTTCCTATGACTGCATGCTTTTCCACTATCTAGTTTCTCTTTTAAATGGCGTGAAAACATAAAAGCTTCTGCTTTATTTTTCTTACCTATAGGTGCATGTTTAATAAAGTTTCTTTTAAGCGAAACTTTACCAACTTTACTTCTGGTGACTTATAATACATGTGTTTCATTAAAAATAAAGAGTTAACTTTACTTTTTATGGGCCCCACCTCTATTTTAAAAGACTTATTTCATCTCAAATCTTTTAAAATATTTTAAATGAGAAATAATTTTTTAAGTTTCAAGTGATTTAAACTTATCATACAGGTCATGTAAAATTGACACTCCTATATTCTCCCATCTGGGGTGCCATTGGCTCTTAACGAGTGATGTGTAGGACTGACACTCTCTCGCAAACCAACGAGAAGAAGAAAAACATAACTAGTTAATCACATTTAGATCTACCACTTTGAAGGATTGAAACCTAGGTGAGTAGAAGTTGTATCTTACACTTGCATAGTTGCTTTTCTAGGAACATATGGATCCAGAGGATTGAAGTGGGTAAGGAAATACCAAGCAGCAAAGGTATCTTCAATATTGGAAGAGAGAGAATGACCCAGTTGTCTCTTATGAGAATGAAAGGAACCTTCTAGATATTCAGATGAATTATTTTGAAGACTAAGGTTAGGGCATGAAACACACAACTCAATTGAGGCTTATCAATAAGATCTGCATGTGCGAACAAACCTCCAATTTCAATGATTATTTTATTAATAAGGTATTTGTAATCCTTGAGTAATAAGGATTCGTATAGCACCTAAGAGGTTTAAAGAGAAAACCAGAGTGCACCATACTTATGTTGTAGTATCATATTATTGAACTTGGATTCTAAGTTAGAAATAGGAAACTAATGAAAATGGTAATAGATCCTTTAGTCGATGTTAAAGACTATAATAGTTCCATAGATGAAATCTTACTAGTTCTCTCAAGGGACTTTTTGGTGAGATAAGCGAGGAGGATGCAACATGGATAAAGATTTCTTTGTATCCTCTTGTCAATTTTGTATTTCATATTTAGGGAAATAGGTGATCCAAGAATGTAGAACCCTAGATAGCCTTTGATAGTATCTAATAGTTATGTTATGTTATCTCGAGAGAAAGAGTAATCTAGATAATGCAAAGATATAGATCTCATAGCTTTTGTTCTATAGAACTTATTTTAGTGCTAAGTGCACAAAAGACAAAGTTAACCCTAGGTTGGACAGATCACTGGAGATTTATTCTAGGGTTGGGCATGTTGAGAGATTCGTAACTCAATCACACATGATTGTGGTAAACTATTATGATTGACAAAGGTTTAAGTGACATATATACAAGGACGTTATATGTGAGTTCATAAACCTAATCATTATTCGTAACTCAATCCCACATGATTGTGGTAAACTATTATGCTTGATAAAGGTGGTAAACTATTATGATTGATAAAGGTTTAAGTGACATATATACAAGGACGTTATAAGTGACATATTATTGCACTGTTTCTTATGGCTTACACACCATTCCAGGATGCATGCCTTTGGTCTTCAAGATTGTGCCTAGACTAAGGCAGCGCCATGTTCGAAGTGCTGATTCAGACGACACACCTTACATAGAAACAACATTACCTTGAATTCATATCAACACATTATTGATGAAAATGAGAAATATATTTTAATTATAATCATTCAATGTAGAGACTAAATATTGCTGACATTGAAAATGTTTTGGAGTAAACACTCTTTAGTTATTTTTAATCAATAGCTAGTAACTAGTTATACTTGATTTGACTGTCAACCTTGCCTCTCAAGTAATATTTTTGGCAAGTTCAATCTCTCGTGGCTTTGGCACCCAAAACATCATCGAAATCATGTCAAGAAACAAAGAAAAAACAAGCTACCATATACACGAAGGGTTCTGATTTCCCGTAGGTTATGAACTCACGTATAATGTCATTGTATATATGTCACTTAAACCTTTATCAATCATAATAGTTTACCACAATCATGTGGGATTGAGTTACGAATCTCTCAACATGCCCAACCCTAGAATAAATCACTCTAGTGATCTGCCCAACCTAGGGTTAACTTTGTCTTTTGTGCACTTAGCACTAAAATAAGTTCTATGGAACAAAAGCTATGAGATCTATATCTTTGCATTGTCTAGATTACTCTTTCTCTTGAGATAACATAACATAAGTATTAGATACTATCAAAGGCTATCTAGGGTTCCACATTCTTGGATCACCTATTTCCCTAAATATGAAATACAAAATTGACAAGAGGATACAAAGAAATCTTTATCCATGTTGTATCCTCCTCGCTTATCTCACCAAAAAGTCCCTTGAGAGAACTAGTAAGATTTCATCTATGGAACTATTATAGTCTTTAACATCAACTAAAGGATCTATTACCATTTTCCTTAGTTTCCTATTTCTAACTTAGAATCCAAGTTCAATAATATGATACTACAACATAAGTATGGTACACTCTGGTCTTCTCTTTAAACCTCTTAGGTGCTATATGAATCCTCATTACTCAAGGATTATGAATACACTATCTATAAAATAATCATTGAAATTGGAGGTTTGTTCGTGCGTGCAGATCTTATTGATAAGCCTCAATTGGGTTTTGTGTTTCATGCCCTAAACCTTAGTCTTCAAAATAATTCATCTGAATATCTGGAAGGTTCCTTTCATTCTCATAAAAGACAACTAGGTCATTCTCTCTCTTCCAATATTGAAGATACCTTTGCTGCTTGGTCTTTCCTTATCCACTTCAATCCTCTGGCTCCATATGTTCCTGAATAAGCAACTATGCAAGTGGAAGATACAACTTCTACTCACCTGGGGTTTCAATCCTTCAAAGTGGTAGATCTAAATGTGATTAACTAGTTATGTGGAGGACAAGTCATTGATTCTATTTTGATCAACAGTGGTTGTGATGTTGCATTTGTGATTCATTTTGGAGGCTCTGCCTGAGATATCAATATAGCTGTACTATGACGTAGAGGTTGTGACTAAATTTCAATGGCTTGCCTCATCTTCTATGCCTTGCTTGTATGTTAGTTGTATCTCTGTTTCATCTAGCATTGGTATTGATTCTTTTGACTTGTAGGCTATGTTTTTGGAGACTCAAAAACTTACGCTCCATTTTAAATGTGCATGCATTACTTTGGAGACAAATGGCCTTCGCTTATGGTAGTGCTATTACTATAGACTGCACTATCTTTTTGATTTTGCACTTTGATTCACATAGGTAGCCCCATCATTTGGTTGTGAGTAGCTTCCTTGGCAAGATCTGGAGACTTAAAACTTGCGCTCTATTTCAATAGTCTGGAATAGATATGACATAAGCCTGTACCATAGTTATTTTGGTTGGTTACACCTTTAGAATAGACTCTATCTTATTATTACAATATTTCTTATGGCTTACACACCATTCCAGCATGCATGCCTTTGGTCTTCAAGATTGTGCCTAGACTAAGGCAGCGCCATGTTCAAAGTGTTGATTTAGAGGACGCACCTTACATAGAAACAACATTACCCTAAATTCATATCAACACATTATTGATGAAAATGAGAAATATATTTTAATTATAATCATTCAATGCAGAGACTAAATATTACTGTCATTGAAAATCTTTTGGAGTAAACACTCTTTAGTTATTTTTAATCAATGGCTAGTAACTAGTTATACTTGATTTGACTATCAACCTTGCCTCTCAATAATTTTTTTGGCAAGTTCAGTTTCCCGTGGCTTTGGCACCCAAAACTTCACCGAAATCATGTCAGAAAACAAAGAAAAAACAAGCTACCATATACACCAAGGGTTCTGATTTCCCTCCTTTACCAACCTTGAACCCTGTGATCTTTGAACAATAAAAGTTATCGCAAATGAATTTCTCTCCACCGGAAGTCTCTTCAATCAGAAACGTATGAAGGGTCCTCCAATGTAGCTCAATACTTTTTCCTCGGCTTTTATGTTTTGGTCTCTTTTCTCAGGGTTTGATCTCTTTTTTGTATTTTGTAAGCTCTCAAAAGATCACAGGGTTCGAAGGTTTGGTAAAGGAGGGAAATCAGATCCTTAGTGTATATGGTAACTTAGTATTTTTCCTTATTTTTTGCCATGATTTCAATGTTGTTTTCAGCTCCTGGCTTTAGAGTTTTTAAATATGAGAATATGCTAATTATTGAATGAACATCATGCCAGTCCCAACTCTGCCCAATTGAATGAGCTGGAGTGGCTCAACTCAATGAGGTCAAGGCCACAGAAGATTGAACTTGTGGAAAAAATTATTTGATAGGCATGGTTGAAGTCAAATCTAGTAGAACTATCTATTCAGTAAAAATAGTTAAAAGGCACGGTTGAAGTCAAATCTAGTAGAACTATCTATTCATTAAAAATAGTTAAAAGTGTGTACTCTAAAGGAGTAATATTTAGTTTATCCATTGAATGAATATAATTAAATACATATATAATGTATTTTCTTCATATGTATGATGACTTATATTTTGTTAGGGTTATCTTTTGTTTTCTAATTTAATTCACAAATATATTTTATTAGGGTATCATCATATGAAATAAAAAAGGATCAAAGTATATTCATGAAGGTAGAAGTTATTCCATTTAATTGCATTATATTTTATACATTTTACTATAAAGGATTCAAATTTAATTTCCTACTTTTTATTCTTCATTGTTTTATAAAAATCAACTCATAAAATAATATTTTATAAATATATTTTATTAGGGTTTAAATATATTTTATAAACTGTCCTAAAATAATATTTTATAACTATATTTTATTAGGGTTTTGATTCATTTATGTGTCCTCATAAAGTAATTCAAAAGTATTTGATCTTTGGGTGTGATATTTTTCTAAAAATAGGTATGCTAGTTATTTATTTTTATTTTCATATTTAATTAAGTATACACTTTCAATCCCAACAACTCTTAACACCTAAAATGAATTATTTACCCTAAATATTTATAAATGGTTTTGTTTCATTGAAATACAAGCTATCATACATGTAAACAAAATAAATTTTATGTGTACTACACTTTACACAGAAACAAGATTACTTCATTCATATCAAAATACATTATTGAAGAAAATGAGAAATATATTTTAATTATAATCTCTTTAAGAACATTTATGAATTTTCTTGATTCTTCCACTGTGAAAAACACATCCCTGCTTACAATGTCCCAACATTTTTGAAAGGACATGTTTGAGAGACTGAATATTGTTGAAATCTTTTGGAGTACACACTTTTAATTATTTTTAATCAATAACTAGCTATACTAGATTTGACTATCAACCCTGCCTATAAAGTAATTTTTTCTACAAATATTTAATCTCTTGTGGCCTTGGCCTCATTGAACCATTCCAGCTCATTCAATAGGGTGGAGTTGGGGCTGGCAGGGCGGTCATTAAAAAATTACCATATTGTCATATTCAAAAACCCTAAAGCCAAGTGCCCAAAACAGCATCGAAATCATTACAAAAAAAAACAAGGAAAAAATAAGTTACTATATACACAAAGGGATCCCATTTCCCTCCTCTACCAACCTTCAACCCTGTGATCTTTCAACAGCCTAAGTTATCATGGATGAATTTCTTGGCACCAGAAGTCTCTTGCATCAGAAAAGTACTAATGGTGCTACGAGCAGCTCTATGTTTTTTTTCTCGGATTTTATGTTTTGATCTCTTTTCTCAAGATTTGATCTCTTTTCTATATTTTGCAGGCTATTGAAAGATCATAGGGTTTGAAAGTTTGGTAGAAGAGGAAATCAGATCCCTTAGTGTATATGGTAACATAGTAATTTTCCTTTTTTTTTCCATGATTTTGATGTTGTTTTTGGCCCCTGCCTTTAGGGTTTTTGAATATGAGAATATGCTAATTGTTGAATGACCTTAGTGCCAGCCCCAACTCTGCCCAATTCAATGAGCTGAAGCGGCTCAACAAGGCCACACGAGACTGAAAACTTGAAAAACGTCAAATCTAATATAACTAGCTCCTACTACTTAAATATCATCCACTTCAATGATCAAACAACCAATAACTATTTTACACCTCATTCACAATAAAAAATGGTAAATATTTGTCATATTTTTACTGGCCAAAATTGACCTTTGACTATTTGAAGTGGATGATATTTAAAAACAGCCCTAACTAACTATTGATTAAAAATAGTTAAAAGTGTGTATTCCAAAGATTTTCAATCTCAATAATATCCGATCTCTAGATTAAATGATTATAAGTAGTATACTTATATTTAAAAAAATATATATCTAAAATACGAGAAGGATATATCTGGACATATTTTGTTACAAAACGGAACAATTCAAGAATTTTATTTATGAAAGAACAATGTGAAAGGATTTGAAATACCTTTAACAGTGTTAAGAATGAGCTCAATAGCCCTCTCTATCAGAGCTATAGGAGTGGCATTGTTGCCTTCAGTGGCTCTGGAGACGAAGTAATCCACGAAATAAAATGGTGTTATAGAACACATTGTCCATTGCAGTGTGCTCAGAACCAAAAGCTCCATTCTTTGAATAGTCTGCGCATCGAATATGAATCTTGCATCCTCCCTCTGCATATCACAAGAAAACACATCAGATGTCTCATCCACATTGTCCTGCTCTCATAAATTCCAACAAAAGGCTTCATCCTTTAAAAAGTCCCGTTTTTTACATGCAAATCTTGAAGAAGGGGAACACGTATATCCGCCATTTTAAGCGCGAGGAACAAGCACGCAACAGAGGCCAGCTGAAGCATCCAAGCCTTGCAGGTACCTTGCTGCAATCGTGCACAGGAACTTATATTTCCCTTTTGTACATACAATCCAAAGAAACAACAAACCCTTTACCAACAAAGAGCGCATGCATTTAAGAGAACAAAAAGGCAACACTATCTTTCCCCACAGATTACTTACTGACAGCTTATATATTGAAAGGAACCGATCTAGGTAATTAACAGCCAGGTAGCCAGTCAGGGACCCAAAATTATAAAAGCGATGCACCTGCCAACATGAACATAGTGACATTCAGCAAAACTATAAACCAGTCCAGTCTAATATTAGCCCAATCTACATTATAACTTGAATCAAGAAAATCAAGATGAGCAGAAAGCGCCAATCTTCTAAATAGGAAAACACAGTTCAGTATGTCTACAGACCAATTTGACTTAACAACGCAGACCTCTGCACTGATAAACTAATATATAAATCTTAAAACAAGATAAAACTGTACTCCTAAATACACGCAACTCAGTACAAATCACGGGCACCCAAATACATATACAATCAAGATAAAACCAAACACCCATAGAATCAATCTTCTATTGTTTCTACAAAAATAGCAATTTTGTTGCAAATCCAAAGACTTCGGGGGACCAAATCAAGCAACTAAACTAAACACCTTGAGAATCCAGTTGACAGCCTCCCTGCAAGCATTAAGGTGAAAGGTTCGATTCCTGAACCGCTCTAGATAGCCTCTTTTTGGACCAGCACTGAGAGCGATTCATCATCCTCAGCTTTAAAGAAAGACAGAGAGGTATGTTGGGGAACCATTTTCAAAGCTGGGCACTATGGCTGCCTTGTCTCAGATTTGCCATTGCTTCTTTCTATGCTCCTCCCTTCCTCTCTTGAAACAATCAAAAGACAGGATTAAAAAGGCCAATGAATTCAACACGGTGCAGTCCTCTGTGAAGTGAGAAATCAGTCACAATCCCTTCTAGAGAATGCAAAGGGGGCTCTTTTCTTTTTCCTCCCCTAAATCTGGCGAAAGCCTTTTGCCTGTAACAAAACTTCAAGAAATTCAATGGCTGCAGACTGTCAAAACTCCGACCGCTGGCCCCTGGTTCGATTGCATTCTCAGATACCCCGTCGCCATTCTGGGTACGTCCATAAAAACGGGGCCATAAAAACGTCCTCTCGCGTAATTAAAATACATAAATAATGTATTTTGTTTTGTTAGGGTTACTTTTAGTTTTCTAATTTAATTTATAACTATATTTTATTAGGGTTACACATAAACAAATCAAAACCTTAATAAAATATACTGTTATAAAATATTATTTTAAAACATTTTATAAAATATAATATAGGCCTTAATAAAATTTTTATAAAATATTATTTTATCACAATTAATTTTTATAAAAAAACAACAAATAAAAAACAAGAAATTAAATTTGATTATGTAGAAAAGAAAAGAAAATTAAATTGATGTCTTTATAATAAAATGTATAAAATATATTGAACTTATTTGGAATAACTTATGCCTTGACAAATAGACTTTGATCCTTTTTTATTTGATATGATTAAAAAAACTAATAAAATATAGTTATAAATTGAATTTGAAAATAAAGCTTGTTGAATACACTTGTCCAGATAAAATAGGCCCCTCCAAAATATCTCGGCATATTTAAGATATATTTTTTAAATATAGATATGCTAGTTTATAATTTTTAGGTGCATTCATTATGTCCAAGCAAGGTGGAGTGTAATTATAGCCGACATGTTTTTAAAAAAATTAAACTATAAAATAATTATTAAATAATTCTAAATTAAAATAGCATAAATAAATGAAATAAAAAAAAATAACTTTAAAAAATAAAATAAGTCTTAAGTAATAATAGACCGACATATATTAATTCTTAAATAGTTTTTTAAAGTAAATAAACACAAAGTATATAAAATAAAATAAAATCTTTTAATAAATAAAACTAACATATCTATCTTTAGAAAAATCTATGTAAAAGATGCCAAGAGTTATCAATCTAGAGGGGCCTATTAAAAAATAGGTGCCTAGAGAATGATATGTTTCAAATCTTTTATGTAGATTTTTCTAAAGATAGGTATGCTAATTTAACTTAATAAATAAAAAAAATATATGTCATCTCTTTTTAATTTTTATGAACATGGTCGCAATCATCCCCTTAATGCCCTTGTATAATGCCTCTACGAATAATTAATTATATGTATATAGTAAAATAATCTTTGTTTAGGTTTAATTGAGATTAATTAAATCAAATGTATACCAACTAATATAATTCAAATAGATATAAGGATTTTTATTTGTCCAGAGCCAATCATCTAAATTTGTTAATTTTTTAAAGTACATTCCTCCAGGCCAAGCACATAAATATCTTTATATGCAACAAATCAACTATTATGTTTGTCATTCCTCAAGGCCAAACACATAAATATATTTATTAACAAGAGATCAACCAAATTATATTTTCCCTTTGTTACTTTTTTTAGTGTTACTCTTTATTTTTGTTCTTAATTTTTTAATGTACATTCCTCTAGGCCAAACACATAAATATGTTTATGCACAATACATCAACTATTATGTTTGTTCTTTGTTGTTTTCTTGCGGTTTTACTATTTATTTTTCTTCTTGTTTGTACCCAAATGAGTTGGAGAGGGAAAATGTGAGTAGATATATAGATATAAAGTTAAAATAAAAATATAAAATGTTGGTATTTGATATTATTATTATTATTTAATAACTATATGTATAGAAAAAAATAAACTTTTCCTAACTTTAATCTAGGCTAATCAAATCAAATGTATATTAACTAATATAATCTTTCATGGTAGTACAATAGGTAGATAAGAGAAATTTTTTGAAGCAATAAAATCAATTTAAAAAGTTTTTGAGGAGAAAGGTAATTCTTTTAAGTTTATAAGAGGGGAAGATATTTTTGAGATTTTTACTAACATGAGGAGGGAGGCTCAACAAGTAATGTGTAGGACTTATGCACAGACAATGGCATTGATGGACCAATGTTGTTAGTAGGTAAACTCACCTTCAAGTTTAGTCTCTTTAAGGCCAAGGGGTGTATTCCCTGAGGTCTCAACAACATAAATAATAAGTTAAATACTATATCCTTAAACAACTATACCCAATGTGTTATGAACCTCTATAGTTTTCACTAAGTTTATGTCAACACTAGCTACATACAGACCTAAAAGACCTTTAATAAATAAATAAAATCTCACTCTTACCCTATATAGAAGGACCTTTGTTCGAAGGTATTTTTGAACAAAGGTACCTTCTCACTAAGGCACCTTTGTTAGGTCCTTTGGATGGCTTAAAAACTAAAAAAATCATAACTGTCCACTTTTGAACAAAGGAGATCGACTAAAAAATAATTAAAAAATTCATAACAAGAAACTTTTGTTGGAAGGTGTTGAGGTTGACTTTTAAAAATAAATTGACTAAAGTTGCATATATAAATAAGTAATTTAATTAAAACTTATTTGTCTTGAATTATATTCACATTTTTCAATTTTGGAATGTTTTTAAAAACAAATATAGATAGTAAAGTATTTTTTTAGAGGAGGAAATGGGCAAAAAAAGGACAATGTAAAATAAAGCTATGTGATCATTTTCTGAAGAAAAGGAAAAACAATTATTTTAAAAAAGATACAAAAAAAACAACAAGGTATGTACATTTTTTTCTTTTCTATAAAAATGTTTCAAAAATATTAGATTTAGATATGTATGTTGTAAATAGTTTTCAATAGTATAGAGTTTGTTGTAGAGTGAAAATATCACTAGCACCTTATGTATTGTGAGAACCAAGATTGTGGAGAGGCAATCAAACATGAGATTACAAGTAATGAAATGAACAATTTGCATTAACAAATAACAAGTATAAATAGTAGAGGCTGCATGCCCAACTCTCCACAAAATAGGGATAGGTGGCGATATTCAAAGCAAGAGAATAATGTAACTACCCTAGGATATAGAGGCGATGTGTCAAGTCTAGTGACACCTATTACAAACGACTCACCAAATTGAAAATGTCAATTGGCATGTGCTATAAGTCACCTAACTATAATTGAGTTAGTGTTGACTCATTGAGTTATACACCAACACCCCACTTAAGCATAGCTTAGGTGAGTTTAGGAAAAAATGAGTCCCGGCTGTGCCCCGTTTTAGGTACTCTTGTCCAAACGTATCCCTCAAAAAAATAGAGAAAGAAAGAAAACCCTGTGGGAAAAAAACATTCCTCCAAAAGAAAGAAAACAAAGAGAAAGGCTTAGATAGCCCCCCAGAAGATGATGATGTCGATGTAGAACACACTGTAGGTATGAGGAACTCCTAAAGTATGTTGTAGTAGTAAATTCTGCCGCTCTCTTGATTCCAAGATATTTGAGCAAACTAATTGCAGTTTGGTAGTGATCAAAGGATGAAGACCAGGATGTAGGTCCAAGAAATATACTGAACAATTAAAAACAAGGATGTGCATTGAGTACAAATACAAATGAGATAAGAATCTGTGGGATTCAAATTCTGATTGTTACAACCCCCCCATTACACTTTATAGATCAGTGTGATAACAATTTCAAAATTCCGTTTACACTTTCAATTACATGACATTACATGAGTGTATTAGAAACAAAAGGTGCTAGTGGAGTTCAAATAACCTACTATATAGAACCAACTGAGCTGAGTTGTGATTTGATACTTGGCTCTAAAGTTGTATCTTGATTGTCTTCTTCACTAGATGTAAAATGCAAAAAGATGAAGCTGCAGTCAAAGTGACAAACTTTGACTATTGCAACAAGTTTTTGATCTTTGGATTCTCGAACGAGGGTTGATATTGTTGTGAACTCATTGTCTTCTCAAAATCTGTGAGTGCATACACTGAGAGGTAAGTTTTGAATAAATCAAGAATCTAATATACATTATGTACAAAACAATTTCACAATTTTATAGTCCCTTTGCCAAGAACATCATGATAGACACCATCCATTAATATTTTGTAAGTATTGAAGGTTGGATTCTCCCAAATAATTCAAAGAAAGGTGACATGTGATCACCCACTACTTAACTAAGGAGCCATCTATTAAGATTTATTTTTGACGGTGGCATTATATTACCTTTTTAACCCTTTTGAGTAGTGAAGACTTCTTAATGCTTAGTTTTTAAAGTTAAGGTGGCACTTTAGTTTGAGTGTTTTTGAGCACTCTTCCTTGATACCCCCTTTAAAGTGGCACTTTATAGTTTAGTGCATTGACATCATATTACAATTTGCATTAACAAATAACAAGTATAAATAGTAGAGGTTGCATACCCAACTCTCCACGAAAGAGGGATAGGTGGTGATATTCAAAGCAAGAGAATAGCGTAACTACCCTAGGATATAGAAATGATGTGTCAAGTCTAGTGACACCTATTGTACAAATGACTCACCAAATTGAAAATTTCAATTTGCATGTGCTATAAGTCACCTAACTATGACTGAGTTAGTGTTTACTCATTGAGTTATACACCAACATGTATCAACTCCTTCCATGACGGGCTATTTCTTAGGGACGTCTAATGCATGTACAATGACTAAGGGATCTCCCTACTCATCCATGCAAGGACGTTCTAGGAGATACCATTACATTATGTCATGAGTATAGATAGGCGCACATGGACATTGTGCACTAGGGATTACTATTATTTTTGTTATGACTGCATTTTGGGAAATTGTAATAATTACACCAACCAACAACATGGATATGTCAGTGAATGGAATTCAGTGCTACTAGTTGTTATTGACACATATGACAAAGATGAAGTTGAAATATTTGAAGACATTCCTTTGATTTCAATTGATTATGACCGCTTTTCAAGATTGATTTAAAACTCTCTCTCTCTCTCTCTCTCTCTCTCTGTGTGTGTGTGTGTGTGTGTGTGTCTGCAACTTGTAGTTTAGTTTTTTAATTTAAAATATACATATGTATTGATAAATTTTGATTTTAATTTTTTCATTCTTAAATATTACAATTCATGACAAGAAAAAAGATTCTATTTTTTTACAAATTTCATTGTGGTGCAGGAGATGTTTTTACAGTCATTGTTGAGGTCAAAAACATAGAGGGTGTTAATTATTATTTGTTATGTTGCACGGAAGACAGGAAGAAGTTAACAAAACCAAAACCAAGCAACAGAATGTTGTTTCACATAGGTTTAGTTGTAGTGCAAGGGACATATCTCAAACAAGTCAAAATTGTTCTAAATGGGATTCATTTTATTGATTACCAAACTCGTAACCTGGTACATCAGTATAGCCCCACTTAGTAATTACTATTGTTCCCTCTTTTCATCAAGTTGCATGTGCACATAGACCACATAAGTTGAGACTAGATAGAGATGACCAAAAGAAAATATTAGATATTATTGAAGAGAGATCTCAAGGGATGTGGTATGAAATATGTGGACCTCGAATGTAACTTTCCTTTAATTTTAGGTATTCACTAGACCTACTATGATAGAATTTATTGGCTTACACATCTGTATGTTTAACTTAGGTGTCTTAAATTATTCTAATTTATGCTTTAATAACTTTTTTTTATGTTTACTTATAATTTGAGTCCAGCTCCTAAAATTTTTAGAATTCATGATGTTTAGGTTCTTTTTTTTCTTACATTTCATCATGTCGTAGGAGATATGTCTTAGAATTATATATATATAGGTTCTTTTGTATAGAATCTAGCTATCATCGGTCTACTACCCATCTACTAGGTCTACTATAAAATCTAAATACATGTCTTAGATATATGTCTTAGGTATAGACTAGAAAATTTAAGGTATAAGATCTAGGTGTAGATTAGATAACATTCTGTAGGTATAGACTATAACAAGGTATAAAATCTGGGTGCCTTAAGTCTACTACCTAGTCTTAGGCCTAGACTCTAGAATAAGGTACATAAAATATAGGTGTAGATTAGATATGTCTTAGCTCTACAAGTTAGAATTTAGGTATAAAATTTGTAAGTGTCTTATGTCTACTATGTCTACTAGAAAGTCTAAATATGTCTTAGGTCTAGAGAGGTCCTAGAATTATAAGGTATAATTTATCTACGTGTCTTTGGTGTCTTAGGTCTTAGGTGAGGCCACATGAGCTTCCAGCTTCACGTTGTTGGCCTTGTCAGTGCAAAATAAATATTTCTTGAAGCTAAGGGAAGCTCTTTTTTGTATCATCATGTTAGTTTACATGTTCATATGCTACTTAGGTGGGCCTTTAAGTTAGGTTATTTCATCATGTTAGTTTGGTATCATTATGTACATTTGTTGAGTTATTTTAACTTTTTTGTATGATTATCATTTATGTCTCAAACTTAACAAGACTGCATGTTAGATAGATCTAGTTCATTTACATACATTCATATGCTGCTTAGGTGGGCCTTTAAGTTATGTTATTTGATCATGTGCTCGTTTGGTATCAAATTATGTAAAGTTTTATTGAGTTCTTTTAAATTTTTGTATCATTATCATTTCTAGGTCTCAAACTTAACAAGCTACATTAGTTACATCTAGTTCACTTACATGTTCATATGCTACTTAGGTGGGTCTTTAAGTTATGTTATTTCATCATGTGAGTTTGGTAGATCATTATGTAAGCTTATTGAGTTCTTTTAACTTTTTTGTATCATTATCATTTATCGACCTCAAGCTTAACAGGACTACATGTTAGATAGATCTAGTTCATTTACATACATTTATATGCCACTTAGGTGGGCCCTTAAGTTATGTTATTTCATCATGTTCTCATTTGGTATCAAATATCGTTATCATTTCTAGGTCTAAAACTTAACAAGCCTACATTAAATAGATCTAGTTTTTTTTACATGTTTATATGCTACTTAGGTGCTTGCCTAGGTTATGCTAAATTTCATTGAATATTTAGCCAGGTCCATTGTTGTCCTTTCTAAGATTTATCTTTGAATGTTGTATCATTATGTAGAGTTATAAAGTTAATTTTAAACTTCAAATTTTAGATATGTAACAAATTAATTTAAATAAATGATTGATGTGATTAACAACTTGTAAATGAGATGATTAATAAGTAAATTATGACATGTATGATTGAAATACACATACTAATTTTGAGGTTAACATTTTATTAATGAAACTTAAACATATTACATGTCTTAATACATAATTTGTATGTGTAAATATGAAATAGGGAGATCCATCGTAAATATAAAGAAGCATTTATATTCAAAAAATTTATTTTAAATATCTCAAACATGTAAATTTACATCCATGTGTCAAATATAAACATATAAATGTCCATACATGCCATTTATATTTAAACAAATAAACATGTATATAAATATAAATATAAATGTCCATTATTGTCCTTTCTGAGATTTCTCTTTGAATGTTGTATCATTATGTAGAGTTATAAAGTTAATTTTAAACTTCAAATTTGAGATATGTAACAAATTAATTTAAGTAAATGATTGATGTGATTAACAACTTGTAAGTGACATGATTAATAAGTAAATTATGACATGTATGATTGAAATACACATACTAATTTTGAAGTTAATATTTTATTATTGAAACTTAACATATTACATGTCTTAATACACAATTTGTATGTGTAAATATGAAATAGGGAGATCCATTGTAAATATAAAGAAGCATTTATATTAAAAAAAAAGTTATTTTAAATATCTCAAACATGTAAATTTACATCCATGTGTCAAATATAAACATATAAATGTCCGTGTACATAGACATGCATAACTATCCATACACATTTCAGATATATAAATATAAATGTCCATACATGCTATTTATATTTAAACAAATAAACATGTATAAAAATATAAATATAAATGTCCATTCTTGTCCTTTCTAAGATTTCTCTTTGAATGTTGTATCATTATGTAGAGTTATAAAGTTAATTTTAAACTTCAAATTTTAGATATGTAACAAATTAATTTAAGTAAATAATTGATGTGATTAACAACTTGTAAATGACATGATTAATAAGTGAATTATGACATGTATGATTGAAATACACATATTAATTTTGAGGTTAATATTTTATTATTGAAACCTAAACATATTACATGTCTTAATATACAATTTGTATGTGTAAATATGAAATAGGGAGATCCATTGTAAATATAAAGAACCATTTATATTCAAAAAAAATATTTTAAATATCTCAAACATGTAAATTTACATCCATGTATCAAATATAAACATATAAATGTCCGTGTACATAGACATGCATAACTATCCATACACATGTCAAATATATAAATATAAATGTCCATACATGCCATTTATATTTAAACAAATAAACATGCAACTGAAATGTCCATATATATCAAATGTATAATCCTAAACACAAATGTCTATGTCCATAGATCTCAAACATAAACATAAATACAAATGTTCATATGTCCATATATCTCAAACATAAACATAAACACAAATGTCCACATGTCCATATCTTAGACATAAACAGAAACATAGATGTCAACATGTCCATATCACAAATATAAACACAAACACATGTCCATGTCCACATGATATATCTCACACATAAGTTCATAAACCAAAATGTCTAGACATCTCAAGTTTGTAAATACTAAATCTATGAAATATGTAAACTAGTTGCTTAATCATAATGTCGACTCCTAGTCGACTGACCCTCAGAGTGAGATCACTACCCTAATAGATGCAATGAACCCTACAAAAGTGTAATTAGTTGTAAAAGGGACATGTGCAAAGGAATGTGTAGATGAGATGGAATAGATCTAGTAGAAAGCATCTCTATTAAACCCATACCACCAAAAGTCTACTCTAGTAAATCAAATCCCATATGCTGACCCTTTGGAGTGGCAGAATGATCAGTGGATGACTCTGCTACTCTAGAATGTGACACATGTACTCCACTAGAAAATCTAATTATATGGTCTGCATCAGAACACTACATGTCAGCTACTGGAATCTATGAATCTACCATGATGTGAGCCACATATGAACTAACACCTACTAGAGGGATCCCCCACTGTGATGATATCACCTAGAAGGCTCTTAGCAAGTCCTCAGACAAACAATAGGTTGCCCTCTACATCTGACCCTCACTTAGTGTAATATGTTCCAAATCATCTAGTGATGGGATTCCTATGTGGACACCTCATGAAATACTATCCAACATGGTCTATAGATATAGACTAAGTTTGCATAGCAATCTTAGCAATACTATAAGTTGCATCCTATCAGGAAGCAATGACCATGTGGTTGCCGACTCACCAATACCATTGAGAGAAGGTGAGATTGCAAGCATCCAATCACCAACCAAGTTCCTATAAATAGGGGGCTCTCGATCTAGTTGACAATATGACTCCCTATCACATACTCTACCATGCCGCTACCACAAATGTGGTGGTAGATCAAAATAGTTGATGTTGAGACCTAAATGGACCACAATGTATAACTATTGTACAAAATATAGAGGAATTTGGTCATTATTTGGGTAACGACCATGTGCAGTAGGAAATCTAGGATATATCAATCGTGCCATGTAAGGAAACACACATTGAGTGACCTAATATGCCCTATCACTAGCTTTGGGTGCATATTGAGGAAAACATTATGCATTCAAAGTTTGTTTTGTCACTCTCAGTCGTACTTCACTCAATGGTACATCATGAGAAACTTGTACCTACATTTGGGTTAGAATGGTTGCTAAGGTCTCGCTAGAATATACCTTAACTCTCCCTAATGAAGATCTTATACAAACTAAACTATCTAAAATCTTCTCACAATTAGATCTATAAACCCTTGTTGTTTGAGGATCCTATAAAATTGACCTTAATCTAGCAATCTTGGTATCTATGTAACCAAATATTGGATCCATATCTAGGGTTATCACATAAATATAAGTTTTAGAGAAGGAACATAACATTCAAGATAATATAAAAATAAAGACATAAATCTTTGAAAATAATAGATCTAGATAGCTAGAACTCACATCTAGATACATCCTAAATTATCATATTTTAAAATTTAACACACTTTATCTTTAGCACACTTTATCTTTAACATTTAATGATACACACTTTTCCACATAATAGATATCTAATTTTTGAAAAATCAAGGAATATAAAGCACTTTAACTTGAGTGTACACATGAACTATATTGTTCACTCCTACTATTTCCATTCCTATGCAAGAGAACATTTTATGTACATGACTAATGGGTATTTAATTTTCTTAAATCAACAGGTCAAACAAGGATGTGATGAAAGCAATAGGAAAATTGTTTTACTATACAATGACATAAATCATATAGTGACCACATAATTTGAGAACACTTACAATACAAATTATGAACTTGTGATCAACTAGATTATATTTTTAATTTTTTAAAACATATATCAAAAACATGATTTTGAAACCAAACTTAAGTCATATTAGAAAGAGGTACATCGTAGGAAAATTGAAATTGTGAAAAAACTAATAATGGTGGCCATTTAATTTTCTTAAATCCATAGGTCAAACAAGGATGTGATGAGAGAAGTAGGAAAATAATTCTACTAGACAATAATATAGATCAGATAGTGACTCCATAGAATTTGAGAACACTTACAATACAAATTATGAACTTGTGATCAACTAGAATATATTTTAATCTTTGTAAACATATATCGAAAACATGAATTTGAAACCAAACTTTGGTCATTTCATAAAGAGGTACATCGTAGGAAAATTGAAATTGTGAAAAAACTAAGAATGATGGCTATTTGATTTTCTTAAATCTACAGGTCAAACAATGATGTGATGAAAGTAGCAAGAAAATCATTTTTACTAGATAATGATATAGATCAGATAGTTACTACAAATAATTTGAGAACACTTACAATACAAATTATGAACTTGTGATCAACTAGAATATACTTTTAATCTTTCTAAACATATATCGAAAACATGATTTTGAAACCAAACTTTGGTCATTTCAGAAAGAGGTACATTGTAGGAGAATTGAAACTATGAAAAGGATCAAAATGGTTACTTACAAAACCAGTTCACAAAGGCACACAACATTATTGATAGAATAAACAATAGAATAATTACCTCCACCATGAGAAAAGTAATGGTGATGCAACCCTCACTTCAACCAAAGACACAATGAAAGTACAAAGATGAAAGACAATAGGAAGTCATGTAGAGAATGCCCTATATTCCTATTCAAGCATGTGATATGTAATAAATGCTTTGATTTAATGCTATATGCTCTTTGAACATGCTCTGTATGTGTTAGGCTCTAAATGTGTCAAAATGAACTAGATTTAGTTCTTAAATATAATTAGTTCTAAATCTCAGATGTCTAAAAAATGCTCCATTTCACAACTCTATCTCACACACAACGGCATACTCTACCTTCAACCAACACGCTCTACCCATACTAACTAGTCTTAGCTCTCTGATTAGTTTGTTCATCCATGGCTTCATTAGCCACTCTGCATCTGCTAGCTCCAATAGTCTCTACTAGCCAGTAGACAACAACTTGACTCCATCGGTTTGCATGAAATTGGCTCTCACATAGTTTGCATGCACTAACTTACCAAGTCAATCTACTGATGCATGAACCAGTCCTACACCTAGAATAGCATGATTCACCTACAACTTTCTGTGGCATCTCACTTAATGAGCTACTTCCTATAGCTACTCTGGCATATAGGACACAACTGTATGTTTAAGAGATACATAGTATGTAGATTGATGGACATGATCCTCATAGTATCATTAAAAATATCTCTTTTGTCATACATGCTAGTTGCACACTATTGAGATGCCTTCTTAATTGTTGCTCCTCCTACATTTGTGTATCTCTAAGGATCTGTTATGATCTTCTATGGCTATAAGTTCTCAATGAGATCACCCTCTAGTTGATATCAAAATGATGTTTGGCTGTCCAATTCACCGTCCAATGACATACTTCTATGTATAACTAGTAATGATGCCATTGTTACTGTCTATCTGTACTCCTATGTACCTCTTGTACAGAAGAATATGGATATTGGGATTGTACCATTTTCCATAATGAATATATCAGTTAAAACACATGCTGTCCTATGGCTTGTTGTTGTTCATTTCATGACACTAGCCTGGCCATTATATCTATATGGCTTGTTTAACATTATTGAATGTAACGGGAGTTTAGACTGTCATTTCCTACATTGATCATGGATGTTCTATTTCAAACTGAACAACAACCTCATCAGGCAGCCATGAAGAGCTCAATGTCCATTGATGACTATCACTTCAACTCTCTTTGAATTGGTTGCCATAGGTGACCATTGAGTTTGAAGCTCAATAGGCTGAGTTGATATAGCACTATTTCACTTTATCATGTTTCTTTTGCACAGTATGAGTGAATACTCTGATTTCATCCTCTCTGACTTAGGGGTAGCATGCCGGGCTCAACCCTTGTGGGAGCCCATTTAGCACCACATGTTGAATTGTTTCCTAAATAGTAACATACTTTCACCTATACCTGCACATGAAACAAACATATTAGTTTAAAAAGCAATGATACTTGATGATGCTTCATTTTCTCCCCTTGTAAATGATGAATATTGTACTTTCTGATCTTGACTATCTCATACAATTTGTTATGTATTCTGTTTGTATTGATATAGTGCATGGATGAGATGATGTAATGATAACCCCCTTTTTCTCTCTCCTCTAATGTAGGTTATGATAGTTTCAGAGCTCGACAATGAATGGAGTAGCTGCAACCTAATCAACCAATTGTAAAATTAGGAAATGATTGGCACCCTCTCCTTCATATGCTATGTTAGTTCATGTTTTCCCTTTTACAGTTGCATTACATATTGTATTAGATATTCAGATCTAGCTACTCCCACAGCTTGTGTGGGACCAATTATTTCTCTCTTTTGTTCTTTATTCAATGCAACATGATCCATTTATGTATATCTCATTTAATGATATAAATGTTATACTGAAATACATTATGAGACATCTTTCAAACAATGATAAGCACTTGAAATAGCAATGAATGTCAACTGATTTGTACTTTCTTTTGCATAACCATAGCTAATAAAACTGAATCAATCTGTATGATAACTTACACAACTGGTGCCACCATAAATGCTATGAATATTCAATTTAAGATAATGAACTATAATGCATTAGTTCTGCTAATTTTTGAGTTGTAGTGAAAAAATGGTAACATCAACAAACACCAACTCTTGTAGTACTTGTACAAACATCTCAACAACAACCTTTACAAACCCCCATAGTTTCATAACGAACCCAATAGGAAAAAATACAGGGGTTTATATAGGTAAAACAAGAGATGATTGAAGAGATGAGAGCAAGGACATCTACTGTTCAAGAACCTACAAAAGAAAGTGTAGAAGTAGTAGATGTAGATAAGATTGAGGATGTTGAAGAGGAAGGTGAAGATGAAGGCAATGATGATAGCCTTGAAATGAGTAGTGAGGAAGAAGAGAATAGACAAATACCAAAATCTCATCTCATGCTTGGAGTGTTTGATGCAGGTGAATCACATCAGGCTGCCAAGCAATCAATACAAAATATTAAAATAATTGATCCTTTTGAGAGCTTGGTACAACAAGATAGATATCATGGAAGAGGTCAAGGAAGGAGCCAAGGAAATAATGAGAAATCAAATAGAGGAAGAGGAGGGTACTAACAATGGAAAGGCACAAGACATTCAAGAAGAGGCCAATCAGGAGAATATGCCTATAGATAGGATGGAGGAACAAAGAGAGGATGAAAGACAAGATATACCACACGAGGGTCCTAGTCCTAAAATACCCCATGGTGAGGAGTAGAAAAATGTAAGGAATGTCCAACAGGAACAACAACAACCTCCTCAACATGTTCCCCAGTAGCAACAACATGTTCCCCTACAACAACATGATCATCAACAACAAGAGAAAGAACAAGATGAGGTACTCACAAAAAGAGCTCAAGAAGAGGTGTTAAATGAGAAAGTAGTAGATACAGATAAGGAGGTGCTAGCTTGGTTAGGATTTGAAATGAGACAAGATGCAGCAGTCGAAGTGGTACCGATTGAGCTGGTTAACTAGTGAGCCTGTGAAGAGAGGTAGAAGAAAGGCTAGAACTATGCCAACCATAAAGAGAGATTCCTCTGGTAGTAGGATTGTACAAGTGGCAATTCTCCAAGCTGACAAGGAGAAAGGAGAAATAAGTCTAGAGGAATGTAAGGTTATTAGTGTAGATATTGGTCATGCCAACAAAGAAGAACACATTGAAGAATTGCAAGAAATGATTGAATTCACTACAAATAGAATGAAAAGAGATAAGCAGACAATAAAGCATCTGAAGAAGAAATTGCCTAGTATGAACAATTCATTCAAGAGATATTTGATCCTACATAAGATGTACTAGAATTAGCTTCCGATTTAACCATTCTTTCTAAAGAACAAATAGGAGAGATAGAGAATAAAAAGCATGAAGCTAGTATGCTGGAAGATTTTTTCAAGTCATTTATTCATAAAGGAGAAGAGGTAATAAAAAATGCCATTAGCAATTGGAGCTTCACATTGAACCTTGAGTAAATCTAACACAACCATAACTTGGTTACCGTAGACTTGGAATTGAGAACTATTTCTAATAATTCTCCACATTCTTCAAGATAAGACAAGATTCTTTGTGAATTTTATCTATTATTGTTTTGAATAAAATCATCATCAAGAGGATCTAGTCAAGTTTAGATTTGGAGTAGCCTGAAGGTTTCCCATCTTCCTCGCTATCTCCCATATTGGCTCTTATCTTAACTAGGCTGCAATCTACTTTTCCTAAAGTTTGCCAAAATTTTCCAAAATTCCAAATGCATTATACGTTGCCATGGATTACATATAATCCATCCATAGTTACAAAATTTTGTTTACATCTTGGTACTGCAAATCATTATTAGATTGGGATACCTCCCATGTTCATTTCTCATCCTTGAGATTGATCAAATTAGTTTTAAGAGCTAGACATACTCACATGTACTCATCTACAACCTCCCTAGTAATGTAGTGCCCCTCAACTTGTCGCCTGTCAAATTGATGTTTGCTCAGTAGTATTAGACATTATGACAGTATCTTAGATCATTTGATGATGGATTCCTTGTTATTTGTTAATTCATTATGGACCTAATCGTTATGATAATAGTTGTTGATGTTGGATTCTATTATTTTATGTCTTACAACTTGATTAATATATTAGATGATATAGATGCTTTGATGTTATTTGTTATATTTGGTTGTAAAATAATTGATTGTTTTATGTTGTCGATAAGTAACCAGAAATCTTGTTCAAAATAGTTAATTGTTTATACATAAACGTGAATGGAACAGTGTCGTATTACTCGCTCTCGAGTACCCTACCCCACTGTGATTTCCATTCATTATATGACTGCATCTAGATATATATCTTGTTATGTTTAACTGTGCATTTGCTGTAGGATGCAGGTACTAGGCACCGACTCCACCTGACTTACCAGGTCTGAGCGTGCCTTCGCCAATGGAATAGTTGTTTGGAGTTAACGTGAGGTCCCTTGTCAGTGTTGTCTAGTTGTCAGTTACCCTTGTGGTCATTGTCTGTTGTTTGATCATGACTTGTAGATAGGTAATGTTACATCTTGAAGTCTAACTAGGTCAGAAGGGGTCTAAGTGTGTAAGGTACAGTTGTGCATTAAATAGAATTATTATACGGAAAATATAATGTTGATAATTAAATATAATTGTAAATGTCGATAATTGGGTATAATTGTTGTAAATAAATTATAATTTTATGGGAAGTAAAATTGTTAAATAAAAGTTGTAAGAAATTTTGTATTGTTTAATATAATAATTATTTACAATGAATATTTAAATAAATAAATTAATTGTAAGTCATGTTGTAATTCGTGATTTACGATTTAATTGATAAAATAAATTAAAATAGAGTTGTAAAATTTATAGAGAGATGCAATATTACAACTTTATTAATAAAAAATAGTTGGTTGATTATAAAAAAGATTAAATCTAGTTGGAATCATATATTTATATTAATAAATTTAATAAAAATTAACTTGTTGGGATCATTAAAAGATTAAAAAAATATATTTGAAGGATGGGGATGCATAGGATCATGCATCCCTACAAGGTGGAAGGGTTTGTTTTATAAAAAGGAGATTACAGAGAGGAGGAGGTTTTATTTTGGGAGAAGAGGAGCTATTGGATTGGATTTGGGGAGCAATTTCAACCTTCAGTCAGTCAAGCTGGGAATCTAGGTTCCTTCGATTTCTGTATTCTAACTTAGTTCCTTTCAAATCCTCTTCAATAAATCCATTTTTGCATTGTGTATTGTTGTTGTCTTCATTCATAGTTTATTCTTCTAGATTATCTGATCTGCATTAATGTGTACTATTAGAGATCTTGATATTGCAGAATCAAGCTTCATTCCTTGCATTTGCTTGAAAGTTTCTTTAGCCTTTTTATCACTCCATTTCCTATATGTATCCTACAATCCTTGCATTCCAAAATAGCCTGCATACCTTGTGCAAGCTCCTACATTTCGCATATATGTCTATTAGGGCCATTGCAACTGCAACATCTAACTGATTTTATTTTATCCTTCATGTTCGATGAATGCCATACCCGTCTACTAGAGCATTTCCAACTATAATATCTGTCATAATCATTATGTTTCAGTGTTTGTCCATTCCTTGTGTTTTAGATCGCTCAAAAAACAAGAAAAATTTACAATGTTATGACCCATTCCAAGATTTCTTATTGGCGTTGGCTATAAGAATGCTGGCAAAGTTAGCAGATCTGGTTTAAATCCTGCCACTTGCTTTTTGCCTAGAAATCTTCTCGCATAAAATTGACTATAGATGTAATGTAATAAGGGTTATAAATGTGATTAAAAGCTTCGTAGCCTTCAGCCTTAATTGCCATTTAAATAGCCTCTTTAATTTCATTTTAATTGCCTTCATTTGATTGATCTGCACTGAGAAAACCATCCACACAATTACAGGTTGTATTGGCATTTTAATGCAAAGTTTAAGGTATTCTCTAGGTGGCAAGCACAGACAAGAAAGTCAATCATGCATTCATTCAATCAACTATAGGTGTAATAGAGGTAATTGGGTTGAATACCTATTCCAAGCTCCCATTTTGGGAGCAGACTGGCTAGACGTTGACAAGAGTTACGATCTGGTTTTTGTTTCTATAAATACTCCTAAGCCTATATACATATGTGATCTACAGTCACCAAGAAATCATATCGATGTAACCAACACAGATGTAATAGGTATCTCAATGACTAAGTTTAGGGTGATCTCTAGATGGCTAGCATGGCCAAGAAGGGTGACCTACACACATAATGATCCACTGTTAAATGTAAGGCAAAAAGGGTTCAAATATGATTGAAGTATGAACAATTTCCATGCACCAAACCTGCGCGGCAGCAAGCGCTAGAATAGGAGCAAAGATTTCTTTGATCTGAGACGTCTACTTGTCAAGGTTGATTTCACCCCAATTTTCTTTTTATCTGATGTTTGTTCTAGATTCCTATACATATCAGGCACCACTATTTATAGATTTAGTAGAAGTTCTCATAATTGAAGAACAATAAGTTTGTTTTAGCTATTTTATTTGAGAGCTTATTAAGCTGCCTCCCTTATAATTTGCTCATTTGATGGACAATGACATGTACAATTTAAAAAGACTGAAATTACTTTGGCGTGCATGGCTTAAGCCGACATTAAAGAGGGGTTTCCCTTGTTTGAAAGATTTGCAAAATCCTCATAACGAATTCATATTTTTTTTGGCCTACAATCATTGCATTCCATGAGATGACATCTCGTTGGAGGCATTCTCTCAGATAGTTTTGCGTGCCCTGTCTATGCATTCCCATTTTGTATATATGTTCACCAGTATTTATGCCATGTGTCTGTCATAATCTGTACTTTCAACACATCGTATGGGGTAATGAGGATTGTATTTCCATTTATGCATTTTACGCACTTAGCCAGAGATAATCCACTTTATTATTTTTGCAGAAGGATGAGTGTAAAGTATATCTATATGGCTATCTTTCACTTTCAATAAAAGAAAACAAAACCGGATTCATTGATATTTTAGCTGTAAAATATAGTTGAGATTTTAAAGAGGACAATCTTATTAAGCTGATAGATAGTGATCCGCATTGCTTTCTCACCAAACTTTGATTTAAAAGGGTTGTCTAATGATAGTATATGTCTGAAAAAAGAAGGTTTAAATTGGTTAACATCTGGGGTGAAGAAATTGCATTAAACTTAAAGAGAGGAAGCAACCACAAAATACATAGTTGATGCAAGGCGGTCCTTGACACAATATCTTCTTTGACTCCCAATAAAGAGGGGTATTGTGTCCCACCTGGACTATATTAGAGGACTATATCATATGAAAGATGAGATTTTAAAACAACTGTCAAAATTTACATAGGGTTATGATGATATGTAAATTTAGTTTTTATATAATTTACCTATACTAAACTAGGCCATAGCATTTTAAAGGCATTATTAAATAGATAACTACTATAAATAGAAATTATTTGACAGTCTAGGTTGACTGTCAAATCTAAGCCATAATATCAATGAAATAACATACTTACTTATCATTGGATGAAAATTATTTGCCATTCAATGATCTATGGTAATTATTATTATTATAAGTATTAATAATATTATTAATAATATGATTACAATTCTTTTTACCATATAGTTGAGTAGATAAATGTTTAAATCATTTAGAAATCTATAATAATGTTACCGATAAATTCATTAGGAAGTTAATTTATTAGGGTAAGGAGTTATAAAATATGTATTTTGTGTTGAATTAACGTTTAAAAATAGTTATAAATTGGGATGGTAATTGTTTGAATTATTTATATTTCGAAGAGGAATTAAATTAGATAATTAGTTGATATATTGCATTTGTTTAATGTAATTAAATGGAATTTAACGTGATTAAATATTTAATATTGAGGAGTTTAATTTGATTAGGATTATAGACATTGCATTTGGATTTTGATCTAGACAATTGGTTAAATTGTGAGGAAAATTTGTGTAAGTTATGTCAAAGGTTGAGATAGGGTCACGTTGTCGAGTTTAGGTTTCCAGAGGCAAAGGACAATATGATTTGATTTCAAGCATGGTGTTGTTATATGTTTTTGATTTATGACGTTATCAAAAGTATGTTGTCTTTATTTATGTATGAGATAAAAAAAATGTGAAGGATGAATGCATTTCCCTGTGGATGTAGTGATGTCAATTTAGTCGTATTATTAGTATTATTATTATGTCTAAAGTAATAGTTGATTGTTTAAAAGCCCAAATAAATTGGAAAATTATAATAATTTTGTCATTGTTAAATTGATAATCATTGTGACTATATATTAATGGTTAATGAAATTTAATTTAAATTGACATTGGTTTTAATATGATTTCTTCATTTTGTTAAGATGAAATTAGATTAATGGGTTAAGGATTAGGTATATAAATATTGTATTGGAAATTTGATTTAAAGGTATTAGATAATTAGTTTAGTGTGAATTGAAATTGTTTAATGTAAGTGGAATGTTTAAGAAATGGTCATAGTGTAAGTTGTCCAGAGGCCAAGGTTGTTTGACGTCATGTAACATGTTGATAAGTGTCTTGAGTTAATGAAGCTATGTTGCCTTTTGTTTTAAGGAATTTGGTTATGGTGTAGTGAAAGAATGTAAATATTCTGATTGCATCATGATGTGTAAATAGGCTCTTCATGGATGTTATGATTTATTTATTTGTTTGGGATGTTGTGTTGGATTAGACAATGGGGAGACATCGGTATCCATGAAGAAGAATTTTTCTTATGAGTTACTTCATTGGAAGCCATGGAAAATGTATTGAGAGTATGTCCTTGTAATTAAGTTGATATGCAAGATGGTGAATGCCTTACATTATTACATATATATGTTCATATCAGGATAATTGTTATGTAAGATGGTTAATGCCTTGCATGGTTCATGTATCATCGTTGTCATGATGATGTTTGCTGTGTTTGTTAAGTAGGGTCTTCTAGATGCAGGTAGGGGAGTGGCTCTCAATGGGGGCCGGAGCCCAAAAGTGGCGTCCAGGACAACCCATGTGGGGGTTTGATAACTCAGTGATAACCTAAATAATGAATTAGGGGGTTGGGTAGTTAAGCACACTAAACAAGATAAGTGGATGCCTCACTCATGGCTCAAGTGCTCGTTTAGGCTAGAGATGAGATGAGAAGGCCTGGAATGGCAAGATCAACTACCTTGTCCTCATGTAAGGTATGTTGATTCTGCATGAGTGTTGTATGGGGGCCGGGAGTCAGCAAAGGCTGCCAAGACAACCCAAGATGGGGGCTGGGGCCTAGGGAGGCTGCCAGGACAACCCAAGACAGGGGCCGGGGCCTAGGAAGGCTTACCAGGACAACCCATGACAAGCCATGTGATGACACTCCTCCCTACTGTAGCCTAGCATTCCCTAGTTGTACTCTCCCCATTCGTTATGTGTTGCCTTTGGAAGTTGTGTTGTGTTGTTTATGTTATTTGTCACATGTTGTATTGGAGTTTGGTCATCCTTTGTTCATGTTAGTCTTTGTCTACTTGACTGTTATTGTTTGGGACCTCATGTTAACTCCTAGCTCGGGGGGTGGACCTTAGGGTTCCACATGGTCGGGTGGAAGAGCTTTCTTATCCATTGGTTATTCCTTGTCAAAGTTCATGTGAGAAGAGGATATAGCTTGTGTATTAGACATCAAATCTTGTACCTGTTTATGGAGACAGTTATTATGTTCATATATTGACCTGTGTATCAAATGATTCATTATGTATTCATATGTATTCAGAAGATGAAAATGTAACAATGTAATGTTGTATTCATATGTCAGGAGAAATTGTAACTATGTACTAGATCATGATGATTACTTATCTGATGTTATGGAGATGTAAACATTTATTGATTTAATGTAATAGGTTTAGAATGATCTACTGATGTTAATTCATGATGTGTGTTAGATTATGTTAATTGTTTTGTTAAGTAACACAAGCTTGAAATCTTAAGAGGACAAGTTGTTAGTTCAAATGATGTGTTTAGATATGTTAACATTACTTTATTACTTTATTCATTTTTTAAAAAAAATATTCTGGATTGCATAGCATAGATGTATTATTCTCTAAGGTGTTCATTGCGGGGCGTTACAAGTAACATTAGGATACCTAGGGTCACTTTCGATGATTGGTTCCTTAGGTGTAAAGGGTTCCACTGATTCATTTTCACAAATAGGAGCAATAATCATAACTGCTTTCCTCATCTCCTACTTGATGTGTTTAATAGCATGAACAAAAGTTTTATCATTAGCCAACTATGCGCCCACCAAGCAACAAGTTTGTTCAAGGCATTTCATTCTTGATGCTTAGTCCCTCAAGGCCTTAAGGTAACTTCCATTCCCTGATACCTTCTTTCTAGGTGTCATTCTTATTCTTACCATTCTAGCATAAGAACATCTAAACATTAGCAATCATTAATGTTGGAAAAGAAAACATTATGTAGTGAGCTCATAGGTCTATGTATTAAACTTGGTAGCTCTAATACCGTATGTAACATGACATTTCACATTACCCAAAATCAACCATAATTAACCATCTTAATTAAGGTTAAGAATACATCATGAATAAGATAATCATAGTTAACCAAGAATAAATCAATATCATCATGATAATTAAACATCCTATTCTTTTATAAATATATAAAAAATTTAGATTTACAACATCCATTGATAACTTATTAGTGAATAACCTTCACTATACATGTACAAAGATATGCTCATGGCATCATTTATAAAAATATACATAGCAACTGACTATCAAGTCATATAAAGAATGCACTGTATCTTGTACTTTGGCATCTGTCTTCATAAGTCTTAGCTTGTCTTCTGCTTGGGAAGGAGAGTATCATCTGAGTGCTTTTCCTCCAACCATAAACTGTCAGTCCCTTGCACAACTTTCTACCTAGAAGTAGTCCTTCCCTTCATAGAGGGTATAGATATACGGAATTGTTATGTTTTCCATCTAAGCATCTGGTGTTGTGTCCTTCATAATGTCTCACGTTCATACAACTATAGATCCACTCTAACTATATATGACACTATTGGAAACATTATGCCATTTGAAACACCGTGGACCGACTAATGCATGTAGAGATGGATGCATTATTTTGGCCAAATATTTATATACATATATATTTTACAATGAACGTAGTCATATGTCCACCACCTTGACTAGACTTTGAAGATGTATCATCCTATAGTAACCATATTTTGGCCTCTCTAGATCTAGGGAAGGTAGGTTCAATTCATTCTTAGTCTATTTCTAGGATATTCAACTCCTATATTAGGAGTACAATCATTAATGTTACATTACCTTTGCAACAGGGCACTTACGACTACACATCAATCTTGTCCCCATCCTTTCTTAATAACAATAGCTTAATCATGTTTTCAAAATATATGACCTCCCCCATTTCAAGATTTTATGTTTACCTCCTCTCAAGGTTTGCATTCTAATTCATATAAACAAGAATCATATTATAATAGTCTATTAGGTCAGTCCTCTTCAATAGACCCCAACTCAAAGAATCTACATGAGTTTTTGATTCCCTATACTTTGTTCATGAAGTATTGTCATTCAGAAGGGATGGTGTTCATAAACATTTAAACACAAGAGTTTCATGCTAGACGTTGTATTTGTTCTCATAAGAAAATAAATATCCTGTCATGCCCACATTTCCCATGCAGTCACAACACGCATCACACATGTCATGTCTACATGCATCCAGTGGACATGACACGAAATATCAAAAAAATTTCCCTACTTCCCTAGAAAACCCCCTTGCACATGTAAGCATGCTCAGTGGCGTACTCTTAAGGCATAGACAATCATATGTCAGCGGGGTATTACATGTATGCATACCCAAACGAATGACTAATTAACTTTGCTTGGTGACGTTTACTAGATTTTTGCTCTGGTTTAAACTCAACATTGAAATTAATTTGTCCCTAAACTGGTTTAACAGTGATCTAAATCTTACTTAGCTCTCTTAGCCCATTTCAAAAAAGCTTCAAAATTCTCTCCTCTTTGTTAATCATTGTCATCTCTTCTTTCTCCTTGTCTCTCATTTTTCTCAGTTGGACGTTTTCTCAATTTACCGCTCGAGTTCACGATGGCCACTTAGGAAAGGCATTTAATGACTTAATTGCATTTATAAAGATACCCATATCTATATAAATGAAATTAAATATATTCCCCTTTTCGTTATCAGAAATTTTAAAAATAAGAACTATTAAACTCTGCAAAGTCAATTTCCGTTACAGATAGAACTAATATAAATATATATTTTATTGTCAAAATATAAGCCCTATTATAATTGTTATATATTTTACAAATCTTCCTCTTACAATTTATCAATATATATATATATATATATATATATATATATATATATATATATATATATATATATATATATATATACTAAACTACATTAAAACATCAATATATATATAAAGGTATATATATATATATATATATATATATATATATATATATATATATATATATATATATATATCATTCATATTGTTATATATTTTCCTCTATATAATGATGAATATTGTTATATCTTCAAACATATCTTTCCTTTAAATTTTATAGGAGGAAACCCTAATATTTTTTTTTCATTGTTACTTTGCATTGACAGGTAGCAGGATCAAAGGATGGCGGTGGAGGTGAATGGCGGAAGGGTTTCATAGAGGTTAAGGATGCAAGGGTGGCGACAGCCATGGAGGAGGCCGCAGGTAGCAACTGGTCGAAGAGGTGGTGAAAACCACAGGTGGAGGGGTGGAAGGGAGAGTCGGCCGCAGGAGATGGAGGCACCAATGGTGGAATTACCGCAGGGAGCAGTGTGTGAGAGGGTGAACTGGCGGTGGAAAGCCGCCTCTCAGCAGACTGCGTAGAGGGGGATGTCGAGGAGTTGGGAGTATGGCGGGGGTGTGGGGAGGGGGCAGAGCCCCACCCACACCCCACTATGGAAAGCTACCTCTCGATAGATAGCGTAGAGGGGGATGTCGAGGAGTTGGGAGTATGGCGGGTGTGTGGGGAGGGGGCAGAGCCCCACCCACATCCCACAGCATGGGGTGTGGGTGGGGCTCCACCCCCTCCCCACACCCAATTTCAACGGCGGTAGCGTGGTGGGGGGGATTCAAACCCCCCCCCCTTCCACCATTTTTTGACTATAATTTCCATCAATAAAGAAATTTGCAAATTTTTATTTATTTATTTATTTTAATTTCGTTTATCAGAATTTTAAAATGTATATATATATATAAATATACATAGAAATTTCCACAGAATTACAATTTTATCTATTTTTTTTCACAGTTTTATAGATTGAATAGATAATTGAATAAATACAGAAAATAAATATATATATACATATGTATATATATATACATATGTAGATATATATATACACATATATATACATATATATATACATATGTATATATATATACACATATGTATATGTGTATATACACATATCTATATATATATATACACATATGTATATGTATATACACACATATGTATATGTATATATACACATATGTATATATATGCATATATATATATACATATATATGCATATATATATTAGTTACTGTTAATTAATTTTGGAGGGTAGAATATCCAATTTGCCTATTTTAAATTGTCTTATAAATGTACATATATAATTTTAATTAAATTCAAATGCATAACTTTAATCAAATTTCATTTTCTTTCCAAATGGAAAAATTACAACTACCACAATTTATTAAATTTAACATTTCCACTAAACATTACAATAGATAAATTTTAACAACTTTGTTTACATCAACAACTAATTTCACAACTTTTTAAATAAATTTATAAGAAAATAGACAAATCTAATATCCTTTGTAAAATAATTTTCTTTCCTTCCTGCTCACACAAATGGTATAATTTAATAAACAATAAAATCACAATTGACAACATAATAAGGGAGGATTTTCTCTCAACTCCCAAATAACAATTTTTTATTACAACATTAGAGAGAGAAATCTCTCCTATTGGAAATGAACAAGGATGAAGCTATAAAAGACCAAGCTCTCCTTAAAAGTAAAGGAAATGAAACATTTTCCCTAAACAAGGAAAACTTCTCCAATCTTCACATTAAGATCCAAGAGAACCTGCATAACACACAAGGGAAGAAAACACCACTCAACTTGCTCTCCTCCCTACCGTAGACCCGCAAGAGGGTCACCCCCGAGCTAAGGAGATCATCCACACACCTAGGGAAACCAATACCTTTTCACAACAAGGTAAAACAACACCCAAAAACACACATACTCCCATGGAAATTTACACGACACAAAAACTCAACCAAGGTGAGTTTAAAGAGGGGTAGGAGAGTGGACACACTCAACTCTAGAGTGCCACCCTTCACAATATTTCAACACAATTTTCCTTATGGCCTCAAGCCAAACAAGATAATCAAATTTCAAGAGATATCATATTTTGGCTCTCAAGCCATATAACCAATTTTCCCAAAGTCACACAACACCCTCAAGGCTTTCAACTTCCCAAAACAAGGAATGAACTCGAGAGGATCACACCTCCCCTACCCCACACTTGATGAGCATTTCTCCCAAGTGGAAGAAACTCTGTCAACACCCAAATAAATTTCCCCACAATAACAAAAATTACAACACAAGCAACCATATGCATTTCACACATTCATCATGCAACAAATAGATCATACAAGGAAAAGGGCCTTGCATACCAACCTTAACAAGCCCTTTAATGGAAGTAGTTGATGAAGAGATCCACTCCAGTCTCCTCTCATAATCTCCCTTCACAAAACCAATCTTTCCCACACTAAGATTTCTCTCTTCCAAACACCCTTTTCTTTCACTCTTAAAATTCTCCCCTCAAAAATGCCATTCTCTTGACACTAAAAATTCCCTCTTCCAAAAACCATTTTTTTTTTCATCCTCAAAATTCTCCCGTAAATTCAACAAAATTCCCCACTTTTTCCCCTATCCCAAGTGGGATTAAAAAAATAACCCCACTCATGAGCTCCTCTCCTAAAGTCTTCCCCCCATTTTCTCCCTATCCCAAGTGGGATTAAAAAAATAACCCCACTCATGAGCTCCTCCCCCAAAGTCTTCCTTACCCATACCTCAAGTCTTTTTCCAACACATAGGAGGAAAGAAAAAAAAATTAAAGAGGGAAAGGGTGACACATGTCTTCCCCTCCTTCCCTCTCATGAAGGACCACACCACTTCATGGGGACTCTCACCAAATGTGAGGGAGACTTGAAGACAAGTCCACCATTATTGATGGATCATGGAGTCATTTCAATCCTTGGAAATAGAAAAAGGATGGGCTTGAGTGTTGATCCCACTCATCCTATCCTTCCCATACCTCCAAATTCGTCACTTAACTTCACTCTGAAGTTAAGGTGACCATATGGAGGTTAATCAAAGGTTACCCTAGTCAAAAGGGACCCTAGACCCATGGGGTATAACCCAGGGTAAATTTTAACCTAGTTAGGACACCCAGGGTCAAGTTAAAACACAAGAAAAGGGTCTCAAGAATTTAAATTCAAAAAATTAAAAAAAATTCAAAAAATAAAAAAACAACAATTCTTACAACACATATCATAATTCAATTTTACAAGAGGGTAGACCTGACCCATTCAACATTATGCAAGACAACATTACAACATTACAACATTGCATGAAACATGGAGTTGATCTTGGTTCCTCGTGGAACCAGATCGGCTTCACAAGGGATTACAACATAAGGTGTGAGATAATCTCATGTATTTGTGGCTTTGTTAGAAATACCTGCACACTAAATTTCAAGGTTAATTCCACATATAAATATCATAGCCAGAGCAAATTTAATACATGCATTCCTAATACATACCACAGTATAAAGATAATGAAATCACATTATAATTTTCTTTCTAATATCACCCAATTAGTTTTCTAGTAATGTAAACATTAATCAGACATCACCCAATTAGTTTTCTCTTTAATATAATAAGGTTTAATAATTCAAAATTCTAGGATCAACAGTCCCACAAATATAAAAGTATCAGCAACAATAAGGTAAACAGTCACATGAACAGAAATAAAAAATGTAGGCCTCATATCCTCCCCTTAAGACTGTACTTCCTCCTGGAAGTTGTCAAAGAGGTGAGGATAAAGAGTCCTCAGTCTTGCTACATCTTCCCATGTCACAGTGACCTCGTCATACATGTCCCACTGGACCTTAATTTGGTCCAGCTCTCAACCTCGAAAGCCCAGCGTCTGACGAGCCAATATGCGAATTGGCTCCAAAGCCAACTGTTCGTCTGCCTCTACCTAAAGAGCACTCCAATCCAATACATGAGATAAGTCAGATATGTAATGACATAAAACTGAAACATGAAAGACATCATGGATACGTGATAGGCTAGGTGGCAAGGCTAGACAATAGGCTACAAGTCCTATCCATTGCAAGATCTCAAAGGGTCCTACAAACTGAGGTGTGAGCTTAGAGCCATTTCCGTAATAGATTGGACTCTTGTACGGTCGCACTCTCAAAAATACCTTGTCACCCAGAGAAAAACTCTGATCAGTTCTCTTAGCATTGGCATACTTCTTCTGTCTGTCCTATGCCTCCTGAAGTCTCTGTCTAATCAGTGAAACCTGCTACTCCATATCCTAAACTATCTCTGGACCAATGGCAACCCTGTCCTCTATCCGATCCCAACTCAAAGGTGTCCTGCATGGTCTGCTGTATAAAGCCTGGAAAGGAGGCATACCCAACGAGCTGTGGTGCCCATTATTGTAGGCAAACTCAACTAGATACAGATACTCCTCCCATCTAAACTAATGGTCCATAACATACATACGAAGCATGTTTTCTAACACCTGATTAACTCTCTCTGTCTGTCTCTCGGTCTTAGGATGGTAAGCTGAACTAATGTTGAGCTGTGTGCCCAACGCCTGATGTAAGTCTCTCCAAAATGATGAAGTGAATACGAAGTCTCCGTCAGAAATGATGCGGTGAGGTACTCCATGAAGTCTAACAATATGATCTAAAAACACTCTCACCACAGATGTTGCATTATACGCCGTGCGTATAGGTGAGAAATGCGCCACCTTGGTCAACTTGTCAACTGTTACCATGATGGCATCATGGCGACGCGATGACATAGGTAGACCAACGATAAAGTCCATGGAAATGGTGTCCTATTTCCACTCAGGTATCTCGTGAGGGTACAACAGTCCTATTGGATGCTGATGCTCGTCCTTGACCCTCTAGAACTCAAGGCAATGAGCAACATATTCTGCAATGTCACGTCTCATCCCAGCCCAATGATATAACTATCACAAATCAGCATGCATCTTCTTCACTCCTAGATGTGCTACATAGGATGCTCTATGAGCCTCTGAAAGAATCACTGTACATAGATCACCCACATAGGGTACATAAATGCGCTACCAATGTCTAAGTAAACCATCCGACTCAAGGGAGTATCCTACAAATTTTCCCTTAAGGGCCCTTTGATTCTGGATTTCTTGTTGCACCTCAAGAAACCACTCGTCCTTAGGCAGATGCTATAGAATATGCTCTCTTAAATCCACCTTCAATGTTAGGGTTAGGATCTCATGGCACCTTCGAATCAAAGTGTCAGTGACTACGTTCTCCTTCCCTTTGATGTAGTGGACATCAGATTCATACTCACATATGAACTCCATCTAATGCCGTTGGCGGGCATTCAAATTTGGCTGTGTGAAAATGTACTGTAAGCTATGATGATCCAAATGGAGCTCAAAGCGCTGACCTAAGAGGAAATGTCTCCAATGAACAAGAGCATGAATAACTGCTGTGAGCTCTAAATCGTGAGTAGGGTAGTTTAGTTCATGTGTTTTGAGCTTACGCGATTCGTATGTAATTGCTCTACCACCTTGCATAAGCACGACTCCCAAACCCTCTAATGATGCATCAGTGCAAACAACAAAATCTTCTATCAGGTGTGGAACAACTAGAATGGGAGTGCTGGTAAGACGCTCCTTAAGGATCCCAAAGGCCCTCTCACACTGCTTGGTCCAAGTGAAACCTTTCCCTTTCTGCTGAAGGGAAGTGATGGGATGTGCTATCTTGGAAAAGCCCTCAACAAATCTATGGTAATAACCAGCTAATCCCATAAAGCTCCTGACTTCTGTCACACTGGTGGGTGCTGGTCAGTCCTGAATCGCTCTAATCTTCGATGGATCTACGGAGATGCCATCACCTGATAAGATGTGCCCCAAGTATTGCACCTCTGTCCTGAAGAAGGCACACTTCGCCAGGTTGCCATAAAGCTGATTCTCTCATAGGCACTGTAATACCTGACGCAAATGATCCACATGCTCCTCCTTGATCTGCAAATAGATCAGAATATCATCAAGAAATATGATCACGAACTGATCTAGGTAAGTGTGGAACACCCCGTTCATGAGACTCATAAACACTACAGACTGTAAACTCATAATGGCCATATCTAGTTTGAAAAGTAGTCTTGTGAATATCAGCCTCTATGATACGCAATTGGTGATACCCAGATTTTAGATCAATTTTCAAGAACACTCTGGCCCCCTGCATCTGATCAAATAGGTCATCAATCCTAGGCAAAGGATAACGGTTCTTCTCTGTCACCTTGTTCAATTGCCTGTAGTCCATGCATAATCGAAGAGACCCATCCTTCTTTTTCACAAAGATAACTGGTGCACCCCATGGTGAAATGCTATGTCAGATGTGTCCCTTCTCTAGTAACTCCTCTAACTGTAGTTTAAGTTCCGTAAGCTCATATGTAGTCATCCTGTAGGGTGCACGAGACACTGGTTCTGCACTCGGCACCAAGTTGATGTGGAAATCAACCTCTCTGTGTGGAGGCATACCTAGTAACTCTGGCAGAAATACATCGACAAAGTCTCTCAGGATAGGGTGATCATCTAAGGTACCCTCAGGCTCATCCTCTAATCTGTCACTGACTGTAATAGCAAACATTTGACAACCTTTCCACATAACAGTGCTTAAGCTACTGAGCGGATATCATAAGAACAGTCATGGGCTTCTGAATGCCCACTATCTCGAACGGTGTGCCTTGATCGTCTAAGCAGCTAATCATCCTCTGGCGACAATCTAGCTTGGCTTTATGAGCTGCAAGCCAGTCCATACCCAGAACTACACCGTAGGATCCTAATGGCATAACCATAAGGTCACATGAAGTAGTGAAGGAACCCAAGGTAATCTTGCAATCTCTAATCAAGGTATCTACTGACATCCTAGCCCTAGAGGCCAACTCAACCTCCCACCTAATGTCCTGCCTAGAAGCCACTAGCCTGCAATGTTTCACTAATGATGTAGACAGAAAAGAATCGGTAGCTCCAGAGTGAAAAAGTATAGATATGGGGAAATCCCCAATCATACTTGCTGTCTGAATGACTCAAGCTTGGAAATCAGCCTGACAGTTGTCAACCGCTCCAAACATGCGGTGGGACCTACCCACATCACCTACAGTCTACTCAGATCCTCCTGAATGGAGCTGTCCCCCTACTGTAAATCCCTGTGGACACTCTTTGGCGAAATGCCCTGTCCCACCACATACATAACACAGGCCCCAAGCCTGCAACTATCCTGACTGTGCCTTGCCTAACTGTTGCTGTCCAGTCTATCCAGTGGACCCCTGTGAACCTCTGTAAGACTGTTGAGACCTCGCGGGTCCTGCAGATGATCCCTACTATCTCGGATCTCTACGTGGGCCCTGATGCTGCTACTATTGTGGATGCCTAGGAGGTAATGATGAAGAATTAAACCCTCCTCTTTGTGGTGTGAATTATAGTCTTCAGAAATTCTGTTGTTGCTAGTGATTATGGTCCTAATATTGCATGCATAAATTCTGTCCTCGTTCCTGAATTTCCTTTATAATAAGGGCCTTTTCGATAGCATCACTCATAGTTTGGGGATCTGCCATACGTATTGGTCTTGCTATCCCATGATTCAAGCTTCTAATAAATTTGTGCACTAGGAGTTTCTCATCGTGGAGATACTCCATATAATGAGAAAGCTCAATGAACCAGCTCTCATATTGAGCAACTATGAGTCCTCTCTACGGTAAACCATGGAACTCATCTATCTGATGTTGTCTATAATGTTCTGACAAATATCACACATTAAAGCACTCTATGAAAATGTCCCAAGTGAGTGTATCTATGGATAGTCGGCGCTTGCAATCTTCAGTGCGCCACCAAGTTGCTGCTACATCTCTTAGAAGATGTACTGCCACTCATGCTTTCATGTTACTCTTGTAAGGTCGCAACGTGAAACACCTATCTAGACTAATAAGCCAAGCCTCAGCCATAGCTCCCTCTATAGCTCCTACAAAGGTAGGTGGGTTGAGCCTAAGCAGGTCTCAGATGGGGTCTCCTCTATCTCTAGGTCCTGCCACTAGCTCATCCAATCCATACTCATGCAGTCCATGATACATCTGCTCTACTCTCATGGTCTCATCTCATCTCAAGAGTCTCAGAGGACTCCTTCTCCATGCACGGTAGGCTGACCCTACCTCCTCTACTGTAGTGTCAGGAATCTCAATGAAAGGCTCCATGTGTGGCACCTCTAGCAGATCTACACGGGGTTCCACATATGGCTTAGCACGTGACTCAGCACGTGGCTCATTATATGGCTCCTCTCATGGATCTACGCAAGGCTCATCACGTGGTTATCGAATAGCTGGTGGTAACCGCTCTAACATAGCCTACAGTGTCGGAAGAATTTGTGGGCCTAGGTCAAATACTAGTGGTGCCTGTGGTACGGGTGGTGTCTGTGGCACTGGTGGATCTTCTATGACTGCGGGTCCTTGTTCTTCAGCTGAGGAATCACTATGCACCTCAACGGATGCTGTGTTGCGCATTCGTGCTTGTCAAACACGTTGGGAAGGCATCCTACAAAACAAGGTAGACACTAATTAATCAAAGTTGCGGAATAAATAACTTGCCCAAATATGCCTAGTGTTTAAAAACTTGGCTCTGATACCAAATGTCATGCCCACATTTCCCATGCAATCACAACATGCATCACACGTGTCATGTCTACATGAGTCAAGTGGACATGACATGAAATATCAAAAAGTTTTCCCTACTTCCCTAGAAAACCCCCTCGCACGCATAAGCATGCTCGGTGGTGTACGCTTAAGGCGTATACAATCATATGTCAGTGGGGTATTACACGTGCGCATACCCAAATACAGGACTAATTAACTTTGCTTGGTGACGTTTACTAGATTTTCGCTCTGGTATAAACTCAACGTTGAAATTAATTTGTCCCTAAACTGGTTTAACAGTGATCTAAATCTTACTTAACTCTCTTAGCCCATTTTAGAAAAGCTTCGAAATTCTCTCCTCTTTATTAATCATTGTCATCTCTTCTTTCTCCTTGTCTCTCATTTTTTCTGAGTTGGACATTTTCTCAATTTACCACTCAAGTTCACGATGGCCACTTAGGAAAGGCATTTAATGACTTAATTGCATTTATAAAGATACCCATATCTATATAAATGAAATTAAATATATTCCCCTTTTTGTTATTAGAAATTTTAAAAATAAGAACTATTAAACTCTGCAAACACAATTTCCCTTATAGATAGAACTAATATAAATATATATTTTATTGTCAAAATATAAGCCCTATTATATTTGTTATATATTTTATAAATCTTCCTCTTACAATTTATCAATAAATAATATATATATAAATAGATATATATATGCATATGTATATTTTACAAAATTTTCAATAAATAATATATATAAATATATATATGTGTATGTATATATATACCTTTATATATATTGAAACCCTAATATTTTTTTTTCATTGTTGCTTTGCATTGATAGGTAGCAGGGATCCAAGGATGGCGGTGACATCCATGTAGGAGACTATAGGTAGCAACTAGTTGAAGAGGTGGCGAAAGCCACAGGTGGAGAGGCAGAAGGGAGAGTCAGCCGCAAGAGATGGAGGCACCAGTGGTGTAGTTACCGCAGGGAGCGGTGTGTGAGTGGGTGAATGGGCGGCGGAAAGTTGCCTCTTGGCAGACTACATAGAGGGGGATGTTGAGGAGTTGGCAGTATGGTAGGGGTGTGGGAAGGGGGCGGAGCCCCACCCACATCCCACAGCATGGGGTGTGGGTGGGGCTCCACCCCCTCCCCACACCCAATTTCAACAGCGGTAGCGTGGTGGGGGGATTCAAACCCCCTCTTCCACCCTTTTTTGACTGTAATTTCCATCAATAAAGAAATTTGTGAATTTTTATTTATTTATTTATTTTAATTTCATTTATTATAATTTTAAAATATATATATATATACATAGAAATTTCCATAGAATTACAATTTTATTTGGTTTTTTTTCACAGTTTTATAGATTGAATAGATAATTGAATAAATACAGAAAATAAATAATTTTATATATATATATATATATAGTCTTACAAATGTATTTTCCAATGCATCACAAAATTAAAGATTATAATAAGAGCATTATACAAGGATAATCAATTTAAATTTTCTCCAAATATCATTGCAATTTCAGCCTTTAACTTCAATATTAAATATAGTAGGTACATATATAATTTCAATTAAATTCAAATGGATAACTTTAATCAAATTTTATTTTCTTTCCAAATGGCAAAATTACAACTACCACAATTTATTAAATTTAACATTTCCACTAAACATTACAATAGATAAATTTTAACAACTTTGTTTACATCAACAACTAATTTCACAACTTTTTAAATAGATTTATAAGAAAATAGACAAATCTAACATCCTTTGTAAAATAATTTTCTTTCTTTCCTGCTCACACAAATGGTATAATTTAATAAACAATAAAATCACAACTAACAACATAATAAGGGAGGATTTTCTCTCAACTCCCAAATAACAATTTTTTCTTACAACATTAGAGAGAGAAATCTCTCCTCTTGGAAATCAACAAGGATGAAGCTATAAAAAACCAAGCTCTCCTTAAAAGTAAAGGAAATGAAACATTTTCCCTAAACAAGGAAACCTTCTCCAATCTTCACATTAAGCTCCAAGAGAACCTGCATAACACACAAGGGAAGAAAACACCACTCAACTTGCTCTCCTCACTACCATAGACCCGCAAGAGGGTCACCCCTGAGCTAGGGAGATCATCCACACACCTAGGGAAACTAATACCTTTTTACAACAAGGTAAAACAACACCCAAAAATACACATACTCCCATGGAAATTTACACGACACAAAAACTCAACCAAGGTGAGTTTAAAGAGGGGTAGGAGAGTGGACACACTCAACTCTAGAGTGCCACCCTTCACAATATTTCAACTCTAGAGTGCCATATAACCAATTTTCTCAAAGTCACACAATGCCCTCAAGGCTTTCAACTTCCCAAAATAAGGAGTGAACTCAAAGAGGATCACACCTCCCCTACCCCACACTTGATGAGCATTTCTCCCAAGTGGAAGAAGCTCTGTCAACACCCAAATAAATTTCCCCACAATAACAAAAATTACAACACAAGCAAACATATGCATTTCACACATTCATCATGCAACAAATAGATCATACAAGGAAAAGGGCCTTGCATACCAACCTTAACAAGCCCTTTAATGGAAGTAGTTGATGAAGAGATCCACTCCAGTCTCCTCTCCTAATCGCCCTTCACAAAATCAATCTTTCCCACACTAAGATTTCTCTCTTCAAATTCTCCCCTCAAAAATGCCATTCTCTTCACACTAAAAATTCCCTCTTCCAAAAACCATTTTTTTTTCACCCTCAAAATTCTCCCCTAAATTCAACAAAATTCCCCCCTTTTTTCCCTATCCCAAGTGGGATTAAAAAAATAACCCCACTCATGAGCTCCTCCCCCAAAATAATTCAAAAATTTAAATTCAAAAAATAAAATAAAATTCAAAAAAAAAACAACAATTCTTACAACGCATATCATAATTCAATTTTACAAGAGGGTAGACCTAACCCATTCAACCATAACCAAGACAACATTACAACATTAGAACATTGCACCAAACAGGGAGTTGATCTTGGTTCCTCGTGGAACCAGATCAGCTTCACAAGGGATTACAACATAAGGTGTGGGATAATCTCCTGTATCTGTGGCTTTGTTAGAAATACCTACACACTAAATCTCAAGGTTAATTCCACATATAAATATCATAGCTAAAGAAAATTTAATACATGCATTCCTAATACATACCACAGTATAAACATAATGAAATCACATTATAATTTTCTTTCTAATATCACCCAATTAGTTTTCCAGTAATGTAAACATTAATCAGACATCACCTAATTAGTTTTCTCTTTAAAATAATAAGATCTAATAATTTAAAATTCTAGGATCAACAGTCCCACAAATATAAAAGTATCAACAACAGTAAAGTAAATAGTCACATGAACAGAAATGAAAAAAGTAGGCCTCACATGTCCAAAGAGATTTTACTTATCCAACAAATAAGGCATGCATTTAAAAAGTACCTGGGTAACAATATTAGTTACCTATTACCATTTCTCCTTCAACAACGAGGAGTCATAATACCCTTTTATACATATAGGATTACACCATAGGTAACATTATATCTTTCATAACAGTCGAGAACTGTTTCCACAGTACCCATTTATTCTCATAGGTTGCACTATAGATAATATAACATATTTATAAACAGCCAGGCACTATTATCCACGGTACCCTAGATCGATATACTAAGTGCCTAAGGAACAGTAAATACTTAAAGAATTATCAATAAAGATAATATGACCTGATCATTGCTCTCAACCTTCACCCATAATAATCTTCTTTAACATTTAGATAGTCATTATTATTTGATACAACTTAGGATTTGAGAACAAACGACTTGAATAATAGCCAAGAGAGTATTATAAATACATCATGTGGTCTATAGACCATGCGAAATTGGCATTCAAGATTCTTGCAAGCCATAGTTGTGTTTTGTGTTTGGCCTCATGGTCTTAGCCGAGTGATATGTTTAAGCATTGTTTTAAAATCATAATGCAGTGGTGTCAAATATGGCCTTGACGGACTCATAATGAATTCATAGTGGTAACAACTACGGCCTAATCAGCCTCTACATAGTAATACATTAATGTATATTAAAAAAACACAGACGACACCATTAAATAGTAGAGATATCTACTCATGATTCAAGTTCAGATCATAATGTAAGTTTCATACCTATATATTAAATACACAGTTGAGTTGGATTTCAAGCATAATTCTTGTGTGCCTATCGGTGGCTCTATCCATGAGCTACATGCACCAATCCCATGCTACTTTTGTAGCAATTGTTATTCTTGCTATCCCATTTTTCAAACTTTTTGTTCCTCTCTCTTGAACACCAAAGAAAAAACATGTATCAAAGAAAAATGATACCCTCTCTAAATCTGATGCAGGAGCATCTGGGCAAATGGGCAATCTGGGCCCCAACATCAACCAAAAATAATGGCACCTATTTAGTTTTCAATCTTGTTTGGTTTGTTGGGTTCTAAAGTCTTTTCTCGGCACTACGTGTGTTTACAACAATTAGGGAGGTAGTTTGGCAGTGTTACTTGAATTCAGTCTCGGCGTGCATGAAGTCAGTTTGCCTAAAACAATTATTCTTGGAGTTTGGTGAAGTTTCATGGAAAATCCTTTGATGGGTAGATTCTTGGTTCTATCTTGGAATTATATGTGAAGGTTTCATGAGAAAATGCATTTAGGTTTTGAAGATTTTAATGTTTTTCTGACTTATGCTGGCAATTTGGAAAAAAATTAATATCTCAAAATTCATCATGGTTGAGACCAAACGCGATTCCAAGATATGGTCAAAGATGGTTTTCAGCCTCATGATGTTAAATGGCGAAGTCACAAAAGGGGATCTTTAATTTTAAAATTAGAACTCCACTATACATTTGAAGTGGACAAAATCATAGTTAGATTCTAACCTTTCATATGATAGAGATTGATCACTTCAAATATGGAGATGAGTTTAAATTTGAGAACAACAAGAAAATGTATTGTTTTAATACCTCATATAAAGACATAATAAATTATGAATACTCTTATTTGTGACCAGCAGGATATTGAATGCCACTTTTGGGGCTGAGATTATATAATGTTGGAAGCATAAAAATCTAAACATCTCATGAATATAAACATTGGCTCCATAATAAGACAAGGAGTTGCAATAAGCTAGCATATAGAGATTGATGTACGTGGTCTAGCAAAAGTAAAAATGTTGAGTTATGTACCATTCAAACAAGGAAAAATTTCATTGATGACCAAAGTCTTCTAGGTGTCACATTAGCTGAAGACAAGGAGACTTGAGACCTTTCAAATTACCTCCCCACATAAAGCTAAAATTGATCGATGACACTGTAATGGCATGACCAAGAGTACTAAAAGAAAATAATTAGAAATAAAAAGCCAAGAAAAGGTAGTACACTACCCAAAATTGGGAAAACCTGATCACTGTCCAAAAGGAGAGGAAGATGAACCATTTAAGTGATGGAAAGCCAATGCTGATAAAACCCAGTAATTTTTTGTAGAAGGATAGCAGCCAGTAAGAAAGAAGAAAGAAAAAAAAGAACAAGTAGATGGAAAAGAAAGAGAGAAGTTTAGTTCTGATGTGGACAAAGTCTGGTGAGTTACTGATTGGTGTATGATAGTTAGTCACATTGCCATAGATTGAAGAAAATTGAATGTTTTGTGCTTGGCAGGGAGGCTATTGAAGCCGATAGTGTAAATAATTGCTGACACATTTGGTATTTCTATTTTGCATAAATGAATTATGAGTAAACTAAGTTTGTTGCAATCTATGTTGTTTGGGGTAGAATGTTGCCTAATTAATTTATGTAATTGAAACTGGTGAAATTGTGTGTTTTGAGAAACAAGAGAGGTTGTCTCATCAAAATATTTGCATGCTACAAGATCCACCACCCCTTTTCTATGGGTAGTGTTAAGAAATAGTTCTAACACCTCATGAGGTGTCCCTATGGACCACTAACTCCATTATCATGTGGGCAGCAAGGTTGAAGCTCATGATAGCTTCTACTCGGCCTACACTCACTACACTTATCGTGGGTGGTCCTTGGCCGACTGCCCAAGGATAAACATAAATATATTTTAATATTAATATGGGTGCTTGACCTCTATGGGTGTTAGAAATAATTATATCATGCACATAATTTCCCCTACATCTAAATAATGTTTAAGGGTTATCAAATAAACCAGCATGTCATCAAATAATAACATCATCGATAGGGTGGCACAACATCAAAATTTAACTTTGGGGTCAAGTTTCACTCTCCCTCTTCACCATAATAACCACAATATATATAAGTGATAATCACAAAACCTAATAACGAAATACTCGACAACTTGACGAGATTACTTATCGACCAAAATTGATGTTTTAAGAACATCGTCTAGTCGAATCGACATGGATGATGTTGAAATAACTCAATTTGTCAAGCTAACACAGATCTAACTAAATACGACTAACAAAGGAAAGATGATAACTCACTCTACCTTGCATGTGTTCACAAAGACTAATTTTGATACTCATATGGAAATCTAACCTTTTCCTAACATGTATCTCCTCTCAGGTTATACTTTCCTTCTGTCCTTGGAGGGAGATTCTTTTCCTGATTACACTCACAACCATATAACCATGATTAGTTTATCATCATTTGATTCACAAAAAATTATGATAAAATAATAATATCAATATGGAATCTCATGTCTAAACCAACATTAGTCAATATTCATATAATCAATAATTCTATTTGATATTTTACACAAACATCAAATCATTAAACTATGATTAATCATCCTATTTACTGCATAAAATTAAGATTAAACTAAATCATAAGTTGGGGATGTAAGAACATAGAAGACATGGCTAATCCTCTATAACATAGTGTCAAAGAACACACACATAGATATGCAAAATCTACAAACTAAATAGCTGCAACATAACTCTCACCTTAAGTCCATATCTCTCCCAAAACCTCCACATAATAAGAGAAAGAAGTAAAAGAGACTCAAAAGCTCCATACACATCTCAACTCCAATGTCATGGGAACATAAATATCTAGGAAGAAGAATAAGACCAATCAAGAAAGAACTTGTAAATCATAAACATGTCCTTCTATCCATACTAATATGCTATAGTTGTGAAAAGTATGATCTCCTTTAGAACCCTAAAACAAGAAGCCTCCTCAACATCCAACAAATCAAGATGCGAGCCTCTCAAACCAAAGGTAGATGAAACTCATAACCATCCCAAAGTAGGAATAAGCCCAAAGCCACTAACCATCTCCATTACACACAATGATCTCATCACAAATTAGGATCAAACATAAGGAGATAACTAATCATAACCATGCATATACTCCTCAAACAAGTCCTCACATCCACAACCCATAGCTCAAGACTCAAGCATGAGAAGACAAGATACAAAGAAAAGAATACATTTAAATAATAGGTGGGCATACCTATCAAATTATTCACTACTGAGTGGACCAAGAGCGGGAATGAGATTGCTTCTCCAAGATGCACCAAGTCTCAAATACTCTGTCCAAGAAAAATCTCCTCAATAGGTCCATGTTGAACTCACGTCCAACCAAGGTTTAGGCTCCTCAATCTTGCTGCCAAAATCTTCATCAAAGAGTAACCATCTAAACACACATCTCTAATCCCAAGACAACTCAAGATTCACCTAAATCTTCAAGTATCCATGAGTACCTCCATGATCAATCCATGCTACACTCTATTGATAATGAAGTTTACACTTGAATGCTGCACCCGCATGTAAACCTGCACCATGGGAAACATCACAAACATGGGATGCAACTTATGAGATGATCTCTGGGGTCTTAGAAGCTAATTCTTCATAGGATTTTTGATTAATTGTTTTCAGATTTTTAGAGAAAAGATAAGAAGGAAAACTTGTAAACAAATTCTATTTAACTTGGTGATTTGCCAATCACAAACTTTCCAACTAGCAAAGAATTCATTGTGCATAGGATTTGAAATCAAGAGACAAAAGTAAACACAAATATGATAACGAGAAGTGATAATCACATAATCATTTAGGTACATAAAGTTTCATTAATCTCATATTTACAAATGAAGGCCACATATCTGAGATAAGAAAATAAGAAACATTCTAGTACAAAACAATGGCATAGAAAGACCATTTTCCCTTAATGGGTGAATTAAAATGAAGACACAAAAGTATCCAATGTAACATCCCACTACATAACCCCCAAAGGGTAAGAGCCAAAAGAAAAACATAATATTTTTTCTATTTACAAAAGTGGACAGCATACACAGATTCGGTTGTTGATTCGATAGATCGACAACATTCATGGCCAAGTATGGCTGAATGCTCAACCTAAAAGAGAGGACTAAGCATTATAGCACAAGCGGATCTGATTCCCACATTGGAATCCAAAAACTAAATAGGAAACATCTCATTTCTTTTCATAAAATTCAATGTTTACAACTTCTCTCTTAAGAGTGTACAATTACATAACTGCATATACAAATACAATGATATATTCCAGAATATAATACAAGTACAATAACATAAAAGAATATACAACTACAATGATAAAGTCTTGAATATGATATAAGGATTGAATGGGTACAATAATTGAATAAGTACACTGACTGATAAAGTGACGGAGAGAGAACATCTCCAACTAGTGCTCCAAAACCTATTCGTCGGTCCCCAATGGTGGTGGCAACACCTCCCAACCATGTGGACTCATAAGAGACCACCCCACCATGCTTGAAGAGAGTCACAAGGCCTAAAAAGAAGAATAACGACAAGGGGATACAAGATGGCCAACACTCACATCAATCACGGAGTAGACACGGAGAACAGTGCATACTGCCAAAGTCATAACAAAGGTGTATTCATCCAAGTCATAGGTCAGGTACTACTCATGACTGCTAAGGTGCTAGATACTAGAGTGTAATCATATGGAGTGTCATCATGCGTGCTTGAAGGGATGGCACCACACAGAACCAAGTACACTTCTCATATAGATGAGGAGACTCAATCATGCCCGAATCCATGCCTTGCAGACAGATGACTTGATGCCCCATAGATGGATAGGCCTTCCTGTTGCATCCTTAGCCTTTACAAGTGGTCAAGGCCATGCACAAGGTCTAATTATCTTATTATTGTTTTTACCCCAATGTTTTAATTTAGTTATCACTTGTTACTATAACTCTACTACTCGTTCTCATGGCAGCCACTTACGGGCCCCGGGCCCGTAGGGAGCCACTCTAGATGACCACTCTAATGCCTAGACCTAGTTCATCTCATTTAACCAAATGAGGAATCCAAAATGACTAAAACATTGAATCATAACTTTAAAATAGTAAGTAAAGAAAAGTGATCTACAAGACAAAAGGTAATAGTGTAATTTTATTGAAAATAGTATTTTGCCAGTCAGATTAGTTTGTAATAACTCTAGTGACCCCAATCTAATCACTCTTCACAAAGGAATGCACAAATAAATTAAAAATACAAAAAATGGCATTGCAAGCCTTCTCATAGCCTAATTTTTACATATTGACTACCGTGTTTAAAAAAACAAAATAAAATATTGAAAAGCTTACAAAAAGGAAAGATTAATTTTCCCTCCTACAGTAGTTCACTTTTCTGTGACAAATATTCTTAGTTAAAATTATGCGACCAAATTTCAATGCACAACATAGCACGATGGATCTAAGGTATTTTAGTCCATAACATTCTTAGACTCAAAGGCGACAGTTTCGACAAAGCTAACGAGTCAGTAGACTGAACAAAATAACTAAAACAAAAGCCACTCAATAAACTTAAGAAGAGTTATAATAGAAATCTCTATAAGAGAATGCATTGTATAATAAAACAAAGGTTTCATGGGACTTAGATCTCTTCACTCTCTATCATTACTCACAATATGTCTAAAACTAAAATTCCCAGGCACCTTGTGCAAGCAGCTCTTCAATTCCATATTCCATATGAACCTACACCTGGTCTCATACAGACTTCTTCATTCTTACGCTCTCGCAGCCAAAATCACTTTGGATTTGTCAAAGAAAATAGCTATCTAAGCATCCCTCCTTACACCTAAATTTCCTCAATAACTCTCAAACATCTTAATCAGACCGCCTAAAATCAACAAATAAATTCCTAAGCCTCTCACACATGACCACTATTTAACAAATAGTTAACGACTGAGAACTACAAAATAAAAGAGCAACATGAGAGGAAGATTTACTAGAGACAACATATAGTATGCTAGATATGCAGATAAGGTGCACTACGTGGAGCTGCTACTGATGATACAGGAAGTAAATATTGAAAGAAAAAAAAATTCAATAAATGTGAAGTCAAAAAGGAAATTAAAGATGATATGAAATATCATAGTGCCGGTCATATGGAAAGAGCCCTAGGCTAGTCTTCACTGGCGAAAAGCAATAAGCAGTGCCTAATTTAAGCTCAAATTTGTTCCTGAAAACACTCGTGACTTCGAATTAAAGGCAAACAATTCCAAGATCGAGGGGAAAATGGCAAAAATTTAGTAAATTGAAAAGGCCTGACAAAAGTAAAGCCCACCATAGGTGGAACTGAAAGAAAATCAAAAGTGCAACAATACATACCTAAAATAATGCCACCTAAAAGAGTGGAAAATGCTGCAAAAATTTCTAACAAACTCAGGATTATATGATGGAAAATGATGAAATATGAATTTACGTTTGTGAAGATATTTAACATCCATCTCTCTCAGGATTCAATCGCATGACCAAACCCTCACACAAAATTTCAAGGTTTCTCTATTATTCGCCATAAATTCATAACCCCACTATAGATATTTTATGCTTGAGTTTTCTCCACATAACTGAGGTTTCATTTGTACTTAATGAAATAGCAGTAGTCATATTCTAGTTTTTTGTTTAAAAAGAAAGTAATGGGGTTTTGTTTATTTTTCTATGTCTAAAGAAATAGCAGCAGACATGTTTGAGTTTATAGAAAGGCAGCGATGGAGTTTTAGTTTCTCTATGCCTAATGAAATACAAAAAAATACTTTAGTTTTTATTCTGGAAAAGAAACGAACTGTTGTGAATACCTCTTAAAAAGCGCACAAGGTAGTTTTGAGCTGGAAAAACAGAGATAGAGGTAAATACCTCTAATACAATTGCACTTCCCTTTAGATAGCTCGCACTCCCTTCAGTGCACCTCAAACTTACAGTTTGATTGCTTACTTCAGACTAGTTTGCACTCCTTTTTTTCTCCATAAAAGAAGAGACCATGTGGAGTGGTGAGTGGGCTTCACCGCCTAACAAACTCCCACTTCAAGACCAGTCACCAATAGAGAAGAACTACAATGGAGAGATACCCCAAGATAGATAAATCACGGATGAACAAGACCAAGCGTGATGAATGAAGTGGTATTTAATTTCTATGTGCTTAGTGCGGCTATGAAAAGTGACATTTTTAGCCAAATGAATGGTATTGGCACTATCACAAAACAGGGTAAAAGTTGATGGATGACCCCATAACTCACCAAGCACAAGCTGTAACCATATCATTTCCTTGGCCACCTCAGCAATAGAAATATATTCAGCTTCAGTGGAGGAAAGAGAAACCACCAGTTGCAAATGAGAGACCCAGTTGATCGCTGCCTGAGTGAATGTGAAAACATAACCAGAAGTGGACCTTCGCTTGTCTAAATCACCAGCCATGTCAGAATCAGCATAACCACACAGCTGAGTGTCCTTTCTGGCAAAATGTATCACAAAGTCAGATGTCCCTTTCAGGTAGCGAAGGATCCATTTAACCACTTGCCAATGGGGTTTGCCTAGATTACTCATAAAGCGACTGACAAGGGGGTACAAACAGACTTGGTATCTGACATATTGAACTTATTTAGCACCTACAAAATGTATTTTTCCTATGATAATGTGAGTTCCCTCTTCTACCTATTGCAAATTATATCCATGCCAAGAATCCTCTTCGCTGCCCCTAAATCTTTCATGGTCAAACAAAGAGCTAAATGTTTCTTCAATGCATTGACAATCCGCATACTAGTACCGGCAACAAGAATGTCATCAACATATGATAATAGAATGACAAACTCACCATTGGGAAACCTTTTATAATACACACAGGGATCTGATTCACAGTGAATGAGATTGTGTTGGATCATGAAGTTATCAAATTTCAAATACCATTGGCATGGGGCTTGCTTCAGCCCATACAAACTACGTTTCAATTGGCAACATAGATGTTCTTTGCCCCTTTTAATGAAACCATCAAGCTATTCCATATACAATTCCTTACTAATGTGATCATGAAGGAACATTGTTTTAACATCCAGTTGCTCTAGTTCGAGGTCCAAAACAATAACCATCCCTAACACCAAATGAATGGTTGTCATTTTGATGACACGAGAGAAGATCTCATGGAAGTCAATGCCATGTTGCTGACTAAAACCTTTAACAACTAGTCTGGCCCTTAACCATTTTGTCCCATTAGCTTTGTCTTTCACACGGTAAACCCATTTGTTTTTTAGTTGTTTATGGTTGGGAGGTAGAGGTACAAGATCCCATGTGTCAATGGAGCTCAATGCATCTAATTCTTCATGCATAGCAGCCATCCATTAGGCAGAGTTAACATCATTGTAGGCTTGTTTGAATGTCTGAGGCTCTGGATGAGTAGTCTAAAACTCAGAAAGAAGGCATTCATAGTCATCAAGCCTCTGTGGATGCCATCTTTCTCGAGTGGACCTCCAAAGATGAGGTCCATATTCATCATCCAAAGGTGTATCCCTCAAAAAATGTGAATTACCAGGCCCCTGTAGACACTTAGGGCTTTGAGGGGAAATATCTCAGAGAGCCATATTAGAATGTGGTTGGACGACATTGGGAGGTCAAACGTCACCGAATTCATGTGAACCCACGATGACTGGAGAAGCAAGGGAAAGCAGCAAAGTTATACACTAGGAGTGGGAAAAACCTCTTGTCAGAGAAAGTTGCGTGGGAGAAAGTGGCATCTAGTCTCCTAAGTACAGAGTGTGCTGCGGTGGCTGGGTGATCAAGGAACGTTGACTAGATGACTCTGTAGGTTGCTGTGCAACAGTGCTAGGGGATGGGCATTCAACTTGCCCCAGGGAGCCAGAAGGGGAGTGAGGGAAGGCTTGGTTGTTGTGTGTTGGAATCACATTAGAAGGAGAATTTGAAATAGGAGGAAAACTAACATATTTGCCCTTTGAAAAAAGTCTCTGTTTAGTCGAAGTGGAGCCATTTTCCAACATGTCAAATTGAACATAATCATCAAAACTGATTTGTTGTTTTTGCAAACCTAAAAAGGACCGTTCGTTGAACACAACATCATGACTTCAAATTACTTTCATTGCATTTGGATCCTAGAGACAAAAACCAAATTGATCCTCACCATACCCCAGAAAGATACAGCTCTTCGAGTGAAAATCTAGTTTAGTCCGCTGTTCTTTTAGAATGTGGACAAATGCATCGTAGCCAAAAACTCTCAAATGATTTAGAGAAATCCTTTTACCAATCCACCATTCTTCCAGGATGTCAAAGTCAAGACGTGATGAGGAGGCATAGTTAATAAGATAAACAACAGTGTTGCATGCCTCAACCCAAAATTCTTTGCCCAACCCAACATTGGAGAGCATACAATAGGCTCTCTCTAAAATTGTCCGATTCAAGCTCTCAGCTGCTCCATTTTCTTGAGGGGTGAACGGAACTACTTTGATCCATCGAATACCTTGGTCTGCACAGAAATTGTCAAACTCCAATGAGCAAAACTCACCACCATTGTCAGTTTTAAGACATTTAATCTTATGACCACTTTGATTTTCAACAAGAGCTTTAAACACTTTAAATTTTGAAAAGACCTTAGATTTCTTATGCAACATATATATCCAAATTTTACGTGTGCAATCATAAAGAAAAGTGATGAAGTAGTTTACACCACCAAAAGAAGTTACCTCTGTCAGACCAAAGACGTCTGAATGCACAAGTTGTAAAGGAGATGTTTTGGTATCTTGACCTGTCCTCAAAAAAATGGTTTGATGTTGTTTACCATATAAACAATGCTCACATAAAGACAAATCAATTGATTTAAGACCCAGAAGTTGATTCCGTTGTAACACGACTTTGAGCCCCTCCTTGCTCATATGCCCAAGACGTCGATGCCAAAGTTCGGCACCATTGTTGCTCCCACTTCACCATTACACTCTAAGACATTTAAACTCCCTAATTTCATGCTTTTTTCTACAACCAACTAACCTTTGGTTACTTTCCAAGAGTCAAGTGAAAAGTTTACATTAAAGTGTTGAGCATAGAGCTGACTAAGAAAAATCAGATTGCGTTTAAGAGAGGGCACATGTTGTACATATTTCAAAATGAGTTTACTACCAAATTTGTCAAAAATAAAGGGACATCACCTTTCCCTACAATCTCACATTCTTTATTATCTCCAAGAAATATTGTTCCAAACATATCTTCATGAGAGTTGATAAAGGCATTTTGGCATGGAGTTGCATGGAAGGAAGCACCGGGATCAAGAACGCACAAGTCTGTTGTTGTGTCACTGGTGGATAAAATCAAAGTACCATCATCAACTGTATTGACCTCATTGGTACGAACCTTGTCTTGAGCCTTTTTGTAGTTCCAACATTGTTTCTTGGTGTGACCGGATTTGCCACAAAACCAACAAGCATCTGATCTTCCTCTAGACTTTGAATGTTTTGCTGATTTTGACCACCTTCTATCCTTATACCTTCCTCTATCTTGACTCCTACCTCTATTCTCTGTGCTAATAGCCATTAGTGCTTCACCACTTGTTCTGTGTTGCCCTCTTCTCATGTCTTCATTTAGCAATGTGGCTGCAACATCATCATACCATAACATGGTTTCCTTTTTCTTATCCTCTCCTTCTACTAATCTTGATTTTCCTGATATTGAGTTACTTATAGTCATAATCACACTTTCCCAAGTATCGGGAAGAGAGCATAACAATAACATAGCTCTTATTTCCTCTTCTAGGATGACATCTACCGAGAGTAATTGACTAATGACTACATTGAATTCATTAAGATGATTTGACATGCTGGTTCCTTCTTTCATTTTTAAGTTTACTAATTTCTTCAACAAAAATACCTGATTTGTTGCTGAAGCTCATTCATACATGTCACACAATTTCTCCCAGATTTGTTTGGTTGTTGTCTTTGCAGCCACATTGAACAAGACATTGCTTGACATGGATAAAATGATAGTCACAATAGCTTTTTGGTCGAAGACATCCCATTATGTATCTGACATTTTCTCTGGTTTGTTCTTTTTCCCTTGGAGTGCAATAGCTAAGTCCTTTTGACTCAGGAGAGCACATATTTGGAGTTTCACAAACCAAAATTTTGTCCAAATTTTTTTCTATTTTCCACTTATTAGAATCCTCCATTCTGATCAAGGATTCATCCTAGATTAGATACAACCCTTAGTAAGTTCTCTTGCAATCCTCAGCAAGTGCTCTCATACTAGTTGTTGAGATTAAAAATAGAATCAAACAAAGAAATAAGAAGACACATGCACTTGGAGTAAAACACATACACCAGATATATCGTGGTTCACCTACATAGCAGGCTACGTCCACACTGAATGGGATATCCCTCAGATATATATATATATATATATATATATATATATATATATATATATATATATATATATATATATATATATATATATATATATATATATATATATTGACTCTCTGTTATTGAGTTTACATACACATAGCCTTACTATGGCTGTTCCTACGAAGCCAAAACCAAACTACTCTTACATCTTCAACCCAATGCATAGAAGAGAAGCAACCTCCAACAAATAGGAGAAGCAGTTACAAACAGTTTGTAAGTTACAACAGGTTCTGTTACACTTCATAGAGAAGAGACCACTTGGAGAGTGAGTGGGCTTCACTGCCTTACAAATGGAAGTGGTGATTTTTCTATCAAGAAGATATTTCTTTTCCCTCTTAAAGAGCTCACCCACTCTTCCTCTCAAAACATACGCTTCTGCAGAGATTTTTTTTGCATTAAAATAGTCTTACCAACTCCTCCACCTCACCATGCCATGATCTCTTCTCTATTAGATATTTTCTTGTCCCTTAAACGTTCACGCACTTCCTTCCATCGTAGCAAAGAGAACCAATAGGGAGGCTTGTTACATCCAAAGCATAGTGCATCAGATTCATTTGATTCAAATAAAACTCACCAAAAAGGCTTGCAAAAAATCCTCTATTATTGATGAATCTACTCGTTTATATCTGTGATAATAATCATCTCTGTGTTGAATCATAATCTCCTTTTGAAACTCAGATAATAAAGGAAAATAAATTCCCAAATTTGCCTCTGATTTTGTTGTATGTTAACCTCTTCATGATAACTAAATGTTCACTGCCTCTAATTCCTCTTCTACATTCCAAAAATATGCTCCTATGGCTGCATGCTTTACCACTATCCAATTTATTGTAGCTTTCTATTTTAAATTATGTGAAAACATAAAGCTCCATCTTTATTTTTCTTAGTTGTAGGTGAATGTTCAATAAAATTTCTTTTAAATGAAAGTTTACCCACTTTACTTCCCATGACTCTTATAATGCATGTGTTTCATTAAAAATAAAGAGTTAACTTTGCTTTGTATGGGCCCCACCTCTATTTTAAAAGATTCAGCTTATAATTTAATGACCCACTTTTATCTCAAATATTTTAAAATATTTTAATAAAAGACTCTAAATGAGAAACATTTTTTTAAGTTTTTTAAGTTTCACGTGATTTAAACTTATCATGTAGGCCGCACATGCCATGTCGTACATTGGTGCTTCATGTAAAATTGACTCTCCTGTTTTCTCCCATATGGTGCGCCATTGGCTCTTAATGGGTGACATGGAGGATTGGTGCTCTCTCGCAAACTAACATCTCTACTTTCCTTTTGATGTGCAAACCGTTGATTCTATTTTGATCGACAGTGGTTGTGATGATGCATCTATGTTTCATTTTGGAGGCTCTGCTTGAGATTTCATTATATTTGCACTATGACTTAGAGGTTGTGAATGAATTTTAATTGCTCGCCACATTTTCTTTGCCTTTCTTGTATGTGGGCTTCATCACTATTTTATTTAGCATTGGCATTAATTCTCTTGACATGTAGGCTGCATTTCGAGAGACTCAAAAACATACACTCCATTTGAAATTTCTGTACATTACTTTGAAGACTCATGGCCTTCGCTTATGGTAGTGCCATTACTATAGATTGCCCTATCTTTTTGATTTTGCACTTTAATTCACATAAGCAGCACCATCATTTGGTTGTGAGTAGCTTCCTTGGTAAGATCTGGACAATTAAAACTCGTGCTCCATTTCAATAGGTTGCAATAGATATCACATAAGCCTACACAATATTTATTTTGGTTAGATGCACCTTTGGAATAGACTCTACCTTATGATTTCCATGTTTCTTATGGCTTACACACCATTCCAGGTTGCATGCCTTTGCTCTTTAAGCTTGTGCCTCAGACTAAGGTAGCACCATGTTTGAACTGCTTATTTAGAGGTCATGCCATGGATTTCAAGTTGCTTGTGTCTGAGCTATTACCTAGTGTTGGATTGTGAAGTCCAAAAGACACATAATTTCTCCCGCCAAATCTCTTGCCTCTTGGTCTTCCTTATCCATTGTGGATAATACTTTATAAGAGAGATATATTGTTGTTGTTATGCATTGTATTCACACTTCATACAAAGATAATAAAATTCTTCCCCTGCTCCTATGGATGTAGCCAATTTATGGTGAAGCATGTTAAATTGTTGTCTCATGTGTGTGATCTTTATTGTGTGTTCTATTTCACTTTGCTTTTGCTGTTCCATTTAATTTAACACCTAGGTGAAATCATTTCTTGATGATGCACACCATTTCATATGGTAGTACCTCTGTTTCGCAGTGGCTTGCACTCTCTGTTATGCTTCTTTGATGGCTGCACTATTAATATGTAGGTTGTTCCTCACATTATGATGGCTATGTGCCTTCCATTTACAATGGCAAGGCCCCACCTTCCATTTTATCTTCTTGTGCACTATGTGAAGATTGTGCACTATGTGAAGGCTTGTGCCTTTGATGATCCTCTATCTGAAATGGCGCTTGAGATTTCAATAGGCAACACCCTACCTTTAATAGGCAGCTTGCCTAGTCCAGTTCATACATTTTGTGGCATATTGGCTGTGTTGAATTTATTATGGGTTGTGCCATACATATTAGCTACACCTCTCATCCTATGCTAGTGCATTGGTTTTGCATTGGCTTATGCCTCTATTGAACAGGTGGTGCCATACTATATGGTTGCACCATCTATTTTGAAAGCCTATCCTTTGGTTCTTATATAAGCTACGCCATTTTCTAAATCACTTGTGCACCATATGAATGGCCACTCATGCCATGATTCTTTGGCTTCTTCTCTATTGATAGGTTGCACCTTGATATATGGATGTGCCTTATTTTTACATTGGCAACATCTCTTTTAAAAAGGTTGAGTTTGATAGACTACACTGGTTAAAAGGTTGAGCCTTGTTCATTAACTTATACCTTAGACTAGCTTTATAAGCCGCGTTATATGTATTCATAGGCTACACTTTTAATTGGAACACACTACATTTTAATTTTGTTAGTAAATAGATTTGTCACCACCTTTTCATATATGCTTTACTAAATTTGTGGTGGCAAATTCACTAACATTTGAATAATTATCATGAATTATTCTCTAAAAGTTTTAGAAGGTATAACTCCCTTCTTATGGTGATTTAGAAATTTTTTTGTTACACTTTTAACTAGAAAGTGGGAAAGGTAATTGTACATAAAAGGAAAGTCTAACTGACCACAACACAAACTGTATTGCAGGAAAGTATTCTTATCGGATGGAATGATTTTCTCCCAAACATACGAATGAAAAGAAAACCAATTAAAACTTTTCCAGTAATGTCAATATCACTTTTGCATCAAATCCCAACATACAAATAGAGACAATCAAATAATAATATTTTGAATATAGAAGCAGGTTATCAATATCTTTAACAGCCTTATGCATATATCAAGTTTCACCAATTAAAAATTCAACATATGAAGAATAAATAATTGCCAGCAAAGCAATCTGTTGAGTTGTTTGTAGCTTCGATCAGATAACATATTTATTATGATCATAATAAATATGAATATATAAGTAATATTAAATATTACTTATATATTCATACTTAATATATAAGGTATGTTAAAATAAATATCAATATAGCATGATCGAATGATATATTACCAAAGTATAAACATCAACTGCATTCTAACGGTGATTAGTAATTGTTAAAGCAATGAAAAGGTGACGAAGTCATACCTGTGATAGGCATGACTCCTTGAGGAGTCACATCTATCACAGATGTGACTCCTACCGTCACTCATATATATTTATCAATGTCTTTGCCCTACAATACCACGGAAAAAAACACAAAAATTAGAAGTGTATGAGAAGTGGAAATTGCATTTGAAAAATAAAAGAAAGTAATAAATTAAATCTGCAATACAAATATCCAACATTCAGAAGTTATCCAAGTTAGAGATCATAAGTTCGATTTGAATTTACATGGTATCAGAGCCAAGTTAAGCAAAATCTGGGCAAAAAATCAAACTTGAGAAATTCAGATTTAATACATCTCACTTTTCAAATGGCAGCAGCAATCTGATTCGAAGACAGATTGGAAGGAGGAAATAACTTCTCATCATGGAAATTTAGAATTATGATGATACTAAAAGAAAATAAAGTTGATTCATTTGTGAGAGAAAACAAAATAGAACCAAAGAATGATCCTAATAAAATGACATGGATTGAAGGAAATGACAAAGCCATGAAAATCATAGTTGGAGTTAGAGATCATATCGTGCCAATTCTGACAAAACATGAGACTGCATATCATATGTTTAAGTCACTTGAAAGCAATTATGAAATTAATAACTCTAGCAGAACCTTAGCCGTAAAGAGAGAAATAAATCATATAAGTATGAACAAAGGAGAATCTATCAATGCATACTTTATGAGAATATCTACACTAAGGGATCAACTATCAACACTTGGGTACCAAATTGAAAGCAAGGAACTAACACTTATTGCCCTAGATGGTCTCCCAAATTCCTGGGAGACATTTGTTCAAGGCATTAGTGCATGGTCTAAATTTCCAAAATTTGACCGCCTAAGATCAGACTATCTTCAAGAAGAATCTAGACAGACAAAGAAAGGATCAAAAAAAAAAAATATAGATGAAGATCTTCATGTTCTAAATACAAACTCTCACAAGAAAGAGAAGAAGAAACACTTCAAGAAGAAGAAAAATCATCACAAGAAAGGTTCATTCAAGAAAGACATTTCTCGCATCCAATGTTTCAGATGTGACCAATATGGACACTATGCAGTTAGATGTCCTGACAGAACCAAGAAACAAGCATCTTATGCCAAAATAAAGGAGCATGAATTCGAGAAATATGTATTCTACTCTGTACTTTCAAACCAAGTAACAAATAAATCCAACACCTGGGTTATAGATAGTGGTTCATCAAGACACATCATAGGGTTCAAGGAATTACTAGACACCATGGTAGAAGAGCCTGACAAAGAAGTAACAATTGGAGATAACTCTGTACATCCAATCAAGGGTGTTGGCACATGCACCCTCAAATTAAAGACTGGCATCTCCATCCAACTTATTGGAGTATTGTTTGTCCTAGGCATCAAAAGAAATCTAGTCTCCATATCTGCACTTGAAGATAATGGATATAGGGTGACCTTTATGGATAGCAAAGTATTGGCATGGCCAAAGAATTGTACTATTAAGAAAGCCAAAACCATAGGTCATAGACAAGGGTACTTGTACGAGTTATGTACGGAACCAAATCTAGCCATAATTCATGAAATTGTGGACTCTAATGAAATATGGCATAGAAGACTAGGACACCTAAATTTTCGTGCCCTATCTTCCATGGAAAGACTAGTTACAGGGTTACCTAAACTCAAACAATGTAATTTAGGGGTATGCAAGGGGTGTGCCTTAGGGAAAAATACAAAGGGGTCCTTTCAAAATAGTTCTAGCAAAACAAATAAAGTATTAGAACGAATCAACTCATATTTATGTGGACCCATGTCTGTACCCTCCTTAGGTGGGTTTCTATACTATGTAATCTTCGTTGACGACTTCTCCAGAAAGACATGGATCTATTTTCTTAAATGTAAAGAATCACAGGAAATCCTTAAAAGATTTAAGGAATTCAAATCCATTACTAAAAACTCTTCTGGGAGAAAAATCAAAACCTTAAGAACAGATAATGGGAGTGAATACACTTCAGACATTTTTAAAGACTTTTGTAAAAATACTAGGATTAAGGGGGAGTTCATTGTACCTTACAATCCTCAACAAAATGGAGTTACAGAAATAAAAAATAGAACCATTGAAGAATCTCCTAGGGCTATGTTACTTGATTAGAATATAGACACTTCAATTTGGGCAGAAGCATCTAGTACTACTGTCTATATACAGAACATATGTCCTCACTCTCATATTGATGACAAAACTCCTAAAGAAGCCTTCACTGGCACAAAACCAGGCATTAGTCATTTAAGGATATTTGGTTGTCCTATTTACATTCATGTGCCTAAAGAGAAAAGAACTAAGCTAGAACCCTCTGGGAGAAAAGGCATCTTTGTAGGCTATAGTGAAACATCAAAAGCTTATAGAATATATATACCTGGTCAAAGACAGATTGAACTAAGCAGAGATGTGATTTTTGAGGAAGACATAGCTTTCAAAAGAGCAAGAAATTATATTGAGTCAAAAATTCAAACTTCCAACTCAGGCATAGAAGAGGATCCTACACCTGAGTTTCAGAGGGAGTATCCTGAGGGAGATGTAAACCATGAACAAATCACATCACTAGAAAATCCCAAGAAAAGATGACTCTGGGCCACCAAAACAATGGAAGAAGCTAAACATTATGTTGCTCCATTAGGCACATTTAGGGAAAGCACAAGACCTAAGGGATTCTCTAGTTATGTAGCTTTAATGAGTGAATTCATTAAATCAGAACTTCTAGTGCTATAGAAGCTCTTAAGCACTAAGTATGGAAGGATGCCATGACAGAGGAGTATCAATCCATCCTGAAGAATGATGTGTGGGATATAGAACCTAGACCAAAAGGGAAGTCTGTTGTTTCTTCAAAATGGCTATTTAAAATCAAACATGCTGCAGATGGTAGTATAGGGAAATACAAAGCAAGATTTGTAGCCAGAGCATTTTTACAAAAGGAAGGAATTGATTATGATGAAACCTGTGCTCCAGTAGCTCGATATACATTAGTCAGGGTAGTTCTAGCTATTGCAGCAGCCAAAGGGTGGAAAGTCCATCAAATGGACGTAAAAACTGCTTTCTTAAATGGAACCATTGAAGAAGAGGTTTACTTAGAGCGACCTGAAGGATTTGAGATTCACAATGCAGGATCCCATGTATGTAAATTAAAGAAAGCTCTATATGGACTTAAATAGCACACCAGAGCCTGGTATGAAAGAATTGACAGTTACCTCTTGAGATTAGGCTTCTCAAAGAATGATGCAGATCCAAATGTCTACTTCAAACAAAGCAAAGGTGATATGTTAATATTGATATTATATGTTGATGATCAATTGATTATAGGAGAAAATCACCTTATTGATCAGTGTAAGAAAGATCTAGCTTCAGAATTTGACATGATCTTTGGATAATCTACACTTGTACCTAACATTATAAGGTGACGATCTTATAATGTTAGACTGATATCATGTGACTTGATATTTGTATGAATCATGGAGTTATCATGATTAAGTTATGGTAGACATTATGTGACTTAATGTCAGTGCACATACCATAACTAGGATATATAAGGAGAATGTAATGTTCTCGAGTATAGTATATCCTTTAGTATCACGAGGTAGGTGATGCTACGTATCACAAGATAGGTGATACTATATATCATGAGTTATGTGATATTAAATTACTTTGAGTAATTCATTACAGATCAGATAATTGATATTCACAGAGATTATTGCAATATTGTTATCTTCCCGAGATAAGAGGGAGTGTTGAGTATATATAAGGTTTGTTAAAATAAATCAGAAGTGTATGAGAAGTGGAAATTGCATCTGAAAAATAAAAGAAAGTAATAAATTAAGTCTACATGACAAATATCCAACATTCAGAAGTTATCCAAGTTAGAGATCATAAGTTTGATTTGAATTTACACAATCAACACACTGCCAATCCTTTTGGTATTTACCAATTCAATAACATCACATACACTGTCAAAATATCCCCCCTACTTTCAGAATAAAATCTAGTCTTGTCAAAATAAAAAATTTCCCTTCCGAAAAATACTTTTCTTGAAAGAGAGAGTGGAACCCCAAGGAAATAAAATTATCCCCTTTTAAAACATTTTACCCCACCCAAGTAGTTTTGAAACTACTAGTAACTTCTTTTCACCAACTCTCAATCTTGAATTATTATCTACTCTTGTCAAAGTAAAAATTTTCCCTTCCCAAAGAATACTTTTCTTGAAAGAGAGAGTGGAACCCCAAGGAAATAAAATTATCCCCTTTTAAAACATTTTACCCCACCCAAGTAGTTTTGAAACTACTGTTGATGATTACAATATACAGCCTTCTAGCCCTCCTTCTAGTGCCAGAAAACTGTTGATGATTACAATATACAGCCTTCTAGCCCTCCTTCTAGCGCCAGAAAACTGTTGATGACTATTTTGATGCAATCATAACAATAAGTTAAAATTCACATATAATGAACTGAAACTATACTTGAAAGACAAGAAGGAATCATTTGGTGATTCAACTAATCCCAAGTCTACAATGGTTCGGTTGGTCAAGTTCAGTTGGTCAATGTGAAGCTGTAATGTTCAAGGGGCCTTACGTAGTTTAGGTTTGTTTTGTGGTTCACTGGACTAAGAATATGCAAAGAGGTCATAGATTTCAACAAGTATTCTGTTTATTTGCATAAAGGTGATACTGTGCTGCAAGTTTCAGAGGGTTTTCTTAGATTTTTTTTGCAGCTTTCTTCTTTATCTATTTATGAAAACTGTCTACTTATAGCTATGTTATGCATGCTTCTTCAAATTTGAGACAATTTCCTTTAGATTTCTACGTTTTCAGCTAAATATTTCAGATGGGTTGGGAAAAGTTAGAGAGATCTAATCTATACCTCACTTAATCTACAGAAGGATCTAATTGTTTCTGTTATGTACTATGTAAATACCACAGTAATTTGATCAAATCCACAGTAAAAACCCTAAATGTAAGTTCTGAGCATTTTCACAAACATACATTTAAAATTGCAAGCTCTCAAAGAAGATATTTCAAAACACAAAGAAGAGCAGGAGAACACTCAGAAGATAGATGCAGAACTCCAGATTCTATTGTATTAGAAACGAATAGCCATACATGATTTACAATGTAAGAATGACTCTTAGTTTCATTGATCATACTACAGAGAACTTATAAGCTTTACAGATACAGTAAGGCAGCCAGACATTCCACGCGCACCTTACAGCAGACAAACAGGCGACCTCCTTCTTCTACACTAAACTATGCTAAGCTAACTTGCTGTGCTTTTCTAAAATCCCTGTTGTAGCCCCTGTTGTAAAGTATTACAGTGTAGAGAGGCACAATATATAACATTCTGATTGTCCTCACTACAGCAAAAACCTAACTGAACCCCTGGTTCAAACCCTTGGTTACAGCAATAAATGCAGGTGAACCAGCTCTCAAAAAATATCTCTGAGCAGTGTCAAATCTGGGCGAAATATTGCCCCTTCTGAGAAGTTCCGGCAGCTGGGCAATAACTTCTGTTTGTCTGTTGTAGTAATACCTCCAGCTGCAACTCTGTCTTTCACTTGAATGGCCTTGACTTTTCGCACTTTATCCTTATCTTCTTGCTCCTGAGATCAGATTTGCTTCCTCCATGAGGTCACTGTGTTGACTTTCCAGCTGCTTCCTCAACTGCAAGCCTGCAAGACAAGACAAGCAATAAGTTTCACATTTATCATAAAAATAGCATGAAATTAAAATAAGCGTTTAAATCCAGGTGACTGCGCAAGATTGTGGAAATCGGATCCAGAATACTCTCAAAACGCGTCAAAAATGCGTTCAGACCGCTCAAAAGTCATCAGGTCAACCATCGCTGACCGAAAAAATGCCAGAGGCGCCAAAAAAAACACTTTAAAACTCCACCGCCTCATTTCCCGCCCATCGGCATGACCATCGCTGTCGGCGCGTCAAAAAAAAAAAGGATAGTCGACATACTTCATCATCATGATATTCTGGAAATATGATGCATTCCCTCCTGAAGGTCCAGATGATGTCATCATGATATTTGCTTCTGCATATTGGAGAAAAGAACAACATCATCATCATCATCATGTTGAAGAAGAATAGGAGGATATGAATATGATCATGCTGCCGAGGAAATGAAAATGATGGTGACGCCATCATGATATTCGGGCTTCATTGAAATGCTAAGGATGACGTCATCATCATTTTCAGTTAAGGTCAGGGGATAATTATGATATCAGGTAACCTAAGGAGCATGATCAGGATGATGAACGTAATATGATCCTCTTGCGGCCAAGGTAACCTTCTCGAAAGATCAGGATGATGATGATCATCATCATATTTGGGGCTTTTGTCGAACATAAAATAAGACATCATCATCATATTTCGCGAACCAGATCATGCTTGAAAAAATATCCTGCTGAAGGAACAATGTGATGATGATGATGATCAGGATATTTGCTTCTTTGTTTATTAGATCGGGATGACGTCATCATGATATTCGGAGCCTTTGTTAAACTTAAAACATGACGTCATCATGATATTTCGCCAACTGGATCATGTTTGGGAAATATCCTGCCGAAGGGAAAATGTGACGATGATGATCATCAGGATATTTTCAAAAGGTTGTATTTTATCGGTAGGAGGACTTTACGAAATATCGGGTGAACAAACAAGATCATGATGATCTTGACAACAGGACAGGATAAAACAATAGGATGATGACCCTCCTTATCGAATTATCATGATGATGTCATCATGATAATTTGTCTTCGAAGCACAAGGATGAGTTGAGGTTATCATGATATTGGCGCCAAGGTGATATTGTAAAAAATGATCATGCTGTTTAAGGAATGAAATATCGCCCTCTTTTGAATAGATAGGGTGATCATCATGATATTGCAAAAAAAGGCAATCAGGAGGATATGAAGATGATGATCCCCTTTATCGATTTATGATGATGATGTCTCCATCACTTAGAGAATTTCAGCGAATGACCCTCGTGAAAGATCAGGATGATGATCATGATTATGCAAAAGGAGATCAGGAGGATATGAAGTTGTCATCATCATACTTCGAACTTCAGCAAATATCATGATGATGACCCTGCGATAGGATTATAGCATGCGCATGTAAATATGCCGATGATGAATTTTCTAAGGGTGATCAGCATGATATGATAAGATTAGGCGATGCAAAGATATCATGATGATGCTCGCTATACAAAGACCGCCCGACGGGGAAACTACCTTGACTTAAAGTTGATGTCATCATGATATTTGAACCTCAGGATATTATCGGGGGGGGTTCAAATATGATGATGATGATGTTCTTCATGTAACCAAAACCGAGTTTATAACACATGACCCTCCTAAAAGAAATCATGATGCTGACAATGCGCCTAAGGCCATTTGACGGGTAAAGGGCACTACCACCTAAGATTGACGTCCGGATGTTGCGACTGCATGATTTTTATCGGGTGATAGACCAAGATCATGATGATCTTGACAACATGACTTAGGATATAAAAATAAGATGATCCTCCTGCGAATATCAGGTTTGACCAAAACTTTGACCGTACATAACTTTCACATATGGAAGAATTTTTGAGTGAAGTAAAAGGCAAACCTGCATGGAATTTCAAGCTCTTTCTAAATATGAGGTCATAGAAACAAAATATGAACTTTGACAAACTGACCTCATGATGATGACCTACCTTATCCTATATCATGATGATGATGCACCTAACCTTCATTTTTACCAAACCGCCAGAAAGCAGAAAAAACACAAGCAGAAGCAAAAAGCAAACATCAGCAGGGGTCCCCATTTTGCTAAGGAGCATAATGGGGCGTGTTGTGAACATCACAACAACTACTAGTAACTTCTTTTCACCAACTCTCAATCTTGAATTACTTTTTCACTCTTCCCTTTCGGGAATTTTCAAAATTATGCCCATCTACCTTTTACACTTTACAATAATAATTAATTCTTGGAAAGAATTAATTTGCTATGACATGTAAAGTTGCTCACACCTTGTAATCTAATTTATCCCAACTTACATTGCCATAACTTGATTTTCAATTATTTTGCACAATATAATAATAATAATATTTAATTCTTAAAAAGAACTAAATATATATGTTAACACAAAATAATTTATGAATCAATATATTATATTCCCTTTAGGAGGATTCATCAACCCCTTCATGTCTTTTGAAAAGTAAATCAATTAATTCCAAAAGAATTAATATGATAAAATAATCCATCTTAGGGAAAATGATAGCCTTCTTTTACTTGTCCTGATTGTTTGATCCTGATCCAACCTCAATTAACCTAATAGTTACTCACAAAGTGCCATTGAAATGATCATCTGTGATTTGTCAGGATCGATGGATAACAGTGGCTCTAATTGGGGACTGCATTTCCTGGTGGAATGCAGAGAACCCTAGAATCTCTGTCAAAATGAGCCAGTGCATGATCCATTGGGCTGAATTTACTATTCTTTTAATGGAAACCTTCCCGCTGACATGAAATTTGTGTTCTGCTGATTCTGCATATCCTTTGTGAAGAGATTATTAGGTTCAACTCCTGCACTTGTTCCCTTGGAAGTTATGCACATCTTATATTGGCTTTAAGTCTTTGTGATTGACTCATGAATTTGTGTGCAGCAAATAATACCTCCAATTCATCAGCTTTCTTCTCCAAATTCTCCTTTCCAACATATTTGAACATTTTTACTAATCTTCTATACTCATTTTCATCAAAATGTCCCATGCTGAATTTTGTTTGTCCCCTCCATTGCATAATCATCACTGCTAGTGCAAAACATCTAGTGATTAAGAACCACCGTATCTGGCTTGTTAAAATGTGCTGCACAAGACCCTCTATATTTTAAATTCCTTGTCTCAAACTATCAACTTTTTACACACTGTTCATCTTTCCAAAATGGCAAGGCTCTTTGTATGCATTGGAGATTGTGATGATAAATCATTTGATGGATGGATTAGAGGTAATCCATGCATTATGAACATGATGCCCAATAGGTAATACTATCATGTCTATATGTTCTTGTAGAGCACAGAATGCATTGAAACTCTCATGTATTTTCTATAGCAGCCTCAATACGAAGTTGATTAGTATCATGGTGATCACAAGACTCTGCATCATAAGTCGCCTTAGAGTTTGCAAGCAAGTGTTCCCATTTTCTTAATGATAGAATGGATAATTTATGAACCTGCCTAATGATGCCTTTAGTTGTGAAGAAAATAATATAAAATTTTGTTCTTAGAAATAGTTTTTCCTTTCAAGCTTGCTAGCAAACAGTAATCAGTGGTGCACTGCATTTGGGCTACTATTCACTTCTACGCTTGTCATGGTCGCGGTCCAAGAACAAACATTAGATTGTCCTTACATTTAGTTTTGGCCCCTTTTACAAGCGTGTTGAATCTCCATTTTTGCATGTTTTGTTGGATATGTAATCCCAACAACTATATTTACTCCTCCTCCTATTCATCCTCCAGCGCTGCAGGCAAGGCATTGAATGTTGAAGACTTTTTCCAATAAAAAAAAAATTGATCTCTGCCATCTCTTGATCTCTATCATCTCCATTCTGCTTTCTCCATACCTATTAAAATGCTCATTTACATTCTCTGCAGTATGCTGTCAAGAAGTATGGTCCCCCTTTCTCTTGCGTATGGAAGAAAGTTGGATTTTGTCATAGCAAAAAAAATTTCAGTCAAGTCAAGTTATAGCAGTGCTGTTTTCTTTCTTTGGAGCCTGGCATAGAATTTTTGTAGGAGTTATGCTTTGTTTATCATGTATGTAGAGAGAAGTTCTGCAATATGAAAAAAATACTCTATTTTTTTCTTTATGGAATGACCTGTAGCTCACTATTTTTGAAATTTCTGTGTGAGAGAAAAGAGTAGAAGCTCTTGTTGAATCATATAACTATCTTGTAATAGGAAATATATTTTGTTGTTTATCTTTGTGTTTTATCACTGGTTTTTTTTGTCTATGTTTTGGTCCTCTGCCTCTTACCTTCACTTGGTATCAGAGCCTAAGGTTGCTCCGCCATCTAGAACTCCCAAACGATCTCTTAGATACTCAAAGCTTTCTTTTGGTAATGGCTTGGTGAAGATATCTGCATACTGATCTTGAGACCTACAAAAAACTAGGAAGATTTCTCCATTGTTGATTAGTTCTCTAATGAAGTGATACCGTGTGTCTATATGTTTACTTCTCTTGTGAAAAACTAGATTCTTTGACAATGCTATAGCTGAGATGTTGTCACAATAGATCCTTGTTGCCGCTTGTTGTTCTTGACTGAGCTCTTTCAAAACTCTTCTCATCCAAATTGCTTGACATGATGCACTTGTGGCTGCTACATACTCTACTTCATCTAATGAAAGCATAACTATTGGTTGTTTTTTTTAAGCCCATGAAACTACACCTGTTCCAAAATGAAAGACATAACCAGAAGTGCTCTTCCTATCATCAATGCTTCCTATACAATCACTATCTGTGTAGCCTATGAGCTTGAACTTATTTGACTTTGCATTCTGAATGCCATAGTTCCTTATTCCACTCACATATCTGAGAATTCTTTTTCCTGCTTGCCAATGAGAGTCCTTTGGAGACTCCATGAACCTTGAAATGAGACTAACTGCATACATTATGTTAGGCCTTGTGGCTATTAAATACATGAGGCTACCAACAAGCCTTTTATATAAAGTTGGATTAATGTTGCCTCCTTTATCATCCTTCCTTAATTTTAACCCTGTCACAATTGGTGTTGGAGTTGATTTACAATTTTCCATTATAAACCTCTTCAAAATATCATTTGCATACTTAGTTTGGGAGATGAATATGCCATTATCATTTTGATTAACTTCAATGCCAAGAAAATACTTCATGAGTCCCAAATCAGTCATTTCAAACTCCTTTTTCATAGCTCTTTGAAACAAATCAATTGCCAAATCACCCGTGAATATCAAATCATCAACATACAAGAAAACAATTATGATCTCACCTTGTCCATTCCTCTTTGTATACAATGTAGGCTCACTACTGCACCTATTGAAGTCATTTTGCAAAAGATAAGAGTCAATTCTTCTATACCAAGCTCTTGGGGCTTGCTTGAGTCCATAGAGTGCCTTTTTCAGTTTGTAGACTTTGTCTTCTTGACCCAAAATCTCATACCCAGGTTGTTGCTCCACATAAACTTCTTCTTCAAGATAACCATTCAAAAAATTTGATTTCACATCCATTTGATAAACTGACCATTTCTTTTGAGCTGCTATTGCAAGTATAGTTCTCACGGTGTCTAAACGTGCTACTGGAGCAAATGTCTCATTGTAATCAACCTCAGGCTGTTGTGAATATCCTTTTGCCACCAGTCTTGCTTTATGCTTTTGCACATTACCATTTGCATCTAATTTGGTTTTGTAAACCCACTTCACTCCTATGACATCCTTGTCTTCTGGAAGACTCACTAACTCCCATGTTTGATTCTTTTCAATTGCATCAATTTCATCATCCATTGCATTTACCCATTTTTCATGCTTGATAGCATCTTCATAATGAATTGGATCTTCTACTTGTGAGTAAAATGCAAAAAGAGAAATCAGACCAGCATTGTTCTCAGCTTCATTTTGCTCATAAATGTCTCTCAAACTTCTAATTTTTGTCTCCTCAAGCTTTCCAATGTAGGATTTGACATATCACTTGAACTTGGACTTGTGGAATGTGGACTTGATGGTCCTGTACGTTGATTGCCACTTGTAGATGGTGTCTATTGTACATTTGAAGGAGTGGATGCTTGAATGCATGGGGATGTCCTTACACTTGATGATGGTGTCATTTGATGACCACTTTGTTGAGCTTGAATGGGTGTGGAAGGAGTCGCATTTGATGGAGTACCTACTGGTATAAAATCTTCTCTATCTTCTTGAGGTAAGTGGGCTGCAATATTGATTGTTTTCTCCAAACTTCCATCCCATGCTTCATCTTCTATAAATTGCACACCTCTACTGATTATAACTTTCTTGGTTATTGTATTGTATAGTTTGTGTGCCTTGGATTCATCACTATAACCAACAAATATACACTTTTCTCCGTTGTTGTCCAACTTTCTTCTCAACTCATCTGGCACATGTGCATATGCCACACATCCAAATACTCTCATGTGAGCAACACTATGTTTTCTTCCAGTCCACGCTTCTTCAAGAATCATATTCTTCACACTTTTGGTTGGACATCTATTCATAATGTATGCTGCACAAGCTACAGCTTCAGCCCAATATTCATTTGACAAATGCTTTGCTTTCAACATGCTTCTTGCCATTTCCATGATTGTTCTATTTTTCCTTTCAGCTACCCCATTTTGTTGAGGTGTGTACCTAGTTGTGAATTGCTTGTGAATCCCATGGTCTTTGCAAAAATGTAGAAATTCATTTGAGATGTATTCACCACCTCTATTTGTTCTCAATGCTTTGATATAGTGCCCACTTTGCTTCTCAACAAGTGCCTCGAATTGACGGAAGTAATCAAACACTTCATTCTTTTGCCTTAGAAAGTAGACCCAGGTTTTCCTTGAATAGTCATCAATGAAAGTCCAAAAGTAGTATCTTCCACCAATTGATGGTATTTGCATTGGTCCACACAAATCTGAATGCACAATCTCTAGAGGTGCCTTTGCTCTATTTGACTTGCCTATTGGAAATGTCTCTCTATGTTGCTTTCCCAAGATGCATCGTTCACATACTCTTTCCAGTTTATCTATTAATGGAAAACCTTTTACCATACTCTTCCTATGAAGCAAATTTAGACCTCCAAAGTTGAGATGCCCAAATCTTAGATGCCATAACCAATTTTCATCTTTTATTTCTGCTTAAAAGAGGGTTTGCGTAACTATTGCAACTTCTTCTTTATCCTCTTGTGGGTTCATTGTGGGTTGTGCTTGAGCATATTCCACAATCAAATCCAGCTTAATCTTTAGGGGAAACATTCTATTGTTTGTCATTTGCACTTTGGCAATAAGTTGATTACTTGGAAATTTATCTAGAACAGTGCATTCTTTGTTTTTGAAGAAGACTCTATACCCCTTTTGAACAAGTTGTCCAATGCTCATTAGATTGTGTTTTAGACCAGGCACAAAATACACATCTAAAATATACTTCTTCTCCCCCTATTTAGTTAGAATGTTGATCTTTCCTTTACCCATAACTGAAACTTTGTTGTCATTACCCAATGTGACATCTGATTTTACATTTTCATCTAAACTTGAGAACATTTCTAAGTTCCCTGTCATGTGATTGCTACAACCTGAGTCTAAAAACCATACATCCTTTTGATTCTCTTGTGCTACATTGCATGCTATGAACATATTGCTCTTATTTTGGTTTTCTCTTGTAAAGTTTACATATTGTCTACTAAAATCAGATTGTTTTTTCCTACATTCATTTGAATAATGCCCATATTTCTTACAATAATGACATTGGATTTGAGATTTGTCATACCTTTGACCATGTGGTTGATTTTGAGATGGGTTTGGGCTTGAGTTTTGGTTACTGCCTCTTCCACTTGAGCTTGATGGGCTACTTCTTCCACCTCTATATGAATTCCTTCCTCTACCTCTAAAATTCGATCTTCCTCTGCCTCTTCTATGACTGATTGAAGCTTGTGTCTTGAATGCATGCTCCAATGATGAGTTTGCTTACCTACTAAGCCTATGCTCATGAGAAATGAGAGATGCATGGAACTCATCAACTAAAAATTGTGAGAAGTTCTTTGTCTCCTCTATGGTCACAACTATGGATTCAAACCTTGTGGGTAAACTCCTTAAAATCTTTTCAACAATCCTTCTATCTTCAAGTGTTTCACCATGAGATCTGATTTGATTAACTAGACCCATCACTTGTGTGAAGAAAGTGTTTATTGAATCTAAGTCCTTCATGAAAATTGTTTCAAAATCCCTTCTCAACATTTGCAACTTAGCTGTCTTCACTTTTGCCATTCCTTGATAGGCTATTTGGAGTATATCCCATGCTTGTTTGGACTTTGCTACTACTGCAATCCTTGGAAAAATGCACTCATGCACTGCTTGAAATATGTAAAAGAGAGCTTTGGAGTCCTTCTTTCTATTATCCCTCAACAAATCTTTCTCTGCTTGAGTCAATGCATTGTATGCTGCTGCATCTGCTAGTTCTGGAAAACCATTCTCTACTAGATCCCATTGAACTGTGGGATTTGAGGATTTATTAAACTTGTGCTTGTGCTTTCCATTGCTGACTATGAAACTTGCTTGAATGCTTTTGTTGGAGCTCTTAGCTTGGATTACTTTCAACTCTGCTATATCTTCCCTTGAGCAACCCCTATTTGAGAAACCTTAGGCTCTGATACCAGGAGAAGTAAAAGGAAGAGGATACATGAAAAACATAGAGCTATAGCTCTATATATATGCATAAATCTTTTAACAAAAAATAAAAAAGAAACAAAGATGATATAGATTGCTACTGCAGATAATTTACACACACACACACACACACAAAACTGATATATTTTTTGCATAAAAGAGAGTTGCTGCTCATATATCCATAAACTTTAGAAAATAGAGCATTTTTTCTTTACTTTTAATATGCCTACTTAGAATAATAAAAATAGCACACTGACAGTGCTTTCACATAAAACAGAGAAAAATTTACAGTCTAAAACAACTGCTATTCTTCAAACTCAGAAGAAGAAAAATAGAGCATCACCCACACCTTTTTGATATGTTGAACCCTCTAATTAAAACAGAACTGCACTATAAATGACTTGACTACATTTAAGATTATGGATAGGACTACATTTAAAATTATGGACAAGAATTGACTCCTCCATACGCCAAAAAAGGAGGCCATGCCTCTATGACATCAACACTACAAAGATTAATTGAAAGGGCACGGTGGCAGGGGAAAGTAGAAAGAAGTCAAGAGGAATTGTTATCTTCATTAAATAAGGTGAATAGTTGGGATACTATTCCAACACGTTTAGCAACAACTTCAGCGAATTTAGAAGTTAACTCTGCAAGAGTTTGAAATGCAAAAACAAAATTGGTTGCACGAACACATGTGTTGTTGGCTATCCCCACGTTGCCACTAACTGGTTGTTTGTTATTGAAGAGTGTTAGAACTGCAGTTCTAATTTCTCCCATATGATTGCATGAGCATCGCATGAGGAGAATGCATAATAAACTCTAGTTTCAAATTGTTTTGCAAGAATAATTTTATTCAATTAGATCGCATATTTTCAGCATGGTTATAGCAGTTTAAAGTTTAGTTATCTAAAACTTGCATGTTAAAGGAATCCTCTATTAATAGAGGCTTTTTGTAACCATAAAGTAAGAAATATCATTAAAGATTTCAAGTTTGCTGTAGCAACTGTGCCATGGGTGTTCTTCTCTATTTAACTATTTTTTTTCTTTTTTATTTCTATCTCTGCTTCTCAAACATGGTATCAGAGTAGAGAAAAAGATCAAGGGCATTAGATTGTTAGAGAAGATTGAAGGAGGATTTAGTAGCTGAAGACAAGGAGGAGTTAGTAGAAATTTAAAGAAGTTGCTGTTCATTTTGAAAAGTTTAGCTTGAGACATGGCAACAAACAACAACATTTCACTGCCCCAGATTCTGGTTTTCAATGGTAAGAATTATGATTTTTGGGCAATTAAAATGAGAACATTGTTTTTCTCACAAGATGTTTGGGATTCGGTAGAAAATGGCTTTGTAGAACCACAAGATGAGGTTGCCTATCAGGCATTAACTCGAGCACAAAAGGAAGAACTTAAAGAAAACAAGAAAAAGGATGCAAAAGCTCTATTCCTAATCCAACAGGCAATGGATGAATCCATTTTTTCTACAGTTGCAGCAGCAACGAGATCCAAGTTGGCATGGAAAATTTTGGAGACTACCTATAAAGGTAATACAAAGGTAAAAGTAGCTAAATTGCAATCTCTTAGGAGAAATTTTGAAAATTTGCAAATGAATGATTTAGAGTCTATAGACCAATTTATGGGTCAAGTATTGAATATTGTGAACCAAATTAGATCTAATGGAGAACCAATAACAGATCAGAAGATCATAGAAAAAATTCTTAGGAGTTTACCAAGCAAATTTGATGCAATAGTTGTAGCTGTTGAGGAAACCAAGGATTTGGAATAGTTATCAATAGATGAATTAATGGGCTCTTTGTTAACACATGAATCTAGAATGAATAGGAATAACAATACTTCTTTTGAGAATGCTTTCAAGTCTCAGGTATCATTTGGCAGAGGAAGAGGAAGGTCAAACTTTAGAGGAAGAGGTAGAGGTAGATATGGAAGGAACAATCTAGATCAAGGTGAAAACAATAATAAAAACTACAACAATAGAGGACGTAGCAACAATCACTTCCAGAAAAATTCATAGAGGTTTGATAAATCTAACATTGAGTGTTATTATTGCAAAAAATATGGACATTATGCAAATGAATGTAGAAAGAAACAAAGAGATGTGGACAAGTAGAATGCTAATTACACAAATGAATCTAATTCTAATTCTGGAAGCATATTCCTCACTTGTCATGTTGCTCAAGAAAATGCTAGAGATATTTGGTTTTTAGATAGTGGATGCAGTAACCATATGACAGGGAATAAAGAATTGTTTGCTAGTCTTGATGATTCGTTAAAATCTGAAGTGAAATTAGGAAATTATAATAAAGTGAATGTAATGGGTAAAATAGTAATAAATGTTTTGGCAAAAAATGGTGAAAGAGGATTTATTCCTGATGTTTATTTTGTACCTGGACTAAAGCAAAATCTTCTGAGTGTTGGACAGTTAGTACAGAAAGGTTACAAAGTATCTTTTATGGATATTTTTTGCACAATACTAAACAAATTTCCAAATGACAGGTTGATAGAAAAAGTGGAGATGACCAAGAATCAGATGTTCCCTCTTTGAATTCAGTGCAACCAAGGAGAAGAGGAAGCCCATTTCAAAACCATGCATTTAGACCAATCATGGCTATGGCATTTAAGGTATGGACATTTACATTTTGGAGGTTTGAGTTTGTTATAAAAGAAAAATATGGTGAAGGGATTACCACCAATAGAGTAGCCAGGAAGTTCATGTGAGAGTTTCATTTTGGCAAAATAGCATAAAAAGAGATTTCTAGTAGGAGCTTCATATCGAGCAAGGGTATTATTGGAGCTAGTTCATAGTGATTTATGTGGACAAATGCAAACTCCATCATTTGGAGATAGTTCTTATTTTCTAACTTTCATTGATGATTTTAGTAGAAAGACTTGGATATATTTTCTCAAGGAAAAGTCTGAAGCCTTTGGAAAATTTAAAGAATTCAAGGCTATGGTTGAAAAGCAAAGTGGCCTTTACATCAAGGTACTTAGATCAGATAGAGGAGGTGAATATATGTCTAATGAATTTCAATATTTTTGCAGATATCATGGCATTAAAAGGCAATTCACTACAAGGTACACACCACATGAGAATGGTGTAGCAGAAAGGAAGAATAGAACAATCATGGAGATGGCTAGAAGCACGTTGAAGGCCAAACATCTGTCAAATGAATATTGGGTAGAAGCAGTAGCATGTGCAGTATATATTCTAAATAGAAGCCCAACAAAGAGTGTCAAGGATTGAATTCCACAAGAAGCTTGGAGTGATAAGAAGCATAGTGTAAATCATTTCAGAATTTTTGGTTGTATTGCATATCCTCTTATACCATCTGAATTGAGAAGAAAACTTGATGATAGAGGTGAGAAATGCATTTTTATTAGCTATAGTGAAGAATCAAAAGCTTATAAGTTGTATAACCCCATTTCAAAGAAAGTGATTATTAGTAGAGATGTGGAATTTAAGGAAGAAGAAGCATGGGATGGAAGCATTGATAGAACCATCACAATTGGAGCACCAATTCCCCAAAAAGAAGAAGAATCTGAAGAACACAATTTGCAATGTGATCAATTCTCTCCACAAGCAAGAACAAGCACTCCAATAAGAACACCAAGGAACTTAGCACAAGGTGAATCATCTGGTCATGCATGTCATCTTACTCCCAATTCAAAAGTAAGTGATGATTTAGATCCAACTCTTGCCACTTTAAGATCAAAATTTAAAGGTAAGAAAATGAGAAACTTGAATGAGATTTATGATCAAGAAGAAGAGAATTTAGATTTGTGTTCAAATTTTGCCTTTTTCTCTGATGATCCTGTGTATTATGTAGAAGCAGTTAATGAGGAACATTGGATAAAAGCAATGGATAAAGAGATGAATGCTATTGAGATAAATCAAACATGGGATCTAATTAACCTACCTGAAGGTAAGGATTGCATAGGAGTCAAATGGGTTTATAAGACTAAATTTAATGCAGAAGGTAAGATTGAAAAGCACAAGGCAAGGTTAGTAGCAAAAGGTTTTGCACAACAACATGGAATTGATTATAATGAAACATTTGCTCCAGTTGCTAGACTTGATACTATTAGAATGGTTTTAGCAATAGATGCACAAATTAATTGGAAAGTATATCAATTGGATGTCAAATCAGCTTTCTTGAATGGTTTCCTAGATGAAGAAGTGTATGTGAAACAGTCACCAGGTTATGAAGTGCATGGACATGAAGAAAAAATCTACAAATTAAAGAAGGCCCTCTATGGTCTCAAGCAAACACCAAGAGCATGGTATAGCAAGATTGATTCATACATGACAAACAATGGATTTGGCTGAAGCAATAGTGAGCCCACATTCTACACAAAAATCAACAAAGAAGGTCAGATTTTGATTGTGTGTTTGCATGTTGATGATTTGATTTTCATTAGAAATTTGTCTGTAGACACATTTAAATCAGCCATGAAGAAAGAATTTGAGATAATAGATTTGGGATTAATGAAGTATTTTTGGGCATTGAAGTTGTACAATCAGAGAAGGGAATTTTTATTTGTCAAACTAAATATGCAAAGGATGTGTTAAGGAGGTTTAAGATGTTGAATTGTAATTCAGCACCTACCCCAGTTGCTACAGGGACTAAAATTAGCAAAGAAGACAAAGGGCCTAATGTTGATTCTACAACATTCAAAAGACTAATTAGTAGTTTGATGTATCTTACAGCTACAAGACCAGATATCATGTATGGGGTCAGGTTAATCTCTAGATTCACGGAGTCACCAAAAGACTCACATTGGCAAACTAGAAAAAGGCTATTGAGTTATGTGGCTAGAACAACAAAATATGGAATTTTATATTCCACAACTAATGATTTTGGTTTGATTGGTTATACTGATAGTGATTTTGTAGGTAGCATTGATGACAGGAAGAGTACTTCTGGACATGTAATTCAACATCATTCTCCCTTGGATTTCTTGTCAGCGTTTCTACTTCATTCAACAAATATGATGTCTTCCCAGGTTAATAAGCATTTTACAGCATTTTCTCTACACCATCAATAGTACAAGCAAAGACAAGCATGAGATACAAGGGACGATGAATAGAAGGTGTGTTGAAGAGTATCAATTAGGAGCCTTTCTTCACTAAATATCTTCCATATAATATTTTCCAAAATAAAAGACCACCATATTCCTTTGGTATCCAACTTGTCTGTATCCAACTTTTGAACTTTGTTGGGGGGAATAAGGTTTCACAAACTAATGCTTTTTGGCAAGTAATCACATATCCAATTACCATGGGGTAATTGGCATTCGGAAGAAATTTTGAACTCCATAATAATGTATTGGTAAACCGGTAAAAAACTATAACTTTTGAACTTTGTGAGGTTGCTGATATGTCTACTATATTTCTGAACTTTGTCATAAGTATTTCCAACCATCCCTTCTCTTATGTAGCATCACCTACCAATGTTCTTCCTCGGTTTATAGCTGTTGGAGTATGCAAGACACTCATAGGGGATGAATCAGTGTCTTATACAATAGACATGTTTTTGACAACATCTAATTAGCTTTTACCAACTGTGAACTTCAACCTTGAATGGTGAAAGCAAGACATTCATTTAAGAACTAAGATGAACTAACAAACCAATTTGTGAGCATGAAAAGACAAAATAACTATTTGTGAACTATGAGGAATCATTTCATCAAGACAAACAATCAGTAATAGAATATGAGGATTTTAATAGAGAATATGTAACTGTTTGTGAACTATGAGGATTTTAATACAGAATATGTTGAGGTTCTGGTATCAAAGCATTGGACTGTCATTGTATTAGGAAGGCTTTTGGCATGTGCAACTATCAGTAACAGCTCATTGCCCACCGGATCAGACAATACCCAGCATGGAATACAATAGTGCTTGAGAAAAATCTGATATCATTTTGCCTTTGTCTTGGACCAAGTCAGAAATCATAGATCAAGCATCTGAATAACATCACTCATAGTTTTTGGGCACAGATGAGTTAAGACTACTTCTTGGCCATTCTTGTTAGCTTTTATCTTCTCCATGATTTCAGTGCTGAAACTTAATATCTCCCACCTCAAATGTGATTTGTGATTGCATGTAGTGTGACTTGTAGGAGGAGTTATAATAAGCTTGGTTTTGATAATTATAACTAGAGCTTGGCTATGTGAGGGAGGTAGGTATATTGTCTTGGAGCCCCTACAAAGTTTAGTCCAAGAGCTCATAAATTACCAATTGGAATATCCATCAAGCAAAAAGTGACTCAATGTAATCCCTACTACAAATCCATCCTTGAGACTTGTAACTTGAACTGCAAGCAATGGAAGAATGGAGCCATCTAGATTGAAGGTGTCATTGAATGGGATGATGTCCTCTTTTGAAGAATTTGGTTTCAGCAAATCAGCAACAATCTCATCATTCTAAGAAGCTTGGATAAAATCTACTCCTACCCCATTTAAATTCACCATGAGAATACTATCAACCATACATGGTCTCCTTGCCAGAGAAGTAGGCCAATGACTCAAACATGCTTTTCTTCAAGGGTAATTTATACCAGATAGATAATCAAGCAATGTACATTTGGCATCTTTGTTGTGCACAATGGATTACAAAACACAAACACACATAGGGGTGAATTTCACTAGGGTTGTATTACATCTATTCCATGAGAAAAGCGGTGGATGACAATGACATTTTGTGATTGTGGGAAATGGATGACTCAAATGTGGCAATGACGATAAATATATAATTCCAGAATCCCAGGTGAAGACTAGTGTCAGAAGATTGGGCCAAGTGGTCAATAAAACAAACATGAAAGGGAAAGGTCAGAAACCTGAGCTAAACCAGAAATGAAACTAACATAGCAACACACACAACAAGAAAATGAAACAAACAACCTAAAACACTTAAGTACCTAGACTGGGTACGACCAATCACACCTACTTCGGGAGACTATGCGAAGCCATTAATAGGTTCAAAAAAGTAGGTACCCATGTGAAAAAAGGGAGAATTCCATTCTAACTTCTTTGAACTTGGTTTCTATTTGGTACTTTGAACAATGGCATAGATCCAAACAAGAATGATGGAATAGATCCAAACAACTGCTTCTCATGAAAAACATAACTAGTTAATCATATTTAGATTTGCCACTTTGAAGGATTGAAACCCAGGTGAGTAGAATTTGTATCTTCCACTTGCATAGTTTCTTTTTCAGGAACATATGGATCCAGAGGATTGAAGTGGGTAAGGAAATATCAAGAAGCAAAGGTATCTTCAATATTGGAAGAGAGAGAATGACCCAGTTGTCTCTTATGAGAATGAAAGGAACCTACTAGATATTCAGATGAATTATTTTGAAGACCGAAGTTTAGGGCATGAAACACACAACTCAATTGAGGCTTATCAATAACATCTGCATGCTCGAACAAACCTCCAATTTCAATGATTATTTTATTAATAGTGTATTTGTAATCCTTGAGTAATGAGGGTTCGTATAGCACATAAGAGGTTTAAAGAAAAAACCAAAGTGCACCAAATTAGATTGTAGTATCATATTATTGAACTTGGATTCTAAGTTAGAAATAGGAAACTAATGAAAATGGTAATAGATCCTTTAGTCGATGTTAAAGACTATAATAGTTCCATAGATGAAATCTTACTAGTCCTCTCAAGGGATTTTTTGGTGAGATAAGCGAGGAGGATGCAACATGGATAAAGATTTCTTTGTATCCTCTTGTCAATTTTGTATTTCATATTTAGGGAAATTGGTGATCCAAGAATGTGGAACCCTAGATAGCCTTTGATAGTATCTAATACTGTTGTTATGTTATCTCGAGAGAAAGAGTAATCTAGATAATACAAAGATATAGATCTCGTAGCTTTTGTTCTATAGAACTTATTTTAGTGCTAAGTGCACAAAAGACAAAGTTAAGCCTAGGTTGGACAGATCACTGGAGTGATTTATTCCAGGGTTGGGCATGTTGAGAGATTCGTAACTCAATCCTACATGATTGTGGTAAACTATTATGATTAATAAAGGTTTAAGTCACATATATACAAGGACGTTATATGTGAGTTCATAACCTAATCATTATTCGTAACTCAAACCCACATGATTATGGTAAACTATTATGATTGATAAAGGTTTAAGTGTCATATATACAAGGACATTATAAGTGACATATTATTGTAATGTTTCTTATGGCCTACACACCATTCCAAGCTGCATGCCTTTGGTCTTCAAGATTGTGCCTAGACCAAGGTAGCGCCATTCAAGATTGTGCCTAGACTAAGGTAGCGCCATGTTTGAAGTGCTGATTTAGAGGACGCACCTTACATAGAAACAACATTACCTTGAATTCATATCAACACATTATTGATGAAAATGAGAAATATATTTTAATTATAATCATTCAATGTAGGGACTAAATATTTCAGACATTGAAAATTTTTTGGAGTAAACACTCTTTAGTTATTTTTAATCAATAGCTAGTAACTAGTTATACTTGATTTGATTGTCAACCTTGCCTCTCAAGTAATTTTTTTGGCAAGTTCAGTCTCCCATGGCTTTGGTACCCAAAACATCACCAAAATCATGTCAAAAAACAAAGAAAAAACAAGCTACCATATACACAAAGGGTTCTGATTTCTCGTAGGTTATGAACTCATGTATAACGTCGTTGTATATATGTCACTTAAACCTTTATCAATCATAATAGTTTACCACAATCATGTGGGATTGAGTTATGAATCTCTCAACATGCCCAACCCTAGAATAAATCACTCCAGTGATCTGCCCAACCTAGGGTTAACTTTGTCTTTTGTGCACTTAGCACTAAAATAAGTTCTATAGAACAAAAGCTACGAGATCTATATCTTTGCATTGTCTAGATTACTATTTCTCTCGAGATAACATAACATAAGTATTAGATACTATCAAAGGCTATCTAGGGTTCCACATTCTTGGATCACCTATTTCCGTAAATATGAAATACAAAATTGACAAGAGGATACAAAGAAATCTTTATCCATGTTGCATCCTCCTCACTTATCTCACCAAAAAGTCCCTTGAGAGAACTAGTAAGATTTCATCTATGGAACTATTATAGTCTTTAATATCGACTAAAGGATCTATTACCATTTTCCTTAGTTTCCTATTTCTAACTTAGAATCCAAGTTCAATAATATGATACTACAACATAAGTATGGTGCACTGTGGTCTTCTCTTTAAACCTCTTAGGTGCTATATGAATCCTCATTACTCAAGGATTATGAATACACTATTAATAAAATAATCATTGAAATTGGAGGTTTGTTCACGCGTGCAGATCTTATTGATAAGCCTCAATTGGGTTTTGTGTTTCATCCCCTAAACCTCAGTCTTCAAAATAATTCATCTGAATATCTGGAAGGTTCCTTCCATTGTCATAAAAGACAACTAGGTCATTCTCTCTCTTCCAATATTGAAGATACCTTTGCTGCTTGGTCTTTGCTTATTCACTTCAATCCTCTGGCTCCACCTATTCCTGAATAACTAACTATGCAAGTGGAAGATACAACTTCTACTCACCTGGGGTTTCAATCCTTCAAAGTGGTAGATCTAAATGTGATTAACTAGTTATGTGGAGGACAAGTCATTGATTCTATTTTGATGGTTGTGATGTTGCATATGTGTTTCATTTTGGAGGCTCTGCCTGAGATATCAATATAGCTGCGCTATGACTTAGAGGTTGTGACTGAATTTCAATGGCTTGCCTCATTTTGTACGCCTTGCTTGTATGTTATCTGTATCTCTATTTCATCTAGCATTGGTATTGATTCTTTTGACTTGTAGGCTGTGTTTTTGGAGACTCAAAAACTTACACTCCATTTTAAATGTGCATGCATTACTTTGATTTTGTACTTTGATTCACATAGGAAGCGCCATCATTTGGTTGTGAGTAGCTTCCTTGGCAAGATCTGGAGACTTAAAACTTGTGCTCTATTTCAATAGTCTGGAATAGATATGACATAAGCCTGTGCCATAGTTATTTGGGTTGGTTGCACCTTTGGAATAGACTCTACCTTATTATTACAATGTTTCTTATGGCTTACACACCATTCCAGGCTGCATGCCTTTGGTCTTCAAGATTGTGCCTAGACTAAGGCAGTGCCATGTTTGAAGTGCTGATTTAGAGGACACACCTTACATAGAAACAACATTACCTTGAATTCATATCAACACATTATTGATGAAAATGAGAAATATATTTTAATTATAATCATTCAATGTAGAGACTAAATATTTCTGACATTGAAAATCTTTTGGAGTAAACACTCTTTAGTTATTTTTAATCAACAGCTAGTAACTAGTTATACTTGATTTGAGTGTCAACCTTGCCTCTCAATAAGTTTTTTGGCAAGTTCAGTCTCTCATGGCTTTGGCACCCAAAACATCATCGAAATCATGTCAAAAAACAAAGAAAAAACAAGCTACCATATACACGAAGGGTTCTGATTTCCCTCCTTTACCAACCTTGAACCCTGAACAACAAAAGTTATCGCAGATGAATTTCTCTGCACGGGAAGTCTCTTCAATCAGAAACGTATGAAGAGTCCTCCAGAGTAGCTCAATAATTTTTCCTTGGCTTTTATGTTTTGGTCTCTTTTCTCAGGGTTTGATCTCTTTTCTATATTTTCCAAGCTCTCAAAAGATCACAGGGTTCGAAGGTTTGGTAAAGGAGGGAAATCAGATCCTTAGTGTATATGGTAACTTAGTATTTTTCCTTATTTTTTGCCATGATTTCAATGTTGTTTTCAGCTCTTGGCTTTAGAGTTTTTAAATATGAGAATATGCTAATTGTTGAATGAACACCATGCCAACCCCAACTCTGCCCGATTGAATGAGCTGGACCGGCTCAACTCAATCAGGTCAAGGCCATAAAAGATTGAACTTGTGGAAAAAATTATTTGATAGGCACGGTTGAAGTCAAATCTAGTAGAACTATCTATTCATTAAAAATAGTTAAAAGTGTGTACTCTAAAGGAGTAATATTCAATTTATCCATTGAATGAATATAATTAAAATACATATATAATGTATTTTATTTATATGTATGATGACTTATATTTTGTTAGGGTTATCTTTTGTTTTCTAATTTAATTCACAAATATATTTTATTAGGGTATTAGCATATGAAATAAAAAAGGATCAAAGTATATTCGTGAAGGTAGAAGTTATTCCATGTAATTGCATTATATTTTATACATTTTACTATAAAGGCTTCAAATTTAATTTCCTACTTTTTATTCTTCATTATTTTATAAAAATTAACTCATAAAATAATATTTTATAAATATATTTTATTAGGGTTTAAATATATTTTATAAACTGTCCTAAAATAATATTGACAACTATATTTTATTAGGGTTTCGATTTATTTATGTGTCCTCATAAAGTAATTCAAAAGTATCCGATCTCTGGGTGTGATATATTTTTCTAAAAATAGGTATGCTAGTTATTTATTTTTATTTTCATATTTAATTAAGTATACACTTTTAATCCCAACAACTCTTAACACCTAAAATGAATTATTTACCCTAAATATTTATAAAGTGTTTTGTTTCACTGAAATACAAGCTATCATACATGTAAACAAAATACATTATATATGTGTACTACACTTTACACAGAAACAAGATTACTTCATTCATATCAAAACACATTATTGAAGAAAATGAGAAATATATTTTAATTATAATCTCTTTAAGAACATTTATGAATTTTCTTGATTCTTCCACTGTGAAAAACACATCCCTGCTTACAATGTCCCAACATTTTTGAAAGAACATGTTTGAGAGACTAAATATTGTTGAAAATCTTTTGGAGTAGACACTTTTAATTATTTTTAATCAATAACTAGCTATACTAGATTTGACTATCAACCCTACCTATAAAGTAATTTTTTCTACAAATATTTAGTCTCCTGTGGCCTTGGCCCCATTGAGCCGTCCCAGCTCATTCAATAGGGTGGAGTTGGGGCTGGTAGGCTGGTCATTCAAAAATTAGCATATTCTCATATTCAAAAACCCTAAAGCCAAGCGCCCAAAATAGCATCGAAATCATTAAAAAAAAACAAGGAAAAGATAAGTTACCATATACACAAAGGGATCCCATTTCCCTCCTCTACCAACATTCACCCTTGTGATCTTTCAACAGCCTAAATGAATTTCTTGGCACCAGAAGTCTCTTGCATCAGAAAAGTACGAATGGTCCTACGAGCAGCTCTATGTTTTTTTTCTAGGATTTTATGTTTTGATCTCTTTTCTAAAGGTTTGATCTCTTTTCTATATTTTGCAGGCTGTTGAAAGATCATAGGGTTCGAAAGTTTGGTAGAAGAGGAAATCAGATCCCTTAGTGTATATGGTAACATAGTAATTTTCCTTTTTTTTCCATGATTTTGATGTTGTTTTTGGTCCCTGCCTTTAGGGTTTTTGAATATGAGAATATGCTAATTGTTGAATGACCTCGGTGCCAGCCCCAACTCCGCCCAATTCAATGAGCTGAAGCAGCTCAACGAGGCCGAGGCCACACAAGACTGAAAACTTGAAAAACGTCAAATCTAATATAACTAGCTCCTACTACTTAAATATCATCCACTTCAATGGTCAAACAACAAATAACAATTTTACACCTCATTCACAATAAAAAATGGTAAATATTTATCCTATTTTTACCGGCCAAAATTGACCTTTGACTGTTTGAAGTGGATGATATTTACGAACAGCCCTAACTAGTTACAAGTGTGTATTCCAAAAGATTTTCAATCTCAATAATATCCCATCTCTAGATTAAATGATTATAAGTAGTATACCTATATTTAAAAAAAATATATCTAAAATACGAGAAGGATATATCTGGACGTATTTTGTTACAAAACGGAACAATTCAAGAATTTTATTTAAAAAAGAACAATGTGAAAGGATTTGAAATACCTTTAACAGTGTTAAGAATGAGATCAATAGCCCTCTCTATCAGAGCTATAGGAGTGGCATTGTTGCCTTCAGTGGCTCTGGAGACGAAGTAATCAACAAAGCAAAATGGTGTTACAGAACGCATTCTCCATTGCAGTGTGCTCAGAACCAAAAGCTCCATTCTTTGAATAGTCTGCGCATCGAATATGAATCTTGCATCCTCCCTCTGCATATCACAAGAACACACATCAGATGTCTCATCCACATTGTCCTGCTCTCATAAATTCCAACAAAAGGCTTCATCCATTAAAAAGTCCTGTTTTTTACATGCAAATCTTGAAGAAGGGGAACACGTATATCCGCCATTTTAAGCGCGAGGAACAAGCACGCAACAGAGGCCAGCTGGAGCATCCAAGCCTTGCAGGTACCTTGCTGCAATGGTGCACAGGAACTTATATTTCCCTTTTGTACATACAATCCAAAGAAACAACAAACCCTTGACCAACAAAGAGCGCATGCATTTAAGAGAACAAAAAGGCGACACTATCTTTCCCCACAGATTACTTACTGACAGCTTATATATCGAAAGGAACCGATCTAGGTAATTAACAGCCAGGTAGCCAGTCAGGGACCCAAAATTATAAAAGCAATGCACCTGCCAACATGAACATAGTGACATTCAGCAAAACTATAAACCAGTCCAGTCTAATATTAGCCCAATCTACATTATAACTTGAATCAAGAAAATCAAAATGAGCAGAAAGCGCCAATCTTCTAAATAGGAAAACACAGTTCAGTATGTCTACAGACCAATTTGGCTTAACAACGCAGAGCTCTGCACTGATAAACTAATATATAAATCTTAAAACAAGATAAAACTGTACTCCTAAATACACGCAAGTCAGTACAAATCACGGGCACCCAAATACATATACAATCAAGATAAAACCAAACACCCATAGAATCAATCTTCTATTGTTTCTATAAAAATAGCAATTTTGTTGCAAATCCAAAGACTTCGGGGGACCAAATCAAGCAACTAAACTAAACACCTTGAGAATCCAATTGACAGCCTCCCTGCGAGCATTAAGGTGAAAGGTTCGATTCCTGAACTGCTCTAGATAGCCTTGTTTGCGCATGTAGTCAGGCTCTTTTTGGACCAGCACTGAGAGCGATTCATCATCCTCAGCTTCAAAGAAAGACAGAGAGGTATGTTGGGTATCGCCCCGGTTGTCCCAGGACTCGATTTGGGAACCGTTTTCAAAGCTGGGCACTATGGCTGCCTTGTCTCAGATTTGCCATTGCTTCTTTCTATGCTCCTCCCTTCCTCTCTTGAAACAATCAAAAGACAGGATTAAAAAGGCCAATGAATTCAACACGGTGCAGTCCTCTGTGAAGTGAGAAATCAGTCACAATCCCTTTTAGAGAATGCAAAGGGGGCTCTTTTCTTTTTCCTCCCCTAAATCTGGCGAAAGCCTTTTGCCTGCAACAAAAATTAAAGAAATTCAATGGCTGCAGACTATCAAAACTCCGATCGCTGGCCCCTCGTTCGATTGCATTCTCAGATACCCCGTCGCCATTCTGCGTACGTCCAACCCAAACCCTAACTTCCTACGAATCCTGCAAGCCTTCCCATATTCAATAGTTTAAATTATTTTAAATAGTCTACTTCATGACAGGTTAATACATGTCAATTTAAATTGGGACCATAAAAATGTACTCTCGCATAATTAAAATACATAAATAATGTATTTTGTTTTGTTAGGGTTACCTTTTGTTTTCTAATTTAATTTATAACTATATTTTATTAGGGTTACACATAAATAAATTAAAATAAAATATAATTTTAGGACATTTTATAAAATATAATATAGGCCTTAATAAAAATTTTATAAAATATTATTTTATCACAATTAATTTTTATAAAAGAACAACAAATAAAAAACAAGAAATTAAATTTGATTATGTAGAAAAGAAAACAAAATTAAATTGAAGCCTTTATAATAAAATGTATAAAATATATTGAACTTACTTGGAATAACTTATGGCTTGACAAATATACTTTGATCGTTTTTTATTTGATATGATTAAAAAAATAATAAAATATAGTTATAAATTGAATTTGAAAATAAAGCTTGTTGAATACACTTGTCCAAATAAAATAGGCGCCCTCCAAAATATCTCGGCATATTTAAGATATATTTTTTAAATATAGATATGCTAGTTTATAATTTTTAGGTGCATTCATTATGTTCGAACAAGTGGTGGAGTGTAATTATAGCCGACATGTTTTTAAAAAATTTAACTATAAAATAATTATTAAATAATTCTAAATTAAAATAACATAAATAAATGAAATAAAATAAAATAACTTTAATAAATAAAATAAGTCTTAAGTAATAATAGACCCACATATATTAATTCTTAAATAGTTTTAAAGTAAATAAACACAAAGTATATAAAATAAAATAAAAAAATTAATAAATAAAACTAGCATATCTATCTTTAGAAAAATCTATGTAAAAGATGAAAGAGTTATCAATCTGAAGGGGCCTATTAAAAAATAGGTGCCTAGAGAATGATAAGTTTCAAGTCTTTTACATAGATTTTTCTAAAGATAGGTATGTTAATTTAACTTTATAAATTTAAAAAAATGTCATCTCTTTTTAATTTTTATGAACATGGTCACAATCATCCCCTTAATGCCCCTGTATAATGCCTTTAGGAATAATTAATTATATGTATAGAGTAAAATAATATTTGTTTAGGTTTAATTGAGATTAATTAAATCAAATGTATACCAACTAATATAATTCAAATAGATATAAAGATTTTTATTTGTCCACAACCAATCATCTAAATTTGTTAATTTTTTAAAGTACATTCCTCGAGGCCAAGCACATAAATATCTTTATACCCAACAAATCAACTATTATGTTTGTCATTCCTCAAGGCCAAACACATAAATATATTTATTAACAAAAGATCAACCAAATTATATTTTCCTTTTGTTACTTTTTTTTAGTGTTACTCTTTATCTTTGTTCTTAATTTTTTAAAGTACATTCATCTAGGCCAAACACATAAATATGTTTATGCACAATGCATCAACTATTAGGTTTTTGCTTTGTTGTTTTCTTGCAGTTTTACTATTTATTTTTCTTCTTGTTTGTACCCAAATAAGTTGGAGAAGGAAAATGTGAGTAGATATATAGATATAATGTTAAAATAAAAATATAAAATGTTGGTATTTGATATTATTATTATTTAATAAGTATATGTATAGAAAAAAATAAACTTTTCCTAACTTTAATCTAGGCTAATCAAATCAAATGTATATTAACTAATATAATCTTTCATGGTAGTACAATAAGTAGATAAGAGGAATTTTTTGAAGCAATAGAATCAATTTAAAGAGTTTTTGAGGAGAAAGGTAATTCTTTTAAGTTTATAAGAGGGGAAGATATTTTTGAGATTTTTATTAACATGAGGAGGGAGGCTCAACAAATAATGTGTAGGACTTATGTACAGACAATGGCATTGATGGACCAATGTTGTTAGTAGCTAAACTCACCTTCAAGTTTAGTCTCTTTAAGGCCAAGGGGTGTATTCCCTGAGGTCTCAACAACATAAATAATAAGTTAAATACTATAGCCTTAAACAACTATACCCAATGTGTTATGAACCTCTATAGTTTTCACTAAGTTTATGTCAACACTAGCTACATACAGACCTAAAACACCTTTAATAAATAAATAAAATCCCACTCTTACCCTATATAGAAGGACCTTTGTTCGAAGGTATTTTTGAACAAAGGTACCTTCTCACAAAGGAACCTTTGTTAGGTCCTTTGGACCACTTAAAAACTAAAAAAAATCATAACTGTCCACTTTTGAACAAAGGAGATGGACTAAAAAATAATTAAAAAATTCATAACAAGAAACTTTTGTTGGAAGGTCTTAAGGTCGACTTTTAAAAATAAATTGACTAAAGTTGCATTTATAAATAAGTAATTTTAGAGGAGGAAATGGGCAATAAAAGGACAATGTAAAATAAAGCTATGTGATCACTTTCTGAAGAAAAGGAAAAACAATTATTTCAAGAAAGGTAAAAAAAATAAAAAAAAACAAGGTATGTACATTTTTTTCTTTTCTATAAAAATGTTTCAAAAATATTAGATTTAGATATGTATGTTTTAAATAGTTTTCAATAGTATAGAGTTTTTTGTAGAGCGAAAATATCACTGGCACCTTATGTATTGTGAGAACCAAGATTGTGGAGAGGCAATCAAACATGAGATTACAAGTAATGAAATGAACAATTTGCATTAACAAATAACAAGTATAAACAGTAGAGGTTGCATACCCAACTCTCCACGAAATAGGGATAGGTAGTGATATTCAAAGCAAGAGAATAGCATAACTACCCTAGGATATAGAGGCGATGTGTCAAGTCTAGTGACACCTATTACAAACGACTCACCAAATTGAAAATGTCAATTGGCATGTGCTATAAGTCACCTAACTACTATTGAGTTAGTGTTTACTCATTGAGTTATATGCCAACACCCCACTTAAGCATAGCTTAGGTGAGTTTAGGAAAAAATGAGTCCTGGTTGTGCCCCATTTTAGGTACTCATGTCCAAATGTATCCCTCAAAAAAATAGAGAAAGAAAGGAAACCCTATGGGAAAGAACTTTCCTCCAAAAGAGAGAAAACAAAGAGAAAGGCTTAGATAGCCCCCCAGAAGATGATGATGCCAATGTAGAATGCACTATAGGTATGAAGAACTCCTGAAGCATGTTGTAGTAGTAAATTCTACTGCTCCCTTGATTCCAAGAGATTTGAGAAAACTAATTGGAGTTTGGTAGTGATCAAAGGATGAAGATCAGGATGTAGGTCCAAGAAATATATTGAACAATTAAAAAAAAGGATGTGCATTGAGTGCAGATACAAATGAGATAAGAATCTATGTGATTCAAATTCCTATTGTTACAACCCCCCCATTACACTTTATAGATCAGTGTGATTACAATTTCCAAATTCTCTTTACACTTTCAATTAAATGACATTACATGAGTGTATTAGAAACAAAAGGTGCTAGTGGAGTTCAAATAACCTGCTATATAGAACCAACTGAGCTGACCCGTGAGTTGATACTTGGCTCTAAAGTTGTATCTTGATTGTCTTCTTTACTGGATGTAAAATGCAAAAAGATGAAGGTGCAGTCAAAGTGACAAACTTTGACTATTGCAACAAGTTTTTAATCTTTGGATTCTTGAATGAGGGCTGATGTTGTTGTGAACTCAATTGTCTTCTTAGAATCTATGAGTGCATACACTGAGAGGTAATTTTTGAATAAATCAGGAATGTAATATACAATATGTACAAAACAATTTCCCAATTTTATAGTCCCTTTGCCAAGAACATCATGATAGACACCATCCATTAATATTTTGTAAGTATTGTAGGTTTGGATTCTCACAAATAATTCAAAGAAAGGTGACATGTGATCACCCACTACTTAACTAAGGAGCCATCTATTAAGATTTATTTTTATGGTGGCATTATATTACCTTTTTAACCCTTTTGAGTAGTGAAGACTTCTTAATGCTCAGTTTTGAAAGTTAAGGTGGTACTTTAGTTTGAGTGTTTTTGAGCACTCTTCCTTGATACCCCATTTAAAGTGGCACTTTATAGTTTAGTGTATTGACATCATATTACACCTTTGATTGAATTGCCCCTTTAGTTTGTCCGCCCCCCTCCCCCAAAATTGTGCAAATGAAAAGAAGAAGTGTGTTGAGTCTCCCTAAAATAGGCTGAGCAGGCACTTTATAATTGTAGTACAATATCAGGTTAGTTGGAACAAGGATGAAAAAAGAACCGCTTTTGCAAAAAGAATGACTCAATTTTGAGTTGTTTTGCAAAAGTTATGGTCCTTTGAAAATTTTGCATATGCAAAAAAAATATGACTCTGACTATTTTCCCAATGTGCTTGGAAAAAGGCTAGGTGGGCGAACTCGCTATTGACTGCCCATCATGGAAGTGATAGTCTCTATGTGGCATTGAAAATAGGTGGGCAACCTCTATGTGAGGTTGATGTGGCAGAGAAGAGGCCAAATTGCCTTTGTGTGAGGCTTTGGCAGGGGATGATCTTCGAGATGCAGGCATCGGTGTTGGAAGAGACCTTGAGATGCCTCAATGTGAGGTTTTGGCATTGAGTAGACATGCCGACTATGCCCTGTATGGGTAGTCAACACTATGGCGAGGCTTCCTACATCAAAAATGTCCTCTGTGTGTAGAGGAAATCTGTCCACAACCTTCCATAATTGAAGAATCATTTCGCAATTACAATGCCTTCAATAATGTGTTCGAAGATGCAAAAAATTGGTCTCTGTGCTATGAGACAACATGCAAAATAGAATGTACTCACGCTTGCAAGAAATGAGCCAATGTTGGCCTCGCTTTCACATCCAAACACTGCCCTCTATGGGCATTCAAAGCAAACAATATACACATAGAAATATCAAATAATATGTCAAACAATATGCAAACCTAATTCACACAATGAGAAAATAGGATTTTATGCTAACCACACCACTCTGATACCATGTGAGAACCAAGATCGTCAAGAGGCAATCAAACACGAGATTACAAGTAATGAAATGAACAATTTGTATTAACAAATAACAAGTATAAATAGTAGAGGTTGCATACCCAACTCTCCACAAAATAGGGATAGGTGGTGATATTCAAAGAAAGAGAATAGCGTAACTACCCTAGGATATAGAGATGATGTGTCAAGTCTAGTGACACCTATTACAAATAACTCACCAAATTGAAAATGTCAATTTGCATGTGCTATAAGTCACCTAACTATGACTGAGTTAGTGTTTACTCATTGAGTTATACACCAACATGTATCAACTCCTTCCATGACGAGCTATTCCTTAGGGACATCTAATGCATGTACAATGACCAAGGGATCTCCCTACTCACCCATGAAAGGAAGTTCTAGGAGATACCATTACATTATGTCATGAGTACAGATAGGTGCACATGGACATTGTGCACTAGGGATTACTATTATTTTTGTTATGACTGCATTTTGGGAAATTCTGAGAATCACACCAACCAACAACATGGATATTTCAGTGAATGTGATTTGGTGCTACTAGTTGTTATTGACATATATGACGAAGATGAAAGATGAAATATTTGAAGACATTCATTTGATTTCAATTGATTATGACCACTTTTCAAGATTGATTTAAAATGGTGTATATATATATATATATATATCTGTGTGTGTGCAACTTGTAGTTCAGTTTTTTAATTTAAAATATACATATGTATTGATAAATTTTGATTTAAAATTTTTCATTCTTAAATATTACAATTCATGACAAGAAAAAAGATTCTATTTTTTTACAAATTTCATTATGGTGTAGGAGATGTTTTTGTAGTCATTGTTGAGGTCAAAAACATAGAGGGTGTTAATTATTATTTGTTATGTTGCATGGAAGAGAGGAAGAAATTAACAAAACCAAAAACAAGCAATGGAATGTTGTTTCACATAGGTTTGGTTGTAGTGAAAGAGACATATCTCAAACAAGTCAAAATTGTTCTAAATGTGATTCATTTTATTGATTACCAAACTCGTAACCTGGTGTATCAGTATAGCCACCTAGTAATTACTATTGTGCCATCTTGTCATCAAGTTCCATGTGCACATGGACCACATAAGTAGAGACTAGATAGAGATGACCATAAGAAAATATTAGATGTTATTGAAGAGAGATCTCAACCGAGGGATGTGGTATGAAATATGTGGACCTCAAATGTAACTTTCCTTTAATTTCAAGTATTCACTAGACCTACTATGATAGAATTTATTGGCTTACACATCTGTATGTTTAACTTAGCTATCTTAAATTATTTTAATTTATGCTTCAATAACTTTTTTTATATTTACTTATAATTTGAGTCTAGTTCCTAAATATTTTAGAGTTCATGATGTTTAGGTTCTATTTTTTTTACATTTCATCATGTGGTAGGAGATATATTTTTGGAATCATGTAGCTTAGAAGATTACAAGTTATTGTTTCATTTCAAGTACATGATATCTGCACTATCTGGACATGTCGTAGAATGATATATATAGGTTCTTTTATATAGAATCTAGCTATTGTCGGTCTACTACCCATCTACTAGGTCTACTATAAAATATAAATACATGTCTTAGGTATAGACTAGAAAATGGAAGGTATAAGATCTAGGTGTAAATTAGATAACATTTTGTAGGTATAGACTATAACAAGGTATAAAATCTGGGTGCCTTAAGTCTACTACCTAGTCTTAGGCCAAGACTCTAGAATAAGGTACATAAAATATAGGTGTAGATTAGATATGTCTTAGCTCTATAAGTTAGAATTTAGGTATAAAATTTGTAGGTGTCTTATGTCTACTAGAAAGTCTAAATATGTCTTAGGTCTAGAGACGTCCTAGAATTATAAAGTATAATTTATCTAGGTGTCTTAGGTGTCTTAGGTCTTAGGTGAGGCCACATGAGCTTCCAGATTCACGTGGTTGGCCTTGTCAGTGCAAAATAAATATTTCTTGAAGCTAAGGGAAGCTATTTTTTGTATCATCATGTGAGTTTACATGTTCATATGCTACTTAGGCAGGCCTTTAAGTTATGTTATTTCATCATGTGAGTTTGATATCATTATGTACATTTGTTGAGTTCTTTTAACTTTTTTGTATGATTATCATTTATCTCTCAAACTTAACAAGACTACATGTTAGATAGATCTAGTTCATTTACATACATTCATATGCTACTTAGGTGGGCCTTTAAGTTATGGTATTTGATCATGTGCTCGTTCGGTATCAAATTATGTAAAGTTTTATTGAGTTCTTTTAAATTTTTGTATCATTATCATTTCTAGGTCTCAAACTTAACAAGCTACATTAGATACATCTAGTTCACTTACATATTCATATGCTACTTAGGTGGGCCTTTATGTTATGTTATTTCATCATGTGAGTTTGGTAGATCATTTGGTAAGCTTATTGAGTTCTTTTAACTTTTTTGTATTATTATCATTTATCGACCTCAAGATTAACAAGCCTACATGTTAGATAGATCTAGTTCTTTTACATACATTTATATGCTACTTAGGTGGGCCCTTAAGTTATGTTATTTCATCATGTGCTCGTTTGGTATCAAATTATGTAAATTTTGATTGAGTTTTTTTTAAGTTTTTTTGTATCGTTGTCATTTCTAGGTCTAAAACTTAACAAGCCTACATTAGATATATCCACTTCACCTAGGTTATGCTAAATTTCATTGATTATTTAGCTAGGTCCATTCTTGTCCTTTCGAAGATTTCTCTTTGAATGTTGTATCATTATGTAGAGTTATAGAGTTAATTTTAAACTTCAAATTTGAGATATGTAACAAATTAATTTAAGTAAATGATTGATGTGATTAACAACTTGTAAATGACATGATTAATAAGTAAATTATGACATGTATGATTCAAATACACATACTAATTTTGAGGTTAATATTTCATTATTGAAACTTCAATATATTACATGTCTTAATACACAATTTGTATGTGTAAATATGAAATACGGAGATCCATTGTAAATATAAAGAAGCATTTATATTCAAAATATTTATTTTAAATATCTCAAACATGTAAATTTACATCCATGTGTCAAATATAAACATATAAATGTCCATGTACATAGACAAGCATAACTATCCATACACGTGTCAGATATATAAATATAAATGTCCATACATGCCATTTCTATTTAAACAAATAAACATGTATATAAATATAAATATAAATGTCCATTATTGTCCTTTCTGAGATTTCTCTTTGAATGTTGTATCATTATGTAGAGTTATAAAGTTAATTTTAAACTTCAAATTTGAGATATGTAACAAATTAATTTAAGTAAATGATTGATGTGATTAACAACTTGTAATGACATGATTAATAAGTAAATTATGACATGTATGATTGAAATACACATACTAATTTTGAGGTTAATATTTTATTATTGAAACTTAAACATATTACATGTCTTAATACACAATTTGTATGTGTAAATATCAAATAGGGAGATCCATTGTAAATATAAAGAAGCATTTATATTCAAAAAAATTATTTTAAATATCTCAAACATGTAAATTTACATCCATGTGTCAAATATAAACATATAAATGTCCATGTACATGATATATAAATATAAATGTCCATACATGCCATTTATATTTAAACAAATAAACATGTATATAAATATAAATATAAATGTCCATTCTTGTCATTTCTAAGATTTCTCTTTGAATGTTGTATCATTATCTAGAGTTATAAAGTTGATTTTAAACTTCAAATTTGAGATATGTAACAAATTAATTTAAGTAAATGATTGATGTGATTAACAACTTGTAAATGACATGATTAATAAGTAAATTATGACATGTATGATTGAAATACACATACTAATTTTGAGGTTAATATTTCATTATTGAAACTTAAACATATTACATGTCTTAATACACAATTTGTATGTGTAAATATCAAATAGGGAGATCCATTGTAAATATAAAGAAGCATAAAAAATTTATTTTAAATATCTCAAACATGTAAATTTACATCCATGTGTCAAATATAAACATATAAATGTCCATGTACATAGACATGCATAACTATCCATACACATGTCAGATATATAAATATAAATGTCCATACATGCCATTTATATTTAAACAAATAACATGTATATAAATATAAATATAAATGTCCATTCTTGTCCTTTCTAATATTTCTCTTTGAATGTTGTATCATTATGTAGAGTTATAAAGTTAATTTTAAACTTCAAATTTGAGATATGTAACAAATTAATTTAAGTAAATAATTGATGTGATTAACAACTTGTAAATGACATGATTAATAAGTAAATTATGACACGTATGATTGAAACTTAAACATATTACATGTCTTAATACACAATTTGTATGTGTAAATATGAAATAGGGAGATCCATTGTAAATATAAAGTATTTATATTCAAAAAATTTATTTTAAATATCTCAAACATGTAAATTTACATCTATGTGTAAAATATAAACATATAAATGTCCATGTACATAGACATGCATAACTATCCATACACATGTCAGATATATAAATATAAATGTCCATACATGCCATTTATATTTAAACAAATAAACATGCAACTCAAATGTCCATATATATCAAATGTATAATCCTAAACATAAATGTCTATGTCCATAGATCTCAAACATAAACATAAATACAAATGTCCATATGTCCATATATCTCAAACATAAACATAAACACAAATGTCCACATGTCCATATCTCAGACATAAACAGAAACACATATGTCAACATTTCCATGTCACAAATATAAACACAAACTCATGTCCATGTACACATGATATATCTCAAACATAAGTTCACAAACCAAAATGTGTAGACATCTCAAGTTTGTAAATATTAAATCTATGAAATATGCAAACTAGTTGCTTAATCGTCATGTCGACTCCTAGTTGACTAACCCTTAGAGTGAGATCACTACCCTAATAGATGCAATGTGTTGGGTCTTTCTCTCCAGATCGGTAGAGGGTTTGCCAGTTCTAATGCACAGGTAGATCTGGCCAACAAATACAGGAGCTTGCGTGAGCTGCCTCCCCTTCACTTCTAGTTCTACCGCACCAAGGGGGTATCCCTATAGCTAAAGATTTAACATTTGACTTGCCCAATGACAGAAAGATTTAGCTTTACAATAACAGGTAGAATACTCTCATGTATGGACAAAGATTTGCATGATAAATCTCAAGGTTGGCAGTATTCTTGGACATATCTAACTAGTTGGGGATGAGAGTATGTAGGGATCCTATTTCTACTCCTACAACTAACAGGTGGGAATATGGAAGGATTTGTTTTTAAGTTTTAGATGTAAGACATGGGGTTTTAGATCATAACTACTACACAGGGAGTAGAGTGGTGCCTATCTCAAGGCAAGGAGTTAACTAGACGTATACAAGTGAATGGTTTACATTGACATTCAAGTTTCAAGGGGTTAGAACTAGTATTTGCCTTACAAACACCACCCAAGACTGAGTATTTAGCTGCCTCTACTTATGAACATCCTAGCTAACATATATTCTTCTCCATACTTAACCTAAAATAATTTAATCCACTCCTTGAATGGAAGTCACAGATCAAGTATGCAATACAAAAAGTCTATATTCTAGAATCTGAGAAACCCTTAGCAACTAGATTCAAAAGAAGCAATGCATACAACAAATGGAGACAGACCACTAAACACATGCAACAAAGCATTTTTCATATAAAACGACAGTGAAAATGAAAATTTGTGTGACATGGATTCAAAATGCAACACATAAACTCCAACAGAGATAGAATAGCCAAGAAAGGCTTTGTTCTTCATTATTTTTCCCAAAGATTGCCCAAGTCTTCAACAACCTAAACATGAGTAACACAGTTTGCTTATAAAGCAAGAACCTCTACTTAGCAATTAATTACATGGTCAACTCAAAATTTCACTAGATATAAAGCACCATGAGAATGGTACCCAAAACATTCAATGCAGTAGGCAGAAGGAGGAAAAGAAGGTGATATCAGGATCTACACTACCGCCTAAAGATTTTCTTCATCAATTTCGTAGTTAGCATGTCCTCTCAACCCATACCTCTCTGCAATCCTAACATGAATGGCATACCAACTCGCGGGATGCAGCAGTTGCGTCCTCTGGAGTTCTTCCAACCTAAAATGATGCAACAAACACAGGAAATCCTTCGCTCTTGAAATTTTGAAAGATGGCTGTCAATTTCCTTCCTATTGCCGAGATCTGCAGCTCCAAATCCTATTGCAAAGTCACCAGCCAATCAAATTGCACCACGTAGGCAGCAATAGCTATTCTTGACTTTTCCTTCTTTCATTTTGCCCTTTTGCCTATTTTTTCCTTTTAAATCCTTGTATATGCAAAAGCATATACATACAATAGTGCCTGGACATGTGGCAGCCTTTGATTGGTTCTCCATCGCTGTGAAAATGCATATCCATCGGCCATCGGAATAACCCAAGAAGTGCTCGCCGATGCATAAGGTCTCGGTGATATGCCAATGTATCTCCTTTGGTTTTGCATAATATGATTATATACACATACAATCACCTTGCATACAAGGCACAGACCCCAAATTTTTATAGAACAATTTAAAATTGAGTTCAGGTCCGGCTTGTATATAACTCCTTGTATATCGCATTGTACAAATGCAATATACATACAATGTGGATTCTAGCACATTTATAAATCAGAATGTATATCCTTTTGAAATCTGGCTTGTATCTTTCTTTTCTATCTTTCATTGTATATTGGCATATACAAGCACCATATACAAGTTGCGGACCTCAGACACTTATCCGCTGTATTTGATGTCTCCTTCAGGTCCGAATTGTATGTTGCATATACAAACACAACATACCACTGGTGGGACCCAGTCCTAAAGTCATGTCTTTATACTTTGACAATCCATATTTCCTTTGTATGTTGCCGCCAATGTACATTTGCTTTGTATATCATATATACATTTCACCTTGCATCTTTTCCTTGCATATGTTTTATCATTGGCCCATTGGAGAAACCTTTAGCCGAGTTGCCGATAACCCTTGTCACACTAACAAAACCCTTGTATGCTTTGCTTTGTATGTGCATTGGCCATCAGGGGAGCACTTTGCTTGGCTACTGATGCATATTATTTTGCCGATGATCTTCTTGCATGTAGAAAATGCATAAGACCTTCGTATCTCTGTGATGTACATTCACGCTTGTATCTTGGCGATGTATGTGCCCGTTGGATATCATCATTGTATGTGCAAACATACAAACAAAATATTCATGCAAAATCGATAGGCAAGCATGGAATATTTCCAGAATCTGTGATATACATTCTCCTTTGCATGCCCAAAAATGCATACAACCATTTTTTCCACTTTTTAAAGGCTGATTGAACTTATTTTAAGTCTCACCAATGTATATTTGCACTCATACATTCAAATGTACATACAAACACCAATGCATATACAAAGACACATGCATGAAAAAGGAGGCCGCCAAACTTAGAAATTTTTTGGGTTTTTTATGAAAGGTGCCTGTGAATGAATACTTGAAATCTAAATTTTATGCAAGCACCAACATTGGCTTTGTCTGGGGATGCACGCCTCTTGCAGGTATGGCAAGAACCGTAGATCTCTGGGATGCAGACCAGTCCCTATCCATTGGGTAACAGAGTCAAACATTGCACCAACCTACATCACAAATGACAATTTTGAAACATACTTGGTGGCCCAGGGCCACCAAAAAGGAAAAACTAGAATTTTCCTTTGTCAAATACCCTATTTTCATCTGATATCATTGGATCAAGCCTGAAGATACTGCCATTGTCTAACCATAAACAAACCTTGTCATTTGCATATTCAAACATCTCATTGAGCTTTCTCCTGTCAGGAATGCCTTTGTCAACCTTATGCAAATAACCCTCAACATCAGGCAGCATGCGAATATCATATTCATCAAAAAATGCATTCTCGTATGAAATATAACACATATTATCATCTATATCAGCAATATGCATTGTAAAATGATCTTCTAGCTGGACTGAAAACTAAAAGCACTCAAAGTCCACCATACAATTAGGATCATCAAGCCTCATTTCATCATAAGCTAGTGTATCAAAGAAGAATCTTTTTAATTCACAATTATGCACATCATGCACACAATCAGCAGCTACACCGAATTGGAAAAGGATCAAAATCAAGCACATCTTTGCAGTAATCATCATGATATATGTTGGTCTTTCTTTCATCAGGATGAAAAACATAATCCTTAATTATAGTAGTTCCTTGATTTTCACCATACTCAAATAGATCCTCCTTATTATATGTATCAAAAAGGGTTGACCCAAGTCTTTCAGCTTCATTATAGTATGCCACTAGTTTATGGGCAGCTGAACATGCATTTTCATTATCAATGAATTTCTTGTGTGGAGTATCAGCTTGTGTGTCACAAACAAAACCATAATCAAATATAGAACAATTAATCTCAGCACTATTACTTGTTTCAATGTCTGATTATTCTTTATCATCTCCATGTGAATGAATAAAAGGAAATGATTCAAACATGGAATTGCTCCTTTGTTTGTTTATTTCTTCTCTATTCTGAGCACAATACTCACAATCATCTCCACAAACCCATTCAAACAAGTATTCATTGTTGTCCACAACCTCATCATTGTTTTCAGAACTAGATACCTCGAGATTGAAATGGGAGTCATCATTGATCCTCTCATTGGCATCCTCCACTGGTGAACAATCCAGTTGAACATTGTTATCAACATCATGTTCAAACATAACATCATTGTCAACTTCTAGATTTTCACTTTCACATTTATCCTCAAATGATGCTATGATCATTTGGTCATTTGCAGCCATACAACTGTTATTCATACCAAATCCTGTGGATAGAGAATTTTGTATATGTTCATTCCTCATTTTTTCTATATTTTCTAAAAACTTGTATGCCATCTGCATACTTTTTATCTTGAATTCCCTCAATATTGCACTAGAGCCCTTTTCAAAAGCTTCAAAGTATATGCCAATGCAGGTTGAAGTATCAGGTCTGAAGTCTTTAGGGATTTGTGAAAGGGAAACTACAAATCTATGACTGAAATCAATACTAGGCTCTTCATCTTGTCTTCTAATTTCCATTAATCTTGCAACAAGATCAGCAAGTTCTCTTACAAATTCCTTTCTAAAACAGTCAACAAGTTCATCCCAATAGGCAAAGGATCTCTTTGGAAAGCTCAAATACCAATCTCTAGCTTTAGCATCAAAGGATCTAACAAAAAACCTCATCCACATATCCTCATCCCTAAATGAGTGTTTCTCCATAAAGCTGTGAAAGTTTTGGATATGTACACCCCGATCACACACACTGTGACCACTAAATCTAGGCATCTGATTATAAATCTAGGTAGGCATACTTTCAATTTCATAATCAACCCATGACAAATCTAATTGGTCATATAAAGGATCAAAAGGGCTAACAAGAGGTTTAGCCTTCTGACTGGCAGACACAACAGGGTTGCTATTTAACTGAGCCTATTGAGCCTCTAAGGATATCAACCTATTCTTTATCTCTTCAATTTTTTTACACAACATTTCATCCCTCTCTTGACTGATTGTGTGAATACATATTTGGATTCATATAAATTTCACTTTAAGACATTTTATGTCTACCTGAGACCTAAGGCTTCCCCTATGTAATAAAATAACAAATACAAGTGGGAAGGAACCGCGTACCTTTTCTCATCTAGATGTTGAAATCTTGAACATAAAATATTTTATCACAACAACATACAACAACCTTTCATGTGCACTAAAATCTTTTTTGCAAAGTCACCACCTCTCCAAAGAGGATAAAATTTTCAAACAACTGAAAACTCATCATAGAACAAATATTTTTCTGAGTTCATTTCACCAGCAGAGCACCATTATTCACATGAAAGATCTAGAAATTAACTCCCCAATAGAGTCACCACTTTGTTGGGTCTTTCTCTCCAGATCGGCAGAGGGTTTGCCAGTTCCAATGCACAGGAAGATCTAGCCAACAAATATAGGAGGTTGCATGAGTTGCCTCCCCTTCACTTCCAGTCCTGCTACACCAAGGGGGGTATCCCTATAGCTAAAGAATTAACATTTGACTCACCCAATGACAGAAAGATTTAGATTTACAATAACAGGCATAATACTCTCATGTATGGACCAAGATTTGCATGATAAATCTCAAGGTTAGCAGTATTCTTGGACATATCTAACTAGTTGGGGATAAGAGTATGCAGGGATCCTATTTCTACTCCTACAACTAACAGGTGGGAATATGGAATTATTTGTTTTTAAATTTTAAATGTAGGACATGGGGTTTTGGATCATAACTACTACACAGGGAGTAGACTGGTGCCTATCTCAAGGCAAGGAGTCAACTAGACATATACAACTGAATGGTTTACACTGACATTCAAGTTTCAAGGGGTTAGAACTGGTATTTGCCTTACAAACATCACCCAAGATTGAGTGTTTAATTGCCTCTACTTACGAACATCCCAGCTGAGATACATTCTTCTCCATACTTGACCTAAAACAATTTAATCCACTCCTTGAATGGAAGTCACAAATCAAGCATGAAATACAAAAAGTCTATATTCTAGAATCTGAGAAACCCTTAGCAACCAGATTCAAAAGAAGCAATGCCTACAACAAATGGATATAGACCACTAAACACATGCAACAGAGCATTTTTTCATATAAAACAAGAGTGAAACTAAAAATTTGTGCGACATGCATTCAAAATGCAACACATAAACTGCAATAGAGATAGAACAGCCAAGGCTTTGTTCTTCGTTATTTTTCTCAAAAATTGCCCATGTCTTCAACAACCTAAAAATGAGTAACATAGTTTGCTTATACAGGAAGAAACTATACTCAACAATTAATTACATAGTCAACTCAAAATTTTGCTAGATACAAAGCACCATGAGAATGCCGCCCAAAACATTCAATGCAACAAGTAGAAGGAGGAAAAATAGGTGAGATCAGGATCTGCACCACTGTTTGAAGATTTTCCTCATCAATTTGGTAGTTAGCATGTCCTCTCGACCCATACCTCTCTATAATCTTGCCATTAATGGCATACCAACCTGCAGGATGTAGTAGTTGCGTGCTCTGGAGATCTTCCAGCCTGAAATGATGCAACAAACATAGGAAATCCTTTGTTGTTGAAAGTTTGAAAGATGGCCATCGATGTCCTTCCTATTGCTGAGATTTGTAGCTCCAAATCATATTGAAAAGTCACCAGCCAATCAAATCGCGCCACATAAGTGGCATTAGCTATCACTGACTTTTCCTTCTTTCATTTTAAATCCTTTTATATGCAAAAGCATATACATACAGCAGTGCTTGGACATGTGGCAACCTTTCATTGGTTCTCCATCACTGTGAAAATGCATATCCATCGGCCATCAGAATAACCCAAGAAGTGCTCGCCAATGCATAATGTCTTGGTGATATGCCAATGTATCTCTTTTTCTTTTGTACAATATGATTGTATACACATACAATCTCCCTGCATACAAAGTACGAACCCTAATTTTTTATAGAATAATTTGAAATCAAGTTCAGGTCCAGCTTCTATATAACTCCTTGTATATTGCATTGTACAAATGCAATATCCATACAATGTGGATTCTAGTACATTTATAAATCAGAATGTCTATCCTTTTAAAATTTGGCTTGTATCTTTCTTTTGTATCTTTCATTGTATATCGACATATACAAGCACTGTATACAAGCTGCAAACCTCAGACACTTATCCGCTGTATTTGATTTCTCCTTTAGGTCTGAATTGTATGTTTTTCCTTTGTATATCGGATTGTATGTTGCATATACAAACACAACATACAACGGGTGGGCCCCAGGCCTTAAGTCCTATCTTTGCGCATTAACAATGCATATTTCCTTTGTATGTTACCGCCAATGTACATTTGCTTTGTATATCAGATATACATTTCACCTTGTATCTTTTCCTTTCATATGTTTTATCATCGGCCCATCAGAGAAACCTTTATCTGAGTTGCCGATAACACTTGTCACATCGACAGAACCCTTGTATGCTTTGCTATGTATGTGCATCGATGATAAGGAGAACACTTTGCTTGGCTACTGATACATATTGTTTTGCCAATGATCTTCTTGCATGTGGCAAATGTATAAGACCCTCGTATCTCTACGATGCACATTCACGCTTGTATCTTGGTGATGTATGTGCCCATTGCATATCACAAAAAAATATTCATGCAAACCCGATATGCAAGCATAGAAATTCCCAGAATCTATGATATACATTCTCCTTTGCATGCCCAGAAATGCATATACAAGCTCGATATGCATACAAAAATATATACAACCATTTTTTCCACTTTTCAAAAGGCTGATTGAACTTATTTTCGGGCTCACCAATGTATATTTGCACTTGTACATACAAACACCAATGCATATACAAAGACACATGCATGAAAAAGGAGGCCACCAGACATAGAAATTTTTTGGATTTTTTATGGAAGTGCTTGCGAATAAATACTTGAAATCTAAATTTTATGTAGGCACCAACACAATGAATCCTACAAAAGTGTAATTAGCTTAGAATATATATATACACATGTGTTTCATACATACATACATACAAACATGATATATATATATATATATGAATTTCAATTTCAATAAATGATAATTAGCTTACATGTTCACTATAGTCACTTGAATACCCCTGTGTACATGTGCTCTCAAACTAGGACTGACAATTAAAACCTAAGCTAGACATGCACGTAAAAAAAAAAAAATTCAATAATTTTTTGTACCATAGGAAATTACAAGCTGCACACATGTTTAAATTTTACAATATACTTGTGTTGTACTAGACCTCTGAATATCACCATCCTGAATAATGGAATCTCCTAACTCTTTTGTTGTTCTATCATCAAATAGTTGTAAAAGGGACATGTACAAAGGAATGTGTAGGTGAGATGGCATAGATCTAGTAGAAAGCATCTCTATAAAACCCATACCACCAAAAGCCTACTCTAGTGAATTAGATCCCATATGCTAAGCCTTTGGAGCAACAGAATGATCAGTAGATGACTCTGCTACTCTAGAATGTGACACATGTACTCTAATAGAAAATGTAACTGTATGCTCTGCATTAGAACACTACATGTCAGCTACTGGAATCTGTGAATATGCCATGATGTGAGCCACATATGAACTAACACCTACTAGAGGGATCCCCCACTATGATGATATCACCTAGAAGGCTCTCAGCAAGTCCTCAGATAAATAGTAGGTTGCCCTCTACATCTAACCCTCACTTAGTGTATTATGTTCCAAATCATCTGGTGATGGGATACTTGCAAGATGATAGGGATCCATCTAAGTAGGTTTCCTATGTGGACGCCTCATCAAATACTATCCAAAACGATCTGTAGATATAGACTAATTTTGCATAACAATCTTAGCAATACTATCAATTGCATCTTGTCGGGAAGCAATGACCATGTGGTCACCAATACCACTGAGAGAAGGTGAGATCGTGAGCATCCAATCACCAACCAAGCTCCTATAAATAGGGGGCTCTCGATTTGGTTGACAATATGACTCCCTATCACATACTCTACCATGCCACTACCACAAATGTGGTGGTAGATCAAAATAGTTGATGTTTAGACCTAAATGGACCACAATGTATAACTATTTTGCAAAATATAGACAAATTTGGTCATTATTTGGGTAACGACCATGTGCAGTAAGAAATCTAGGATATATCAATGGTGCCATGTAAGGGAACACACTGAGTGACCTGATATGCCCTATCACTAGCTTTGGGTGCATATTGAGGAAAACATTATTTATTCAAAGTTTGTTTTGTCACTCTCAGTTGTACTTCACTCAATGGTACATCACGAGAAACCTGTACCTACATTTGGGTGAGAATGGTTGCTAAGGTCTCGCTAGAATATGTCTTAACACTCTCTAATGAAGATCTTATATGAACTAAATTGTCTAAAATCTTCTCACAATTAGATCTATAAACCCTCATTGTTTGAGGATCCTATAAAATTGACCTTAATCTAGCAATCTTGGTATCTATGCAGCCAATTATTGGATCCATATCTAGGGCTATCACATAATATAAGTTTGAGAGAAGGAACATAACATTCAAGATAACATAAAAATAAAGACATAAATCTTTGAAAATAATAGATCTAGATAGCTAGAACTCACATCTAGATACATCCTTAATTATCATATTTTACAATTTAACAGACTTTATTTTTAACATTTAATGCTACACACTTTTCCACATAATAGATATCTAATTTTTGAAAAATTAAGAAATATAAAGCACTTTAACTTGAGTGTACACATGAACTATAATGTCCACTCCTACTATTTCCATTCCTATGCAAGAGAACATTTTATGTACATGACTAATGGGTATTTAATTTTCTTAAATCAACAGGTCAAATAAGGATGTGATGAAAGCAATAGGAGAATTGTTTTACTAGACAATGACATAAATCATATTGTGACCACAGAATTTGAGAACACTTACAGTACAAATTATGAACTTGTGATCAACTAGATTATATTTTTAAATTTTTTAAACATATATCAAAAACATGATTTTGAAACCAAACTTTGGTCATTTTAGAAAGAGGTACATAGTAGGAAAATTGAAATTGTGAAAAAACTAATAATGGTGGCTATTTAATTTTCTTAAATCCATAGGTCAAATAGGGATGTGATGAGAGTAGTAGGAAAATAATTCTACTAGACAATAATATAGATCAGATAGTGACTCCACAGAATTTGAGAACACTTATAATACAAATTATGAACTTGTGATCAACTAGAATATATTTTAATATTTGTAAACATATATAGAAAACATGAATTTGAAACCAAACTTTGGTCATTTCATAAAGAGGTACATCGTAGGAAAATTGAAATTGTGAACAAACTAAGAATGATGGCTATTTGATTTTCTTAAATCCACAGGTCAAACAATGATGTGATGAAAGTAGTAAGAAAATCATTTTTACTAGATAATGATATAGATCAGATAGTTACTACAAATAATTTGAGAACACTTACAATACAAATTATGAACTTGTGATCAACTAGAGTATATTTTTAATCTTTCTAAACATATATCAAAAACATGATTTTGAAACCAAACTTTGGTCATTTCAGAAAGAGGTACATTGTAGGAAAATGAAAACTATGAAAAAGATCAGAATGGTTGCTTACAAAAGCAGTTCACAAGGGTACACAACATTATAGATAGGATAAAAAATAGAATAATTACCTTCACCATGGGAAACGTAATGGTGATGCAATCCTCACTTCAACCAAAGACACAATGAAAGTACAAAGATGAAAGACAATAGGAAGTCATGTAGAGAATACCCTAGATTCCTATTCAAGCATGTGATATGTAATAAATGCTTTGATTTAATGCTATATGCTCTTTTAACATGCTCTCTATGTGTTAGGCTCTAAATGTGTAAAAATAAACTAGATTTAGTCCTTTAATATAATTAGTTCTAAATCTCGGATGTCTAAAAAATGCTCCATTTCACAACTCTGTCTCACACACAACAACATACTCTGCCTTCAACCAACACCCTCTACCCATACTAACTAATCTCAGCTCTCTGATTAGTTTGTTCATCCATGGCTTCATCAGCCACTCTGCATCTGCTAGCTCCAATAGTCTCTACTACCCAGCATACAACAAATTGGCTCCATCAATTTGCATGAAATTGGCTCTCACATAGTTTGCATGCACTAACTTACCAAGTCAATCTACTGATGCATGAACCAGCCCTAAACCTGGAATAGCATGATTCACCTGCAACTTTCTGTGGCATGTCACTTAATGAGCTACTTCCTTTAGCTACTCTGACATATAGGACACAACTGTATGTTTAAGAGATACATAGTCTATAGATTGATGGACATGATCCTCATAGTATCATTAAAAATATCTCTTTTGTCATACATGCTAGTTGCACACTATTGAGATGCCTTCTTAATTGTTGCTCCTCCTACATTTATGTGTCTCTATGGATCTGTTATGATCTTCTATGGCTATAAGTTCTCAATGAGATCACCCTCTAGTTGATATCAAAATGATGTTTTGCTGTCCAATTCACTGTCCAATGGCATACTTCTATGTATAACTGGTAATGATGCCATTGTTACTGTCTATCTGTACTCCTATGTACCTCCTATAGAAGAATATGGATATTGGGATTGCACCATTTTCCATAATGAATATATCAGTTAAAACACATGCTGTCCTATGTCTTTTTGCTATTCATTTCATGATACTAGCCTAGCCATTATATCTATATGGCTTGTTTAACATTATTGAATGTAATGGGAGTTTAGACTATCATTTCCTACATTGATCATGGATGTTCTATTTCAAACTGAACAACAACCTCATCAAGCAGCCATGTAAGAGCTTAGTGTCCATTGATGACTATCACTTCAACTCTCTTTGAATTGGTTGTCATAGGTGACCATTGAGTTTGAAGCTCAATAGGCTGAGTTGATATAGCACTATTTCACTTTATCATGTTTCTTTTGCATAATATGAGTGAATACTCCAATTTCATCCCCTCTAACTTAGGGGTAGCATGCCGGGCTCAACCCTTGTGGGATCCTATTTAGCACCACATGTTGAATTGTTTCCTAAACAGCAACATATTTTCACCTATACCTGCACATGAAACAAACATATTAGTTTAAAACATAATGATACTTGATGATGCTTCATTTTCTCTCCTTGTAACTGATGAATATTGTACTTTCTGATCTTGACTATCTCATACAATTTGTTATGTATTCTATTCATATTGATATAGTGCATGGATGATATGATGTCATGATAACCCCCTTTTTCTCTCTCCTCTAATGCAGGTTATGACAGTTTCAGAGCTCGGCAATGAATGGAGCAACTGCAACATGATCAACCAACTCTGAAATCAAGAAATTATTGGCACCCTCTCCTTCATATGCTTTGTCAGTTCCCGTTTTCCCTTTTACAGTTGCATAACATATTATATTAGATATTCAGATCTAGCTACTCCCACAACTTGTGTGGGACCAATTATTTCTCTCTTTTGTTCTTTATTCAATGCAACATGATCCATTTATGTATATCTCATCTAATGATATAACCATAATACTGAAATACATTATGAGACATCTTTCAAATAATGATAAGCACTTGAAATAACAATGAATGTCAACTAATTTGTACTTTCTTTTGCATAACCATAACTAATAAAACTAAATCAATCTATTTGATAACTTACACAACTGGTGCCGCCATAAATGATATGAATATTCACTTTAAGATAATGAACTATAATGCATCAGTTCTACCAATTTTTGAGCTATGGTGAAAAAATGGTAACATCAACAAACACCAACTCTTGCAGTACTTGTACAGACATCTCAACAACAACCTTTACAAATTTGCATAGTTTTAGAATGAACCCAATAGGAAAAAATATATGGGTTTATACAGGTAAAACAAGAGATGACTGAAGAGATGAGAGCAAAGACATCTACTATTCAAGCACCCACAAAAGAAAGTGTAGAAGTAGTAGATGTAGATAAGATTGAGGATGTTGAAGATGATATAGAAGATGTTGAAGAGGAAGGTGAAGATGAAGGCAATGACGATAGCCTTGAAATGAGCAGTGAGGAAGAAGAGAACAGACAAATACCAAAATCTCATCTTATGCTTGGAGTGTTTGATGTAGGTGAATCACATCAGGCTACCAAGCAATCAATACAAAATATTAAAATAATTGATCCTTTTGAGAGCTTGGTGCAACAGGATAGATATCATGGAAGGGGTCAAGGAAGGAGCCAAGGAAATAATGAGAAATCAAATAGAGGCAGAGGAGGGTACTAACAATGGAAAGGCACAAGACATTCAAGAAGAGGCCAATCAAGAGAATATGACTATAGATAGGATGGAGGAACAAACAGAGGATGAAAGACAAGATATACCATGATGCAGAGCACATAGAGGAAGCTCTCAAAAAATATACTTTCTTTTATGATCGGCAAGACAATATGCCATCGGCTAACCAAATACCTTCTGCACCGAAGTCCTTCCTCATACCGATGGAGATTTGACTTTTCACCTATTAGCAGGATCTTTGCTATCACCAGTGAACTAATGTACCTGCCACCCTCACTATTATGCCAAACACTTGTACATGCATAACATGACTTACGATCCCCAGTTTCCTTGACCACTGCTATTGGTCACCTCTTGCATCTAACACAATGTATATGCGCAATGTATATTCTCAATATACATTTGAAACATACAATTAGAATATGCATTTAGAACATGCACTCAGTGACATTGACCGTTGACTTTCCTTGTATCTAACTCAATGTACATTCACAATGTACATTTGCAACATGCATTCTCCCTATACTTCTACGACATACACACTCAACAAGCCCTTGCAATATACACATGAAATGCATATCCGACATGCATTTGCAATATACACACAAAATGCATACTCAGTGAAACAACGTGAATCTTGCACTAATTTGATCTACTGTAAACCTAGTAACTTCACAACTGCATAGATCTGTTCCTCCACCAATCTAACATAGATCTTTCACCCTACCAACCTAGCACATGATGGAACCAAGATCTATTTGTACCCTGTACGTGATCCTACAAACATGAAATCAAACAAAATAAAAACAAAACGAAAACACAAATTGATATGTACAGCCATTCCACCGATTTCGAAGAAATCTAACTAGTGGAATGGATTAAGAAATCCATCTCGGCTACAAAATAGTAAATTGATTTCACACAGAGAAAACCTTGAGAAATCAAATGACAGAAAGATGCACAACACTTTATTTATTATGCCTTTCAGAAAATGTGCATACAGATGCTCTGTTTCTCAATTACAAATCACACTGATCTCTTGATCTGATCCCAACTAAAGTGAACTCAACTACAACTACTGATTACATTCAATGATCTCAGGCATTTATCTACTCACCCTTAGTAGTACTGAATTGACTCCAAGTGGCTGGGAGATTAATCCAAGCGGATTGGAGATCTAACAAGCTCTAACTGCCTAACAACTTCCTAACTATCTAACAACCCTTGTGATTACAGATCAACAAATGTCCTTGGGACTTACATCATAAACCTAGATACAAACTAAAATAACATGCATTGGTTAAACAAACCTTATTACATGAATGGTCTTATAAGACCTTGTTGGAAACAACAAAATGAACTATAAATAGCTAATACCTTATGGAGGCCACTATGGATCGGGTGCTCTTACACCATACACCCCACCGCGAAAAGAACTCATGGCACATGAGTTAGGTCTTTGTCTTACTCCAGTTGTATACTCTACTATCTCATGTCTTCCCCATGATCTCTAGACTACAACCTACTTCCATGGAATCAAAAACTCATGCCTAGCATTGTAGGCTCTAGTCACACCTTGCCATGAGTGAGTGCTTGTGATCAAACCCAGACTTTGTTCGCCATTCTTCCTTATTGTCATCTCTGCCTGAACACCTGCATGGGAAACCTTGGGTAATGCTTCTTGTACTGCTGCTATGGCAGAATATGTTTGTTTTTCAACTCTTGTTGGTTCTAGAGGACAAACAATTTTCCCTACTATGATAGCATCCTTGTCTTTCCAGTCAACTTGTGGCTACTTGTAAACCTGCTCTTTGACCTTCTGTTGATCCATTACAGACATTACCATCTGATCTTCATCAGTCAAAACTAAAATCACCTTCAAACTGTGATCCTTAATAACCCTACTCCCTGAGGTATTCCCAACTGTCCTTGTCCCTTCTACATTGATCTGCACAAACTCTTTCTTTCCTACTAAAATGATTTTGGCTGCCTTCTTTGCTTCAGTGTCCTCCTGCAATGGTGTCATCACAAAAGTCCTCCCATCCTTTTTGATAGTGTAAGTGTTAGCATATCCATCATACAATGCTCTCCTATCAAAGAGGGTTTGTATAACTGCTACAACTTCTTCTTTATCCTCTTGTGGGTTCATTGTGGGTTGTGCTTGAGCATATTCCACATTCAAATCCAACTTAATCTTTAGGGGAAATATTCTATTGTTTGTCATTTCCACTTTGGCAATAAGTTGATTACTTGGAAATTTATCTAGAATAGTGCATTCTTTGTTTTTGAAGAAGACTCTATACCCCTTTTGAACAAGTTGTCCAATGCTCATTAGATTGTGTTTTAGACTAGGCACAAAATACACATCTGAAATATACTTCTTCTCCCCCTGTTTAGTTAGAATGTTGATGTTTCCTTTACCCATAACTGAAACTTTATTGTCATTACCCATTGTGACATCTGATTTTACACTTTCATCTAAACTTGAGAACATTTCTAAGTTCCCTGTCATATGATTGCTACAACCTAACTCAAAAACCATACATCCTTTTGATTCTCTTGTGCTACATTGCATGCTATGAACATATTGCTCTGATTTTGGTTTTTTTCTTGTAAAGTTTACATTTTGTCTATTGAAATCAGATTGTTTTTTCCTACATTCATTTGAATAATGCCCATATTTCTTACAATAATGACATTGGATTTGAGATTTGTCATACCTTTGACCATGTGGTTGATTTTGAGATGGGTTTGGGCTTGAGTTTTGGTTGCTGCCTCTTCCACTTGAGCTTGATGGGCTACTTCTTCCTCCTCTATATGAATTGCTTCCTCTACCTATAAAATTTGATCTTCCTCTGCCACTTCCATGGCTGATTGAAGCTTGTGTCTTGAATGCATGCTCCAATGATGAGTTTACTGACCTACTAAGCCTATGCTCATGATAAATGAGAGATACATAGAGCTCATCAACTGAAAATTGTGAGAGATTCTTTGTCTCCTCTATGGTCACAACTATGGATTCAAACCTTGTGGGTAAACTCCTTAAAATCTTTTCAACAATCCTTCTATCTTCAAGTGTTTCACCATGAGATCTGATTTGATTAACTAGACCCATCACTTGTGTGAAGAAAGTGTCTATTAAATCTGATTCCTTCATGAAAATTGTTTCAAAATCCCTTCTCAACATTTGCAACTTAGTTGTCTTCACTTTTGTCATTCCTTGATAGGCTGTTTGGAGTATATACCATGCTTGTTTGGACTTTGTTACTGCTGCAATCCTTGGAAAATGCTCTCATGCATTGCTTGAAATATGTAAAAGAGAGCTTTGGAGTCCTTCTTTTTATTATCCCTCAACAAATTTTTTTCTGCTTGAGTCAATGCATTGTATGCTGCTACATCTACTGGTTTTGGAAAACCATTCTCTACTAGATCCCAAATGTCGTGTGATGAAGGGGGGCAAATCATAAAACACACAATAACAAAAATTGCACAAAGAAAATAGAATGATATTTTATTAATATGGGAAAAACATTACATTACAGAAGCTCAAATACAATCAGAGGATGAATCCCCTACAGGCTGTAACACATTACAGCTCCCTCTCTCAAAACTCTGGAATCTTCAGCCTTCTGTAATTCCTAAATCAGCTAGGGTTTCTAATTTCCTACCTTTCTTGACTCTACACCTTCCCCCTTAACTCTATATCCTAGGGGTTCCCAAAAATGGTTATATATAGCCCTTTTTGGCGACCACCAGCTTAATTTCAAAATTTGCATCTCCCTCCAAAAATAGGTCAACTTTGTGGGGCCATAACTTTCGATCCGACCGTTGGATTTTCAATTATAATATCTTTTCGGAAAGCTCTCGAAAAGTCGATGGAGCGTCAAGTAGTACCGATAGGTAGACTACTTGGGCTTCCCACCAAATTTTGGGCCCATCCGGAGCCTCTAAGTGCCTCAAATTTGACTTTGAATATTTCAACAGGATTTTTGGAATTTGAAATTTTAATATCTCACAAATGACAAATGATATTGAAGTGATTTCTTCACCATTCTAGAGGTCTGTGTAAGATTTTGTATCCAACCGTGCACAAATGCAAACTTACTAAAAATAGTAACCTTGTCAAATTTAGCCCTTATTGAAAAGAAACAACATTTTTTTTTTCGGTTGATGCAAGATTGCTCTTACACCCTAGATGTTCCTGCATCAGACACCTGGGGTAATTTGAAAAGTGACCCTATCACTTCTCAGGTGTTAGAGGGAAACCAAAACAATTAACCTCAGTCTCAGATATCCATGATGAATCTTCAACAGGCCTTCCTTTCCATTTCACCAAGTATTCTGTATACTGCCTGTTTCTTGTACTCTTACCCACACGGCTATCCAGAATGCCCTCTATCTCCTCCTTCTCTGAAGTAGATGCTGGAATGTCCCACTGTGTTCCCTTATCAAGTCCATCATCATGATACTCTGTCAGATCTGAAATGTTGAACACTGGTGAAATATTGATGTCATCAGGCAACTCTACCTCAAATGCATTTCCTGAATCGTGCTTCTTTAGTATTCTACATGGTCCAAATTTTCTCATCTTCAACTTATTATATGTACCAACTGGAAATCTTTCTTTTCTCAAGTGAACCATGACTTCATCACCCTCCTGAAACTCCTTATGCCTCCTCTTCTGATCAGCCTTAGCCTTGTACTGAGAATTCATCTTATGGATATGCTCTCTTACCTCTTCGTGCAAATTCTTGATGTGCTCAGCAAAATTTTCAGCTTCGGCACTACTCTTCTCCCCCTTATCCATCCTCAATTCAGAAGCAATTCTTGGGCTACTCCCATACACAACCTGGAATGGAGATTTACCTATGCTCCTATTGACAGAATTGTTTTAAGAAAATTCTGCCTGTGGTAAAATCAAATCCCATCCCTTGGGCTTATCTCATACTAAGCATTGTAGAAGGTTACCCAAACCCCTATTCACCACTTCTGTCTGTCCATCAGTCTGTGGATGGTGTGCAGAACTGAACTTCAAATCTGTCTTTAACTTCTTCCACAATGTCCTCTAGAAATAACCAACAAAATTGGTATCTCGATCTGAAACTATGCTCTTAAGTAGACCATGTAGTCTCACCACCTCCCTGAAAAATAACTCTGCAATGTGAATAGCATCATTAGTCTTCTTGTAAGGAATAAAATGGGCCATCTTTGAAAATCTATCCACCACCACAAAAATAGAATCATGCCCTCTCTGTGTCCTTGGTAAACCAAGAACAAAATCCATACTAATATCATCCCATGGCTTCTCTGGTACAGTTAATGGTTGATACAACCTTGTATTCTGACTTGTTCCTTTTGCCATCTGACATACTCTGCAACTCTGCATAAACTTCCTCACATCTTGCTGCAGCTGTGGCCAATAATAATTTTCACCAACAATAGCAATGGTCTTATCTCGACCAAAGTGTCCGGCCAATCCTCCACTATGCTTCTCCTTAATCAGGTTCTCTCTCATGGAACTCCTTGGAATGCACAACTGGCTTCCTCTAAACAACATGCCATCTTGGATTATGAAATCCAACCATCTTCTCCTGTCCAAAGTAATAGGTTCTAAACAAGCTTTCCAGGCCTCTACAAAATCTAGATCCTCAAGATACAAACTTTTGGTCTCATCGAACCCAACAACCTCTATCTTCATTTCTATCAACAAATTTTGCCTTCAGCTCAAGGCATCTGCAACTCTGTTGGACTTCCCACTCCTGTGCTTCAAAACAAAAGTATAGCTCTGCAAAAACTCAACCCATTTTAAGTGCCTTTGGTTCAACTTTCCTTGACTATTAAGATACTGCAAAGCCTGATGATCAGTATATAAAACAAACTCCTTTGGCAACAAATAATGTCTCCATTTCTTCAAAGCTTGAACTATTGCATAAAACTCTTGATTATAAACAGAATACTTTTTCTTGGCATCATTAAGCTTCTCACTAAAATAGGCAATGGGATTACCTTCTTAGCTCAAAATAGCTCCTATACCACTACCACTAGCATCACAATCTACCTAAAATACCTTATTGAAATCTGGAAGTGCCAAAACAGGTTGCTCTACAACTTTTTGCTTCAATGTATCAAAGCTCTTGTCCGCTCCTTTAGTCCATCGAAACTCTTTTCTATCCCCTCTCATTGTCTCAGTTAGGGGTGCACAAATGCTACTAAAATTCCTGATAAAATTTCTGTAAAAACTTGCCAAACCATGAAAGGATCTTACTTCCGTTGTACTCCTTGGCGTAAGCCATTCAATGATAGCCCTTACTTTTTCTAGGTCCATCTTAAGACATTCTTCTGAGACTACAAATCCCAGGTATACCAACTCCTTCTTTGCAAAACTACATTTCTTTAGATTAATCAGCAACTTCTCCTCCCTAAGCTTCTCCAGAACTCTTCTGATATGCATCAGATGCTCATCCCAAGTTTTAGTAAAAATTAAAATATCATCCAAATAAACAATAATAAAACTTCCCAAAAATTCTTTCAATACCTCGTTCATGAGCCGCATGAATGTGCTCGGTGCATTGGTTAGCCCAAATGGCATGACTAAACACTCATACAAACCTTCCTTTGTCTTGAAGGTTGTCTTCCATTCATCTCCTTCTTTGATATGGATCTGGTGATACCCACTCTTCAGGTCAATTTTCATGAAGTACTTGGTTCCACTCAAACAATCCATAATGTCATCCATTCTTGGCAATGAAAATCTATACTTGATAGTTATCTTATTGATGGCTCGAGAGTCTATACACATCCTCCATTCTCCATCCTTCTTTGGTGCTAGTACTATAGGTACTGCACATGGACTTGGGCTCTCCCTTATCAATCCCTTCCTTAACAACTCCTGAACTTGTCTATTCAGCTCTTCATTCTCTACAAGGGTCATTCTGTGGGCTGCCTTGTTTGGCAAACTGGCTCCTGGTATCAAATCTATTTGATGACTTATCTTCCTTACTGGTGGCAAACCTTCTGGTACATTATCAGAGATAATGTCCTGGAACTCTTCCAACATATCTGAAACTTTTGCTAGTACATCTTCACAGTTCTCTTGACTATTCTTAGAAATCAATGCAAAGCAATGATACTCATACTTCATAGCCTCCAAAAATTTCCTGCCATCTACTAGGCAAATTCTGGCAGTACTACACACCTTTTCTTCCACCTCCTTCAAGGGCTTCAACTTATGATGAACTCCATCCTTTGTCAGGGAATATGTGTTTGCACAACCATCATGGACAGTGCTCCTATCATACTGCCACGGCCTCCCCAATAGCATATGACATGCATCTATCAGTATGATATCACACAACACCTCATCATGGTAATCACCAATCTTGAACTTCACTAAACATTGCTCGTTGACCAAAGCTCTATGATCCTTCTGCAACCATGCAATCCGATATGGATGTGGATGCTTTCTTCTTGTCAACTTCAACTTGTCAACCATCTCCTCTGAAACAAGATTATCAGTGCTTCCACTGTCAATAATAATAATCACAACACTTACCTTCACATTTGCACCTCATGCAGAATAAACTCTTCCTCTAATTGGGTTCTTTCTTCTCATTCAGCAAGGTTCTTCTAACAACTAGGGTTTCTCCCCTTTCAGTATCTTCAGAATGCTCAGAAATTACATCTTAATCTACATGTGCAACTCATGCATTGCCTTCAGGGCTTCTATTTTTTCTTCCTTGATGTTGCAGACACTCGTATGCTCGATGCCCTTCTTCCCCACATTGGAAATAGGTTCCTCTGAAACCTCCTCTTCCAGGTCCTTGCCCAGGTCTACCTCTTCCTCTTCCTCTTTGCTCACCATTGTTTTGGTCACGAGGGCGGTAGATGTTATCCCCTCTCTGATTTCGACTAGTGCCAGCTTCTTCACTTTTCTTTTGATCTTCATTACGACCTCCATAGGGCCTCCCACCAGTCCTTCTGCCTTGACCTCTTCCCCTTTGCTTGCTGTCAAATCTTTTATTCAACTTCTCTTCCACCTTCAGGGAAAACTGGTATGCATCTTTTATGGTGGTCATTCTGACTAGGCTCAGCTCCTCTTGAATACTCGGCCTCAACCCATTTGTAACACCCCGCCAAGAAACCTTAGAGAACAACACATTTATGCTATATGTAACAGGATAATTTTTCTTTAAAAAAATTGAAAGAGATAGTAAGGTAACAAAGTAATATTAACACATCATTTAAACTAATGACTTGTCCTCTAAGATAACATGGTTGCATTACTTGACAAAATAATTAACATAATCTAACACACATCATGAATTAACATCAGTAACCCATTGTAAACCTAATGCACTAAATCAATAAACATTTACATTTACATAACATCATATAAGTATTCATCAGGATCTAGTACATAGTCACAATTTCTCCCGACATATGAATACAACATTACATTGTTACATTATCATCTTCTGAATACATATGAATACATACATTATGAATAATCTGATACACAAGATAGCACATGAGCATAATAACTGTCTCCATAAACAGGTACATGATCTGAATCTACTACAGGAGTTACCACCTTCTTGTACACGAACAAAGGCAAGGAGAAACCAATGGAGATAAAGCACATCCACCTGACCATGTGGAACCCTAAGGTCCACCCCCCATGCTAGGAGATAACATAAGGTCCCAAAACATCATACAGTCAGGTAGACAATTGTCTAATAGGAACAAAGACAAACAAGACTCCATTACAACACATGACAACACCATAAGCAACTCAAAATCACTTCCAGAGGCAACACACGACAAATGGGGAGAGTACAACTAGGGAATGCTAGGCTGCAGTAGGGAGAGTGTCATCGCATGGTCCTGACATGGGTTATCTTGACAGCCTCTCACTAGGCGCAGGCCCCATAGGGTGACACATGTGGAATCAACCTTCCTTTTGTGAGGACAAGGAAGTTGATCTTGCCAACCAGGCCTTCTCTACCCATCCTTAGTCTAAACAAGCACTATTGGCATGGGAGAGGAAATCCAATTATCTTGCTAATGTGTAATTTACCCTTTTCCCCCCTGTTCATTTTTAGGTTTTCACTTAATTAACAACTTTCAATGGGTTATCCTGACAGCCACTTTGGGTGCCGGCCCCACACTGAAAGCCACTCCCCTACTTGCATCTAGAACCCCAACCATCAAGCAAGACGATCACTATCATACTGATAAGTATACATAAACAATGCAATACATTACCTTCTTGCTTACAAAACATAATCACAATGACCAACCTGTACATCATTATCCCAAAACTTTCCGTTGATCAATCGCAATAACCATAACAACACATATCCAGAGCAAGGTATGGGTCATCTTGCTCCCAAATCTCAACCATGAACAAAATAGTTTCTCATTACAATTTTCAAGGTCTCCCCATTACAATACTACACATAGTCTCGATATCAACACATATGTGAAGGAGATTTAAACCCATCATAATATATTCACAACACAGTATGTACAACATCTCACATTATTGTTTAAAAAGACCCACATACATAGACAAAAGACATCAAGTTCTTGCAACATCTTCATTTCAAGACACCTATGAACAAAATACATGCCATTGAATCATATTACCTTATGCCTCTGGAACCTAAACTTGACAATTTACACATAGACCAACTCACATGAAAATTTTTCTTGCAATAAGCAATTTCAACTAATCAACTCATTGACAACATAAATTCTTCTTACTAGAGCAATTTTATTTAATCAAATTAGCAACTGGATTCAAGTTATATCTCCACCAAGAATTTCATAAAACCTAGGCCTAGTTTAATTAATATTAATTCTATCTATTATATTAATCACTCATCAATTACATATAACTGTCAAGCTAACCAATGCATAGATAATATTAATTACAAATACTTATAACTTAAATGCTAATTACAACATTTATAATCCAAACCCATATATCATATTTCTACTAACAAAACCATTATAATAGAATCAATGCCATATTATAGTAAATATGCGATCATATCGATTAGTTTAATAAATATTCATATTAAACTATAACAACTACATTTATTTTGTTTCATAAGTTAATATCTATATCATATATATATACTGCAACAAACTCATCTACTAAATAGTGTATCTTAACTATGCATGGATTCATATTTAATTTATAATTAATAATTGATACCTATACAAATATCCATATGACAAATGTTTATATACATGTTCATGAACTTGTGTAGGTTATTCCTATCCTCAAGGTAAACTAACAGGAATAATTAAGGTAAGGTAAGGTAAACAATTGATGTTGTACAATATTGATAGATGTTTCATCCATGTGTGGTTTCATATGATAGTTAAGGTGTTTTATTGATAATCTCCATTGTGACACTGATAATGCAGGCTTTGACATTGTTTTGTATTCCAATGATTAAGATGTCGATCTAACTACAATTTTTATATGTTAGAATGGATCTCATGGACTGATTTTGTTAGATTTATTTGTTATGATGGTACTTCTGAGACTTATTCAATTTCATGCACCTATATGTTCAATGTATGTTCTGTTCAGATAATGAGGTAGATTTGATTTGGTTATGGTTATGTATTATCAAATCTAGATTGATATGATGTGGAAAGGACAATGTCGTATCACTCGCTTGTGAGTGCCCTGTGATATTGTGATTCCTTTTCACCTAGTGTCAGCTTTTGTGAATCTATACATGCTTGACTGTGTCATTTGTTGCAGGATGCAGGTATCTGGTATCGACTCCACCTGAATTAATAGGTCTGAGCATGCCCTAAACCCAATGGATAAGTTGTTTGAGAGATAACTTAAGGTCCCACACCCCAAGTCATCATCCTCGATGAGGATGTGTGTTATGTTCAATTCAACCTATCAGGAAGAGTTTTTAAAGAGAAGAAAAGAGTAACTTCCTACCCAAAACTAACTCAACCACCCAACTAACTCAACCACCCAACTAATTCAACCAACCACCTTCCCATTTTCGTCACTTTTGTAAGTGGGGCTTAAAGGAGGGTCTAAAAACCTTTTAAAATATTATAAATGACAAAAATAAACTTCTAACCTATGTACCTTAGACATACGACAATTTTCCAAACATAAAATGCAACTTAGACCTCTTAAAAACACTTAAAAATTATTTTAAAAATTACAAGGTTAAATCCCACACAAGAACATAATTATTTTATCACATAAAATTAAAAATAATATTTCTTAACACCATGGCCAATAGACCTTAGGGCTCCATGCCTAGGTCCAACATCACACAAAAAGACTTAAAGTGGCTAAATGACCACAATCATCCATTGACATAATAATTCTACATGTACACTCAACAAGAAGTGTTAGTACAATATATAGCCTAAAATATATCCATTATATTTATTGGTTCGTAAATAACTTATTAAATAATAATAATAATAATAATAATAATAATAATATGATGATATAACCATGTTAAATATTATAGTGGGTTAAATAATAGTATACTATATACTATAATAATTTCTATTTTGCCACAACAAAATCTACGCTTAAATTATTAACCCATTGAGCAAGAAAGATCTCGAATGCAAAATTAACCTTGATCATTAGCCAGAGCCAAAACACACTTGACCAACAACTCAATTAAACGAAGTCAAATGTCAATCAATTACCTGACCACTAACCCAGATTGAAAAGCAAGGCTTTAACCAACACTGCCTAACCATGACAAAACTGATAGGTTGAATTGAACATAACACACATCCTCATCGAGGATGATGACTTGGGGTGTGGGACCTTAAGTTATCTCTCAAACAACTTATCCATTGGGTTTAGGGCATGCTCAGACCTATTAATTCAGGTGGAGTCGATACCAGATACCTGCATCCTGCAACAAATGACACAGTCAAGCATCTATAGATTCACAAAAGCTGACACTAGGTGAAAAGGAATCACAATATCACAGGGCACTCACAAGCGAGTGATACGACATTGTCCTTTCCACATCATATCAATCTAGATTTGATAACACATAACCATAACCAAATCAAATCTACCTCATTATCTGAACAGAACATACATTGAACATATAGGTGCATGAAATTGAATAAGTCTCAGAAGTACCATCATAACAAATAAATCTAACAAAATCAGTCCATGAGATCCATTCTAACATATAACAATTGTAGTTAGATCGACATCTTAATCATTGGAATACAAAACAATGTCAAAGCCTGCATTATCAGTGTCACAATGGAGATTATCAATAAAACACTTTAACTATCATATGAAACCACACATGGATGAAACATCTATCAATATTGTACAACATCAATTGTTTACCTTACCTTACCTTAATTATTCCTGTTAGTTTACCTTCATCTTCATGCGCCTTGATCAATTCACCTATACATCTAAGGTGAAAATGGAGGGGCACTACATCCTCCCCCCTAAAACTTGAATTACTCCTGGAAGTCATAGACTAGGGTGGAAACATAACATATTAGTGTTACAATTTTCTATTGCCAACATATGCATTTACATTAAGCAATTGTTCCCAAGACAACCACAATCGTTCAATATAGGCATAAAAGACATCAATTCCTTACCTTTAAGGTGTATCATGTAATCTACTTATAACCAATCGCACTTATCTTGAGAATTTCATTTGATTCAAGGATCTGTGTTTACATATTATCAAGGAAAATTACATCTTATTTCTTATTTCCACCATGGTTCTGACTAATTACCAAGCATTCAAGTATAATTCTCCACAGAGCATTCAAGTATAAGTACACACTATCAGAGGTTCGAAATGAACATGATAGAAACAACACTTGACACAATACAGGGCTAACAAAACATTCGGAATAGTCACCATCAAAGTTTTAAAGAAGGTGAAAACCCTAGTGAAAAAATAACCAAATCCAATCTTAAGTCACAAAATGCCAGCAATTTCCAACAATAACTCAAGTATAGAGAAAAGAGATTTGGTGACCAGTCCTGTCCTAAGAAATTTCAAAGAAAACAAATTCACTATTAACCCCTAACAACACATGAAACAACCATCAAAATTTTAAATTAACCAAATTGCAAACAAACCCACATCACAAAGTGGCTAACTTTAGTCACAAAAAGGGAGTATCCGCTACACAACATTCAGGACACAAGGTCTAGAATGCGTTAGAGAACATATGCCAACACATAGATAATTAGGTTATCCACATCCTTATACCTAAACAACTTTTATACAAGGATTTACAGCAACAAAATAATTACTTATTTACAACAATTTCTACCTTTAATGCAATACGATTTCTTTTCTTCTGAAACACTAGAGACCACAAGAGAAACTCACAACCTCATCAAATTAGTAAATACTAGCATTCAAGAAACATATACATATTCTTAAATATATCTTCACATTCTCATAAAAGATGGAGAGAGAGAGCACATAGCAGAAGCATAAGTAAGATAAGGCATAAGGAATTTTTTTTTTTTACAGTCCAGAACAAGTTTGTAAGTCTATCAACCTTCTAACACCATACTAAGCCACATAGGTGAAAGGTACTACTACTAACTCACCATAAGGAGAAAAACGTTTAACCTAAAGCAACGACAAGAACCAGAGATCCCAGTGTTGCAAACCTTGGTTCTAATACCAGATGTAATGCCCCACCAAGAAACCTTAGAGAACAACACATTTATGCTATATGCAACAGGATAATTTTTTTAAAAAAAAAATTGAAAGAGATAGTAAGGTAACAAAGTAATATTAACACATCATTTAAACTAATGACTTGTCCTCTAAGATAACATGGTTGCATTACTTGACAAAACAATTAACATAATCTAACACACATCATGAATTAACATCAGTAACTCATTGTAAACCTAATGCACTAAATCAATAAACATTTACATTTACATAACATCATATAAGTATTCATCAGGATCTAGTACATAGTCACAATTTCTCCCGACATATGAATACAACATTACATTGTTACATTATCATCTTCTGAATACATATGAATACATACATTATGAATAATCTGATACACAAGATAGCACATGAGCATAATAACTTTCTCCATAAATAAGTACACGATCTGAATCTGCTACAGGAGTTACCACCTTCTTGCACACAAACAAAGGCAAGGAGAAACCAAAGGAGATAAAGCACATCCACCTAACCATGTGGAACCCTAAGGTCCACCCACCATGCTAGGAGATAATATAAGGTCCCAAAACATCATACAGTCAGGTAGACAATTGCCTAACAGGAACAAAGACTAAACAAGACTCCATTACAACACATGACAACACCACAAGCAACTCAAAATCACTTCCAGAGGCAACACACGACGAATGGGGAGAGTACAACTAGGGAATGCTAGGCTGCAGTAGGGAGAGTGTCATCGCATGGTCCTGACATGGGTTATCCTGACAGCCTCTCACTAGGCACCGGCCCCATAGGGTGACACATGCGGAATCAACCTTCCTTTCGTGAGGACAAGGAAGTTGATCTTGCCAACCAGGCCTCCTCTACCCATCTTTAGTCTAAACAGGCACTACAGGCATGGGAGAGGAAATCCAATTATCTTGTTAATGTGTAATTTACCCTTTTCCCCCTGTTTATTTTTAGGTTTTCACTTAATTAACAACTTTCAATGGGTTATTCTGACAGCCACTTTGGGTGCTGGCCCCACACTGAAAGCCACTCCCCTACCTACATCTAGAACCCCAACCATCAAGCAAGACAATCACTATCATACTAATAAGTATACACAAACAATGCAATACATTACCTTCTTGCTTACAAAACATAATCACAATGACCAACTTGTACATCATTGTCCCAAAACTTTCCGTTGATCAATCACAATAACCATAACAACACATATCCAGAGCAAGGTATGGGTCATCTTGCTCCCAAATCTCAACCATGAACAAAATAGTTTCTCATTACAATTTCCAAGGTCTCCCCATTACAATACTACACACAATCTTGATATCAACACATACGTGAAGGAGATTTAAACCCATCATAATATATTCACAACACAGTATGTACAACATCTCACATTATTGTTTAAAAAGACCCACATACATAGACAAAAGACATCAAGTTCTTGCAACATCTTCATTTCAAGACACCTATGAACAGAATACATGCTATCAAATCATATTACCTTATGCCTCTAGAACCTAAACTTGACAATTTACACATAGACCAACTCACATGAAAATTTTTCTTGCAATAAGCAATTTCAACTAAACAACTCATTGACAACATAAATTCTTCTTACTAGAGCAATTCTATTTAATCAAATTAGCAACTGGATTCAAGTTATATCTCCACCAAGAATTTCATAAAACCTAGGCCTAGTTTAATTAATATTAATTCTATCTATTATATTAATCACTCATCAATTACATATAACCGTCAAGCTAACCAATGCATAGATAATATTAATTACAAATACTTATAACTTAAATGCTAATTACAACATTTATAATCCAAACCCATATATCATATTTCTACTAACAAAACCATTATAATAGAATCAATGCCATATTATAGTAAATATGCGATCATATCGATTAGTTTAATAAACATTCATATTAAACTATAACAACTACATTTCTTTTGTTTCATAAGTTAATATCTATATCATATATATATATACTCCAACAAACTCATTTACTAAATAGTGTATCTTAACTATGCATGGATTCATATTTAATTTATAATTAATAATTGATACCTATACAAATATCCATATGACATAAATATTTATATACATGTTCATGAACTTGTGTAGGTTATTCCTATCCTCAAGGTAAGATTTGGTCAATCAACCTTCAAATTTTAGACAGTTTATAAACAACACCACTCTGCCTTTGAGTAGCAGCCACACCATTTCTATTTCTTCAAGCGATGACTTCATAGACCACCACACCCAATTTGAAACACCTTTGTTATACATGGCTGGAGTCTCACCTAGAGGATGGAGTTTGACAGACTTAAGGAGTATGCACACCGAATTAAATGGGTTATCTAGATTTGGATTATGGTCGATCAAGAATACTGTGAAGATTTGAACAACCAAAGAACAAGACACCCAAAATATAAATTGACTAAATGAAGAGCTAATAAGATGTTTAATACAATCTACTATAAGAATTGGACCCTGAAGAATCTATGCAAAAGTGGGCAGTTTTATAGGATCCAAAGTCCATATTTATTTGAGACATTATTGCACATAAGAAAAATATTTCCATCTAGATCTAATAGAAGGAAGAAGTAAGGAATACTCTAATGGACAAGGTACTTGAACTGTTTGACAAGGTTCAAAGATACTTACGTACACAAAAAAATATCATTAGTTTATCTATTAGAGGATATGAACAAACTAATAGATCCTTAGCAAGATGACTTCGTAACCCCTTTTAAAATAGATAAAAACCATCGTTTCTAAGATCCAACACCAACATTTAGCAATTATAAGATTATATAGAAATCTTAATACTAATATATAGATAATATATGATTATATGCAAACCTTAATGCCAATATATATGAGGATTACTATCTTATAATTATAGGAAGATCTAATGTAAAAATCAAAATTATAATTCATGCTATGATGATCTAGGTTTATGACATGCAAATAAGGCAACAAATATGCTTCTTTCAAGATTTACATTGAAATGTTTGCTTTTCTAATTTCACAAGCAACAACCCTTAGAAAAACAACCTTTACATTTAATAAATAAAGGATACATATAATATTTAGAACATACAATATTTACATTTAACCAATAAAGAAAAACATATAATATTTATATTTAATCAATAAAGAAAAACATATAAAATTTACATTTAATCAATAAAGAAAAACATATAATATTTATATTTAATTAATAAAGAAAACATGGTACGTCAATCCCAATATCCCACTAATGGTAGAATCCTTGAATGAAAATCATAAAATGAGCAAGTCACCCCCACTCCATGAAGAGTTTTTAAAGAGAAGGAAAGAGTAACTTCCTATCCAAAACTAATTCAACCACCCAACTAACTCAACCACCCAACTAATTCAACCAACCACCTTCCTATTTTCGTCACTTTTGTAAGTGGGGCTTAAAGAAGGGTCTAAAAACCTTTTAAAATATTATAAATGACAAAAATAAACTTCTAACCTATGTACCTTAGACATAAGACAATTTCCCAAACATAAAATGCAACTTAAACCTCTTAAAAACACTTAAACATTATTTTAAAAATTACAAGGTTAAATCCCACACAAGAACATAATTATTTTATCACATAAAACTAAAAATAATATTTCTTAACACCATGGCCAATAGACCTTAGTGCTCCATGCCTAGGTCCAACATCACACAAAAAGACTTAAAGTGGCTAAATGACCACAATCATCCACTGACATAATAATTCTACATGTACACTCAACAAGAAGTGTTAGTACAATATATAGCCTAAAATATATCTATTATATTTATTGGTTCGTAAATAACTTATTAAATTATAGTAATAATAATAATAATAATAATAATAATATGATGATATAACCATGTTAAATATTATAGTGGGTTAAATAATAGTATACTATATACTATAATAATTTCTATTTTGCCACAACGAAATCTAGGCATACATTATTAACCCACTGAGTAAGAAAGATCTCGAATGCAAAATCAACCTTGATCATTAGCCAGAGCCAAAACACACTTGACCAACAACTCAATTAAACGAAGTCAAATGTCAATCAATTACCTGACCACTAACCCGGCTTGAAAAGCAAGGCTTCAACCAACACTGCCTAACCATGACAAAACTGACAGGTTGAATTGAACATAACACGCATCCTCATCGAGGATGATGACTTGGGGTGTGGGACCTTAAGTTATCTCTCAAACAACTTATCCATTGGGTTTAGGGCACGCTCAGACCTATTAATTCAGGTGGAGTCGATGCCAGATACCTGCATCCTGCAACAAATGACACAGTCAAGCATCTATAGATTCACAAAAGCTGACACTAGGTGAAAAGGAATCACAATATCACAGGGCACTCGCAAGTGAGTGATACGGCATCGTCCTTTCCACATCATATCAATCTAGATTAGATAACACATAACCATAACCAAATCAAATCTACCTCATTATCTGAACAGAACATACATTGAACATATAGGTGCATGAAATTGAATAAGTCTCAGAAGTACCATCATAACAAATAAATCTAACAAAACCAGTCCATGAGATCCATTCTAACATATAACAATTGTAGTAAGATCGACATCTTAATCATTGGAATACAAAACAATGTCAAAGCCTGCATTATCAGTGTCGCAATGGAGATTATCAATAAAACACATTAACTATCATATGAAACCACACATGGATGAAACATCTATCAATATTGTACAACATCAATTGTTTACCTTACCTTACCTTAATTATTCCTGTTAGTTTACCTTCATCTTCATGCACCTTGATCAATTCACCTGTACATCCAAGGTGAAAACAAAGGGGCACTACACCATTAATGTAACGGGCCACCTTCTCCTTGTTGGCCTCTCCATGGCCTGTCCTGGTAGTGATCTTATAAAAATCTTCTGTATACTCCTTAACAGACTTGTTACCTTGCTTCAATCCTTGCAGCTTCTTCAGTAACTCCATCTCATAATCCACAAGAATGAACTACTTCTTTAGTCTCTCCACCATCCAATCCCATCTGGTGATCTTTCTTTTTCCTCTTCTATTCCTCTCTAGTTGGACCCACTTCGACCAAATATTGGCATGGCCCTTCAACTTTGTTTTTGCAAACTTGACCCGATCTAGGTCCTCCACATCTTCATACTCGAAATACTCCTCCATGTCATTGATCCAATCAATAAGCTGTTCTAGGTTCAAATCCCTAGAATATGTAGAAACCTCGATCCTGGGCCTCTTTCTGATCTTCGAAATAGCCCTCAACAACCTAACTTTTGCAGGATCTCCTGCAGCTTCTTGTTCTTCGTCAGATAGCTCTTCTTCAGCTTCATCTTTGCTTTCCTCTCTCCTTCTCAGCTCAAACCCTCTTCGCAGCTCCTCTTGCAATGCATCGATTTGTCTTTGCAGGGCTCTAAAACCCTCTTCCGTCAAAGCATTCCTCCCACCATGGTTTCTTCGTGGAGGCATCTTGATCTATGCAGCAAACCCACAACCTCAGGTCCTAGTGCAAACTGCCTCATAGTTGGTGATCTATCTACACACTCAGGAACCCTTGCTCTGATACCACTTGATGAAGGGGGCAAATCATAAAACACACAATAACAGAAATTGCACATAGAAAATAGAATGATATTTTATTAATATGGGAAAAATATTACATTACAGAAGCTCAAATACAATCAGAGGATGAATCCCCTATAGGCTGCAACACATTACAGCTCCCTCTCTCAAAACTCTGGAATCTTCAGCCTTCTGTAATTCCCAAATCAGCTAGGGTTTCTAATTTCCCGCCTTTCTTGACTCTACACCTTCCCCCTTAACTCTATATCCTAGGGGTTCCCAAAAATGGTCATATATAGCCCTTTTTGGCGACCACCAGCTTAATTTTGAAATTTGTATCTCCTTCCAAAAATAGGTCAACTTCGCAGGGCCATAACCTTCGATCCGACCATTGGATTTTCAATTATAATACCTTTTCCGAAAGCTCTCGAAAAGATGATGGAGCGTCAAGTAGTATCAATAGGTAGACTACTTGGGTTTCCCACCAAATTTCGGGCCCATCCGGAGCCTCTAAGTGCCTCAAATTTGACTTTGAATATTTCAACAGAATTTTTGGAATTTGAAATTTTAATATCTCACAAATGACAAATGATATTGAAGTGATTTCTTCACCATTATCTTCAATTCACCATTCTAGAGGTCTGTGTAAGATTTTGTATCCAACTGTACACAAATGCAAACTTACTAAAAATAGCAACCCTGTCAAATTTAGCCCTTATTGAAAAGAAACAACATTTTTTTTTCGGTTGATGCAAGATTGCTCTTACACCCTAGATGCTCTTGCATCATCTTGAGAACAAAACAGTGCCTTCATTGTTATGGACCAGTAATCACAATTTTTCTCACTGAACTGTGGGATTTGAGGATTTGTTAAACTTGTGTTTGTGCTTGTCATTGCTGACTGTGAAACTTGCTTGAATGCTTTTGTTGGAGCTCTGAGCTTTGATTACTTTCAACTCTGCTATATCTTTCCTTGAGCAACCTTAGCCTCTGATACCAGGTGAAGTAAAAGGCAGAGGATACATGAAAAACAGAGAGCTACAGCTCTATATATATGCATAAATCTTTTAACAAAAAATAAAAAGAAACATAGATGATATAGATTGCTGCTACAGACAATTTACACACAAAAAAAAATAGAGATATATTTTGCATAAACGAGAGTTGCTGGTCATATATCCATAAACTTCAGAAATAAGAGCATTTTTTTTACTTTTAATATGCCTACTCAGAATAATAAAAATAGCACACTGATAGTGCTTTCACATAAAAATGGAGAAAATTTTACAGTCTAAAATAGCTGCTGTTCTTCAAACTCAAAAGAAGAAAAATAGAGCATCACCCACACCTTTTTGATACGTTGAACCCTCTAATTAAAACAGAACTACACTACAAATGACTTGACTACATTTAAGATTATGGACAGGACTACATTTAAAATTATGGACAAGGACTGACTCCTCCATATGCCAAAAAAGGAGGCCATGCCTATATGACATCAACACTACAGAGATTAATTGAAAGAGCACAGTGGTAGGGGAAAGTAGAAAAAAGTCAAGAGGAATTGTTATCTTCATTAAATGAGGTGAGTAGTTGGGATACTATTCCAACATGTTTAGCAACAACTTCACCAAATTCAGAAGTTAACTCTGTAAGAGTTTGAAATGCAAAAAAAAAATTGGTTGCATGAACATGTGTGCTGTTGGCTATCCCCACGTTGCCACTAACTAGTTGTTTGTTATTGAAGAGTGTTAGAACTACAGTTCTAAGTTCTCCCATATGATTGCATGAGCATTGCATGAGGAGAATGCATAATAAACTCTAGTTTTAAATTTTTTTGCAAGAATAATTTTATTCAATCAGATCGCATATTTTCAGCATGGTTATAGAAGTTTAAAGTATAGTTATCTAAAACTTGCATGTTAAAGGAATCCTCTATTAATAGAGGATTTTTGTAAACGTAAAGTAAGAAAGCAGAAATATCATTAAAGATTTCAAGTTTGTTGTAGAAACTGTACCGTGGGCATTCTTTTCTATTTAACTATTTTTCTTATTTTTTATTTCTGTCTCTGCTTCTCAAACATGGTATCAGAGCAGAGAAAAAGATCATGGACATTAGATTGTTAGAGAAGAATGAAGGAGGATTTAGTAGCTGAAGACAAGGAGGAGTTAGTAGAGATTTAAAGAAGTTGTTCATTTTGAAAAGTTTAGCTTGAGTCATGGCAACAAACAACAACATTTCACAGCCCCAAATTTTGGTTTTCAATGGTAAGAATTATGATTTTTGGGCAATTAAAATGAGAACATTATTTTTCTCACAAGATGTTTGGGATTTGGTAGAAAATGGCTTTGTAGAACTTTAAGATGAGGCTACCTATCAGGCATTAACTTGAGCACAAAAGAAAGAGCTTAAAGAAAACAAGAAAAAGGATGCAAAAGCTCTATTCCTAATCCAGCAGGCAATGGATGAATCCATTTTTTCTAGAGTTGCAGCAGCAACGAGATCCAAGTTGGCATAGAAAATTTTGGAGACTACCTATAAAAGTAATACAAAGGTGAAAGTAGCTAAATTGCAATCTCTTAGGAGAAATTTTGAAAATTTACAAATGAATGATTCAGAGGCTATAGACCAGTTTATGGGTCAAGTATTGAATATTGTGAACCAAATTAGATCTAATGGAGAACCAATAACAAATCAGAAGATCATAGAAAAAATTCTCTGGAGTTTACCAAACAAATTTGATGCAATAGTTGTAGCTATTGAGGAAACCAAGGATTTGGAATAGTTATCAGTAGATGAATTAATGGGATATTTGTTAACACATGAATCTAGAATGAATAGGAATAACAATACTTCTTTTGAAAATGCTTTCAAGTCTCAGGTATCATTTGATAGAGGAAGAGGCAAAGGTAGAGATAGAAGGAACAATCCAGATCAAGGTGAAAACAATAATCAAAACTATAACAATAGAGGACATAGAAATAATCACTTCCAGCAAAATTCACAAAGGTTTGATAAATCTAACATTTAGTGTTATTATTGCAAAAAATATGGACATTATGCAAATGAATGCAGAAAGAAACAAGGAGATGTGGACAAGCAGAATGCTAATTACACAAATGAATCTATTTCTAATTCTGGAAGCTTAGTCCTCACTTGTCATGTTGCTCAAGAAAATGCTAGAGATATTTGGTTTTTAGATAGTGGATGCAGTAACCATATGACAGGGAATAAAGAATTGTTTGCTAGTCTTGATGATTCTGTAAAATTTGAAGTGAAATTAGGAAATGATAATAAATTGAATGTAATGGGTAAAGGAGTAATAAATGTTTTAGCAAAAAATGGTGAAAGAAGATTTATTCTTGATGTTTATTTTGTACTTGGACTAAAGCACAATCTTCTGAGTGTTGGATAGTTAGTACAAAAAGGTTATAGAGTATCTTTTATGGATAATGTTTGCGCAATATAGACAATTTCCCAAATGACAGGTTGATAGAAAAAGTGGAGATGACCAAGAATCAAATGTTCCCTCTTCAAATTCAGTGCATCCAAGGAGAAGAGGAAGCCCATTTCAAAACCATTCATTTAGACCAATCATGGATATGGCATTTAAGGTATGGACATTTACATTTTGGAGGTTTGAGTTTGTAACAAAAGAAAAATATGGTGAAGGGATTACCACCAATAGAGCAGCCAGGAAGTTCATGTGAGAGTTGCATTTTGGCAAAACAGCATAAAGAGAGCTTTCTAGTAGGAGCTTCATATAGAGCAATGGTATTATTGGAGCTAGTTCATAGTGATTTATGTGGACCAACGCAAACTCCACCATTTGGAGGTAGTTCTTATTTTCTAACCTTCATTGATGATTTTAGCAGAAAGACTTGGATATATTTTCTCAAGGAAAAGTCTGAAGCCTTTGGAAAATATAAAGAATTCAAGGCTATGGTTGAAAACCAAAGTGGCCTTTACATCAAGGTACTTAGATCAGATAGAGGAGGTGAATATATGTCTAATGAATTTCAAGGTTTTTGCAGATATCATGGCATTGAAAGGCAATTGACTACAAGGTACACACCACAGCAGAATGGTGTAGCAGAAAGGAAGAATAGAACAATCATGGAGATGGCTAGAAGCATGTTGAAGGCCAAACATTTGTCAAATGAATATTGGGAAGAAGCAGTAGCATGTGCAGTATATATTCTGAATAGAAGCCCAACAAAGAGTGTCAAGGATCAAATTCCACAAGAAGCTTGGAGTGATAAGCATAGTGTACATCATTTCAGAATTTTTGGTTGTATGCATATTCTCTTATACCATCTGATTTGAGAATAAAACTTGATGATAGAGGTGAGATATGCATTTTTATTGGCTATAGTGAAGAATCAAAAGCTTATAAGTTGTATAACCCCATTTCAAAGAAAGTGATTATTAGCAAAGATGTGGAATTTAAGGAAGAAGAAGCATGGGATGGAAGCATTGATAGAACCATCACAATTGGAGCACTAATTCCCCAAAATGAAGAAGAATCTGAAGAACAAAATTTGCAAGTTGATCAATTCTCTCCACAAGTAAGAACACGCACTCCAATAAGAACACCAAGGAACTTAGCACAAGGTGAATCATTTGGTCATGCATGTCATCCTACTCCCAATTCACAAGTAAGTGATGAATCAGATCCAACTCTTGCCACTTTAAGATCAAAATTTAAAGGGAAGAAAATGAGAAACTTGAATGAGATTTATGATCAAGAAGAAGAGAATTTAGATTTGTGTTCAAATTTTGCCTTTTTCTCTCATGATCCTATGTATTATGAAGAAGTAGTTAATGAGGAACATTGGATAAAAACAATGGATGAAGAGATGAATGCTATTGAGAGAAATCAAACATGGGATCTAATTAACCTACCTGAAGGTAAGGATTGCATAGGAGTCAAATGGGTTTATAAGACCAAATTTAATGCAGAAGGTAAGATTGAAAAGAACAAGGCAAGGTTAGTAGCAAAAGGTTTTGCACAACAACATGGAATTGATTATAATGAAACATTTGCTCCAGTTGCTAGACTTGATACTATTAGAATGGTTTTAGCAATAGCTACACAAAGTAATTGGAAAGTATATCAATTGGATGTCAAATTATCTTTCTTGAATGGTTTCCTAGATGAAGAAGTGTATGTGAAACAGCCACCAGGTTATGAAGTGCATGGACATGAAGAAAAAGTCTACAAATTAAAGAAGGCCCTCTATGGTCTCAAGCAAGCACCAAGAGCATGGTATAGCAGGATTGATTCATACATGACAAACAATGGATTCGGAAGAAGCAATAGTGAGGCCACATTGTACACAAAAATCAACAAAGAAGGTCATATTTTGATTGTGTGTTTGTATGTTGATGATTTGATTTTCACTGGAAATTTGTTTGTAGACACATTTAAATCAACAATGAAGAAAGAATTTGAGATGACAGATTTGGGATTAATGAAGTATTTTTTTGGCATTGAAGTTGTACAATCAGAGAAGGGAATTTTTATTTGTCAAACTAAATATGCAAAGGATGTGTTAAGGAGGTTTAAGATGTTGAATTGTAATTCAGCACCTACACTAGTTGCTACAGGGACTAAAATTAGCAAAGAAGACAAAGGGCCTAATGTTGATTCTACAACATTCAAAAGACTAATTGGTAGTTTGATGTATCTTACAGCTACAAGACCAGATATCATGTATGGGGTCAGCTTAATCTCTAGATTCATGGAGTCATCAAAAGACTCACATTGGCAAGTTGGAAAAAATATATTGAGATATGTGGCTGGAACAACAAAATATGGAATTTTATATTCCACAACTAATGATTTTGGTTTGATTGGTTATACTAATAGTGATTTTGTAGGTAGCATTGATGACAGGAAGAGTACTTCTAGACATGCCTTTCATTTTGGAACAGGTGTGGTCTCATGGGCATCCAAAAAGCAACCCATAGTGACACTTTCATCAGCTGAAGCAGGGTATGTAGCAGTCACATCAGCAGCATATCAAGCAATTTGGATGAGGAGAGTATTGACAGATTTATTGGAAGCATAGAAGGAGTCAACACCAATTTTTTGTGACAACAAATCAACAATTGTATTGTCAAAAAATCATGTTTTTCACAAGAGGAGCAAGCACATTGATACGAGATTTCATTTCATTAGAGAGTTAGTGAACAATGGAGAAATCCATTTGGAGTTTTGAAGATCTGAAGACCGGTTGGCATACATATTCACAAATACATTAACAAAAGAGAATTTTGAGTATCTAAGATAGAATTTGGGCATTTTAAATGCTGAAGCAATTAGTGGTAGAAATTAAGGTGGAGTGTTAGAACTGTAGTTCTAATTTTTCCCATATGATTGCATGAGCATCGCATGAGGAGAATGCATAATAAACTCTAGTTTTAAATTGTTTTGCATGAATAATTTTATTCAATCAGATTGCATATTTTCAGCATGGTTATAGCAGTTTAAAGTTTAGTTATATAAAACTTGCATGTTAAAGGAATCCTCTATTAATAGAGGCTTTTTGTAACTATAAAGTAAGAAAGCAGAAATATCATTAAAGATTTCAAGTTTTCTGTAGCAACTATGCCGTGGGCGTTCTTTTCTATTTAACTATTTTTTTATTTTTTATTTATGTCTCTGCTTCTCAAACAAAGAGAAGAGAATTTGTTTCTAGAGTCTTGAATAATTTCCTCAGCAATTCAACATCATTCTCCCTCAAATTTCTTGTCAGCATTTCTACTTCATTCAACAAATATGATGTCTTCCTAGGTTAATAAGCATTTTACAGCATTTTCTCTACACCATCAATAGTACAAGCAAAGACAAGCATGAGATGTAAGGGAGGACAAATAGAAGACGTGTTGAAGAGTATCAATCAGGAGCCTTTCTTCACTAAATATCTTCCATATAATATTTTCCAAAATCAAAGACCATCGTATTCCTTCGGTATCCAACTTGTCGGCTAAATAATGTATCAGTGAATCAATAGAAATTCTAACCTTCAAACTTGATGGACATGGTATCAGGACACCAGCAAAGTTGATAACTTTCAAACTTTGTTGGGAGGAATAAGGTTTCACTAACTAATACTTTTTGGCAAGTAATCGCATATCCAATTAGCATGGGGTAATTGGCATTCAGAAGAAATTTTGAACTCTGTAATAATGTATTGGTAAACTGGTAAAAAACTATAACTTTTGAACTTTGTGAGGTTGCCGATATGTCTGCTATATTTCTAAACTCTGCCGTAAGTATTGCTAACCATCCCTTCTCTTATGTAGCATCACCCGCCAGAGTTCTTCCTCAGTTTATAGCTGTTGGAGTAAGCAAGACACTCATAGGGGGTGAATCAGTGTCTTATAAAATAGACATGTTTTTGACAACATCTAATTAGCTTTTACCAACTGTGAACTTCAACCTTGAATGGTGAAAGCAAGACATTCATTTAAGAACTAAGATGAACTATCAAACCAACTTGTGAGCATGAAAAGACAAAACAACTGTTTGTGAACTATGAGGAATCATTTCATCAAGACAAACAATCAGTAATAGAATATGAGGATTTTAATAGAGAATATGTAACTATTTGTGAACTATGGGGATTTTAATACAGAATATGTTGAGGTTTCGGTATCAAAGCATTGGACTGTCATTGTATTAGGAAGGCTTTTGGCATGTGCAACTATCAGTAACAGCTCATTGCCCATTAGATTAGAGAATACCTAGCATGGAATACAACAGTGCTTGAGAAAAATCTGATATCATTTTGCCTTTGTCTTGGACCAAGTCAGAAATCATAGATCAAGCATCTAAATAACATCACTCATAGTTTTTGGGCATAGATGAGTCAAGACTAGTTCTTGGCCATTCTTGTTAGCTTTTATCTTCTCCATGATTTCAGTGCTGAAACTTAATATCTCCCACCTCAAATGCGATTTGTGATTGCATGCAATGTGACTTGTAGGAGGAGTTATAATAAGCTTGGTTTTGATAATTATAACCAGAGCTCGGCTATGTGAGGGAGGTAGGTATATTGTCTTGGAGCCCCTACAAAGTTTAGTCCAAGAGCTCATAAATTACCAATTGGAATATCCATCAAGCAAAAAGTGACTCAATGTAATCCCTACTACAAATCCATCCTTGAGACTTGTAACTTGAACTACAAGAAATGGAAGAATGGAGCCATCTAGATTGAAGGTGTCATTGAATGGGATGATGTCCTCTTTTGAAGAATTTGGCTTCACCAAATCAGCAACAGACTCATCATTCCAAGAAGCTTGGATAAAATCTACTCCTACCCCATTTCAATTCACCATGAGAATACTCTCAACCATACACGGTCTCCTTGCCAAAGAAGTAGGCCAATGCCTCAGACATGCTTTTCTTCAAGGATAAGTTATACCAGATAGATAATCAGGCAATGTACATTTGGCATCTTTGTTGTGCACAATGGATCACAAAACACAAACACACATAGGGGTGAATTTCACTAGGGTTGTATTACATCTATTCCATGAGAAAAGTGGTGGATGACAATGACATTTTGTGATTGTGGGAAATGGATGACTCAAATGTGGCAATAAGGACAAATATATAATTCTAGAATCCCAGGTGAAGACTAGTGTCAAAACATTGGGCCAATAAAGTCATCAATAAAACAAACATGAAAGAACAAACATGAAAGGGAAAGGTCAGAAACCTGAGATAAACCAAAAATGAAACTAACATAGTAACACACACAACAAGAAAATGAAACAAACAACCTAAAACACTTAAGTACCTGGACTGGGTATGACCAATCACACCTACTTCAGGAGACTATGCGAAGCCATTAATAGGTTCAAAAAAGTAGGTATCTGTGCGAAAAAAGGGAGAATTCCATTCTAACTTCTTTGAACTAGGTTTCTATTTGGTACCTTGAACAATGGATTTGATATTTTTGGTGTGTATATCTGCCAAGAATGATGGAATAGATCTAAACAACTGCTTCTCATGAAAAAATTCTGAATCAACATACAATACATCCTCATGCATTTTGCAAATTACTTCTTCTTGTATTGCTCGAAGTATTGCATCTTCAAACTTTTGAATAGATTTTTTAGGATTTGTATCTATGGCTAGATGATGCAATGCCTCCTTTATAGTACATGGAGTAGTGAAATAAAGATTTTTAACACAAGAAGGATTTTCATTTTGTACCTTGAGATGGCAGATTCAAGTATTATGAAATAAGTCCTCTTCCTGAAATTCACTTGAATGATCTCCAATAATCTATTGCTCTCGAGATGCTTTGAATCTCTTTGATTCTTCTAGTATGGTCTCGAGTGTGCATAGCAAACTATAGGTTATATCTGAATCTACCTTTTGATCTTGCTGTGTAAAAAATTTTGTTCTATTTTCACACATATCACTAATTGTTTCATTAGTTTTTATTTATTTCAAAACTAATTGTCTCTATACTATTTTCATCATCTCGTAAATGAAAAATTTCTGCCTGATTTTTTTCATTTAGTGAAACTACTTTAGGAACAAGAATGTCTTTATGATTGCAAGAAAGGAAATGTGTACCATTTCCATCCCTATGTTCAATTTCTTGCAAAGTTTGAAGCAAATAAAAACTTTTTAAAAAGCTGACCTGCACGAGATTTTCAAGTACTTGACTATTCTGAGATGCAGATGTGGAAGAAAAGAAGTCTTCGTCATCTTATCATCACTATCCTATTTTCCTGGATACCAAACCTTTTTTTAGTATGGTCACCAACCTCTTTTTCCAGCGAGGTACTTTAAGATTTTTGGAGAATAAAAATGCACCGACTTTCACATTCATGTCCCTAGTAGAGTTGCCAAAGATCTATTAGTAAACAGATTTGTCACCACCTTTTCATATATGCTTTGCCTAATTTGTGGTGGCAAGTTCACCGATAGTTGAACAATTATCATGAATTATTCTCTAAAAATTTTAGAAGGTACAACTCCCTTCTTATGATGATTTATAAATTCTTTTGTTACACTTTTAATTAGAAAGTGGGAAAGGTAATTGTACATAAAAAGAAAATCTAACTGACCACAACAGAAATTGTAGTATCCTCATCAGATGGAATGATATTCTCCCAAACATACAAATGAAAAGAAAACTAATTAAATATTATCCAGTAATGTCAATATCACTTCCACATCAAATCCCAACATACTAAGAGAGACACTCAAATTTCAAATATAGAAGCAGGTTGTCAATATCTTTAACAACGTTATGCATATATCAAGTTTCACCAATTAAAAATTCAACATATGAAGAATAAATAATTGCCACCAAAACAATCAACATACTACCAATCCCCCTAAAACTCTTGGTAGGACTCCGGTGGGCCAGAGAAGCCAGTCTCATTCTTCTGCGAAGGTTTGTAGGGATGGTCTCTCCTCTAGAGTTAGGCAGTCAGGGCGTATTGCTGGCAAACCAGCTCCTCAAGCAAAGCTCATTGATTATTCTGAGAGCAGTTCGGATGAATTCACCAGGAGGGATGATGACAGGGATATGGAGATTCAGGACATATCTGGTGACGATGAAGACAAGCAGGAGACTCATGATATGGGGGCTACCATTGAGGATGTTGCTGACTCTGTTGAGAATGCTGACAAAGTGGGTGGATGTTCGTGGAAGAGGCTGAGGATGCTATGGATACTGATGATGGTCTAGGGGCTGAACTTGCAGGCCTGCGAGTTCGCATTGTGAAGCTGGAACAAAATCTCTCCATTGTGCTCAGGACCTCTATTCTCCTCAACCTCTCCGTGATGAAGAATCTGGGGGTGACTGTCAATGCTAACAATGATGATCTTGCTAAGAATGTGGATGATATTATTAAATCTATGGTCTAGTAAGGAGATATGTTGCCTCCTTAGTTTTTGTTGTTATACTGCTGATACTCTGTTACTCTATTTTTATGATATTAGTTTATAGCGGCTAATTTTGCTAGTTATGCTGGGATATTTGTAATTGATGTATCTATTGTATTTGGTTTAAGGCACTGTTTCTGCTTGCTGCCTTTTTGGCCTCTCTATTTTTTGTAAGGGTTCGGCCCCTCGTTTAGCTGCCTTATATTATCAAAAAAACATACTACCAATCCCTTTGGTATTTATGAATCCAATAACATCACATACACTATAAAAATATCCCCTTTACTTCAAGAATAAAATCTAGTCTTGTCAAAGAAAATTTTTTCTCTTCCCAAAAATAACTTTTTTGGAAAGAGAGAGTGGAACCCCCACAAATGAAATTATCCCCTTTTAAAACATTTTACCCCACCCAAATAGTTTTGAAACTTCTCATAACTTCTTTTCACTGACTCTCAATCTTGAATTATTTTTTCACTCTTCCTTTATGGGAATTTTCAAAATTATGCCCAACTACCTTTTGCACTTTACAATAATATTTAATTCTTAGAAAGAACTAATTTTCTATGGCATGTAAAACTGCTCACATTTTGTAACTTAATTTATTCCAATTTACATTGGCATAACTTAATTTTTAATTAATTTGTACAATATAATAATAATATTTATTCTTAAAAAGTATCAAGAATATATATGTTGGTGCAAAATAATTTATGAATCAATATTATATTCCCTTTAAAAGGATTAATTAACCCCTTCATGTCTTTTGAAAATTAAATCAATCAATTCCAAAAGAATTAATATGACAAGATAATCCATCTTATTGTAAATGATAGCCTTCTTTCACTTGCCCTAATTGTTTGATCCTAATCTCAATTAACTTGATAGTTACTCACAAAGTGCCATTGAAATGATCATCTGGGATTTGTCAAGATCTTCATCTTCCATAAATTCAAGATCTTTATCTAAGCTTTTGTTCCATAATAACGTGGCAAAGATTCTTTACTGCATTGTTTGTTCTACCTGCAAAGAGGCGAGCTATCATAACCCACTTGAATCTTCATTGACTCAATCTACCACTAAGTTAAAACCACCATTTACAAACTCATCAGAAGGATTTATGAGTCTCTTACACTATAAACTAATTGAAATGCAGTTAAAAGATATTTCAATATGGAGTGCATTGAAAATTCCTCAACATTTCTTGGTGACTTACAAGGAAAGTGTGCCTGCACACTTCGAATCCCAGAATAAAAGCCTTGAGTCCATTAGACATAAGAGTCAAAAACATACTAAAACTACAAACCACCTGTGCACCACCAAACTGATACAAAACTGCCCAGCAGATTTACTGAAGATGAAACTAAAATACTGCACAACCATGACCCATTCTACAACTTATCCAGCTGATAGACCACATTTGCAAACCTCTACATCCACGATATCTATTGAAAAGACAAACTAAAACTGAAATCTAATGTTGCAGCTGCAACTTATTTTTGAAGGAATGTGCCCATTCACCAGAATAGAAAAATAACTCCAATGTCTGATGATTTTGCTGCATGTGATCCATGTTGCACTGACAATAGACCAAACAAAATGCATGAAGAAATATAGAAAAGACTTGTACCTCTTGACTTTCGCACATTCCAAAAACTCTTCTTGGGCATTGAAATAGCACTCATGCTGATCTATATACCACTATTGATTCAGTGGAGGGTGGGAAGGGAATACCAAGTATGTTAAAGCTCACATTTTTTCTTACATGCATAAGCATATGTTAACTTCACCTCATTGGTGATTTCTTTTGAATTATCTTCTACACAATCAAGACCAAAGATAGTACTAAAATTAGGTTTGAAAGTGACTGAACTGCCTATAACTATTCTGAATCTAATCAGAATCTCTTCTTGAATGAAGAATGGAGTACGATTTTATTCCATATGCAACTCTTCACTACTACAAATGTCTTTTGATGAATCATGGTAATGGGGTTACAAATACATGGGAGGATCTTTCTCAAGAAGGAGAGAATATCCATCTTCAAAAATAGAAAATAGATCTAACTCTTCTTCAAAACTTACACATACCTTACTTATGTTTTCTTCATGATCATCAGAATCAAGGAATTAAAATAAGCCATGCACCTACTCAATGGTGGAATCTCTCGCATCAAGAGGCTATATCCTAGTCATATAACCAAGAATAAATCCTTCATTTATTTTTCATCATGTTGAATCATCTCAAAACTATCTCCTATAAGATCTAAAACTCATTACACAAATAAATGTACTCACTTTTTTTAGATTCTGTAAAAATTTCCTCACAACTTCTTCTTCTACATGAGGTACAGATTTCGTATCACTCTAATACTTTTCAACATCAAAACTCTTTTGCAAGTACGTTTTAGCTTCAAAAGGAACCAAGCCATCATCATCATCAAAATATTCCTCACCCTCTTCTTCATTTGACTATATCTCTGAGTCAAAATTTGTCATATGTGCATGATGCTTAGAATCAATTGAGTACAGTGGATAAATAGGAACAACCTCTTTACATGCATTTTGATCCTTGATACTAGAACCTTGATCACATTCTCCTTTGATATCAAAGTGACAAATAACTTGATTTGATACTTCCATAGGTTGAAACTTTGGCTCTAAACCCACAGAAGTTTGAAAAGCACAATTTTCAATATAATTGGGTATCTTTTGTGCATGAGGAAGGATCTCTTCTACAAACTAATTGTATTCATATAGCTTTTAATGATAGCCTTGATGCATAAAACCTAGATCAACCTAATATATGCTTTGATCTCTTAGCACATTGAGCTCATGGGTGAGGGATTGTGCAAGTTCTTTTATTCCAATCATCTCCTTATGATTTATTAAATTAGTAGGGAGGGTGGGTGGAATAGGAAAAATCTACATTTGGCTATGAATGAGAGATTGGGAGGAGATACTTGTATGATGACTCAATGGGTTTGAAGGCAAATGAGACAATTTACCAGCTTCTATGAGGTTAATTTCAACCCTAATGGCAAGATCATAGGATTGAAACAAATCTTCGCCTCCTAAAACCTATATCATAACTGAAATCTTAGGATCTACAACCTTTAAATCATATAGAAATACAAAAACTGGAAGTGCCTCACATCTACTGAAAAAAATTTCCATACCTTATCAAACCTTGCATTGAAATCATGCATGCACTCTCCAAGATATCTCTTGATTCTGATGAGATTTTGAATGAGGGAACTAATATCTACCTTCTCTCAGAATTGATTGTAAATGAACTCTCCAAGTTGATCCCATCTTGTGATTGAACTAGGTTGTAAATTTTTGTACCATTCTCATGCTTTGCCTCTGAGAGAAGATGCAAGTAATAGAAGAGCCACATACTCATTGTGATATGGTGAATAGTGCAAAAATTTGTAATATCTTGAATATGATTAGCAGGATGAACATAGGCATCTCCATAAAAATGGGGTAATGCTTTCAACATTTTTTTAGGAACTTAACCTTGTTTCTGACATAGAGGACCACTTGAATCCCAAGTCACAAATGCTAAGTTTCTTGTTGGAATATTGAGATGCACATAAATATTATGGGCTACCATGATCTAAAGTAGTGAAGATCTAAGATAGGATCACCAACAAAGTCTCCAGATAGAAGATTCATGCTCCTATGAGCAAATATTTTTGTGATTTTCCACCAAAATCATAAAATGTAGAACAAAGATTAATGAAACATAGATTGAAGTCTCTGATTTGTGTCCCACTAGATGTACCAAAAACTATTGACAAATAAAGTTTACACCTAAACACTACACCTACATGAAAACCTACACCAACATGGGAAATCTCGCAAACATGGGACATGGCTTGTGAGATGACCTCTAGGGCTTTAGAAGTTGGCTCTTCTTAGGATTTCTGATTAAATCATTTTTAGTTTTTTATAGAAAAGAGAAGAATGACAACTTCAAAACAAATTCTATCTAACTTTCCAACTTGCAAAAGATTTGTTGATGTATAAATTTGTGCGTTTAATCCAACAACAATATGGGAAACTCTGAAATTGTGGAATTGGTTCTCAGGTAACCTCTAGATTTTAAGGAAACTGGCTCTTCCATTTTTTCAATGGGGTTTGGGAAAAGGGAAGAGAAAACAAGATTACAGATACAATGAAATAAAATCTAATCCTATGGTGATGCGCCATATTTGAAACCAACCCAGTTGCACAATGTCAAACTCTAATAGATTTAACTAGAAAAATCGAAGAGCAAATGCATGATCAATATCTAGTTTGATAAATAGATCTAACAGAGGCAAAGAAATAGAAAATAAGAAACAAGAAACATAAATACACTTTGAATTTGCATAAAAACACTGTCTCTCTTTATTTGAATGGAAAACATATTACAGAGGCAAAATATCTTGCACAAAGTAAATAGTACAACCCTCATAAAGATGCACTGTTGAGGCAAAAATATATATTTGATGCTTCTCTAAAAATCTGTGTGTCCATCTATGAAGAACCCCTTCTTCTGACCTGGATCCATCCTTTTATAACTGAGAAAGCCAAAGAAAAATATCTTTGTAGCTGCATCTGAAAATCTCAATTGAAAATCCTATGAAATCTACCCCAAAATCTGGCTTGTCTGGTAATTGAACTGGCTATAGCTAAGTCTTCCTCATGCCTGAAAATGCATCTTTGCCTCCATCTCTACAACCTTTCAAAACATTAATAAAAGTCATTTAACTGCCCTCTGCTGCCTCAACATGGCACGTTCTCACTCATTTGGGAGTGAATTCTCCCTGCCTCTCCTCAAACACCTACCATGTTGCTACTTGGTAGCCTCCGTTTGATTATGAATGAACCCTCTTCTCTTTCCTTGCATCTTTCTCTGACCCACGTGAACCGTTGATTCACTTTTGATCCTACGGTAGCTGTGCAGTGTATTTGAAACCCTAACTCTACATTCTTTTAACATTTTCTCTATGTCTAAGTTTCATTTCAATTACACCATTTCTAAGGCCGATCCTACCTTTCATTATGCCACATTTTTCCTCTTATGCGAGGCCACACAATAGGAATGACTATGTCTTATTTGATTTTATGTGACTAAGCCTCTATTTGGCTCTATTGTGGTTTCATTTCAAAAAAAAATTCATTAGATTGACTGAGCGGCATGAAATTGGATGGCCACTTGCTGGAAGACTCATGCCACTCTCTTGAACATCATTCTATTTTTGTAGTGTACTCTCCCATAGGTTGTACCTTATTCTTCATGACTATGACTTCAATTCTATCGCTGTATTGAAATATGGCAAAATGACTTCATTTTATGCTGAGCCTTTATTATTGTTTTTACTAGCAACGCCATGATTTTCTTTATCCTATCTAAGTTATTGAGGCAAACACTCGACTTGAGGCTATGTTGAGCACCTTTGATTGGAAGCACTCTCATTGCTTGGTGCCTTGTCTGATATTTGGCAATGTTGCTGTATCTCCCATTGCATCATTGAAACCATGGCCAAAATAAAGGAAAAGAACAAGTTACCGTATACGTGAAGGATCTGATTTCCCTACTTTACCAAACCTTGAACCTTGTGATCTTTCAATAGAAAAAGTTATCACGGATGAATTTCTGCACCATAAGTCTCTTCTATCACAAATGTATGAATGGTCCTGGAAAGCAGCTCTATGTTTTTTTCTCAGCCTTTATCTTTTGGTCTCTTTTCTCAGGCTTTGATCTCTTTTTTGTATTTTACAGACTATTGAAAGATCATAGGGTAAGAAGGTTTGGTGAAGGAGGGAAATCAAATCTTGGCTTTAGGCTTTTAGATATGAGGATATGCCAATTGTTGAATGACCATGGTGCAACCCCAACTTCATGTGATTTCCCTCCTTTACCGAACCTTAGAACCTTGTGACGTTTCAACAGCCTACAAAATACAGAAAAAAAAAGATCAAACCCTGAGAAAAGAGACCAAAACATAAAGACTGAGAAAAAAAGCATAGAGCTATTCTGCAAGACCATTCTTGCATTCATACGTTTCTGATGGAAGAGACTTTTGGTGTAGAGAAATTCATGTGCTATAACTTTTGTTGTTGAAAGCTCACAGGGTTTGGTGACTTGTTTTTTTGTTGTTTTTTGCCATGATTTTGATGATTTTTTGAGTGCTAAAGCCACAGGAGATTGAACTTGCAGAAAAAATTACTTGATAGGCAGGGTTGACAGTCAAGTCTAGTATAACTAGCTATTGATAAAAAAGTAGTTGAAAGTGTGTACTCCAAAAGATATTCAATACTTTCTACTGAATGATTATAATTAAAATACATATGTAATGTATTACCTTACATGTATGATGGCTTATATTTTGTTAGGGTTATCTTTTATTTTCTAATTTAATTTATAACTATATTTTATTAGTGTTTTATGATATGAAATTAAAAATGATCAAAGTATATTCATGAAGGCAAAAGTTATTCAAAGTAATTGAATTAGATTTTATATGTTTTATTACAAAGGCTTCAAATTGAATTTCTTACTTTTTATTCTCTTCTTGTTAGATAAAAATTAACTGTGATAAAATAATATTTTATAATAGTATAATTTATTAGGGTTTTTATTTATTTATGTCTCCATTCGGTATATTTTAGTTTTTTTTTTTCTAAAGATATGTATCCTAATTTTTTTTTTTAATTTTCATATTTAATTAAGTATACACTTTCAATCCCAACAAAACAAATCTTAACACCTAAAATAAATTATTTACACAAAGTATTTATAGAGTGTTTTATTTCATTGGCGATCATACATGTAAACAAAATACATTATATATGTATACTACACATTACTTAGAAAACATGACCTCATTCATATGAAAACACATTATTGAATAAAATGATAAATATACTTTAATTATAATCGTTCAATGTAGAGACTGAATATTCCTGAGATTGAAAGTCTTTTGGAGTACACACTCTTTAGCTATTTTTAATCAATAGCTAGTTATACTTGATTTGACTACCTATTGTGTAATTTTTTTGGCAAGTTTAGTCTCTCGTGGCTTTGGCACACAAAGCATCATTGAAATCATGGCCAAAAAAAAAGGAAAAAAAAAGTTACCATATACATGAAGGATCTGATTTCCCTCCTTTACCAATCCTTAAACCCTGTGATATTTCAACAAAAAAATTTATCTCAGATGAATTTCTGCACCATAAGTCTCTTCCATCACAAACGTATGAATGGTCCTGAAACGTAGCTCTATGTTTTTTTCTTGGCCTTTATGTTTTGGTCCCTTTTGTCATCCTTTATGTTTTGGTCTCTTTTCTGAAGTTTTGATCTCTTTTTTGTATTTTGTAGGTTATTGAAAGATGAAGAAAAAAGCATAGAGCTGCTCTACAAGACCATTCTTGCATTCATACATTTCTAATGGAAGAAAGTTCTAGTGTAGACAAATTCACGTGCTATAACTTTTGTTGTTGAAAGATCACAGGGTTTAGGGTTGGTAGAGGGAAATCGGATCCCTTCGTGTATATGGTGACTTGTTTTTTCATTGTTGTTTTCCATGATTTCGATGATGAATTGGATGCTAAAGCCACTGGAGACTGAATTTGCAGAGAAAATTACTTGATAGGCATAGTCATGTCTAGTATAACTAGCTATTGATAAAAAATATTTAAAAGTGTGTACTCTAGAAGATTTTCAATATCAACAATATTTAGTATTGCCATTGAATGATTATAATTAAAATACATATATAATGTATTTCCCTTACATAGAAAACATGACCAATAGAATAGACTTCTGGTGTAAAGAAATTCATGTGCTATAACTTCTGTTGTAGAAAGATCATAGGGTTTAGGGTTGGTAAAGGTATCAAATCCCTTCGTCTATATGGTGATTTGTTTTTTCATTATTTTTTTCCATGATTTTGATGATGTTTTGGGTGCTAAAATTACTTGATAGGTAGGGTTGATAGTCAAGTCTAGTATAACTAGCTATTGATAAAAAAATAGTTAAAAGTGTGTACTAGAAAAGATTTTCAATATCAACAATATGTAGTTTTTCTATTGAATGATTATAATTAAAATACATATATAATGAATTTTCCTTACATAGAAAACATGATGTCATTCATATGAAAACACATTATTGAAGAAAATGAGAAATATATTTTAATTATAATCATTCAATGTAGAGACTGAATATTGCTGAGATTGAAAGTCATTTGGTGTACACACTCTTTAGCTATCTTTAATCAATAGCTTGTTATCCTTTATTTTAGTGTCAATCCTGCCTAACAAGTAATTTTTTCGGCAAGTTCAGTCTCTCATGGCTTTGGCTCTCAAAGCATCATTGAAATCATGGACAAAAAAAAGGAAAAGAACAAGTTACCATATACACAAAGGATCCGATTTCCCTCCTTTACCAAACCTTGAACCTTGTGATCTTTCAATAGAAAAAGTTATCACGGATGATTTTTTGCACCGTAAGTCTCTTCCATCACAAACGTATGAATGGTCCTGGAAAGCAGCTCTATGATTTTTTCTCAGCCTTTATGTTTTGGTCTCTTTTCTCAGGGTTTGATTTTTTTTTTTGTATTTTGCAAGCTATTGAAAGATCATAGGGTAAGAAGGTTTGGTAAAGGAGGGAGATCAAATCTTGGCTTTAGGTTTTTAGATATGAGGATATCCAAATCATTGAATGACCATGGTGCAACCCCAACTTCACGTGATCTCCCTCCTTTACCAAACCTTCAAACATTGTGATGTTTCAATAGCCTACAAAATACAGAAAAAAAGGTCAAACCCTGAGAAAAGAGACCAAAACATAAAGACTGAGAAAAAAACATAGAGCCACTCTGCAAGACCATTCTTGCATTCATACATTTCTGATAGAAGAGACTTCTGGTGTAGATAAATTCATGTGCTATAGCTTTTGTTGTTGAAAGATCACAGGGTTTACGATTGGTAAAGGAGGGAAATTGGATCCCTTCCTGTATATGGTGACCTATTTTTTCAATGTTTTTTTGCCATGATTTCGATGATGTTTTGAGTGCAAAAGCCACCAGATACTAAACTTGTAGAAAAAATTACTTGATGGGCACGTTTGACAGTCAAGTCTAGTATAAGTAGCTATTGATAAAAATTTGTTAAAAGTGTACACTCCAAAAGATTTTAAGAACAATTATAGTTAAAATACATATATAATGTATTTTCCTTACGATGGCTTATATTTTGTTAGGGTTATCTTTTATTTTCTATTTTAATTTATAACTATATTTTATTAGGTTTTTATCATATGAAATTAAAAAGGATCAAAGTATATTCATGAAGGCAAAAGTTATTCAAAGTAATTACATTAGATTTTATTCATTTTATTATAAAGTCTTCAAATTGAATTTCTTATTTTTTATTCTCTATTGTTTCATAAAAATTAACTGTGATAAAATAATATTTTATAAAAACTTAAATTATATTTTATAACTGTCTTAAAATAATATTTTATAACAGTATAATTTATTAGGTTTTGGATTTATTTGTCTCCATTCCATATATTTTAGTTTTTCTTAAAGATATGTATGCTAGTTATTTATTTTTATTTTCATATTTAATTAAGTATACACTTTCAATCCCAACAAAACAACTCTTAAGAACTAAAATAAATTATTTACCCTAAGTATTTATAAAGTGTTTTGTTTCATTGGCTATCATACATGTAAACAAAATACATTATATATGTCTACTACAACTTTACATAGAAAACATGACCTCATTCATATGAAAACACATTATTGAAGAAAATGAGAAATATATTTTAATTATAATCATTCAATGTAGAGACTGAATATTGCTAAGATTGAAAGTCTTTTATAGTACACACTCTTTAGCTATTTTTAATCAATAGCTAGTTATAATTGATTTGACTATCAACACTTCCTATCAAATAATTTTTTTGGAAAGTTCAGTCTTTGGTGGCTTTGGCACCCAAAGCATCATTGAAATCATGGCCAAAAAAAAGGAGAAAAACAAGTTACCATATATATGAAGGATCTAATTTCCCACCTTTACCAAACATTGAACTCTGTGATATTTCAAAAGAAAAAGTTATCGCAGATGAATTTCTGCAGCATAAGTCTCTTCCGTCACAAACATATGAATGGTCCTGCAAAGCAGCACTATGTTTTTTTCTCAGCCTTTATGTTTTGGTCTCTTTTCTCAAGCTTTGATCTCTTTTTTTTGTATTTTGCAGGCTATTGAAGGATCACATGGTAAGAAGGTTTGGTAAAGGAGGGAAATCAGATCTTTGCTTTAGGTTTTTTAGATATGAGGATATGCTAATTATTGAATGACCATGGTGCAACCCCAACTTCACATAATTTCCCTCCTTTACCAAACCTTTGAACCCTATGATGTTTCAATAACTTGCAAAATATAGAAAAAAAAGGATCAAACCCTAGAAAAGAGACCAAAACATAAAGACTAAGAAAAATGCATAGAGCTACTCTGCAAGACCATTTTTGCATTCATAATTAAGATTATAATTAAAATACATATATGTAGTCTTTCCATTGAATTATTATAATTAAAATACATATATAATGTATTTTCCTAATTAAAATACATATATAATATATTTTCCTTACACAGAAAACATGACCGATGGAAGACACTTCTGGTGTATAGAAATTCATGTGCTATAACTTCTATTGTAGAAAGATCATAGAGTTTAGGGTTGGTAAACGAGGGAAATCATATCCCTTCGTGTATATGGTGACTTGTTTTTTTGTTGTTTTTTTTTTCCATGATTTCGATGATGTTTTGGGTGTTAAAGCCACAGGAGACTGAACTTGTAGAAAAAATCATATCCCTTCATGTATATTGAGTCATAGTTAGCCGAGTAACAACATAAAACTAAGTCTCTATACGTGTTGTAACTGAACTGAAAAGATAGTAACTGAATGGCAGAGGTGGTTGTAGGGCGGTTCGCCTCCCACCTTATGTAACTGCCAACATGAGTCTATATAGTCAGTCTAAATTCGTTGAGGAAAGAACGAACTGAAGTGTGTGTGTAGACACAGTGAGGCACAGATGTAGAGAATCGATTTGTATGTATATTCTCAAAGGAATAAAAAGTTTTGTTTGATCCAATTGTAGAGATGTAGATTATATAGTCAGTTTGTAATCGTTGAGGAAAGAACGAACTGAAGTGTGTGAGTAGACACAGTGAGGCACAGACGGAGAGAATCGATTTGTATGTATATTCTCAAAGGAATAAAAAGTTCTGTTTGATCCAATTGTAGAGATGTAGATCAGAAGCATTCCACTAGTGGAGATTTTTGTAGAGATGTAGATTATATAGTCAGTCTGTATTCATTGAGGAAAGAACGAACTGAAGTGTGTGAGTAGACACAGTGAGGCACAGACGGAGAGAATCGATTTGTATGTATATTCTCAAAGGAATAAAAAGTTCTGTTTGATCCAATTGTAGAGATGTAGATCGGAAGCATTCCACTAGTGGAGATTTCTTTGAAATCAGTGGAATGACTTCTTTAGGAGTAGGTTGTTTTCCATTCTGTTAAGTTTTGTTATTTCTGTGTGGGTTGTTCGGTTACAGAGTTGCAGAAGATTATAGACCCTACTGTTCTGTTGAGTTTTTGGTTCTGTTCATTTGTTTAGTGTTCACGCAACTGGCAGAGTAAATGAAGTGTCATCAGCATAACATAGGCTTCGGGAAAGCTTTTTAGAGTTACACTGATCAACAGTGTTAGGTTGATCGAAAGTGTATCAAGAAGAACAAGGCGTCAGTCTCACCAAAGATAATCTCAACGGTGCATCGGGAGAGCAGTTGAAACATTCGCTGGTGTATAATGTCACACCGACGGTCGAAGTCCATCAGTGCATCGGCAGGAGATTAGAAGTGTGATGTTACACCGACGGTTGAGTTAGAAGGTGTCATCGGTGTGTCTGTAGGAGTTTATAGACATTCGCCGATGAAGGAGTCTGGCCGAAAGGTTCCCTCGGTAGACGGGCCTAATTTCTTAAGTGTTCGCTGACGATAATAGTCATGCTGAAGACAAAGTGTTGTGTTGAACTGTCGGGGACAGATGTGGGATTAGCGGAAGAGTTTTTAAGTGTGCTGACAATAGTAAGTCTGGCCGACAGTGAAGAATGATTGTGGTTCGGTACTGTTAGAACTAGAGAAAGGTATTCAAAGTTGTTTAAGCATTAAGCCCTCTGTACTGTGGGTTAGATGGGTTTCCACCCTTGTTTTGAAGTGCTTCCATTGTGCACTCTACATCAGTACACCAAAAGATTTTCAATACTTTCCATTGAATGATTATAATTAAAATATATATGTAATGTATTTTCCTTACATGTATGATGGCTTATATTTTGTTAGGGTTATCTTTTAGATTCTAATTTAATTTATAACTATATTTTATTAGGATTTTATCATATGAAATTAAAAAAGATCAAAGTATATTCATAAAGGCAAAAGTTATTTGAAGTAATTGCATTAGATTTTATACATTTAATTATAAATTTAAATTATATTTTATAAACTGTCCTAAAACAATATTTTATAACAGAATAATTTATTAGGGTTTTGATTTATTTTTGTCTCCATTTAATATATTTTAATTTTGTTTATAAAGATATTTATGCTAGTTATTTATTTTTATTTTCATATTTAAATAAGTGTACACTTTCAATCCCAACAAGATAACTCTTAACACCTAAAATAAATTATTTATCCTAAGTATTTATAGAGTATTTTGTTTTATTGGCAATCATACATGTAAACAAAATACATTATATATGTATACTACACTTTACATAGAAAACATGACCTCATTCATATGAAAACACATTATTGAAGAAAATGAGAAATATATTGTAATTATAATCATTCAATGTAGAGACAGAATATTGCTAAGATTGAAAGTCTTTTGGAGTACACACTCTTTAGCTATTTTTAATCAATAGCTAGTTATAATTGATTTGACTGTCAACCCTACCTATCAAGTAATTCTTTCAGTAAGTTCAGTCTCTCGTGTCTTTGGCACCCAAAGTACCATTGAAATCATGGACAAAAAAAAGAAAAAAAAAACAACTTACCAATGTATACACTAAGGATCCGATTTCTCTCCTTTACCAAACCTTGAACCTTGCGATATTTCAACAGAAAAAATTATCGCAGATGAATTTCTGCACCATAAGTCTCTTCGATCACAAACGTATGAATGGTCCTTGAAAGAAGCTCTATGTTTTGGTCCTTTATGTTTTGGTCTCTTTTCTCAAGCTTTGATCTCTTTTCTGTATTTTGCAGGCTACTGAAAGATCATAGGGTAAGAAGGTTTGGTAAAGGAGGGAAATCTGATCTTGGCTTTAGGTTTTTAGATATGAGGATATGCTAATTGTTGAATGACCATTGTGCAACCCCAACTTCATATGATTTACCTCCTTTACCAAACCTGTGAACCTTGTGATGTTTCAATAAAGTTGTCAAAGAGACCTACAAAAAATCTTCTGTTGTCAAAAAGACCTACAAAAAATCCTCTATTATTGATGAATCTACTCCTCTATATTTGTAATATCTATAATAATCATCTCTGTGTTGAATCATAATCTCCTTTTGAAACTCAGATAATAAAAGAAAACAAATTCCCAAATCTACCTCTAATTCTGTTGCATGTTAACCTCTCCCAAATAACTGTGTGTTCGCTGCCTCTAATTCATTTTTCCCATGCCAAAATTATGTTCCTATTTCTACATGCTTTTCCACTATCTAGTTTCTCTTTTAAATGGCGTGAAAACATAAAAGCTTCCGCTTTATTTTTCTTACCTATAGGTGCATGTTTAATAAAGTTTCTTTTAAGTGAAACTTTACCAACTTTACTTCTGGTGACTTATAATACATGTGTTTCATTAAAAATAAAGAGTTAACTTTACTTTTTATGCGCCCCACCTCTATTTTAAAAGACTTAGCTTATATTTTAATGATCTCCTTTCATCTCAAATCTTTTAAAAGATTTTAAATGAGAAATAATTTTTTAAGTTTCAAGTGATTTAAACTTATCATGTAGGACCCCCATACCACGTGGCGCATTGGCGCTTCATGTAAAATTAACACTCCTATATTCTCCCATCTGGGGTGCCATTGGCTCTTAACGGGTGATGTGTAGGACTGACGCTCTCTCGTAAACCAACGAGAAGAAGAAAAACATAACTAGTTAATCACATTTAGATCTACCATTTTGAAGGATTGAAACCCAGGTGAGTAGAAGTTGTATCTTCCACTTGCATAGTTACTTTTTTAGGAACATATGGATCTAGAGGATTGAAGTGGGTAAGGAAATACCAAGCAGCAAATGTATCTTCAATATTGGAAAAGAGAGAACGACCCAGTTGTCTCTTATGAGAATGAAAGGAACCTTCTAGATATTTAGATGAATTATTTTGAAGACTGAGGTTTAGGGCATGAAACACACAACTCAATTGAGGCTTATCAATAAGATATGCATGTGTGAACAAACCTCCAATTTCAATGATTATTTTATTAATAGGGTATTTGTAATCCTTGAGTAATGAGGATTCATATAGCACCTAAGAGGTTTAAAGAGAAAACCAGAGTGCACCATACTTATGTTGTAGTATCATATTATTTAACTTGGATTCTAAGTTAGAAATAGGAAACTAATGAAAATGGTAATAGATCCTTTAGTCCATGTTAAAGACTATAATAGTTCCATAGATGAAATCTTACTAGTTCTCTCAAGGGACTTTTTGGTGAGATAAGCTAGGAGGATGCAACATGGATAAAGATTTCTTTGTATCCTCTTGTCAATTTTGTATTTCATATTTAGGGAAATAGGTGATCCAAGAATGTGGAACCCTAGATAGCCTTTGAAAGTATCTAATAGTTATGTTATGTTATCTCGAGAGAAAGAGTAATCTAGACAATGCAAAGATACAATCTCGTAGCTTTTGTTCTATAGAACTCATTTTAGTGCTAAGTGCACAAAAGACAAAGTTAACCCCAGGTTGGACAGATCACTGGAGATTTATTCCAGGGTTGGGCATGTTGAGAGATTCGTAACTCAATCACACATGATTGTGGTAAACTATTATGATTGACAAAGGTTTAAGTGACATATATACAAGGACGTTATATGTGAGTTCATAAGCCTAATCATTATTCGTAACTCAATCCCACATGATTGTGGTAAACTATTATGATTGATAAAGGTTTAAGTGACATATATACAAGGATGTTATAAGTGACATATTATTGCACTGTTTCTTATGGCTTACACACCATTCCAGGCTGCATGCCTTTGGTCTTCAAGATTGTGCCTAGACTAAGGTAGCGCCATTCAAGATTGTGCCTATACTAAGGCAGTACCATGTTCGAAGTGCTGATTCAGAGGACACACCTTACATAGAAACAACATTACCTTGAATTCATATCAACACATTATTGATGAAAATGAGAAATATATTTTAATTATAATCATTCAATGTAGAGACTAAATATTGCTGACATTGAAAATCTTTTGGAGTAAACACTCTTTAGTTATTTTTAATCAATAGCTAGTAACTAGTTATACTTGTTTCGACTGTCAACCTTGCCTCTCAAGTAATATTTTTGGCAAGTTCAGTCTCTCGTGGCTTTGGCACCCAAAACATCATCAAAATCATGTCAAAAAACAAAGAAAAAACAAGCTACCATATACACGAAGGGTTCTGATTTCCCATAGGTTATGAACTCACGTATAATGTCGTTGTATATATGTCACTTAAACCTTTATCAATCATAATAGTTTACCACAATCATGTGGGATTGAGTTACGAATCTCTCAACATGCCCAACCCTAGAATAAATCACTCCAGTGATCTACCCAACCTAGGGTTAACTTTGTCTTTTGTGCACTTAGCACTAAAATAAGTTCTATGGAACAAAAGCTATGAGATCTATATCTTTGCATTGTCTAGATTACTCTTTCTCTCGAGATAACATAACATAAGTATTAGATACTATCAAAGGCTATCTAGGGTTCCACATTCTTGGATCACCTATTTCCCTAAATATGAAATACAAAATTGACAAGAGGATACAAAGAAATCTTTATCCATGTTGTATCCTCCTTGCTTATCTCACCAAAAAGTCCCTTGAGAGAACTAGTAAGATTTCATCTATGGAACTATTATAGTCTTTAACATTGACTAAAGTATCTATTACCATTTTCCTTAGTTTCCTATTTCTAACTTAGAATCCAAGTTCAATAATATGATACTACAACATAAGTATGGTACACTCTGGTCTTCTCTTTAAACCTCTTAGGTGCTATATGAATCCTCATTACTCAAGGATTATGAATACACTATCTATAAAATAATCATTGAAATTGGAGGTTTGTTCATGCGTGCAGATCTTATTGATAAGCCTCAATTGGGTTTTGTGTTTCATGCCCTAAACCTCAGTCTTCGAAATAATTCATCTGAATAACTAGAAGGTTCCTTTCATTCTCATAAAAGACAACTAGGTCGTTCTCTCTCCTCCAATATTGAAGATACCTTTGCTGCTTGGTCTTTCCTTATCCACTTCAATCCTCTGGCTCCATATGTTCCTGAATAAGCAACTATGCAAGTGGAAGATACAGCTTCTACTCACCTGGGGTTTCAATCCTTCAAAGTGGTAGATCTAAATGTGATTAACTAGTTATGTGGAGGACAAGTCATTGATTCTGTTTTGATCAACAGTGGTTGTGATGTTGCATTTGTGTTTCATTTTGGAGGCTCTGCCTAAGATATCAATATAGCTGCACTATGACTTAGAGGCTGTGACTGAATTTCAATGGCTTGCCTCATTTTCTATGCCTTGCTTGTATGTTAGTTGTATCTCTGTTTCATCTAGCATTGGTATTGATTCTTTTGACTTGTAGGCTGTGTTTTTGGAGACTCAAAAACTTACGCTCCATTTTAAATGTGCATGCATTACTTTGGAGACAAATGGGCTTCTCTTATGGTAGCGCTATTACTATAGACTGCACTATCTTTTTGATTTTGCACTTTGATTCACATAGGTAGCCCCATCATTTGGTTGTGAGTAGCTTCCTTGGCAAGATCTAGAGACTTAAAACTTGCGCTCTATTTCAATAGTCTGGAATAGATATGACATAAGCCTGTACCATAGTTATTTTGGTTGGTTACACCTTTGGAATAGACTCTATCTTATTATTACAATATTTCTTCTGGCTTACACACCATTCCAGCCTGCATGCCTTTGGTCTTCAAGATTGTGCCTAGACTAAGGCAGTGCCATTCAAGATTGTGCCTAGACTAAGGCAGTGCCATGTTCAAAGTGTTGATTTAGAGGACGCACCTTACATAGAAACAACATTACCCTGAATTCATATCAACAGATTATTGATGAAAATGAGAAAAATATTTTAATTATAATCTTTCAATGTAGAGACTAAATATTACTGTCATTGAAAATCTTTTGGAGTAAACACTCTTTAGTTATTTTTAATCAATAGCTAGTAACTAGTTATACTTGATTTGACTATCAACCTTGCCTCTGAATAATTTTTTTGGCAAGTTCAGTCTCCCGTGGCTTTGGCACCCAAAACATCATCGAAATCATGTCAAAAAACAAAGAAAAAACAAGCTACCATATACATGAAGGGTTCTGATTTCCCTCCTTTACCAACCTTGAACCCTGTGATCTTTGAACAACAAAAGTTATCACAGATGAATTGCTCTCCACCGGAACTCTCTTCAATCAGAAACGTATGAAGGGTCCTTCAGAAACGTATGAAGGGTCCTTCAGAAACGTATGAAGGGTCCTCCAATGTAGCTCAATACTTTTTCCTCGGCTTTTATGTTTTGGTCTCTTTTCTCAGGGTTTGATCTCTTTTCTGTATTTTGTAAGCTCTCAAAAGATCACAGGGTTCGAAGGTTTGGTAAAGGAGGGAAATCAGATCCTTAGTGTATATGGTAACTTAGTATTTTTCCTTATTTTTTGCCATGATTTCAATGTTGTTTTCAGCTCCTGGCTTTAGAGTTTTTAAATATGAGAATATGCTAATTGTTGAATGAACATCATGCCAGCCCCAACTCTACCCGATTGAATGAGCTGGAGTGGCTCAACTCAATGAGGTCAAGGCTACAGAAGATTGAACTTGTGGAAAAAATTATTTGATAGGCATGGTTGAAGTCAAATCTAGTAGAACTATCTATTCAGTAAAAATAGTTAAAAGGCATGGTTGAAGTCAAATTTAGTAGAACTATCTATTCATTAAAAATAGTTAAAAGTGTGTACTCTAAAGGAGTAATATTCAGTTTATCCATTGAATGAATATAATTAAAATACATATATAATGTATTTTCTTCATATGTATGATGACTTATATTATGTTAGGGTTATCTTTTGTTTTCTAATTTAATTCACAAATATATTTTATTAGGGTATTATCATATGAAATAAAAAAGGATCAAAGTATATTCATGAAGGTAGAAGCTATTCCATTTAATTGCATTATATTTTATACATTTTACTATAAAGGCTTCAAATTTAATTTCCTACTTTTTATTCTTCATTGTTTTATAAAAATTAACTCATAAAATAATATTTTATAAATATATTTTGTTAGGGTTTAAATATATTTTATAAACTATCCTAAAATAATATTTTATAACTATATTTTATTAGGGTTTTGATTTATTTATGTGTCCTCATAAAGTAATTCAAAAGTATTTGATCTCTAGGTGCGATATATTTTTCTAAAAATAGGCATGCTAGTTATTTATTTTTATTTTCATATTTAATTAAGTATACACTTTCAATCCCAACAACTCTTAACACCTAAAATGAATTATTTACCCTAAATATTTATAAAGTGTTTTGTTTCATTGAAATACAAGCTATCATACATGTAAACAAAATAAATTTTATATGTGTACTACACTTTACATAGAAACAAGATTACTTCATTCATATCAAAATACATTATTGAAGAAAATGAGAAATATATTTTAATTATAATCTCTTTAAGAACATTTATGAATTTTCTTGATTCTTCCACTGTGAAAAACACATCCCTGCTTACAATGTCCCAACATTTTTGGAAGGACATGTTTGACAGACTGAATATTGTTGAAAATCTTTTGGAGTACACACTTTTAATTATTTTTAATCAATAACTAGCTATACTAGATTTGATTGTCAACCCTGCCTATAAAGTAATTTTTTCTGCAAATATTCAGTCTCCTGTGGCCTTGGCCTCATTGAACCATTCCAGCTCATTGAATAGGGTGGAGTTGGGGCTGGCAGGCCGGTCATTAAAAAATTACCATATTCTCATATTCAAAAACCCTAAAGCCAAGCGCCCAAAACAACATCGAAATCATTACAAAAAAAACAAGGAAAAAATAAGTTACCATATACACAAAGGGATCCCATTTCCCTCCTCTACCAACCTTCAACCCTGTGATCTTTCAACAGCGTAAGTTATCATGGATGAATTTCTTGGCACCAGAAGTCTCTTGCATCAGAAAAGTACGAATGGTGCTACGAGCAGCTCTATGTTTTTTTTCTCGGATTTTATGTTTTGATCTCTTTTCTATATTTTGCAGGCTATTGAAAGATCATAGGGTTTGAAAGATCATATGGTAACTTAGTAAATTTCCTTTTTTTTTCCATGATTTTGATGTTGTTTTTGGCCCCTGCCTTTAGGGTTTTTGAATATGAGAATATGCTAATTGTTGAATGACCTCAGTGCCAGCCCCAACTCCGCCCAATTCAATGAGCTGAAAGCGGCTCAACGAGGCCGAGGCCACACGAGACTGAAAACTTGAAAAACGTCAAATCTAATATAACTAGCTCCTACTACTTAAATATCATCCACTTCAATGGTCAAACAACCAATAACAATTTTACACCTCATTCACAATAAAAAATGGTAAATATTTGTCATATTTTTACTGGCCAAAATTGACCTTTGACTATTTGAAGTGGATGATATTTAAGAACATCCCTAACTAACTATTGATTAAAAATAGTTAAAAGTGTGTATTCCAAAGATTTTCAATCTCAATAATATCCGGTCTCTAGATTAAATAATTATAAGTAGTATACTTATATTTAAAAAAATATATATCTAAAGTACGAGAAGGATATATCTGGACGTATTTTGTTACAAAACGGAACAATTCAAGAATTTTATTTATAAAAGAACAATGTGAAAGGATTTGAAATACCTTTAACAGTGTTAAGAATGAGCTCAATAGCCCTCTCTATCAGAGCTATAGGAGTGGCATTGTTGCCTTCAGTGGCTCTGGAGACGAAGTAATCCACAAAGCAAAATGATGTTACAGAACGCATTCTCCATTGCAGTGTGCTCAGAACCAAAAGCTCCATTCTTTGAATAGTCTGCGCATCGAATATGAATCTTGCATCCTCCCTCTGCATATCACAAGAAAACACATCAGATGTCTCATCCACATTGTCCTGCTCTCATAAATTCCAACAAAAGGCTTCATCCTTTAAAAAGTCCTGTTTTTTACATGCAAATCTTGAAGAAGGGGAACACGTATATCCGCCATTTTAAGCGCGAGGAACAAGCACACAACAGAGGCCAGCTGGAGCATCCAAGCCTTCCAGGTACCTTGCTGCAATTGTGCACAGGAACTTATATTTCCCTTTTGTACATACAATCCAAAGAAACAACAAACCCTTTACCAACAAACCCTTTACCAACAAAGAGCGCATGCATTTAAGAGAACAAAAAGGCAACACTATCTTTCCCCACAGATTTCCCCACAGATTACTTACTGACAGCTTATATATCGAAAGGAACCGATCTAGGTAATTAACAGCCAGGTAGCCAGTCAGGGACCCAAAATTATAAAAGCGATGCACCTGCCAACATGAACATAGTGACATTCAGCAAAACTATAAACCAGTCCAGTCTAATATTAGCCCAATCTACATTATAACTTGAATCAAGAAAATCAAAATGAGCAGAAAGCGCCAATCTTCTAAATAGGAAAACACAGTTCAGTATGTCTACAGACCAATTTGGCTTAACAACGCAGACCTCTGCACTGATAAACTAATATATAAATCTTAAAACAAGATAAAACTGTACTCCTAAATACACGCAAGTCAGTACAAATCACTGGCACCCAAATACATATACAATCAAGATAAAACCAAACACCTATAGAATCAATCTTCTATTGTTTCTACAAAAATAGCAATTTTGTTGCAAATCCAAAGACTTCGGGGGACCAAATCAAGCAACTAAACTAAACACCTTGAGAATCCAGTTAACAGCCTCCCTGCAAGCATTAAGGTGAAAGGTTCGATTCCTGAACCGCTCTAGATAGCCTCTTTTTGGACCAGCACTGAGAGCGATTCATCATCCTCAGCTTCAAAGAAAGACAGAGAGGTATGTTGGGGAACCATTTTCAAAGCTGGGCACTATGGCTGCCTTGTCTCAGATTTGCCATTGCTTCTTTCTATGCTCCTCCTTTCCCCTCTTGAAACAATCAAAAGACAGGATTAAAAAGGCCAATGAATTCAACACGGTGCAGTCCTCTGTGAAGTGAGAAATCAGTCACAATCCCTTCTCGAGATTACAAAGGGGGCTCTTTTCTTTTTCCTCCCCTAAATCTGGCGAAAGCCTTTTGCCTGTAACAAAACTTCAAGAAATTCAATGGCTGCAGACTGTCAAAACTCCGACCGCTGGCCCCTGGTTCGATTGCATTCTCAGATACCCCGTCGCCATTCTGGGTACGTCCATAAAAACGGGGCCATAAAAACGTCCTCTCGCGTAATTAAAATACATAAATAATGTATTTTGTTTTGTTAGGGTTACTTTTTTTTTTCTAATTTAATTTATAACTATAAATAAATCAAAACCTTAATAAAATATACTGTTATAAAATATTATTTTAAAACATTTTATAAAATATAATATAGGCCTTAATAAAAATTTTATAAAATATTATTTTATCACAATTAATTTTTATAAAAGAACAACAAATAAAAAACAAGAAATTAAATTTGATTATGTAGAAAAGAAAAGAAAATTAAATTGAAGTCTTTATAATAAAATGTATAAAATATATTGAACTTATTTGGAATAACTTATGCCTTGACAAATAGACTTTGATCCTTTTTTATTTGATATGATTAAAAAAAACTAATAAAATATAGTTATAAATTGAATTTGAAAATAAAGCTTGTTGAATACACTTATCCAGATAAAATAGGCCCCTCCAAAATATCTTGGCATATTTAAGATATATTTTTTAAATATAGATATGCTAGTTTATAATTTTTAGGTGCATTCATTATGTCCAAGCAAGGTGGAGTGTAATTATAGCCGACATGTTTATAAAAAATTTAAACTATAAAATAATTATTAAATAATTCTAAATTAAAATAACATAAATAAATGAAATAAAATAAAATAACTTTAAAAAATAAAATAAGTCTTAAGTAATAATAGACCCACATATATTAATTCTTAAATAGTTTTTTAAAGTAAATAAACACAAAGTATATAAAATAAAATAAAATCTTTTAATAAATAAAACTAGCATATCTATCTTTAGAAAAATCTATGTAAAAGATGCCAAGAGTTATCAATCTAGAGGGGCCTATTAAAAAATAGGTGCCTAGAGAATGATACGTTTCAAGTCTTTTACATAGATTTTTCTACAGATAGGTATGCTAATTTAACTTAATAAATAATAAAAAATATATGTCATCTCTTTTTAATTTTTATGAACATAGTCGCAATCATCCCCTTAATGCCCTTGTATAATGCCTCTAGGAATAATTAACTATATGTATAGAGTAAAATAATCTTTGTTTAGGTTTAATTGAGATTAATTAAATCAAATGTATACAAACTAATATAATTCAAATAGATATAAGGATTTTTATTTGTCCACAGCCAATCATCTAAATTTGTTAATTTTTTAAAGTACATTCCTCTAGGCCAAGCACATAAATATCTTTATACACAACAAATCAACTATTATGTTTGTCATTCCTCAAGGCCAAACACATAAATATATTTATTAACAAGAGATCAACCAAATTATATTTTCCCTTTGTTACTTTTTTTAGTGTTACTCTTTATTTTTGTTCTTAATTTTTTAATGTACATTCCTCTAGGCCAAACACATAAATATGTTTATGCACAATACATCAACTATTATGTTTGTGCTTTGTTGTTTTCTTGCGGTTTTACTATTTATTTTTCTTCTTGTTTGTACCCAAATGAGTTGGAGAAGGAAAATGTGAGTATATATATAGATATAAAGTTAAAATAAAAATATAAAATGTTGGTATTTGATATTATTATTATTATTTAATAAGTATATGTATAGAAAAAAATAAACTTTTCCTAACTTTAATCTAGGCTAATCAAATCAAATGTATATTAACTAATATAATCTTTCATGGTAGTACAATAGGTAGATAAGAGAAGTTTTTTGAAGCAATAAAATCAATTTAAAAAGTTTTTGAGGAGAAAGGTAATTCTTTTAAGTTTATAAGAGGGGAAGATATTTTTAAGATTTTTACTAACATGAGGAGGGAGGCTCAACAAGTAATGTGTAGGACTTATGCACAGACAATGGCATTGATGGACCAATGTTGTTAGTAGGTAAACTCACCTTCAAGTTTAGTCTCTTTAAGGCCAAGGGGTGTATTCCCTGAGGTCTCAACAACATAAATAATAAGTTAAATACTATATCCTTAAACAACTATACCCAATGTGTTATGAACCTCTATAGTTTTCACTAAGTTTATGTCAACACTAGCTACATACAGACCTAAAAGACCTTTAATAAATAAATAAAATCCCACTCTTACCCTATATAGAAGGACCTTTGTTCGAAGGTATTTTTGAACAAAGGTACCTTCTCACTAAGGAACCTTTGTTAGGTCCTTTGGATGGCTTAAAAACTAAAAAAATCATAACTGTCCACTTTTGAACAAAGGAGATCGACTAAAAAATAATTAAAAAATTCATAACAAGAAACTTTTGTTGGAAGGTGTTGAGGTCGACTTTTAAAAATAAATTGACTAAAGTTGCATATATAAATAAGTAATTTAATTAAAACTTATTTGTCTTGAATTATATTCACATTTTTCAATTTTGGAATGTTTTTAAAAACAAATATAGATAGTAAAGTATTTTTTTAGAGGAGGAAATAGGCAAAAAAAGGACAATGTAAAATAAAGCTATGTGATCATTTTCTGAAGAAAAGGAAAAACAATTATTTTAAAAAAGATAAAAAAAACAAGGTATGTACATTTTTTTCTTTTCTATAAAAATGTTTCAAAAATATTAGATTTAGATATGTATGTTGTAAATAGTTTTCAATAGTATAGAGTTTGTTGTAGAGTGAAAATATCACTGGCACCTTATGTATTGTGAGAACCAAGATTGTGGAGAGGCAATCAAACATGAGATTACAAGTAATGAAATGAACAATTTGCATTAACAAATAACAAGTATAAATAGTAGAGGTTGCATGCCCAACTCTCCACAAAATAGGGATAGGTGGCGATATTCAAAGCAAGAGAATAACGTAACTACCCTAGGATATAGAGGCGATGTGTCAAGTCTAGTGACACCTATTACAAATGACTCACCAAATTGAAAATGTCAATTGGCATGTGCTATAAGTCACCTAACTATATACAAATAACAAGTAAGTTTTGAATAAATCAGGAATGTATAATACATTATGTACAAAACAATTTCCCAATTTTATAGTCCCTTTTCCAAGAACATCATGATAGACACCGTCCATTAATATTTTGTAAGTATTGAAGGTTTGATTCTCCTAAATAATTCAAAGAAAGGTGACATGTGATCACGCACTACTTAACTAAGGAGCCCTCTATTAAGATTTATTTTTTATGGTGGCATTATATTACCTTTTTAACCCTTTTGAGTAGTGAAGACTTCTTAATGCTTAGTTTTTAAAGTTAAGGTGGCACTTTAGTTTGAGTGTTTTTGAGCACTCTTCCTTGATACCCCCTTTAAAGTGGCACTTTATAGTTTAGTTCATTGACATCATATTACAATTTGCATTAACAAATAACAAGGATAAATAGTAGAGGTTGCATACCCAACTCTCCATGAAAGAGGGATAGGTGGTGATATTCAAAGCAAGAGAATAGCATAACTACCCTAGGATATAGAGATGATGTGTCAAGTCTAGTGACACCTATTACAAATGACTCACCAAATTGAAAATGTCAATTTGCATGTGCTATAAGTCACCTAACTATGACCGAGTTAGTGTTTACTCATTGAGTTATACACCAACATGTATCAACTCCTTCCATGACGGGCTATTCCTTAGGGACATCTAATGCATGTACAATGACCAAGGGATCTCCCTACTCATCCATGCAAGGATGTTCTAGGAGATACCATTACATTATGTCATGAGTACAGATAGGCGCACATGGACATTGTGCACTAGGGATTACTATTATTTTTGTTAGGACTACATTTTAGGAAATTGTAAGAATTACACCAACCAACAGCACTGATATGTCAGTGAATGGAATTTAGTGCTACTAATTGTTATTGACACATATGACGAAGATGAAGTTGAAATATTTGAAGACATTCCTTTGATTTCAATTGATTATGACTGCTTTTCAAGATTGATTTAAAATGGTGTGTGTGTGTGTGTGTGTGTGTGTGTGTGCAACTTGTAGTCCAGTTTTTTAATTTTAAATTTTTCATTCTTAAATATTACAATTCATGACAAGAAAAAAGATTCTATTTTTTTACAAATTTCATTGTGGTGCAGGAGATGTTTTTACAGTCATTGTTGAGGTCAAAAACATAGAGGGTGTTAATTATTATTTATTATGTTGCACAGAAGAGAGGAAGAAGTTAACAAAAATAAAAACAAGCAACAGAATGTTGTTCCACATAGGTTTAGTTGTAGTGCAAGGGACATATCTCAAACAAGTCAAAATTGTTCTAAATGGGATTCATTTTATTGATTACCAAACTTGTAACCTGGTGCATCAGTATAGCCCCACTTAGTAATTACTATTGCCCAATCTTTTCATCAAGTTGCATGTGCACATGGACCACATAAGTAGAGACTACATAGAGATGACCAAAAGAAAATATTAGATGTTATTGAAGAGAGATCTCAAGGGATGTGGTATGAAATATGTGGACCTCGAATGTAACTTTCCTTTAATTTTAGGTATTCACTAGACCTACTATGATAGAATTTATTGGCTTACACATCTGTATGTTTAACTTAGGTGTCTTAAATTATTTTAATTTATGCTTTAATAACTTTTTTTTATGTTTACTTATAATTTGAGTCCAGCTCCTAAAATTTTTTATATTCATGATGTTTAGGTTCTTTTTTTTCTTACATTTCATCATGTCGTAGGAGATATGTTTTTGGAATCATGTAGCTTAGAAGATTGCAAGTTATTGTTTCATTTCAAGTACATGATATCTACACTATCTAGACATGTCTTAGAGTTATATATATATATATATATATATATATATATATATATATATATATATATATATGTTCTTTTGTATAGAATATAGCTATTGTCCGTCTACTACCCATCTACCAGGTCTACTATAAAATCTAAATACATGTCTTAGATATATGTCTTAGGTTAGACTAGAAAATTTAAGGTATAAGATCTAGGTGTAGATTAGATAACATTCTGTAGGTATAGACTATAACAAGGTATAAAATTTGGGTGCCTTAAGTCTACTACCTAATCTTAGGCCTAGACTCTAGAATAAGGTACATAAAATATAGGTGTAGATTATATATGTCTTAGCTCTATAAGTTAGAATTTAGGTATAAAATTTGTAAGTGTCTTATGTCTACTATGTCTACTAGAAATTCTAAATATATCTTAGGTCTAGAGAGGTCCTAGAATTATAAGGTATAATTTATCTAGGTGTCTTTGGTGTCTTAGGTCTTAGGTGAGGCCACATGAGCTTCTAGCTTACGTTGTTGGCCTTGTCAGTGCAAAATAAATATTTCTTGAAGCTAAGGGAAGCTCTTTTTTGTATCATCATGTTAGTTTACATGTTTATATGCTACTTAGGTGGGCCTTTAAGTTAGGTTATTTCATCATGTGAGTTTGGTATCATTATGTACATTTGTTGAGTTCTTTTAACTTTTTTGTATGATTATCATTTATGTCTCAAACTTAACAAGACTACATGTTAGATAGATCTAGTTCATTTACATACATTCATATGCTACTTAGGTGGGCCTTTAAGTTATGTTATTTGATCATGTGCTCGTTTGGTATCAAATTATGTAAAGTTTTATTGAGTTCTTTTAAATTTTTGTATCATTATCATTTCTAGGTCTCAAACTTAACAAGCTACATTAGTTACATCTAGTTCACTTACATGTTCATATGCTACTTAGGTGGGTCTTTAAGTTATGTTATTTCATCATGTGAGTTTGGTAGATCATTATGTAAGCTTATTGAGTTCTTTTAACTTTTTTGTATCATTATCATTTATCGACCTCAAGCTTAATAGGACTACATGTTAGATAGATCTAGTTCATTTACATACATTTATATGCCACTTAGGTGGGCCCTTAAGTTATGTTATTTCATCATGTTCTTGTTTGGTATCAAATATCGTTATCATTTCTAGGTCTAAAACTTAACAAGCCTACATTAAATAGATCTAGTTCATTTACATGTTTATATGCTACTTAGGTGCTCGCCTAGGTTATACTAAATTTCATTGAATATTTAGCCAGGTCCATTCTTATCCTTTCTAAGATTTCTCTTTGAATGTTGTATTATTATGTAGAGTTATAAAGTTAATTTTAAACTTCAAATTTTAGCTATGTAACAAATTAACTTAAGTAAATGATTGATGTGATTAACAACTTGTAAATGAGATGATTAATAAGTAAATTATGACATGTATGATTGAAATACACATACTAATTTTGAGGTTAACATTTTATTATTGAAACTTAAACATATTACATGTCTTAATACACAATTTGTATGTGTAAATATGAAATAGGCAGATCCATTGTAAATATAAAGAAGCATTTATATTCAAAAAATTTATTTTAAATATCTCAAACATGTAAATTTACATCCATGTGTCAAATATAAACATATAAATGTCCATGTACATAGACATGCATAATTATCCATACACATGCCAGATATATAAATATAAATGTCCATACATGCCATTTATATTTAAAAAAATAAACATGTATATAAATATAAATATAAATGTCCATTATTTTCCTTTCTGAGATTTCTCTTTGAATGTTGTATCATTATGTAGAGTTATAAAGTTAATTTTAAACTTCAAATTTGAGATATGTAACAAATTAATTTAAGTAAATGATTGATGTGATTAACAACTTGTAAATGACATTATTAATAAGTAAATTATGACATGTATGATTGAAATACACATACTAATTTTGAAGTTAATATTTTATTATTGAAACTTAACATATTACATGTCTTAATACACAATTTGTATGTGTAAATATGAAATAGGGAGATCCATTGTAAATATAAAGAAGCATTTATATTCAAAAAAATTATTTTAAATATCTCAAACATGTAAATTTACATCCATGTGTCAAATATAAACATATAAATGTCCATGTACATAGACATGCATAATTATCCATACACATGCCAGATATATAAATATAAATGTCCATACATGCCATTTATATTTAAAAAAATAAACATGTATATAAATATAAATATAAATGTCCATTATTTTCCTTTCTGAGATTTCTCTTTGAATGTTGTATCATTATGTAGAGTTATAAAGTTAATTTTAAACTTCAAATTTGAGATATGTAACAAATTAATTTAAGTAAATGATTGATGTGATTAACAACTTGTAAATGACATTATTAATAAGTAAATTATGACATGTATGATTGAAATACACATACTAATTTTGAAGTTAATATTTTATTATTGAAACTTAACATATTACATGTCTTAATACACAATTTGTATGTGTAAATATGAAATAGGGAGATCCATTGTAAATATAATGAAGCATTTATATTAAAAAAAAAATATTTTAAATAACTCAAACATGTAAATTTACATCCATGTGTCAAATATAAACACATAAATGTCCGTGTACATAGACATGCATAACTATCCATACACATTTTAGATATATAAATATAAATGTCCATACATGCCATTTATAGTTAAACAAATAAACATGTATATAAATATAAATATAAATGTCCATTCTTGTCCTTTCGAAGATTTCTCTTTGAATGTTGTATCATTATGTAGAGTTATAAAGTTAATTTTAAACTTCAAATTTTAGATATGTAACAAATTAATTTAAGTAAATAATTGATGTGATTAACAACTTGTAAATGACATGATTAATAAGTAAATTATGACATGTATGATTGAAATACACATATTAATTTTGAGGTTAATATTTTATTATTGAAACCTAAACACATTACATGTCTTAATATACAATTTGTATGTGTAAATATGAAATAGGGAAATCCATTGTAAATATAAAGAACCATTTATATTCAAAAAAATTATTTTAAATATCTCAAACATGTAAATTTACATCCATGTATCAAATATAAACATATAAATGCCCGTGTACATAGACATGCATAACTATCCATACACATGTCAAATATATAAATATAAATGTCCATATATGCCATTTATATTTAAACAAATAAACATGCAACTCAAATGTCCATATATATCAAATGTATAATCCTAAACACAAATGTCTATGTCCATAGATCTCAAACATAAACATAAATACAAATGTTCATATGTCCATATATCTCAAACATAAACATAAACACAAATGTCCACATGTCCATTTCTTAGACATAAATAGAAACACAGATGTCAACATGTCCATATCACAAATATAAACACAAACACATGTCCATGTCCACATGATATATCTCACACATAAGTTCATAAACCAAAATGTCTAGACACCTCAAGTTTGTAAATACTAAATCTATGAAATATGTAAACTAGCTACTTAATCATCATGTCGACTCCTAGTCGACTGACCCTCAGAGTGAGATCACTACCCTAATAGATGCAATGAACCCTACAAAAGTGTAATTAGTTGTAAAAGGGACATGCACAAAGGAATGTGTAGGTGAGATGACATAGATCTAGTAGAAAGCATCTCTATTAAATCCATACCACCAAAAGTCTACTCTAGTGAATCAGATCCCATATGCTGAGCCTTTGGAGTGGCAGAATGATTAGTAGATGACTCTGCTACTCTAGAATGTGACACATGTACTCCACTAGAAAATCTAACTATATGCTCTGCATCAGAACACTACATGTCAGCTACTGGAATCTATGAATTTGCCATGATGTGAGCCACAGATGAACTAACACCTACTAGAGGGATCTCCCACTATGATGATATCACCTAGAAGGCTCTTAGCAAGTCCTCAGACAAACAATAGGTTGCCCTCTACATCTGACCCTCACTTAGTGTAATATGTTCCAAATCATCTGGTGATGGGATACCTGCAAGATGATAGGGATCCATCTGAGTAGGTTTCCTATATGGACACCTCATGAAATACTATCCAACACAATCTATAGATATAGACTAAGTTTGCAGAGCAATCTTAGCAATACTATAAGTTGCATCCTGTCAGGAAGCAATGACCATGTGGTTGCCGACTCACCAATACCATTGAGAGAAGGTGAGATCACAAGCATCCAATCACCAACCAAGTTCCTATAAATAGGGGGCTCTCGATCTAGTTGACAATATGACTCCCTATCACATACTCTACCATGCCGCTACCACAAATGTGGTGGTAGATCAAAATAGTTGATGTTGAGACCTAAATGGACCACAATGTATAACTATTGTACAAAATATAGAGGAATTTGGTCATTATTTGGGTAATGACCATGTGCAGTAGGAAATCTAGGATATATCAATGGTGCCATGTAAGGGAACACACATTGAGTGACCTAATATGCCCTATCACTAGCTTTGGGTGCATATTGAGGAAAACATTATGCATTCAAAGTTTGTTTTGTCACTCTCAGTTGTACTTCACTCAATGGTACATCACGAGAAACTTGTACCTACATTTGGGTTAGAATGGTTGCTAAGGTCTCACTAGAATATACCTTAACTCTCCCTAATGAAGATCTTATACGAATTAAATTGTCTAAAATCTTCTCACAATTAGATCTATAAACCCTTGTTGTTTGAGGATCCTATAAAATTGACCTTAATCTAGCAATCTTGGTATCTTTGCAACCAAATATTGGATCCATATCTAGGGTTATCACATAAATATAAGTTTGAGAGAAGGAACATAACATTCAAGATAACATAAAAATAAAGACATAAATCTTTGAAAGTAAGAGATCTAGATAGATAGAACTCACATCTAGATACATCCTAAATTATCATATTTTAAAATTTAACACACTTTATCTTTAACATTTAATGCTACACACTTTTCCACATAATAGATATCTAATTTTTGAAAAATCAAGGAATATAAAGCACTTTAACTTGAGTGTACACATGAACTATATTGTTCACTCCTACTGTTTCCATTCCTATGCAAGAGAACATTTTATGTACATGACTAATGCGTATTTAATTTTCTTAAATCAACAGGTCAAACAAGGATGTGATGAAAGCAATAGGAAAATTGTTTTACTATACAATGACATAAATCATATAGTGACCACATAATTTGAGAACATTTACAATACAAATTATGAACTTGTGATCAACTAGATTATATTTTTAATTTTTTAAAACATATATCAAAAACATGATTTTGAAACCAAACTTAAGTCATATTAGAAAGAGGTACATCGTAGGAAAATTGAATTGTGAAAAAACTAATAATGGTGGCCATTTAATTTTCTTAAATCCACAGGTCAAACAAGGATGTGATAAGAGAAGTAGGAAAATAATTCTACTAGACAATAATATAGATCAGATAGTGACTCCACAGAATTTTAGAACACTTACAATACAAATTATGAACTTGTGATCAACTAGAATATATTTTAATCTTTGTAAACATATATCGAAAACATGAATTTGAAACCAAACTTTGGTCATTTCATAAAGAGGTACATCATAGGAAAATTGAAATTGTAAAAAAACTAAGAATGATGGCTATTTGATTTTCTTAAATCTACAGGTCAAACAATGATGTGATGAAAGTAGCGAGAAAATCATTTTTACTAGATAATGATATAGATCAGATAGTTACTACAAATAATTTGAGAACACTTACAATACAAATTATGAACTTGTGATCAACTAGAATATATTTTTAATCTTTCTAAACATATATCGAAAACATGATTTTGAAACCAAACTTTGGTCATTTCAGACAGAGGTACATTGTAGGAGAATTGAAACTATGAAAAGGATCAAAATGGTTACTTACAAAACTAGTTCACAAGGGCACACAACATTATAGATAGGATAAAAAATAGAATAATTACCTCCACCATGAGAAAAGTAATGGTGATGCAACCCTCACTTCAACCAAAGACACAATGAAAGTACAAAGATGAAAGACAATAGGAAGTCATGTAGAGAATGCCCTATATTCCTATTCAAGCATGTGATATGTAATAAATGCTTTGATTTAATGCTATATGCTCTTTGAACATGCTCTCTATGTGTTAGGCTCTAAATGTGTCAAAATGAACTAGATTTAGTTCTGAAATATAATTAGTTCTAAATCTCGGATGTCTAAAAAATGCTCCATTTCACAACTCTATCTCACACATAGTGGCATACTCTACCTTCAACCAACACGCTCTACCTATACTAACTAGTCTCAGCTCTTTGATTAGTTTGTTCATCCATGGATTCATTAGCCACTCTGCATCTGCTAGCTCCAATAGTCTCTACCAGCCAGTAGACAACAACTTGGCTCCATCAGTTTGCATGAAATTGGCCCTCACATAGTTTGCATGCACTAACTTACCAAGTCAATCTATTGATGCATGAACCAGCCCTACACCTGGAATATCATGATTCACCTACAACTTTCTGTGGCATGTCACTTAATGAGCTACTTCCTAGAGCTACTCTGGCATATAGGACACAACTGTATGTTTAAGAGATACATAGTATGTAGATTGATGGACATGATCCTCATAGTATCATTAAAAATATCTCTTTTGTCATACATGCTAGTTGCACACTATTGAGATGCCTTCTTAATTGTTGCTCCTCCTACATTTGCGTATCTCTAAGGATTTGTTATGATCTTCTATGGCTATAAGTTCTCAATGAGATCACCCTCTAGTTGATATCAAAATGATGTTTGGCTGTCCAATTCACCATCCAATGACATACTTCTGTGTATAACTGGTAGTGATGCCATTGTTACTCTCTATCTGCACTCCTATGTACCTCCTGTAGAAGAATATGGATAGTGGGATTGCACCATTTTCCATAATGAATATATCAGTTAAAACACATGCTGTTCTATGGCTTGTTGTTGTTCATTTCATGACACTAGCTTGGGCATTATATCTATATGGCTTGTTTAACATTATTGAATGTAATGGGAGTTTAGACTATCATTTTCTTACATTGATCATGGATGTTCTATTTCAAACTAAATAACAACCTCATCAGGCAGCCATGTAAGAGCTCAATGTCCATTAATGACTATCACTTCAACTCTCTTTGAATTGGTTGTCACAGGTGACCATTGAGTTTGAAGCTCAATAGGCTGAGTTGATATAGCACTATTTCACTTTATCATGTTTCTTTTGCACAGTATGAGCGAATGCTCTGATTTCATCCCCTCTGACTTAGGGGTAGCATGCCAGGCTCAACCCTTGTGGGAGCTCATTTAGCACCACATGTTGAATTGTTTCCTAAATAGTAACATACTTTCACCTATACCTGCACATGAAACAAACATATTAGTTTAAAAAGTAATGATACTTGATGGTGCTTCATTTTCTCCCCTTGTAACTAATGAATATTGTACTTTCTGGTCTTGACTATCTCATACAATTTATGTATTCTGTTTGTACTGATATAGTGCATGGATGAGATGATCTCATGATAACCCCCTTTTTCTCTCTCCTCTAATGCAGGTTATGATAGTTTCAGAGCTCGACAATGAATGGAGTAGCTACAACCTGATCAACCAACTGTAAAATTAGAAAATGATTGGCACCCTCTCCTTCATATGCTTTGTTAGTTCATGTTTTCCCTTTTACAGTTGCATTACATATTGTATTAGATATTCAGATCTAGCTACTCCCACAGCTTGTGTGGGACCAATTATTTCTCTCTTTTGTTCTTTATTCAATGCAACATGATCCATTTATGTATATCTCATCTAATGATATAAATGTTATACTGAAATACATTATGAGACATCTTTCAAACAATGATAAGCACTTGAAATAGAAATGAATGTCAACTGATTTGTACTTTCTTTTGCATAACCATAGCTAATAAAATTGAATCAATTTGTATGATAACTTACACAACTGGTGCCACCATAAATGCTATGAATATTCACTTTAAGATAATGAACTATAATGCATTAGTTCTACCAATTTTTGAGTTGTAGTGAAAAAATGGTAACATCAACAAACACCAACTCTTGTAGTGCTTGTACAGACATCTCAACAACAACCTTTACAAACCCCCATAGTTTCATAACGAACCCAATAGGAAAAAATACAGGGGTTTATATAGGTAAAACAACAGATGATTGAAGAGATGAGAGCAAGGACATCTACTATTCAAGAACCCACAAAATAAAGTGTAGAAGTAGTAGATGTAGATAAGATTGAGGATGTTGAAGATGATATAGAAGATGTTGAAGAGGAAGGTGAAGATGAAGACAATGACGATAGCCTTGAAATGAGTAGTGAGGAAGAAGAGAACAGACAAATACCAAAATCTCATCTCATGCTTGGAGTGTTTAATGCAAATGAATAACATCAGGTTGCCAAGCAATCAATACAAAATATTAAAATGATTGATCCTTTTGAGAGCTTGGTACAACAAGATAGATATCATGGAAGAGGTCAAGGAAGGAGCCAAGGAAATAATGAGAAATCAAATAGAGGAAGAGGAGGGTACTAACAATGGAAAGGCACAAGACATTCAAGAAGAGGCCAATCAGGAGAATATGCCTATAGATAGGATGGAGGAACAAAGAGAGGATGAAAGACAAGATATACCACAGGAGGGTCCTAGTCCTAAAATACCCCATGGTGAGGAGCAGAAAAATGTAAGGAATGTCCAACAGGAACAACAACAACCTCCTCAACATGTTCCCCAGTAGCAACAACATGTTCCCCTACAACAACAACATGATCATCAACAACAAGAGAAAGAACAAGATGAGGTACTCACAAAAGGAGCTCAAGAAGAGGTGTTAAATGAGAAAGTAGTAGATATAGATAAGGAGGTGCTAGCTTGGTTAGTATTTGAAATGAGACAAGATGCAGCAGTCCAAGTGGTACTGATTGATATCAAGAGTTTGTTAACTAGTGAGCCTGTGAAGAGAGGTAGAAGAAAGGCTAGAACTATGCTAGCCATAAAGAGGGATTCCTCTGGTAGTAGGACTGTACAAGTGGCAATTCTCCAAGCTGACAAGGAGAAAGGAGAAATAAGTCTAGAGGAATGTAAGGTTATTAGTGTAGATATTGGTCATGCCAACAGAGAAGAACACATTGAAGAATTGCAAGAAATGACTGAATTCACTGCAAATAGAATGAGAAGAGATAAGCAGACAATAAAGCATCTTAAGAAGAAATTGCCTAGTATGAACAATTCATTCAAGAGATATTTGATCCTACACAAGATGTACCAGAATTAGCTTCTGATTTAACCATTCTTTCTAAAGAACAAATAGGAGAGATAGAGAATAAAAAGCACGAAGCTAGTATGCTAGAAGATTTTGTCAAGTCATTTATTCATAAAGGAGAAGAGGTAATAAAAAATGCCATTAGCAATTGGAGCTTCACATTGAACCCTGAGTAAATCTAACACAACCATAACTTGGTTACCGTAGACTTGGAATTGAGAACTATTTCTAATAATTCTCCACATTCTTCAAGATAAGACAAGATTCTTTGTGAATTTTATCTATTATTGTTTTGAATAAAATCATCATCAAGAGGATCAAGTCAAGTTTAGATTTGGAGTAGCCTGAAGGTTTCCCATCTTCCTCGCTATCTCCCATATTGGCTCTTATCTTAACTAGGCTGCAATCTACTTTTCCTAAAGTTTGCCAAAATTTTCAAAAATTCCAAATGTATTATACTTTGCCATGGATTACATATAATCCATCCATAGTTAAAAAATTTTGTTTACATCTTGGTACTAAAAATCATTATTAGATTGGGATACCTCCCATGTTCATTTCTCATCCTTGAGATTGATCAAATCAGTTTTAAGAGCTGAACATACTCACATGTACTCATCTACAACCTCCCTAGTAATGTAGTGCCCCTCAACTTGTCATCTACCAGATTGATGTTTGCTCAGTAGTATTAGACATTATGATAGTATCTTAGATCATTCGATGATGGATTCCTTGTTATTTGTTAATTCATTATGGACCTAATCATTATGATAATAGTTGTTGATGTTGGATTCTATTATTTTATGTCTTACAACTTGATTAATATATTAGATGATATAGATGCTTTGATGTTATTTGTTATATTTGGTTGTAAAATAATTGATTGTTTTATGTTGTCGATAAGTAACTAGAAATCTTGTTCAAAATAGTTAATTGTTTATACATAAATGTGAATGGAACAGTGTCGTATTACTCGCTCTCGAGTACCCTACCCCACTGTGATTTCCATTCATTATATGACTGCATATGGATATATATCTTGTTATGTTTAACTGTACATTTGCTGTAGGATACAAGTACTAGGCACCGACTCCACCTGACTTACCAGGTCTGAGCGTGCCTTTGCTAATGGAATAGTTGTTTGGAGTTAACGTGAGGTCCCTTGTCAGTGTTGTCTAGTTGTCAGTTACCCTTGTGGTCATTGTCTGTTGTTTGATCATGACTTGCAGATAGGTAATGTTACATCTTGAAGTCTAACTAGGTCAGAAGGGGTCTAAGTGTGTAAGGTATAGTTGTGCATTAAATAGAATTATTATATAGAAAATATAATGTTGATAATTAAATATAATTGTAAATGTTGATAATTCGGTATAATTGTTGTAAATAAATTATAATTTTATGGGAAGTAATATTGTTAAATAAAAGTTGTAAGAAATTTTGTATTGTTTAATATAATAATTATTTACAATGAATATTTAAATAAATAAATTAATTGTAAGTCATGTTGTAATTCGTGATTTACGATTTAATTGATAAAATAAATTAAAATAGAGTTGTAAAATTTATAGAGAGATGCAATGTTACAACTTTATTAATAAAAAATAGTTGGTTGATTATAAAAAAGATTAAATCTAGTTGGAATCATATATTTATATTAATAAATTTTAATAAAAATTAACTTGTTGGGATCATTAAAAGAATAAAAAATATATATTTGAAGGATGGGGATGCATCGGATCACATGTCGCATCCCTACAAGGTGGAAGGGTTTGTTTTATAAAAAGGAGATTACAGAGAGAAGGAGGAGGTCTTATTTTGGGAGAAGAGGAGCTGTTGGACTGGATTTGGGGAGCAATTTCAACCTTCAGTCAGTCAAGCTGGGAATCCAGGTTCCTTCGATTTCTATATTCTAACTTAGTTCCTTTCAAATCCTCTTCAATAAATCCATTTTTGCATTATGTATTGTTGTTGTCTTCATTCATAGTTTATTCTTCTGGATTATCTGATTTGCATTAGTGTGTACTATTAGAGATCTTGATACTGCAGAATCGAGCTTCATTCCTTGCATTTGCTTGAAAGTTTCTTTAGCCTTTTTATCACTCCGTTTCATATATGTATCCTACAATCCTTGCATTCCAAAACAGCCTGAATACCTTGTGCAAGCTCCTACATTTCGCATATATGTCTATTAGGGCCATTGCAACTGCAACATCTAACTGATTTTATTTTATCCTTCATGTTTGATGAATGCCATACCCATCTACCAGAGCATTTCCAACTATAATATTTGTCATAATCATTATGTTTCGGTGTTTGTCCATTCCTTGTGTTTTAGATCACTCAAAAAACAAGAAAAATTTACAATGTTAGGACCCGTTCCAAGCTTTCTTATTGGTGTTGGCTGTAAGAATGCTGGCAAAGTTAGCGGATCTGGTTTAAATCCTGCCACTTGCTTTTTGCCTAGAAATCTTCTCACATAAAATTGACTATAGATGTAATGTAATAAGGGTTATAAATGTGATTAAAAGCTTCGTAGCCTTCAGCCTTAATTGCCATTTAAACAGCCTCTTTAATTTCATTTTAATTGCCTTCATTTGATTGATCTACACTGAGAAAACTATCCACACAATTACAGGTTGTATTGGCATTTTAATGCAAAGTTTAAGGTGTTCTCTAGGTGGCAAGCACAGACAAGAAAGTCAATCATGCATTCATTCAATCAACTATAGGTGTAATAGAGGTAATTGGGTTAAATACCTATTCCAAGCTCCCGTTTTGGGTATAGACTGCCAGACGTTGACAAGAGTTACGATCTGGTTTTTGTTGCTATAAATACTCCTAAGCCTATATACATATGTGATCTACAGTCACCAAGAAATCATATCAATGTAACCAACACAGATGTAATAGGTATCTCAATGACTAAGTTTAGGGTGATCTCTAGATGGCTAGCGTGGCCAAGAAGGGTGACCTGCACACATAATGATCCACTGTTAAATGTAAGGCAAAGAGGGTTCAAATATGATTGAAGTATGAACAATTTCCATGCACCAAACCTACGCAATAGCAAGCGCTACAATAGGAGCAAAGATTTCTTTGATTTGAGGCATCTACTTGTCAAGGTTGATTTCACCCCAGTTTTCTTTTTATCTGTTGTTTGTTCTAGATTCCTATACATATCAGGAACCACTATTTATAGATTTAGTAGAAGTTCTCATAATTGAAGAACATTAAGTTTGCTTTAGCTATTTTGTTTGAGAGCTTATTAAGCTGCCTCCCTTATAACTTGCTCGTTTGATGGACAATGACATGTACAATTTAAAAAGACTAAAATTACTTTGGTGTGCATGTCTTAAGCTGACATTAAAGAGGGGTTTCCCTTGTTTGAATGATTTGCAAAATCCTTATAACGAATTCATATTTTTTTTGGCCTGCAATCATTGCATTCCATGAGATGACATCTCGTTGGAGGCATTCTCTTAGATAGTTTTGCGTGCCCTGTCTATGCATTCCCATTTTGTATATATGTTCACTAGTATTTATGCCATGTGTCTATCATAATCTGTACTTTCAACGCATCATATGGGGTAATGAGGATTGTATTTCGATTTATGCATTTTATCTCAGGATAGTCAAGAACATCAACGGCTTAAGAAATTATATATTTCCTATCATCAGTTGACAATAAAATTTAAACTCTAGTCATTTTAAATTAACATGCCCTTGTGAGTAGGGATGCACTTAGCCAGAGATAATCCACTTTATTATTTTTACAGAAGGATGAGTGTAAAGTATATCTCTATGGCTATCTTTCACTTTCAATAAAAGAAAACAAAACCGGATTCGTTGATATTTTAGCTGTAAAATACAATTGAGGTTTTAAAGAGGACAATCTTATTAAGCTGATAGATAGTGATCCGCATTGCTTTCTCACTGAACTTTGATTTAAAAGGGTTGTCTAATGATAGTATATGTCTGAAAAAAGAAGGTTGAAATTGGTTAACATCTGGGGTGAAGAAATTACATTAAACTTAAAGAGAGGAAGCAACCACAAAATACATAGTTGATGCAAGGGGGTCCTTGACACAATATCTTCTTTGACTCCCAATAAAGAGGGGTATTGTGTCCCACCTAGACTGTATTAGAGGACTGTATCATATGAAAGATGAGATTTTAAAACAACTGTCAAAATTTACATAGGGTTATGATGATATGTAAATTTAGTTTTTATATAATTTACCTATACTAAACTAGGCCATAGCATTTTAAAGGCATTATTAAATAGATAACTACTATAAATAGAAATTATTTGACAGTCTAGGTTGACTGTCAAATCTAAGTCCTAATATCAATGAAATAACATACTTATCATTGGATGAAAATTATTTGCCATTCAATGATCTATGGTAATTATTATTATTATAAGTACTAATAATATGATTACAATTCTTTTTACCATATAGTTGAGTAGATAAATGTTTAAATCATTTAGAAATCTATAATAATGTTACTGATAAATTCATTAGGAAGTTAATTTATTAGGGTAAGGAGTTATAAAATATGTATTTTGTGTTGAATTAATGTTTAAAAATAGTTATAAATTGGGATGGTAATTGTTCAGATCGTTTGAATTATTTATATTTCAAAGAGGAATTAAATTAGATAATTAGTTGATATATTGCATTTGTTTAATGTAATTAAATGGAATTTAATGTGATTAAATATTTAATATTGAGGAGTTTAATTTGATTAGGATTATAGACATAGCATTTGGATTTTGATCTAGACAATTGGTTAAATTGTGAGGAAAATTTGTGTAAGTCATGTCAAAGGTTGAGATAGGGTCACGTTGTCGAGTTTAGGTTTCTAGAGGCAAAGGACAATATGATTTGATTTCAAGCATGGTGTTGTTATACATTTTTGATTTATGACGTTATCAAAAGTATGTTGTCTTTGTTTATGTATGAGATAAAAAAAATGTGAAGGATGAATGCATTTCCCTGTCGATGTAGTGATGTCAATTTAGTCATATTATTAGTATTATTATTATGTCTAAAGTAATAGTTGATTGTTTAAAAGCCAAATAAATTGGAAAATTATAATAATGTTGTCATTGTTAAATTGATAATCGTTGTGACTATATATTAATGGTTAATGAAATTTAATTTAAATTGACATCGGTTTTAATATGATTTCTTCATTTTGTTAAGATGAAATTAGATTAATGGGTTAAGGATTAGGTATATAAATATTGTATTGGAAATTTTATTTAAAGGTATTAGATAATTAGTTTAGTGTGAATTGAAATTGTTTAATGTAAGTGGAATGTTTAAGAAATGGTCATAGTGTAAGTTGTCAAGGGTTTATTCCAGAGGCCAAGGTTGTTTGACGTCATGTAACATGTTGATAAGTGTCTTGAGTTAATGAAGCTATGTTGCCTTTTGTTTTAAGGAATTTGGTTATGGTGTAGTGAAAGAATGTAAATATTCTAATTACATCATGATGTGTAGATAGGCTCTTCATGGATGTTATGATTTATTTATTTGTTTGGGATGTTGTGTTGGATTAGACAATGGGGAGACATCGGTATCCATGAAGAAGAATTTTTCTTATGAGTTACTTCACTGGAAGCCATGGAAAATGTATCAAGAGTATGTTCTTGTAATTAAGTTGATATGCAAGATGGTGAATGCCTTGCATTATTACATATATATGTTCATATCAGGATAATTGTTATGTAAGATGGTTAATGCCTTGCATGGTTCATGTATCATCATTGTCATGATTATGTTTGCTGTGTTTGTTAAGTAGGGTCTTCTAGATGCAAGTAGGGGAGTGGCTCTCAATGGGGGCTGGAGCCCAAAAGTGGCATCCAGGACAACCCATGTGGGAGTTTGATAACACAGTGATAACCTAAATAATGAATTAGGGGGTTGGGTAGTTAAGCGCACTAAACAAGATAAGTGGATGCCTCACTCATGGCTCAAGTGCTCGTTTAGGCTAGAGATGAGATGAGAAGGCCTGGAATGGCAAGATCAACTACCTTGTCCTCATGTAAGGTATGTTGATTCTGCATGAGCGTTGTATGGGGGCTAGGAGTCGGGAGAGGCTGCCAGGACAACACAAGATTTGGGTCAGGGCCTAGGGAGACTGCCAGGACAACCCAAGACGGGGGCCGGGGCCTAGGAAGGCTTACTAGGACAACCCATGACAAGCCATGTGATGACACTCCTCCCTACTGCAGCCTAGCATTCCCTAGTTGTACTCTCCCCATTCGTTATATGTTGCCTTTGGAAGTTGTGTTGTGTTGTTTATGTTATTTGTCACGTGTTGTATTGGAGTTTGGTCATCCTTTGTTCATGTTAGTCTTTGTCTACCTGACTATTATTGTTTGGGACCTCATGTTAACTCCTAGCTCAGGGAGTGGACCTTAGGGTTCCACATGGTCGGGTGGAAGAGCTTTCTTATCCATTGGTTATTCCTTGTCGAAGTTCATGTGAGAAGAGGATATAGCTTGTGTATTAGACATCAGATCTTGTACCTGTTTATGGAGATAGTTATTATGTTTATATACTGACCTGTGTATCAAATGACTCATTATGTATTCATATGTATTCAGAAGATGAAAATGTAACAATGTAATGTTGTATTCATATGTCAGGAGAAATTGTAACTATGTACTAGATCCTGATGATTACTTATCTGATGTTATGGAGATGTAAATGTTTATTGATTTAATGCAATAGGTTTAGAATGATCTACTGATGTTAATTCATGATGTGTGTTAGATTATGTTAATTATTTTGTCAAGTAACGCAACCTTGAAATCTTAAGAGGACAAGTCGTTAGTTCAAATGATGTGTTTAGATATGTTAACATTACTTTAATACTTTATTCATTTAAAAAAAAAATATTCTGGATTGCATAGCATAGATGTATTATTCTCTAAGGTGTTCATTGCGGGGCGTTACAAGCAACATTAGGATACCTAGGGTCACTTTCGATGATTGGTTCCTTAGGTGTAAAGGGTTCCACTGATTCATTTTCACAAATAGGAGCAGTAATCCTAACTGCTTTCCTCATCTCCTACTTGATGTGTTTAATAGCATGAACAAAGGTTTCATCATTAGCCAACTATGCGCCCACCAAGCAACAAGTTTGTTCAAGGCATTTCATTCTTGATGCTCACTCCCTCAAGGCCTTAAGGTAACTTCCATTTCCTGATACCTTCTTTCTGGGTGTCATTCTTATTCTTACCATTCTGGCATAAGAACATCTGAACATTAGCAATCGTTAATGTTGGAAAAGAAAATATTATGTAGTGAGCTCATAGGTCCATGTATTAAACTTGGTAGCTCTGATACTGTATGTAACATGACATTTCACATTACCCAAAATCAACCATAATTAACCATCTTAATTAAGGTTAAGAATACATCATGAATAAGATAATCATAGTTAACCAAGAATAAATCAATATCATCATGATAATTAAACATCCTATTCTTTTCTAAATATATCAAAAATTTAGATTTACAACATCCATTGATAACTTATTAGTGAATAACCTTCACTATACATGTACAAAGATATGCTCATGATATCATTTATAAAAATATACATAGCAACTAACTATCAAGTCATATAAAGAATGCACTGTATCTTGAACTTTGGCATCTGTCTTCATAAGTCTTAGCTTGTCTTCTGCTTGGCAAGGAGAGTATCATCCAAGTGCTTTTCCTCCAACCATAAACCGTTGGTCCCTTGCACAACTTTCTACCTAGAAGCAGCCCTTCCCTTCATAGAGGGTATAGATATAAGGAATTGTTAGGTTTTCCATCTAAGCATCTGGTGTTGTGTCCTTCATAATGTCTCACATTCATACAACTATAGATCCACTCTAACTATTTATGACACTATTGGAAACATTATGCCATTTGAAGCATCGTGGACCGACTAATGCATGCAGAGATGGATGCATTATTTTGGCCAAATATTTATATACTTATATATTTTGCAATGAACGTAGTCATATATCCATGACCTTGACTAGACATTGAATATGTATCATCCTATAGTAACCATATTTCGGCCTCTCTAGATCTAGGGAAGGTAGGTTCAATTCATTTTTAGTCTATTTCTAGGATATTCAACTCCTATATTAGGAGTACAATCATTAATGTGACATTACCTTTACAACAGGGCACTTACGACTCCACATCAATCTTGTCCCCATCCTTTCTTAATAACAATAGCTTAATCATGTTTTCAAAATATATGACCTCTCCCATTTCAAGATTTCAAGTTTACCTCATCTCAAGGTTTGCATTCTAATTCATATAAACAAGAATCATATTATAATAGTCTATTAGGTCAGTCCTCTTCAATAGAACCCAACTCAAAGAATCTACATGAGTTTTTGATTCCCTATACTTTGTTCATGAAGTATTGTCATTCAGAAGGGATGGTGTTCATAAACATTTAAACACAAGAGTTTCATGCTAGATGTTGTATTTGTTCTCATAAGAAAATAAATATCCTGTCATGCCCACATTTCCCATGCGGTCACAACATGCATCACACATGTCATGTCTACATGTGTCAAGTGGACATGACATGAAATATCAAAAAAATTTCCCTACTTCCCTAGAAAACCCCCTTGCACACGTAAGCATGCTCAGTGGCGTACGCTTAAGGCGTAGACAATCATATGTCAGCAGGGTATTACACATATGCATACCCAAACGCATGACTAATTAACTTTGCTTGTTGACATTTACTAGATTTTTTCTCTGGTTTAAACTCAATGTTGAAATTAATTTGTCCCTAAACTGGTTTAACAGTGATCTAAATCTTACTTAGCTCTCTTAGCCCATTTCAGAAAAGCTTCAAAATTCTCTCCTCTTTGTTAATCATTGTCATCTCTTCTTTCTCCTTGTCTCTCATTTTTCTTAGTTGGACATTTTCTCAATTTACCGCTCGAGTTCACGATGGCCAGTTAGGAAAGGCATTTAATGACTTAATTGCATTTATAAAGATACCCATATCTATATAAATGAAATTAAATATATTCCCCTTTTCATTATCAGAAATTTTAAAAATAAGAACTATTAAACTCCGCAAATTCAATTTCCCTTACAGATAGAACTAATATAAATATATATTTTATTGTCAAAATATAAGCCCTATTATATTTGTTATATATATTACAAATCTTCCTCTTACAATTTATCAATAAATTATATATATATATATATATATATATATATATATATATATATAACAATATGAATGATATATATATATGTATGTATGTATGTATGTATGTATATATATATATATATTACAAAATTTTCAATCAATAATATATATATATACATACATATACATATATATATATATATATTACAAAATTTTCAATCAATAATATATATATATATATATATATATATATATATACTAAACTACATTAAAACATCAATATATACATAAAGGTATATATATATATATATACACATATATATATACATATATATATATGTATATATGTATATATATATATATATATATATATATATATATATATATATATATATATATATATATATATATATATATATATATATATATATATATATATTATATATATTTTCCCCTATATAACCATGAATATTGTTATATCTTCAAACATATGTTTCCTTTAAATTTTATAGGAGGAAACCCTAATATTTTTTTTTCATTGTTACTTTGCATTGACAGGTAGCAGGATCAAAGGATGGCAGTGGCGGAAGGGTTTCACAGAGGTTAAGGATGCAAGGGTGGCGACAGCCATGGAGGAGGCCGCAAGTAGCAACTAGTCAAAGAGGTGGTGAAAACCACAGGTGGAGGGGCGGAAGGGAGAGTCGGCCGTAGGAGATGGAGGCATCGGTGGTGGAGTTACCGCAGGGAGTGGTGTGTGAAAGGGTGAACTGGCGGTGGAAAGCTGCCTCTTGGCAGAGTGCGTAGAGGGGGATGTCGAGGAGTTGGGAGTATGGTGGGGGTGTGGGGAGGGGGCGGAGCCCCACCCACACCCCACTATGGAAAGCTACCTCTCGGCAGACAGCATAGAGGGGGATGTTGAGGAGTTGGGATGGTAGGGGTGTGGGGAGGGGGCGGAGCCCCACCCACATCCCATAGCGTGGGGTGTGGGTGGGGCTCCGCCCCCTCCCCACACCCAATTTCAATGGCGGTAGCATGGTGGGGGGGATTGAAACCCCCCCCCCCCTTCCACCATTTTTTGACTATAATTTCCATCAATAAAGAAATTTGTAAATTTTTATTTGTTTATTTATTTTAATTTCGTTTATTAGAGTTTTAAAATATATATATATAAATATACACAGAAATTTCCACAGAATTACAATTTTATCTAGTTTTTTTTTTCACAGTTTTATAGATTGAATAGATAATTGAATAAATACAAAAAAAAAAAAATTATATATATATAGATATATATGTATATATACATACGTATATATATGCATATATATATATACATATATATATATAGATATATATGTATATATACATATGTATATATATGCATATATATATACATATATATATATACATATATATATAGATATATATGTATATATACATATGTATATATATGCATATATATATACATATATATGCATATATATTAGTTACTGTCAATTAATTTTGGAGGGTAGAATATCAAATTTGCCTATTTTAAATTGTCTTATAAATGTACATATATAATTTTAATTAAATTCAAATGCATAACTTTAATCAAATTTTATTTTCTTTCCAAATGGCAAAATTACAACTACCACAATTTATTAAATTTAACATTTCGACTAAACATTACAATAGATAAATTTTAACAACTTTGTTTACATCAACAACTAATTTCACAACTTTTTAAATAGATTTATAAGAAAATAGACAAATCTAACATCCTTTGTAAAATAATTTTCTTTCCTTCCTGCTCACACAAATGGTATAATTTAATAAATAATAAAATCACAACTGACAACATAATAAGGGAGGATTTTCTCTCAACTCCCAAATAACAATTTTTTATTACAACATTAGAGAGAGAAATCTCTCCTATTGGAAATCAACAAGGATGAAGCTATAAAAGACCAAGCTCTCTTTAAAAGTAAAGAAAATGAAACATTTTCCCTAAACAAGGAAAACTTCTCCAATCTTCACATTAAGATCCAAGAGAACCTGCATAACACACAAGGGAAGAAAACACCACTCAACTTGCTCTGCTCCCTACCGTAGACCCCCAAGAGGGTCACCCCCGAGCTAGGGAGATCATCCACACACCTAGGGAAACCAATACCTTTTCACAACAAGGTAAAACAACACCCAAAAACACACATACTCCCATGGAAATTTACATGACACAAAAACTCAACCAAGGTGAGTTTAAAGAGGGGTAGGAGAGTGGACACACTCAACTCTAGAGTGCCACCCTTCACAATATTTCAACACAATTTTCCTCATGGCCTCAAGCCAAACAAGATAATCAAATTTCAAGAGATATCATATTTTGGCTCTCAAGCCATATAACCAATTTTCTCAAAGTCCCACAATGCCCTCGAGGCTTTCAACTTCCCAAAATAAGGAATGAACTCAAGAGGATCACACCTCCCCTACCCCACACGTGATGAGCATTTCTCCCAAGTGGAACAAGCTCTATCAACACCCAAATAAATTTCCCCACAATAACATAAATTACAACACAAGCAACCATATGCGTTTCACACATTCATCATGCAACAAATAGATCATACAAGGAAAAGGGCCTTGCATACCAACCTTAACAAGCCCTTTAATGGAAGTAGTTGATGAAGAGATCCACTCCAGTCTCCTCTCATAATCTCCCTTCACAAAACCAATCTTTCCCACACTAAGATTTCTCTCTTTCAAACACCGTTTTCTTTCACTCTTCAAATTCTCCCCTCAAAAATGCCATTCTCTTCACAATAAAAATTCCCTCTTCCAAAAACCATTTTTTTTCACCCTCAAAATTCTCCCCTAAATTCAACAAAATTCCCCCCTTTTTTCCTTATCCCAAGTGGGATTAAAAAAATAACCCCACTCATGAGCTCCTCCCCCAAAATAATTCAAAAATTTAAATTTAAAAAATAAAAAACAACAATTCTTACAACACATATCATAATTCAATTTTACAAGAGGGTAGACTTGACCCATTCAACCTTATACAAGACAACATTACAACATTACAACATTGCACAAAACATGGAGTTGATCTTGGTTCCTCATGGAACCAGATTGGCTTCACAAGGGATTACAACATAAGGTGTGGGATAATCTCCTGTATTTGTGGCTTTGTTAGAAATACTTGCACACTAAATTTCAAGGTTAATTCCACATATAAATATCATAGCCAGAGCAAATTTAATACATGCATTCCTAATACATACCACAGTATAAACATAATGAAATCACATTATAATTTTCTTTCTAATATCACCCAATTAGTTTTCCAGTAATGTAAACATTAATCAGACATCACCCAATTAGTTTTTTCTTTAATATAATAAGGTTTAATAATTCAAAATTTTGGGATCAACAGTCCCACAAATATAAAAGTATCAGCAACAATAAGGTAAATAGTCACATGAACAGACATGAAAAATGTAGGCCTCACATCCTCCCCCCTAAGACTGTACTTCCTCCTGGAAGTTGTCAAAGAGGTGAGGATAAAGAGTCCTCAGTCTCGCTGCATCTTCCCATGTCAGAGTGACCTCGTTATACATGTCCCACTGGACCCTAATCTGGTCCAGCTCTCGACCTCGAATGCCCAGCATCCGATGAACCAATATGCAAATTAGCTCCAAAGCCAACTGTTTGTCTACCTCTACCTGAAGAGCACTCCAATCCAATATGTGAGATAAGTCAGATATGTAATGACATAAAACTGAAACATGAAAGACATCATGGATACGCGATAGGCTAGGTGGCAAGGCTAGACAATAGGCTACAGGTCCTATCCATTCCAAGATCTCAAAGGGTCCTACAAACTGAGGTGCGAGCTTAGAGCCCTTTCCGTAATGGATTGGACTCTTGTACGGTCGCACTCTCAAAAATACCTTGTCACCCAGGGAAAAACTCCGATCAGTTCTCTTAGCATTGGCATACTTCTTCTGTCTATCCTGTGCCTCCTGAAGTCTCTGTCTAATCAGTGAAACCTGCTACTCCATATCCTAAACTATCTCTGGACCAATGGCAACCCTATCCTCTATCCAATCCCAACTCAAAGGTGTCCTACATGGTCTGCCGTATAAAGCCTGGAAAGGAGGCATACCCAACAAGCTGTGGTGCCCATTATTGTAGGCGAACTCAACCAGATACAGATACTCCTCCCATCTAAACTGATGGTCCATAACATACATAGGAAGCATGTCTTCTAACACCTGATTAACTCTCTCTATCTATCTCTCGGTCTTAGGATGGTAAGTTGAACTGAAGTTGAGCTGTGTGTACAACACCTGATGTAAGTCTCTCTAAAATGATGAAGTGAATATGGAGTCTCCATCAGAAATGATGCGGTGAGGTACTCCATGAAGTCTAACAATCTGATCTAAAAACACTCTCGCCACATATGTTGCATTATACATCATGCGTACAGGTGAGAAATGTGCCACCTTGGTCAACTTGTCAATTGTCACCATGATGGCATCATGGCGATGTGATGACATAGGTAGACCAACGATAAATTCTATGGAAATGGTGTCCCATTTCCACTCAGGTATCTCATGAGGGTACAACAGTCCTACTGGATGCTGATGCTCGTCCTTGACCCTCTAGAACTCAAGGCAATGAGCAACATATTCTGCAATGTCACGTCTCATCCCAGCCCAATGATATAACTGTCACAAATCAGCATGCATTTTCTTCACTCCTAGATGTGCTGCATAGGATGCTCTATGAGCCTCTAAAAGAATCAATGTATGTAGATCACCCACATGGGGTACATAGATGCACTGCCAATGTCTAAGAAAACCATCCGACTCAAGGGAGTATCCTACGAATTTTCCCTTAAGGGCCCTCTGATTATGGATTTCCTGTTGCACCTTAAGAAACAACTCGTCCTTAGGCAAATGCTATAGAATATGCTCTCTTAAATCCACCTTCAATGTTAGGGTTAGGATCTCATGGTGCCTTCGAATCAAAGCGTCAACAACTATGTTCTCCTTCCCTTTGATGTAGTGGACATCAAATTCGTACTCACATATGAACTCCATCCAACGCCATTAGCGGGCGTTCAAATTTAGCTGTGTGAAAATGTACTGTAAGCTATGATGATCCAAATGGAGCTCAAAGCGCTGACCTAAGAGGAAATGTCTCCAATGAACAAGAGTATGAATAACTGCTGTGAGCTCTAAATCATGAGTAGGGTAGTTTAGTTCATGTGTTTTGAGCTTACGTGATTCGTATGTAATCACTCTACCACCCTGCATAAGCACGACTCCCAAACCTTCTAATGATGCATCAGTGCAAACAACAAAATCTTCTTTCAGGTGTGGAACCACTAGAATGGGAATGCTGGTAAGATGCTCCTTAAGGATCCCAAAGGCCCTCTCACACTGCTTGGTCCAAGTGAAACCTTTCCCTTTTCACTGAAGGGAAGTGATGGGATGTGCTATCTTAGAAAAGCCCTCAACAAATCTATGGTAATAACCAGCTAATCCCATAAAGCTCCTGACTTCTGTCACACTGGTGGGTGCTAGCCAGTCCTGAATCACTCTAATCTTCGATGGATCTACGGAGATGCCATCACCTGATAAGATGTGCCCCAAGTATTGCACCTCTGTCCTGAAGAAGGCACACTTCACCAGGTTGCCATAAAGCTGATTCTCTCATAGGCACTACAATACCTGACGCAAATGATCCACATGTTCCTCCTTGGTCTACAAATAGATTAGAATATCGCCAAGAAATATGATCATGAACTGATCTAGGTAAGTGTGGAACACCTCGTTCATGAGACTCATGAACACTGCAGACTGTAAACTTGTAATGGCCATATCTAGTTCGAAAAGTAGTCTTGTGAATATCAGCCTCTATGATACACAATTGGTGATACCTAGATTTTAGATCAATTTTTGAGAACACTCTAGCCCCCTGCATCTGATCAAATAGTTCATCAATCCTAGGCAGAGGATAACAGTTCTTCTCCAGCACCTTGTTCAACTGCTTGTAGTCCATGCATAATCGAAGAGACCCATCCTTCTTTTTCACAAAGATAACTGGTGCGCCCCATGGTGAAACACTAGGTCAGATGTGTCACTTCTCTAGTAACTCCTCTAACTACAGTTTAAGTTCTGTAAGCTCATGTGTAGTCATCCTGTAGGGTGCACGAGACACTGGTTCTGCACTCGGCACCAAGTCGATGTGGAAATCAACCTCTCTGCGTGGAGGCATACCTAGTAACTCTGGCGGAAATACATCGGCAAAGTCTCTCAGGATAGGGTGATCATCTAAGGTACCCTCAGGCTCATCCTCTGATCTATCACTGACCGTAATAGCAAACATTTGACAACCTTTCCACATATAGTGCTTAAGCTGCTGAGCGCATATCATAAGAACAGTTGTGGGCTTCTGAATGCCCACAATCTCTAATGGTGTGCCTTGATCATCTAAGCAGCTAATCATCCTCTGGTGACAATCTAGCTTGGATTTATGAGCTGCAAGCTAGTCCATACCTAGAACTACACCGTAGGATCCTAATGGCATAACCCTAAGGTCACATGAAGTAGTGAAGGAACCCAAGGTAATCTCGCAATCTCTAATCAAGGTATCTACTGACATCCTAGCCCCAAAGGCCAACTCAACCTCCCACCTAATGTCCTGCCTAGAAGCCACCAGCCTGCAATGTTCCACAAATGATGTAGACAGAAAAGAATTGGTAGCTCCAGAGTCAAAAAGAATAGAGATGGGGAAATCCCCAATCATACTTGTTGTCTGAATGACTGAAGCCTGGAAATCAGCCTAACAGTTGTCAACTGCTACAAACATGCAGTGGGACCTGCCCACATCACCTACAGTCTACTCAGATCCTCCTGAATGGGGCTATCCCCCTGCTATAAATCCCTATGGACACTCTTTGGCCAAATGCCCTGCCCTACCACATACATAACACGGGCCCCTAGCCTGCAACTGTCCTGACTGTGCCTTGCCTAACTGTTGCTATCTAGTCTATCCAGTGGACCCCTTGTGAACCTCTGTAAGACTGCTGAGACCTCACGGGTCCTACAGATGATCCCTACTATCTCTGATCTCTACATGGGCCCTGCTGCTGCCAACCACGGTCCTGTCCTCCCTGAACCCTCTGCTGGGGTCTAGATTTCTACTGATGCTGCTGCTGTTGTGGATGCCTAGGAGGTAATGATGAAGAATTAAACCCTCCTCTCTATGGTGTGAATTGCAGTCTTCAAAAGTTCTGCTGTTGCTGGTGATTATGGTCCTAATATTGCATGCATAAATTATGTCCTCATCCCTGAATTTCCTCTATAATAAGGGCCTTTTCGATAGCCTCACTCATAGTCTGGGGATCTGCCATACGTATTGGTCCTTCTATCTCGTGATTCAGGCCTCTGATGAATTTGTGCACTAGGAGTTTCTCATCGTGGAGATACTCCGTATAACGAGAAAGCTCAATGAACTGGCTCTCATATTGAGCAACTGTGAGTCCTCTCTACTGTAAACCATGGAACTCATCTATCTGACGCTGTCTATAATGTTCTGACAAATATCGCGCATTAAAGCGCTCTATGAAAATGTCCCAAGTGAGTGTATCTATGGATAGTCGGTGCTTGCAATCTTCAGTACACCACTAGGTCGTTGCTACATCTCTCAGAAGATGTACTGCTACTCGTGCTTTCGTGTTGCTCTCGTAAGGTCGCAACGTGAAACACCTGTCTAGACTAATAAGCCAAGCCTTAGCCACAGCTCCCTCTATAGCTCCTATGAAGGTAGGTGCATTGAGCCTAAGTAGGTCTCGGATGGGGTCTCCTCTGTCTCTAAGTCCTGCCACTGGCTCATCCAATTCATACTCATGCAGTCCATGATACATCTGCTCTACTCTTATGGTCTCATCTCGTCTCGAGAGTCTAGGAGGACTCCTGCTCCATGCACAGTAGGCTGACCCTACCTCCTCTACTGTAGTGTTAGGAATCTCAATGAAAGGCTCCATGCGTGGCACCTCTAGTAGATCTACACGGGGTTCCACATATGGCTCAGCACGCGACTCAGCACATGGCTCATTATATGGCTCCTCTCACAGATCTACATGAGGCTCATCACGTGGTTATCGAATAGCTGGTGGTAACCGCTCTAACATAGCCTACAGTGTCAGAAGAATTTGTGGGCCTAGGTCAAATACTCATGGTTCCTGTGGTACGGGTGGTGCCTATGGCACTGGTGGATCTTCTATGACTACGGGTCCCTGTCCTTTAGCCAAGGAATCACTATGCACCTCAACGGATGTTGTGTTGCGCGTTCACACTCGTCAAACACATCGGGGAGGCATCCTACAAAACAAGGTAGACACTAATTAGTCAAAGTTGCAGAATAAATAACGTGCCCAAATATGCCCAGTGTTTAAAAACTTGGCTCTGATACCAAATGTCATGCCCACATTTCCCATGCAGTCACAACACGCATCACACATGTCATGTCTACATGCGTCAAGTGGACATGACATGAAATATCAAAAAGTTTTCCCTACTTCCCTAGAAAACCCCCTCGCACATGTAAGCGTGCTCAGTGGCGTACGCTTAAGGCGTAGACAATCATATGTCAGTGGGGTATTACACGTGCACATACCCAAATACAGGACTAATTAGCTTTGCTTGGTGACGTTTACTAGATTTTCACTCTAGTTTAAACTCAACGTTGAAATTAATTTGTCCCTAAACTGGTTTAACAGTGATCTAAATCTTACTTAACTCTCTTAGCCCATTTTAGAAAAGCTTCAAAATTCTCCTCTTTATTAATCATTGTCATCTCTTCTTTCTCCTTGTCTCTCATTTTTTCTGAGTTCGATGTTTTCTCAATTTACCACTCGAGTTCACGATGGCCACTTAGGAAAGGCATTTAATGACTTAATTGCATTTATAAAGATACCCATATCTATATAAATGAAATTAAATATATTCCCCTTTTCGTTATTAGAAATTTTAAAAATAAGAACTATTAAACTCTGCAAACATAATTTCCCTTACAGATAGAACTAATATAAATATATATTTTATTGTCAAAATATAGGCCCTATTATATTTGTTATATATATTTTTTATATTTTACAAATCTTCCTCTTACAATTTATCAATAAATAATATATATATAAGTAGATATATATATATGTATATGTATATTTTACAAAATTTTCAATAAATAATATATATAAATATATATATATATATATGTATGTATGTATGTATATATATATACCTTTATATATATTGAAACCCTAATATTTTTATGGGAGGAAACCCTAATATTTTTTTTTCATTGTTGCTTTGCATTGACATGTAGCAGGGATCCAAGGATGGCAGCGGAGGCAAATGGCAGAAGGGTTTCGTAGAGGTTAAAGATGCGAGGGCGGCGACATCCATGTAGGAGGCTACAGGTAGCAACTGGTCGAAGAGGTGGAAAAAGCCACAGGTGGAGGGGTGGAAGGGAGAGTCAGCCGCAGGAGATGGAGGCACCAGTGGTGGAGTTACCGCAGGGAGCGGTGTGTGAGAGGGTGAACGGGCGGCGAAAAGTCACCTCTCAGCAGACTGCATAGAGGGGGATGTCGAGGAGTTGGGAGTATGTTAGGGGTGTGGGGAGGGGGCGGAGCCGTACCCACATCCCACAGCATGGGGTGTGGGTGGGGCTCCACCCCCTCCCCACACCCAATTTCAATGGTGGTAGCATGGTGGGGGGGATTCAAACCCCCCCCTTCCACCATTTTTTTACTGTAATTTCCATCAATAAAGAAATTTGTGAATTTTTATTTATTTATTTATTTTAATTTCGTTTATCATATATATATACATAGAAATTTCCACAGAATTACAATTTTATCTAGTTTTTTTTCATAGTTTTATAGATTGAACAGATAATTGAATAAATACAGAAAATAAATAATTATATATATATATATATATATATATTGAATAGATAATTGAATAAATATAGAAAATAAATATATATATATATATATATATATATATATATATATATATATATATATATATATATATATATATATATATATATATATATATATATATATATATATATATATATATATATATATATATATATATATTAGTTATTGTCAATTAATTTTGGAGGGCAGAATATCAAATTTGCCTATTTTAAATTGTCTTACAAATGTATTTTCCAATGCATCACAAAATTAAAGATTATAATAAGAGCATTATACAAGGATAATGAATTTAAATTTTCTCCAAATATCATTCCAATTTTAGCCTTTAACTTCAATATTAAATATAGCAGGTACATATATAATTTAAATTAAATTCAAATGGATAACTTTAATCAAATTTCATTCTCTTTCCAAATGGCAAAATTACAACTACCACAATTTATTAAATTTAACATTTCCACTAAACATTACAATAGATAAATTTTAACAACTTTGTTTACATCAACAACTAATTTCACAACTTTTTAAATAGATTTATAAGAAAATAGACAAATCTAACATCCTTTGTAAAATAATTTTCTTTCCTTCCTACTCACACAAATGGTATAATTTAATAAACAATAAAATCACAACCGACAACATAATAAGGGAGGATTTTCTCTCAACTCCCAAATAACAATTTTTTCTTACAACATTAGAGAGAGAAATCTCTCCTCTTGGAAATCAACAAGGATGAAGCTATAAAAAACCAAGCTCTCCTTAAAAGTAAAGGAAATGAAACATTTTCCCTAAACAAGGAAAACTTCTCCAATCTTCACATTAAGCTCCAAGAGAACCTGCATAACACACAAGGGAAGAAAACACCACTCAACTTGCTCTCCTCGCTACCATAGACCCGCAAGAGGGTCACCCCTGAGCTAGGGAGATCATCCACACACCTAGGGAAACCAATACCTTTTCACAACAAGGTAAAACAACACCCAAAAACACACATACTCCCATGGAAATTTACACGACACAAAAACTCAACCAAGGTGAGTTTAAAGAGGGGTAGGAGAGTGGACACACTCAACTCTAGAGTGCCACCCTTCACAATATTTCAACATAATTTTCCTCATGGCCTTAAGCCAAACAAGATAATCAAATTTCAAGAGATATCATATTTTATCTCTCAAGCCATATAACCAATTTTCTCAAAGTCACACAATGCCCTCAAGGCTTTCAACTTCCCAAAATAAGGAATGAACTCAAGGAGGATCACACCTCCCCTACCCCACACTTGATGAGCATTTCTCCCAAGTGGAAGAAGTTCTGTCAACACCCAAATAAATTTCCCCACAATAATAAAAATTACAACACAAGCAAACATATGCATTTCACACATTCATCATGCAACAAATAGATCATACAAGGAAAAGGGCCTTGCATACCAACCTTAACAAACCCTTTAATTGAAGTAGTTGATGAAGAGATCCACTCAAGTCTCCTCTCCTAATCACCCTTCACAAAACCAATCTTTCCCACACTAAGATTTCTCTCTTCCAAACACCCTTTTCTTTCACTCTTCAAATTCTCCCCTCAAAAATGTTATTCTCTTCACACTAAAAATTCCCTCTTCCAAAAACCATTTTTTTTTCACCCTCAAAATTCTCCCCTAAATTCAACAAAATTCCCCCTTTTTCTCCCTATCCCAAGTGGGATTAAAAAAATAACCCCACTCATGAGCTCCTCCCCCAAAATAATTCAAAAATTTAAATTCAAAAAATACAATTAAATTAAAAAAAAAAACAACAATTCTTACAAACGCATATCATAATTCAATTTTACAAGAGGGTAGACCTAACCCATTCAACCATATCCAAGACAACATTACAACATATGAATATTGCACCAAACACAGAGTTGATCTTGGTTCCTCGTGGAACCAGATCGGCTTCACAAGGGATTACAACATAAGGTGTGGGATAATCTCCTGTATCTGTGGCTTTGTTAGAAATACCTACACACTAAATCTCAAGGTTAATTCCACATATAAATATCATAGCCAAAGCAAATTTAATACATGCATTCCTAATACATACCGCAGTATAAACATAATGAAATCACATTATAATTTTCTTTCTAATATCACCCAATTAGTTTTCCAGTAATGTAAACATTAATCAGACATTACCCAATTAGTTTTCTCTTTAAAATAATAAGGTCTAATAATTTAAAATTCTAGGATCAACAGTCCCACAGATATAAAAGTATCAACAACAGTAAAGTAAATAGTCACATGAACATAAATGAAAAATGTAGGCCTCACATATCCAAGGAGATTTTACTTATCCAACAAATAAGGCATGCATTTAAAAACTACCCGGGTAATAATATTAGTAACCTATTACCATTTCTCCTTCAACAACGAGGAGTCATAATACCCTTTTATACATATAGGATTACACCATAGGTAACATTATATCTTTCATAACAGTCAAGAACTGTTTCCACAGTACTGATTTATTCTCATAGGTTGCACTATAGATAATATAACATATTTATAAATAGCCAGGCACTATTATCCACAGTACCCTAGACCGATATACTAAGTGCCTAAGGAATAGTAAATACTTAAAGAATTATCAATAAAGATAATATGACCTAATCATTGCTCTCGACCTTCACCCATAATAATCTTCTTTAACATTTAGATAGTCATTATTATTTGATACAACTTAGGATTTGAGAACAAACGACTTGAATAATAGCCAAGAGAGTATTATAAATACATCATGTGGTCTATAGACCATGCCAAATTGACATTCAAGATTCTTCCAAGCCATAGTTGTGTTTTGTGTTTGGCCTCATGGTCTTAGCCGAGTGATATGTTTAAGCATTGTTTTAAAATCATAATGCAGTGGTGTCAAATATGGCCTTGACAGACTCATATTGAATTCACAGTGGTAACAACTACAGCCTAATCAGCCTCTACATAGTAATACATTAATGTATATGAAAAAAACACAGATGACACCATTAAATAGTAGAGATATCTACTCATGATTCAAGTTCATATCATAATGTAAGTTTCATACCTATATATTAAATACACAGTTGAGTTAGATTTCAAGCATAATTCTCGTGTCCCTATCGGTGGCTCTATCCACGAGCTACATGCACCAATCCCATGCTACTTTTGTAGAAATTATTCTTCTTGCTATCCCATTTTTCAAACTTTTTGTTCCTCTCTCTTGAACACCAAAGAAAAAACATGTATCAAAGAAAAATGATACCCTCTCTAAATCTGATGCAGGAGCATCTGGGCAAATGGGCAATTTGGGCCCCAACATCAACCAAAAATAATGACACCTATTTAGTTTTCAATCTTGTTTGGTTTGTTGGGTTCTAAAGTCTTTTCTCGGCACTATGTGTGTTTACAACAATCAAGGAGGTAGTTTGGCAGTGTTACTTGAATTCAGTCTTGGCGTGCATGAAGTCAGTTTGCCTAAAACAATTATTCTTGGAGTTTGGTGAAGTTTCATGGAAAATCCTTCGATGGGTAGATTCTTGGTTCTATCTTGGAATTATACGTGAAGGTTTCATGAGAAAATGCATTTAGGTTTTGAAGATTTTAACGTTTTTCTGACTTATGCTGGCAATTTGGAAAGAAATTAATATCTCAAAATTCGTGATGGTTGAGACCAAACGTGATTCCAAGATATGGTTGAAGATGGTTTTCACCCTCATGATGTTAAATGGTGAAGTCACAAAAGGGGATCTTTAATTTTAAAATTAGAACTCCATCGTACATTTGAAGTGGACAAAAGCATAGTTAGATTCTGACCTTTCATATGATAGAGATTGATCACTTCAAATATGGAGATGAGTTTAAAGTTAAGAACAACAAGAAAATGTATTGTTTTAATACCTCATATAAAGACATAATAAATTATTAATACTCTTATTTGTGACCAGCATGATATTGAATGCCACTTTTGGGGCTGGGATTATATAATGTTGGAGGCATAAAAATCTAAACATCTCATGAATATAAACGTTGGCTCCATAATAAGACAAGGAGTTGCAATAAGCTAGCATATAGAGATTGATGTATGTGGTCTAGCAAAAGTAAAAATGTTGAGCTATCTACCATTCAAACAAGGAAAAATTTCATTGATGACCAAAGTCTTCTAGGTGTCACATTAGCTGAAGACAAGGAGACTTGAGACCTTTCAAATTACCTCCCCACATAAAGCTAAAATTGATCGATGACACTGTAATGGCATGACCAAGAGTACTGAAAGAAAATAAATAGAAATAAAAAGCCAAGAAAAGGTAGTACACTACCCAAAATTGGGAAAACCTAATCACTGTCCAAAAGGAGAGGAAGATGAACCATTTAAGTGCTGGAAAGCCAATGCTGATAAAACCCAGTAATTTTTTGTAGAAGGATAGCAGCCAGTAAGAAAGAAGAAAGGAAGAAAAGAACAAGTAGATGTAAAAGAAAGAGAGAAGTTTAGTTCTGATGTGGGCAAAGTCTGGTGAGTTACTGATTGGTGTATGATAGTTAGACACATTGCCATAGATTGAAGAAAATTCAATGTTTTGTGCTTGGTAGGGAGGCTATTGAAGCCGATAGTGTAAATAATTGCTGACACATTTGGTATTTCTATTTTGCATAAATGAATTATGAGTAAACTAAGTTTGTTGCAATCTATGTTGTTTGGGGTGGAATGTTGCCTAATTAATTTGTGTAATTGAAACTGGTGAAATTGTGTGTTTTGAGAAACAAGAGAGGTTGTCTCATCAAAATATTTGCATGCTACAAGATCCACCACCCCCTTTCTATGGGTAGTGTTTAGAAATAGTTCTGACACCTCGTGAGGTGTCCCTATGGACCACTAACTCCATTATCATGTGGGCAGCAAGGTTAAAGCTCATGATAGCTTCTACTCGGCCTACACTCACTACACTTATCATGGGTGGTCCTTGGCCGACTGCCCAAGGATAAACATAAATATATTTTAATATTAATATGGGTGTTTGACCTCTATGGGGGTTAGAAATAATTATATCATGCACATAATTTCCCCTACATCTAAATAATGTTTAAGGGTTATCAAATAAACCAGCATGTCATCAAATAATAACATCATCGATAGGGTGGCACAACATCAAAATTTAACTTTGGGGTCAAGTTTCACTCTCCCTCTACACCATAATAACCACAATATATATAAGTGATAATCACAAAACCTAATAAGGAAATAGAGAAGGAAACAAGGAAATACTCAAAAACTTGACGAGATTACTTATCGACCAAAATTGATGTTTTAAGAACATCGTCTAGTCAAATCGACATGGATGATGTTGAAATAACTCAAATTGTCAAGCTAACACAGATCTAACTAAATACGACTAACAAAGAAAAGATGATAACTCACTCTACCTTGCATGTGTTCACAAAGACTAATTTTGATACTCATATGGAAATCTAACCTTTTCCTAACATCTATCTCCTCCTCTCAGGTTATACTCTCCTTCTATCCTTGGAGGGAGATTCTTTTCCTGATTACACTCACAACCATATAACCATGATTAGTTTATCATCATTTGATTCACAAAAAATTATGATAAAATAATCATATCAATATGGAATGTCATGTCTAAACTAACATTAGTCAATATTCATATAGTCAATAATTCTATTTGATATTTAACACAAACATCAAATCATTAAACTATGATTAATCATCCTATTTACTGCATAAAATTAAGATTAAACTAAATCATAAGTTGGGGATGTAAGAACATAGAAGACATGGCTAATCATCTATAACATAGTGTCAAAGAACACACACATAGATATGCAAAATCTACAAACTAAATAGCTGCAACATAACTCTCACCTTAAGTCCATATCTCTCCCAACACCTCCACATAATAAGAGAAAGAAGTAAAAGAGACTCAAAAGATCCATACACATCTCAACTCCAATGTCATGTGAACATAAATATCCAAGAAGAAGAATAAGACCAATCAATAAAGAACTTGTAAATCATAAACATGTCCTTCTATCCATACTAATGTGCTATAGTTGTGAAAAGTATGATCTCCTTTAGAACCCTAAAACAAGAAGCCTCCTCAACATCCAACAAATCAAGATGCGAGCCTCTCAAACCAAAGGTAGATGAAACTCATAACCATCCCAAAGTAGGAATAAGCCCAAAGCCACTAACCATCTCCATTACACACAATGATCTCATCACAAATTAGGATCAAACATAAGGAGATAACTAATCATAACCATGCATATACTCATCAAACAAGTCCTCACAACCATAATCCATAGCTCAAGACTCAAGCATGAGAAGACAAGATACAAAGAAAATAATACATTTAAATAATAGGTGGGCATACCTATCAAATTATTCACTACTGAGTGGACCAAGAGCGGGAATGAGATTGCTTCTCCAAGATGCACCAAGTCTCAAAGACTCTGTCCAAGAAAAATCTCCTCAATAGGTCCATGTTGAACTCATGTCCAACGAAGGTTTAGGCTCCTCGATCTTGCTGCTAAAATCCTCATCAAAGAGTAACCATCTAAACACATGTCTCTAATCCCAAGACAACTCAAGATTCACCTAAATCTTGAAGTATCCATGAGTACCTCCATGATCAATCCTTGCTACACTCTATTGATAATGAAGTTTACACTTGAATGCTGTACCTGCATGTAAACCTGCACCATGGGAAATATCACAAACATGGGATGCAGCTTATGAGATGATCTCTAGGGTTTTAGAAGCTAATTTTTCATAGGATTTTTGATTAATTGTTTTCAGATTTTTAGAGAAAAGATAAGAAGGAAAACTTGAAAACAAATTCTATTTGACTTGGTGATTCGCCAATCACAAACTTTCCAGCTAGCAAAGAATTCATTGTGCATAGGATTTGAAATCAAGAGACAAAAGTAAACACAAATATGATAATGAGAAGTGATAATCACATAATCATTTAGGTGCATAAAGTATCATTAATCTCATATTTACAAATAAAGGCCACAGATCTCAGATAAGAAAATAAGAAACATTCTAGTACAAAACAATGGCATAGAAAGACCATTTTCCCTTAATGGGTGAATTAAAATGAAGACACAAAAGTATCCAATGTAACATCCCGCTACATAACCCCCAAAGGGTAAGAGCCAAAGAGAAACATAATATTTTTTTTATTTACAAAAGTGGACAGCATACACAGATTCGGTTGTTGATTCGATAGATCAACAACATTCATGGCCAAGTATGACCGAATGCTCAACCTGAAAGAGATGACTAAGCATTATAGCACAAGCGGATCTGATTCCCACACTGGAATCCAAAAACTAAATAGGAAACATCTCATGTCTTTTCATAAAATTCAATGTTTACAACTTCTCTCTTAAGAGAGTACAATTACATAACTGCATATACAAATACAATGATATATTCTAGAATATGATACAAGTACAATAACATAAAAGAATATACAACTACAATGATAAAGTCTTGAATATGATATAAGGATTGAATGGGTACAATAACTGAATAAGTAGACTGACTGATAAAGTGACGGAGAGAGAACATCTCCAACTGGTGCTCTAAAACCTATTCATCGGTCCCCAATGGTGGTGGCAACGCCTCCCAACCATGTGGACTCATAAGAGACCACCCCACCATGCTCGGAGAGAGTCACAAGGCCTTAAAAGAAGAATAACGACAAGGGGATACAAGATGGCCAACACTCACATCAATCACGGAGTAGACATGGAGAACAGTGCATACTGCCAAAGTCATAACAAAGGTGTACTCATCCAAGTCATAGGTCAGGTACTACTCACTACTACTAAGGTGCTAGATACTAGAGTGTAATCATATGGAGTGTCATCATGCGTGCTTGAAGGGATGGCACCACACGGAACCAAGTACACTTCTCATATAGATGAGGAGACTCAATCATGCCCAAATCCATGCCTCGCAGACAGATGACTTGATGCCCCATAGATGGATAGGCCTTCCCGTTGCATCCTTAGCCTTTACAAGTGGTCAAGGCCATGCACAAGGTCTAATTATCTTATTATTGTTTTTACCCCAATATTTTAATTTAGTTATCACTTGTTACTATAACTCTACTACTTGTTCCCATGGTAGCCACTTACGGGCCCCGGGCCCGTAGAGAGCCACTCCAGATGACCACTCTAATGCCTAGACCTAGTTCATCTTGTTTAACCAAACGAGGAATCCAAAATGACTAAAACATTGAATCATAACTTTAAAATAGTAAGTAAAGAAAAGTGATCTACAAGACAAAAGGTAATAGTGTATTTTTATTGAAAATAGTATTTTGCCAGTCAGATTAGTTTGTAATAACTCTAGTGACCCCAATCTAATCACTCTTCACAAAGGAATGCACAGATAAAATAAAAATACAAAAAATGGCATTGCAAGCCTTCTCATAGCCTAATTTTTACATATTGACTACCGTGTTTAACATAACAAAATAAAATATTAAAAAGCGTACAAAAAGGAAAGCTTAATTTTCCCTCCTACAGTAGTTCACTTTTCTGTGACAAATATTCTTAGTTAAAATTATGTGACCAAATTTCAATGCACAACATAGCACAATGGATCTAAGGTATTTTAGTGCCATAACATTCTTAGACTCAAAGGCGACAGTTTTGACAAAGCTAGCGATTCAGTAGACTGAACAAAATAACTAACACAAAAGCCACTTAATAAACTTAAGAAGAGTTATAATAGAAATCTCTATAAGAGAACGCATTGTATAATAAAACAAAGGTTTCATGGGACTTAGATCTCTTCACTCTCTATCATTACTCACAATATGTCTAAAACTGAAATTCCCAGGCACCTTGTGCAACTAGCTCTTCAATTCCATATTCCATATCAACCTACACCGAGTCTCATACATACTTCTTCATTCTTACACTCTCGCAACCAAAATCACTTTGGATTTGTCAAAGAAAATAGCTATCTAAGCATCCCTCTACTTCTTACACCTAAATTTCCTCAGCAACTCTCAAACATCTTAATTAGACCACCTAAAATCAACAAATAAATTCCTAAGCCTCTCGCACATGACCACTATTTAACAAATAGTTAATGACGGCGAACTGCAAAATAAAAGAGCAACATGAGAGGAAGATTTACTAGAGACAACAGATAGTATGCTAGATATGTAGATAAGGTGTGCCACGTGGAGCTGCTACTGATGATACAGGAAGTAAATATTGAAAGAAAAACAACTTCAATAAATGTGAAGTCAAAAAGGAAATTAAAGATGATATGAAATATCACAGTGCCGGTCATATGGAAAGAGCCCCAGGCTAGTCTTCACTGGTGAAAAGCAATAAGCAGTGCCTAATTTAAGCTCAAATTTGTTCCTAAAAACACTTGTGACTTCGAATTAAAGGCCAAGAATTCCAAGATTGAGGGGAAAATGGCAAAAATTTAGTAAATTGAAAAGGCCTGACAAAAGTAAAGCCCGCCACAGGTGGAACCAAAAGAAAATCAAAAGTGTAACAATACATACCTAAAATAATGCCACCTAAAAGAGTGGAAAATGCTGCGAAAATTGCTAACAAACTCAGGATTATATGATGGAAAATGATGAAATATGAATTTATGTTTGTGAAGATATTTAACATCCATCTCTCTCAGGATTCAATTGCATGACCAAACCCTCACACAAAATTTCTAGGTTTCTCTATTATTCGCCATAAATTCATACCCCCACTATAGATATTTTATGCTTGAGTTTTCTACACATAACTAAGGTTTCATCTATATTTAATGAAATAGCAGTAGTCATATTCTAGTTTTTTGTTTAAAAAGAAAGTAATGGGGTTTCGTTTATTTTTCTATGTCTAAAGAAATAGCAGCAAACATGTTTGAGTTTATATAAGGGCAGCGATGGAGTTTTAGTTTCTCTATGCCTAATGAAATACAAAAAAAGTACTTTAGTTTTTATGCTGGAAAAGAAACAAACTGATGTGAATACCTCTTAAAAAGCGCACAAGGTAGTTTTGAGCTGGAAAAATAGAGATAGAGGTAAATACCTCTAATACAATTGCACTTCCCTTTAGATAGCTCACACTCCCTTTAGTGTACCTCAATCTTATAGTTTGATTGCTTACTTCAGACTAGTTTGCACTCTTTTTTTTCTCCATAAATGAAGAGACCATGTGGAGTGGCGAGTGGGCTTCACCGCCTAACAAACTCCCACTTGAAGACCAGTCACCAATAGAGAAGAACTACAATGGAGAGATACCCCAAGATAGACAAATCATGGATGAACAAGACCGAGCATGACAAATGAAGTGGTATTTAATTTCTATGTCCTTAGTGCGGCTATGAAAAGCGACATTTTTAGCCAAATGAATGGTACTGGCACTATCACAAAACAGGGTAAAAGTTGATGGCTGACCCCATAACTCACCAAGCACAAGTTGTAACCATATCATTTCCTTGGCCACCTCAGCGATAGAAATATATTCAGCTTCAGTGGAGGAAAGAGAAACCACCAGTTGCAAATGAGAGACCCAGTTGATCGCTGCCTGGGTGAATGTGAAAACATAACCAGAAGTGGACCTTTGCTTGTCTAAATCACCAGCCATGTCAGAAACAGCATAACCACACAGCTGAGTGTCCTTTCTAGCAAAATGTATCATAAAGCCACATGTCCCTTTTAGGTAGCGAAGGATCCATTTAACCGCTTGCCAATGGGGTTTGCCTAGATTACTCATAAAGCGACTGACAAGGGGGTACAAACAGACTTGGTATCTGACATATAGAACTTATTTAACACTTGTAAAATGTATTTTTCCTATGATAATGTGAGTTCCTTCTTCTGCCTATTACAGATTATATCCATGCCAAGAATCCTCTTCGCTACCCCTAAATCTTTCATGGTGAAACGAAGAGCTAAATGTTTCTTCAATGCATTGACAATCCGCATACTAGTACCGGCAACAAGAATGTCATCAACATATAATAATAGAATGACAAACTCACCATTGGGAAACCTTTTATAATACACACAGGGATCTAATTCATAGCAAATGAGATTGTGTTGGATCATGAAGTTATTGAATTTCAAATACCATTGGCATGGGGCTTGCTTCAGCCCATACAAACTGTGTTTCAATTGGCAACATAGATGTTCTTTGCCCCTTTTAATGAAACCATCAAGCTATTCCATAGACAATTCCTTACTAATGTCATCATGAAGGAACGTTGTTTTAACATCCAGTTGCTCTAGTTCGAGGTCCAAAATAGCAGCCATCCCTAACACCAAACGAATGGTTGTCATTTTGATGACAGGAGAGAAGATCTTATGGAAGTCAATGCCATGCTGCTGACCAAAACCTTTAACAACTAGTCTGGCCCTTAACCATTTTGTCCCATTAGTTTTGTCTTTCACACGGTAAATCCATTTTTTTTTTAGTTGTTTATGGTTGGGAGGTAGAGGTACAAGATCCCATGTGTCAATGGAGCTCAATGCATCTAATTCTTCATGCATAGAAGCCATCTATTAGGCAAAGTTAACATCATTGTAGGCTTGTTTGAATGTCTGAGGCTCTGGATGAGTAGTCTGAAACTCAAAAAGAAGGCATTCATAGCCATCAAGCCTCTGTGGATGCAATCTTTCTCATGTGGACCTCCAAAGATGTGGTCCCTGTTCATCATCCAAAGGTGTATCCCTCAAAAAATGAGAATTACCAGGCCCCTGTAGACACTCGGAGCTCTGAGGGGAAATATCTCAGAGAGCCGTATTAGAATGTGGCTAGATGACATTGGGAGGTAAAACGTCATCGAATTCATGTGAACCCATGATGACTGGAGAAGCAAGGAAAAGCAGCAAAGTTATACACTAGGAGTGGGAAAAACCTCCTGTCAGAGAAAGTTGGGTGGGAGAAAGTGGCATCTAGTCTCCTAAGTACAGAGTGTGCTGCGGTGGTTGGGTGATCAAGGAACGTTGACTAGATGACTCTGTAGGTTGCTGTGCAATAGTGCTAGGGGATGGGCATTCAACCTACCCCAGGGAGCCAGAAGGGGAGTGAGGGAAGGCTTGGTTGTTGTGTGTTGGAATCACATTAGAAGGAGAATTTGAAATAGAGGGAGGAAAACTAACATATTTGCCCTTTGAAAAAAGTCCCTGTTTAGTCGAAGTGGAGCCATTTTCCAACATGTCAAATTGAACATAATCATCAGAAGTGATTTGTTGTTTTTGCAAACCTAAAAAGGACCGTTCGCTGAACACAACATCACAACTTCAAATTACTTTCATTGCATTTGGATCCTAGAGATAAAAACCAAATTGATCCTCACCGTACCCCAGAAAGATACACCTCTTCAAGTGAAAATCTAGTTTAGTCCGCTGTTCTTTTAGAATGTGGACAAACACATCGTAGCCAAAAACTCTCAAATGATTTAGAGAAATCCTCTTACCAGTCCACCATTCTTCCAGGATGTCAAAGTCAAGACGTGATGAGGAGGCACGGTTAATAAGATAAACAATAGTGTTGCATGCCTCAACCCAAAATTCTTTGCCCAACCTGGCATTAGAGAGCATACAATAGGCTCTCTCCAAAATTGTCCAGTTCAAGCTCTCAGCTGCTCCATTTTCTTGAGGGGTGAATGGAACTACTTTGATCCGTTGAATACCTTGGTCTGCATAGAAATTGTCAAACTCCAACGAGCAAAACTCACCACCATTGTCAGTTTTAAGACATTTAATCTTATGACCACTTTGATTTTCAACAAGAGCTTTAAACACTTTAAATTTTGAAAAGACCTCAGATTTCTTATGCAACATATATATCCAAATTTTACATGTGCAATCATCAAGAAAAGTGACAAAGTAGTTTGCACCACCAAAAGAAGTTACCTCCGTTAGACCAAAGACGCCTGAATGCACAAGTTTTAAAGGAGATGTTTTGGTATCTTGACCCATCCTAAAAAAAATGGTTTGATGTTGTTTACCATATAAACAATGCTCACATAAAGACAAATCAATTGATTTAAGACCCAGAAGCTGATTCTGTTGTAACACGACTTTGAGCCCCTTCTTGCTCATATGCCCAAGACGTCGATGCCAAAGTTCGGCACCACTGTCCATAGTAGCCATTGTTGCTCCCACTTCACCATTACACTCTAAGACATTTAAACTCCCTAATTTTATGCCTTTTTCTAAAACCAACTGACCTTTGGTTACTTTCCAAGAGTTAAGTGAAAAGTTTACATTAAAGCCTTGAGCATAGAGCTGACTAAGAAAAATCAGATTGCATTTAAGAGAGGGCACGTGTTGTACATCTTTCAAAATGAGTTTACTACCAAATTTGTCAAAAATAAAAGGGACATCACCTTTCCCTACAATCTCACATTCTTTATTATCTCCAAGAAATATTGTTCCAAACATATCTTCATGATAGTTGATAAAGGCATTTTGGCATGGAGTTGCATGGAAGGAAGCACCGGGATCAAGAACCCACAAGTCTGTTGTTGTGTCACTGGTGGATAAAATCAAAGTACCATCATCAACCGTATTGACCTCATTGGTACGAACCTTGTCTTGAGCCTTTTTGTAGTTCCAACATTATTTCTTGGTGTGATCGGATTTGCCACAAAACCAACAAGCATCTGATCTTCCTCTAGACTTCGAATGTTTCACTGATTTTGACCACCTTCTATCCTTATACCTTCCTCTATCTTGACTCCTACATCTATTCTTTGTGCTAATAGCCATTAGTGCTTCACCACTTGTTCTATGTTGCCCTCTTCTCATGTCTTCATTTAGCAATGTGGCTGCAACATCATCATACCATAACATGGCTTCCTTTTTCTTATCCTCTCTTTCTATTGATCTTGATTTTCCTGATACCAAGTTACTTATAGTCATAATCACACTTTCCCAACTATCGGGAAGAGAGCATAACAATAACATAGCTCTCATTTCCTCTTCTAGGATGACATCTACTAAGAGTAATTGACTAATGAGTACATTGAATTCATTAAGATGATTTGACATGCTGGTTCCTTCTTTCATTTTTAAGTTTACTAATTTCTTCAACAAAAATACCTGATTCGTTGCTGAAGCTCGTTCATACATGTCACACAATTTCTCCCAGATTTGTTTGGTTGTTGTCTTCGCAGCCATATTGAACAAGACATTGCTTGACATGGATAAAATGATAGTCGCAATAGCTTTTTGGTCCAAGACATCCCATTTTGTATCTGACATTTTCTCTGGTTTGTTCTTTTTCCCTTGGAGTGCAATAGCTAAGTCCTTTTGACTCAGGAGAGCACATATTTGGAGTTTCACAAACCAAAATTTTGTCCAGAAATTTTTCTATTTTCCACTTATTAGAATCCTCCATTCTGATCAAGGATTCATCCTAGATTAGATACAACCCTTGGTAAGTTCTCTCGCAATCCTCAGCAAGTGCTCTCATACTAGTTGTTGAGATTAAAAATAGAATCAAACAGAGAAATAAGAAGACACATGCACTTGGAGTAAAACACATACACTAGATATATCATGGTTCACCTACATAGCAGGCTATGTCCTCACTGAATGGGATATCCCCAGATATATATATATATATATATATATATATATATATATATATATATATATATATATATATATATATATATATATATATATATATATATATATTGACTCTCTGTTATTGAGTTTACATACACATAGCCTTACTATGGCTTTTCCTACGAAGCCAAAACCAAACTACTCTTACATCTTCAACCCAATGCATAGAAGAGAAGCAACCTCCAACAAATAGGAGAAGCAGTTACAAACAGTTTGTAAGTTACAACAGGTTCTGTTACACTTCATAGAGAAGAGACCACTTGGAGAGTGAGTGGGCTTCATTGCCTAACAAATGGAAGTGGTGATTTTGCTGTCAAGAAGATATTTCTTTTCCCTCTTAAAGAGCTCATCCACTCTTCCTCTCAAAACATATGCTTCTACAGAGATTTTTTTTTTGCATTAAAATAGTTTTACCAACTCCTCCACCTCACCGTGCCATGATCTCTTCTCTATTAGATATTTTCTTGTCCCTTAAATGTTCACGCACTTCCTTCCACTGTAGCAAAGAGAACCAATAGGGAGGCTCTTTACATCCAAAGCATAGTGCATCAGATTCATTTGATTCAAATAAAACTCACCAAAAAGGCTTGCAAAAAATCCTCTATTATTGATGAATCTACTCCTTTATATCTGTGATAATAATCATCTCTGTGTTGAATCATAATCTTCTTTTGTGATAATAATCATCTCTGTGTTGAATCATAATCTCCTTTTGAAACTCAGATAATAAAGGAAAATAAATTCCCAAATCTACCTCTGATTTTGTTGTATGTTAACCTCTCCAAGATAACTAAGTGTTCACTGCCTCTAATTCCTCTTCTACATGCCAAAAATATGCTCCTATGGCTGCATGCTTTACCACTATCCAATTTATTGTAGCTTTCTATTTTAAATTATGTGAAAATATAAAGCTCCATCTTTATTTTTCTTAGCTGTAGGTGAATGTTCAATAAAATTTCTTTTAAATGAAAGTTTACCCACTTTACTTCCCATGACTCTTATAATGCATGTGTTTCATTAAAAATAAAGAGTTAACTTTGCTTTGTATGGGCCCCACCTCTATTTTAAAAGATTCGGCTTATAATTTAATGACCCACTTTTATCTCAAATATTTTAAAATATTTTAATAAAAGACTCTAAATGAGAAACAATTTTTTAAGTTTCATGTGATTTAGACTTATCATGTAGGCCACACATGCCATGTCGTACATTGGTGCTTCATGTAAAATTGACTCTCCTGTTTTCTCCCATCTGGTGCGCCATTGGCTCTTAATGGGTGACATGGAGGATTGGTGCTCTCTCGTAAACTAACATCTCTACTTTCCTTTTGATGTGCAAACCGTTGATTCTATTTTGATAGACAGTGGCTGTGATGATGCATCTATATTTCATTTTGGAGGCTCTGCTTGAGATTTCAATATATCTGCACTATGACTTAGAGGCTGTGAATGAATTTTAATTGCTCGCCACATTTTCTTTGCCTTTCTTGTATGTTGGCTTCATCACTGTTTCATTTAGCATTGGCATTAATTCTCTTGACATGTAGGCTGCATTTCTAGAGACTCAAAAACTTACACTCCATTTGAAATTTCTGTACATTACTTTGAAGACTCATGGCCTTCACTTATGGTGGTGCCATTAATATAGACTGCGCTATCTTTTTGATTTTGCACTTCAATTCACATAAGCAACGCCATCATTTGGTTGTGAGTAGCTTCCTTGGCAAGATCTGGACAATTAAAACTCGTGCTCCATTTCAATATGTTGCAATAGATATCACATAAGCCTACACAATATTTATTTTGGTTAGTTGCACCTTTGGAATAGACTCTACCTTATGATTTCCATGTTTCTTATGGCTTACACAATATTCTAGTTTGCATGCCTTTCCTCTTTAAGCTTGTGCCTCAGACTAAGGTAGCACCATGTTTGAACTACTTATTTAGAGGTCATGCCATGGATTTCAAGTTGCTTGTGTCTGAGCTATTACCTAGTGTTGGATTGTGAAGTCCAAAAGACACATAATTTCTCCCACCAAATCTCTTGCCTCTTGGTCTTCCTTATCCATTGTGGATAATATTTTATAAGAGAGAGATATTGCTGCTGTTATGCATCATATTCACACTTCATACAAAGATAATAAAATTCTTCCCCTGCTCCTATGGATGTAGCCAATTTATGGTGAAGCATGTTAAATTGTTGTCTCATGTGTGTGATCTTTATTGTGTGTTCTATTTCACTTTGCTTTCACTGTTCCATTTAATTTAACACTTAGGCGAAATCATTTCTTGATGATGCACACCATTTCATATGGCAGCACCTCTATTTCACAGTGGCTTGCACTCTCTGTTATGCTTCTTTGATGGCTGCACTATTAATATGTAGGTTGTTCCTCACATTATGATGGCTGTGTGCCTTCCATTTGCAATGGCAAGGCCCCACCTTCCATTTTATCTTCTTGTGCACTATGTGAAGACTGTGCACTATGTGAAGGTTTGTGCCTTTGATGATCCTCTATCTGAAATGGCACTTGAGATTTCAATAGGCAACACCCTACCTTTAATAGGCAACTTGCCTAGTCCAACTCATACATTTTGTGGCATATTGGCTATGTTGAATTTATTATGGGCTGAACCATACATATTAGCTACACCTCTCATCCTATGCTGGTGCATTGGTTTTGCATTGGCTTATGCCTCTATTGAGCAGGTGGTGCCATACTATATGGTTGCACCATCTATTTTGAAAGCCTATCCTTTGGTTCTTATATAAGCTACGCCATTTTCTAAATCACTTATGCATCATATGAATGGCCACTCATGCCATGATTCTTTGGCTTCTTCTCTATTGATAAGTTGCACCTTGATATATGGATGTGCCTTATTTTTACATTGGCAACGTCTCTTTTGAAAAGGTTGAGCCTTGTTCATTAAATTATACCTTAGACTAGCTTTATAAGCCACGTTATATGTATTCATAGGCTACACTTTTAATTGGAACACACTACATTTTAATTTTGTTAGTAAACAAATTTGTCACCACCTTTTCATATATGCTTTACTAAATTTGTGGTGGCAAATTCACTAACATCTGAATAATTATCATGAATTGTTCTCTAAAAGTTTTAGAAGGTATAACTCCCTTCTTATGGTGACTTAGAATTTTTTTTGTTACACTTTTAACCAGAAAGTGGGAAAGGTAGGAAAGTCTAACTGACCAAAACACAAACTATTTTGCAAGAAAGTATTCTTATCGGATGGAATGATTTTCTCCCAAACATACGAATGAAAAGAAAACCAATTAAAAATTTCCCAGTAATGTCAATATCACTTGTGCATCAAATCCCAACATACAAATAGAGACACTCAAATAATAATATTTCGAATATAGAAGTAGGTTATCAATATCTTTAATAGCCTTATGCATATATCAAGTTTCACCAATTAAAAATTCAACATATGAAGAATAAATAATTGCCAACAAAGCAATATGTTGATTTGTTTGTAGCTTCAATCAAATAATGTATTTATTATGATCATAATAAATATGAATATATAAGTAATATGAAATATTACTTATATATTCATACTTAATATATAAGGTATGTTAAAATAAATATCAATATAGCATGATCGAATGATATATTACCAAAGTATAAACATCGACTGCATTCTAACGGTGATTAGTAATTGTTAAAGCAATGAAAAGGTGATGAAGTCACACCTGTGATAGCCATGACTCCTTGAGGAGTCACGTCTATCACAGATGTGACTCCTACCGTCACTCATATATATTTATCAATGTCCTTGCCCTGCAATACCACGAAAAAAAACACAAAAATTGGAAGTGTATGAGAACTGGAAATTGCATTTGAAAAATAAAAGAAAGTAATAAATTAAGTCTACAATACAAATATCCATCATTCAGAAGTTATCCAAGTTAGAGATCATAAGTTCGATTTGAGTTTACATGGTATCAGAGCCAAGTTAAGCAGAATCCGGGTAGAAAATCAAACTTGAGAAGATCAGATTTAATACATCTCACTTCTCAAATGGCAGTAGCAATCTGATTCGAAGATAGATTGGAAGGAGGAAATAACTTCTCATCATGGAAATTTAGAATTATGATGATACTAAAAGAAAATAAAGTTGATTCATTTGTGAGAGAAAACAAAATGGAACCAAAGAATGATCTTGATAAAATGACATGGATTGAAGGAAATGACAAAGCCATGAAAATCATAGTTGATGGAGTTAGAGATCATATTGTGCCGATTCTGAAAAAACATGAGACTGCATATCATATGTTTAAGTCACTTGAAAGCAATTATGAAATTAATAACTCTAGCAAAACCTTAGCCGTAAAGAGAGAAATAAATCATATAAGTATGAACAAAGGAGAATCTATCAATGCATACTTTATGAGAATATCTGCACTAAGGGATCAACTATCAACACTTGGGTACCAAATTGAAAGCAAGGAACTAACACTTATTGCCCTAGATGGTCTCCCAAATTCTTGGGAGACATTTGTTCAAGGCATTAGTGCAAGGTCTAAATTTCAAAAATTTGACCGCCTAAGATCAGATTGTCTTCAAGAAGAATCTAGACAAACAAAGAAAGGGTCAAAACAGAAAGATATAGATGAAGATCTTCATGTTCTAAATACAAACTCTCACAAGAAAGAGAAGAAGAAACACTTCAAGAAGAAGAAAAATCATCACGGGAAAGGTTCATTCAAGAAAGACATTTCTCACATCCAATGTTTCAGATGCGACCAATATGGACACTATGCAGTTAGATGTCCTGACAGAACCAAGTAACAAGCATCTTATGCCAAAATAAAGGAGCATGAATCTAAGAAATATGTATTCTACTATGTACTTTCAAACCAAGTAACAAATAAATCCAACACCTGGGTTATAGATAGTGGTTCATCAAGACACATCATAGGGTTCAAGGAACTACTAGACACCATGGTAGAAGAGCCTGATGAAGAAGTAACAATTGGAGATAACTCTGTACATCCAGTCAAGGGTGTTGGCACATGCACCCTCAAATTAAAGATTGGCATCTCCATCCAACTTACTGGAGTATTGTTTGTCCCAGGCATCAAAAGAAATCTAGTCTCCATATTTGCACTTGAAGATAATGGATATAGGGTGACCTTTATGGATAGCAAAGTATTGGCATGGCCAAAGAATTCTACTATTAAGAAAGCCAAAACCATAGGTCATAGACAAGGGTACTTGTACGAGTTATGTATGGAACCAAATCTAGCCCTAATTCATGAAATTGTGGACTCTAATGAAATATGGCATAGAAGACTAGGACACCTAAATTTTTGTGCCCTATCTTCCATGGAAAGACTAGTTACAGGGTTACCTAAACTCAAACAATGTAATTTAGGGGTATGCAAGGGGTGTGCCTTAGGGAAAAATACAAAGGGGTCCTTTCAAAATAGTTCTAGCAAAACAAATAAAGTATTAGAACGAATCCACTCAGAATTATGTGGACCCGTGTCTGTACCCTCCTTAGGTGGGTTTCTATACTATGTAATCTTCGTTGATGACTTCTCCAGAAAGACATGGATCTATTTTCTTAAATGTAAAGAATCACAGGAAATCCTTAAAAGATTTAAGGAATTCAAATCCATTACTGAAAACTCTTCTGGGAGAAAAATCAAAACCTTAAGAACAGATAATGGGAGTGAATACATTTCAGACATTTTTAAAGACTTTTGTAAAAATACTGGGATTAAGAGGGAGTTCACTGTACCTTATAATCCTCAACAAAATGGAGTTGCAGAAAGAAAAAATAGAACCATTGTAGAATCTGCTAGGGCTATGTTACTTGATCAGAATATAGACACTTCAATTTGGACAGAAGCATCTAGTACTGCTGTCTATATACAGAACAGATGTCCTCACTCTCATATTGATGACAAAACTCCTAAAAAAGCCTTCACTGGCACAAAACCAGACATTAGTCATTTAAGGATATTTGGTTGTCCTATTTACATTCATGTGCCCAAAGAGAAAAGAACTAAGCTAGAACCTTTTGGGAGAAAAGGCATCTTTGTAGGCTATAGTGAAACATCAAAAGCTTATAGAATATATATAGCTAGTCAAAGACAGATTGAACTAAGCAGAGATGTGATTTTTGAGGAAGACATAGCTTTCAAAAGAGCAAGAAATTATATTGAGTCAGAAATTCAAACTTCCAACTCAAGCATAGAAGAGGATCCTACACCTGAGTTTCAGAGGGAGTATCCTAAGGAAGATGTAAACCATGAACAAATCACATCACTAGAAAATCCCAAGAAAAGACCACTCTGGGCCACCAAAATAATGGAAGAAGCTAAAAATTATGTCGCTCCATCAGGGACATTTAGGGAAAGCACAAGACCTAAGAGATTCTCTAGTTATGTAGCTTTAATGAGTGAATTCATTAAATCAGAACCTTCTAGTGCTAGAGAAGCTCTTAAGCACTAAGTATGGAAGGATGCCATGACAGAGGAGTATCAATCCATCCTAAAGAATGATGTGTGGGATATAGAACCTAGACCAAAATGGAAGTCTGTTGTTTCTTCAAAATGGCTATTTAAAATCAAACATGCTGCAGATGGTAGTATAGGTAAATACAAAGCAAGATTTGTAGCCAGAGCATTTTCACAAAAGGAAGGAATTGATTACGACAAAACATGTGCTCCAATAGCTCGATATACATCAGTCAGGGCAGTTCTAGCTATTCCAGCAGCCAAAGGGTGGAAAGTCCATCAAATGGACGTAAAAACTGCTTTCTTAAATGGAACCATTGAAGAAGAGGTTTACTTAGAGCAACCCGAAGGATTGAGATTCACAATGCAGGATCCCATGTATGTAAATTAAAGAAAGCTCTATATGGACTTAAATAGCCCACCAGAGCCTGGTATGAAAGAATTGACAGTTACCTCTTGAGATTAGGCTTCTCAAAGAATGATGCAGATCCAAATGTCTACTTCAAACAAAGCAAAGGTGATATGTTAATATTGATATTATATGTTGATGATCAATTGATTACAGGAGAAAATCACCTTATTGATTAGTGTAAGAAAGATCTAGCTTCAGAATTTGACATGATGGACTTAGGTCTATTACACTACTTCCTTAGACTGGAAGTATGGCAGCAATTAGACTGTATTATTCTAAACCAAGGGAAGTACACAATTGATATATTAAAAAGGTTTGGTATGATAGAATGTAGACCTATGTCTTCCCCCATGGAAAAAAATCTTCATAAATTGAAGGAAGCAGCAACAGATTCTCCGTTGGTAGATCCCACTCTTTACAGACAGATAATTGGATCCTTGATGTATTTGGGCAATACCAGACCTAATATCTGCTATGTTGTAAATGCCTTAAGTCAGTTTATGTGTGAGTCCAAGGAGATACATCTTGTGGCTGTGAAGCATATAATGAGATACCTTCTAGGTACTCTAAATTATGGATTAAAATATGAAAAGGTTGACTTAGATCTACATGGATTCACAGATTCAGATTAGGCTAGAAGTGTAACTGACCAGAAGAGCACCTCCAGATGTTGTTTTAGTTGAGGGTGAGCAATGATATCGTGGATCAGCAGAAAACAATCTTCAGTTGCTTAGAGTTCTACAGAAGCTGAATATATTGCAGCTTCTATGGATGCTAGAGAGGCAGTATGGCTTAGAAAATTGCTTGTAGAATTATTTGGTAAACCTCTGAAACCAACTATCATCCACTGTGACAATCAAAGCTATATTAAGCTATCCATGAATCCAATATTCCATGATAGATTTAAACATATTGAGATTCCTCATCACTATGTGCATGATATGGTGGAAAGGAATGTGATTCAATTGGAGTATATTAGTACAAGAGATCAAACTACAGATATTCTTACCAAACCACTCCTCAAGGTGAAATTTGAATACTTCAGGAAAAATCTTGGTATGATTGAAATGTAAGATTTTAATTGATTTGTACTAATATATTAAAGATGTTTAATGTGTAAACTTCTTGTGTCATATGTGTGACTCTATGACATTATGGGCCTACCCATTCTGTGTTTATTTCTAAAAGGTGACAATCTTTGGATAATCTACACTTGTACCTAACATTATAAGGTGACGATCTTATAATGTTAGACTGATATCATGTGACTTGATATTTGTATGAATCAAGGAGTTATCATGATTAAGTTATGGTAGTATCACGAGGTAGGTGATTCTATGTATCACGAGATAGGTGATACACTATATCATGAGCTATGTGATATTAAATTACTTTGAGTAATTCATTACAGATCAGATAATTGATATTCACAGAGATTATTGTGATATTGTTATCTTCCCAAGATAAGAGGGAGTGTTGAGTTGTTTGTATCTTCGATCAGAGTATTTATTATGATCATAATAAATATGAATATATAAGTAATATTAAATATTACTTATATATTCATACTTAATATATAAGGTTTGTTAAAATAAATTGGAAGTGTATGAGAAGTGGAAATTGCATCTGAAAAATAAAAGAAAGTAATAAATTAAGTCTACAATACAAATATCCAACATTCAGAAGTTATCCAAGTTAGAGATCATAATTTTGATTTGAATTTACACAATCAACACACTGCCAATCCTTTTGGTATTTACCAATTCAATAACATCACATACACTATCAAAATATCCCCCCTACTTTCAGAATAAAATCTTGTCTTGTCAAAGTAAAAAATTTCCCTTTCAAAAAATACTTTTCTTGAAAGAGAGAGTGGAACCCCGAGGAAATAAAATTATCCCCTTTTAAAACATTTTACCCCACCCAAGTAGTTTTGAAACTACTAGTAACTTCTTTTCACCAACTCTCAATCTTGAATTATTATCTACTCTTGTCAAAGTAAAAATTTTCCCTTCCCAAAGAATACTTTTCTTAAAAGAGAGAGTGGAACCCCAAGGAAATAAAATTATCCCCTTTTAAAACATTTTACCCCACCCAAGTAGTTTTGAAACTACTAGTAACTTCTTTTCACCAACTCTCAATCTTGAATTACTTTTTCACTCTTCCTTTTCAGGAATTTTCAAAATTATGCCCAACTACCTTTTACACTTTACAATAATAATTAATTCTTGGAAAGAATTAATTTGCTATGACATGTAAAGTTGCTCACACCTTGTAACCTAATTTATCCCAACTTACATTGCCATAACTTGATTTTTAATTATTTTGCACAATATAATAATAATATTTAATTCTTAAAAAGAACTAAATATATATATATGTTAATGCAAAATAATTTATGAATCAATATATTATATTCCCTTTAGGAGGATTCATTAACCCCTTCATGTCTTTTGAAAAGTAAATCAATTAATTCCAAAAGAATTAATATGAAAAGATAATCCATCTTAGGGTAAATGATAGCCTTCTTTTACTTGTCCTGATTGTTTGATCCTGATCCAACCTTAATTAACCTAATAGTTACTCACAAAGTGCCATTGAAATGATCATCTATGATTTGTCAAGATCGATGGATAACAGTGGCTCTAATTGGGGACTGCATTTCCTGGTGGAATGCTGAGAACCCCAGAATCTCTGTCAAAATGAGCCAGTGCCTGATCCATTGGGCTGAATTTACTACTCTTTTAATGGAAACCTTCCCTCTGACATGAAAGTTGTGTTCTGCTGATTCTACATATCCTTTGTGAAGAGATTATTAGGTTCAACTCCTGCACTTGTTCCCTTGGAAGTTATGCACATCTTATATTGGCTTTAAGTCTTTGTGACTGACTCATGAATTTGTGTGCAGCAAATAATACCTCCAATTCGTCATCTTTCTTCTCCAAATTCTCCTTTCCAACATATTTGAACATTTTTACTAATCTTCTGTGCTCATTTTCATCAAAATGTCCCATGCTGAATTTCATTTGTCTCCTCCATTGCATAATCATCACTGCTAGTGCAAAACATCTAATGATTAAGAACCACCATATCTGGCTTGTTAAAATGTGCTGCACAAGACCCACTGTATTTTAAATTCCTTGTCTCAAACTATCAACTTTTTACACACTGTTCATCTTTCCAAAATGGCAAGGCTCTTTGTATGCATTGGAGATTGTGATGATAAATCATTTGATAAATGGATTAGAGGTAATCCACGCATTATGAACATGATGCCCAATAGGTAATGCTATCATGTCTATATGTTCTTGTAGAGCACAGAATGCATTGAAACTCTCATGTATTTTCTATAGCAGCCTCAATACGAAGTTGATTACTATCATGGTGATCACAAGACTCTGAATCATAAGTCACCTTAGAGTTTGCAATCAAGTGTTCCCATTTTCTTAATGATAGAATGGATAATTTATGAACCTACCTAACGATGCCTTTAGTTGTGAAGAAAATAATATAAAATTTTGTTCTCAGAAATAGTCTTTCCTTTCAAGCTTGCTAGCGAACAGTAATCAGTGGTGCACTGCATTTGGGCTACTATTCACTCCTACGCTTGTCATGGTCGCAGTCCAAGAACAAACATTAGATTGTCCTTACATTTAGTTTTGGCCCCTTTTACAAGTGCGTTGAATCTCCATTTTTGCACATTTTGTTGGATATGTAATCCCAACAACCGTATTTACTCCTCCTCCTATTCATCCTCCAGCACTGCAGGCAAGGCATTGAATGTTGAAGACTTTTTCCAATAAAAAAAAACTGATCTCTACCATCTCCTGATCTATGTCATCTCTGTTCTGCTCTCTCCATACCTATTAAAATGCTCATTTACATTCTCTGCAGTATGCTGTCAAGAAGTATGGTCCCCCTTTCTCCTGCGTATGGAAGAAAGTTGGATTTTGTCATAGCAAAAAAATTTTCAGTCAAGTCAAGTTATAACAGTGCTGTTTTCTTTCTTACGAGCCTGGCATAGAATTTTTGTAGGAGTTATGCTTTGTTTATCATGTATGCAGAGAGAAGTTTTGCAATATAAAAAAATACTCTATTTTTTTCTTTATGGAATGACCTGTAGCTCATTATTTTTGAAGTTTCTGTGTGAGAGAAAAGAGCAGAAGCTTTTGTTGAATCATATAACTATCTTGTAATAGGAAATATATTTTGTTGTTTATCTTTGTGTTTTATCACTGGGTTTTTTTGTCTCTGTTTTGGTCCTCTGCCTCTTACCTTCACTTGGTATCAGAGCCTAAGGTTGCTCCACCATCCAGAACTCCCAAATGATCTCTTAGATACTCAAAGCTTTCTTTTGGTAATGGCTTGGTGAAGATATCTGCATACTGATCTTGAGACCTACAAAAAACTAGGAAGATTTCTCCATTGTTGATTAGTTCTCTAATGAAGTGATACCATGTGTCTATATGTTTACTTCTCTTGTGAAAAACTAAATTCTTTAACAATGCTATAGCTGAGTTGTTGTCACAATAGATCCTTGTTGCCTCTTGTTGTTCTTGACTGAGCTCTTTCAAAACTCTTCTCATCCAAATTGCTTGACATGATGCACTTGTGGCTGCTACATACTCTACTTCATCTAATGAAAGCGTAACTATTGGTTGTTTTTTTTAAGCCCATGAAACTACACCTATTCCAAAATGAAAGACATAACCAGAAGTGCTCTTCCTATCATCAATGCTTCCTGTACAATCACTATCTGTGTAGCCTATGAGCTTGAACTCATTTGACTTTGCATACTGAATGCCATAGTTCCTTATTCCACTCACATATCTAAGAATTCTTTTTCCTACTTGCCAATGAGAGTCCTTTGGAGACTCCATGAACCTTGAAATGAGACTAACTGCATACATTATGTCAGGCCTTGTGGCTATTAAATACATGAGGCTACCAACAAGCCTTTTATATAAAGTTGGATTAATGTTGCCTCCTTTATCATCCTTGCTTAATTTCAACCCTGTCACAATTGGTGTTGGAGCTGATTTACAATTTTCCATGTTAAACCTCTTTAAAATATCATTTGCATACTTAGTTTGGGAGATGAATATGCCATTATCATTTTGATTAACTTCAATGCCAAGAAAATACTTCATGAGTCCCAAATCAGTCATTTCAAACTCCTTTTTCATAGCTCTTTTAAACAAATCAATTGCCAAATCACCCATGAATATCAAATCATCAACATACAAGCAAACAATTATGATCTCATCTTGTTCATTCCTCTTGGTATACAATGTAGGCTCACTACTACACCTATTGAAGTCATTTTGCAAAAGATAAGAGTCAATTCTACTATACCAAGCTCTTGGGGCTTACTTGAGTCCATAGAGTGCCTTTTTCAGTTTGTAGACTTTTTCTTCTTGACCCAAAATCTCATACCTAGGTTGCTGCTCCACATAAAATTCTTCTTCAAGATAACCATTCAAAAAAGCCAATTTCACATCCATTTGATAAACTGACCATTTGTTTTGAGCTGCTATTGCAAGTATAGTTCTCACGGTGTCTAAACGTGCTACTGGAGCAAATGTCTCATTGTAATCAACCCCGGGCTATTGTGAATATCCTTTTGCCACTAGTCTTGCTTTATGCTTTTACACATTACCATTTGCATCTAATTTGGTTTTGTAAACCCACTTCACTCCTATGACATCCTTGTCTTCTAGAAGACTCACTAACTCCCATGTTTGATTCTTTTCATTTGTATCAATTTCATCATCCATTGCATTTACCCATTTTTCATGCTTGATACCATCTTCATAATGAATTGGATCTTCTACTTGTGAATAAAATGCAAAAAGAGAAATCAGACCAGCATTGTTCTCACCTTCATTTTGCTCATAAATGTCTCTCAAACTTTTGATTTTTTGTCTCCTCAAGCTTTCCAATGTAGGATTTGACATATCACTTGAACTTGGACTTGTGGAATGTGGACTTGATGGTCCTGCACGTTGATTGCCACTTGTAGATGGTGTCTGTTGTATATTTGAAGGAGTGGATGCTTGAATGTGTGGGGATGTCCTTACACTTGATGATGGTGTCATTTGATGACCACTTTGTTGAGCCTGAATGGGTGTGGAAGGAGTTGCATTTGATGGAGTACCTGCTGGTATAAAATCTTCTCTATCTTCTTGAGGTAAGTGGGCTGCAATATTGATTGTTTTCTCCAAACTTCCATCCCATGCTTCATCTTCTATGAATTGCACATCTCTACTGATTATAACTTTCTTGGTTATTGGATTGTATAGTTTGTGTGCCTTGGATTCATCACTATAACCAACAAATATACACCTTTCTCCGTTGTTGTCCAACTTTCTTCTCAACTCATCTGGCACATGTGCATATGCCACACATCCAAATACTCTCATGTGACCAACACTATGTTTTCTTCCAGTCCATGCTTCTTCAAGAATCATATTCTTCACACTTTTGGTTGGACATCTATTCATAATGTATGCTGCACAAGCTACAGCTTCAGCCCAATATTCATTTGACAAATGCTTTGCTTTCAACATGCTTCTTGCCATTTCCATGATTGTTCTATTTTTCCTTTCAGCTACCCCATTTTGTTGAGGTGTGTACCTGGTTGTGAATTGCTTGTGAATCCCATGGTCTTTGCAAAAATGTAGAAATTCATTTGAGATGTATTCACCACCTCTATTTGTTCTCAATGCTTTGATGTAGTGCCCACTTTGCTTCTCAACAAGTGCCTTGAATTGACGGAAGTAATCAAACACTTCATTCTTTTACCTTAGAAAGTAGACCCACTTTTTTCTTGAATAGTCATCAATGAAAGTCAAAAAGTAGTATCTTCCATCAATTGATGGTATTTGCATTGGTCCACACAAATCTGAATGCACAATCTCTAGAGTAGCCTTTGCTCTATTTGACTTGCCTGTTGGAAATGTCTCTCTATGTTGCTTTCCCAAGATGCATCATTCACATACTCTTTTTGGTTTATCTATTAATGGCAAACCCTTTACCATACTCATCCTATGAAGAAAATTTAGACCTCCAAAGTTGAGATGCCCAAATCTTAGATGCCATAACCAATTTTCATCTTTTATTTCTGCTTAAAAGAGGGTTTGTGTAATTGTTGCAACTTCTTCTTTATCCTCTTGTGGGTTCATTGTGGGTTGTGCTTGAGCATATTCCACATTCAAATCCAGCTTAATCTTTAGGGGAAACATTCTATTGTTTGTCATTTGCACTTTGGCAATAAGTGTTGATAACTGAGAGGGGGGGGGTGAATCAGTTATCCTAATTATTTCTCTTTCTGAACTTTCTTATTAATTAATGCAGCATTGAATCAAACACAAAAATATTACCATGAATTAAGAAACACATGACACAGTATTTTTGACGTGGAAACCCTGTTAAGGGAGAAAACCACGGGGTGATTAATCCAAAAATTATTCTCTGTTAGAAGAATAGGAAATTACAAAATGGCACTTGCCAATTAGGGCTCACTGCCCGAGCACACTGCTCACAAGAGGCCCACTGCCTACAAAAAGACACACTGTCTACAAAGTGATAAGAATCACAGTCTTGAACTGATTGGAAGCATCTGCATATGCTGGAGTTCAGTTTCGGTTAGGCTCAGTACACTGATCTGCTGCACTTCATCTTTCCTCTGTTCTTTATTCTGCTATCCTTTCACATACCGGATCTTTCTTGCTAATTCTGCTCTGTTCTGGACTTATTCGCATATATGTTCCTACATTCTTTCACTTCACAACTAAATCCATCCTCTATATATATCCGCACAAGTAATTTCATCACCTTTCTAGTCGGCATCCGGAACAGTCTAGTTTCTTACAAACTTTGTTCTGTCGGCTGAATCCTTGCTCACCAAGCAATGCGGATCAAGCATATACTTGTAGATATCATTAATCATGTTGGCCAAACATGATTTATGCCTTCACAACCTTTATCATCAACAGTAACACATCCGGAAAGTAGTCTGATACTCTGTTAGTCAGTTCTTCCTCTGTTTTCACTGTCTCTCAGGAATCCGGTACTCAACTATTCATATCTTTTTCTTTGTCCATCACCGGAGGCTAAATCCTTGGAATATACCACTCAAGGTAGTCCTCTTGACTTCCCAAAATCCGCACTGCACCAAGACACTTCCTCTGAGAGATCCGGATCAATCTGTTGGACCTTGCCACATGCTCTATTCTTGTTCACCGGACCACAACAATCTTTATTCTGACTTCCGGTAGAGACACATCATGACTTGAGGATATGTGGGATGACCTTTGTTGCCATCAATGACAACAACCATGAATCCATATAGTGTCTCTTGCCAACAATCTCCCCCTTTGGCATTGATGGCAACACTTAGTGAAAAATGACTAAGTGTTTACACTATGCTCCCCCTTTGCTGATGCTCTGTCTTTATATACAATTTCCGGAACTCCCCCTTAGTTGGATTCCTCATTTTTCACTGCTCCTCACTCCCCCTTTGACATCAATGGCAAAGGGTAGGGTCCGCACACCAAAATTTTCAAAAATTTTCTATACATAGCCGCATATTTACATACTCACATATACTGAAGAATGTCTGCAAAGGATGTCTGCAATTGGATCATTTCTGTAGCCCAACTTTGCTTCATTCTATCCAAAATTGAAATGTGACCACTCAACAAAAATGCAAAAGCTTCTGCCCGCTTGAGATCTGTCGGATCATTTGTTTGGGCGGTGGTCTGAGCATCACTGATGGCCTCATGCATAGTTTCCAACTTAGGGATTATAATCCTTCGAAGTTCTCCCATCCGGTTAGTGATATTCTTCCTTTCCTTCTCAAGATTCTTTATTTCATTCAAGACTGCAATAGTCTGACATTCTTGATTTATTATGGAGGAAGAGAGAGGATCAAAACTTTGAGATAAGCTTTGTAGCTTGTCCTGTTCCTCTTTTATTTTCTTATCAATTGCTGCTGTTGCCTTTGACCAGGATATACAAAATTTGTAAATGTCACCGCCATCCTTAAGAGCATTCTCTAAGCTCTTTATTCCAATACTCACAATCTTCCTATCTTTAGAGATTAATTCTAATACTTCTGAAAATCTTTTATCCAAAAATTCCTTCCGGACCTTTTCTTCAGTAGATTTTTCTAGAGATTCAAAATGTGTACTAACACTGCTGACTAAGGTTTTGAGATTACCGGAAGAGGAGGCTGTGGGATCCTTTTGAAAGGATGGCATGATCTTTTCTAGCACTCCAGATGCTACCTCCATAAGCTCACAGTCTTCCATGTGAGATTTCAGCAGCTTCTCTTTGACTTTCTCATTTGTAAATGAGGCTATTTTCATTGTTTGCACCGGTGACAAAGAGTCAAAATCTATTGGTCCTTTTAGTAGGTCCGGTTCATCAATTTCTACAGTGGCTTTGCTCAAAAATTGTTGAACAGTTTGTGCAGTGTCTCTTGCCGGAGACAGATGTTTCTTTTCTTCTGCAGTCTGGGAACTGTCAACCTCTTTATCTTTCACCCCTGCTTCCTTCTCCTGTAATTTCTCTTCTTCTTTGGATCCAGAGATTGTAGGGGAAACCGGAGGAGAGATGTTTGTCTGTTCAGGGCCCACTTCCTCCGGAACAGATGATTCCAAATCCGCAGCTGTTTCTGCACCTAAGTCCTCTACAACAGGAAGATTGAACCTTTTGAAGGCCTTCCGGAGGATCTCTTCTGTCTCTTGGGCCACTTTGTCAGTCTCACCAAGCATGAGTTGATTCGTCCTGGCTTTACTTCTGAACTCATCTTTGCAGTCTTTGAAGATAATGTTCATTGTCTTGGGATCAATTTGAGGATATAGCTGAATAGCTATCTGCTCCCGGATCTCAAGATCTTTTGCATGAGCATTATTCTTTCTTATTTCTAATTCCTTTTCTAGGCTTTTAGGAATAAGAGATATGATCTCAATGAAAGCCTTATTGTATATGTTCAGATATTTGACTGTGGCTTCCTGCAGAATCTTTTGGTCAGCCTCATTATAGTCATCATAAAATTCAGTCATTGGTTGAAGGTTTCCATCTACCGTGACTGACTTGATTACACTCTCTAGAGACAGAGTGGGCTTTTCAACAGATACCTCTGCCATTTCATCCTTGTCTTGGCCTGTGGAGGGTTTATCAAATCCTTTCTTCTTCTGCTTCTTTATTTCTTTTACTCCCTCATCTGACTCTGTTTCCTCTTCATCCTTTTGGCTTTCATAAGCCCTTGTGGCTTTTGTCTTGGATCTTTTACTGGATGCCTGGACTTCCGGTTTTGAACTTTTGGTTGTGGGAGGTGCAGATCTTTTTGATGATCTGGTCTGGGTGGGAGTTTCAACTGGAACACTTTCTTTACTTTTCTCTTCTTCCTCAGCCTTCCTCCTCTTTTCCCGGCTGGCATCAAGTGCCTCTTTTGAGATGCCTAGGCCTTGAGCAATATGCTCAACTTCTTTTCTTACCTTCCTCTTTATCTCCGGTTCCCTGAGTTCTACATGTATCTTTACACTCAGTTCCTCAAAGGTTCCAAACCTTTCTGCCTTAGGATCTTTGGGCTGGCTTAGCATGTGTTGAACATGCAGCTCTACTATCTGTTCATCCACTTCATACCCCATGGGCATGATCCAGACAGTCCTTGGCTCCACTGCCTCCATCAGACACTGATCTGTTTCTACCATGAAGCATACTGTGTCTTTGTACTTTTCAACAAGGGATTGGGGTATTCTTTCTCTTGCATGCATCATGCTTTGGAAGTTCTTGAAGTATCCCCATAGAGCCGTATTTCTTGCTTTTGCATCCCCAAGTCCATGCAAATAGTCTCTGATTTGGATGGCAACCGGTCTGTCATTCTGCCATATCCATCCACTGGATCCGGGAAGCTCATTCATGTAGTAAAAGAAGAGACAAAGGATCAGATTGCCATACTTGAAGGAGTTTTTCTTGTCCTTCTTAATCTTCTGCAGATTTTCAAAGAGTTGGTTTACTAGAAGCTCACACAAGTCATAGTCTGCATTCTCCTTTAACATTTGATAAGCTGTGTAGATTGCAGTTCCCGGTACTGAATTTTCCCTACTGGAGTGATAGATTTTGTAACCAATTATCATAGCTGCAAATTTGACATCCGGTTCAGTGATGTCATCAACTGTCATAGCTCTCTTGTCAAACTTGGATCCGGTTGCATCACTGACTGTCTGATTTTTGACAGATTTGAGAACAGGTAATCCACCGGATGAGTGCAGACCGGTTACAACCCTAATTGCATCCTTGGTGATCTTGAAGGGCTTGTTCAACCATAGGATGTTGTCATGTACTCTACTTAGTACATACCGGACCCATTCATCTTCTTCAAAACAGGGGAAATGAATGTACTGTGCAAAGTGTTTGTCCCGGATGGCTTTATACTGAGGTTTGATCTCAAAGGAGTCATCTATCAATTGTTTGTGATAGATATCCATCAGTTTTGATTCTCCAAAGTCTTCAAGATTCGCATGGATGTAAACCCTAATATCTTCCGTATGCAATACACCATGAGGAACACTAGAGAAGGCTCCTAGTGGATCTACCTCCAATGATTTGTAAGGATGTTTCTTGAATGTGGGGCGAGGTCTATCAGAGATCTTAACTATATTTGGAGTAGCCATTCTTCAAAGATTTGCAGTGAGATAATGAAAAACGGAGAATACCTTATGCACCTTCGGTTTGCACGGAGTGGTTGGATTGATTTCTTTATGCAATGACTTCGGCAGGAGATCCTTGGTGTGCTTGATGAATCTTGTTGCAGAGCTCCACTTTTCGCTTCTTCTTGAGTGCAGAATGAGCAAATGACTTTTGAGAAATCCCTTATATTGCTCTGCAAACCCTAATATCTGTCTACAATAAATGCTTCACCTACATTATTCCGGTTTGCCTTGTCTGGATAGCTTGGAGTATCCCGGATTAGTCCTGATCTGTGAATATCATCCGGATCTTTCAATCATGAATAAATCGAGGTAACATATTACAAGAACATCCCAAACACTCTGTCCAATCCGCAGAATTAGATAGTGCACTTCCGGATCTCTCTGGACCTTTTTGTAATCCTTTGTCATACTGGAGCATCTCCCTGAACAGGTCTTACTTGATCGATCACAGCTTCTTCATAACTCCATGCGGACCTCTGAAATCTTATCTGGATCATCTCAAGACTTATATATTTAAACCCTTTACTCCGCATCTTGTGCCACGTCTGGCACCACTTGATTGGCTGGGGGAACAGGATTTTCTTTGAGTCTCCCCCTGAGCCAGAGCTCACTTTTTAATTTCTGGAAGAAATATCAGCACCAGAGTCTGGTGCGGATCCAACCTCTACATTCTCTGAACTTTTCTTCACCCAAATCTTGCTCATCTGATTCCTAACTTCATCCGCATTCATCTTTTGTTTACCCTTGTCTTGATTCTGATTATACACCAGACCTCTTTTGTCCTGATTCTTGCTTCTGCAGACTTTAGCATTATGACCGGACCTATTGCAGATTTGGCAAATAACATTTCTTTGCATATTTGACTGATATCCTCTTGATCTGCATTGATTAGCCATATGACCTACTCTATTGCATGTAAAGCATCTACCTTTGAATGATTTGTTTATTTGCATAATTCTGCATTCATGGGATTTGTGTCCATACCTTTTGCAGTTGAAGCACTGTCCGGAGAAGGATGAATTAATCTGATTCATTCTCTTTCTGCACTGATTAGCTTTGTGACCAAAGTGGTTGCAGCTGTGGCAGTATCCATTGAAAGATGGATATCTTTGAGCATTTGGCTGTCTTACCAGAGGTCTTCTAGGCCTGCTCCTTGGATTTTCTGATCCAAGATTCTTTTGACTGGATCCAGAGCTTTCTCCTTTCTCATATCCCAAACCATACTTGTCATCTGTCCTCTTTTGACTTCCAAGAAGAACTTCAAGTTGAGCAGAACTTATCTTGAATTTCTCTTTATATTCATTTGCTGTTTGAAGGTCTCTTTTGAGAGAGGCAATTTGATCCTCAAGTTTTTCTTCATTATCTTTGGCATCTTCAAGATCAGATTCAAGATGTCTGATAATCCTGTCCATCTGGTGGCATTCTTCTATTTTTTCTTTAAGAGATTGTCTTAGATTGTCTTCAGCCTTTCTTTTTTCTTCAATCTCTTGAGTAAACTTTATAGTTCCTGATTCCATTTCATGTCTTAACATAATGACTTCTTTTGATAACTTTTCACATAACTTGGTTTGCTCAGTCAATTCTTCATTTGTATTTCTTTCTTCACTTTGTCTTGCCAACTGTTGGAGCAGCTCCTTTCTCTTTTTCATAGAGAGACTTAATTTGTCTTTTAATTCTCTCATGAATTCATCAGCCTGTTTGAGTCTTTCTTTTAATTCATTGACTTCAGAATTTGACTGTTCAAGATCCTCAAGGGCAGTCTTGAGTTGCTCCCTTAAACCATATGCATCCATTTGAATTTCCAGATCTTCCTCAAGCTGTTAAGCTCTATTAGGAGGAACTTGGCTCTGATACCAATTGTTGATAACTGAGAGGGGGGGGTGAATCAGTTATCCTAATTATTTCTCTTTCTGAACTTTCTTATTAATTAATGCAGCATTGAATCAAACACAAAAACATTACCATGAATTAAGAAACACATGACACAGTATTTTTGACGTGGAAACCCTGTTAAGGGAGAAAACCACGGGGTGATTAACCCAAAAATTATTCTCTGTTAGAAGAATAGGAAATTACAAAATGGCACTTGCCAATTAGGGCTCACTGCCCGAGCACACTGCTCACAAGAGGCCCACTACCTACAAGAAGACACACTGTCTACAAAGTGATAAGAATCACAGTCTTGAACTGATTGGAAGCATCTGCATATGCTGGAGTTCAGTTCCGGTTAGCCTCAGTACACTGATCTGCTGCACTTCATCTTTCCTCTGTTCTTTATTCTGCTATCCTTTCACATACCGGATCTTTCTTGCTACTTCTGCTCTGTTCTGGACTTATTCGCATATATGTTCCTACATTCTTTCACTTCACAACTAAATCCATCCTCTATATATATCCGCACAAGTAATTTCATCACCTTTCTAGTCGGCATCCGGAACAGTCTAGTTTCTTACAAACTTTGTTCTGTCGGTTGAATCCTTGCTCACCAAGCAATGCGGATCAAGCATATACTTGTAGATATCATTAATCATGTCGGCCAAACATGATTTATGCCTTCACAACCTTTATCATCAACAGTAACACATCCGGAAAGTAGTCTGATACTCTGTTAGTCAGTTCTTCCTCTTTTTTCACTGTCTCTCAGGAATCCGGTACTCAACTATTCATATCTTTTTCTTTGTCCATCACCGGAGGCTAAATCCTTGGAATATACCACTCAAGGTAGTCCTCTTGACTTCCCCAAATCCGCACTACACCAAGACACTTCCTCTGAGAGATCCGGATCAATCTGTCGAACCTTGCCACATGCTCTGTTCTTGTTCACCGGACCACAACAATCTTTATTCTGACTTCCGGTAGAGACACATCATGACTTGCGGATATGTGGGATGACCTTTGTTGCCATCAATGACAACAACCATGAATCCATATAGTGTCTCTTGCCAACAATAAGTTGATTACTTGAAAATTTATCTAGAATAGTGCATTCTTTGTTTTTGAAGAAGACTCTATAGCCCTTTTGAACAAGTTGTCCAATACTCATTAGATTGTGTTTTAGACCAGGCACAAAATACACATCTGAAATATATTTCCTCTCCCCCTATTTAGTTAGAATGTTGATGTTTCCTTTACCCATAACTGAAACTTTGTTGTCATTACCCAATGTGACATCTGATTTTACATTTTCATCTAAACTTTAGAACATTTATAAGTTCCTTGTCATGTCATTGCTACAATCTGAGTCTAAAAACCATACATCCTTTTGATTCTCTTGTACTACATTGCACGCTATGAACATATTGCTCTGATTTTGGTTTTCTCTTGTAAAGTTTACATTTTGTCTGCTGAAATCAGATTATTTTTTCCTACATTCATTTGAATAATGCCCATATTTCTTACAATAATGACATTGGATTTGAGATTTGTCATACCTTTGACCATGTGGTTGATTTTGAGATGGGTTTGGGCTTGAGTTTTGGTTGCTGCCTCTTCCACTTGAGCTTGATGGGCTACTTCTTCCACCTCTATATGAATTCCTTCCTCTACCACTAAAATTTGATCTTCCTCTGCCTCTTCCATAAATGATTGAAGCTTGTGTCTTGAATGCATGCTCCAATGATGAGTTTTTTGACCTACTAAGCCTATGCTCATGAGAAATGAGAGATGCATGGAGCTCATCAACTAAAAATTGTGAGAGATTCTTTGTCTCCTCTATGGTCACAACTATGGATTCAAACCTTGTGGGTAAACTCTTTAAAATCTTTTCAACAATCCTTCTATCTTCAAGTGTTTCACCATGAGATCTGATTTGATTAACTAGACCCATCACTTGTGTGAAGAAAGTATTTATTGAATCTGAGTCCTTCATGAAAATTGTTTCAAAATCCCTTCTCAACATTTGCAACTTAGCTATCTTCACTTTTGCCATTCCTTGATAGGCTGTTTGGAGTATATCCCATGCTTGTTTGGACTTTGCTACTACTGCAATCCTTGGAAAAATGCTCTCATGCACTTCTTGAAATATGTAAAAGAGAGCTTTGGAGTCCTTCTTTCTATTATCCCTCAACAAATCTTTCTCTGCTTGAGTCAATGCATTGTATGCTGCTGCATCTGCTAGTTCTGGAAAACCATTCTCTACTATATCCCATTGAACTATGGGATTTGAGGATTTGTTAAACTTGTGCTTGTGCTTGCCATTGCTGACTGTGAAACTTGCTTGAATGCTTTTGTTGGAGCTCTTAGCTTTGATTATTTTCAACTCTACTATATCTTTCCTTGAGCAACCCCTGTTTGAGCAACCTTAGGCTCTGATACCAGGTGAAGTAAAAGGTAGAGGATACATGAAAAACAAAGAGCTATATCTCTATATATATGCATAAATCTTTTAACAAAAAATAAAAAAGAAACAGAAATGATATAGATTGCTGTTGCAGATAATTTACACACACACACAAAACCGATATATTTTTTGCATAAAAGAGAGTTGCTGCTCATATATCCATAAACTTCAAAAAACAGAGCATTTTTTCTTTACTTTTAATATGCCTGCTTAGAATAATAAAAACAGCACATTGATAGTGCTTTCACATAAAAATAGAGCAAAATTTACAGTCTAAAACAACTGCTATTCTTCAAACTCAGAAGAAGAAAAACAAAGCATCACCCACACCTTTTTGATACATTGAACTCTCTAATTAAAATAGAACTACACTATAAATGACTTGACTACATTTAAGATTATGGACAGGACTACATTTAAAATTATGGACAAGGATTGACTCCTCCATACGCCAAAAAAGGAGGCCATGCCTCTATGACATCAACACTACAGAGATTAATTGAAAGAGCACGGTGGCAGGGGAAAGTAGAAAGAAGTCAAGAGGAATTGTTATCTTCATTAAATAAGGTGAGTAGTTTGGATACTATTCCAACACGTTTAGCAACAACTTCACCAAATTCAGAAGTTAACTCTGCAAGAGTTTGAAATGCAAAAACAAAATCGGTTGCACAAACACGTGTGTTGTTGGCTATCCCCACATTGCCACTAACTGGTTGTTTGTTATTGAAGAGTGTTAGAACTGCAGTTCTAATTTCTCCCATATGATTGCGTGAGCATCGCATGAGGAGAATGCATAATAAACTCTAGTTTCAAATTGTTTTGTAAGAATAATTTTATTCAATCAGATCGCATATTTTCAGCATGGTTATAGCAGTTTAAAGTTTAGTTATCTAAAACTTGCATGTTAAAGGAATCCTCTATTAATAGAGGCTTTTTGTAACCGTAAAGTAAGAAATATCATTAAAGATTTCAAGTTTGTTGTAGCAACTGTGCCATGGGCGTTCTTTTCTATTTAACTATTTTTTTTATTTTTTATTTCTGTCTTTGCTTCTCAAACATGGTATCAGTGTAGAGAAAAAGATCAAGGGCATTAGATTGTTAGAGCAGATTGAAGGAGGATTTAGTAGCTGAAGACAAGGAGGAGTTAGTAGAAATTTAAAGAAGTTGCTGTTCATTTTGAAAAGTTCAGCTTGAGACATGGCAAAAAACAACAACATTTCACAGCCCCAGATTCTGGTTTTCAATGGTAAGAATTATGATTTTTGGGCAATTAAAATGAGAACATTGTTTTTCTCACAAGATGTTTGGGATTTGGTAGAAAATGACTTTGTAGAACCATAGGATGAGGTTGCCTATCAGGCATTAACTCAATCATAAAAGGAAGAGCTTAAAGAAAACAAGAAAAAGGATGCAAAAGCTCTATTCCTAATCCAACAGGCAATGGATGAATCCATTTTTTCTAGAGTTGCAGCAGCAATGAGATCCAAGTTGGCATGGAAAATTTTGGAGACTACCTATAAAGGTAATACAAAGGTAAAAGTAGCTAAATTGCAATCTCTTAGGAGAAATTTTGAAAATTTGCAAATGAACGATTCAGAGTCTATAGACCAGTTTATGGGTCAAGTATTGAATATTGTGAACCAAATTAGATCTAATGGAGAACCAATAATAGATTAGAAGATCCTAGAAAAAATTCTCAGGAGTTTACCAAGCAAATTTGATGCAATAGTTGTAGCTGTTGAGGAAACCAAGGATTTGGAATAGTTATCAGTAGATGAATTAATGGGATCTTTGTTAACACATGAATCCATAATGAATAGGATAACAATACTTCTTTTGAGAATGCTTTCAAGTCTCAGGTATCATTTGGCAGAGGAAGAGGAAGGTCAAACTTCAGAGGAAGAGGCAGAGGCAGAGATGGAAGGAACAATCTAGATCAAGGTGAAAACAATAATCAAAACTACAACAATAGCGGACGTAGCAACAATCACTTCCAGAAAAATTCATAGAGGTTTGATAAATCTAACATTGAGTGTTATTATTGCAAAAATATGGACATTATGCAAATGAATGCAGAAAGAAACAAAGAGATGTGGACAAGCAGAATGCTAATTACACAAATGAATCTAATTCTAATTCTGGAAGCTTATTCCTCACTTTTCATGTTGCTCAAGAAAATGCTAGAGATATTTGGTTTTTAGATAGTGGATGCAGTAACCATATGACAGGGAATAAAGAATTGTTTGCTAGTCTTGATGATTCCATAAAATCTGAAATGAAATTAGGAAATGATAATAAAGTGAATGTAATGGGTAAAGGAGTAATAAATGTTTTGGCAAAAAAATGGTGAAAGAGGATTTATTCCTAATGTTTATTTTGTACCTGGACTAGAGCACAATCTTCTGAGTGTTGGATAGTTAGTACAGAAAGGTTACAAAGTATCTTTTATGGATATTTTTTGCGCAATACTAGACAAATTTCCAAATGACAGGTTGATAGAAAAAGTGGAGATGACCAAGAATCAAATGTTCCCTCTTTGAATTCAGTGCATCCAAGGAGAAGAGGAAGCCCATTTCAAAACCATGCATTTAGACCAATCATGGCTATGGCATTTAAGGTATGGACATTTACATTTTGGAGGTTTGAGTTTGTTATAAAAGAAAAATATGGTGAAGGGATTACCACCAATAGAGTAGCTAGGAAGTTCATGTGAGAGTTTCATTTTGGCAAAATAGCATAGAGAGAGATTTCTAGTAGGAGTTTCATATAGAGCAAGGGTATTATTGGAGCTAGTTCATAGTGATTTATGTGGACCAATGCAAACTCCATCATTTGGAAGTAGTTCTTATTTTCTAACTTTTATTGATGATTTTAGTAGAAAGACTTGGATATATTTTCTCAAGGAAAAGTCTGAAGCCTTTGGAAAATTTAAAGAATTCAAGGCTATGGTTGAAAAGCAAAGTGGCCTTTACATCAAGGTACTTAGATTAGATAGAGGAGGTGAATATATGTCTAATGAATTTCAATATTTTTGCAGATATCATGGCATTAAAAGGCAATTGTCTACAAGGTACACACCACATCAGAATGGTGTAGCAGAAAAGAAGAATAGAACAATCATGGAGATGGCTAGAAGCATGTTGAAGGCCAAACATTTGTCAAATGAATATTGGGTAGAAGTAGTAGCATGTGCAGTGTATATTCTAAATAGAAGCCCAACAAAGAGTGTCAAGGATCGAATTCCACAAGAAGCTTGGAGTGATAAGAAGCATAGTGTAAATCATTTCAGAATTTTTGGTTGTATTGCATATTCTCTTATACCATCTGAATTGAAAAGAAAACTTGACGATAGAGGTGAGAAATGCATTTTTATTAGCTATAGTGAAGAATCAAAAGCTTATAAGTTGTATAACCCCATTTCAAAGAAAGTGATTATTAGTAGAGATGTGGAATTTAAGGAAGAAGAAGCATGGGATGGAAGCATTGATAGAACCATCACAATTGGAGCACCAATTCCCCCAAAAGAAGAAGAATTTGAAGAACACAATTTGCAAGGTGATCAATTCTCTCCACAAACAATAACAAGCACTCCAATAAGAACACCAAGGAACTTAATTTGGTCATGCATGTCATCTTACTCCCAATTCACAAGTAAGTGATGAATCAGATCCAACTCTTGCCACTTTAAGATCAAAATTTAAAGGTAAGAAAATGAGAAACTTGAATGAGATTTATGATCAAGAAGAAGAGAATTTAGATTTGTGTTCAAATTTTGCCTTTTTCTCTCGTGATCCCGTGTATTATGAAGAAGCAGTTAATGAGGAACATTGCATAAAAGTAATGGATGAAGAGATGAATTCTATTGAGATAAATCAAACATGGGATCTAATTAACCTACCTGAAGGTAAGGATTGCATAGGAGTCAAATGGGTTTATAAGACCAAATTTAATGCAGAAGGTAAGATTGAAAAGCACAAGGCAAGGTTAGTAGCAAAAGGTTTCTCACAACAACATGGAATTGATTATAATGAAACATTTACTCCAATTGCTAGACTTGATACTATTAGAATGGTTTTAGCAATAGCTGCACAAAATAATTGGAAAGTATATCAATTGGATGTCAAATCATCTTTCTTGAATGGTTTCCTAGATGAAGAAGTGTATGCGACACAGCCACCAGGTTATGAAGTGCATGGACATGAAGAAAAAGTCTACAAATTAAAGAAGGCCCTCTATGGTCTCAAGCAAGCACCAAGAGCATGGTATAGTAGGATTGATTCATACATGACAAACAATGGATTTGGCCGAAGTAATAGTGAGCCCACATTGTACACAAAAATCAACAAAGAAGGTCAGATTTTGATTGTGTGTTTGTATGTTGATGATTTGATTTTCACTAGAAATTTGTTTGTAGACACATTTAAATCAGCAATGAAGAAAGAATTTGAGATGAGAGATTTGGGATTAATGAAGTATTTTTTGGGTATTGAAGTTGTACAATCAGAGAAGGGAATTTTTATTTGTCAAACTAAATATGCAAAGGATGTGTTAAGGAGGTTTAAGATGTTGAATTGTAATTCAACACCTACACCAGTTGCTACAGGGACTAAAATTAGCAAAGAAGACAAAGGGCCTAATGTTGATTCTACAACATTCAAAAGACTAATTAGTAGTTTGATGTATTATACAGCTACAAGACCAGATATCATGTATGGGGTCAGCTTAATTTCTAGATTCATGGAGTTACCAAAAGACTCACATTGGCAAGCTGGAAAAAGGATATTGAGATATGTGGCTGGAACAACAAAATATGGAATTTTATATTCCACAACTAATGATTTTGGTTTGATTGGTTATACTGATAGTGATTTTGTAGGTAGCATTGATGATAGGAAGAGTACTTCTGGACATGTAATTCAACATCATTCTCCCTCAGATTTCTTGTCAGCGTTTCTACTTCATTCAACAAATATGATATGTCTTCCTAGGTCAATAAGCATTTTACAACATTTTCTCTACACCATCAATAGTACAAGCAAAGACAAGCATGAGATACAAGGGAGGACGAATAGAAGGTGTGTTGAAGAGTATCAATTAGGAGCCTTTCTTCACTAAATATCTTCCATAAAGTATTTTCCAAAATCAAAGACCATCATATTCCTTCGGTATCCAACTTGTCGGTATCTAGCTTTTGAACTTTGTTGGGAGGAATAAGGTTTCATGAACTAATGCTTTTTGGCAAGTAATCGCATATCCAATTACCATGGGGTAATTGGCATTCGGAAGAAATTTTGAACTCCATAACAATGTATTGGTAAACCAGTAAAAAACTATAACTTTTGAACTTTGTGAGGTTGCTGATAAGTCTACTATATTTCTGAACTCTACTGTAAGTATTTCCAACCATCCCTTCTCTTATGTAGCATCACCTACCAACCTTCTTCCTTGCTTTATAGCTATTGGAGTATGCAAGACACTCATAGGGGGTGAATCAGTGTCTTATAAAATAGACATGTTTTTGACAACATCTAATTAGCTTTTACCAATTGTGAACTTCAACCTTGAATGGTGAAAGCAAGGCATTCATTTAAGAACTAAGATGAACTATCAAACCAACTTGTGAGCATGAAAAGACAAAACAACTATTTATGAACTATGAGGAATCATTTCATCAAGACAAACAATCAGTAATGAAATATAAGGATTTTAATAGAGAATATGTAACTATTTGTGAACTATGAGGATTTTAATATAGAATATGTTGAGGTTCTGGTATCAAAGCATTGGACTACCATTGTATTAGGAAGGCTTTTGGCATGTGCAACTATCAGTAACAACTCATTGCAAATCAGATCAGAGAATACCCAGCATGGAATACAACAGTGCTTGAGAAAAATCTAATATCATTTTGCCTTTGTCTTGGACCATGTCAGAAATTATAGATCAAGCATCTGAATAACATCACTCATAGTTTTTGGGCACAGATGAGTTATGACTAGTTCTTGGCCATTCTTGTTAGCTTTTATCTTCTCCATGATTTCAGTGCTGAAACTTAATATCTCCCACCTCAAATGTGATTTGTGATTGCACGCAGTGTGACTTGTAGGAGGAGTTATAATAAGCTTGGTTTTGATAATTATAACTAGAGCTCAGCTATGTGAGGGAGGTAGGTATATTGTCTTGGAGCCCCTACAAAGTTTAGTCCAAGAGCTCATAAATTACCAATTGGAATATCCATCAAGCAAAAAGTGACTCAATGTAATCCCTACTACAAATCCATCCTTGAGACTTGTAACTTGAACTGCAAGCAATAGAAGAATGGAGCCATCTAGATTGAAGGTGTCATTGAATGGGATGATGTCCTCTTTTGAAGAATTTGGCTTCAGCAAATCAACAACAATCTCATCATTCCAAGAAGCTTGGATAAAATCTACTCCTGCCCCATTTCAATTCACCATGAGAATACTCTCAACCATACACGGTCTCCTTGCCAGAGAAGTAGGCCAATGCCTCAAACATGCTTTTCTTCAAGGATAATTTATACCAGATAGATAATCAGGCAATGTACATTTCACATCTTTGTTGCGCACAATGGATTACAAAACACAAACACACATAGGGGTGAATTTCACTAGGGTTGTATTACATCTATTCCATGAGAAAAGTGGTGGATGACAATGACATTTTGTGATTGTGGGAAATGGATGACTCAAATGTGGCAATGACGATAAATATATAATTCTAGAATCCCAGGTGAAGACTAGTGTCAGAAGATTGGGCCAATAGAGTCGTCAATAAAATAAACATGAAAGGGAAAGGTCAGAAACCTGAGCTAAACCAAAAATGAAACTAACATAGCAACACACACAACAAGAAAATGAAACAAACAACCTAAAACACTTAAGTACCTAGACTGAGTACGACCAATCACACCTACTTCGGGAGACTATGCGAAGCCAGTAATAGGTTCAAAAAAGTAGGTACCTGTGCGAAAAAAGGGAGAATTCCATTCTAACTTCTTTGAACTTGGTTTCTATTTGGTACCTTGAACAATGGCATAGAACCAAACAAGAATGATGGAATAGATCTAAACAACTGCTTCTCATAAAAAAATTCTGAATCAACATACAATACATCCTCATGCATTTTTCAAATTACTTCTTCTTGTATTGCTCGAAGTATTGCATCTTCAAACTTTTGAATAGATTTTTCAAGATTTGTATCTATGGCTAGATGATGCAATACCTCCTTTATAGTAGACGGAGCAGTGCAATAAAGATTTTTAACACAAGAAGGATTTTCATTTTGTACCTTGGGATGGCAGATTCGAGTATTATGAAATAAGTCCTCTTCTTGAAATTCACTTGAATGATCTCCAATAATCTATTTCTCTCAAGACGCTTTGATTCTTCTTGTATGGTCTCGAGTGTGCATAGCAAACTTAGGTTATATCTGAATCTACCTTCTTATCTAGCACATCTTATACAAACACTATGTTATCCATTTCATCTTTATAATCATGTATAAAATGATTTTCATTTTTTACTTCTTTTTGATCTTGCTGTGTGAAAAATTTTGTTCTATTTTCACACATATCACTAATTGTTTCATTAGTTTTTATTTCTTTCAAAATTAATTGTCTCTATACTATTTTCCTCATCTTGTAAATGAAAAATTTCTGCCTGATTTTTTTCATTTAGTGAAACTACTTTAGGAAAAGGAATGTCTTTATGATTGCAAGAAATAAAATGTGTACCATTTCCATCCCTATGTTCAATTTCTTGCAAAGTTTGAAGCAAAGAAGGATGTATTTCATTGGGCTGGAATTGCATAACACCATAAAAACGTTTTAAAAAGCTGACCTGCACCAAATTTTCAAGTACTTGACTATTCTGAGATGCAGATGTGGAAGAAGAGAAGTCTTCGTCATCTTATCATCACTGTCCTGTTTTCCTGGATACCAAACCCTTTTTTAGTATAGTCGCTAACCTCTTTTTCCAGCGAGGTACTTTAAGATTTCTGGAGAATAAAAATGCACCGACTTTCACATTCATTTCCCTAGTAGAGTTGCCAAAGATCTGTTAGTAAACAAATTTGTCACCACCTTTTCATATATGCTTTGCCTAATTTGTGGTGGCAAATTCACTGATAGTTGAACAATTATTATGAATTATTCTCTAAAAGTTTTAGAAGATACAACTCCCTTCTTATAATGATTTATAAATTCTTTTGTTACACTTTTAATTAGAAAGTGGGAAAGATTATTGTACATAAAAAGAAAATCTAACTGACCACAACACAAACTGTATTACAGGCAAGTATCCTCATTGGATGGAATGATTTTCTCCCAAACATACGAATGGAAATAAAACCAATTAAAACTTGCCCAGTAATGTCAATATCACTTTCACATCAAATCCCAACATACTAAGAGTGACACTAAAATTTCAAATATAGAAGCATGTTGTCAATATCTTTAACAACCTTATGCATATATCAAATTTCACCAATTAAAAATTCAACATATGAAGAATAAATAATTGCCACCAAAACAATCAACATACTACCCATCCCTTTGGTATTTATGAATTCAATAATATCACATACACTGTCAAAATATCCCCTTTACTTCAAGAATAAAATCTAGTCTTGTCAAAGTAAAATTTTTCCCTTCCCAAAAAATACTTTTTTGGAAAGAGAGAGTGGGACCCCCACAAATGAAATGATCCCCTTTTAAAACATTTTACCCCACCCAAATAGTTTTGAAACTTCTCGTAACTTCTTATTTTCACTAACTCTCAATCTTGAATTATTTTTTCACTCTTTCTTTATGGGAATTTTCAAAATTATGCCCAACTACCTTTTGCACTTTACAATAATATTTAATTCTTAGAAAGAACTAATTTTCTATGACTTGTAAAACTGTTCACATTTTGTAACTTAATTTATTCCAATTTACATTGGCATAACTTGATTTTTAATTAATTTGCACAATGTAATAATAATATTTATTCTTAAAAGGTATTAAGAATATATATGATTTATTAAATTCGTAGGGAGGGTGGGTGGAATAGGAAAAATCTGCATTTGGCTATGAATGAGAGATTGGGAGGAGATACTTGTATGAAGAATCAATGGGTTTCAAGGTAAATGAGACAATTTACCAGCAGCTTCTATGAGGTTCATTTCAACCCTAACGGCAAGATCATAGGATTGAAGCAAAGCTTCACCTCCTAAAACCTATATCATAACTAAAATCTTAGGATCTACAACCTTTAAATAATATAGAAATACAAAAACTAGAAGTGCCTCACATCTATAAAAAAAATTTCCATACCTTATCAAACCTTGGATTGAAATCATGTATGCACTCTGCAAGATATCTCTTGATTCTGATGAGATTTGAATGAGGGAACTAATATCTACCTAGATCCATCCTTTTATAACCCAAAAAGCCAAAGAGAAATATCTTTGCAGCTACATCTGAAAATCTCAATTGAAAATCCTAGGAAATCTACCCTAAAATCCAGCTTGTCTAGTAATTGAACTGGCTATAGCTAAGTCTTCCTCATGGCTGAAAATGCATCTTTGCCTCCATCTCTACCATGTGATTCTTGTATTTCACAACCTTTCAAAACATTAATAAAAATCATTTAACTGCCCTCTGCTGCCTCAACATGGCACATTCTCACTCATTTGGAGTGAATTCTCCCTGCCTCTCCTCAAACACCTGCCATGTTGCCACTTGGTAGCCTCCGTTTGATTCTAAAATGAACCCTCTTCTCTTTCTTTGCATCTTTCTTTGACCCACGTGAACCGTTGATTCACTTTTGATCCTACAGTAGCTGTGTAGCGTATTGAAACCCTAACTCTGCATTCTTTTAATGTTTGCTCTATGTCTAAGTTTCATTTCAATTACATTGTTTCTAAGGCCGATCCTACCTTTCATTATGCCATATTTTTCCTCTTATGCGAGGCCACACAATATGAATGACTATGTCTTATTTGATTTTATGTGACTAAGCCTCTATTTGGCTCTGTTGTGGTTTCATTTCCAAGAAGAATCATTAGATTGACTGAGCGGCATGAATTTGGATGGCCACTTGCTGGAAGACTCATGCCACTCTCTTGAACATCATTCTATCCCTATTCTTCATGACTATGACTTCAATTCTATCGCTGTATTGAAATTTTGGCAGAATGACTTCATTTTATGCTGAGCCTTTATTATTGTTTTTACTAGCAACGCCATGATTTTCTTTATCGTATCTAAGTTATTGAGGCAAACACTCGACTTGAGGCTATGTTGAGCGCCTTTGACTGGAAGCGCTCTCATTGCTTGATGCCTTGTCTGATATTTGGCAATGTTGCTGTATCTCCCATTGCAACATTAAAATCATGGCCAAAATAAAGGAAAAGAACAAGTTACCGTATACGTGAAGGATCTGATTTCCCTACTTTACCAAACCTTGAACCTTGTGATCTTTCAACAGAAAAAGATATCACGGATGAATTTCTGCACCATAAGTCTCTTCCATCATACTCTTCCATCATAAATGTATGAATGGTCCTGGAAAGCAGCTCTGTTTTTTTCTCAGCCTTTATCTTTTGGTCTCTTTTCTCAGGGTTTGATCTCTTTTCTGTAATTTATAGACTATTAAAAGATCACAGAGTAAGAAGGTTTGGTAAACAAGGGAAATCAAATCTTGGCTTTAGGATTTTAGATATGAGGATATGCCAATTGTTGAATGACCATGGTGCAACCCCAGCTTCATGTGATTTCCCTCCTTTACCAAACCTTAAAACCTTGTGATGTTTCAACAGCCTGCAAAATACAGAAAAAAAAAAGATCAAACCCTGAGAAAAGAGACCAAAACATAAAGACCAAAAAAAAAAAGCATAGAGCTACTCTGCAAGACCATTCTTACATTCATACGTTTCTGATGGAAGAGACTTTTGGTGTAGAGAAATTCATGTGCTATAACTTTTGTTGTTGAAAGATCACAGGGTTTGGTGACTTGTTTTTTTGTTGTTTATTGCCATGATTTCGATATTTTTTGAGTGCTAAAGCCACAAGAGACTGAACTTGAGGAAAAAATTACTTGGTAGGTAGGGTTGATAGTCAAGTCTAGTATAACTAGCTATTGATAAAAAAAATAGTTAAAAGTGTGTACTCCAAAAGATTTTCAATACTTTCTACTGAATGATTATTATTAAAATATATATGTAATGTATTACCTTACATGTATGATGGCTTATATTTTGTTAGGGTTATCTTTTATTTTCTAATTTAATTTATAACTATATTTTATTAGGGTTTTATGATATGAAATTAAAAAGGATCAAAGTATATTCATGAAGGCAAAAGTTATTCAAAGTAATTGCATTAGATTTTATGCATTTTATTACAAAGGCTTCAAATTGAATTTCTTACTTTTTATTCTCTTGTTGTTAGATATAAATTATCTGTGAGAAAATAATATTTTATAATAGTATAATTTATTAGGGTTTTGATTTATTTATGTGTCTCCATTCAGTATATTTTAGTTTTTTTTTCTAAAGATATGTATGCTAATTTTTTTTTTAATTTTCATATTTAATTAAGTATACACTTTCAATCCCAACAAAACAAATCTTAACACCTAAAACAAATTATTTACACAAAGTATTTATAGAGTGTTTTGTTTCATTGGTGATCATACATATAAACAAAATACATTATATATGTATACTACACTTTACTTATAAAACATGACCTCATTCATATAAAAACACATTATTGAATAAAATGAGAAATATACTTTAATTATAATCATTCAATGTAGAGACTAAATATTCCTAGATTGAAAGTCTTTTGGAGTACACACTCTTAAAAAAAAGAAAACAATAAGTTACCATATACAAGAAGGATCTGATTTCCCTCCTTTACCAATCCTTAAACCCTGTGATATTTCAATAGAAAAAGTTATCTCAGATGAATTTATGCACCATAAGTCTCTTCCATCACAAACGTATGAATGGTCCTGAAAAGCAGCTCTATGTTTTTTTCTTGGCCTTTATGTTTTGATCTCTTTTCTCATCCTTTATGTTTTGGTCTCTTTTCTAAAGTTTTGATCTCTTTTTTGTATTTTGCAGGTTATTGAAAGATCACAGGGTAAGAAGGTTTGGTAAAGGAGGGAAATCGGATCTTGGCTTTAGCATTTTAGATATGAGGATATGTCAATTGTCGAATGAGCATGGTGCAACCCTAGCTTCACACGATTTCCCTCCTTTACCAAACCTTTGAACCCTATGATGTTTCAACAACCTTAAAAAATACAGAATAAAGAACAAACCATGAGAAAAGAGACCAAAATAGAAAGACAAAGAAAAAAGCATAGAGCTGCTCTACAAGACCATTCTTGCATTCATACATTTCTAATGGAAGAAAGTTCTGGTGTAGACAAATTCACGTGCTATAACTTTTGTTGTTGAAAGATCATAGGGTTTAGGGTTGGTAAAGGAGGGAAATCGGATCCCTTCGTGTATATGGTGACTTGTTTTTTCATTGGTTTTTTCCATGATTTCCATGATGAATTGGATGCTAAATCCACCGGAGACTAAACTTGCGGAGAAAATTACTTGATAGCCATAGCCATGTCTAGTATAACTAGCTATTGATAAAAAATATTTAAAAGTGTGTACTCCAGAAGATTTTCAATATCAACAATATTCAATCTTTCCATTGAATGATTATAATTAAAATACATATATAATGAATTTTCTTTAAATAGAAAACATGACGTCATTCATATGAAAACACATTATTGAAGAAAATGAGAAATATATTTTAATTAGAATCATTCAATGTAGAGACTAAATATTGCTGAGATTGAAAGTCATTTGGTGTACACACTGTTTACCTATCTTTAATCAATAGCTAGTTATCCTTGATTTTAGTGTCAACCCTGCCTACCAAGTAATTTTTTTGGCAAGTTCAGTCTCTCATGGCTTTGGCTCTCAAAGCATCATTGAAATCATGGACAAAAAAAAGGAAAAGAACAAGTTACCATATACATGAAGGATCCAATTTCCCTCCTTTACCAAACCTTGAACCTTGTGATTTTTCAACAGAAAAAGTTATCAAGGATGAATTTTTGCACCATAAGTCTCTTCCATCACAAACGTATGAATGGTCCTGGAAAGCAACTCTATGATTTTTTCTCAGCCTTTATTTTTTGGTCTCTTTTCTCAGGGTTTGATCTTTTTTCTATATTTTGCAGGTTATTGAAAGATCATAGGGTAAGAAGGTTTGGTAAAGGAGGGAGATCAAATCTTGGCTTTAGGTTTTTAGATATGAGGATATGCAAATCATTGAATGACCATGGTACAACCCCAACTTCACACGATCTCCCTCCTTTACCAAACCTTCAAACATTGTGATGTTTCAATAGCCTACATAATACAGAAAAAAAGATCAAACCCTAAGAAAAGGGACCAAAACATAAAGACCGAGAAAAAAACATAGAGCCACTCTGTAAGACTATTCTTGCATTCATACATTTTTTATAGAAGAGACTTCTGGTGTAGATAAATTCAAGTGCTATAACTTTTGTTGTTGAAAGATCACAGGGTTTAGGGTTGGTAAAGGAGGGAAATTGGATCCCTTCCTATATATGGTGACTTGTTTTTTCAATGTTTTTTTGCCATGATTTCGATGATGTTTTGAGTGCTAAAGCCACTGGATACTAAACTTGTAGAAAAAAATACTTGATGGGCACGTTTGACAGTCAAGTCTAGTATAAGTAGCTATTGATAAAAAATAGTTAAAAGTGTACACTCCAAAAGATTTTAAATAGTTTCCATTGAACGATTATAATTAAAAAACATATATAATGTATTTTCCTTACATGTACAATGGCTTATATTTTGTTAGGGTTATCTTTTATTTTGTATTTTAATTTATAACTATATTTTATTAGGGTTTTATCATATGAAATTAAAAAGGATCAAAGTATATTCATGAAGGAAAAAGTTATTTAAAGCAATTGCATTAGATTTTATTCATTTTATTATTAAGTCTTCAAATTGAATTTCTTACTTTTTATTCTCTATTGTTTCATAAAATTAACTGTGATAAAATAATATTTTATAAAAACTTAAATTATATTTTATAACTATCTTAAAATAATATTTTATAACAGTATAATTTATTAGGGTTTGGATTTATTTGTCTCCATTCCATATATTTTAATTTTTTTAAAAGATATGTATGCTAGTTATTTATTTTTATTTTCATATTTAATTAAGTATACACTTTCAATCCCAACAAAACAACTCTTAAGAACTAAAATGAATTATTTACCCTAAGTATTTATAGAGTGTTTTGTTTCATTGGCTATCATACATGTAAACAAAATACATTATATATGTCTACTACAACTTTACATAGAAAACATGACCTCATTCATATGAAAACACATTATTGAAGAAAATGAGAAATATATTTTAATTATAATCATTCAATGTAGAGACTGAATATTGCTAAGATTGAAAGTCTTTTGGAGTACACACTCTTTAGCCATTTTTAATCAATAGCTAGTTATAATTGATTGGACTATCAACACTTCCTATCAAATAAATATTTTGGAAAGTTCAGTCTTTGGTGGCTTTGGCACCCAAAGCATCATTGAAATCATGGCCAAAAAAAAGGAAAAAAACAAGTTACCATATACACAAAGGATCTAATTTCCCACCTTTACCAAACATTGAACCCTGTGATATTTCAAAAGAAAAAGTTATCGCAGATGAATTTCTATACCATAAGTCTCATCCATCACAAACGTATGAATGGTCCTGCAAAGCAGCTCTATGTTTTTTCTCAGCCTTTACGTTTTGGTCTCTTTTCTCAAGCTTTGATCTCATTTTTTTGTATTTTGCAGGCTATTGAAGGATCACAGGGTAAGCAAGTTTGGTAAAGGAGGGAAATCAAATCTTGGCTTTAGGTTTTTATATACAAGGATATGCTAATTGTTGAATGACCATGGTGCAACCCCAACTTCACATAATTTCCCTCCTTTACCAAACCTTTGAACCCTATGATGTTTCAATAACTTGAAAAATACAGAAAAAAAAAAGGATCAAACCCTAGAAAAGAGACCAAAACATAAAGACTACGAAAAAAGCATAGAGCTGCTCTGCAAGACCATTCTTACATTCATAACTAAGATTATAAGTAAAATACATATATGCAGTCTTTCCATTGAATGATTATAATTAAAATACATATATAATGTATTTTCCTAATTAAAATACATATATAATATATTTTCCTTACATAGAAAACATGACCGATGGAAGACACTTCTGGTGTTGAGAAATTCATGTGCTATAACTTCTGTTGTAGAAAGATCATAGGGTTTAGGGTTGGTAAAGGAAGGAAATCATATCCCTTCATGTATATGGTGACTTGTTTTTTTGTTGTTTTTTTTTCCATGATTTCGATGATGTTTTGGGTGTTAAAGCCACAGGAGACTAAACTTGTAGAAAAATTCATATCCCTTCGTGTATATTGAGTCATAGTTAGCTGAGTAACATCATAAAATTGAGTCTTTATATGTGTTGTAACTAAACTGAAAAGATTGTAACTGAATGGCAGAGGTGGTTGTAGGGCGGTTCGCCTCCCACCTTATGTAACTGCCAACATGAGTCTATATAGTCAGTCTGTATTCGTTGAGGAAAGAATGAATTGAAGTGTGTGTAGACACAGTGAGGCACAGATGGAGAGAATCGATTTGTATGTATATTCTCAGAGGAATAAAAAGTTCTGTTTGATCCAATTGTGTGGGTTGTTCAGTTACAGAGTTACAGAAGATTATAGACCCTACTGTTCTGTTGAGTTTCTGGTTCTCTTCATTTGTTTAGTGTATGCGCGACTGGCAGAGTAAATGAAGTGTCATCAGTGTAACATAGCCTTCAGGAAAACTTTTTAGAGTTACACCGATCAGTGCATCGAGAGAGCAGTTGAAACATTCACCGATGTATGATGTCACACCAACGGTCAAAGTCGATCGGTGCATCGGCAGGAGATTAGAAGTGTGATGTTACACCGACAGTTGAGTTAGAAGGTGTCATCAGTGTGTCGGTAGGAGTTTATAGACATTCGCCGATGAAATAGTCTGGCCGAAAGGTTCCATCAGTAGATGGGCCTCATTTCTTAAGTGTTCGCCGATGATAATAGTCACGCCGAAGACAAATTGTTCTGTTGAACTATCGGGGAGAGATGTGAGATTAGCGGAAGAGTTTTCAAGTGTGCCGACAGTATTAAGTCTGGCCGATAGTGAAGAATGATTGTGGTTCAGTATTGTTAGAACTAGAGAAAGGTATTCAAAGCTGTTTAAGCATTAAACCCTTTGTACTGTGGGTTAGATGGGTTTCCACCCTTGTTTTGAAGTGCTTCCAATGTGCACTCTACATCAGTACACCAAAAGATTTTCAATACTTTTTATTGAATGATTATAATTAAAATACATATGTAATGTATTTTCCTTACATGTATGATGGCTTATATTTTGTTAGGGTTATCTTTTAGTTTCTAATTTAATTTATAACTATATTTTATTATGGTTTTATCATATGAAATTAAAAAAGATCAAAATATATTCATAAAGGCAAAAGTTATTCATAGTAATTGCATTAGATTTTATACATTTAATTATAAATTTAAATTATATTTTATAAACTGTCCCAAAACAATATTTTATAATAGTATAATTTATTAGGGTTTTGATTTATTTTTGTCTCCATTCAGTATATTTTAGTTTTATTTATAAAGATATTTATGCTAGTTATTTATTTTTATTTTCATATTTAAATAAGTATAGACTTTCAATCCCAACAAAACAACTCTTAACACCTAAAATAAATTATTTATCCTAAGTATTTATAGAGTATTTTTTTTCATTGGCGATCATACATGTAAACAAAATACATTATATATGTATACTACATTTTACATAGAAAACATGACCTCATTCATATGAAAACACATTATTGAAGAAAATGAGAAATATATTGTAATTATAATCATTCAATGTAGAGACAGAATATTGCTAAGATTGAAAGTCTTTTGGAGTACACACTCTTTAGCTATTTTTAATCAATAGCTAGTTATAATTGATTTGACTGTCAACCCTACCTATTAAATAATTTTTTCAGCAAGTTCAGTCTCTCGTGGCTTTGGCACCAAAGTACCATTGAAATCATGGCCAAAAAAAAGAAAACAAAACAACTTACCACCGTATACACTAAGGATCTGATTTCTCTCCTTTACCAAACTTTGAACCTTGCGATATTTCAACAGAAAAAATTATCGCAGATGAATTTCTGCACCATAAGTCTCTTCCATCACAAACGTATGAATGGTCCTTGAAAGAAGCTCTATGTTTTGGTCTCTTTTCTCAAGCTTTGATCTCTTTTCTGTATTTTGCAGGCTATTGAAAGATCACAGGGTAAGAAGGTTTGGTAAAGGAGGGAATTCTGATCTTGGCTTTAGGTTTTTAGATATGAGGATATGGTAATTGTTGAATGACCATGGTGCAACCCCAACTTCACACGATTTCCCTCCTTTACCAAACCTTTGAACCTTGTGATGTTTCAATAAAGTTGTCAAAAAGACCTACAAAAAATCCTCTATTATTGATGAATCTACTCCTCTATATCTGTAATATCTCTAATAATCATCTTTGTGTTGAATCATAATCTCTTTTTGAAACTGAGATAATAAAAAAAAACAAATTCCCAAATCTACCTCTAATTCTGGTGCATGTTAACCTCTCCCAAATAACTGTGTTTGTTGCCTCTAATTCCTTTTCCCCATGCCAAAATTATGTTCCTATGACTGCATGCTTTTCCACTATCTAGTTTCTCTTTTAAATGGCGTGAAAACATAAAAGCTTCCGTTTTATTTTTCTTACCTATAGGTGCATGTTTAATAAAGTTTCTTTTAAGTGAAACTTTACCCACTTTACTTCTGGTGACTTATAATACATGCGTTTCATTAAAAATAAAGAGTTAACTTTACTTTTTATGGGCCCCACCTCCATTTTAAAAGACTTAGCTTATATTTTAATGACCTCCTTTCATCTTAAATCTTTTAAAAGATTTTAAATGAGAAACAATTTTTTAAGTTTCAAGTGATTTAAACTTATCATGCAGGACCCCCTGCCACGTGACGCATTGGTGCTTCATGTAAAATTGACACTCCTATATTCTCCTATCTGGTGTGCCATTGGCTCTTAATGGGTGATGTGGAGGACTGGTGCTCTCTCGCAAACCAATGAGATGACAAAAAACATAACTAGTTAATCACATTTAGATCTGCCACTTTGAAGGATTGAAACCTAGGTGAGTAGAAGTTGTATCTTCCACTTGCATAGTTGCTTTTTCAGGAACATATGGATCCAGAGGATTGAAGTGGGTAAGGAAATATCAAGAAGCAAAAGTATCTTCAATATTGGAAGAGAGAGAACAACCCAGTTGTCTTTTATGAGAATGAAAGGAACCTTCCAGATATCCAGATGAATTATTTTGAAGACCGAGGTTTAGGGCATGAAACACACAACTCAATTGAGGCTTATCAATAACATCTGCATGCTCGAACAAACCTCCAATTTCAATGATTATTTTATTAATAGTGTATTTGTAATCCTTGAGTAATGAGGATTCGTATAGCACCTAAGAGGTTTAAAGAGAAAACTAGAGTGCACCATATTTATATTGTAGTATCATATTATTGAACTTGGATTCTAAGTTAGAAATAGGAAACTGATGAAAATGGTAATAGATCCTTTAGTCGATGTTAAAGACTATAATAGTTCCATAGATGAAATCTTACTAGTTCTCTCAAGGGACTTTTTGGTGAGATAAGCGAGGAGGATGCAACATGGATAAAGATTTCTTTGTATCCTCTTGTCAATTTTGTATTTCATATTTAGGGAAATTGGTGATCCAAGAATGTGGAACCCTAGATAGACTTTGATAGTATCTAGTACTGTTGTTATGTTATCTCGAGAGAAAGAGTAATCTAGACAATGCAAAGATATAGATCTCATAGGTTTTGTTCTATAAAACTTATTTTAGTGCTAAGTGCACAAAAGACAAAGTTAACCCTAGGTTGGACAGATCACTGGAGTGATTTATTCTAGGGTTGGGCATATTGAGAGATTCGTAACTCAATCCTACATGATTGTGGTAAACTATTATGATTGATAAAGGTTTAAGTGACATATATACAAGGACGTTATATGTGAGTTCATAACCTAATCATTATTCATAACTCAATCCCACATGATTGTGGTAAACTATTATGATTGATAAAGGTTTAAGTGTCATATATACAAGGACGTTATAAGTGACATATTATTGTAATGTTTCTTATGGCTTACACACCATTCCAAGCTGCATGCCTTTGGTCTTCAAGATTGTGCCTAGAACAAGGTAGCACCATTCAAGATTGTGCCTAGACTAAGGCAGCACCATGTTCGAAGTGCTGATTTAGAGGACGCACCTTACAAAGAAACAACATTACCTTGAATTCATATCAACACATTATTGATGAAAATGAGAAATATATTTTAATTATAATCATTCAATGTAGGGACTAAATATTTCTAACATTGAAAATCTTTTGGAGTAAACACTCTTTAGTTATTTTTAATCAATAGCTAGTAACTAGTTATACTTGATTTGACTATCAACCTTGCCTCTCAAGTCTCCCGTGGCTTTGGCACCCAAAACATCACCGAAATCATGTCAAAAAACAAAGAAAAAACAAGCTACCATATACACAAAGGGTTCTGATTTCCCATAGGTTATGAACTCATGTATAACATCATTGTATATATGTCACTTAAACCTTTATCAATCATAATAGTTTACCACAATCATGTGGGATTGAGTTATGAATCTCTCAACATGCCCAACCCTAGAATAAATCACTCTAGTGATCTGCCCAACCTAGGGTTAACTTTGTCTTTTGTGCACTTAGCACTAAAATAAGTTCTATAGAACAAAAGCTACGAGATCTATATCTTTGCATTCTCTAGATTACTCTTTCTCTTCAGATATCATAACATAAGTATTAGATACTATCAAAGGCTATCTAGGGTTCCACATTCTTGGATCACCTATTTCCCTAAATATGAAATACAAAATTGACAAGAGGATACAAAGAAATCTTTATCCATGTTGCATCCTCCTCGTTTATCTCACCAAAAAGTCCCTTGAGAGAACTAGTAAGATTTCATCTATGGAACTATTATAGTCTTTAACATTGACTAAAGAATCTATTACCATTTTCCTTAGTTTCCTATTTCTAACTTAGAATCCAAGTTCAATAATATGATACTACAACATAAGTATGGTGCACTCTAGTCTTCTCTTTAAACCTATTAGGTGCTATATGAATCCTCATTCCTCAAGGATTACGAATACACTATTAATAAAATAATCATTGAAATTGGAGGTTTGTTCATGCGTGCAGATCTTATTGATAAGCCTCAATTGGGTTTTGTGTTTCATGCCCTAAACCTTAGTCTTCAAAATAATTCATCTAAATATCTGGAAGGTTCCTTCCATTCTCATAAAAGACAACTAGGTCATTCTCTCTCTTCCAATATTGAAGATACCTTTGCTGCTTGGTCTTTGCTTATCCACTTCAATCCTCTGGCTCCACCTGTTCCTGAATAAGTAACTATGCAAGTGGAAGATACAACTTCTACTCACATGGGGTTTTAATCCTTCAAAGTGGTAGATCTAAATGTGATTAACTAGTTATGTGGAGGACAAGTCGTTGATTCTGTTTTGATGGTTGTGATGTTGCATATGTGTTTCATTTTGGAGGCTCTGCCTGAGATATCAATATAGCTGCACTATGACTTAGAGGCTATGACTGAATTTCAATGGCTTGCCTCATTTTGTATGCCTTGCTTGTATGTTATCTATATCTCTATTTCATCTAGCATTGGTCTAGGCTATGTTTTTGGAGACTCAAAAACTTACACTCCATTTTAAATGTGCATGCATTACTTTGGAGACAAATGGCCTTCGCTTATGGTAGTGCTATTACTATAGCCTACACTATCTTTTTGATTTTGTACTTTGATTCACATAGGAAGTGCCAACATTTGGTTGTGAGTAGCTTCCTTGGCAAGATCTGGAGACTTAAAACTTGCGCTCTATTTCAATAGTCTGGAATAGATATGACATAAGTCTGTGCCATAGTTATTTTGGTTGGTTGCACCTTTGGAATAGACTCTACCTTATTATTACAATGTTTCTTATGGCTTACACACCATTCCAGGTTGCATGCCTTTGGTCTTCAAGATTGTGCCTAGACTAAGGCAGCGCCATGTTCGAAGTGCTGATTTAGAGGACGCACCTTACATAGAAACAACATTACCTTGAATTCATATCAACACATTATTGATGAAAATGAGAAATATGTTTTAATTATAATCATTCAATGTAGAGACTAAATATTTCTGACACTGAAAATCTTATGGAGTAAACACTCTTTAGTTATTTTTAATCAATAGCTAGTAACTAGTTATACTTGATTTGACTGTCAACCTTGCCTCTCAATAAGTTTTTTGGCAAGTTCAGTCTCCCGTGGCTTTGGCACCCAAAACATCATCGAAATCATGTCAAAAAACAAAGAAAAAACAAGCTACCATATACATGAAGGGTTCTGATTTCCCTCCTTTACCAACCTTGAACCCTGTGATCTTTGAACAACAAAAGTTATCGCAGATGAATTTCTCTGCACTAGAAGTCTCTTCAATCAGAAACGTATGAAGGGTCCTCCAGAGTAGCTCAATACTTTTTCCTAGGCTTTTATGTTTTGGTCTCTTTTCTCAGGGTTTGATCTCTTTTCTGTATTTTGCAAGCTCTCAAAAGATCACAGGGTTCGAAGGTTTGGTAAAGAAGGGAAATTAGATCCTTAGTGTATATGGTAACTTAGTATTTTTCCTTATTTTTTGCCATGATTTCAATGTTGTTTTCAGCTCTTGGCTTTAGAGTTTTTAAATATGAGAATATGCTAATTGTTGAATGAACACCATGCCAACCCCAACTTTGCCCAATTGAATGAGTTGGACCGTCTCAACTCAACGAGGTCAAGGCCAAAAAAGATTGAACTTGTGGAAAAAATTATTTGATAGGCACTGTTGAAGTCAAATCTAGTAGAACTATCCATTCAATAAAAATAGTTAAAAGTGTGTACTCTAAAGGAGTAATATTCAGTTTATCCATTGAATGAATATAATTAAAATACATATTTAATGTCTTTTATTTATATGTATGATGACTTATATTTTGTTAGGGTTATCTTTTATTTTCTAATTTAATTCACAAATATATTTTATTGGGGTATTATCATATGAAATAAAAAAGGATCAAAGTATATTCGTGAAGGTAGAAGTTATTCCATGTAATTGTATTATATTTTATACATTTTACTATAAAGGCTTCAAATTTAATTTCGTTTTATAAAAATTAACTCATAAAATAATATTTTATAAATATATTTTATTTGGGTTTAAATATATTTTATAAACTGTCCTAAAATAATATTTGATAACTCTATTTTATTAGGGTTTTGATTTATTTATGTGTCCTCATAAAGTAATTCAAAAGTATCCGATCTCTGGGTGATATATTTTTCTAAAAATAGGTATGCTAGTTATTTATTTTTATTTTCATATTTAATTAAGTATACACTTTCAATCCCAACAACTCTTAACACCTAAAATGAATTATTTACCCTAAATATTTATAAAGTGTTTTGTTTCACTGAAATACAAGCTATCATACATGTAAACAAAATACATTATATATGTGTACTACACTTTACACAGAAACAAGATTACTTCATTCATATCAAAACTCATTATTGAAGAAAATGAGAAATATATTTTAATTATAATCTCTTTAAGAACATTTATGAATTTTCTTGATTCTTCCACTGTGAAAAACACATCCCTACTTACAATGTCCCAACATTTTTGAAAGAACATGTTTGAGAGACTGAATATTGTTGAAAATCTTTTGGAGTACACACTTTTAATTATTTTTAATCAATAACTAGCTATACTAGATTTGACTGTCAACCCTGCCTATAAAGTAATTTTTTCTGCAAATATTTAGTCTCCTGTGGCCTTGGTCTCATTGAGCCGTTCCAGCTCATTCAATAGGGCGGAGTTGGGGCTGGTAGGCTGGTCATTAAAAAATTAGCATATTCTCATATTCAAAAACCCTAAAGCCAAGCGCCCAAAACAACATCGAAATCATTAAAAAAAAAACAAGGAAAAAATAAGTTACCATATACACAAAGGGATCCCATTTCCCTCCTCTACCAACATTCACCCCTGTGATCTTTCAACAGCCTAAGTTATCATGGATGAATTTCTTGGCACCAGAAGTCTCTTGCATCAGAAAAGTACGAATGGTCCTACTAGCAGCTCTATGTTTTTTTTCTTGGATTTTATGTTTTGATCTCTTTTCTAAAGGTTTGATCTCTTTTCTATATTTTGCAGCCTGTTGAAAGATCATAGGGTTTGAAAGTTTGGTAGAAGAGGAAATCAGATCCCTTAGTGTATATGGTAACATAGTAATTTTCCATTTTTTTTCCATGATTTTGATGTTGTTTTTGGCCCCTGCTTTTAGGGTTTTTGAATATGAGAATATGCTAATTGTTGAATGACCTCACTGCCAGCCCCAACTCCGCCCAATTCAATGAGTTGAAGCGGCTCAACGAGGCCGAGGCCACACGAGACTGAAAACTTGAAAAACGTCAAATCTAATATAACTAGCTCCTACTACTTAAATATCATCCACTTCAATGGTCAAACAACAAATAACAATTTTACACCTCATTCACAATAAAAAATGGTAAATATTTGTCCTATTTTTACTGGCCAAAATTGACCTTTGACTGTTTGAAGTGGATGATATTTAAGAACAGCCCTAACTAGTTAAAAGTGTGTATTCCAAAAGATTTTCAATCTCAATAATATCCCGTCTCTAGATTAAATGATTATAAGTAGTATACCTATATTTTTTAAAAAAAAATCTAAAGTACGAGAAGGATATATCTGGACGTATTTTGTTACAAAACGAAACAATTCAAGAATTTTATTTAAAAAAGAACAATGTGAAAGGATTTGAAATACCTTTAACAGTGTTAAGAATGAGCTCAATAGCCCTCTCTATCAGAGCTATAGGAGTGGCATTGTTGCCTTCAGTGGCTCTGGAGACGAAGTAATCCACAAAGCAAAATGGTGTTACACAACGCATTCTCCATTGCAGTGTGCTCAGAACCAAAAGCTCCATTCTTTTAATAGTCTGCGCATCGAATATGAATCTTGCATCCTCCCTCTGCATATCACAAGAAAACACATCAGATGTCTCATCCACATTGTCCTGCTCTCATAAATTCCAACAAAAGGCTTCATCCTTTAAAAAGTCCTGTTTTTTACATGCAAATCTTGAAGAAGGGGAACACGTATATCCGCCATTTTAAGCGCGAGGAACAAGCACGCAACAGAGGCCAGCTGGAGCATCCAAGCCTTGCAGGTACCTTGCTGCAATGGTGCACAGGAACTTATATTTCCCTTTTGTACATACAATCCAAAGAAACAACAAACCTTTGACCAACACAGAGCGCATGCATTTAAGAGAACAAAAAGGCAACACTATCTTTCCCCACAGATTACTTACTGACAGCTTATATATCGAAAGGAACCGATCTAGGTAATTAACAGCCAGGTAGCCAGTCAGGGACCCAAAATTATAAAAGCAATGCACCTGCCAACATGAACATAGTGACATTCAGCAAAACTATAAACCAGTCCAGTCTAACATTAGCCCAATCTACATTATAACTTGAATCAAGAAAATCAAAATGAGCAGAAAGCGCCAATCTTCTAAATAGGAAAACACAGTTCAGTATGTCTACAGACCAATTTGGCTTAACAACGCAGACCTCTGCACTGATAAACTAATATATAAATCTTAAAACAAGATAAAACTGTACTCCTAAATACACGCAAGTCAGTACAAATCACGGGCACCCAAATACATATACAATCAAGATAAAACCAAACACCCATAGAATCAATCTTCTATTGTTTCTATAAAAATAGCAATTTTGTTGCAAATCCAAAGACTTCGGGGGACCAAATCAAGCAACTAAACTAAACACCTTGAGAATCCAGTTGACAGCCTCCCTGCGAGCATTAAGGTGAAAGGTTCGATTCCTGAACCGCTCTAGATAGCCTCTTTTTGGACCAGCACTGAGAGCGATTCATCATCCTCAGCTTCAAAGAAAGACAGAGAGGTATGTTGGGTATCGCCCCGGTTGTCCCAGGACTCGATTTGGGAACCATTTTCAAAGCTGGGCACTATGGCTGCCTTGTCTCAGATTTGCCATTGCTTCTTTCTATGCTCCTCCCTTCCCCTATTGAAACAATCAAAAGACAGGATTAAAAAGGCCAATGAATTCAACACGGTGCAGTCCTCTGTGAAGTGAGAAATCAGTCACAATCCCTTTTAGAGAATGCAAAGGGGGCGCTTTTCTTTTTCCTCCCCTAAATCTGGCGAAAGCCTTTTGCCTGCAACAAAACTTCAAGAAATTCAATGGCTGCAGACTGTCAAAACTCCGATCGCTGGCCCCTGGTTCGATTGCATTCTCAGATACCCCGTCGCCATTCTGGTTACGTCCAACCCAAACCCTAACTTCCTACGAATCCTGCAAGCCTTCCCATATTCAATAGTTTAAATTAGTTTAAATAGTCTACTTCATGACAGGTTAATACATGTCAATTTAAATCGGGACCATAAAAACGTACTCTTGTATAATTAAAATACATAAATAATGTATTTTGTTTTGTTAGGGTTACCTTTTGTTTTCTAATTTAATTTCTAACTATATTTTATTAGGGTTACACATAAATAAATCAAAACCTTAATAAAATATACTGTTATAAAATATAATTTTAGGACATTTTATAAAGTATAATATAGGCCTTAATAAAAATTTTATTAAATATTGTTTTATCACAATTAATTTTTATAAAACAAGAAATTAAATTTGATTATGTAGAAAAGAAAACAAAACTAAATTGAAGCCTTTATAATAAAATGTATAAAATATATTGAACTTACTTGGAATAACTTATGGCTTGACAAATATACTTTGATTGTTTTTTATTTGATATGATTAAAAAAATAATAAGATATAGTTATAAATTGAATTTGAAAATAAAGCTTGTTGAATACACTTGTCCAAATAAAATAGGCACCCTCCAAAATATCTCAGCATATTTAAAATATATTTTTTAAATATAGATATGCTAGTTTATAATTTTTAGATGCATTCATTATATTCGAACAAGTGGTGGAGTGTAATTATAGCCGACATGTTTTTAAAAAATTTAACTATAAAATAATTATTAAATAATTCTAAATTAAAATAACATAAATAAATGAAATAAAATAAAATAACTTTAATAAATTTCATAAGTCTTAAGTAATAATAGACCCACATATATTAATTCTTAAATAGTTTTAAAGTAAATAAACACAAAGTATATAAAATAAAATAAAAAAAATTAATAAATAAAACTAGCATATCTATCTTTAGAAAAATCTATGTAAAAGATGCAAGAGTTATCAATCTGGAGGGGCCTATTAAAAAATAGGTGCCTAGAGAATGATAAGTTTCAAGTCTTTTACATAGATTTTTCTAAAGATAGGTATGTTAATTTAACTTTATAAATTTAAAAAATATGTCATCTCTTTTTAATTTTTATGAACATGGTCACAATCATCCCCTTAATGCCCTTGTATAATGCCTCTAGGAATAATTAATTATATGTATAGAGTAAAATAATCTTTGTTTAGGTTTAATTGAGATTAATTAAATCAAATGTATACCAACTAATATAATTCAAATAGATATAAGGATTTTTATTTGTCCACAACCAATCATCTAAATTTGTTAATTTTTTAAAGTACATTCCTCGAGGCCAAGCACATAAATATCTTTATACCCAACAAATCAACTATTATGTTTGTCATTCCTCAAGGCCAAACACATAAATATATTTATTAACAAAAGATCAACCAAATTATATTTTCCCTTTGTTACTTTTTTTTAGTGTTACTCTTTATCTTTGTTCTTAATTTTTTAAAATACATTCATCTAGGCCAAACACATAAATATGTTTATGCACAATAAATCAACTATTATGTTTTTGCTTTGTTGTTTTCTTGCGGTTTTACTATTTATTTTTCTTCTTGTTTGTACCCAAATGAGTTGGAGAAGGAAAATGCGAGTAGATATATAGATATAAAGTTAAAGTAAAAATATAAAATGTTGGTATTTGATATTATTATTATTTAATAAGTATATGTATAAAAAAAAATAAACTTTTCCTAACTTTAATCTAGGCTAATCAAATCAAATGTATATTAACTAATATAATCTTTCATGGTAGTACAATAGGTAGATAAGAGGAATTTTTTGAAGCAATAGAATCAATTTAAAGAGTTTTTGAGGAGAAAGGTAATTCTTTTAAGTTTATAAGAGGGGAAGATATTTTTGAGATTTTTACTAACATGAGGAGGGAGGCTCAAAAAATAATGTGTAGGACTTATGCACAGACAATGGCATTGATGGACCAATGTTGTTAGTAGGTAAACTCACCTTCAAGTTTAGTCTCTTTAAGGCCAAGGGGTGTATTCCCTGAGGTCTCAACAACATAAATAATAAGTTAAATACTATAGCCTTAAACAACTATACCCAATATTAGATTTAGATATGTATGTTTTAAATAGTTTTCAATAGTATAGAGTTTTTTGTAGAGCAAAAATATCACTGGCACCTGATGTATTGTGAGAACCAAGATTGTGCAGAGGCAATCAAACATGAGATTACAAGTAATGAAATGAACAATTTGCATTAACAAATAACAAGTATAAACAGTAGAGGTTGCATACCCAACTCTCCACGAAATAGGGATAGGTGGTGATATTCAAAGCAAGAGAATAGCGTAACTACCCTAGGATATAGAGGCGATATGTCAAGTCTAGTGACACCTATTACAAATGACTCACCAAATTGAAAATGTCAATTGGCATGTGCTATAAGTCGCCTAACTACTATTGAGTTAGTGTTTACTCATTGAGTTATACGCCAACACCCCACTTAAGCATAGCTTAGGTGAGTTTAGGAAAAAATTTGTCCCAGTTGTGCCCCATTTTAGGTACTCATGTCCAAATGTATCCCTCAAAAAAATAGAGAAAGAAAGAAAACCCTGTGGGAAAGAACTTTCCTCCAAAAGAGAGAAAACAAAGAGAAAGGCTTAGATAGCCCCCTAGAAGATGATGATGCCGATGTAGAATGCACTGTAGGTATGAAGAACTCCTGAAGCATGTTGTAGTAGTAAATTCTGCCGCTCCCTTGATTCCAAGAGATTTGAGAAAACTAATTGCAGTTTGGTAGTGATCAAAGGATGAAGATCAGGATGTAGGTCCAAGAAATATATTGAACAATTAAAAAAATGGATGTGCATTGAGTGCAGATACAAATGAGATAAGAATCTATGTGATTCAAATTCCTATTGTTACAACCCCCCCATTACACTTTATAGATCAGTGTGATTACAATTTCCAAATTCCCTTTACACTTTCAATTAAATGACATTACATGAGTGTATTAGAAACAAAAGGTGCTAGTGGAGTTCAAATAACCTGCTATATAGAACCAACTGAGCTGACCCGTGAGTTGATACTTGGCTCTAAAGTTGTATCTTGATTGTCTTCTTTACTGGATGTAAAATGCAAAAAGATGAAGGTGCAGTCAAAGTGACAAACTTTGACTATTGCAACAAGTTTTTAATCTTTGGATTCTCGAATGAGGGCTGATGTTGTTGTGAACTCAATTGTCTTCTTAGAATCTATGAGTGCATACACTGAGAGGTAATTTTTGAATAAATCAGGAATGTAATATACATTATGTACAAAACAATTTCCCAATTTTATAGTCCCTTTGCCAAGAACATCATGATAGACACCGTCCATTAATATTTTGTAAGTATTGCAGGTTTGGATTCTCACAAATAATTCAAAGAAAGGTGACATGTGATCACCCACTACTTAACTAAGGAGCCATCTATTAAGATTTATTTTTATGGTGGCATTATATTACCTTTTTAACCCTTTTGAGTAGTGAAGACTTCTTAATGCTCAGTTTTTAAAGTTAAGGTGGCACTTTAGTTTGAGTGTTTTTTAGCACTCTTCCTTGATACCCCATTTAAAGTGGCACTTTATAGTTTAGTGTATTGACATCATATTACACCTTTGATTGAATTGCCCCTTTAGTTTGTCCCCCCCCTGAAATTGTGCAAATGAAAAGAAGAAGTGTGTTGAGTCTCCCTAAAATAGCCTGAGCAGGCACTTTATAATTGTAGTGCGATATCAGGTTAGTTGGAACAAGGATGAAAAAAGAACCACTTTTGCAAAAAGAATGACTCAATTTCGAGTTGTTTTGCAAAAGTTATGGTCCTTTGAAAATTTTGCATATGCAAAAAAAATATGACTTCTGACTATTTTCCCAATGTGCCTGGAAAAAGGCTGGGTGGGCGAACTCGCTATTGATTGCCCATCATGGAAGTGATAGAGTTTGTATGTGGCATTGAAAATAGGTGAGGCAACCTCTATGTGAGGTTGATGTGGCAGAGAAGAGACCAAATTGCCTTTGTGTGAGGCTTTGGCAGGGGATGATCTTCGAGATGCAGGCATCGGTGTTGGAAGAGAGCTTGAGATGCCTCAATGTGAGGTTTTGGCACTGAGTAGACATGCTAACTATACCCTGTATAGGTAGTCAACACTATGGCGAGGCTTCCTACATCAAAAATGTCCTCTATGTGTAGAGGAAATCTGTCCACAACCTTCCATAATTGAAGAATCGTTTCACAATTACAATGCCTTCAATAATGTGTTCAAAAATGCAAAAAATTGGTCTCTGTGCTATGAGACAACATGCAAAATAGAATGCACTCACGCTTGCAAGAAATGAGCCAATGTCGGCCTCGCTTTCACATCCAAACACTGCCCTCTATGGGCATTCAAAGCAAACAATATACACACAGAAATGTCAAATAATATGTCAAACAATATGCAAACCTAATTCACACAATAAGAAATAAGATTTTATGCTAACCACACCACTCTAATACAATGTGAGAACCAAGATCGTTGAGAGGCAATCAAACACAAGATTACAAGTAATGAAATGAACAATTTGTATTAACAAATAAAAAGTATAAATAGTAGAGGTTGCATACCCAACTCTCCACAAAATAGGGATAGGTGGTGATATTCAAAGCAAGAGAATAGTGTAACTACCCTAGGATATAGAGATGATGTGTCAAGTCTAGTGACACCTATTACAAACAACTCACCAAATTGAAAATGTCAATTTGCATGTGCTATAAGTCACCTAACTATGACTGAGTTAGTGTTTACTCATTGAGTTATACACCAACACATATCAACTCCTTCCATGACGAGCTATTCCTTAGGGACATCTAATGCATGTACAATGACCAAGGGATCTCCCTACTCATCCATGAAAGGAAGTTCTAGGAGATACCATTACATTATGTCATGAGTACAGATAGGTGCACATGGACATTGTGCACTAGGGATTACTATTATTTTTGTTATGACTGCATTTTGGGAAATTCTGAGAATCACACCAACAAACAACATGGATATGTCAGTGAATGGAATTTGGTGCTACTAGTTGTTATTGACACGTATGACGAAGATGAAGATGAAATATTGGAAGACATTCCTTTGATTTGAATTGATTATGACCACTTTTCATGATTGATTTAAAATGGTATATATATATATATGTGTGTGTGTGTGTGTGTGTGTGTGTGTGTGTGTGTGTGTGCAACTTGTAGTTTAGTTTTTTAATTTAAAATATACATATGTATTGATAATTTTTGATTTAAAATTTTTCATTCTTAAATATTACAATTCATGACAAGAAAAAAGATTCTATTTTTTTACAAATTTCATTGTGGTGTAGGAGATGTTTTTGTAGTCATTGTTGAGGTCAAACACATAGAGGGTGTTAATTATTATTTGTTATGTTGCATGGAAGAGAGGAAGAAGTTAACAAAACCAAAAACAAGCAATGGAATGTTGTTTCACATAGGTTTGGTTGTAGTGAAAGAGACATATCTCAAACAAGTCAAAATTGTTCTAAATGGGATTCATTTTATTGATTACCAAACTCATAACCTGGTGTATGAGTATAGCCACCTAGTAATTACTATTGTGCCATCTTGTCATCAAGTTCCATGTGCACATGGACCACATAAGTAGAGACTAGATAGAGATGACCATAAGAAAATATTAGATGTTATTGAAGAGAGATCTCAACCAAGGGATGTGGTATGAAATATGTGGACCTCAAATGTAACTTTCCTTTAATTTCAAGTATTCACTAGACCTACTATGATAGAATTTATTGGCTTACACATCTGTATGTTTAACTTAGCTGTCTTAAAATTATTTTAATTTATGCTTCAATAACTTTTTTTATATTTACTTATAATTTGAGTCCAATTCCTAAATATTTTAGAATTCATGATGTTTAGGTTCTATTTTTTTTACATTTCATCATGTGGTAGGAGATATGTTTTTGGAATCATGTAGCTTAGAAGATTACAAGTTATTGTTTCATTTCAAGTACATGATATCTACACTATCTGGACATGTTGTAGAATGATATATATAGGTTCTTTTGTATAGAATCTAGCTATTGTCGGTCTACTACCCATCTACTAGGTCTACTATAAAATCTAAATACATGTCTTAGATATATGTCTTAGATATAGACTAGAAAATTGAAGGTATAAGATCTAGGTGTAAATTATATAACATTCTGTAGATATAGACTATAACAAGGTATAAAATCTGGGTGCCTTAAGTCTACTACCTAGTCTTAGGCCAAGACTCTAGAATAAGGTACATAAAATATAGGTGTAGATTAGATATGTCTTAGCTCTATAAGTTAGAATTTAGGTATAAAATTTGTAGGTGTCTTATGTCTACTAGAAAGTCTAAATATGTATTAGGTCTAGAGACGTCCTAGAATTATAAAGTATAATTTATCTAGGTGTCTTAGGTGTCTTAGGTCTTAGGTGAGGCCACATGAGCTTCTAGATTCACGTGGTTGGCCTTGTCAGTGCAAAATAAATATTTCTTGAAGCTAAGGGAAGCTCTTTTTTGTATCATCATGTGAGTTTACATGTTCATATGCTACTTAGGCAGGGCTTTAAGTTATGTTATTTCATCATGTGAGTTTGATATCATTATGTACATTCGTTGAGTTCTTTTAACTTTTTTGTATGATTATCATTTATGTCTCAAACTTAACAAGACTACATGTTAGATAGATCTAGTTCATTTACATACATTCATATGCTACTTAGGTGGGCCTTTAAGTTATGGTATTTGATCATGTGCTCGTTCGGTATCAAATTATGTAAAGTTTTATTGAGTTCTTTTAAATTTTTGTATCATTATCATTTCTAGGTCTCAAACTTAACAAGCTACATTAGATACATCTAGTTCACTTACATATTCATATGCTACTTAGGTGGGCCTTTAAGTTATGTTATTTCATCATGTGAGTTTGGTAGATCATTCTGTAAGCTTATTGAGTTCTTTTAACTTTTTTGTATCATTATCATTTATCGACCTCAAGCTTAACAAGCCTACATGTTAGATAGATCTAGTTCTTTCACATACATTTATATGCTACTTAGGTGGGCCCTTAAGTTATGTTATTTCATCATGTGCTTGTTTGGTATCAAATTATGTAAATTTTGATTGAGTTTTTTTAAGTTTCTTTGTATCGTTATCATTTCTAGGTCTAAAACATAACAAGCCTACATTAGATAGATCCACTTTGCCTAGGTTATACTAAATTTCATTGATTATTTAGCTAGGTCCATTCTTGTCCTTTCGAAGATTTCTCTTTGAATGTTGTATCATTATGTAGAGTTATAGAGTTAATTTTAAACTTCAAATTTGAGATATGTAACAAATTAATTTAAGTAAATGATTGATGTGATTGACAACTTGTAAATGACATGATTAATAAGTAAATTATGACATGTATGATTCAAATACACATACTAATTTTGAGGTTAATATTTTATTATTGAAACTTCAACATATTATATGTCTTAATACACAATTTGTATGTGTAAATATGAAATACGGAGATCCATTGTAAATATAAAGAAGCATTTATATTCAAAATATTTATTTTAAATATCTCAAACATGCAAATTTACATCCATGTGTCAAATATAAACATATAAATGTCCATGTACATAGACAAGCATAACTATCCATACACATGTCAGATATATAAATATAAATGTCCATACATGCCATTTCTATTTAAACAAATAAACATGTATATAAATATAAATATAAATGTCCATTCTTGTCCATTCTTGTCATTTCTCATATTTCTCTTTGAATGTTGTATCATTATGTAGAGTTATAAAGTTAATTTTAAACTTCAAATTTGAGATATGTAACAAATTAATTTAAGTAAATGATTGATGTGATTAACAACTTGTAAATGACATGATTAATAAGTAAATTATGACATGTATGATTGAAATACACATACTAATTTTGAGGTTAATATTTTATTACTGAAACTTAAACATATTACATGTCTTAATACACAAATTGTATGTGTAAATATCAATAGGGAGATCCATTGTAAATATAAAGAAGCATTTATATTCAAAAAAATTATTTTAAATATCTCAAACATGTAAATTTACATCCATGTGTCAAATATAAACATATAAATGTCCATGTACATGATATATAAATATAAATGTCTATACATGCCATTTATATTTAAACAAATAAACATGTATATAAATATAAATATAAATGTCCATTCTTGTCATTTCTAAGATTTCTCTTTGAATGTTGTATCATTATCTAAAGTTATAAAGTTTATTTTAAACTTGAAATTTGAGATATGTAACAAATTAATTTAAATAAATGATTGATGTGATTAACAACTTGTAAATGACATGATTAATAAGTAAATTATGACATGTATGATTGAAATACACATACTAATTTTGAGGTTAATATTTTATTATTGAAACTTAAACATATTACATGTCTTAAAACACAATTTGTATGTGTAAATATGAAATAGGGAGATCCATTATAAATATAAAGAAGCATTTATATTAAAAAAATTATTTTAAATATCTCAAACATGTAAATTTACATCCATGTGTCAAATATAAACATATAAATGTCCATGTACATAGACATGCATAACTATCCATACACATGCCAGATATATAAATATAAATGTCCATACATGCCATTTATATTTAAACAAATAACATGTATATAAATATAAATATAAATGTCCATTCTTGTCGTTTCTAATATTTCTCTTTGAATGTTGTATCATTATGTAGAGTTATAAAGTTAATTTTAAACTTCAAATTTGAGATATGTAACAAATTAATTTAAGTAAATGATTGATGTGATTAACAACTTGTAAATGACATGATTAATAAGTAAATTATGACACGTATGATTGAAACTTAAACATATTACATGTCTTAATACACAATTTGTATGTGTAAATATGAAATAGGGAGATCCATTGTAAATATAAAGAAGTATTTATATTCAAAAAATTTATTTTAAATATCTCAAACATGTAAATTTACATCTATGTGTAAAATATAAACATATAAATGTCCATGTACATAGACATGCATAACTATCCATACACATGTCAGATATATAAATATAAATGTCCATACATGCCATTTATATTTAAACAAATAAACATGCAACTCAAATGTCCATATATATCAAATGTATAATCCTAAACATAAATGTCTATGTCCATAGATCTCAAACATAAACATAAATACAAATGTCCATATGTCCATATATCTCAAACATAAACATAAACACAAATGTCCACATGTCCATATCTCAGACATAAACAGAAACAAGATGTCAACATTTCCATGTCACAAATATAAACACAAACTCATGTCCATGTACACACGATATATCTCAAACATAAATTCATAAACCAAAATGTGTAGACATCTCAAGTTTGTAAATACTAAATCTATTAAATATGTAAACTAGTTGCTTAATCATCATGTCGACTCCTAGTTGACTAACCCTTAGAGTGAGATCACTACCCTAATAGATGCAATGTGTTGGGTCTTTCTCTCCAAATCAGTAGAGGGTTTGCCAGTTCCAATGCACAGGCAGATCCAGCCAACAAATACAGGAGGTTGCGTGAGCTGCCTCCCCTTCACTTCTAGTTCTACCGCACCAATGGGGGTATCCCTATAGCTAAAGATTTAACATTTGACTTGCCCAATGACAAAAAGATTTAGCTTTACAATAATAGGTAGAATACTCTCATGTATGGACCAAGATTTGCATGATAAATCTCAAGGTTGGCAGTATTCTTGGACATATCTAACTGGTTGGGGATGAGAGTATGTAGGGATCCTATTTCTACTCCTACAACTAACAGGTGGGAATATGGAAGGATTTGTTTTTAAGTTTTGGATGTAAGACATGGGGTTTTGGATCATAACTACTACACAGGGAGCAGACTGGTGCCTATCTCAAGGCAAGGAGTTAACTAGATGTATACAAGTGAATGGTTTACACTGACATTCAAGTTTCAGGGGGTTAGAACTAGTATTTGCCTTACAAACACCACCCAAGACTGAGTATTTAGCTGCCTCTACTTATGAACATCCCAGCTAACATATATTCTTCTCCATACTTAACCTAAAATAATTTAATCCACTCCTTGAATGGAAGGCACAGATCAAGTATGCAATACAAAAAGTCTATATTCTAGAATCTGAGAAACCCTTAGCAACCAGATTCAAAAGAAGCAATGCATACAACAAATGGAGACAGACCACTAAACACATGCAACAAAGCATTTTTCATATAAAACAATAGTGAAAATAAAAATTTGTATGACATGGATTCAAAATACAACACATAAACTCCAATAGAGATAGAATAGCCAAGAAAGGCTTTGTTCTTCATTATTTTTCCCAAAAATTGCCCAAGTCTTCAACAACCTAAAAATGAGTAACATAGTTTGCTTATAAAGCAAGAACCTCTACTTAGCAATTAATTACATGGTCAACTCAAAATTTTGCTAGATACAAAGCACCATGAGAATGGTACCCAAAACATTCAATGCAACAGGTAGACGGAGGAAAAGAAGGTGATATCAGGATCTACACCACCGCCTAAAGATTTTCCTCATGAATTTGGTAGTTAGCATGTCGTCTCGACCCATACCTCTCTGCAATCCTAACATGAATGGCATACCAACCCGCGGGATGCAGCAGTTGCATCCTCTGGAGCTCTTCCAACCTAAAATTATGCAACAAACACAGAAAATCCTTCACTCTTGAAATTTTGAAAGATGGTCATCGATTTCCTTCCTATTGCCGAGATCTGCAACTCCAAATCCTATTGCAAAGTCACCAGCCAATCAAATTGCACCACGTAGGCAGCAATAGCTATTCCTGACTTTTCCTTCTTTCATTTTGCCTTTTTTGCCTATTTTTTCCTTTTAAATCCTTGTATATGCAAAAGCATATATATACAATAGTGCCTGGACATGTGGCAGCCTCGGATTGGTTCTCCATCGCTGTGAAAATGCATATCCATCGGTCATCAGAATAACCCAAGAAGTGCTCGCTGATGCATAAGGTCTCGGCGATATGCCAATGGATCTCCTTTGGTTTTGCATAATATGATTGTATACACATACGATCACCCTACATACAAGGCACAGACCCCAAATTTTTATAAAACAATTTGAAATTGAGTTCGGGTCCGGCTTGTATATAACTCCTTGTATATCGCATTGTACAAATGCAATATACATATAATGTGGATTCTAGCACATTTATAAATCAGAATGTATATCCTTTTGAAATCTGGCTTGTATCTTTCTTTTGTATCTTTCATTGTATATTGGCATATACAAGTACCATATACAAGCTGCAAACCTCAGACACTTATCCGCTGTATTTGATTTCTCCTTCGGGTCTAGATTGTATGTTGCATATACAAACACAACATACAACTGGTAGGACCCAGGCCTTAAGTCATGTCTTTGTACTTTGACAATCCATATTTCCTTTGTATGTTGCCGCCAATGTACATTTTCTTTGTATATCATATATACATTTCACCTTGTATCTTTTCCTTGCATATGTTTTATCATTGGCCTATTGGAGAAACCTTTAGCCGAGTTGCCGATAACCCTTGTCACACTGACAAAACCCTTGTATGCTTTGCTTTGTATGTGCATTGGCCATCGGGGGAACACTTTGCTTGGCTATTGATGCATATTATTTTGCCGATGATCTTCATGCATGTGGAAAATGCATAAGACCCTCGTATCTCTGTGATGTACATTCACGCTTGTATCTTGGCAATGTATGTGCCCGTTGCATATCATCATTGTATGTGCGGACATACAAACAAAATATTCATGCAAAATTGATATGCAAGCATGGAATATTCCCAAAATCTATAATATACATTCTCCTTTGCATGCCCAAAAATGCATATACAAGCCTGATATGCATACAAAAATGCATACAACTATTTTTTCCACTTTTTAAACGCCGATTGAACTTATTTTCAAGCTCACCAATGTATATTTGTACTCATACATTCAAATGTACATACAAACACCAATGCATATACAAAGACACATGCATGAAAAAGGAGGCCGCCAAACTTAGAATTTTTTTGGGTTTTTTTATGAAAGGTGCCTGCGAATGAATAGTTGAAATCTAAATTTTATGCAGGCACCAACATTGGCTCTGTCTGGGGATGCATGCCTCTTACAGGCATGGCAAGAACCATAGATCTCTGGGATGCAGACCAGTCCCTATCCATTGGGCAACAGAGTCAAACATTGCACCAACCTACATCACAAATCATAATTTTGAAACATACTTGGTGGCCCAGGGCCACCAAAAAGGAAAAACTAGAATTTTCCTTTGTCAAATACCCTGTTTTCATCTGATATCACTGGATCGAGCCTGAAGATACTGCCATTGTTTGACCATAAACAAACCTTGTCATTTGCATATTCAAACATCTCATTGAGCTTTCTCTTGTCAGTAATGCCTCTGTCAATGTTATGCAAATAACCCTTAGCATTAGGCAGCATGCGAATGTCATATTTATCAAAAAATGCATTCTCATATGAAATATAACACATATTATCATCTCTATCAGCAATATGCATTGTAAAATGATCTTCTAGCTGGATTGAAAACTGAAAGCACTCAAAGTCCACCATACAGTTAGGATCATCAAGCCTCATTTCATCATAAGCTGGTGTACCAAAGAAGAAGCTTTTAAATTCACAATTGTGCAAATCATGCACACAATTAGCAGCTACACCAAATTGGAAAAGATCAGACTCAAGCACATCTTTGCAGTAATCATCATGATATATGTTGGTCTTTCTTTCATCAGGATGAAAGACATAATCCTCAATTATAGTAGTGCCTTGATTTTCACCATAGTCAAATAGATCCTCCTCATTATATGTATCAAAAAGGGTTGACCCAAGTATTTCAGCTTCATTATAGTATGCCACTAGTTTATGGGCAGCTGAACATGTATTTTCATTATCAATGAATTTCTTGTGTGAAGTATCAGCTTGTGTGTCACAAACAAAACCATAATCAAATATAGAACAATCAAGCTCAGCACTATTACTTGTTTCAATGTCTGATTATTCTTTATCATCTCCATGTGTATGAATAAAAGGCAATGATTCAAACATGGAATTGCTCCTTTGTTTGTTTATTTCTTCTCTATCCTGAGCACAATACTCACAATCATCTCCACAAACCCATTCAAACAAGTATTCATTGTTGTCCACAACCTCATCATTATTTTCAGAACTAGATACCTCGAGATTGAAATGGGAGTCATCATTGATCCTCTCATTGGCATCCTCCATTGGTGAACAATCTAGTTGAGCATTGTTATCAGCATCATGTTCAAACATAGCATCATTGTCAACTTCTAGATTTTCACTTTCACATTTATCCTCAAATGATGCTATGATCATTTGGTCATTTGCAGCCATACAACTATTATTCATACCAAAGCCTATGGACAGAGAATTCTGTATATGTTCATTCCTCATTTTTTCTGTATTTTATAAAAACTTGTATGCCATCTGCATACTTGTTATCTTGAATTCCCTCAATATTGCACTAGAGCCCTTTTCAAAAGCTTCAAAGTATATGCCAATGCAGGTTAGAGTATCAGGTCTAAAGTCTTCAGGGATTTGTGAAAGGGGAACTACAAATCAATGACTAAAATCAATACTGGGCTCTTCATCTTGTCTTCTAATTTCCATTAATCTTGCAACAAGATCAGCAGGTTCTCTTGCAAATTCCTTTCTAAAACAGTTAACAAGTTCATCCCAATAGGCAAATGATCTCTTTGGAAAGCTCAAATACCAATATCTAGCTTTAGCATCAAAGGATCTAACAAAAACCCTCATCCACATATCCTCATCCCTAAATAAGTGTTTCTCCATAAAGCTGTGAAAGTTTTAGATATGTGCACCCCGATTACACACACTGTGACCACTAAATCTAGGCATCTGATTATAAATCTGGGCAGGCATACTTTCAATTTCATAATCAACCCATGACAAATCTAATTGGTCATATAAAGGATCAAAAGGGCTGACAAGAAGTTTAGCCTTTTGAAAGGTAGACACAACAGGGTTACTATTTAACTGAGCCTGTCGAGCCTCTAAGGATATCAACCTATTCTTTATCTCTTCAATTTTTTTACACAACATTTCATCCCTCTCTTGACTGACTATGGGTGAATACATATTTGGATTCATATAAATTTCACTTTAAGACATTTTATGTCTACCTAAGACCTAAGGCTTCCCCTATGTAATAAAACAACAAATACAAGTGGGAAGGAACTACATACCTTTTCTCATCTAGATGTTGAAGTCTTGAACATAAAATATTTTATCACAACAACATACAACAACCTTTCATGTGCACTAAAATATTTTTTGTAGAGTTGCCACCTCTCCAAAGAGGATACAATATTCAAACAACTGAAAACTCATCATAGAACAAATATTTTTCTGAGTTCATTTCACCAGCAGAGCACCATTATTCACATGAAAGATCTAGAAATTAACTCCCCAATAGAGTCACCACAATGTTGGGTCTTTCTCTCTAGATCAGTAGAGGGTTTGCCAGTTCTAATGCACAGGAAGATCTAGCCAACAAATATAGGAGGTTGCGTGAGCTGCCTCCCCTTCACTTCCGGTTCTGCCACACCAAGGGGGGTATCCCTATAGCTAAAGAATTAACATTTGACTCGCCCAATGACAGAAAGATTTAGCTATACAATAACAGGCATAATACTCTCATGTATGGACCAAGATTTGCATGATAAATCTCAAGGTTGGCAGTGTTCTTGGACATAACTAACTGGTTGGGGATGAGAGTATGCAGGGATCCTATTTCTACTCCTACAACTAATAGGTGGGAATATGGAATTATTTGTTTTTAAATTTTAAATGTAAGACATGGGGTTTTGGATCATAACTACTACACAGGGAGTAGACTGGTGCCTATCTCAGGGCAAGGAGTCAACTAGACATATACAACTGAATGGTTTACACTAACATTCAAGTTTCAAGGGGTTAGAACTAGTATTTGCCTTACAAACACCACCCAAGATTGAGTATTTAGCTGCCTCTACTTACGAACATCCCAGCTGAGATCCATTCTTCTCCATACTTGAGCTAAAACAATTTAATCTACTCCTTGAATGGAAGTCACAAATCAAGCATGAAATATAGAAAGTCTATATTCTAGAATCTGAGAAACCCTTAGTAACCAGATTCAAAAGAAGCAATGCCTACAACAAATGGATATAGACCACTAAACACATGCAATAGAACATTTTTCATATAAAACAAGAGTGAAATTAAAAATTTGTGCAACATGCATTCAAAATGCAACACATAAACTCCAACAGAGATGGAACAGCCAAGGCTTTGTTCTTCGTCATTTTTCCCAAAAATTGCCCAAGTCTTCAACAACCTAAAAATGAGTAACATAGTTTGCTTATAAAGGAAGAACCTGTGCTCAACAATTAATTACATAGTCAACTCAAAATTTTGCCAGATACAAAGCACCATGAGAATGCCGCCCAAAACATTCAATGCAACAAGCAGAAGGAGGAAAAATAGGTGAGATCAGGATCTGCACCGCTGTCTGAAGATTTTCCTCATCAATTTGGTAGTTAGCATGTCCTCTCGACCCATACCTCTCTGTAATCCTATTATTAATGGCATACCAACCTGCAGGATGCAGTAGTTGCGTGCTCTGGAGATCTTCCAGCCTGAAATGATGCAACAAACATAGGAAATCCTTCATTGTTGAAAGTTTGAAAGATGGCCATCAATGTCCTTCCTATCACCGAGATCTGTAGCTCCAAATCCTGTTGAAAAGTCACCAGCCAATCAAATCGCGCTACGTAGGTGGCATTAGCTATCGCTGACTTTTCCTTCTTTCATTTTGCCCTTTTTTCCTTTCTTTGCCTTTTAAATCCTTGTATATGCAAAAGCATATACATACAACAGTGCCTGGACACGTGGCAACCTTTGATTGGTTCTCCATCACTGTGAAAATGCATATCCATTGTTCATTGGAATAACCCAAGAAGTGCTCGCCAATGCATAATGTCTCGGTGATATGCCAATGTATCTCTTTTGCTTTTGTACAATATGATTGTATACACATACAATCTCCATGCATACAAAGTACGAACCCCAATTTTTTATAGAACAATTTGAAATTGAGTTCGGGTCCAGCTTCTATATAACTCCTTGTATATCGCATTGTACAAATGCAATATCCATACAATGTGGATTCTAGTACATTTATAAATCAGAATATCTATCCTTTTGAAATTTAGCTTGTATCTTTCTTTTGTATCTTTCATTGTATATCGGCATATACAAGCACCGTATACAAGCCACAGACCTCAGACACTTATCCGCTATATTTGATTTCTCCTTCAGGTCCGGATTGTATGTTTTTCCTTTGTATATTGGCTTGTATGTTGTATATACAAACACAACATACAATGGGTGGGTCCCAGGCCTTATGTCCTATCTTTGCATATTAACAATGCATATTTCCTTTTGTATGTTACCGCCAATGTACATTTGCTTTGTATATCAGATATACATTTCACCTTGCATCTTTTCCTTGCATATGTTTTATCATCGGCCCATCAAAGAAAGCTTTATCCGAGTTACTGATAACCCTTGTCACACTGACAGAACCCTTGTATGCTTTGCTATGTATGTGCATCGGCGATCGGGAGAACACTTTGCTTGGCTACTGATACATATTGTTTTATCAATGATCTTCTTGCATGTGGCAAATGTATAAGACCCTCGTATCTCTACAATGTACATTCATGCTTGTATCTTCACAATGTATGTGCCCATTGCATATCACAAAAAAATATTCATGCAAACTTGATATGCAAGCATAGAATATTCCCAGAATCTACAACATACATTCTCCTTTGCATGCCCAGAAATGCATATACAAGATTGATATGCATACAAAAATGCATACAACCATTTTTTCCACTTTTCAAAAGGCTGATTGAACTTATTTTCGGGCTCACCAATGTATATTTGCACTTGTACATACAAACACCAATGCATATACAAAGACACATGCATGAAAAAGGAGGCTGCCAGACGTAGAAATTTTTTGGACTTTTCATGGAAGGTGCCTGCAAATGAATACTTGAAATCTGAATTTTATGTAGGCACCAACACAATGAACCCTACAAAAGTGTAATTATCTTAGAATATATATACACACATGTGTTTCATACATACATACATACAAACATGATATATATATATATATATATATATATATGTATATATATATGTATATATATATGTATATATATATATATATATATATATATATATATATATATATATATATATATTTTAATTTCAATAAATGATAATTAGCTCACATGTTCACTATAGTTACTTGAATCACCCCTGTGTACAGGTTGTGCTCTCAAACTAGGACTGACAATTAAAACCTCAAGCTAGACATGAACGTAAAAAAAAAAAAAAATTCAAATATTTTTTGTACCATAGGAAATTACAAGCTACACACATGTTTAAATTTTACAATATACTTGTGTTGTACTAGACCTCTGAATATCACCATCCTGAATAATGGAATCTCCTAACTCTTTTGTTGTTCTATCATCAAATAGTTGTAAAATGGACATGTACAAAGGAATGTGTAGGTGAGATGGCATAGATCTAGTAGAAAGCATCTCTATAAAACCCATACCACCAAAAATCTACTCTATTGAATTAGATCCCATATGCTAAGCCTTTGGAGTGACAGAATGATCAGTAGATGACTCTGCTACTCTAGAATGTGACACATGTACTCCAATAGAAAATCTAACTGTATGCTTTGCATCAAAACACTACATGTCAGCTACTAGAATATGTGAATATGCCATGATGTGAGCCACATATGAACTAACACCTACTAGAGGGATCCCCCACTATGATGATATCACCTAGAAGGCTTTCAGCAAGTCCTCAGATAAACAGTAGGTTGCCCTATACATCTAACCCTCACTTAGTGTAATATGTTCCAAATCATCTGGTGATGGCATACCTGCAAGATGATAGGGATCCATCTGAGTAGGTTTCCTATGTGGACACCTCATCAAATACTATCCAAAACGATCTGTAGATATAGACTAAGTTTGCATAACAATCTTAGCAATACTATCAATTGCATCTTGTCGGGAAGCAATGACCATGTGGTCACCAATACCACTGAGAGAAGGTGAGATCGCGAGCATCCAATCACCAACCAAGCTCCTATAAATAGGGGGCTCTCGATTTGGTTGACAATATGACTCCCTATCACATACTCTACCATGCCACTACCACAAATGTGGTGGTAGATCAAAATAGTTGATGTTTAGACCTAAATGGACCACAATGTATAACTAATGTGCAAAATATAGAGGAATTTGGTCATTATTTGGGTAACAACCATGTGCAGTAGGAAATCTAGGATATATCAATGGTGCCATGTAAGGGAACACACTGAGTGACCTGATATGCCCTATCACTAGTTTTGGGTGCATATTGAGGAAAATATTATTTATTCAAAGTTTGTTTTGTCACTCTCAGTTGTACTTCACTCAATGGTACATCACGAAAAACCTGTACCTACATTTGGGTGAGAATGGTTGCTAAGGTCTCGCTAGAATATGTCTTAACACTCCCTAATGAAGATCTTATATGAACTAAATTGTCTAAAATCTTCTCACAATTAGATCTATAAACCCTCATTGTTTGAGGATCCTATAAAATTGACCTTAATCTAGCAATCTTGGTATCTATGCAGCCAAATATTGGATCCATATCTAGGGCTATCACATAATATAAGTTTGAGAGAAGGAACATAACATTCAAGATAACATAAAAATAAAGACATAAATCTTTGAAAATAATAGATCTAGATAGCTAGAACTCACATCTAGATACATCCTAAATTATCATATTTTAAAATTTAACACACTTTATCTTTAACATTTAATGCTACACACTTTTCCACATAATAGATATCTAATTTTTGAAAAATCAAGGAATATAAAGCACTTTAACCTGAGTGTACACATGAACTATATTGTCCACTCCTACTGTTTCCATTCCTATGCAAGAGAACATTTTATGTACATGACTAATGGGTATTTAATTTTCTTAAATCAACAGGTCAAACAAGGATGTGATGAAAGCAATAGGAAAATTATTTTACTAGACAATGACATAAATCATATAGTGACCACAGAATTTGAGAACACTTATAGTACAAATTATGAACTTGTGATCAACTAGATTATATTTTTAAATTTTTTAAACATATATCAAAAACATGATTTTGAAACCAAACTTTTGCCATTTTAGCAAGAGGTACATAGTAGGAAAATTGAAATTGTGAAAAAACTAATAATGGTGGCTATTTAATTTTCTTAAATCCACAGGTCAAACAAGGATGTGATGAGAGCAGTGGGAAAATAATTCTACTAGACAATAATATAGATCAGATAGTGACTCCACAGAATTTGAGAACACTTATAATACAAATTATGAACTTGTGATCAACTAGAATATATTTTAATATTTGTAAACATATATCGAAAACATGAATTTGAAACCAAACTTTGGTCATTTCATAAAGAGGTACATCATAGGAAATTTGAAATTGTGAACAAACTAAGAATGATGGTTATTTGATTTTTTTAAATCCACAAGTCAAACAATGATGTGATGAAAGTAGTAAGAAAATCATTCTTACTAGATAATTATGTAGATCAGATAGTTACTACAAATAATTTGAGAACACTTACAATACAAATTATGAACTTGTGATCAACTAGAATATATTTTTAATCTTTTTAAACATATATCAAAAACATGATTTTGAAACCAAACTTTGGTCATTTCAGAAAGAGGTACATTGTAGGAAAATTAAAACTATGAAAAAGATCAGAATGGTTGCTTACGAAAGCAGTTCACAAGGGCACACAACATTATAGATAGGATAAAAAATAGAATAATTACCTTCACCATGGGAAAAGTAATGGTGATGCAACCCTCACTTCAACCAAAGACACAATGAAAGTACAAAGATGAAAGACAATAGGAAGTCATGTAGAGAATACCCTAGATTCCTATTCAAGCATGTGATAAGTAATAAATTCTTTGATTTAATGCTATATGCTCTTTTAACATGCTCTCTATGTGTTAGGCTCTAAATGTGTCAAAATGAACTAGATTTAGTCCTTTACTATAATTAGTTCTAAATCTTAGATGTCTAAAAAATGCTCCATTTCACAACTCTGTCTCGCACACAACGACATACTCTACCTTCAAACCAACACCCTCTACCCATACTAACTAATCTCAGCTCTCTGATTAGTTTGTTCATCCATGGCTTCATCAGCCACTCTGCATCTGCTAGCTCCAATAGTCTCTACCAGCCAGCATACAACAACTTGGCTCCATCAGTTTGCATGAAATTAGCTCTCACATAGTTTGCATGCACTAACATACCAAGTCAATCTATTGATGCATGAACCAGCCCTAAACCTAGAATAGCATGATTCACCTGCAACTTTCTATGGCATGTCACTTAATGAGCTACTTCCTATAGCTACTCTGACATATAGGACACAACTGTATGTTTAAGAGATACATAGTCTGTAGATTGATGGACATGATCCTCATAGTATCATTAAAAATATCTCTTTTGTCATACATGCTAGTTGCACACTATTGAGATGCCTTCTTAATTGTTGCTCCTCCTACATTTATGTGTCTCTATGGATCTGTTATGATCTTCTATGGCTATAAGTTCTCAATGAGATCACCCTCTAGTTGATATCAAAATGATGTTTTGCTGTCCAATTCACTATCCAATGGCATACTTCTGTGTATAACTAGTAATGATGCCATTGTTACTGTCTATCTGCACTCCTATGTACCTCCTATAGAAGAATATGGATATTGGGATTGCACCATTTTCCATAATGCATATATCAGTTAAAACACATGATGTCTATGTCTTTTTGCTATTCATTTCATGACACTAGCCTGGCCATTATATCTATATAGCTTGTTTAACATTATTGAATGTAATGGGAGTTTAGACTATCATTTCCTACATTGATCATGGATGTTCTATTTCAAACTGAACAACAACCTCATCAAGCAGCCATGTAAGAGCTTAGTGTCCATTGATGACTATCACTTCAACTCTCTTTGAATTGGTTGTCATAGGTGACCATTGAGTTTGAAGCTCAATAGGCTGAGTTGATAGAGCACTATTTCACTTTATCATGTTTCTTTTGCACAATATGAGTGAATACTCCGATTTCATCCCCTTTAACTTAGGGGTAGCATGCCGGGCTCAACCCTTGTGGGATCCTATTTAGCACCACATGTTGAATTGTTTCCTAAACAGAAACATATTTTCACCTATACCTGCACATGAAACAAACATATTAGTTTAAAACATAATGATACTTGATGATGCTTCATTTTCTCCCCTTGTAACTGATGAATATTGTACTTTCTGATCTTGACTATCTCATACAATTTGTTATGTATTCTGTTTGTATTGATATAGTGCATGGATGATATGATGTCATGATAACCCCCTTTTTCTCTCTCCTCTAATGTAGGTTATGACAGTTTCAGAGCTCGGCAATGAATGGAGCAACTGCAACCTGATCAACCAACTCTAAAATTAGGAAATTATTGGCACCCTCGCCTTCATATGCTTTGGCAGTTCCCATTTTCCCTTTTATAGTTGCATAACATATTATATTAGATATTCAGATCTAGCTACTCCCACGACTTGTGTGGGACCAATTATTTCTCTCTTTTGTTCTTTATTCAATGCAACATGATCCATTTATGTATATCTCATCTAATGATATAACTGTAATACTGAAATACATTATGAGACTTCTTTCAAATAATGATAAGCACTTGAAATGATAATGAATGTCAACTAATTTGTACTTTCTTTTGCATAACCATAACTAATAAAACTAAATCAATCTATTTGATAACTTACACAACTGGTGCCATCATAAATGATATGAATATTCACTTTAAGATAATGAACTATAATGCATCAGTTCTATCAATTTTTGAGCTATGGTGAAACAATGGTAACATCAACAAACACCAACTCTTACAGTACTTGTACAGACATCTCAACAACAACCTTTACAAACTTGCATAGTTTTAGAATGAACCCAATAGGAAAAAATATAGGGGTTTATACAGGTAAAACAAGAGATGACTGAAGAGATGAGAGCAAAGACATCTACTGTTCAAGCACCCACAAAAGAAAGTGTAGAAGTAGTAGATGTAGATAAGATTGAGGATGTTGAAGATGATATAGAAGATGTTGAAGAGGAAGGTGAAGATGAAGGCAATGATGATAGCCTTGAAATGAGTAGTGAGGAAGAAGAGAATAGACAAATACCAAAATCTCATCTTATGCTTGGAGTGTTTGATGCAGGTGAATCACATCAGGCTACCAAGCAATCAATACAAAATATTAAAATAATTGATCCTTTTGAGAGCTTGGTGCAACAAGATAGATATCATGGAAGAGGTCAAGGAAGGAGCTAAGGAAATAATGATAAATCAAATAAAGGAAGAGGAGGGTACTAACAATGGAAAGGCACAAGACATTCAAGAAGAGGCCAATCAGGAGAATATGACTATAGATAGGATGGAGGAACAAACAGAGGATGAAAGACAAGATATACCATGATGCAGAGCACACAGAGGAAGCTCTCAAAAAATATACTTTCTTTTATGATTGGCAAGGCAATATGCCATCGGCTAACCAAATACCTTCCGCACTGAAGTCCTTCCTCATACTGATGGAGATTTGATTTTTCACCTATCGGTAGGATCTTTGCTATCGCCAGTGAACTAATGTACTTGCCACCCTCACTATTATGCCAAACACTTGTACATGCATAACATGACTTACGATCACTGGTTTCCTTGACAACTGCTACCGGTCACCTCTTGCATCTAACACAATGTATATGCACAATGTATATTCTCAATATACATTCGAAACATACAATTAGAATATGCATTTAGAACATGCACTCAGTGACATTGACCATTGACTTTCCTTGTATCTAACTCAATGTACATTCACAATGTACATTCGCAACATGCATTCTAAAGATGCATTCTCCCTATACTTCTATGACATACACACTCAACAAGCCCTTGCGATATAAACATGAAATGCATATCCGACATGCATTTGCAATATACACACAAAATGCATACTCAGTGAAACAACGTGAATCTTGCACTGATTTGATCTGCTGTAAACCTAGTAACTTCACCACTGCAAAGATCTATTCCTCTGCCAATCTAACATAGATCTTTCACCCTACCAACCTAGCACATGATGGCACCAAGATCTATCTGTACCCTGTACGTGATCCTACAAACATGAAATCAAACAAAACAAAAACAAAACGAAAACACAAATTCATATGTACAGCCATTCCATCGATTTCAAAGAAATCTAACTAGTGGAATGGATTAAGAAATCCATCTCAGCTACAAAATAGTAAATTGATTTCACACAGAGAAAACCTTGAGAAATCAAATGATAGAAAGATGCACAACACTTTATTTATTATGCCTTTTAGAAAATGTGCATACAGATGCTCTGTTTCTCAATTACAAATCACACTGATCTCTTGATCTGATCTTAACTGAAGTGAACTCAACTACAACTACTGAGTACATTTGATGATCTCAGGCATTTATCTACTCACCCTCAGTAGTACTGAATTGACTCCAAGTGGCTGGGAGATTAATCCAAGTAGCTTGGAGATCTAACAACCTCTAACTACCTTTCAACTTCCTAACTATCTAACAACCCCTGTGATTACAGATCAACAAATGTCCTTGGTACTTACATCATAAACCTAGATACAAACTAAAATAACATGCATTGGTTAAATAGACCTTATTACATGAATGGTCTTATAAAACCTTGTTGGAAACAACAAAATGAACTATAAACAGTTAATGCCTTATGGAGGCCACTATGGATCGGGTGCTCCTACACCATACACCCCACCGCAAAAAGAACTCATGGCACATGAGTTAGGTCTTTGTCTTACTCTAGTTGTATACTCTACTATCTCATGTCTTCCCCATGATCTCTAGACTGCAACCTACTTCCATGGAATCAAAAACTCATGCCTAGCATTGTAGGCTCTACTCAAACCTTGCCATGAGTGAGTGCTTGCGATCAAACCCAGACTTTGTTCGCCATTCTTCCTTATTGTCATCTTTGCTTGAACACCTACATGGGAAACCTTGGGTAATGCTTCTTGTACTACTGCTATGGTAGAATATGTTTGTTTTTCAAATCTTGTTGGTTCTAGAGGACAAACAATTTTCCCTACTATGATAGCATCCTTGTCTTTCCAATCAACTTGTGGCTACTTGTAAACCTACTCTTTGACCTTCTGTTGATCCATTGCAGACATTACCATCTGATCTTCATCAGTCAAAACTAAAATCACCTTCAAACTATGATCCTTAACAACCCTACTCCCTGAGGTATTCCCAACTGTCCTTGTCCCTTCTACATTGATCTGCACAAACTCTTTCTTTCCTACTAAAATGATTTTGGCTGCCTTCTTTGCTTCAGCGTCCTCTTGCAATGGTGTCATCACAAAAGTCCTCCCATCCTTCTTGATGGTGTAAGTGTTAGCATATCCATCATACAATGCTCTCCTATCAAATTGCCATGGCCTACCTAAAAGTAGGTGACAACATTCCATGGGAAAAATATCACATAAAACCCTATCCTGATATTCTCCAATTTGAAAATCAACATATACCTATTCATAAACCAAAAGTGATTGACTATCACTGACCCAAAATGCTTTGTAAGGGGTTTGATGTGGAATCATTTCAAATTTCAGTTTATCCACCATTTCCTGAGATACCATATTATCTGTTGAACCAGAATCTATTGCTACCTTGCATTTTTTAGCTTTGGTTTTGCAATTGGTCCTGAAAAGTGCTCTCCTTTGTATCATCTCCTTGGATGTCTTCAAGATTGTTCTCCTTAGCATCAATGATTCTCTAGCTTTAGCTGGGTCTACACTTCCCATTGGAAGGTTAACACTTTCACCTACCTCCTCTTCTTGCACATATTGAACCCTCTTGTCATTCTTCCTATCACTTCTTGATGATGAACCTTGCCTTTCTGGACATTTGAATGCTGGGTGACCAATTTCATTACAATGATAACACCTTCCAGTGAAAACATTAGAACATCTACCACCTCCAAATCTGGCTTTTGTTCCTTTCCATCCATTCCTAAAATCAGACTACTCTTGCCCTTTACTAGTCTTTTCTCGGTTCTCATTGGTTTGCCTCATTGTAGGGGCTGATCCTCCCCCTCTTGTATTGTTGCCTCTTCCCCTCATGGACTTATCTTGTCTCCTTTTTATCTTCTCTTCATCCCTTAAGGCCATTTGGAAACACTTATTCATTATTTCTAGTGTTAAGATGCTAAGCTCATCTTGGATGTTCATCCTTAGGCCATTCAAGTACCTAGCCACTTCTCTGACTCTTCCTCTTGTCTCTTTGATCTGAGACTGAGTTTATGAAACTCTTGTGTGTATGTATTCACATCAAGGTCTCTCTATCTGAGGTTCTACAATTTCTTATACATCTGCACATCATAGTCCAGGGGTAAGAATTGTGCCATGAGTTTGGTCTTCATCCTTTCCCAGGAGGTTATCATATTCTATCCCTCCTTGACTCTCTCTCCTTGTTCATAATTCCACCATGCAAGAGCAAATCCCTACAATCTTTCGTTTGCCAATTTAACCCTCTTTTCATCAAGGATTTCTTTATATTCTAAATGATTGTTCAATTCCTCAATCCAATCAACCACCTCTTCAGCTTCCATACTTCCACTTTACATAGATAACCCATCTATGGTGTCCCTATTGACTGACTATAATGCATTTAAAAATGCCCTCTGGTCTGTTGGTATCTCCTCTATCTTTTTACTAGTATCAGCAATTTCTGCATCACCTTCATCACTGTCACTTTCATCATCCCTCTCTTTGCCTTTGGACTGCTTGAACTCTCCCAACTTGGTTGCAAGCATCTCCTCGATCAACTTCTTGATGGTGTCCTATGACATACTTTTGGGAGGCATCCTCTCTGCCTCTAGGTCACTTTTTTTGTCTAACATAAACATTCACAGACAACACCCAAATGCCAACACTCCTACAAATCCTCAATTCGATTTGCCACCCAAATCTTTTCAGGCTCTGATACCACTATGATACAAAGCACATAGAGGAAGCTCTCAAAACATATACTTTCTTTTATGATCAGCAAGACAATATTCCATCAGCTAACCAAATACCTTCTACACTAAAGTCCTTCCTCATATCGATGGAGATTTGACTTTTCGCCTATAGAGGGGATCTTCGCTATCACCAGTGAACTAATGTACCTACCACCCTCACTATTATGCCAAACACTTGTACATGCATAACATGACTTATGATCACTTGTTTCCTTCACCACTGCTACCAGTCACCTCTTGCATTTAACACAATGTATATGTGCAATGTATATTCTCAATATACATTAGAAACATACAATTAGAATATGCATTCAGAACATGCACTCGGTGAGATTAACCATTGACTTTCCTTGTATCTAACTCAATGTACATTTACAATGTACATTCACAACATGCATTCTAAAGATGCATTCTCCCTATACTTTTGCAACATACACACTCAACAAGCCCTTACGATATACACATAGAATCTATATCCGACATGCATTTGTGATATACACACAAAATGCATACTCACTAAAACAACACAAATTTTGTACTGATTTGATCCGCTGTAAACCCAGTAGCTTCACAACTACATAGATCTATTCCTCTGCCAATATAACACAAATCTTTCACCCTACCAATCTAGCACATGATGGCGCCAGGATCTATTTGCACCTTGTACTCGATCCTGCAAACATGAAATCAAACAAAATGAAAACACAAATTGATATGTACAGCCATTCCACCGATTTCAAAGAAATCTAACCGGTGGAATGGATTAAGAAATCCATCTCAGCTACAAAATAGTAAATTGATTTCACACAGAGAAAACCTTGAGAAATTAAATGACAGAAAGATGCAAAACACTTTATTTATTATGCCTTTCACAAAATGTTCATACAAATGCTTTGTTTCTCAATTACAAATCACACTGATCTCTTGATCTGATCTCAACTAAACTAAACTCAAATACAACTACTGATTACATTCGATGATCTTAGGCATTTATCTACTCACCCTCAGTAGTATTGAATTGACTCCAAGTGGCTGGGAGATTAATCCAAGCAGTTGGGAGATCTAACAACCTCCAACTTCCTAACAACTTCCTAATTGTCTAACAACCCTTGTGATTACAGATCAACAAATGTCCTTGGGACTTACAACATAAACCTAAATACAAACTAAAATAACATGCATTGGTCAAATAGACCTTATTACATGAATGGTCTTATAGGACCTTATTGGAAGAAACAAAATGAACTGTAAACAGTTAATGCCTTATGGAGGCCACTGTGGATTGGGTGCTCCTACACCATACCACATGAGGGTCCTAGTCCTAAAATACCCCATGGTGAGGAGGAAAAAAATGTAAGGAATGTCCAATAGGAACAAAAACAACCTCCTCAACATGTTCCCCAACAACAACATGTTCCCCTACAACAACATGATCATCAACAACAAGAGAAAGAACAAGATGAGGTACTCACAAAAGGAGCTCAAGAAGAGGTGTTAAATGAGAAAATAGTAGATATAGATAAGGAGGTGCTAGCTTGGTTAGGATCTAAAATGAGTCAAGATGCAGCAGTCCAAGTGGTACCAATTGATATCAAAAGCTTGTTAACTAGTGAGCCTGTGAAGAGAGGTAGAAGAAAGGCTAGAACTATGTAGCCATAAAGAGGGATTCCTCTGGTAGTAGGACTGTACAAGTGGAAATTCCCTTAGCTGACAAGGAGAAAAGACAAATAAGTCTAGAGGAATGTAAGGTTATTAGTGTAGATATTGGTCATGCCAACAGAGAACAACACATTGAAGAATTGCAAGAAATGACTGAATTCACTGAAAATAAAATGAGAAGAGATAAGCAGACAATAAAGCATTTGAAGAAGAAATTGCCTAGTATGAACAATTCATTCAAGAGATATTTGATCCTACACAAGATGTATCAGAATTAGCTTCTGATTTAACCATTCTTTCTAAAGAACAAATAGGAGAGATAGAGAATAAAAAACAAGAAGCTAGTATGCTGGAAGATTTTGTCAAGTCATTTATTCATAAAGGAGAAGAGGTAATAAAAAATGCCATTAGAAATTGGAGCTTCACACTAAACCTTGAGTAAATCTAACACAACCATAACCTGGTTACCATAGACTTGGAATTGAGAACTATTTCTAATAATTCTCCATATTCTTCAAGATAAGACAAGATTCTTTGTGAATTTTATCTATTATTATTTTGAATAAAATCATCATCAACATGATCTAGTCAAGTTTAGATTTGGAGTAGCCGGAGGTTTCCTATATTCTTGGCTATCTCCCATATTGGCTCTTGTCTTAACAGGCTACAATCTACTTCTCCCAAAGTTTGCAGATTAATCATTCAATTAGTTTTCCATATCATTGAATCCATTCATAAATGTAAATATATTCTCATTCATGTAATCTTTAACAAGAAATGAAAGATTTGACAAAATTCCAAATGCATTATACTTTGCCATGGATTACATATAATCCATCCATAGTTACAAAATTTTATTTACATCTTGGTACTGCAAATCATTATTAGATTGGGATACCTTCCCATGTTCATTTCTCATCCTTGAGATTTATCAAATCCCTTTTAAGAGGTGGACATACTCACATGTACTCATCTACAACCTCCCTAGTAACATTAGGATACTTAAGGTCACTTCGATGACTAGTTCCTTAGGTACAAAGGGTTCCACTGATTCATTTTCACAAATAGGAGTAGTAATCCTAACTGCTTTCCTCATCTCCTACTTGATGTATTTAATAGAATCAACAAAGGTTTCATCATTAGCCAACTATGCACCCACCAAGCAACAAGTTTATTTAAGGCATTTCATTCTTGATGCTCACTCCCTCAAGGCCTTAAGGTAACTTCCATTTCCTGATACCTTATTTTTGGGTGTCATTCTTTTTCTTACCATTCTGGCATAAGAACATCTGAACATTAGCAATCATTAATGCTGGAAAAGGAAAACATTATGTAGTGAGCTCATAGGTCCATGTATTAAACTTGGTAGCTCTGATATCATATGTAACATGACATTTCACATTACCCAAAATCAACCATAATTAACCATCTTAATTAAGGTTAAGATTACATCATGAATAAGATAATCATAGTTAACCAAGAATAAATCAATATCATCCTGATAACTAAACATCCTATTCCTTTCTAAATATATCAAAAATTTAGATTTACAACATCCATGGATGACTTATTAGTGAATAGCCTTCACTATACATGTACAAAGATATGCTAATGGCATCATTTATAAAAATATACATAGCAACTGACTATCAAGTCATATAAAGAATGCATTGTATCTTGAACTTTGACATCTATCTTCATAAGTCTTAGCTTGTCTTCTGCTTGGGAAGGGGAGCATCATCTGAGTGCTTTTACTCTAACCATAAATTGCTAGTCCCCAGCATAACTTCCTACCTAGAAGCGGCCATTCCCTTCACAAAAGGTATAGATATAAGGAATTGTTAGGTTTTCCATCTAAGTATCCATTGTTGTGTCCTTCATAATGTCTCATGGTCATACAACTATAGATCCACTCTAACTATATATGACACTACTGGAAACATTATGCCATCTAAAGCACAGTGGACCGACTAATACATGTAGAGATGGATGCATTATTTTTGCCAAATATTTATCTACATATATATTTTGCAATGAATGTAGTCATATTTCCACCACCTTGACTAGACTTTGAAGATGTATCATCCTACAGTAACCATATTTCAGCCTCTCTAGGTCTAGGGAAGGTAGGTTCAATTCATTCTTAGTCTATTTCTAGGATATTCAACTCCTATTTTAGGAGTACAATCATTAATGCTACGTTGCCTTTGCAACAGGGGACTTATGACTCCATGCAAATCTTGTCACCATCCTTTCTTAATAACAATAGATTAATCATGTTTTCAAAATCTATGACCTCTCCCATTTCAAGATTTCATGTTTACCTCGTCTCAAGGTTTGCATTCTAATTCATATAAACAAGAATCATATTATAATGGTCTATTAGGTTAGTCCTCTTCAATAGACCCCAACTCAAAGAATCTACATGAGTTTTTTGATTCCCTATACTTCATTCATGAAGTATTGTCATTCAGAAGGGATGGTGTTCATAAACATTTAAACACAAGAGTTTCATGCTAGAAATTGTATTTGTTCTCATAAGAAAATAAATATCCAAGGAGATTTTACTTATCTGACAAATAAGGCATGCATTTAAAAACTACCCGGGTAACAATATTAGTTACCTATTACCATTTCTCCTTCAACAACAAGGAGTCATAATACCCTTTTATACACATAGGATTACACCATAGGTAACATTATATCTTTCATAACAGTCGAGAACTATTTCCATAGTACCCATTTATTCTCATAGGTTGCACTATAGATAACATAACATATTTATAAACAACTAGGCACTATTATCCACAATACCCTAGACCTATATACTAAGTGCCTAAGGCATAGTAAATACTTAAAGAATTATCAATAAAGATAATATGACCTAATCATTGCTCTTGACCTTCATCCATAATAATCTTCTTTAACATTTAGATAGTCATTATTATTCGATACAACTTAGGATTTGAGTATAGACGACTTGAATAATAGCCAAGAGAGTATTATAAATACATCATGTGGTCTATAGACCATGCCAAATTGGAATTCAAGATTCTTGCAAGCCATAGTTGTGTTTTGTGTTTGGCCTCATGGTCTCAGTCGAGTGATATGTTTAAGCATTGTTTTAAAATGATAACACAGTGGTGTCAAACAAGGCCTTGACAGACTCATAATGAATTCACAGTGGTAACAACTATTGCCTTATCGGCCTCTACATAGTAATACATTAATTTATATGAAAATAACATAGATGACGCCATTAAATAGTAGAGATATCTACTCATGATTCAAGTTCATATCATAATCTAAGTTTCATACCTATATATTAAATACACAATTGAGTTGGCTTTCAAGCATTATTCTTGTGTGCCTACTGGTGGCTCTATCCACGAGCTACATGCACCAATCCCATGCTACTTATGTGGCAATTATTCTTCTTGCTATCCCATTTTTCAAACTTTATGTTCCTCTCTCTTGAACACCAAAGGAAAAACATGTATCAAAGAAAAATGATACCCTCTCTAAATCTGATGCAGGAGCATCTAGACGAATGGGTAATCTGGGCCCCAACATCAATCAAAAATAATTACACCTATTTAGTTTTCAATTTTGTTTGGTTTGTTTGGTTCCAAAGTCTTTTCTCAGCACTACGTGTGTTTGCAACAATCAGGGAGGCAGTTTGACAGTGTTACTTGAATTTAGTCTTGGCGTGCATGAAGTCAGGTTTCCTAAAACAATTATTCTTGGAGTTTGGTAAAGTTTCATGGAAAATTCTTCAATGGGTAGATTCTTGGTTCTATCTTGGAATTATACGTGAAGGTTTCATGAGAAAATACATTTAGGTTTTGAAGATTTTAATGTTTTTCTGACTTATGCTGGAAATTTGGAAAAAAAATAATATCTCAAAATTCATGATGGTTGAGACCAAACACTTTAGAGGAGGTCTTAGGGATGCTAAGACACCCATCCTTGTTAGTTTCTATGAGGTTTTGAGCTCTTGTTAAAAAGCTATGGTCAAAGATGGTTTTCACCCTCTTGATGTTAAATGGCAAAGTCACAAAAGGGGATCTTTAATTTGAAAATTAGAACTCCACCATACATTGAAGTGGACAAAAGCATAGTTAGATTCTAAGCTTTCATATGATAGATTTTAAGTACTTCAAATATGGAGATGAGTTTAAATTTGAGAACAACAAGAAAATGTATTGTTTCAATGCCTCATATAAAGACATAATAAATTATTAATACTCTTATTTGTGACCAGCAAGATATTGAATGCCACTTTTGTGGCTGGGAATATATAATGTTGGAAGCATAAAAATCTAAACATCTCATGAATATAAACGTGGGCTCCATAATAAGACAAGGAGTTGCAATAAGCTAGCATATAGAGATTGATGTACATGGTCTACCAAAAGTAAAAATGTGGAGCTATGTACCATTCAAACAAGGAAAAATTTCATTGATGACCAAAGTCTTCTAGGTGTCACATTAGCTGAAGACAAGGAGACTTCAGACCTTTCAAATTACCTCCCCACATAAAGCTAAAAGTGGTCGATGACACTGTAATGGCATGACCAAGAGTACTGAAAGAAAAGAAATAGAAATAAAAAGCCAAGAAAAGGTAGTACACTACCCAAAATTGGGAAAACCTGTTCACTATCAAAAAGGAGAGGAAGATGAACAATTTAAGTGATGGAAAGCCAATGCCGATAAAACCCAGTAGTTTTTTGTAGAAGGATAGCGACCAATAAGAAAGAAGATAGGAAGAAGGGAACAAATAGATGGAAAAGAAAGAATTTTAGTTCTGATGTCGACAAAGTCTCGTGAGTTACTGATTGGTGTATGATAGTTAGTCACATTGCCATAGATTGAAGAAAATTGAATGTTTTGTGCTTTGCAGGGAGGCTATTGAAGCTGATAGTGTAACTAATTGCTGACACATTTGGTATTTCTATTTTGCATAAATGAATTATGAGTAAACTAATTTTGTTGCAATCTATGTTGTTTGGGGCAGAATGTTGCCTAATTAATTTGTGTAATTGAAACTGGTGAAATTGTGTGTTTTGAGAAACAAGAGAGGTTGTCTCATCAAAATATTTGCATGCTACAAGATCCACCACCCCCTTTCTATGGGTAGTGGTAAGAAATAGTTCTAACACCTCACGAGGTTTCCCTATGGACCACCAACTCCTTTATCATGTGGGAAGCAAGGTTGAAGCCCATGATAGCTTCTACTTGGCCTCCACTCACTACACTTATCGTGGGTGGTGCTTGGCCGACTACCCAAGGATAAACATAAATATATTTTAATATTAATATGGGTACTTGACCTCTATGGGGGTTAGAAATAATTATATCATGCACATAATTTCCCCTACATCTAAATGATGTTTAAGGGTTATCAAATAAACCAACATGTCATCAAATAATAACATCATCGATAGGGTGGCACAACACCAAAATTTAACTTTCCAGTCAAGTTTCACTCTCCCTCTTCTCCATAATAACCACAATATATATAAGTGATAATCACAAAACCTAATAAGGAAATTGATAAGGAAACAAGGAAATACTTGACAACTTGACGAGATTACTTATCGACCAAAATTGATGTTTTAAGAACATCGTCTAGTTGAATCGACATGGATGATGTTGAAATAACTCAAATTGTCAAGCTAACACAAATCTAACTAAATATGACTAACAAAGGAAAGATGATAACTCACTTTACCTTGCATGTGTTCACAAATACTAATTTTGATACTCATATGGAAATCTAACGTTTTCGTAACATCTATCTCATCCTCCCAGGTGATACTCTCCTTCTGTCCTTGGAGGGAGATTCTTTTCCTAATTACACTCACAACCATATAACCCTGATTAGTTTATCATCATTTGATTCACAAAAAATTATGATAAAATATCATATCAATATGTAATCTCATGTCTAAACTAACATTAGTCAGTATTCATATAATCAATAATTCTATTTGATATTTTCCACAAACATCAAATCATTAAACTATGATTAATCATCTTGTTTACCACATAAAAGCAAGATTAAACTAAATCATAAGTTGGGGATGTGTTGATGTATAAAATTGCACAGGTTCCAACACCAACATGGGAAGTTTCAGGAATGTGGGACTTGCTACCTAAAACAACCTCGAGATTTTAAAGAAGCTGGCTCTTCTCTATCTTAAATGTATTTTGGGCAAAAGGGTAAGAAGTAAATAGGATTACAGATACAATTAAAAACAAATCTACCTATGGCGATGCACCTGAGTAAAAATATCTCTCTCAACTAAGTACAGTGAAGCTATCCTCAAGATGTAATTACATTAAAGAGTAGACATTGCATGATTAACATAAATAGATGAAATGAATAAAATCAAAGACTCACAATCAGACAGTTTGCACTGACACAGGAAATATCAACGAAGGCACTGAACTCAGTCTTTCTTATTAATTTTTAGCAACATAAGAGGCACAGATACATGCACAGTTACATTCACTTTCTAAATCAAGAATAACGAAATAAATGCAAATGATATTCACTGGTCATAGCAAAAGTCTCCAACTTCTCTCTTAAATCTCTAATAGAAAATTCTAGATCTCTACAAACTGAATGAATTTCTCTATCTCAAAAACTAAAAAAACTCTAAATTCATTACAAATGTTACATATTTATAGCCCTAGATCGACTCTAGATTGTCTGCAACAATCAAAGCTCAATGGCCCAACTGAACTGGAGGTAATTGGAAGTGTTTGACAATTAAGATCTTTAAAATCTACAACCGTTACTCCTTCCTTTGACCATTGCCTATGACAAAACATATGTGGAATACCTTCTCTCATAAGGAAAAGACACTTGGCAGCTTTCGCATTAATTAGAAAAAATAAACTCTATGACAAATGGCAGTGTTCGTGTGCATATCTTGAAACTCGTTCGTCTCTAGGGAAGAAATAGGAAACTAACACTTGGTAGCTTCCACAGCAAGTAGAAACATATACAAGTCTTACTCCGCAAGACTTTAATTAACTGTGTCTTTTATGCTCGGGAGAACTCTGCAGGTGACAACTGTCACGATCCGTAGCTTTGAAAACTTTAAGACACATTAGAAATAGGACCCACAACTTAATGTTTGGTAGCTTTCAAAAGGATGAAACAAGGACAGGGGGCAAACTCCGCATGCACAACAGCTGATACGTGGCGCTTTCTGTGCTTACTTGAAACATTATTTGAAACTCTTTGAAACTTAAGTAGAAGTTGACACCTGTCGAGTTCCGCATCATTTAAGAAACATTAAATATCACCAGAGAAAGGGACAAAATCTTTTATCTTTGGCACCGCATCCACCATGTAGCATTTTGCATCACATATATTGCAAACTATGGCCCACCTCCATCCTTTACTTAGCATAAAAAATATAGAAGCAAACATGTGGAAGCTTACACTTCTCATGTTTCACAGCTACCACAAAAGACACATGGCTCCTTCCATGCTCATGCTGAAACTTTAGAGGAGTGCCTCCGTTGATGACACATGGCGCCTTCCACAGGGTTGTAACTTAATTCACTGTTTGAAAAAATTTCTACTACGTGGCACGCTCTGCTCCATTCCATAGGGTTGTAACTTAGAAACAAAAATGTGGCTTAAACTGGGGCTCGACACTTGGCAACTCCTACAGCCCTGGCAATTAGAAACCCTCGCAGACACAAAACTATAACCTGTGGAGCACTACAGCTGAAACAAAATGTAGAGTCTTATACTCTACAGTTCTTGGTGACCCCTAGGACTTTTTCTCAAAAAGAACCCAAAACTTGGCAAAATATATGTATTTTAAAATACAACATAGCTGTCTGGTAAACAAACCATTCTGAATCATAGAGTCTCTATTTACTCTGTAAATTTTGAAAGGTAAAATCAAGATTTATTATATCCTTGTGAGAGAATGACTGCAAAATTTAAATCGCGGCCTTTAATTGAAACTCCAATTGGGCCATTGGTATCAAGATAGCTTCCACCTCTTGTACTGATGAAGAATCACTTAAACCTTGAAAAATAGTTTGATCATTTTTCCTTGTTAACAACAGGTCCTTGATATCATCAATCATCAGTACAATATTATTATCTGGAAATGGTGAGGGAAGACCCAACTGCACCAAATCCTCTATGTGCTTCTTCGTGTGTTTGACTCCTTCCTTGACAGTATCTAGGAGCTCCTAGTAGTTTGTGGTAGTTGAGTTGCAACATAGAACTTCATTTACCTTCTTTGCAGCTATCATTCTGTCACTAATCCCTATTGCTAACAAAATTTCATTTGTTGTGTCATATAGTTTCTTTAGCAATAGTTGAGAGTTAGAAACTCTCAAAGAAACATTAGACACAGTGGCCTGAACTGAAGCTTCCACTTTTTCACACAACTGTTGTGCATTTAACAAAAATGTCAATGATGGCCTTAGTTGGATAATCTCCTCAGAGATTCTTTTCCAAACTAAAACATACAGCTCTTTGACCAGATTTAGAACTCCAGCATTCTGTGACCTATTAGCTAATTCAAGTGTTAACTATTTTGTTATTTGTTACTTAGCTAGGAGTTGTGTCTGTATTGTAGCAACAGCATTCTATTCACTCAGCAACTTTTTCTGAAATTGTGTGGCTTGTTGCAACATGTCTTGATACTTCTTTTCCAATGTGGCTTTCTCTTGCCTCAGAATATTTACTACAGCCTTCTCCTGAGCTAACTCCATTTTTAAAGAAGCATTTTGGGCCTGAGTTGCCTGATGAATCTGATAGGAAATAGTATTTTGCAACTATTATTCAGATTCTCTATTTCATCCTTCATAGATTGCAACTCTCTAGAAGGATTGCTACTATTTGTCTTCTCCTGAGCTAAGTCATTTTCAACTTTCTGCAACTTCTTAGACACTTTCAAGTAGTAAGTTGTAACAGTAGATGTAGTTTCATTGAGTAACATGACCCTATCTTGGGGTCTGAAAAGAGACATGTCCATGGCTACAGCATTCATCGAAAAGTCCTGAGGTTGTATCTGCTCATTGGGCTTCACCACATTTGGGGGCAAATGTGTGACTGTCAACTACTATTGAATAGGGTCAAAAAGTGACCTCATGTGTGGTACAACCAGGCTTTTATTTTCTTTCTTTCTTTTCTTGTCCATTCTGGATTCTCTAGCCTTTTTTGATGTACCTTCTTGAGATTGAAAAGTGGGAGGTGAAGCAATGTATCCCCCAGTAAAGGGATGACCTTGAAGTAAACCATAAGGAATAGCCAAATGTTGGCTAGGGGAAATTTGGGGAGGGGCTCTTTTTGGAACAGAGGGGGAAAAAGGTGGCAATGAGATGGCCTGTGAAGACATGGCCGGAGGACTGACAATTAGGGTAAGTAGTGATGTAGACACAACAGAAGTGGCAGGGGATAATGTTTTTCCAGTTGGGATTGCCACCCCTAAGGTAGAAGAAAGAGATAGAGGGGAGAAAGGAGAGGAAACACTTACCTGAGGAGCAGCAGATGTGGTTGGTATTTGTTGTTTCTGGGGTTCTACTTCATCTTCTTACTCTTCCTACAGGTGTAGTCTCCTATGCTTCCTTGGTCTTTCTCTTTGTTTATTCTTCTGATTCCTTGTCCTCTATATTTACCACTACCAAGGGTGGCAAAGATACAAAACTGGAAGCCCCAGTAGCTGAAATTGATGGAGTCCCTATGGTTGGTGATGACACCACACCCTTTTGTTTCTCTAAAGTACTGAGAGATTGGGGCCAGGAAGATATAGGAATAGGAGAAGAGGCATGTCCTGCTTCTTGTATTGTATGGGTTGACTCAGCTCCTCTTTGACTCTTCACCCTTCTTCTGGATTCTGCTTGTATCAGGGCTAGAGACTGGGGACAGATTCCATTCATCCTAGACAGACTCCCATTTCTCATATGTGTCAATTTTTCTAAAAGAATGTGTCAACTCTAAGATTTCCTACCTATATTTCCAATAGGCCTCAATTTTCTATAGCTTCCATTCCCGAGCCTTCAAAGCTTTCTTTAAACCAATACACATTCTGATCTTAGGGTCATGGGCCTTTTGTTTAACATAAAAGGTCTCCCATGGCCTGGGCCCTTCAAAAGACAAATCTGCTAGTTCCACATACAGGTTTAGGCTATCCTCTTTAGGGTTTCTCCTATCTTCCCAAAAAGGGTGAGCCTCATGTACTATCTTAGCCTGGACTTTATTGTCTTTAATCCAAGAGGCCATAAAACTGTCTGGGTCATACCTCCACTTATCTTCAATGGGAAAAAAACCAAGGACAACTAGCTTTCCTAGCAACAAGTGTTTGGCATCTTTGACTTCTAGGGCCATGTTTCTTTTGACCCAAGGGATGTCATACATTTTCTTCTTCTTCTTCTTGGTGCCAAACTCATTGTGAACCACAGACACTTGCTGGATTACCTCTAGAAATGCTACCCTAGGGGTCAAAATTTTAGGTAGTAGCATAGGCTCCTCATTGAAGCCATGGACTCTAATGATAGTATTTTGCACCCTAAAGAAATAATCACATGGGATTGGGCAATTGGTCATGAAACCCCTAATGCTCTGTGTCAACCTATGTTCTACAGGTTCAGGGCTCAAATGGCAAAAGGCAAGGGCAACAAAGAGTTCCCAAAATTCATAAGGGTCTGATGCCTTAGATAGCACATGTGTCCATGCAAACATAGGAATAGTTCTATTATGACCGAAATCTAGGTCATACATGTTCAATTGCATATTTTGTGCAAAAAGGTTGTGGTTCTGATAAAACATTAATTGGAACAGATAAGCAGAATATCTGAAAACTCCTTTGGATTTAAAATTTATGACTTGATCGACCATGGAGTAAGTAATTTGTTCTAAGAAATCTAGCTGGTATTCTTGTTGCTTGTCTACAGTCTTTAATCTAAAAAGGATAGCAATTTGCCAGTCGTAGACCGTATTGTCTTCCTTCATCCCAAAAATGAAATACATCATTGATAGTGCCTCTTGACTGCTTTGGCTGAATTGTGCCCTTCCTGTAGGTATTATGGGCATCTGGGTGTTCTCATGTCCTAACTACAATTCTGAGTTGAGGAACCTAATCTAGTTGTTGACATTTGCCCATGTCTTTTACATTTTAGCAATAGTCAGAAATGTGGCCGTTTAATTGTGTTGTAGGGCCAGCATGTCTCTTATGGCTTTGGGTGTGATTTGCACCATAAAGGGACCCTGTTGTATGGTATTTGAGGGCACATGAAACAGTTCCGCGCATATACCAATTAGGTTAGGACACAGGTGCACACTTGGAACTAGGTACTGTGCCAACTGTGAGGTCCAAATCCTCATTTCAAAAGTCTCAAACTGTCCACTCTTTGCCTTTTGAATGCATCTCTGGTGCACTCCTTCACGAAGAGTCCTGGTAGATTTTTGAAGGGTTGGGTCAAAGATGCCATCTGCAAAATCCTTTACTTTCACTAGGTCAACAGAACACCCTACCTCAGGTACCCTCATTCTTGGATAGGTTCTCTTGGGTTGCACGGGCACTGAGGCGTATGATTTACTACTCAAAAGCCTGTCAATTGACTTATAGATTTTAAGTCCCTCCTAAGAAGACTGTGCTTTAGTCATATCTATATCTGTGGGGAGAATGTGGGGAGCTTTGACGCAAAAAAAATAAAAACTACATAACAAGAGTGACACTTAGCCAGGAACTGCTTTGCTAGAGATGGGAATTGCAGGGAATTGTTAGGGATTCAAAGCATAAAGACAGAGAAAATGAGAGCCACACTTAGGATTTAACTCTTATTAATGGGGTTTTAATGACACATCCTGTCCTATAAATGGCATTAACACCAAGAAACTGTTAATGTATCTTTCTGAATCCATGTGGAAAGGAGTGTCAGAAACATTATGGGAGTGGTTGCAAAAGTGTGTACTTCTGGGGATTTTGGGGATTGGAGACAACCTTAATAAAAGTGAGATTTTCAAAAAGAGAAGGGGCTTGCGCTACTGACACGTGTTCATAGAATACTTATTGAAAAGGAAAGCAGGAAAAGAAAGAGGGAAAATAGGAAAACAAGAAAAGGAAACTAACTAACTATGATACATTAAGAGCCCCTACTTAATTGAAATGTTTCAAATAGATCCCATTAATAGGAATCGCTTCTAGTTCACCTTCCATTGTCTCAAGCTCAAAAGAATTTTTTTGCTTACAGGAATGGATTTTGTAAGGACCAGTCCACAGTGATTCAAATTTGTTGTGTTGACCTGACTTGGTAGCTCTCTCATCCCATTTTAATACCAGTGAGCCAACTTCAAAAAATGGATTTGAAGTCTTCTTGTCCAAAAAGACTTTAATTATTTTCTGATGTTTCATTAGTGACTCATGTGCCTTTTCTCTTTTCTCTTGTACTTCTAGTAATTCAGCAAGTCTAACTTGCATGGGACCATTCTCCTCAATCTCTATTTGTTTCAATAACTACAAAGTAGGGATCTCTAGGCTCAATGGCATTACTATTGGTTTTCCATTAACTAATTCATATGGAGACATATTTGTCACTTGCTTAGGTGTGATCCTGCCAACCCATAGTGCTGGTAAGTAGTTTGTGTACTCTCTGTGATAATTTTTCCCTATCCTTTTAATGAGTTTGATCAGGTTCTTGTTAGTAGATTATGCCAGGCCATTACCTTGAGGGTAATAGTTTGAAGATGTCTTCAAGTAAATCCCATTTCTTAATGCAAATTTAGATATCTTTGTTCCCAAAAATGCTTTAGCATTATCTAATATAATAGTACGAGGAGGACCAAAATGAGCACTAATACCTTCTAGAAAGTCTAATATTACATTTTTTGTTGCTTCCTTGAGTGGTACTGCTTCACTCCATCTGGTAAAGTAATCTATAGCAGTTAGGATCCATTTGTGTCCCATACTTGACATTGGATTGATCATACCAATAAAATCTAGACCCCATTGGGCAAAGGGTTCATCCACAATTATGGGGCTTAGAGGCATTGCTGCATTTCTTCTTTTCCCTGTATAAAACTGACAAGCTTAGCATTCTTTAACCAGCTAATAGCAATCTATGAATAGGATGGGCCAGAAATATCCTACTTGAGTCACCTTGATTGCTATAGTCCTTGTTGAAAAGTGTCCACCTAAGGCTTCATGGTACAGTTCATGTAGTATTCTTTGAGCTTCATCTTTCTCTATACATATCAGAAGTATGCCATCAATATTTCTTCTGAATAAAATATGATCAATTAGTACAAAATGGGCCCCTTACTTCCTATAGTATCTTCTCTTGTCATGGGAGAGCTCATTTGGGAAAATCCCATGCTTCATGAATTGTATTCTGTTTGTGACCCAAGAATCTTGATCAACCTCTTAGATTTTCAATACATTCTCACTTTCTATTTCTTTAGTCATCATTTTCTCCATGTCTTGAGCCATATATTGGCACAATCCTTTGCCTCTGGCTAACTTAGTGGGTCTAACCTCCACATCATATTCAAGGATCTTTGTTATCCAATTGCCTCTTTTCTTAGTGATCTCACCCTCCATAATATATTCTCTTACACTAGGATAAGCCACTAATATCATAATCTAATTTCCTGTTACCATATGCCTAAATTTTTTAAGAGCTTTAACCATGGCATATGCTTGTTTTTTCACAAAATTGTATCTAGCCTCATATCCCCTGAGAGTCCTAGAGAAAAAAGCTATTGGGTGCTCTCCTTCTTACTGCTCATCTTTCTGAGTTAGAACAGCAGCAACACTAAATTCTCCTACATACACATACATTTTGAAAGACTTAGAAAAGTTTGGGTTTTTGAGTACTGGGGCTGTTGAAATGGCTCTTTTGATCTCTTCAAAAGCCTGTCTCCCCTCTACAGTCCATTTGAAAACCAGGTCCTTCTTTAGCAACAGTGTCATTGGTCTAATTAGACCTGCAAAATCATATATGAACCGGCTAACAAAGTTGATCTTCCCTAAAAATGATTGAACTACTTTCTTATTAATTGGTAGAGATAAGTTCATTATGGTAGTGACTCTTTTAGGATCAATAGAGACTCCTTCCTTTGACACTATATGCCCTAACAGTTTACCCTGAGGTACTGCAAAGATATAGTTCTTGGGATTCAAGGATATTCCAAACTCTTGGCATTTCTTAAAAATAGTCTCTAGATGGTCAAAATGATCTACAACATTTTTAGAGAAAATAGTGAGGTCATCTAGATAAATCAGGATGATTTTGTTTATAAGCTCCCCAAATTCTACATCCATTGCTCGCTGAAAAGTAGCTCCAACATTTGAAAGGCCAAAAGGCATCTTAGCATATGCAAATGTTCCCCATTTTGTAGTAAATGCAGTCTTATGCTAGTCTTCATCAGCCAACTAAATTTGATTGTATCCAGAGAAACCATCTAGCAAGGAAAATCTCTCTAATCCAGCCACAGTCTGTAAAATTTGTTCTAGAGAGAGCAGGGGGTAATGATCTTTCAAAGATGCTCTGTTCAAATCCCTGAAATCTACACAGAGCCTTATGTCACCATTCTTTTTCTTGACTGGCACTAGGTTTGATACCCAGGTTGAGTGCTTAATTGGAAAAATAATCTTTGATTCTAAGAGCTTTTGCAACTCATCCACCATTAAAGGTTCAATTCTAGGATTCATTGGCCTTTGCTTCTATCTAACTAGTTTAGATCCTTTAGTAAGCTCTATGGTGTGCTGGATGACATCTCTATTATAGCCATGGAGGTCTTCATAGGTCTAGGCAATCACTCTATCATATCTTTCACATAAATCAATCAATCTTTCCCTTTCTTGCTGGGTTGTAGAATTGCCAATCTTCAATTTGCTTCCTTCACTAACTTGAATTTTAGAATAATCTTCTTTATTTGCTTGAAACCTCTTCTTCTCCAAGCTTACATCTTCTGGGTCAAATAAGTTTTCTAAGGTAATCAGTCCTTTAGGGAGCTTATTTGACTTCAGTTGAATAATTTGGTCACCATATGCTTCTTTAATTTTAAGGTGCAACCGATCAACAAATTCTCCTTGCTGTTGCAAAAATGAGAGTACTTAAAAATTATTTTCAAAAACTTGCCAATTTTGGTCATTGTCTGGGATAGTTGGTCTCACTATAACTTTGACTGACTCATTGTTGACTAGTAAATCAGTTGTTGGGTCAAACTATGAACTGACCTGTGCCATTCTATTTGCCTCAGAATTTTAGAATCTAGGAACTACTTCAATATTGAAAGCTTCAAAACCATCTATTAGGTCCCAAATTATGTGCCTATAGGATCTCATTCTTACATTTTTGGCTACTGCCTTTTCTCTGATTTGTTTCACAACTAGTTCTAAATCTCCTCTTACTATCAGATTCTTTACTCCCTTTTTCTTTGCCAACACGAGTCCATGCACCAAGGATTCATACTCAGCATCATTATTGGTATAGGTAAACTAAAATCGAATGGCCCTTAAAATTTTCTCACCATTTGGAGAAGTAAGGAAAACTCCTGCTCCAGCTCCATTTTTACTTCTAGCCCCATCATAATTTAGAGTCTATATTTCTGGGCCTTTTTCAGATTCTCAAGTCTGTGATGTTCCTTTCCTTAAAACATTAGGGGTTTCTTGGTCTTCTTCAAATATGACATAAGTGCCTAAACCAATAGAGTCATAATTTCCATAGGGATCACTTTGCATCATAGTCAACAACTGATTATTCTCTTCTTCCTATTGATCATGTTCAGTCCAGTCACTTAAGTCTTCGACAAATATTCTCTCTTCTTTGTTCAGCATAGCATGGGCTGCTTCTAATTTTGGGGTTGGTTCATTTGTGATATGGTCTTTTGATAATGATTCAGACATTATTTTCATCATTGTCCCATACTTGGTTCTCAGAATGAGGTGTGACTAATCTAGTGACATGTAACCTCCTATCTTGGCTGTGAAATCTCTAGATAAACATAGACCAAAAATAGGGGGAATATCTATGTCTACCACATCCTGACTTACAATTATATTGGGGCAAGTATATAATTGCAATGTGAGTTGTATAATTTTCCCTATTGTTTGCATAGATTTCCCATCCAACTGCATAACTCCCCTTGTATGTAGCTCATATTTTATCTTCAAAGCATCTACTATTTGCTTTGGCATTACTGTAGTACTGGTCCCAGAGTCTATCATTGCATTATGTAATAGTTTCTTCCCAACTATTAAAGTTAAATAAAAGGGATTTGGTTTAGATTTGCCTACCTTAGACACATTATTCAACAGGGCTACTGTCTGCAAAGGTGCAGTATCTTTGATCTATGGCTTTTCTTTATCAATAGATCCTCCTTTAGCACCAATATGTTTAGGAACTTTCTAGCCTTGCAGAGCCTCTTACAACAATGTCTTCTGCTCAGGAATAGCTAACATGTCCTAGATTGATACATGCACTAGAGTTCTTTTTAGCTGATCCACCACATTCATAGGTCCTAATGCTTGGGTTTTTGGATAATAAGGGTACCTTGATTTTTCTAGCACTTGTCTTGAGGCTACTTGATTCTACACAGACTGGGGCATTTCTTGTCTAGAGACTATGTTTTGATGACTCTGAAATGGAGGAGCTCCCATGATCTCATTATTAGTGACTTTAGGCTGATCCATCATTCTCCTCTTTGCTCTGGTATAGTAATTTGATTGCACCAACGACTTCTTGGAAGTAGATGCTTCATTCAAGAACACTGAATCTTCTTCTTCAATCCATGAAAATAAAGCATGCTTAGGGGCTATTTCCTCTTCTTGTTGTAAGGACATTCCTTACATCTAGGCCACCAGGACTGTATTTTGTACAGCAAGAGACTGATATTGTGGAGTGTTAGAAGTTGCAAATTGTCCTTCTAATCCTCTCTATTCTGCTATCTTTTTCTGCAAATTTCCTCTGGGGCAGTCTCTAGGCATATGGGCATTGTTGCAAGGAAAACACCAAGCATTTGTGCCATTTGCAAAATTATTTTACCCTGGAACAATTTTCCTATTGGGATTAAGAGGAATAGTTTGTAAAGGTGTAGGGACTGTAACCAATTGGTTTGAAGGCTGGGGATTAGCTTGCCTTGTAGGGCCTTGATATTGATTTGGCTGAAAGGGAGGTCTATTTCCTTGGTAACCTTGATAAGGGGGCTTTGGATAAGTATTTTGTTGTCTCTTTAGGTTAATTATCTCATTTGAGAAGGTCCTTAAAATGTTCTTGACATCATCCATTTCAGATGTTTGAACAGGGGCGGTTGCCTTAGCAAGTTGTTGACGAAATGCATACATAGACACAGGTGGGGTTGTAGGATTAGGATCTTCTTGAGGCAAAGGTAAGGTAATGTCTGGGAACATGGGCATAGGAGGCCTTGCGGGTAGTTTTCCAACATCTATTAGGTTATTTTTCAGCCTTAACTACCAACTCATAAGCTTCTGGTAGTGTCTGACCTCCAAGAGATTGAATCATCACTGATATATCCAAGTTTAAAGATTTAAGGTAAAACACAATAGCCATACCTAGTAATGGTCTTGTTGTAGTAGGAATTCTCTCCCAAGTCTTTTGAAATTTTGAATTAAAATTAGTCATGGCTTCTTGTGGTGCCCTTTCGATAGTGATCAATTGTTGCAGCAAAGAAGATTTATCACCCTTTTCTTTAAATCTTTCAAAGAACGCATCACCAAGATGATCCCATGTAGATATTGTGTTTGGAGTAAGCGATCTATACCAGTCTAGGGCCTTTGCTTTGAAAGAGGCTGCTAACAGTCTTATGGCCACATTCTGTTCAGTGATAACATGCACTGCACATACATCAGATACATCTTGCAAATGCTCTTCAGATGTCTTAAAATCTTCCCCATTGAACTTAGGCAGAGCCTTCAGAGCATTAGCTGGGATAGAATACCAAGTGGCTGGTGGCATTGGAAGAATTAGAGGACTGCCAGTGTTCCAATTTGCATAATTTCTTGGGGCTACATGTGCTCCCATTTTCACTCTCGGTGTTGCTGCAAACTGATTCACTCTTCTCCTTGGATTAGCTCCTAGTGGTGGCAAAAGAATACCTGGGTTAGTAGCAGATTGAGCTCTTGTTACAAGTCCATAGCTTTGACTCCCTGAGGCTTTTTGGCTCATACAATCTTGATAGAAACTTCAAGAATAGTCCCATTGAGCGTGCCAAAAATTGTTGACGTATAAAATTGCACAGGTTCCAACACCAACATGGGAAGTTTCAGGAATGTGGGACTTGCTACCTAAACCAACCTCTAGATTTTAAAGAAGCTGGCTCTTCTCTATCTTAAATGTGTTTTGGTGAAAAGGGTAAGAAGTAAATGGGATTACAGATACAATTAAAAATAAATCTACCTATGGCGATGCGCCTGAGTAAAAATATCTCTCAAGTAAGCACAGTGAAGCTATGCTCAAGATTCAGTTACATTAGAGAGCAGACATTGCATGATTAACATAAACAGATGAAATGAATAAAATCAAAGACTCACAACTAGACAATTTGCAATGCCACATGAAATATCAACCAAGGCACAGAACTCAGTCTTTCTCATTAATTTTTAGCAACATAAGAGGCACAGATACATGCATAGTTACATTCACTTTCTAAATCAAGAATAACAAAATAAAGGCAAATGATACTCACTGGTCATAGCAAAAGTCTCCAACTTGTCTCTTAAATCTCTGCAAACTGTATGAATTTATCTATCTCAAAAAATAAAAAAAACTCCAACTTCATTACAAATGTTACATATTTATAGCCCCATATCAACTCTAGATTGTCTGTAACAATCAAATCTCAATGGCCCAACCAAATTGGAGGTAACTGGAAGTGTCTGACAATTAAGATCTTTAAAATCTACAACCGTTACTCCTTCCTTTGACCATTGGCTATAACAAAACATATGTGGCATACTTGCTCTCATAAGGAAAAGACACTTGGCGGCTTCTGTAGTATTTAGAAATAATAAACTCTGTGACAAATGGCAGCATCCATGCACATATCTTGAAACTCCTTCGTCTCTAGGGAAGAAACAGGAAACTGATGCTTGGCAGCTTCTATAGCAACTAGAAACATATACATGTCTTGCTCCACGATACTTTAGTTAACTGTGTCTTTTATACTTAGGAGAACTCTGCAAGTGACAACTATTACGATCCGCAGCTTTGAAAACTTTAAGACACATTAGAAATGGGACCCACAACTCAAAGTTTGGTAGCTTTCAAAAGGATGAAATAGCGATAGGTGGCAAACTCTGTGCACACAACAGCTGATACGTGTCACTTTCCGTGCTTACTTGAAACATTATTTGAAACTCTTTGAAACTTAAGCAGAAGTTGACATTTGTCAGGTTCTGCATCATTTAAGAAACATTAAATATCACCAGAGAAAGGGATAAAAGCTTTTATCTTTGGCACCGCATCCACCACGTGGCATTCTCTGCATCACTGATACTACAAACTGTGGTCCATGTCCATCCTTTACTTAGCATCAAAAATATAGAAGCAAACATGCAGAAGCTGACACATGGCAGGTTTCGTAGCTACCACAAAAGACACATGGCTCCTTCCACACTCATGCTGAAACTTTAAAGGAGTGCCTCCGCTAATGACACGTGGTGCCTTCCGTAGGGTTGTAACTTAATTCACTGTTTGAAAAACTTTTCGCTACATGGCACACTCCACTCCATTTTGTAGGGTTGTAACTTAGAAACAAAAATGTGGCTTAAACTGGGGCTCGACACTTGGCAACTCCTGTAGCCCTGGAAATTAGAAACCCTCACAAACACAAAACTATAACCCATGGAGCAATGTAGCTGAAACAAAATGTAGAGTCTTATACTCTACAGGATGTAAGAACATAGAAGAAATGGTTAATCATTTATAACATAGTGTCAAAGAACACAGACATAGATATGCAAAATCTACAAACTAAATAGCTGCAACATAACTCTCACATCAAGTCCATATCTCTCCCAAAACCTCCACATCATAAGAGAAAGAAGTAAAAGAGACTCAAAAGCTCCATACACATCTCAACTCAAATGTCATGTAAACATAAATATCTAGGAAGAAGAATAAGACCAATGAAGAGAGAACTTGAAAATCATAAACATGTCCTTCTATCCATACTAATGTGCTATAGTTGTGAAAACTATGATCTCCTTTAGAACCCTAAAACAAGAAGCCTCCTCGACATCCAACAAATCAAGATGCGAGCCTCTTAAACCAAAGATAGATGAAACTCATAACCATCCCAAAGTAGGAATAAGCCCAAAACCACTAACCATCTCCATTAAACACAATGATCTCATCACAAATTAGGATCAAACATATGGAGATAACTAATCATAACCATGCATCTACTCCTCAAATAAATCCTCACAACCATAATCCATAGCTAAAGACTCAAGCATGAGAAGACAAGATACAAAGAAAAGAATACATTAGCATAATAGGTGGGCATACATAACAAATTATTCACTACTAAGTGGACCAAGAGCGGGAATGAGATTGGTCCTCCAAGATGTACCAAGCCTCAAAGACTCTCTCCAAGAAAAATCTCCTCAACAGGTCCATGTTGAACTCACTTCCAACCAAGGTTTTGGATTCCTCAATCTTGGTACTAAAATCCTCATCAAAGAGTAACCATCTAAAAACATGTCTCTAATCCCAAGACAACTCAAGATTCACCTAAATCTCCAAGTATCCAGGAGTACCTCCATGATCAATCCATGCTACACTCTATTGATAATGAGTTTTACACTTGAACGCTCCTCCCGCATGTGAGCCTGCACCATGGGAAATATCACAAACATGAGATGCAGGTTACGAGATGACCTCTGGAGTTTTAGAAGCTAATTCTTCATAGGATTTTTTATTATATGTTTTCAGATTTTTAGAGAAAAGATAAGAAGGAAAACTTGAAAATAAATTCTATCTAACTTGGTGATTCGCCAATCACAAACTTTCCAACTTGCAAAGGATTCATTGTGCATAGGATTTGAAATCAAGAGACAAAAGTAAACACAAATATGATAATGAGAAGTGATAATCACATGAACATTTAGGTGCATACAGTTTCATTAATCTCATATTTACAAATGAAGGCCACAGATCTGAGATAAGAAAATAAGAAACATTCTAGTAGAAAACAATGGCTTAGAAAGAGCATTTTCCCTTAATGGTTGAATTAAAATGAAGACACAAAAGGCTCCAATGTAACATTCCACTACATAACCCCCAAAGGGTAGGAGCCAAAAGAGAAACATAATATTTTTTTTCTTTACAAAAGTGGACAACTTACACATATTCAGTTGCTGATTTGATAGATCGACAACATTCATGGCCAAGTATGGCCGAATGCACAACCTAAAAGAGAGGACTAATTCACTCTCCAGAGGAAACATTAAAACAACTACGTTCATTTTATACACCAAATCAAAATGTTCCTAATCCCATATCAAATTATAAACATAAATCCATAAGCATTATAGCACAAGCAGATCTAATTCCCACACTAGAATCCGTAAACCAAATAGGAAACATCTCATTTCTTTTCATAAAATTTAATGTTTACAACTTCTCCCTTAAGAGAGTACAATTACATAATTGCATATACAAATACAATGATATATTCTATAATATGATACAAGTACAATAACATAAAAGAATATACAACTACAATGATAAAGTCCTGAATATGATATAAGGACTAAATGGGTACAATAAATGAATAAGTACACTAACTGATAAAGTGACAGAGAGAGAACATCTCTAACTGCTGCTCTAAAACCTATTCGTCGGTCCCCAATGGTGGTGGCAATGCCTCCAAACCATGTGGACTCATAAGAGACCACACCACCGTGCTTGGAGTTAGTCACAAGGCCCAAAAAGAAGAATACCGACAAGGGGATACAAGATGGCCAACACTCACATCAATCACAGAGTAGACATAGATAATAGTGCATACCGCCAAAGTCATAACAATGGTGTACTCATCCAAGTCATAGGTCAGGTACTACTCACGACTGCTAAGGTGCTAGATACTAGAGTGTAATCATATGGAGTGTCATTATGCATGCTTGAAGGGATGGCACCACATGGAACCAAGTACACCTCTCATACAGATGAGGAGACTCAATCATGCCCGAATCCACACCTCGCAGACAGATGACTTGATGCCCCATAGATGGATAGGCCTTCCCATTGCATCTTTAGCCTTTACAAGTGGTCAAGGCCATGCACGAGGTCTAATTATCTTATTAGTATTTTTGCCCCAATGTTTTAATTTAGTTATCACTTGTTACTATAACTCTACTACTCATTCCCCTGGCAGCCACTTATGGGCCCTAGGCCTGTAGAGAGCCACTCCAAATGACCACTCTAATGCCTAGACCTAGTTCATCTCGTTTAACCAAACGAGGAATCCAAAATGACTAAAACATTCAATCGTAACTTTAAAATAGTATGTAAAGAAAAGTGATCTACAAGACAAAAGGTAATAGTGTAGTTTTATTGAAAATAGTATTTTGCCAGTAAGATTAGTTTGTAATAACACTAGTGACCCCAATCTAATCACTCTTCACAAAGGAATGAATGGATAAAATAAAAATATGGAAAATAGCATTGCAAGCCTTCTCATAGCCTAATTTTTACATATTGACTGTCATGTTTAACATAACAAAATAAAATATTAAAAAGCTTACAAAAAGGAAAGCTTAATTTTCCCTCCTACAGTAGTTCACTTTTCTGTGACAAATATTCTTAGTTAAAATTATGTGACCAAATTTTAATGCACAACATAGCACGATGGATCTAAGGTATTTTAGTGCCATAACATTCTTAGACTCAAAGGTGATGGTTTCAACAAAGTTGGTGAATCAATACACTGAACAAAATGACTAAAACAAAAGCCACTCAATAAACTTAAGAAGAGTTATAATAGAAATCTCTATAAGAGAAGGCATCATATAATAAAACAAAGGTTTCATGGGACTTAGATCTCTTCACTCTCTATCGTTACTCACAATATGTCTAAAACTAAAATTCCTAGGCACCTTGTGCAACCAGCTCTTCGATTCCATATTCCATACAAACCTACACTGAGTCTCATACAGACTTCTTCATTCTTATGCTCTCGCAGCCAAAATCACTTTGGATTTGTCAAAGAAAATAGCTATCTGAGCATTGCTCTACTTCTTACACCTAAATTTCCTTAGCAACTCTCAAACATCTTAATTGGACCACCTAAAATCAACAAATAAATTCCTAAGCCTCTTGCACATGACCACTATTTAACAAATAGTTAACAACTGAGAATTGCAAAATAAAAGAGCAACATGAGAGGAAGATTTACTAGAGACAACAGATAGTATGCCATATATGCAGATAAGGTGCGCCACGCGGAGCTGCTATTGATGATATAAGAAGTAAATATTGAAAGAAAAACAACTTCAATAAATGTGAAGTCAAAAAGGAAATTAAAGATGATATGAAATATCACAGTGCCGGTCATATGGAAAGAGCCCCAAGCTAGTCTTCACTGGCAAAAAGCAATAAGCAGTGCCTAATTTAAGCTCAAATTTGTTCCTAAAAACACCTGTAGCTTTGAATTAAAGGTGAATAATTATAAGATCGAGGGGAAAATGGCAAAAATTTAGGAAATTGAAAATGCCCGACAAAAGTAAAACCTACCACAGGTAGAACCGAAAGAAAACAGAAAGTACAATGATACATACCTAAAATAATGCCACCTAAAAGAGTGGAAAATAATGCAAAAATTTCTAACTAACTCAGGATTATATGATGGAAAATGATGAAATGTGAATTTACGTTTGTGAAGATCTTTAACATCCGTCTCTCTCAGGATTCAATCACATGACAAAACCCTCATGCAAAATTTCTAGGTTTCTCTACTTCTCACCATAAATTCGTACCCCCACTACAGATATTTTATGCTTGAGTTTTCTCCACATAAATGAGGTTTCATCTGTGCATAATAAAATAGCAATAGTCATATTCTATTTCTTTGTTTAAAAAGAAAGTAATGGGGTTTCATTTATTTTTCTATGTCTAAAGAAATAGTAGCAGACATGTTTGAGTTTATAGAAAGGCAGTGATGGAGTTTTAGTTTCTCTTTGCTTAATGAAATACAAAAAAAATAATTTAGTTTTTATGCTGGAAAAGCAACAAACTGATGTGAATACCTCTTAAAAAGTGCACAAGGTAGTTTTGAGCTGGAAAACTAGAGACAGAGGTAAATACCTCTAATACAATTGCACTTCCCTTCAGACAGCTCGCACTCCCTTCAGTGCACCTCAATCCTATAGTTTGATCTCTTACTTCAGACTAGTTTGCACTCCTCCTTTTTTCCTCCATAAATGCTGAGTCTTCTCTTTATGGGGTCCACCCTCAAACTATGACAAATATTTGATTGCGTCAACCAACACCCAAATGGTGTTGAGATTAAAAATAGTATGAAATAGAGAAATAAGAAGGCACACACACTTGGAGTAAAACACATACACCAGATATATCATGGTTCACCTGCATAGCAAGCTATGTCCACACTGAATGGCATATCCCTAGATATATATTGACTCTCTATTATTGAGTTTACATACACACAGCCTTACTATGGTTGTTCCTACGAAGCCTAAACCAAACTACTCTTACATCTTCAACCCACTGCACAGAAGAGAAGTGACCTCCAAAAAATAGGAGAAGCAATTACAAATAGTTTGTAAGTTACAACAAGTTCTGTTACACTTCATAGAGAAGAGACCACGTGGAGTGGTGAGTGGGCTTCACCACCTAACAAACTCCCACTTGAAGACCAGTCACCAACAGAGAAGAACTACAACAGAGAGATACCCCAAGATAGACAAGTCATGGATGAACAAGACCGAGCAAAGATCTGTAGAAAATGAACTTCTCTCGTTTGACGACCTCTGTCAGAGCATCCACCAGATTCTAGTCGATATGAATTTTATCCAGCTGAAGTTTACCTTCATTAACAGTGTGACGATTGAAGTGGTATTTAATTTCTATGTGCTTAGTGTGGCTATGAAGAGCGACATTTTTAGCCAAATGAATGGCACTGGCACTATCACAAAATAGGGTAAAAGTTGATGGCTGACCCCATAACTCACCAAGCACATGTTGTAACCATATCATTTCCTTGGCCGCCTTCATGATAGAAACATATTCAGCTTCAGTGGAGGAAAGAGCAACCACCAGTTGCAAACAAGAGACCCAGTTGATCGCTGCCTCGATGAATGTGAAAACATAACCAGAAGTGGACCTTCACTTGTCTAAATGACCAACCATGTTAGAATCGGCATAACCACACAACTAAGTTTCCTTTCTAGCAAAACGTAGCACAAAGTTAGATGTCCCTTTCAGGTAGTGAAGGATCCATTTAACCGCTTGCCAATGGGGTTTGCCCGGATTACTCATAAAGCGACTGACAACTCCCACTGCATGGGCAATGTCAGGATGAGTAGCAACTATGGCATACATGAGGCTACCTACCGTGAAGGAGTATGGAATATCATCCATGTCATCTTCTTCATCTGGAGTGGAAGGACACATAATAGAAGACAAATGGAAATGATTAGCCAAGGGGGTACAAATAGACTTGGCATCCAACATATTAAACTTATTTAGCAGTTGCAAAATGTATTTTTCCTATGATAATGTGAGTTGCCTCTTCTACCTATTGTGTATTATATACATGCCAAGAATCCTCTTCGCTGCCCCTAAATCTTTCATGGCGAAATGAAGAGCTAAATATTTCTTCAATGCATCTACAATCCGCATACTAGTACCGGCAACAAGAATGTCATCAACATATAATAATAGAATGATGAACTCACCATTAGGAAACAATTTGTAATGCACACAGGGATCTGATTCACAGCGAATGAAATTGTGTTGGATAATGAAGTTATCAAATTTCAAATACCATTGGCGTGGGGCTTGCTTCAGTCCATACAAACTGTGCTTCAATCGGCAACATAGATGTTCTTTGCCCCTTTTAATGAAACCATCAGGCTGTTCCATATACAATTCCTCGGCAATGTCACCATGAAGGAACATTGTTTTAACATCCAGTTGCTCTAGTTCAAGGTCCAAAACTGCAGCCATCCCTAACACCAAATGAATGGTTGTCATTTTGACGATAGGAGAGAAGATCTCATGGAAGTCAATTCCATGCTACTGACTAAAACCTTTCACAACCAGTCTGGCCCTTACCGATTTTGTCCCATCAGCTTCATCTTTCACATGGTAAACCCATTTGTTTTTCAGTGGTTTATGGTTGGGAGGTAGAGGTACAAGATCCCATGTGTCATTGGAGCTCAATGCATCTAATTATTCATGTATAGCAGCCATCCATTGGGCAGAGTTAACATCATTATAGGCTTGTTTGAATGTCTGAGGCTCTAGATGAGTAGTCTGAAACTTAGAAAGAAGGCATTCATAGTCATCAAGCCTCTGTTGACACCGTCTTTCTCAAGTGGACCTTCGAAGATGAGGTCCCTGTTCGTCATCCAAAGGTGTATCCCTCAAAAAATGTGAATTACTAGGCCCCTGTACACACTTGGGGCTCTGAGGGGAAATATCCCAGAGAGCCATATTAGAATGTGGTTGGATGACATTGGGAGTTAAAATGTCACCGGAGTCATGTGAACCCACGATGACCGGAGAAGCAGAGGAAAGTGGCAAAGTTATATGCCGGGAATGGGAAAAACTTCCTGTGGGAGAAAGCTATGTGGGAGAAAGTGGCATCGAGTCTCCTGAGCATGGAGTGTGTTGCGGTGGTTGGGTGATCAAGGAACGTTGACTAGATGACTCTGTAGGTTGCTGTGCAATAGTGCCAAGGGATGGGCATTCAACCTACCCCAGGGAGCCAGAAGGGGAGTGAGGGAAGGCTTGGTTGTTGTGTGTTGGAATTACATTAGAAGGAGAATTTGAAATAGAGGGAGCAAAACTAATAGATTTGACCTTTGAAAAAATTCCCTATTTAGTCAAATTGGAGCCATTTTCCAACATGTCAAATTGAACATAATCATTAGAAGTGATTCGTTGTTTTTGCAAACCTAAAAAGGACCATTCACTGAACACAACATCGCGACTTTGAATTACTTTCATTACATTTGGATCCCAGAGACAAAAACCAAATTGATCCTCACCGTACCCCAGAAAGATACACCTCTTCGAGTGAAAATCTAGTTTAGTCCGCTATTCTTTCAGAATGTGGACAAATGCATCGTAACCACAAACTATCAAATGATTTAGAGATATCCTCTTACTAGTCCACCATTCTTCCAGGATGTCAAAATCAAGATGTGATGAGGGGGCACGGTTAATAAGATAAACAATAGTGTTGCATGCCTCAGCCTAAAATTCTTTGCCCGGCCCGGCATTGGAGAGCATACAATGGGCTCTCTCCAAAATTGTCTAGTTCGACATCTTAGTTGCTCCATTTTCCTGAGGGGTGAACGGGACTACTTTGATCCGTCGAATACCTTGGTCTGCATAGAAATTGTCAAACTCCAATGAGTAAAACTCACCACCAATGTCAATTTTAAGACATTTAATCTTATGACCACTTTGATTTTCAACAAGAGCTTTAAACACTTTAAATTTTGAAAAGATCTCAGATTTCTTATGCAGCATATATATCCAAATTTTACATGTGCAATCATCAAGAAAAGTGACAAAGTAGTTTGCACCACCAAAATAAGTTACCTACATCGAACCAAAGACGTCTGAATGCACAAGTTGTAAAGGAGATGTTTTGGTATCTTGACCCATCCTCAAAAAATTGGTTTGATGTTGTTTACCATATAAACAATGCTCACATAAAGAAAAATCAATTGATTTAAGACATAGAAACTGATTCCATTGTAACACGACTTCGAGCCCCTTCTTGCTCATATGCCCAAGATGTGATGCAAAAGTTTGGCACCACTGTCCGTAGTAGCCATTGCTGCTCCCACTTCACCATTACACTCTAAGACATATAAACTCCCTAGTTTCATGCCTTTTGCTAAAACCAACTGACCTTTGGTTACTTTCCAAGAGTCAAGTAAAAAATTACATTAAAGTCTTGAGCATAGAGCTGACTAATAGAAATCAGATTGTGTTTAAGAGAGGGCACGTGTCGTATATCTTTCAAAATTAGTTTACTACCATTTGTCAAAAATAAAGGGACATCACCTTTCCCTACAATCTCACATTCTTTATTATCTCCAAGAAATATTGTTCCAAACATTCCTTCATGATAGTCAATAAAGGCATTCTGGCATGGAGTTGCATGGAAGGAAGCACCATAATCGAGGACCCACAAGTTTGTTGTTGTGTCATTGGTGGATAAAATGAGAATACCATCATCAACCATATTGACCTCATTGGTACGAACCTTGTCTTGAGCCTTTTTGTAGTTCCAACATTGTTTCTTGGTGTGACCGGATTTGCCACAAAACCAGCAAGCATCTGGTCTTCCTCTAGACTTCGAACATTTTTCTGATTTTGACCACCTTCTATCCTTATACCTTCCTCTATCTTGACTCCTACCTCTATTCTCTATGCTAACAACCGTTAGTGCTTCACCATTTGTTCTGTGTTGCCCTCTTCTCATGTCTTCATTTAGCAACATGGCTGCAACATCATCATACCGTAACATGTTTCCTTTTTCTTATCCTCTCCTTCTACAGATCTTGATTTTTCAGATACCGAGTTACTTATAGTCATAATCACACTTTTCCAACTATCGGGAAGAGAGCATAACAATAACATAGCTCTCATTTCCTCTTCTAGGATGACATCTACCGAGAGTAATTGACTAATGACTACATTGAATTCATTAAGATGATTTGACATGCTAGTTCCTTCTTTCATTTTTAAGTTTACTAATTTCTTCAACAAAAATACCTGATTCATTGATGAAGCTCATTCATACATGTCACACAATTTCTCCTAGATTTGTTTGGTTGTTGTCTTCACAACCACATTGAACAAGACATTGCTTAACAGGGATAAAATGATAGTCATAGTAACTTTTGGGTCCAAGACATCCCATTGTGTATCCGACATTTTCTTTGGCTGGCTCTTTTTCCCTTGGAGTGCATAGCTAAGTCCTTTTGAATCAGGGGACCACGTATTTGGAGTTTCCACAGACCAAAAATTTGTCCAAAAATTTTTCTATTTTCAACTTATCAGAATCCTCCTTTCTGATCAAGGATTCATCGCAGATTAGACAAAACCCTTAGTAAGTTCTCTCGCAATCCTTAGCAAGTGCTCTGATACCAGTTGTTGAGATTAAAAACAAAATGAAACAGAGAAATAAGAAGACACATGCACTTGGAGTAAAACACATACACTAGATATATCGTGGTTCACCTACATAGTAGGCTACATCCACACTGAATGCGATATCCCCAGATATATATATTGACTCTCTATTATTGAGTTTACATACACATAGCCTTACTATGGTTGTTCTGACGAATTCAAAACCAAACTACTCTTACATCGTCAACCCACTGCACAAAAGAGAAGTAACCTCTAACAAATAGGAGAAGCAGTTACAAACAGTTTGTAAGTTACAACAGGTTCTGTTACACTTCATAGAGAAGAGACCATGTGGAGTGATGAGTGGGCTTCATCACCTAACAAATGGAAGTGGTGATTTCACTGTCAAGAAGATATTTATTTCCCCTCTTAAAGAGCTCACCCACTCTTCCTCTCAAAACATACGCTTCTGCAAAGATATTTTTTTGCATTAAAATAGTTTTTCCAACTCCTCCACCTCACCGTGCCACGATCTCTTCTCTATTAGATATTTTCTTGTCCCTTAAACGTTCACCCACTTCCTTCCACTGTAGCAAGGAGAACCAATAGGGAGGCTCGTTACATCCAAAGCATAGTGCATCGGATTCATTTGATTCAAAGAAAACTCACCAAAAAGGCTTGCAAAAAATCCTCTGTTATTGATGAATCTACTTGTTTATATCTGTGATAATAATCATCTCTGTGTTGAATCATAATCTCCTTTTGAAACTCAGATAATAAAGGAAAATAAATTCCCAAATATGCCTCTAATTTTGTTGCATGTTAACCTCTCCAAGATAACTAAGTGTTCACTACTTCTAATTCCTCTTCTACATGCCAAAAATATGCTCCTATAGCTGCATGCTTTACCACTATCCAATTTATTGTAGCTTTCTATTTTAAATTATTTGAAAACATAAAGCTCCAGCTTTATTTTTCTTAGCTATAGGTGAATGTTCAATAAAATTTCTTTTAAATGAAAGTTTACCCACTTTACTTCTCGTGACTCTTATAATGCATGTGCTTCATTAAAAATAAAGAGTTAACTTTGCTTTGTATGGGCCCCACCTCTATTTTAAAAGACTCGGCTTATAATTTAATGACTCACTTTTATCTCAAATATTTTAAAATATTTTAATAAAAGACTCTAAATGAGAAACAATTTTTTAAGTTTCACGTGATTTAAACTTATCATGTAGGCTGCTTATGTCATGTCGTGCATTGGAGCTTCATGTAAAACTTACTCTCCTGTTTTCTCCCATTTGGTGCACCATTGGCTCTTAATGGGTGACATGAAGGATTGGTGCTCTCTCGCAAACTAACATCTCTACTTTCCTTTTGATGCACAAACCATTGATTCTATTTTGATCGACCGTGGCTGTGATGATGCATCTATGTTTCATTTTGGAGGCTCTGCTTGAGATTTCAATATATCTGCACTATGACTTAGAGGCTGTGACTGAATTTCAATGGCTCACCACATTTTCTTTTCCTTGCTTGTATGTTGGCTTCATCTCTGTTTCATTTAGCATTGGCATTAATTCTTTTGACATGTAGGCTGCAATTCTAGAGACTCAAAAACTTACACTCCATTTGAAATTTGTGCATTACTTTGAAGACTCATGGCCTTCGCTTATGGTAGTGTCATTACTATAGACTGCGCTATCTTTTTGATTTTGCACTTCGATTCACATAGGCAATGCCATCATTTGGTTGTGAGTAGCTTCCTTGGCAAGATCTAGACACTTAAAACTCGTGCTCCATTTCAATAGGTTGCAATAGATATCACATAAGCCTACACAATATTTATTTTGGTTAGTTGCACCTTTGGAATAGACTCTACCTTATGATTTCCATGTTTCTTATAGCTTACACACCATTCCAGGTTGCATGACTTTGCTCTTTAAGCTTGTGCCTCAGACTAAGGTAGTGCCATGTTTGAACTGCTTATTTAGACGTTGTGCCATGGATTTCAAGTTGCTTGTGTCTGAGCTATTACCTAGGCGGAGTTATTTCTTGATGATGCACATCATTTCATATGGCAGCACCTCTGTTTCACAGTGGCTTGCACTCTCTGTTATGCTTCTTTGATGGCTGCACTATTAATTTATAGGTTGTTCCTCACATTATGATGGCTGTGTGCCTTCCATTTGCAATGGCAAGGCCCCACCTTCCATTTTATCTGCTTGTGCACTATGTGAAGGTTGTGCAGTATATTCAGGCTTGTGCCTTTGATTATCCTCTATCTGAAATGGCGCTTGAGATTTCAATAGGCAACACCCTACCTTTAATAGGCAGCTTGCCTAGTCCAGTTCATACATTTTGTGGCATATTGGCTGTGTTGAATTTATTATGGGCTGCGCCATACATATTAGCTACACCTCTCATCCTATGCTGGTGCATTGGTTTTTAATTGGCTTATGCCTCTATTGAACAGGTGGTGCCATACTATATGGTTGCACCATCTATTTTGAAAGCTTGTCCTTTGGTTTTTATATAAGCTATGCCATTTTCTAAATCGCTTGTGCATGATATGAATGGCCACTCGTGCCATGATTCTTTGGCTTCTTCTCTATTGATAGGTTGCACCTTGATATATGGATGTGCCTTATTTTTACATTGGCAACATCTCTTTTGAAAAGGTTGAGTTTGATAGACTGCACTAGTTAAAAGGTTGAGCCTTGTTCATTAACTTGTACCTTAGACTAGCTCCATAGGCTGCATTATATGTATTCATAGGCTACACTTTTAATTAGAACACACTACATTTTAATTTTGTTAGTAAACAGATTTGTCACCACCTTTTCATATATGCTTTACCAAATTCATGGTGGCAAATTCACTAACAGTTGATTAATTATCATGAATTGTTCTCTAAAAGTTTTAGAAGGTACAACTCCCTTCTTATGGTGATTTAGAAATTTTTTTGTTACACTTTTAACCAGAAAGTGGGAAAGGTAATTGTACATAAAAGGAAAGTCTAACTAACCACAACACAGACTGTATTGCAAGAAAGTATTCTTATCGGATGGAATGATTTTCTCCCAAACATATGAATGAAAAGAAAACCAATTAATGTCAATATTACTTTTGTATCAAATCCCAACATACAAACAGAGACACTCAAATAATAATATTTTGAAAATAGAAGCAGGTTATCAATATCTTTAACAACCTTATGCATATATCAAGTTTCACCAATTAAAAATTCAACTGTCAAAATATCCCCCCTACTTTCAGAATAAAATCTAGTCTTGTCAAAGTAAAAATTTTCCCTTCTGAAAAATACTTTTCTTGAAAGAAAGAGTGGAACCCTGAGGAAATAAAATTATCCCCTTTTAAAACATTTTAGCCCACCCAAGTAGTTTTGAAACTACTAGTAACTTATTTTCACCAACTCTCAATCTTGAATTATTATCTACTCTTGTCAAAGTAAAAATTTTCCCTTCCCAAAGAATACTTTTCTTGAAAGAGAGAGTGGAACCCCAAGGAAATAAAAGTATCGCCTTTTAAAACATTTTACCCCACCCAAGTAGTTTTGAAACTACTAGTAACTTCTTTTCACCAACTCTCAATCTTGAATTACTTTTTCACTCTTCCTTTATGGGAATTTTCAAAATTATGCCCAACTATCTTTTACACTTTACAATAATAATTAATTCTTGAAAAGAATTAATTTGCTATGACATGTAAAGTTGCTCACACCTTGTAACCTAATTTATCCCAACTTACATTGTCATAACTTGATTTTTAATTATTTTGCACAATATAATAATAATATTTAATTCTTAAAAAGAGCTAAATATTTATGTTAATGCAAAATAATTTATGAATCAATATATTATATTCCCTTTAGAAGGATTAATTAACCCCTTTATGTCTTTTGAAAAGTAAATCAATTAATTCCAAAAGAATTAATATGAAAAGATAATCCATCTTAGGATAAATGATAGCCTTCTTTTACTTGCCCTGATTGTTTGATCCTGATCCAATCTCAATTAACTTAATAGTTACTCACAAAGTGCTATTAAAATGATCTGTGATTTGTCAAGATCAATGGATAACAGTGGCTCTAATTGGGGACTGTATTCCCTGGTGGAATGCAGAGAACCCCAGAATCTCTGTCAAAATGAGCCATTGCCTGATCCATTGGGCTGAATTTACTACTCTTTTAATGGAAACCTTCCCTCTAACATGAAAGTTGTGTTCTTCTAATTTTGCATATCCTTTGTGAAGAGATTATTAGGTTCAACTCCTGCACTTGTTTCCTTGAAATTTATGCACATCTTATATTGGCATTAAGTCTTTGTGACTAACTCATGAATTTGTGTGCAGCAAATAAGACCTCCAATTCATCAGCTTTCTTCTCCAAATTCTCCTTTCCAACATATTTCAACATTTTTACTAATCTTCTGTCCTCATTTTCATCAAAATGTCCCATGCTGAATTTTAGTTGTCTCCTCCATTGCATAATCATCACTGCTAGTGCAAAACATGTAGTGATTAAGAACCACCGTATCTGGCTTGTTAAAATGTGCTGCACAAGACCCGCTGTATTTTAAATTCCTTGTCTCAAACTATCAACTTTTTACACACTATTCATCTTTCCAAAATGGCAAGGCTCTTTGTATGCATTGGAGATTGTGATGATAAATCATTTGATAGATGGATTAGAGGTAATCCACGCATTACGAACATGATGCCCAATAGGTAATGCTATCATGTCTATATGTTCTTCTAGAGCACAGAATGCATTGAAACTCTCATGTATTTTCTATAGCAGGCTCAATATGAAGTTGATTACTATCATGGTGATCACAAGACTCCGCATCATAAGTCACCTTAGAGTTTGCAAGCAAGTGTTCCCATTTTCTTAATGAGATAATGGATAATTTATGAACCTGCCTAATGATGCCTTTAGTTGTGAAGAAAATAATATAAAATTTTGTTCTCAGAAATAGTCTTTTCTTTCAAGCTTGCTAGTGAATAGTAATCAGTGGTGCACTGCATTTGGGCTACTATTCCCTCCTACACTTGTCATGGTCGTCGTCCAAGAACAAACATTAGATTGTTCTTACATTTAGTTTTGGCCCCTTTTACAAGCACGTTGAATCTCCATTTTTGCACATTTAGCAATAACTTCACCGAATTCAGAAGTTAACTCGACAAGAGTTTGAAATGCAAAAAAAAAATTGGTTGCACGAACATGTGTGTTGTTGGCTATCCCCACGTTGACACTAACTGGTTGTTTGTTATTGAAGAGAAGAGAATCTATTTCTAGAGTCTTGAATAATTTCCTCAGCAATTCAACATCATTCTCCCTCAGATTTCTTGTCAGCGCTTCTACTTCATTCAACAAATATGATATGTCTTCCCAGGTTAATAAGTATTTTACAGCATTTTCTCTACACCATCAATAGTACAAGCAAAGACAAGCATGAGATGCAAGGGAGGACAAATAGAAGGCGTGTTGAAGAGTATCAATTAGGAGCCTTTCTTCACTAAATATCTTCCATATAATATTTTCCAAAATCAAAGACCACCGTATTTGTAATAGACAACCCCAAAAATTTTCTAAAATATAGAACAATGATAAACAGTGTTAGCACAACTAAACTCCTCCGCACTTCTGATCACCAAGATCCCAAATCAGGAAAGGTGAGAGCATAATCTGCTTTAGATTACAATTAAAACATTGTGCAAACAAGTAGACATTCATCTGCATATGCAGGCATCCACAACTGTGGGGATTCACCACTTTCAGTGGGTAAAGAACAAGAAAGAAAGATTACAAAACCATCCACTTGTTCAGTGGGAATACTCCACTTATTCAGTGGGTGAGTAAAGATAGATAAACAATGTTTATTTACTCCACACTGGCGGTAAACCATCCAGGGGTCTTTAATGTTGTTGCATAAATGAAAGATTTCAATGTAGCAATACAAAGATGGCAAATAGTACTTGAGTTATAACTTGATAAGTTACCCTGAGTAATGAAGATCATACATTGCACAGAAGTCACTAAAATCAGATGCCAAATGACTGAGATTTGTTGCTGTTCATTTATTGCTTCAGAAAATTAGACTGTTACCAAAGGTATGGCTGCCATGATCAGACTTAAACCCACTTTTAACCACAGAAGAAGTATCTCCTTCAAATCAGTACAAACCAATCACTAAACAATGACTACCATACACAGCAGAATTACATTGTTCAACTGATATAAACTACTGCCCATTATTGACTTGAATCCCTTCCTGGTCCGTACGCTCAGAAGGTACGGATTCATTCCCAACATACTGAAAACTTCATCAATTCATTGCAAACCAATTCCATGGTAATCGCCTATGTATAAATAGCAAATCACAAGCAATACGGTAGTAATAACAGCCTTAAAGAATTTACTTTTTCAAAGATCCTCAGACTGCCAGTACGGCCCAGCCAAGGTACGGATCCTCATTGCATTTAAAATACAAGATAAATAACTATTGAAACTGCTTAAAGAGTGACGCCTAGGCACAATAATGACATCCCAACACCAACTTTGGCACAAAAGACTGATATTAAATTTCAAATGCAATTCATCCAAATACACCATATACGGCCCAGCAATGGTTCGACCACTAAGAACATTCACAATAATATAAAAATCTCAATCCAAAACAATCACTATCATATCAAAACTGCATCCCAACAATATAGAAAGATTACAATGCAAAAACACCACAAACTATCAATCTCTATTCAACTTCAGGAAAGCTCAAAGGCAAACTCTGTATGAGCTTGCTCCAATCTCTTCGTCAGCACAATGGTGATTTCTGTAGTGAAACCACACTCAACCTCAAGAGGGTTTTCATCCTCAAGAGCATTCCACAAGAGGGTTTTCGTCCTCAAGAGAATAGGAAGAACTCGCAGGTTCATTCCGGCAACATAACAATACAAATTATCAGCATCCAACAATGAGCCCAACTCCTCTTTTTATAACTTTTTGAGGGAAATAAAATATTATTTCCTTTATCCCTTCATATTTCTCCTCAAACAATAAAAAATAATTCATTAAATGTGCACAACTTAAAGCCACCACTTTTAATTAAAAGCTCTTTTTTAGCTCCAAAGACCCCTTTATCAAAATAAATGAAATATCTGCTCCGCAAGGCCCCAAAATGATGCATCCATGATTTAAAACTTTTCTTCCTCTTTCCAACAAGCTATAACACTTAGATTTTTATTAATTATTTTCACCCCTAGGAGCTTAAGTGAAAATAATAATTAAAATAGCTTATTAAATATTAAATTTTGCGGAAAATCCCAAACGGCCTCCAAATGCAAAATAAACTGAACCAATATGCTCTGTAAGGTTTGGGATGTGCAACGATGCCTTCCGGGTGACTTTCCAAAAATAGAAAACTCCTCCAAGAATCTTGGAGAGCAAACCAGAAGCCTGATCAAACTTTAGAAACCATCAATTTTACTCGAAACATCAACTGAGCTCAAAACCATGACAAAATTATCCATTTACAAAAGGAAAACCCAATTAACTGTTCTGCAGACTGAACTAAAACCACTCCAAGAACATTGGAGTTCTTCTCAAACATGTTGGATAGCCTCCAAAAGACTAGGAACAAGCACAAATGCCCATAATAATCAATGTGCCAAAAATGGAACATTATAGTCCTTCCTGCTCAATATTGCTTGTCCTCAAGCAATTCATGCTATCCAACCAAGATACCTGCCTGATTATGGATAATATACCTGGATCCCAAATCAATCTGAAGAATGCCCTACACCACTTCTGCTGCTCTATTCTGATATATCTGTGAACTGCACAGCTGGTATTCTGATTACACTTCTGAAACATTCTTCCAATCACATAACTATTTGGATCCCAAACATCACTAACTCCAAAAATGAAAGAGTTAGCAATCATCAATACAATCATGCAACATGAAACAACTACTAGAACCCAAAAACTATAGTGCTCCCCCGATGAAGAACACAAATCAGCTTGATAACAAGCTGGAAACAACTCATGACAGCCATGAATCAGCTGATTCTCATTCTCTAAAAGAGCATTAGTAACTATAACAGTTGTTCCTTTCAGCTGAAAACTTTTGTCATCTTCCCATAAAAGGCTAACAACAACAAAAAGATCAATCTCATGGCTACACAAGTCTGAAATAATCTCATGAAAATCAGATTTCAATGATCTCAAAGTGAGATAGCAACAACAAAACTGAAATCTTTTGAGAACAATAAGAAATTTAGGCCATCTACAATCAAAATAAGTCAAGGTTATGACCAAAATTTCTCTCCAATCAATCATTTTGTATGCAAATGAACATTTATGATGGCTGATTGGATGAAGGACAACAACTTCATGACATAAATTTGACTCCAAATTCATCCATAAAACAATCTTACCAACACCACTATCCTGCAAATAAACTCCATTATGAAAGTGAGCCATCATAGAACCTAATCCATTGCATACTTGAAACTTATGTCCATCTTCAACAACTGATGAAAGCTTCCAGTTGAAAAAGTTTATGTGCATAGTAATATTCCATGAATGCTTTGCACCCGGATCCCATATCCTATTATTATTCTCCTCCATGTTATTTACATCCAATTGTTCTTCATCATTCAACATGAGGAGTGAATTTTCATGCATTAACTCAACTTCTGTCATAGAAACAAAATCATCAAATGATTGGAAGTTGTTTTCACCTTCATATTCAAACAATTCATCAATTGACTCCCACTCTGTATTTGCATACTTAGGAGATGGTCCTAAGTCAAAGTTTCCTTGGAGCAAATCAAGCTCTTCAATTATCAGCTTGCCTTTATCTACTCTAGCAGCTCCAACTTGTTCCTTGAATTGGTGTACATCTACAAACTGACTTTCAACTTCTAAGAGAGCCATTTGGGTACTCTCTAAAGAATCCATAGTTGTTTTAAGCTTAAATATAAGCTTATCAATTTCAGCATCTCTTTCCTTCAATGCATCAAAAATTCAGCCAGTAATCTCAAGGACATGATCCCTATCAATAAGCAAGTTCAAATAATCTGATTTCAAAGTTTCCAATGCCTTCCTGACTACACACCAATCTTCAAGTGAGGATCTTTTTTCTATGCCCATTTGTCTCCTTTCAACTTCAGCTCTCCAAATGTGATCTTCAACAAACTTATGTGAGCTATCCAAATGTGTTAGAACTTGCACAACCTTATCTTCGGTGACTAACAATTGATTCTGAAAATCTAAATCAGTTGCACACAATAAATTTTCTGTCATATCATTAGAAGCATTATCCTTGAAATCAGCAATTTTAAAGTTATCCTCTTCATTGCTACTTTGACTACAAGAAGTAGCATCACATAAATTCAATGTTGAGCCAACCTTTGAGGCTAATCCAAATCTTCCAACAAACTCTTCATCAAGATGCTCATCAACTGACTCGTCTACAAGGATACTAATTTCTTCAAATTGCATAGGAGTTGAATCTTCTTCATCACCTAGATCAAATGAAATAGCAGTCTCATAATCAAACATTGAATCATCACCAATGGCTGATTTAAAGTCTTCATCAACACATTCTTCGTCAAAGATCTTTGAAGAATCTAACTGCTCTTCTCTTTGCATGGAACAATCCCATTCATAATCAAGACTTCCATCACTAGAATGGTGGAAATGCTCTTCATTAGGTGCTATTCTGAAATTTGCAGCAGCATCAAACTTTTTATCTTTTGTGATTTCATTGTCTCCCATGTCCTCAACAAGACACATTGCTTCAATCCTCTCAGGCTCACTTGCAAAGTCACCAGCAAGCAATCTATCGATCATCTTCATCTCTTCAAATGTAGTGGCATCTTTAGCATCTTCATCAAATGAAGGACTTGCTAAGTCCAACACTTTTGGCTCCTCGTAAAAGCAAGGCTCAGTTTCACTAATTTCTGTTGTAGACTTCTCCAATTCAGCAAAAGGCTTAGACTCATTTCTTTCAACTAATAAGTCTCCATCTTCACCATTTTCAGATTTCACATCATTCAGAAAGGAAGAGCATGCGGTGAAGGTTGTTGATTCATCTTCTTTTTTCTTGCATTGGTGGTTAGGATCCCACGCATATTTGCATCGGAAGCAAAGATTTCTTCTTCTAAGTTTATTTTTGCTGAACTCTTTCTTCCCCGAAATAGGCAGCTTCTTGTTCGGTGGGCTGGAAAGTGAATACTTAGAAAAGTTCTTGGTCCTTGCCTTTGAAGTAGTTAACTCAAGTTTGCACAAGGACATTTCCTTCATCTCCCCTTCATTCCTTATCTTCTGAATGTATTCTATAAATCCCTTTTTATCTGGATTACCCTCCTTGATGATTTCCAAGAAAGCATTCCAAGGGAGTTGCTGCTTATAATCATCTGGTAGTTCTTCATACTCATCAATAATCTTAGTGGCTTCATGATGATACTTCCTTCGATCCAATTTCTCTTGAACAACTTTTTCTAATTCATCCAGAACCTCTGTCTCACTTCTTTTTTGCATAAGAGATGCCATGATCTCTCAACACTGCTCAAAATCTTTCAACTGCACAACTCTGAACACACATGCAAGTGCTGATCACTCACAAGCAACGCTGAAAACTAACTTGCTCAACTGAAAGATCTGTAACAAATTAGTTTCCCAATAGGTTGGCAAGAACATACCAGCTCTGATACCACTATAATAGACAACCCCAAAATTTTTCCAAAATATAGAACAATGATAAACAGTGTTAGCACAACTAAACTCCTCCGCACTTCTGATCACCAAGATCCCAAATCAGGCATGGTGAGAGCATAATGTGCTTTAGATTACAATTAAAATATTGTGCAAACAAGTAGACATTCATCTACATATGCAGGCATCCACAACTGTGGGGATTCACCACTTTCAGTGGCTAAAAAACAAGAAAGAAAGATTACAAAACCATCCACTTGTTCAGTGGGAATACTCCACTTATTCAGTGGGTGAGTAAAGATAGATAAACAATGTTTATTTACTCCACACTGGTGGTAAACCATCTAGGGGTCTTTAATGTTGTTGCATAAATGAAAGATTTCAATGTAGCAATACAAAGATGGCAAATAGTACTTGAGTTATAACTTGATAAGTTACCCCTGAGTAATGAAGATCAGACACTGCACAGAAGTCACTAAAATCAAATGCCAAATGACTGAGATTTGTTGCTGTTCATTTATTGCTACAGAAAATTAGACTGTTACCAAAGGTATGGCTGCCATGATCAGACTTAAACCCACTTTTAACCACAAAAGAAGTATCTCCTTCAAATCAGTACAAACCAATCACTAAACAATGACTACCATGCACAATAGAATTACATTGTTCAACTGATATAAACTACTGCCCATTATTGACTTGAATCCCTTCCTGGTCTGTACGGTCAGAAGGTATGGATTCATTCCCAGCATACTGAAAACTTCATCAATTCATTGCAAACCAATTCCATGGTAATCGCCTATGTATAAATAGCAAATCACAAGCAATACGGTAGTAATAACAACCTTAAAGAATTTAATTTTTCAAAGATCCTCAGACTGCCAGTATGGCCCAGCCAAGGTACGGATCCTCATTGCATTTAAAATACAAGATAAATAACTATTGAAACTGCTTAAAGAGTGACGCCTAGGCACAATAATGACATCCCAACACCAACTTTGGCACAAAAGACTGATATTAAATTTCAAATGCAATTCATCCAAATACACCATGTACAGCCCAGCAATGGTTCAACCACTAAGAACATTCACAATAATATAAAAATCTCAATCCAAAACAATCACTATCATATCAAAACTGCATCCCAGCAATATAGAAAGATTACAATGCAAAAACACCACAAACTATCAATCTCTATTCAGCTTCAGGAAAGCTCAAAGGTAAACTCTATATGAGCTTGCTCCAATCTCTTCGTCAGCACAATGGTGATTCCTGTAGTGAAACCACACTCAACCTCAAGAGGGTTTTTGTCCTCAAGAGCATTCCACAAGAGGGTTTTCGTCATCAAGAGAATAGGAAGAACTCGCAAGTTCATTCTGGCAACATAACAATACAAATCATCAGCCTCCTCCAACAATGAGCCCAACTCCTCTTTTTATAACTTTTTGAGGAAAATAAAATATTATTTCCTTTATCCCTTCATATTTCTCCTCAAACAATAAAAAATAATTCATTAAATGTGCACAACTTAAAGTCACCACTTTTAATTAAAAGCTCTTTTTTAGCTCCAAAGACCCCTTTATCAAAATAAATGAAATATCTGCTTTGCAAGGCCCCAAAATGATGCATCCATGATTTAAAACTTTTCTTCCTCTTTCCAACAAGCTATAATACTTAGATTTTTATTAATTATTTTCACCCCTAGGAGCTTAAGTGAATATAATAATTAAAATAGCTTATTAAATATTAAATTTTGTGGAAAATCCCAAACGGCCTCCGAATGCAAAATAAACTGAACCAATATGCTCTGTAAGGTTTGGGATGTGCAAAGATGCCTTCCGGGTGACTTTCTAAAAATAGAAAACTCCTCCAAGAATCTTGGAGAGCAAACCAAAAGCCCGATCAAACTTTAGAAACCATCAATTTTACTTGAAACATCAACTGAGCTCAAAACTATGACAAAATTATCCATTTACAAAAGGAAAACCCAATTAACTGTTCTGCAGACTGAACTAAAACCACTCCAAGAACATTGGAGTTCTTCTCAAACATGTTGGATAGCCTCCAAAAGACTAGGAACAAGCACAAATGCCCATAATAATCAATGTGCCAAAAATGGAACATTACAGTATTCCTTTGGTATCCAACTTGTCAGATAAATAATGTATCAGTGAATCAGCAGAAATTCTAACCTTCGAACATGATGGACATGGTATCAAGACACCGGCAAAGTTGATAACTTTTGAACTTTGTTGGGAGGAATAAGGTTTCATGAACTAATACTTTTCGGCAAGTAATCACATATCCAATTACCATGGGGTAATTGGCATTCGGAAGAAATTTTGAACTCCATAATAATGTATTGGTAAACCAATAAAAAACTATAACTTTTGAACTTTGTGAGGTTGCTGATATGTCTGCTATATTTCTAAACTCTGCGTAAGTATTGTCAACCATCCCTTCTCTTATGTAGCATCACCTACCAGAGTTCTTCCTCGGTTTATAACTGTTGGAGTACGCAAGACACTGAGAGGGGGGTGAATCAGTGTCTTATAAAATAGACATGTTTTTGACAACACCTAATTAGCTTTTACCAACTATGAACTTCAACCTTGAATGGTGAAAGCAAGACATTCATTTAAGAACTAGGATGAATATTCATTTATGAGCTAGGATGAACTAGGATGAACTTTCATTTATGAGGAATCATTTCATCAAGACAAACAATAGAGGTAGATTGTTACTTCATTGGACTGAGATAAGCATCAAAGTATTATGCATTTGTACTATTTTATCAAGAGCATCATATAACAATTAAATTATGAAATAATGAACAAAAACTCATGAGCAGAACAGGTAACCATAACACAAAGATTGTCCTAAGTGGAAAACCTTCCGGAGCATAAAAACTACTCAAAAAAATGTCTCGCTGAAAATGCCTCAATGGCAAACCCTCACTGGCTACAGTTACCTCACTGGCAAAGGTCATTTCTTGTCTCACGGAATTGACCCTTCAATACATGCTTCAATCATTAAAAAAAACAAATACAGAGGGACACTCTGTTTCACTGATCCTCAATCTCAGATTTAATATCAATGATAATGCATTCTCAACATTACATCAGGTGTATACACAACCACACTCAATTCCTATATTTTTTAAAGGCCTTTTTATACATTTCATAATTTGTAATAACATCTTCTTCTCTATGTGCAAAAATAACCAATTTAGGAAGTTTTCTTAACTGTTAAAATAGTTAGGTCGAATGACATTATGAGTTCATTTAAACACCAAAGTCAAAAGTGTTTTGTTAAAACCCTAACCAGGGTCATAAACCCAAATCTCTGTCATGATATCATATGAAAATATTGGTGACTGAAAGAACATCTGGAGACAGTTATAACTATTTTTGAAATACTTTTCAAACACCATAAACCATATTCTATGTCAAAGAAATTTCTTTCAGTTTGAAACCCTAACCGTCAATGTTATGAGTACTAACAAACAACGTGTATCATAAACCTCTTATGAAAGAAATGACAGAGAAAAGAGCACATATAACTGTCATAGCAAAGCATACTTGACTAGAAACACAAACTCTATACTAGAAAATCAATACCCATAACAATGAAGACAATTGATACCCATAAATGTCACAATGAAGAGGATTCACACCCATAACTGTCACATCTACCTGTTTCAACAAGATAAAACTAAATGAAAGGTAACAATGTCACTTGGTGTCAGCCAAAAAAAGATGAAGTCAAAAAGTTTACTGTCACATGAGCCAGCACTATCGTTTCTAGAACATTCTACCAAGCTTGTTGTTCATTTCATGTGTTTTCATGATGAAATATGACTTGGTCAAACCCTAGCTCGAGAGGAGCTCAAAACTAAACTTTTTACCTTGCATAATGAAAACATAATGCAAACTTTTTCCTAATATCATCATGAACCTGTGCTTCCGGTGTGCCCTAGAATGGGCCAGTAATAATGAGTGGTTCCTTTGAGCCTATTACCTACCTCATGTCATCGAAACCTGTTTAGCAGGTTACTACCTTAAAACAAGCCAATATTATGCCTTTTGAATTATTTCAAACTTTAAAACAACTTTGTTTAAGTCCCTTCCTTGAACCCCATTCACATGGCAAATGTAAAGTGAAGACCTTGTAACTTTACTTGGAGAGCAAAGATAACTCAAATCAAAATGTCTAGGTCTTCAAACAAATTATAATGTACTAGTAATGTGTCCACCAAATATAACATATGTCAACAGTATATGAACATTAAGTATGAGATAAATGCCTTTGCCACTGAACAACATTAATCATGCTTGGAGAGCATGTCACCATTATAGAAAACACATAGAGCATCAACTGAATTGAATCATGGACCATTACAGACCATATGTAGATCAACCACTAATGATTTATCAACAACACCATTACAGAACTGAGCATGGTTAAGTATATATAATACAATGTCAACATCAAGATGTGTCTTGCATCAAGGTGCCAAACATGATAGATCTCACCATATATGTTGAACAATAGAATGATAGCATTCTAAGATCAAAGTTGAGATCAAAGCCAAATGAAACCAAGATGAACACAATAAGAACAAGATCAGGAGTGTATGCATCATGTGTATGCCAACTGTATGCTCACATATGATCAAGTAACATGTCATAGAATTGAAACAAGATGCCAACTTTATGCTCATGTAGATGCCAACTGATCATGGAAGATGCCAAATAAAACTCATATCATATACACCAAACAAATGTCATCATGTTTTCCATGAATATGCAAACATGCTATGAGTATGCCAACATCAAACATGAACATGATTACCACAGTTGCCAAACTGAATATGAACCCACATGATATAAACACCTCATAGTACTATGCCAAGGACCAATCTGCCTATTAGGAAACTATCTCAAGGAAACCATATCAACCATTAAGGAAACCACATGATATCAAGTTGTGGTTTAGACATCAGGGACAACAACTAAGGGTAAGTCAACAAACTCCCCCTTTGTCCATAATGGGAAAAACACAACTTCCTCTCCCCCTTTTTGACATCAGGGCAAAGGGAGTGAAAGTCTGCAAATATTTATAACATACATAAAGCTTGAAATGTGGAATATAGCAAAAATGAAAAACATACCATTCAAATCAAGACTGTCTCATGATTGAGAAGTATCTAGAACATCTGAAACAAAAAGAAGATGTCAGCACCATAATGAAATAACTACAACATGATAAGCAGAAAGAGCATGTAGCACAGATGGACAACAACTGAGAAGACTGTCACCACTGTCCAAAACATCAAAATTACTGAAGCATAATCACAAATAACTCAATAGAAGCTATAAACTATGCAAAACACTCCCCTTGCAACAGATCTCCATTGACAAAACTATTCCAATTGTAAAGCAAAGATAACTATGTTAGCTCTTTGTTCATGCAAGCATGAGATAATGAAACCATCTTGGCTATCAAGATCTACAGAGACAACATTCACCACTTTCAAAAGAATCCAGGAAAGTGCATTTGAAACCAAGCAAAGAATTTTAGTGGACATCTTCACTATCCACTTGTGAATCTTTTGCCTTTAGTTGAATCCTCTATGATAACCAAGTTCACCTCCTAACACCTTCAAAGACAACTACATATTGTTGATGCATTAGAATGACAAACAAGCTATCAAATCTTACACATAGTACCCATTGTTCTAAACCATTTTAGGCATTATAATGAAGTAAAATACTACACTTCCACTATGTATTTCCACAAGCAAACATCACTATGACCAACATGCTATGCTATCAAATATGTTGTGCCATAACATTGAAACTCTGTTAATCATGATCATTCTAAATGACATCATTTAAGAGAAGATGTTACCTCAAGAAAAGTAAAGGCATTTAGAGCATAAGAAAAAATAGTACAAACCACTATTCACAATTCATTAAAAATTAGTCATTTTCATCAAAGGCACTATACAAGATCACTATATTAACTATTGCACTATCAAGGAGGACCCATTGTACCATTGGCATATACATTGTACCATATCACTGTGTAAATATCTGTATCTGAGCTAATCAAACACCATCAGTAAATAAATGACATCAGCATGTACTCACCTATGTACCACTATCCAAAAGGACTGTCATCTGTCATTTTGTACATTGTCATGTCCCATAGCTAGAAGAAACTAGACAGGAACCACTATCATAACAAACATAGTAATAACTAGCAGAAACCCCTATCAAAACATTCATAGCATGAACCTTGCAGAGAAGATATTCAAGAGGCATGAACAACTTCATTTTCAACATGTGTTACTTCATTTTTTGTTAGCATAATACATTGGTATTACATTGTGAACTACCGTTTATGGGTAGTTAGGTTTGGTTTCGTATAACCGTCAACTCTGATCATATAACCAACTCCCCACATAATATATACACATGGATGTAATTTGCATTTGATATTGAATGAAGCAAGCCTTTATTGTTTATTATTTGGAATTAACAATGTAATACCAATGTATTACACTAACATTCCCCCCTTATTACATTGTTCCTACAATAGTACCAAGGGACCTCATCGAATGCTAACATACTAAAAAAAGATAATTACATAATATGAATACATATTTTATAAAAGATCTTCTCCCAAAGAACAAATCCTGAACCAAGTGGGGCTCCATCATGTTGTCTTGTCTACCCTTGGAAAGACATAGCTTTGAGTTGTGTTCTTGAGCTCTTTAGTCCCAAGCTCTCAAGTCACAGAGTCTTGAATTATTAAACAATGAACCCTAAGAGATACAACAGATCTCTCCCATTGTCTAGTGACTATGAAAGGGTATAATTCTTGATCATATACTCTTTGAAGCTCACTGAACAACAATCCATATTGAGCTCAACACTAAATCCCAAATGTGACTCCAAAACAAAATCTTCACAAAACATACATTCTTCAAATCCATCAGCATCAACAAAGAAAAGAAAAACAACCAAAACCAAAAATGCTTCTCATGCAAAGCATCATCTCAAAGCGAGAAGCTAACTTAAGATGATGGAAAAACCTCCATCCTCTAATGCCGCCTACCTCCAATATGACTATGCTTACCCTCTATCTATTTACTTTAGACTCTTCAATAGGACAAGCATGCAAGTCTCTAAAATTTCATCAATGATATCATGGATGGCATTAGAACCACAAACATAATGTGCGGCCATTTTCAAATGTTAAAAAATTATGATGTCAATTTTGATCAATGATGGACTCATACCTCCACAACCTCCTTATTTTCCTTAAAAATCCTTATACCTTCTATGTAATTACTATGATGCAAAACAAATTTCAAACCATAGACGTCTTACAAAGAAACCAAACTTCTTACAAAATCCCTTATTTCTCCAATTAATAGCTCACCTTTATAATTCATAAATATGATCTCAATCATTAAACCTCAAACTCAAATCTATATAATCTTTGATTGTCGCTGCCTCTATCACTTACAAGATTTCTATACCCTTTGCTTGATCAAGTTTCATCCACGACTTCATGAGAACAATTAAAATTGTATCCTGTTACAATTACTATAAGTAATTCCTTTTCAGCATATCAACTAATTGTTCTATTTGCATAGTCTTCCTCTCCTTTAAACCATGCTCCAAGAATTGAATCTGCTTTGTTATGCTGTTGAAAACACTCCTCTTCTCTTTGTAGTGCGTAGTGAGTGATTTTACAATAGTAGCATATCAATTTCTATGCTAAGTAATCTCATAGAAAATATCTTATGCATATGAAATCTCCACAAAAAATGACAGTCTTCTAATTTCCATGCTTTCCTTATGCAGATAAAATTAGTAGAAACTCTATCTGATATGCCACTATTTAATATGCATTCCACATTTTTCAAACACTTGGCTAGTTCTTCTATCTTGGCAAAGGAATTTTATATCTAAAACCTAAATATAATGGACCATTTAATATATATACGAAAGTAGAAGCATTCACTACTGACCAGAGTTTGAATAATGTTGTGAATGAATTTGTATGCAACATTCAACTCACAGGCACAGATTGTTCTAAGGCTTCCGCATGCTTCTATGGAGACTACGTGCTAGAGGAGATTATGGAAAAGCTTCTAACAGATCAAGTAACTCCAAGACTACGTCATGCTCCAATGCCATCAAAACATTCTTCACACTTAGTTCTCCTATCAAATGGACGCAGCAAACTGATGCCTTCATTACATTGCACAAGCTCAGCTAGACACTCTAATACCAAATAATAAATAGTAAATGCTTGCTTCATTCAATATCAAATGCAATTTACATCCATGTATATATATTATGTGGGGAGTTGGTTATATGATCAGAGTTGATGGTTATATGAAACCAAATCTAACTACGCATAACTGGTAGTTAACAATGTAATACCAATGTATTACGCTAACATTTTCAACATGAGCCACACTTTTCAACATTAGAAACACCACTTTCAAAGCATGAACAACCAAGCAAGTCAGCAATACACTTCACTATTAGAAGCAACCATCATTGTCAGCAATATACTTCACTGAAAGAACTAGTAATAAAATTGTTTGGTCATATAAAACATTGTTAAGCCAAGGACCACCCAAAAGAATACTTTTAAGAACACTAATAAAATAGAGCAGTATAGGTACACAAGGATGTCCTTTCACCCCTTTGAATAATTAACTAATCATGTAGTATATGTACACTAAGAGACATATTAAGCATACCAACATGAAGATCTCAAAAACTACCATGTCCTGAAGAAACAGTATCAATCATCATCTTCAAATTATCTTGCAAGATCATACTCTTACAAATGAGAAAGCTAACCAAGTGAATGACATGAATCTATACTGTACCTTGGATTATCTACACCTTGTAATGATATAGATGATCATACAAATGCACCTCCATGTAGAAAGTGAACATTATCAACTGAAACTCAAAAAATGACATACATCAAACTTCTTTTGACAACATGTTATGCTAACACCAACTTCTATTTGTATAGCAACAAACCTCTGAACTCCTTGGGGATGAAAGATAAACAATAAGTATCTCCCCCTAACATTAAGCCAATTCTCATGTGAAGGATAATGTCATTTGTGTAACATGTATGGGTTTTGGTTTCTCATCTCTTGGTTGTTTTCTTCTCTAGAAACTAGTATAGGATATTTATTTTCCTTTTTGTTCAAGGTATCTACCCTTTTGTCATGTCCAGGTGAATTCACAAGATCACTTCTACAAAAATATTATCTATGCCCAAGTTTATGACACTTAGAATAGGTGACATTATTTCAGAAGCAGTAAAGAACTTATATCTTCTTCCTTGGTGTATTCCTGACTTTAAAGCTCTGTCCTTTCCCATTAGCAGATACAAAAACTGTTTCAATTTTTTATTCTATTCTACTTGAAGATGCTTGTCCTTCCTCATACCCTAAGTCAGTAAGATCATTAGAATATGTTTGTCTATATAACATATCATCCATTGCATTAATACTTTTTTCAAATTTCTTATATTTTTATAACTAAATCTTATGATCTTTAAGATCTTTCTTTAAAGCAACAAACTCTTCTTCAAGTTTATGGCACTCAAAGGTTTTTGCATCCAAGGTTTTCTTAGTCTCCTCTATCTCTATTTTCAGATTTAAGATCATGTTATCTAAATCAGCTTTTAACAGGGAACTCTCTTTCAAGAAATCGAGTTCATCCTCTAACTTTTTATAGATTTCTTCTTTTTCTTTCAAGTTGACTTCCTTTTCCTTTTCAATTCTTTCTCTTTCTTCAATTTGTATCTTGAGTTTCTAATTTTCTCTTTCAAGATGCCTAATCACATTTAGAGCAGATATAAGTTGTCCTTCAAAATCCACTTCATAGTCATTTTCATTTATCTCCTGTCCATCTTCATCTATAAAGAAATATCCTTCTGTATCAGTAATTTCATCTACAAAATCATCAAGTTCTTTATTAGATATCTTTTCTTCTACAGGATTGTGCTTGTAATCACTTATCGAATCAACTGACAAGGAATTTTCTTGAGACAAGACTACATTTGACTTGACACTGGTGTTTTTCTTTTGACTTCTATTTACTTTACCCTTACCCATCACAATACTCCATGACCAGGAAATCCTAAGGTTGGTTAGACCTACTGGACAAGGGTCTAGCTCTGATACCACTTGTTGGAGTACACAAGACACTAAGAGGGTGGGTGAATCAGTAACTTATAAAATAGACATGTTTTTTACAACACCTAATTAGCTTTTACCAACTGTGAACTTCAACCTTGAATGGTGAAAGAAAGACATTCATTTAAGAACCAGGATGAACTATCAAACCAACTTGTGAGGATGAAAAGACAAAATGATTATTTGTGAACTATGAGGAATCATTTCATCAAGACAAACAATAGAGGCAGATTGTTACTTCATTGGACTAAGATAGGCATCAAAGTATTATGTATTTGTATTGTTTTACATAGAGCATCATATAACAGTTAAATTATGAAATAATGAACAAAAACTCATGAGTAGAACAGGTAACCATAACACAGAGATTATCCTGAATCGAAAACCCTACAGGGCATAAAAACCACTTGAAAAAAATGCCTCACTCACTTATTTAATGAATCTCACTAATTATAGGCCTCACTGGCTACAAAATGCCTCATTGGTATAGCCTCACTAGCTATAGTTGCCTCACTAGCAAAGGTCATTTCTTATCTCACTGACTTGACCTTTCAATACATGCTTTAATCATAAAAAAAACAAATACAGAGGGGTGCTATTTCACTAATCCTCAATCTCAGATTTAATATCAATGATAATGCATTCCCAACATTACATCAGGTGTATACACAACCACACTCAATTTTTTTTTTTAAGCCCTTTTTATGCATTTCATAATTTGTAATAACATCTTCTGTATGTGTAGGAATAACCAATTCAGGAAGTTTTCTTAATTGTCAGAACAGTTAGGTCGGATGACCTTACGAGTTCACTTAAACACCAAAGTCAAAAGTGTTTTGTTAAAACCCTAACCAAGGTCATAAACCCAAATCTTTTTCATGATATCATATGAAAATATTTCTGACTGAAAGAACATCTGGAGATAGTTATAACTATTTTTGAAATACTTTTGAAACACCATAAACCATATTCTCTGTCAAAGAAATTTCTTTTAGTTTGAAACCCTAACCATCAATGTTATGAGTAATAACAAACAACGTGTATCATAAACATCTTATGAAAGAAATGATGGAGAAAAGATCACATATAACTATCACAGTAAAGCATACTCAACTAGAAACACAAACTCTATACTAGAAAATCAATACCTATAACAATGAAGAGGATTGACACCCATAAATGTCACAATGAAGAGGATTGACACCCATAACTATCACATCTACCTATTTCAACAAGATAAAACTGAATGAAAGGTAACAATGTCACCTAGTGTCAGCCAGAAAAGACAAAGTCAAAAAGTTTACTGTCGCATGAGCTAGCACTGTCATTTCCAGAAGATTCTACCAAGCTTGTTGTCCATTTCATGTGTTTTCATGATGAAATCTGAATTGGTCAAACCCTAGCTCAAGAGGAGCTCAAAACCAAACTTTTTACCTTGCATAATGAAAGCATAATCAAAACTTTTTCCTAATATCATCATGAACCCATGCTTTTGGTGTTCCCTAGAATGGGCCGGTAATAATGAGTGGCTCCTTCGAGCCTATTACCTACCTCATGTCATCGAAACCTATTCAGCAAGTTACTACCTTAAAACAAGCCGATATTATGCCTTTTGAATTATTTCGAACTTTAAAACAACTTTGCACAAGTCCCTTCCTTGAACCCCATTCAGATGGCAAATGTAAAGTGAAGACCTTGTAACTTTACTTAGAGAACAAAGATAACTCAAACCAAAATGTCTAGGTCTTCAAACAAATTATAATGTACTAGTAATGTGTCCACCAAATATAACATATGTCAATAACATATGAACATTAAGTATGAGATAAATGCCTTTGCCACTGAACAACATTAATCATGCTAGGAGAGCATGTCACCATTATACCAAACACATAGAGCATCAACTGAATTGAATCATGGACCATCATGGACCATATTTAGATCAACCATTGATGATGTATCAACAACACCATTACAAAAACAACACCATTACAGAACTGAGCATGGGTAAGTATATATAATACAATGTCAACATCAAGATGTGTCTTACATCAAGGTGCCAAACATGATAGATCCCACCATATATGCCGAAAAATAGAATGATAGCATTCTAAGATCAAAGTTGAGATCAAAGCCAAATGAAACCAAGATGAACACAACAAGAATAAGATCAAGAGTATATGCATCATGTGTATGCCAACCAGATGCTCACATATGCTTAAGTAACATTTCATAGAATTGAAACAAGATGCCAACTTTATGCTCATGTAGATGCCAACTGATCATGGAAGATGCCAAATAAAACTCATATCATATACACCAAACAAATGTCATCATGTTTGCCATGAATATGCAAACATTCTATGAGTATGCCAACATCAAACATGAACATGATTACCACATGTGCCAAACTGAATATGAAGCTACATGATATAAACATTGATATAAACACCTCATAGTACTTTGCCAAGGACCCAATCTGCATGTTAAGAAACTATCTCAAGGAAACCATATCAACTATCAAGGAAACCACATAATATCAAGTTGTGGTTTGGACATCAGGGACAACAATTGAGGGTAAGTCAACAATAGCATGAGACATTATCAACCTGTTTCATATATATTGCATTCTCACAAAGAGCATGGTGGGTAATTATGCACTCTTTCCTCTAAAAACATCAAACCTAAATGTTGTAGATATTTCCACGTACACCTGATGGGATTGAAATCATTTGAAACAAGGAATCCATCAGAAAATAATACCGCCACTTCTCACCAGGAATATTGATGCTCTCGACATCATTGCTAAACACACTAATCCTCTTTTATTTGGAAAATTTTATTGCTTCATAGTTTTTATCAAAGGAAATCGCTCATCTTCAAATATTTAGGGGAATATCTTTCTTGGAATGTACCATGAGCAACATCTTCAATAAATGATAAGTGAGTTTGTAATTCCAAACATGTGCTGATAATGTTAGTCAGATAAGAAAATCAAAATTTAGCCAATGAGTCAGAGAGAAGGTTCTATCGGTGACCATATTAGTTAAAAGAACGTAATGAATTGTTGATTATAAGGCTATCAGCGATTTCATTAGTTAATGATCTAAATGATTTGCTGATATAAGCTCTTTGGAAAACTTTTCAAATCAAGTAATGAGAGATAACCTTCAAGCCAGTAAATCTTCCAAGTTTAAGAATGGACTAAATCGCCGATAATGGCCATCGACACATCCTCTAAGTTCTGAAATAGACCAAATTGCTGATAAAGGCCATCGGGGAATCTTCTAAGTTTTGAATGAGTAAATTGGCTGATAAGTCAGTAATAGTTGTAAATCAATGAACCGCAGTGCCAGATGTCACTCACTTATTTGCAAAAGTAAACCCTTTCGCAATGCTTCTATTATCTTTGACTTAAGCACTTCTAGAGATTTTTTGTTCATATTCAATCAAGCTCTCAAGAATGCCCAGTAACACTATTTCAGTACCTCCCTTTGCAAGTTTTAATGATAGACAAATCCAGCAATGACATAAGCCATGATGGCATGAACAAAGTTACAACTCCAGTACCAGCCTTTGCTTTGACAACTTCAATTCTAGAATTTTGAATTAACTATTAGTGATTCAATCTCTTCTTAGATACTCAAAAATTCCAGGGAAACACAAATTATATGACTCATTAATGTGTCTTCCATTATACCCACTACAGATAACAAAATTTTCTTCACCATTAGAAAATGACAGGCTCAAGACTCAGTCTCTTACTACCAAGTGGGACACCTCCTTGCGCAATGGTTACCACAAACTAAACAATCATAGACATATTTAGACCCATAATATCAGATATGCCACTCTTGTTATCACCTCTATTCACAGTGTATCAATTTTCACCAATTGTGACACCCGCATGACTAGCTTTTGGGGGCGGGGGGGAAGCTACCTTGCATTATTTTAGTTATGACCATTCCATAGCTTCGGTGATGGAGGAGTACCAATAGCTTCTATAGCATGCCATGCCATTGTATCTAAATCAAAGATATTCAAATCATTTGATAGACTCCTCCTAGAGTTCTCACCACCAAACATAGTTAAATTGTACCCAACAAGAGTCAAAGATTGACCTCCATATGCATTCAGAGCATTTCCAAAGGATTTTAATACATAATATGTTGAGGTTTCGGTATCAAAGCATTGGACTGTCATTGTATTAGGAAGGCTTTTGGCATGTGCAACTATCAATAATAGCTCATTGCCCATCGAATCAGAGAATACCCAACATGGAATACAACAGTGCTTGAGAAAAATCTGATATCATTTTGCCTTTGTCTTGGACCAAGTCAGAAATCATAGATCAAGCATCTGAATAACATCACTCATAGTTTTTGGGCACAGATGAGTCAAGACTAGTTCTTGGCCATTCTTGTTAACTTTTATCTTCTCCATGATTTCAGTGCTGAAACTTAATATCTCCCACCTCAAATGTGATTTGTGATTGCATGTAGTGTGACTTCTAGGAGGAGTTATGATAAGCTTGGTTTTGATAATTATAACCAGAGCTCAGCTATGTGAGGGAGGTAGGTATATTGTCTTGAAGCCCCTACAAATTTCAGTCCAAGAGCTCATAAATTACCAATTGGAATATCCATCAAGCAAAAAAGTGACTCAATGTAATCCCTACTACAAATCCATCCTTGAGACTTGTAACTTGAACTACAAGCAATGGAAGAATGGAGCCATCTAGATTGAAGGTGTCATTGAATGGGATGATGTCCTCTTTTGAAGAATCTGGCTTCACCAAATCAGCAACAGACTCATCATTCAAAGAAGCTTGGATAAAATCTACTCCTGCCCCATTTCAATTCACCATGAGAATACTCTCAACCATACACAGTCTCCCTGCCAGAGAAGCAGGCCAATGCCTTAGACATGCTTTTCTTCAAGGATAATTTACACCAGATAGATAATCAGGCAATGTACATTTGGCATCTTTCTTGCACACAATGGATTACAAAACACAAACACACATAGGGGTGAATTTTGTTGGCAACAGGCAGAAGCAGAGGAGGCAAATTGGCTGTTTCAAACAAATGCTACAGCAAATGTATGAAAGCAATAAAACAAATATAGAGAAGAGAGAGAATACACAAAAGACAACAATATATATTTTATATATATTTTCCTCTTTCAACATTACATTCAAAAAATCCATACACTTTACAATGCAGAGTTACTGCTCTATTTTTTTGTTTTGCCCCAAACTAGAGCTGCTTGTACCTATACTGTGCTACTGCACATGCACATTCTATTCTTTGTTGCATGTGTTATTCTCCTCCTTCACATTCCTTCTGCAGATTCTATTCTCTCTACTATGTTTCTTCTACTACTGCAGGTTCACTCTTCCATTCTATCTGTATCTATAGTCAAACTACCTTTTCCTCTCTTTTGTCTCATGCTAGAAACTAGCACTCAAAAACATTTAAAATTCAAACTCACCTACCTAATTAAGGCTGGTAGGCCAATAGTGCTGGGGTACAAATTTTGGAGATCCGTAGACTGACGCAGGGGATGGCGGCATTTAATTTTCTGATGGAAGATTAATTCTTCCAACACTTCCCCTTAATCTGAAGTTAGATGTCATTCAACAATTTTATTATTGGAATTGATCTTCAGAGTTGTACCTATCCATTTGCCTTTCTAGAGTAGATCTCTGGAGCTATTTCTGCCATTCTGTATCATCTCTGGAGCACCTCTGGTGCTGACTTCTTTAATCTCTGGAGTTTTGTTTTTGCATCTTTAGAGCATCTCTGGAGCTACACATACATTCCAGAGTTGAACCTCTAGAGCTCTTCTGCTGTCTTTCTAGATCTGAAGCTCCGAAGCTATCCCCTTTATAGGACTACACACCTCCAGAGCTGTCCTCTTTTCAAGGCTGCACATCTCTGGAGCTGTCAACAATGCCTAGCCTATCCCTTGGGTGTTCAAAAGAGTCTTTTGGCAATGTCAGCGAGCTGCTGCTCGAATATCCAATACTATAACACAATCTCTCCTCATTCTACCAACTCCCTTATGAAATGATAACGGATCTCAATATGCTTGCTTCATTCGTGGAAGACTGGATTCTTTGTCAGAGCTATTGATGAAACATTGTCACAATGAATGGTTGTACCATCTTCTTGATGCTCATTCATATCTGCAAGGATCCTTCTCAACCAAATAGCTTGACAAGCTGCTGCATTTGCTGCAATATACTTATCTTTTGCTGTAGAGAAAGAGACAATGGGCCCTGCTTCTTGGATGCCCATGATATCACGCCTGAGCCCATGTGAAATACATAGCCAGATGTGCTCTTCTGGTCATCTAAATTTCCAACCCAATCACTATCCGTAAAACCAGCCAACTTAAACTCAATAGAAACATCATACAAGATGCCATAACCTGTTGTGCCATTCACATACCTTGGGATCCTCTTTCCTACTTGCCAATATGTGTCTTTAGGCTTCTCCATGAACCTAGAAATCAAGCTTATAGCATACATCAAATCAGGCCTAGTTGCTGTTAAGTACATGAGGCTTCCAACCATGCTCTTGTAGAGGGTTGGGTTTACTTCCTTGCTGCTGTCCTCTTTACTCAACTTTAGAACTGTGGCTATTGGTGTAGGTGCAGGTTTACTATTCTCCATTTTAAATCTTTTCACAATCTATTTGGCATAGTTAGTTTGCAAAATAAATATGCCATGCTTTGTTTGCTTGACTTAAATGCCAAGAAAATACTTTAGCAGACCTAAGTCTGTCATCTCAAACTCATTCTTCATTGCCTCTTTGAAATTAGTAATGAAAAAATCACTATTTCCAGTAAAAATTAGATCATCTACATACAAAACAGTAATCAAAATTTTACCTTCAGCTGCTTTGATGTAGAGAGTGGGCTCACTGCTGCTTTTGCTAAAGCCATTGCTCAACAAATATGAGTCAATTATGTTGTACCATGCCCTAGGAGCTTGTTTCAGCCCATAGAGGGCTTTACAGAGCTTGTATACCTTGTCCTCTTTCCCTGGGACTTCATAGCCAGGTGGCTACTCTACATACACTTCCTCTTTCAGCACTCTGTTCAAGAAAGTTGACTTTACATCCACTTGAAACAGCTTCCACTTGTGTTGGGTTGTTATTGCTATGACTATCCGAACTGTTTCTAGCCTTGCAATTGGTGCATATGTCTCATCATATTCTCTTCCAGGCTGTTGTTTGTACTCTTTGACAACTATCCTTGTCTTATGTCTTTCAATCTTTCTTTCAGTAGTAGACTTGGTTTTATAGACCCACTTAACTCCAATCAGTTGTTTACCTTTGGGTAAATTAGTTAGCTGCCATGTGTCATTCCTCTATATGGCATTGAATTCTTCATCCATGGCTTTACACCATTTCTCTTCTTTCATAGCTTCTTCAAAGTGGATTGGATCACTAGAAGAAAATAATGTAAAATTTAAATTTTCATCATCATCAACATACCTTGTGCTATCATAAATCTTCTTCACACTCTTTGTCCTCCATGGAATTAATGATGTAAGTGTGGGGTCCAAATTACCTTCGGAGCTACTGTTGTTCTGACCTCCAGAGCTACTGTTGTTCTGACCTCTGGAGCTACTATTTTGTTGACCTCCGAAGCTACTGCACTGATCTCTGGAGATGCTATTATGACGACCTTCAGAGCTATTGCACTGACCTCCAGAGCTGCGGTTCTATCGACCTCTAGAGCTGCAGATCTCTAGAGTTGCTGATCTCCAGAGCTACCCTATTGTTACTGTCCACCTTCGGAGCTGCTTTGCTGAACACCTCCAGAGCTGTTGTCCTTCTCCAATGCACTACGATAGTTTCTCCCTGAGCTGCTACTCTTCGTAGCTCCTCTAGAGTTGCTATACTCTAGAGCTTCTTCATCATCAAGGGGTATTGTGACTAAAATACTCATGGTGCTATCCACTGTTCCATCCCATGCTTCATTCTCAATGAATTCAACATCCCTGCTAATCATGCAACCTTTTTGGTGATGGGATTATACAGTCTATAGGCTTTTGACTCTTCATAATAGCCTGTGAAGATACATTTTTCACCTCTATCATCAAATTTTTGCCTCTTCTCTTTAGGCACAAATGCATATGCCACATACCTTAAGATTCTTAGGTGTTCAACACTCCACTTGTTGTTTGTCCACGCCTCTTGTGGAATCCTATCACGAACGGCCTTTGTAGGACACCTATTCAATAGGTAAACCACTATTGCTACAACCTCACCCCAATAATCATTTGATAGTCCCTTTGCCTGCAACATGCTTGCTACCATCTCTATTTTTCCTTTTAGCTACTCCATTTTGTTGTGGAGTATACCTTGTTGTGAACTATTTATGTATGCCTTCATACTTGCAGAAATTCAGAAATTGTTTGGAGATATACTCTCCTCCTCTATTTGTTCTTAGGGCCTTGATATAGAGCCCACTTTGTTTTTCAACCAATGCTTTAAACTCTTTAAACTTCTCAAAGGCTTCTAATTTGTTCTTCAAGAAATAAATCTAAATTTTTCTGCTGTAGTCATCAATGAAGGTCATGAAATATACATTCCCACCTAGTGTGGGGGTCTTCATAGGGCCACATAAATCTAAATGCACCAACTCCAATGGTGCTTTTGCCCTTCTAGAATACCCTGATTGAAAGGGTTTTCTATGCTGCTTCCCTAAAATGCAGGCTTCACATTTTTCATCAGGCTCTACAATGTTAGGTAGCCCTCTAACCATGCCATTCTTGGACAATAAACTCAAACCAGAAAAAATTAGGTGCCCATACCTCAAATGCCATAATTTGGATGGGTCTTTAATGACTGTCCTAAAGGTTGTTTGCTGTCCCACTACTGTGAGCACCAGAGATAGTGCTGGAAACTGCGCCAGAGATAGCGCCAGAGATGGTACCAGAGACTCTACATGTATCCTAAGAGGAAACATTCTATTCCTTATCATCTGCACTACTGCAATCAATTTCTTACTACCTCCTTTATCAAATATTGTGCACTCTACATTTTCCATCATGATTCTGTAACCATTTTGGACCATCTGTCCAATGCTTAATAGGTTATGTTTTATTCTTGGGGCAAAATATACATCCTGGATCTGCATTTTCTCACCTGGCTTGCTTAGGACTATAATGAGGCGTCTTCCTATGATAGGAATCTTTTGACTATTCCCCATCATGATCTCAGACTTGACATTTCTGTCAATGGAGGCAAACAAATTTTCATTACCACTCATGTGGTTGCTACACCTGTTGTCCAAATACCAAACTTTAGGGCTGCTCTTCTCACTAAGGTTGCACACAATAAACACCTTAGACTAGTTTTTATTTTCAGCCTTGTTCTAATTTGTTACATTAGCATTTTGGCCTCCATGATCACGCTGTTTCTTTCTACACTCACTAGCATAATAGCCAAACTTATGACAATAATAGCATTGAACATTGCTTTTGTCATACCTTTGATTAGAATTGCTATTCTTCTTCTTTTCTTGATAGCTTGGCTATGAGCTGCTTGCCTCTTCTTGGTTGTTTGAAACTCCTCTTCCAGAGTTGCTTCTTCTTCTACCTCTTTGACCTCTACCTCTGTTATTTCTTCCTCTTCCCCTACCTCTTGCATTGGTTTGAGACTTGAAGGCTTGCTCAAGGGAAGGAGCGGATCTATTCAACCATTGCTCATGGCTTTGTAAAGAGCCCATCAACTCATCCACTATCATCTTGGATAGATCATTTTTCTCTTCAATGGTTATGATAATAGGGTCAAGTCTAGAAGGTAAACATCTTAGGATTTTCTCAGCAATCCTTTGATCATCCATGGTTTCTCCATTTATCCTTAGTTGATTCAGCATGGTAGAAACTCTAGTGTGAAAGTCTGAAATAGACTCACTCTCCTTCATCTGAAGGGTCTTAAAATCTCTTCTAAATAGCTAGAGCTTGACTGATCTCACTTTGTCAGTTCCTTTATATTTGTTTTGCAATATTTCCCATGCCTATTTTGAGTAGTTTGTTGCTGCAATGCAGGGGAAAATAGCCTCTGTCAAGGCTGCCTCAACTAGACTGAGGGCTTTTGCATCCTTCATTCTTGTTTCCTTCAACTGATTTCTTTGAGCATTTGTTAGGGCTGCATAAGCTACTAGGTCTGTGATGTCTACGAACCCATTGGTGACCAAATCCCATAGGTCATTATCAACCAAAATAGTGTTCATCTTTTAGCCCATATGTCATAGTTTTGTCCATCAAATGTAGGTGGCTGCTGCCATCCTTTCCTGTCCCCACCTGCCATGCTTCTCAAATCTGAGAAGGCTGATAATGCCTAGACAAACTAGGGCTTATAAGGAACACCCACAAAAACTTCTAACTACCCAGAGAAAAATAGGGCTCTGATACCAATTGTTGGCAACAGGGGGAAGCAGAGGAGGCAGACTGGCTGTCTCAAACAAATGCTACAGCAAATTATATATGACAACAATAAAACAAATACAGAGAAGAGAGAGAGAATACACAAAAGATAGCAATATATATTTTATATATATTTTCCTCTTTCAACATTACATTCAAAAACTTCATACACTTTACAATGTAGAGTTGCTACTCTGTTTTTCTATTTTGCCCAAAACTGGAGCTGCCTGTACCTATACTGTCCTGCTGCACATGCACATTTTATTCTATTCTCCTCCTTCACATTCCTTCTACAGATTCTATTCTCTCTGCTATGTTTCTTCTGCTACTATAGGTTCACTCTTCCATTCTATCTGTATCTACAGTCCAACTACCTTTTCCTCTCTTTTGTCTCATGCCAGAAACTGGCACTCAAAAACATTTGAAATTCAAACTCACCTACCTAATTAAGGCTGGTAGGGCAATGGTGTTGGGGTGCAGATTTTGGAGATCCCTAGACTGATGTGGGGGCTGGCGGCATTTAATTTTCTGACAAAGGTTAATTCTTCCAACAAATTTCACTAGGGTTGTATTACATCTATTCCATGAGAAAAGTGGTGGATGACAATGACATTTTGTGATTGCGGGAAATGGATGACTCAAATGTGGCAATGAGGACAAATATATAATTCTAGAATCCCAGGTGAAGACTAGTGTAAGAACACTGGGCCAATAGAGTCCTCAATAAAACAAACATGAAAGGGAAAGGTCAAAAACCTAAGCTAAACCAAAAATGAAACTAACATAGAAACACACACAACAAGAAAATGAAACAAACAACCTAAAACAATTAAGTACCTGGACTGGGTATGACCAATCACACCTACTTCGGGAGACTATGCGAAGCCATTAACAGGTTCAAAAAAGTAGATACCCGTGCGAAAAAAGGGAGAATTCCATTCTAACTTCTTTGAACTTGGTTTCTATTTGGTACCTTGAACAATGGCTTTGATATTTTTGGTGTGTATATCTACCAAGAATGATGGAATAGATCCAAACAACTGCTTCTCATGAAAAAATTCAAAATCAACATACAATACATCCTCATGCATTTTGCAAATTACTTCTTCTTGTATTGCTCAAAGTATTGCATCTTCAAACTTTTGAATAGATTTTTTAGGATTTGTATCTATGGCTAGATGATGCAATACCTCCTTTATAGTAGATGGAGCAGTGAAATAAAGATTTTTAACACAAGAAGGATTTTCATTTTGTACCTCAGGATGGCAGATTGGAGTATTATGAAATAAGTCCTCTTCCTAAAATTCACTTGAATGATCTCCAATAATCTCTTGGTCTCAAGATGCTTTGAATCTCTTTGATTCTTCTAGTATGGTCTCGAGTGTGCATATCAAATTGTAGGTTATATCTAAATCTACCTTCTTATCTAGTACATCCTACACAGACACTATGTTATCAATTTGATCTTTATAATCATGTATAAAATGATTTTCATTTTTCACTTCCTTTTGATCTTTATAATCATGTATAAAATGATTTTCATTTTTCACTTCCTTTTGATCTTGCTATGTGAAAAAATTTGTTCTATTTTCACACATATCACTAATTGTTTATTAATTTTTATTTCTTTCAAAACTAATTGTCTCTATACTATTTTCCTCATCTTGTAAATGAAAAATTTCTGCCTAATTTTCTTCATTTAGTCAAACTACTTTAGGAACAGGAATGTCTTTATGATTGCAAGAAAGAAAATGTGTACCATTTCCATCCCTATGTTCAATTTCTTGCAAAGTTTGAAGCAAAGAAGGATGTATTTCATTGGGCTGGAATTGCATAACACCATAAAAACTTTTAAAAAAGCTAACCTACACCAGATTTTCAAGTACTTGACTATTGTGAGATACAGATGTGGAAGAAGAGAAGTCTTCATCATCTTATCATCACTGTCCTATTTTCTTGGATACCAAACCTTTTTTTAGTATAGTCGCCATCTTCTTTTTCTAGTGAGGTATTTCTGGAGAATAAAAATTCACCAACTTTCACATTCATTTCCCTAGTAGAGTTGCCAAAGATCTGTTTGTAAATAGATTTGTCACCACCTTTTCATATATGCTTTGCCTAATTTGTGGTGGCAAGTTCACTAATAGTTGAACAATTATCATGAATTATTCTCTAAAAATTTTAGAAGGTACAACTCCCTTCTTACGACCACAACACAAATTTTATTGCAAGCAAGTATCCTCATCGAATGGAATGATTTTCTCCCAAAAATACAAATGAAAAGAAAACCAATTAAAACTTGCCTAGTAATGTCAATATCACTTTCACATCAAATCCCAACATACTAAGAGAGATATTCAAATGATAATATTTCAAATATAGAACTAGGTTATCAATATCTTTAACAACCTTATGCATATATCAAGTTTCACCAATTAAAAATTCAGCATATGAAGAATAAATAATTGCCAACAAAACAATCAACACACTACCAATCCTTTTGGTATTTATGAATTCAATAACATCACATACACTGTCAAAATATCCCCTTTACTTCAAGAATAAAATCTAGTCTTGTCAAAGTAAAATTTTTCCCTTCCCAAAAAATACTTTTCTTGAAAGAGAGAGTGGAGCCCCCACAAATGAAATTATCCCCTTTTAAAACATTTTACCCCACCCAAATAGTTTTGAAACTTCTCGTAACTTCTTTTCATTGACTCTCAATCTTGAATTATTTTTTCACTCTTCCTTTATGGGAATTTTCAAAATTATGCCCAACTACCTTTTGCACTTTACAATAATATTTAATTCGTAGAAAGAATTAATTTTCTATGACATGTAAAACTGCTCACACTTTGTAACTTAATTTATTCCAATTTACATTGGCATAACTTGATTTTTAATTAATTTGTACAATATAATAATAATATTTAATTCTTAAAAAGTATTAAGAATATATATGTTGGTGCAAAATAATTTATGAATCAATATTATATTCCCTTTAAAAGGATTAATTAACCCCTTCATGTCTTTTGAAAATTAAATCAATCAATTCCAAAAGAATTAATATGACAAGATAATCCATCTTATTGTAAATGATAGCCTTCTTTCACTTGCCTTGATTGTTTCATCCTGATTCAACTTCAATTAACTTGATTGTTACTCACAACGTGCCATTGAAATGATCATCTGGGATTTGTCAAGATCTTCATCTTCCACAAATTCAAGGAGATTCTTTACTACATTGTTTGTTCTACCTGCGAAGAGGTGAGCTATCATAGCCCACTGAGAATCTTCATTGAATCCATCTACCACTAAGTTAAAACCACCATTTACAAACTCATCAGAAGGATTTATGAGTCTCTTGCACTATAAACTCATCAAAATGCAGTTAAAAGAATTTTCAATATGGAGTGCATTGAAAATTCCTCAAAATTTCTTGGTGACTTACGGGGAAAGTGTACCTGCACACTTCGAATCCCATAATAAAAGCCTTGAGTCCATTAGGCATAAGAGTAAAAAACATACTAAAACTACAAACCAATTGAGCACACTATGAATATTGTAATTGAAATCATAACATCTGCAATCAAAACTTGTGCACCACCAAACTGATACAAAACTGCCCAGTAGATCTACTGAAGATGAAACTAAAATACTGCACAACCATGACCCATTCTACAACTTATCCAACTGATTGACCACATTTTCAAACCTCTACAACCATGATGCTTTATTGAAAAGACAAACTAAAACTGAAATCTAATGTTGCATCTGCAACTTATTTATGAAAAATTGAAACGAAAACTATTGACAAGTGAAACTGATGGAATGTGCCAATTCACCAAAATAGAAAAATAACTCCCATGTTTGATGATTCTTCTACATGTGATCCATGTTGCACTGACAATAGACCAAACAAAATGCATGAAGAAATATAGAAGAAATAACTCCCATGTCTAATGATTCTTCTGCATGTGATCCATGTTGCACTGACAATAGACCAAACAAAATGCATGAAGAAATATAGAAAAAACCTGTACCTCTTGACTTTCTCGCATTCTAGAAACTCTTCTTTGGCATTGAAATACCACTCATGCTGATTTGCATACCACTGTTCATTCAGTGGAGGGTGGGAAGGGAATACCAAGTATGATAAAGCTCACATTTTTATTACATGCATAAGCATATGTTAACTTCACCTCATTGGTGATTTATTTTGCATTATCTTCTACATGATCAAGACCAAAGATAGTACTAAAATCGGGTTTGAAAGTGACCGAACTGCCTATAACTATTCTGAATCTAATCAGAATCTCTTCTTGAATGAAGAATGGAGTATGATTTTATTCCATATGCAACTCTTCACTACTAGAAATGTCTTTTGATGAATCATGGTAATGGGGCTGCAAATACATGGGAGGATCTTTCTCAAGAAGGAGAGAATATCCATCTTCAAAAATAGAAAACAGATCTACCTCTTCTTCAAAGCTTGCACATACTTTACTGATGCTTTCTTCATGATCATTAGAAATAGGCTATGAAAATAAGCCATGCACCTACTCAATGGTGGAATCTCTCGCATCAAGAGGCTAATATCCTTGTCGGATAACCGAGAATAAATCCTTGATTTATTCTTCATCATGCTTAATCATCTCAACACTATCTCTTATAAGATCTGAAAACTCATCACATAAATAAATGTACTCACTTTTTTTAGATTTTGTAAACATTTCCTCACAACTTCTTCTACATGAGGTATAGATTTTGTATCATTCCAGTACTTTTCAACATCAAACCTATTTTGCAAGTACCTTTTAGCTTCAAAAGGAACCAAGCCATCATCATCATCAAAATATTCCTCATCCTCTTCTTCATTTGACTCTATCTCTGAGTCAAAATTTGTCATATGTGCATGATGCTTAGAATCAATTGAGTATAGTGGATAAATAGGAACAACCACTTTACTTGCATTTTGATCCTTGATACTGGAACCTTGATCACATTCTCCTTTGATATCAAAGTGACAAAAAAATTGATCTGATACTTCCATAGGTTGAAACTTAGGCTCTAAACCCACAGAAGTTTGAAAAGCACAATTTTCAAAATAATTGGGTATCTTCTGTGCATGAGGAAAGACCTCTTCTACAAACTAATTCCATTCATATAGCTTTTCATGATAACCTTGACACATAAAACCTAGATCAGCCTAATATATGCTTTGATCTCTTAGCACATTGAGCTCATGGGTGAAGGATTGTGCAAGTTCTTTTATTCCAATCATCTCCTTATGATTTATTAAATTAGTAGGGAGGGTGGGTGGAATAGAAAAAATCTGCATTTGGCTATGAATGAGAGATTGGGAGGAGATACTTGCATGAGGAATTAATGTGTTTGAAGGCAAATGGGACAATTTACTAGCTTCTATGAGGTTCATTTCAACCCTAATGGCAAGATCATAGGATTGAGGCAAAGTTTCACCTCCTAAAACTTGTATCATAATTGAAATCTTAGGATCTACAACCTTTAAATAATATAGAAATACAAAAATTGGAAGTGCCTCACATCCACTAAAAAAGGTTTCCATACCTTATCAAACCTTGAATTGAAATCATGCATGCACTCTACAAGATATCTCTTGATTCTGATGAGATTTTGAATGAGGAACTAATATCTACCTTCTCTTGGAATTGATTGTAAATGAACTCTCCAAGTTGATCCCATCCTGTGATTAAACCAAGTTGTAAATTTTTGTACCATTCTCGTGCTTTGCCTCTGAGAGAAGATGCAAGTAACAGAAGAACCACATACTCATTGTGATATGGTGAATAGTGCACAAATTTGCAATATCTTGAATATAATTAGTAGGATGAACATAGGCATCTCCATAAAAATGGGGTAATGCTTTCAACATTTTTTTAGGAACTTAACCTTGTTTCTGACATAGAGGACCGCTTGAATCTCAAGTCACAAATGCTAAGTTTCTTTTTGGAATATTGAGATGCACATAAATATTATGGGCTACCATGATCTGAAGTAGTGAAGATCTGAGATAAAATCACCAACAAAGTCTCCAGATTGAAGATTCGTGCTCCTATGAGCAAGTATTTTTGTGATTTTCCACCAAAATAATAAAATGTAGAACAAAGATTAATGAAACATAGATTGAAGTCTCTGATTCATGTCCCACCAGACATACCAAAAACTATTGATAATGAAGTTTGCACCTAAATGCTACACCTACATGCAAACCTACACCAACATGGGAAATCGCGTAAACATGGGACATGGCTTGCGAAATGACCTCTAGGGCTTTCGAAGCTGGCTCTTCCTAGGATATTTGATTAAATCATTTTTAGATTTTTAGAGAAAAGAGAAGAATGACAACTTGAAAACAAATTCTATCTAACTTTCCAACTTGCAAAAGATTTGTTGATGTATAAATTTGTGGGTTTAATCCAACAACAATATGGGAAACTCTGAAATTGTGGGATTACTTCTCAGAGTAACCTCTAGATTTTAAGGAAGCTAGTTCTTCCATTTTTTAAATGGGGTTTGGGAAAAGGGAAGAGAAAACAAGATTACAGATACAATGAAATAAAATCTAACCCTACAGTGATGTACCATATTGAAACCAACCTAGTTGAACAGTGTCAAACCCTAATAGATTTAACTAGAAAAATTGAAGACCAGATGCATGATCAATATCTAGTTTGATAAATAGATCTAACAGAGGCAAAGAAATAGTAAATAAGAAGCAAGAAATAGAAATACACTTTGAATTTGCATAAAAACATTCTCTCTTTATTTGAATGGAAAACATATTCCAGAGGAAAAATATCTTGCGCAAAGGAAATATTACAACCCTCATAAAGATGCACTATTGAGGCAAAAATATATCTCTGATGTTTCTCTAAAAATCTGTGTGTCCATCTATGAAGAACCCCTTCTTCTAACCTGGATCCATTCTTTTATAACCCAGAAAGCCAAAGAAAAATATCTTTGCAACTGCCTCCGAAAATCTCAACTAAAAATCCTATGAAATCTACCCCAAAATCTAGCTTGTCTAGTAATTGAACTGGCTATAGCTAAGTCTTCCTCATGGCTGAAAATACATCTTTGCCTCCATCTCTACCATGTGATTCTTGTATTTTACAACCTTTCAAAACATTAATAAAAATCATTTAACTTCCCTCTGCTACCTCAACATGGCACATTCTCACTCATTTGGGAGTGAATTCTCCCTGCCTCTCCTCAAACACCTACCATGTTGCCACTTGGTAGCCTCTGTTTGATTTTGAACAAACCCTCTTCTCTTTCCTTGCATCTTTCTCTGACCTACATGAACCGTTGATTCACTTTTGATCCTACGGTGGCTGTACAGCGTACTTGAAACCCTAACTCTACATTCTTTAAACGTTTGCTCTGTGTCTAATTTTCATTTCAATTACACTGTTTCTGAGGCTGATCCTACCTTTCATTATGCCACATTTTTGCTCTTATGTGAGGCCACACAATATGAATGACTATGTCTTATTTGATTTTATGTGACTAAGCCTCTATTTGGCTCTATTGTGGTTTCATTTCGAAGAAGAATCATTAGATTGACTGAGCACCATGAATTTGGATGGCCACTTGCTAGAAGACTCATGCCACTCTCTTGAACATCATTCTATTTTTGTAGTGTGCTCTCCCATAGGTTGCGCCCTATTCTTCATGACTATGACTTCAATTCTATCGCTGTATTGAAATATGGCGGAATGACTTCATTTTATGCTGAGCCTTTATTATTGTTTTTACGAGCAACACCATGATTTTCTTTATCATATCTAATTTATTGAGGCAAACACTCGACTTGAGGCTATGTTGAGCACCTTTGACTGGAAGTTCTTTCATTGCTTGATGTCTTGTCTGATATTTGGCAATGTTACTGTATCTCCGAGAGATATGAGTGTAACAACCCTCCCGATGATACTTGAAGAGTTGGTGGGGAAGTTATTGCTGCAAAATATCTTTGTGGTTGGTGAGGTTTATAGGTGGTAGAGAGGACACCATAAAGGGAGTCAACGCCTATGTTGAGTAGGTTTTTTTTTTTTAAACAAATGAGAAAAGCTATATATATAATTTTATTTGGAACTCTTATCATGCTTTATTCGAGAGCTAGATAAAGGGAAGTTGGTGTATGAATTTAAGGTCGACAAAAAATATCTGGGAGGGCAGTGTAGAAAGGGGACTCTCTATTTTTGGGAGGACCACGATTTGGAAAAGAAAAGAAAAGAGAGATGATAGAGAGAATGGAGAGAGAGGAGGGGAGCAATGAAGGGAAGAGGAAATCACTCAGGAAGCATATCAAATTGCAAGTTAGAGGTGTGCTGAAGGGGAGCACGGCCAGGATGGAGGTATTTCCCTGAGTTCATGGTTTTTTCAGCACAAAACTAGAATATGTTATAGCAATTTCATTAAGCACAAAAAGACTAAAACCTGTTACTGTCTACAAGAAACTAAAATATGTTAGCTACAATTTCTATTTACCATAGATAACTTGAAGCTCCATCATTGCCTTTCAAACAAAACTACCATATGGTTGCTGCTATTTCTATTAAGCATAGGAAAATCAAAACCCCATCACTGTCATAAAAACAAAAATATGTTTACTATGTTTTCATTAAACATAAAGAAACTGAAACCTCATTACTACCTATACAAAAGAGATTAAAATATGTAGTTTATGTTTTCAGTAAGCAGTAGAAAAGTGAAACCTCTTTCCTAAATTGATTTTATATTCCTGAAATTTATTTCAATGCAAGATATTTATAGTCTCTCTCCCTAAATCGATCATATATGCCAAAGTATATTTTATTGCAATATATTTACATTCCCTCTTTCCTTGAATCGTATTCTCCCGGAAGAATGATTTCCTCTTCTTTTGATAATTGGGTCTCTCTCCTTTTTTTTCAAAAAGATCATGAGGGTTCTATTTTTTTATGTTTTGGGTAAAATAGGGGAGAGTCAATTTTGTTATAACAATTTTAAAATGAGTGCAGCCATACAAATAAATTGGGAAGTAATAATAGAGATTGAAGATATCTCAATCCCATGGAACCCTTCTATTATACGTTGACTCTCTAATAAGACTATCATAGAAACTCTTCTTAATTAAAACTTAGTGGCTCAGTTTTAATCATTACGGTCATTTTTTATTAAATCTCCAGCCTTGTGGAAACCACTGTCTTAGAGTTAAAGAATGAAATGGCACTAAAATACCTTAGTATCACCTACCTGTGGTTGTGCATTAAAATTGGTCACATAAACTCTATTTGGAAAGAAAATTTGTCACTCAACCCAAGGATCTAAGGGAACTACTGTAAGGGGAAACATTAAGACTTCCTTTCTGTGAGTATTTTCAATATTTTATTTTGTTATTATCTTAAACATTCCTATTTTTGTTATGTTAAAAGTGGTAAACAATATGCAAAATAGGCTGTGAGAAGACTTGCAATGCCATTTTTCGTGCTTTTTCTATTATCTGTGCCTATGTGAATCGTGACCAAATTGGGGTCATTGGAGTTATTATATAACTGATCTAACTAGTAAAAAAAAAATTTCAACAAATTGCACTGTCCACAAGAGTTTGGGTCTTGTAGATCATATATTTCACCTTTAATATTTTTAATTTATAACTCAGTATTTTTAGTCATTTTGGATGCCTCGTTTAGTCAAATGAAATGACCAAGGTCTAGGCATTAGAGTGGCCGTCTAAAGTGGCTCTCTATAGGCCCAAGGCCCATAAGTGGCTGCCAGGGGAACTAGTAGTAGAGTTATAGTAACAATTGATAACTAATTTAAAACATTGGGATAAAAATACTAATAAGATAATTAGACCTCGTGTGTGGCCTTGAGCACTTGTAAAGGCTAAGGATGAAATGAGAAGGCCTATCTGTCTGCGGGGCGTTGAGTCATCTGTCTATAGGGCATGGATTCAGGCATGATTGAGTCTCCTCGTCTGTATGAGAGGAGTACTTGGTTCCATGTGGTGTCATCCCTTTGAGCATGCACGATAACACTCCATATGATTACACTCTAGTATCTAGGACCTTAGTAGTCATGAGTAGTACCTGACCTATGACTTGGATGAGTATACCTGTGTTATGACTTTGGTTGTATGTATTGTTCTTCGTGTCTACTCCGTGATTGATGTGAGTGTTGGCCATCTTGTATCCCCTTGTTTTTGTCCTTCCATTTGGGCCTTGTGACTATCTCTGAGCACAGTGGGATGGTCTCTTATGAGTCCACATGGTTGGGAGGTGTTGCCACCACCATTGGGGATTGGCGAATAAGTTTTGAAGCACCAATTGGAGATGATCTCTCTTTCCATTACTTCATTCAGCTATTGTAACCATTCAGTCCTTGTATCATACTCAGGACTATGTTATTGTACTTGTATCATATTCTGGAATATATCATTTTAATTGTATATGTAGTTATGTAATTGAACTCTCTTAGGAGAGAAGTTGTAATCATTGTATTTAATGAGAAGAAATGTGATGTTCCTTAATTACTTTACGGATTCCAGTGTGGGTATCGGATCCGCTTGTATTTTATGCTTACGGATTCATTTTTATATCAGATGTGATTAGGAACATTTGCTTTGGTGTTTAAAATGAATGCTATCGATCTATCATATTGGCAACCGAATCTGTGTATGTTGTCCATTTATGTCAAACAAAAAACAATTATCTTGTTCCCTTTCCCTTTTAGCTCGTACCGTTTGGTTACGTAGCGGGATGTTACAATGAGACTGAACCTTGATCAAAGGCTTTGCACTAACTTCAAAACTCCACTATAGCTGACGCTTCGAACTTCAGATGATGTCGGTCCATCCATTTGATTCTAATCTCATTTTAAATCATTTTCTATATTATCTGATCACTCCTTTAAGAATGCGGGCGGCTCATTTCATAGCTGCAGTTTTGGTTTCATACTGCTATGTGCCCATTTTACTGAGGCTCACACTATTATGAACTGTGCTCTCATTAAAGAGGTTGCCTCTTGAATGATGACATTTGCATCCTTAAAATGAATGTAGGTTTGCACTATCATTCAAACCACACCTTGTTTTGTGCATGTTAGTTTTGAAGGCCTGCGTTGGAATTCTTAAAGATATGCCTTGAACCGAGAAGTGGAAGCTTCGTCCTTTATAGGACCTGTGTTACTTTCAATGGCCTGCGCTTTGATATTTGATGCTCGATCTCTTTATAATGCAAACGCCACTGTATTCATGCACTGAGGCTTTGATCTTATGAACACTTATCTTTATCGACAATGCCAATCCCTCATATGATGTTCTCCTCAGTTTTATATGATACCTAGAGGTCGATCCTGCTACAATCGGCTGAGCTGTGTTACTCATGCAGCGAACTATTTCATTTTTAGTTGAGCGCTTCCTATTGTGTTGCATTTGTGGCTATTATTTCTTGAGGCCGAGCTTTCTTGTTGATAATAGGGGCCGTTTGTTGTGGCGACGCTTCTTAGCTGAGATACCTTCCATATCCACTAAGACCACCACTACAAAACCTACAACGCCATCTGAAGATAACTTTGCTATTTTAAAATGAACACAGCCTTGTTCTATGCAGCGTGCCTTCTTATATGGATGCACCACTACCATTCGTTTTCTCAGGTTGTTCAGTTCTTCATTGAATTTACCTTTACAAGCCATGTTTCTTAATGACGGCTGGAATTTTAATTTCCTTATGACTATGTGTCATGGTTGGCGACCCTCATGTGTTTCCTTCCTTGATGCATTGTGCCGATCCTTGTGGTTGGATATGGTGAGCTTCTTATTTATGGCTTGCGTCTATGTTCTTCATAGCACCATACCTAGATCTATTGCCTAAGATTTGATACTTGAAATCATATGGCTACACCATGCTAGGTGACTCTTACTTTTATTCAAAACCTCACTAAGGCCGCCCTTATCATGGGCTAAGTCTTTCACATAACTAATGCTATGCCTTGGCTGAGTCATATGTTGTTACACCCATCTACTTTGTAGTAGCGTGGACTTCACATCCGATGCTTTGTACATCAAAGGCCTGCATCATTTTATGATATGAATGTGGTATTTGCTTTGTTTCAAAGGCCGCTCTCATTCTCTTTTAACTGCTCGCACCATTCCATATTAGACTTGCCAATGAAGCCCACTTAGAATTTGAAAAGATAATCAATGGGCTGCACCATTTATCAACTTAGGAAGAGCAACCTGAAAATACTGGGATAACTCCTGCCACTGTCTTGAAAATAATGCCTCAACATTGAATTCTCTTCTATTATTTGACTCTGAGTTTGTGCTACTTAAAACTCTTGTTGAAATTGTATGTGCCTCAAACAACTGAAGCTTAAAACTCTTGTTGAAACTGCTCGACACGAACCCAAAAGACAAAGAAAACAAAAGTTTCGAAATGGAGAGAAAAATTCTCACCAGGATTCATTGTGCACATGATTTGAAATCAAGAGACAAATGTAAACACAACTATGATAATGAGAAGTGAGAATCACATAAATATTTAGTTGCATAAGGTTTGTTAATCTCAAATTTACAAATAAAGGTCACAGATCTGAGATAAGAAAATAAGAAATATTCTAACAAAAAACAATGGCATAAAAAGACCATTTTCCCTTCATGGATGAATTAAAACCAAGACATGAAAGGGTCCAATGTATAGTGCATCAGATTAATTTAATTCATAGAAAACTTGTTAAAAAGGCCTATAAACAATCCTCTATTATTGATGAATCCACTCCTCTATATCTGTAATAATAATCATCAATGTGTTGAATCATAATCTCTTTTTGAAACTCAGATAATAAAGGAAAATAAATTCCCAAAACTACCTCTAATTATGTTGCATGTTAACCTCTCCCAGATAACTATGTGTTCGCTGCCTCTAATTCCTCTTGGCATGCCAAAATATGTTCCTATGGCTGCATGCTTTACCACTGTCTAGTTTACTATAGCTTTCTCTTTGAAATGGCGTGAAAACATAACGCTTCTACTTTATTTTTCTTACCTGTAGGTGCATGTTTAATAAAGTTTCTTTTAAGTGAAACTTTACCCACTTTACTTCTGGTGACTTATAATACATGTGTTTCATTAAAAATAAAGAGTTAACTTTTTATGGGTCTCACCTCCATCTTAAAAGACTCAGCTTATATTTTAATGGCCGATTTTCATCTCAAATCTTTTAAAAGATTTTAATAAAATATTCTAAATGAGAAACAATTTTTTAATTTTCACCTGATTTAAGCTTATTATGTAGGGCCCACATGCCACATGGCACATTGGCGCTTCATGTAAAACTGACACTCCTATTTTCTCCCATCTGCTGCACCATTGGCTCTTAATGGGTGATGTGGAGGACTGGTGCTCTCTTGCAAACTAACATCTCTTCTTTCCTTCTCATGCACAAGTCGTTGATTCTGTTTTGATCGACGGTGGTTGTGATGTTGCATCTGTGTTTCATTTTGGAGGCTCTGCCTGAGATATCAATATAGTTGTGCTATGACTTAGATGCTGTGATTGAATTTCAATTGCTTCCCCCATTTTCTACACCTTTCTTGTATGTTGGTTGTATCTCTCTTTCATTTAGCATTGGTATTGATCTGTAGGCTGTGGTTTTGGAGACTAAAAAACTTACACTCCATTTGAAATGCACATGCATTACTTTGGAGACAAATGGCCCACTGGGCTTAAATAACACACACTAAGCTTTGACTTTCTTAGGTGGCTGGTGGGCCCTTTCTCTTACTCTGTTTTGTTAATGTGTTAATAAGAGAAGGGGCCCACCAGCCACCGAAGGAGGTCAAAGCTTAGTGTGTGTTGTTTAAGCCCATTCCAAATGGCCTTCACTTATGGTAGCGCCAATACTATAGACTGCACTATCTTTTTGATTTTGCACTTTGATTGACTTAGGCAATGCCATCATTTGGTTTTGAGTAGCTTCCTTGGCAAGATCTGGAGACTTAAAACTTGCACTCCATTTCAATAGTATGGAATAGATATCACATAAGCCTATGCCATAGTTATTTTGGTTGGGTGTACCTTTGGAATAGAATCTACCTCATGGTTGCAATGTTTCTTATGGCTTACACACCATTCTAGGTTGCATGCCTTTGCTCTTCAAGATTGTGCCTCAGACTAAGGTAGCGCCATGTTAGAAGTGCTGATTTAGAGGATGCACCTTACATAGAAACAACATTACCTTGAATTTATATTAAAACACATTATTGAAGAAAATGAGAAATATATTTTAATTATAATCATTCAATGTAGAGATTAAATATTGTTGAGATTGAAAATCTTTTGGAGTACACACTCTTTAGCTATTTTTAATGAATAGCTAGTTATACTTGATTTGACTGTCAACCTTGCCTATCAAGTAATTTTTTTGGCAAGTTCAGTCTCCGGTGGATTTGGCACCCAAAACATCATCGAAATCATGTCAAAAAGAAAAAGAAAAAACAAGCTACCATATACACGAAGGGCTCTGATTTCCCTCCTTTACCAACCTTGAACCCTGTGATCTTTGAACAACAAAAGTTAATCGCAGATGAATTTCTCTGCACTGGAAGTCTCTTCAATCAGAAATGTATGAATGGTCCTCTAGAGTAGCTCAATCCTTTTTCCTCGGCTTTTCTGTTTTGGTCTCTTATCTCAAGGTTTGATCTCTTTTTTGTATTTTGCAAGCTCTCAAAAGATCACAAAATTTGAAGGTTTGGTAAAGGAGGGAAATCAAATCCCTTGGTGTATATGGTAACTTCGTATTTTTCCTTCATTTTTTGCCATGATTTCGATGTTGTTTTCAGCGCTTGGCTTTAGAGTTTTTGAATATGAGAATATGCTAATTGTTGAATGTGCATATAATAATATACTAATTATTGAATGACCAGCATGCCAGCCCCAACTTTGCCAGATAGAATGAGCTGGAGTGGCTCAACTCAATGAGGTCAGGGCCACAAGAGATTGAACGCGTGGAAAAAATTATTTGATAGGCATGGTTGAAGTCAAATCTAGTAGAACTATCTATTCATTAAAAATAGTTAAAATTGTGTACTCTAATATTGTATATTCATGAAGGCAGAAGTTATTCCACGTAATTGCATTATATTTTATACATTTTATTATAAAGACTTCAAATTTAATTTATTTCTTTTTATTCTTTATTGTTTTATAAAAATTAACTCTATAAAATAATATTTTATAAATATATTTTATTAGGGTTTAAATATATTTTATAAATTGTCCTAAAATAATATTTTATAACTATATTTGATTTATTTATGTGTCTCAATAAAATAATTAAAAAGTATCTGGAGAAGGATATCTCTTCGTGTGATATATTTTTCTAAAAATAGGTATGCTAGTTGTTTATTTTTATTTTCATATTTAATTAAGTATACACTTTCAATGCCAACAACTCTTAACACCTAAATTGAATTATTTACCCTAAATATTTATACAGTATTTTGTTTCATTGAAATACAAGCTATCATACACGTAAGCAAAATACATTATATATGTATACTACACTTTACATAGAAACAACATTACCTCATTCATATCAAAATATATTATTGAAGAAAATAAGAAATATATTTTAATTATAATCTCTTTAAGAATATTTCTGAATTTTTTTTATTCTTACACCGCTACAAACACATCCCTGCCTACAATGTCCCAACATTTTTGAAAGAACATGTTCTTGTTGAGATTGAAAATCTTTTGAAGTACACATTTTTAATTATTTTTAATCAATAACTAGTTATACTAGATTTGACTGTCAACACTGCCTATCAAGTAATTTTTTAGACAAATATTTAGTCCGGGGTTGGCAGGGAAGTCATTCAAAAGTTAGCATTTTCTCATATTCATAACCCCTAAGACGCCCAAAACAACATCCAAATCATGACAAAAAAAAGGAAAAACAAGTTACCATATACTGGAAGGGATCGGATTTCCCTCCTCTACCAACCTTCAACCCTGTGATCTTTCAACAGCCTAAGTTATCATGGATGAATTTCTCGTCACCAGAAGCCTCTTCCATCAGAAAAGTACGAATGATCCTACGAGCAACTCTTGTTTTTTTTCTTGGCTTTTATGTTTTGATCTCTTTTCTCAAGGTTTGACATCTTTTCTATATTTCGCAGGCTGTTGAAAGATCACAGGGTTCTAAGGTTCGGTAGAGGAGGAAATCGGATCCCTAGTGTATATGATAACTTCGTAATTTTCGTTTTTTTTTCATGATTTTGATAATGTTTTTGACCCTGGCTTTAGAGTTTTTGAATATAAGAATATGCTAATTGTTGAATGACCGGGGTGCCAACCCCAACTCCGCCCGATTGAATGAGCTGGAGCGGCTCCACGAGGCGGCAGGGTTAACAGTCAAATCTAGTATATCTAGCTATCAATTAAAAATAGTTAAGTGTATTTCAAAAGATTTTCAATTTCAGTAATATTCAGCCCGTCGATGGAATGATTATAAGTATATATATATATATATATACGAAAAGGAAATATCTTGACGTATTTTATTACAGCAATTCAATAATTTTATTAAAAAAAAAACAATGTGAAAGGATTTGAGATACCGTTTTGACAGTGTTAAGAATGAAGTCAATAGCCCTCTCTATCAGAGCTATAGGAGTGGCATTGTTGCGTTCAGTGGCTCTGGAGACGAAGTAATCCACAAAGGAAAATGGTGTTACAGAACGCATTCTCCATTGCAGTGTGCTCAGAACCAAAAGCTCCATTCTTTGAATGGTCTGCACATCGAATATGAATCTCCCATCCTCCCTCTGCATATCACAAGAAACACATCAGATGTCTCATCCACATTGTCCTGCTCTCATAAATTCCAACGAAAGGCTTGGTCCTTTAAAAATATATCCGCCATTTTAACCGCGAGGGACAAGCACGCAACAGAGCATCCAAGCCTTGCAGGTACCTTGCTGCAATGGCGCACAGGAACTTAAATTTCCCTTTGGTACATACAATCCAAAGAAACAACAAACCCTTTACCAACAAAGAGCGCATGCATTTAAGAGAACAAAAAGCCAACACTATCTTTCCCCCAGATTACTTACTGGCAGCTTATATATCGAAAGGATCCGATCCAGGTAATTAACAACCAGGAGGCCAGTAAGGGACCCAAAATTATAAAAGCAATGCACTTGCCAGCATGAATATGGTGACATTCAACAAAACTATAAAAGTCCAGTCTAATATTAGCCCAATCTACATTATAACTTGAATCAACTAAATCAAAATGGGCAGAAAGCGCCAATCTTCTAAATACGAAAACACAGTTCAGTATATCTACAGACCAATTTGGCTTAACAACACAGACCTCTGCACTGATAAACTAGTATATAAATCTTAAAACAAGATAAAACTGTACACCGAATTACATTCAAGTAAGTACAAATCCTGGGCACCCAAATACATATTCAATTAAGATAAAACCGAACACCCATAGAATCAACCTTCTATTGTTTTCTATAAAAATACCAATTTCGTTGCAAAGCGAGAGACTTCAGGGGACCAAATCAAGCAACTAAACTAAACACCTTGAGAATTCAGTTGACAGCCTCCCTGCGAGCATTAAGGTGAAGGGTTCGATTCCTGAACCGCTCCAGATAGCCATGTTTGGGCATGTAGGCCGGCTCTTTTTGGACCAGCACTGAGAGCGATTCATCATCCTCAGCTGCAAAGAAAGACAGAGACAAATGGGTATGTTGGGTATCGTCCTGGTTGTCCCAAGATTCGATTTGGGAACCATTTTCAAGCTCATTGGACCAACAGTCAAAGCTGGGCGCCATGGCTGCCTTGTCTCAGATTTGCCATTTCTTCTTTCTATACTCCTTCCTTCCCCTCTTGAAACAATCAAAATACGCGATTATAAAGGCCAATGAATTCAACAGGCGTGCAGTCCTCTGTGGAGTGAGAAATCAGTCACAATCCTTTCTAGAGAATGCAAGGGGCTCTTTTCTTTTTCCTTTGTCTCTCTTTCTCCTGCTGCTGCTTGTAATAGGTGGCCCTTCTCTTTCCTTACTGCCAACTCCCGTCTCCCCTAAATCTGGCAGAAGCCTTTTGCCTGCAACAAAACTTCAAGAAACTCAATCGCTGCAGACTGTCAAAACTCCGACCGCTGCCCCCTGGTTCGATTGCATTCTTAGATACACCGTGGCCATTCCCGTCACATCCAACCCAAACCCTAACTACGCAAGCCTTCCCAATATTCAATAGTTTAAATTATTTTAAATAGCCTACCTCATGACAGGTTAGTGTCAATTTAAAAATGTACACACATTTACTTTGACTATATACCACCTCTTAAAATACATATATAATGTATTTTGTTTACATGTATCTTGGAATAACTTATGCCTTGACGAATGTACTTTGATCCCTTTTTACTTGATATGATAAAAACCTAATAAAATATAGTTATAAATTGAATTAGAAAATAAAGCTTGCTAAATACACTTCTCCAGCGCCTATTCCACCTATGTAAATTGATTAAAAAATAGGTGCCTCAAAATATCTCTCCATGTATTTTATTTTTGATATATATTTTTAAATATAGATATGCTAGTTTATAATTTTTAGGTGCATTCATTATGTTGAGAGTTAATTGACAAGCTAACTATGGCAGCAAGGGGTTGAGTGTAATTATAGTTGACATGTTTAAAAAAAATTAAAACTATAAAAGAATTCTTGAATAATTAATGTAAAATAACATAAATAAATAAAATAAAATAAAATTACTTTAACAAATAAAATAAGTCTTAAGTGATAATAGACCCACATATATTTTTAAAAACTAAAAGGATAAAATAATTTTTAAATAACTTTAAAATAAATAAACACAAAGTATATAAAATAAAATCTTTTATAAATTTTAGTTTCTATATATGATAGAGACCGAATTAGCCAAAAATGAAAAAGGCAAAATGCAAAGGTGGTGGAGGATCCAGCAAGCGCAAAGGACTCGGTAAAGGCAAAACATAAGCTTTCCAAGGAGGACGAAGCCAGGACGGAAGAAGAACGACAAGATTATGATTGCCAGGATGCCTTAATAACGATTGATCTATCGGAAGAGGCTAGAGAAGACTCACAGATGCTCTACAATCTGGCAATAATAGGGTGGATAATAGGAAAACACTTGCCGAGAGGTAGGATAAAAGAATGGATCAAGGAGAACTAGAAATTAGGAGCATTGTGTAAGGACCTTGTCATCGAAAACCAGATAATACTAAACTTTAAATTCAAAAATACCAAGGAGTAAAATTTTTTGATCAACAGATGCAGGAAATGTGAAATTTTTTTATGTGCTAAATGCATGTTATAGAGATGGGACGACTTGAATTTAGTTTTCTAAAATCATCAAGTCCTAAAGGATCACCAATTTTAAACCTAGTGAAGACAGATTATATTATACAAGATAACCTATAAGAATAATGGATCACACGTCTCTTAAGTTCTTTGTTAGGCTCTGCATTCACTTCTGACAACTTGCTTTCTTCCCAGTGACTATATTCTTATCATCTGCACAAAACAAACTAGACAATCTCTTGTTAACATGACTCAAAAATCACTACACAAAATCTATAAAAGAATACCCTACATCTAGGGGGACCTAAGTATTGGGGGCATCCTTCGCCGTCCAGACTGCCTACATACCCTGTATCCATGGGATCAAGGCCCCCTCCTTCGGATGTGACTAATGCGGGGAATGCAAATATGTAGTTCTATTTTGTACTATGTTTGGTGTAACTGTGAGTGGGTACCCAGCCCTTTTCTAGGGTTATTCCCTGCCCTAGATAGTTCTTCATCGGCTGCCACCCACTCGGTGAAACAGGAACAAAAGTTAGTTGACTACCACAAATAGCTAAATGGGTGTTTGTCAGTTAGTCCTAGTGTGGCAGAATCCCTATCAGGTGTCTACCCATGAAATCTAGTTTGCTTCCTCAAGCCAAATTAGGTAATTTCATGACTAAGTTCGTTCCTGATTCCCTAGTGCTTTCTGGACTAAGATTCATGAAGATGAGGTGAGAGCATATGGTAGATAGGATTTCTGATTCGAACTAGTTGCCCTATTTACAAGTCATCTCTGATTTAGACTTGCATTGCTAGTAAGCCTCGCGTGCTAATCATCATACAATTATTTCAATAGACTCATCATTTCCTTTAGTTAATCTTCTTAATGAGATATCCAAGGAGATTTTCTCTTCCTGCGGATTTAACTTGACATGTCCCTTATTACTCCCCGACGATTTAGAGGGACGGTGTCTAGACATTGTTATTGTGGCTATGTTAGGTGCGAGGTGCTTAGTTCAATGCAACGGCATTATCCATAAATGTGACAAAGAGGTACCGTAAATATCAAACACTATGATTTGTTTGAGTTTGGACATTTATTTAAAAGGTTTGCCTATCTAGAAGCAATGAAAAACTTCCATAATAACAGTTAAAAAATGGAAATACTTCCTTAAATCAAAAAGTAGATAAAAGATTCTTGATCATAATGAATAGAACTAGAAAAGAAATTTAATTGATTTTGTAAAATAGATTACTAGAAAGATACTTATATCAACTCATAAATGATATTCTAAAATTTAAACTAGGTCAAATAAACAATCTTTGATATCTAGTTCAACTACTAAATCAATATATACAAATTTTAATAATTCCATGTTTATTTTAACACAATTCCAAGCATTTGTACCGAGTCGTTCTTAAACCAATAATACCTCTGTTCGATCATTTAGAAATTCACATAATCTAAGATATGATATGATAATGTATTCACCATATACTCGATTCATGCACTCTTGATAAGACTCATAATATAAATGATATACATATCTACCCCTCATACCCTATATGTGTGATAATGCATACATACATCGTATGAATTGAGGTACAATTTCTTGACCCCGCCAAGGTTTAAGTGTGAGATCTAACATGATACCTAATCTTAATCATAGTAAGAAAAATTGATTAGAATATTAAGGTGGACCAGGAAGCTTAGGTTGAGTATTAATAGCAGCATAATAATTCCCCACCATCGTCAAGGTAACAACTCCTCAATTATGTAAAGATTGCATCATATAAATCCCTATCTCTTTATCATATACAACTATAATCTCATGTTAATAGATCTATTCTTTATGGATTTGTCTTGAATAGTTGTCTCTCAAAATTCTTTGTATATAAGGTACCACTATATCTCTTTATTGGCATCATAACTCTCTGTTGTTGTATTATTGTATATATTTATTTGTATATTTGCCATGTATATTCTTACCCTTTGCAAGTCATTTTTCTTATACTTTGTTACACACTAGTTTACCTTATGACATTAATTCTTTTATTTTCTTATTTACCATTTATTATTTATCACTTGCACTTTTTATGTCATTTACATCATCATCTTGAATTAGTGCACTTTTTCATTTATATCTAATTCATAGAATTCTTTCTCAATCAACTAAAATATGTACTCCAACTCTAAAATTTATAACTTTGATACATATTTGATATCCTATCTACAAGTGGTTCCTACAAAACAAAATTCATATAAATTCCAATGACATTCTAACATCTACATTAACGTTAGACTACTTGATGTAATTAGTAATGATACTTGATTTTCATGTTTATACCATCTACATAGCTAGTCAAGATTCACATTAAATGTGTGGGAAACGTTCTACATGTTTCCTAATATAAGATTTTAGTTTAATATTATGATTAAAACTTGTAGGTTTTTGATATCTTTATAAAATGAACTCATAAATTGGTATTTGTGCCTTACGCCTCCAAATTTAATAAGTACATAGAAATATATAAAGTTTCACATTTTTCTATGGTATTATTTAGATACATAATCTATTCACTATACATATACTATTTTCATTCACACATATCACTAACCCTAATATACTCTTCCACCAACTATTTTATATTTACTCAAATACATTTTCACCTCTATTCATCTCCTTCATCCTTAATACTACACAATTTCCCTATAACTTCCTCTCACACTACTATTCTCTTATTTCATACACATTATTTACCCTTTCTTACATCTTTCTTCTATCATCTCCTCTCACATCGTTAATCTATCAACTCTAATCATTTCATTTCATCATTATATACAATCCACCTCCTCCTTAATTTCCTCAATTTCACTCCTCACATCTTCCTATATTCTACAATACACTACTTTTCAACTCATTATATTATTATACTTCAATATTTCATTTTACCCTTCAACACCCACAATCACTCTCTATCACACTCATCCATTCATCACCACTTTAATTATTTAATTATTTCATTAAAATTGCTAGCTTAGCTTGTGTCCTCGTGCATGCAGCCATGTAGATTTAGTGGATGAGATCTATACATTCTTTAATCATATGAGTTACCCTTATTGAATTACAACTGCAATTGATTGTTATGTGTTGCAAGTTGACCTTCTTCATAGTACTGGCTAATCTGACAGCAACCTAAACTTAATCATTAAGATGCCAATTGAATTTGCATAGTTGATTTAGGTGCTTTTTCACTCTATGCAAATTTGCTGCTTGCAAACCTATTTATCATAGATGCTAATGTTTTATCAGATATAGAGATTTAGTTGGCCATGTATTTGGTGAGTTCTTAAACACTCACCATTGTAATATAGATTATATACAGAACTATGCGACTTGTTTCCTTTGCAATTGATTTAAAAAATGAGATAAATTTTATAAATCGTTTGTTTAAGCTCAGCCTGATGGGATTTGATAAATTTAAGATTCCAATGTGAATTTACTGTCTAAACATTTTTTTTCCAATAATAGTATTTGAACACATAATAGATGCTATTTTAATTTCATAAGATGAACTATCAGCTGCATTCAATGATTTCAGAACCCTTAGAACTGTATGCTATTTTTTGCCTAGAATAGGTTATGGATGTCCTTCAAAGCATAAGGGAAGGAGGGGTTTTTGTCAAATATTTTAGTTGGAAATATTCTAATAGACATGTATTCCGAATGTGGAAGCATAGGCAATGCATGAATCTATTTGACAGAATGACGCAAGGAAATGTGATCTCACAGAATGTCATGACAGAAGGGGTGTTCAAAGTGGGTTTGCTGGATAGACCTTAGAAAATTTTAAGCAAATGCAACTAGCAAGTGTTAAGACAGAATCCTCAACCTCTGTCAGCATCCTCCATAGCTAAGTGCCGACAGGGAATGGACATCCATCGAACCATATGGGATAGAGGAATGGTCAAAAGTAGAGGCACAAACAAGGCGTGTGAACTGTTTGACAAAATTTCTAAAGAAATGTGGTATCATGAAATGCAATGATTGCAGGATTGCACAAAAATGGAATTGTTGAAAAGGGCTTTAAAAACTTTCAAACAAATGAAGTTGGCAGGTGTAAAGCCAAATTCCTCAACCTTGCTAATGTACCCCCTTCCTATGTGTCACTCTGAAACCGGGTATGGACAACCATCCAAGCATAGTAAAAAAAAAGAAAAAGGGATTTTTTTATATTTTTTTTATCAGATATTATAGTTGGAAATACTCTGTATGACATAATCCCTCAAGAAAAGTTATCTCGTGGACTGCAACAATTGGTAGGATGTACCAAATGGATACGTTAAGGAAAAGGAGTTAAAACTTTGCAGATGTAAATTTAAATTTCACCATCTTCTCTGTCTGTGACTACATGGGAGCCTAGAAATAGGGCATAGACATATCGAAAGTGTAAAGGACAGGAAAACTTCCTCAGATATCATAGTTGGGAGCGCTTTGGTGGACTCAACTGCAAGACGTGGTAGTTTGACGAAATCCCTTAAAGAAACGTTGGCTCGTGGACTACAGTGATTGCAGTATACACACAAAGTGGGAGCATATCACAAAGAGGATTTTTATTAGATATAGTGATTGAAATTTGTCACAAGGCGCGCAGGCTATATATATTAAATGCGTCAAATAAATGTTTTCTTTTGGAAAAAAATATAACTGTTAGGGTTAGGCCAGCATAGGTGCTCAGGAGCAGAGTATGAATAGTTATAAATGTATTGTGAAATAGATTTTCTTAGGTGTTATAGTCACAACTATCCTAGTGAACATGTATACCAACTAAAAAGAAAATAGGGATACTGTGAATTGTTTGCAATGATGGAGTTAGGAACAGAGTATGGGCATCCGTCTAGCATAACATAATAGTTACCAAAAAAAACTTTCGCAAAAAATGATGCACAAATTCTTCTTGAATGAATTCAAATTGAAATTAAAACTTATGCTTAAATTCATAAATCTAGGTTAGATAAACACTACAAACAACAAGCATGACAACAAATCATTTGAATAACAATTTCAAGGAAAAGAACAAAACTATGGAGAGAAGTGCTCTTACAATTTTACTCCAGCACTCCAACTCAAAGATAAGTGTCTCTTCCTCAAAAATCCATCCAATTTATAGAGAAACTTGACCCATATGGAGGAAACTCCAAGTCTTGAGTCAAGTCTTCCAATTAATTGCCCTCTCTCTCTTTTCCAATTTGCCATTCAATGCTTGTGGAAAATGACTCATGTTTTCACTCAAATTTCCAATAGTCATAAATTTTTAGGAGAAAAATCTCATTTCATAAATTGGAGTCTTGACTTGAGAATGAGGGGGAAAAGCTCCTTATTTATTGCCTATTCTAGAAGTGTCCTCACCTCATTTATTCATTTAAAATTGTTTCTTATTTTTTTCTTTTAAATGGGACTATATTTTTATTATTTAATTTAGCTAAATTTTATGTTATTTAAAAATAAAACACCTACAATTTTTAATTCTAATTCAAAACTCAAAGGTGGGTTGTGACACATTGGTGAAATTTCTACCCAGCATTTTTTCTAGTTTTCTTTCAATCGCCAAAAGAAAGGGAAGAAATTCTATAGGGTAGAATCTGGAAAATCGAGGACATGCCAATATATCTACAAAAATGGTAGCAGAACTTCAATCCACGAAATCTAAGTCCTTACGATTGCCCAGTCTAGATATGCCTATACAATCTCCCCATAGATTATTGGTCTGAGGAATGTCTGGTCAAGATAAGTTGAACGCTAGGAACCCTAATTGATATCAATGGAGATTTATTGGAGGGGGATTCATATCTTTATGCATGAATGTAAATTGTGGTTGTAATTCCCATCCCAAAGGAAATAAGTTTATGTGTGGATGACATTCTTTGGAGGCAATCAATGGAAGAGGAGGAGGATAAAAGATTCTACCTAAATTGTAGAAAGAGAGATCATTGCGAGTTATTTTCCAAATAAAAAAGAGGAAAATGGTGAAAATCTAGGATAGGAAGGCTTGCACAAATCAGAAAGCAAGTGATGTTCCTCCCGAAGCAAGGACCAAGGCGAAGAATCAGAGCCAATAGAAGAGCATCAATCAAGAGGTAGCGGGGCAAGGGAAAGAAGCAGGGGCATAGTCCCTTGAAGTTAACTCAAAAAATACCTCCGAGGTGAGCCCGAATTAGAATCAAAAGATGCCAGGGGATTTGGTGAAGAGCCCCTCTAGCCCTCAGATAGAGAAGGCAGGTGAATTACCAAGCAACCAAGGAGTGGATTCAAAGGAAGAGATCCAGTCAGATTTTGACTGGGAACAATCAGAAGAAGAGGAACTAGGAGTTGTGGATGTAAGGAATATTAGTCAATTAGCCCTTAGGGAATTAGGGAAAGCAAAGACTGGTAGAGGAAGGAAAAGCAACAGGCAGAAAAGGGAGGAGGTGGCTTCAGAAGTAGGCTTGAAGAACATTGTAGCATTTATGAAAAAATCCAAGGGAGCAGAGGGCTCCCTTGGAGGTCAATGAATGTACTAACATGGAATGTCAAAGGTGTCTTGGCCCCTGAAAAAAGGTGCTTGGTAAAGCGCCATAGGGATATGCTGATAGTAGACATCTACCTTCTACAAGAAACCAAATTAAACAAAGATGAAGGAAGTAAGTTTGTCAACTACTGTGGGAGAAAAAAAGAATCTTTCAAGAAGTGTTGGGGAAGGACGGAGGTCTGGGGATCATTTGGAACCCAATCAACTTTGATATAGGTCTAATGGATTGTTCCCAAAGTTGGATGATGTGTTCAGGTAGGAGTTTATGGAGCAATGAAGTCTTCTACATCTTCAATGTTTATGAACCAATCAAGACAAAAGAGAAATAGGAAGTTTAGAGAGATCTTCTAGAAAGAATAAAATTAGTTGAAATGACCGCTACTTGGTAGATGGAGACTTCAACGCGATCCTAGACCTCAAAGATAAGAGCGGAGAATTGAACAAAATAAATAGATGCATCGCAAACTTCAGAGAATTCATTTTGGAAGCACAGATAGTAGATTGCATTACCAAGAACGGATGGTACACCTGGACCAATTAGAGACAAGGATTCACAAATATATCAAAGAGGCTAGACAAATTTTTCATAAGCTACGAATGGTAAAAGGTGAATTTATATAGTGAAGCTAGTATAGCACCAATTACGGTATCAGATCACTACCCAGTCTTGTTGGAAATCAAAGCTTGCGAGAAACCACAAAGAAACTACTTTAAATTTGAAAGCATGTGGTGGAGGGAATTCAGTCTATTGGAGCTCTTGGAGAAATGGTGGAAGGAAAGTGCCCAAGTGAAAGGTACAATATCTTTTTCGTTCCTGAAAAGACTTAGTTATGTAAAGGATAAACTTAAGGTATGTAATAGAGATTCCTTGAAAAACAAATTCATATTAAAAGAGAAAGTGCAAGAGGAGTTGGAAGCCCTCAATGAAAAAAGCATCAAAGATGGAATGTTTGCAGCAAATTTTGAGAAGGAAAAAGAGTTTAAGGAAAGGCATTCAGAGTTGCTTAGGAGGGAAGACGCATTCTGGAGAGAGAAAGCTTGTGAATAATGGTTAAAGGAGGGGGATGTTAACACTAAATATTTCCACACCTCAGTCAAGGAAAGAAGAGACCAAAATAGGATAGATAAAATCACTCTCTAGGATGGTTCGATTGTTGAAGATTAGGTGGTGGTGGAAAATGAAGCTGAAAGATATTTCAAAAACCTTTTAGGAGAGGATTATAGTCAGGTGAATGAAGGTGAGGGGGAAATTCTAGACCATATCCTGAATTGCCTAGACACAGAAGACAATGAAATACTATTGAGATAGTTCATAGAAGAAGAGATAAAGTTAGCCACCTTCTAGCTCAACCCAGACAAATCCCCCAGTCCCGACGGATTCCTGATTAAATTCTTCCAAAAATGTTGGAGTTTCATGAACAAAGATATACTAAGACTGGTGGAGGACATAAGAATTAACAAAAAGTTTGTGAAGGATCTCAATAACACAGTTATAGCTCTGATATCGAAGAAGCCAAAGTGCAGTTCATTTGTAGACTTTAGACCCATCTCGATGTGCAACTCAATCTACAAAATCATGGCCAAGGCACTGGCAAATAGGTTAACAGGAGTCTTGGACAAGGTCATTTCACAGGAACAAAGTGGCTTCATCCTAGGTAGGGAAATCACAGATAGCATCATTCTCTCCTCAGAAGCAGTACATATGATGTCGAGTGAAAAGATCAAAGGAATGCTCATCAAACTAGACATGGGCAAGGCATACGACAGAGTCAGATGGGACTTCTTATGAAAGGTACTATATAGATTTGACTTTAGTAAGGATTGGATTGAAATAATGATAGCATGTTTCTCCACACCATGATTCTTAGTGCTGGTTAATGGGTTGATATGTGGACTCTTCAGAGCCATGAATGGACTTAGATAGGGAGACCCCTTATCACCATTCCTATTTGTTATAATGGTAGAAGCTATGGGGCAGCACATAAAAATAGCTAGAGAGGCAGGGTTATGGAAAGGACTAAGGGTGGCAGAAGGAATTGTTGTGATGTTCACAACACGCCCCATTATGCTCCTTAGCAAAATGGGGACCCCTGCTAATGTTTGCTTTTTGCTTCTGCTTGTGTTTTTTCTGCTTTCTGGCGGTTTGGTAAAAATGAAGGTCAGGTGCATCATCATCATGATATAGGATGAGGTAGGTCATCATCATGAGGTCAGTTTGTCAAAGTTCATATTTTGTTTCTATGACCTCATATTTAGAAAGAGCTTGAAATTCCATGCAGATTTGCCTTTTACTTCACTCGAAAATTCTTCCATATGTGAAAGTTATGCACGGTCAAAGTTTTGGTCAAACCTGATATTCGCAGGAGGATCATCATATTTTTATATCCTAAGTCATGTTGTCAAGTTCATCATGATCTTGGTCTATCACCCGATAAAAATCATGCAGTCGCAACATCCGAACGTCAATCTTAGGTGGTAGTGCTTTTTACCTGTCAAATGGCCTTATGCGCATTATGCATCATCATCATATTTGAACCCCCCCCGATAATATCCTGAGGTTCAAATATCATGATGACATCAACTTTAAGTCAAGGTAAGTTCCCCGTCGAGCAGTCTTTGTATCGCGAGCATCATCATGATATCTTTGCATCGCCTAAAATTTAAACATCATGCTGATAATATCGGATCACCCTGACTTAGAAAATTCATCATCGGCATATTTACATGCGCATGTTATAATCCTATCGCAAGGTCATCATCATGATATTTGCTGAAGTTTGAAATATGATGATGACAACTTCATATCCTCCTGATCTCCTTGTGCATAATCATGATCATCATCCTGATCTTTCACGAGAGTCATTCGCTGAAATTCACTAAGTGATGGAGGCATCATCATCATAAATCGATAAAGGGGATCATCAACTTCATATCCTCCTGATCGCCTTTTTTTGCAATATCATGATGATCACCCTATCTATTCAGAAGAGGGTGATATTTCATTCCTTAAACAGCATGATCATATTTTACAATATCACCCTAGCGCAATATCATGATGACCTCAACTCATCCTTGTGCTTCGAAGACAAAATATCATGATGACGTCATCATGATAATTCAATGAGGAGGGTCATCATCATATTGTTTTATCCTGTCCTGTTGTCAAGATCATCATGATCTTGTTTGTTCACCCGATATTTCATAAAGTCCTCCTGCCGATGAAATACAACCTTTTGAAAATATCCTGATGATCATCATCGTCACATTTTCCCTTCGGCAGGATTTTTTTTTTCCCAAACATGATCCGGTTGGCGAAATATCATGATGACGTCATGTTCTTAATTTAACGAAGGCTCTGGATATCATGATGACGTCATGTTCTAAGTTTAACAAAGGCTCCGAATATCATGATGACGTCATCCCGATCTAATAAACGAAGAAGCAAATATCCTGATGATCATCATCATCACATTTTTCCTTCAGCAGGATATTTTTCAAGCACGATCTGGTTCGCGAAATATGATGATGATGTCTTATTCTATGTTCAACAGAAGCCCCAAATATGATGATGATCCTCATCATCCTGATCTTTTGAGAAGGTTACCTTGGCCGCAAGAGGATCATATTACGTTCATCATCCTGATCATGCTCCTTAGGTGACCCGATATCACAATTATCCCCTGATCTTAACTGAATGTGACGATGACGTCATCCTTAGCATTTCAATGAAGCCCGAATATCATGATGACGTCACCATCATTTTCCTTTCCTCGACAACATGATCATATTCCATATCCTCCTTTTCTTCTTCAACATGATGATGACGATGATGTTATTCTTTTCCCCGATATGCAAAAGCCGAATATCATGATGATGAAGTAAATGTCGGCCAGCACGTTTTTTTGACACGCCGATGGCGATGATCATGCCGATGGGCGGGAAATGAGGCGGTGGAGTTTTAAAGTGTTTTTTTTGGGCGCCTGTGGCATTTTCCCGGTCAGCGATGGTTGACCCAGTAAATTTTGAGCGGTCTGAACGCATTTTTGATGCGTTTTGAGGGGATTTCTGATCTGATTTCCACAATCTTGCACAGTCACCTGGATTTAAACGCTTATTTTAATTTCATGTTGTTTTTATGATAAATGTGAAACTTATTGCTTGTCTTGTCTTGCAGGCTTGCAGTTGAGGAAGCAGCTGGAAAGTCAACACAGTGACCTCATGAAGGAAGAAAATCTGATCTCAAGAACAAGAAGATAAGGATAAAGTGCGAAAAGTCAAGGTCATTCAAGTGAAAGACAGAGTTGCAGCTGGAGGTATTACTACAATAGACAAATAGAAGTTATTACCCAGCTGCCGGAACTTCTCAGAAGGGGCAATATTTCGCCCAGATTTGACACTGCTCAGAGATATTTTTGAGAGCTGGTTCACCTGTATTTATTGCTGTAACCAGGGGTTTGAACCAGGGGTTCAATTAGGTTTTTGCTGTAGTGAGGACAATTAGAATGTCTTTATATTATGCCTCTCTACACTGTAATACTTTACAACAGGGGCTACAACAGGGATTCTAAGGAAACACAGCAAGTTAGCTTAGCATAGTTTAGAAGTAGAAGAAGGAGGTCGTCTGTTTGTCTGCAGTAAGGTGCGCGTGGAATGTCTGGCTGCCTTACTGTATCTGTAAAGCTTGTAAGTTCTCTGTAGTATGATCAATGAAACTAAGAGTCATTCCTACATTGTAAATCATGTATGACTATTCGTTTCTAATACAATAGAATCTGGAGTTCTGCATCTATCTTCTGAGTGTTCTCCTGCTCTTCTTTGTGTTTTGAAATATCTTCTTTGAGAGCTTGCAATTTTAAATGTATGTTTGTGAAAATGCTCAGAACTTACATTTAGGGTTTTTACTGTGGATTTGATCAAATTACTGTGGTATTTACATAGTGCATAACAGAAACAATTAGATCCTTCGGTAGATTAAATGAGGTATAGATTAGATCTTTCTAACTTTTCCCAACCCATCTGAAATATTTAGCTGAAAACGTAGAAATCCAAAGGAAATTGTCTCAAATTTGAAGAAGCATGCATAACAGAGCTATAAGTAGACAGTTTTCATAAATAGATAAAGAAGAAAGCTGTAAAAAATCCAAGAAAACCCTCTGAAACTTGCAGCACAGTATCACCTTTATGCAAATGAACAGAATACTTGTTGAAATCTATGACCTTTTTGCATATTCTTAGGCCAGTAAACCACAAAACAAACCTAAACTACGTAAGGCCCCTTGAACATTACAGCTTCACATTGACCAACTGAACTTGACCAACCGAACCATTGTAGACTTGGGATTAGTTGAATCTCAAATGATTCCTTCTTATCTTTCAAGTATAGTTTCAGTTCATGATATGTGAATTTAAACTTATTGTTATGATTGCATCAAAACAGTCATCAACAGTTTTTTTGGTGCTAGAAGGAGGGCTAGAAGGCTGTATATTGTAATCATCAATAGGAATGAATCCTCTCACGCATATCTAGTTTGCAGATGACACAATGCTTCTGGGGGAAGCTTCATTAGGGGAGGCTTCGGTGATAAAAGAAACATTAGAGAAATACACAGTAGCTTTAGGTCAGAAGATGACTAAGGATAAATTAGAAATTATCTTCTTCAATACCAAGAAGGCGCTTCATAGGAAAATAGCTAAAATACTGGGATTTCTAATTGGCCAAGTCCCTATAACTCATCTTGGAATCCCTTTGTTCACAGGTGTCAATAAAATAGCCTAGTGGGAGGAGCTGCTTAGCAAATGCAGAAAGAAGGCCAACACATGGAAAAATAAATGGTTATCACTGGTGGGTAGAATCCTAATGATAAAGGCGGTTTTGTTAGCTATCCTAATCTACGTAATGTCTTTCTTCAAGCTTAAACACAAAGCCATAGCTGACCTAGAAAGCTACATGAAGAAGTTCCTTTTGGAAGGAGCAAAGGACCATAGAAGAATTCCTCTGTTGAATTGGGATATATCCTATGAAGCTAAATCAGAAGGGGGAATAGGAATAAGGCAGCTATCCAACCAAAATTTGGCCTTGGGGGCTAAGCTTGTTTGGAAAATCTATAGACACCCAAAGAAGCTCTATTGCAAAGTTGCCCAAAGAAAATACCTAGACTCATTGGATTCAAGCAGAATCCTCACAATGGCAAACTCAAGTGGTGGATCAGCAGTGTAGAAATTCATTTGGGAAAGTAGACAAATTTTGACGGATCATGTATCATGGAAAATAGGTGATGGTAGGAGAGAAAGGTTCTGGTTGGATTTATGGAATGGAGAAGCCTCTATCGAGAGCCTTCTAGGTTTCCCAAGTTGGATACCCTTGGTAGAGCAAGAACTGGGAGAATATTTGCCAGACTATGTGGAAAAAGATAGTGCCAGCTCAGGAACGAACTTCAAATGGATCTCCTTCGAAGTCTCGGTGGTGCTAGAATAGATGAAAGAGGCTATAAGGGAGATCTTGCAATTCAAGAAAATAATGCTCTCCCCAAAAAAGATGAGATAATCTAGTGTGCAGCAAAATCAAGTGAATACACAATCAAACTAGGATACACAGTACAGATGCAAAGCCTAAGTAGAACAAATTGGCCAGCCCATTTGTGCTAGAACAAATACCTTCTCCCTAAAGCTAGAGCCTTGCTGTGGATGGCTCTGCACAAAAGAATCCCAACCAAGCACAGACTGGGGTCTCTAGGGTTCGAGGGACCTAGCATATGTCCAATGTATTTTCAAAATGCAAAATCAGCTAACCACCTCATTCTAAACTACTCCTTCACATTAGAATGCTGGGATTGGCTAGCGAAGGAATTGGGATGGAATGCGGCTAGTTAGGAAGACCTATTGTCTTTCATGCTAAGCTAGCCAAAGCTTGGAGGAAATTTGGGTAGTTGCTCCCTCAATGGTGACATGGCAGGTGTGGAAAGAGAGGAACTGAAGGATCTTCAGCGAGCAATCTTCTTCAGTGACAGAGGTGAAAAAGAAGATCAGAGAGGGGATCTGCGAAGTGGTGAATTCCCATATAAGAAATAAAAGAAAGGGTAAGTTCACATAGTGGGACAACATAATGCAACAGAGATGGCAAGACCTAAAATGTCCTACAAGAATAGCCACGAACCTCAGGGCTCGAAGATCGGAAGCCAAATGGGCTAGGCCGGTAATAGGTAGATTCAAGCTAAATTTTGATGGGGCTGCCAAGGGTAACCTTGGCCCTGTAGGGGCAGGATGTGTAATTTGAAACAAGGAAGGAAAACTAATTTGGGCGCTAGCCTAGAAAATGGGGGAGGCCACCAACAATGAGGCCAAACTACAAGCACTGGCCACAGGTGTATGGTATTGCAGAGATAAAGGGATCCAAAATTTAGATATTGAGGGGCATTCGTTAATCACCATCAATATAGCCAACAATAGAAAAGTATAGAATTGGAAACTAAGGTGGTGGGTGGAGTTCATCTGGGATAGCCTTGACGATTTAGAGAACTAGACGATTTTGCACATATACAGAGAGGCCAATGGGGTGACTGATCTCCTTGCAAATAGAGCAGTTGAGCTAGCATCAGAGGAGGAATACTTTATTGAAGGGCAGTGTTACAAAGATCTAAAAAGGATGCTAATCAAGGACAATGGGGATTCAGGAATAACATAAGTACAGTCCTTGGTAGGAGCTCCCAGAAGAATCAATGGCAAGCATGACATTCTTTAAGAAAGGAAATCCTAGTTGAGATATGAAGGACTATCCCCAGTATGATTCAATTAGGAAAGAGTCAATCAAGAGCTCCTTTTCCAAAAGCGAGGCTGGTTCAGATAGGAAAAAAGCACCATAAAATCTATACTTTCAGACAGTGAAAGTAAGTCATGAGGATAACAATCGAGAGAAACAACCTATTTTAAGAGAATGGCTAGAAGTCTCCCACATCAATGGCTGGTAGAAAACACTTTGGAGTTCGCTGCAAGTGCCTGAAGGAGTCGATGGACCAACAAGTCTGCCGCTTATTCACAACAGAGGAGGAGGGGCTGCTTAATACAATCAAAAAGATCATTGGGATAAGGGAAGCACAGGGCATCCATATGCATGATGGTGTCCTTCTAGAGCGCTTCTACATGACTATTGCCCAAGCCACTGGGTCTCTTGCAAGGGCGTCAAGATTCACATGGTTTTTGGTCAAAGAGGAGATTAGGAATGATGTTATTATGACTGGCAAGCACACCAATCCAACACCAAAATAAGGTTTTATTTGTGGAATCTTCAATGCGGAGGCTGTCAAGAAGAAGCAAAAAACTAAAGAAGCCCTCAAGATCTTCATAGAGGGTCTAGATAACTACAATATGATGGCTTTCACAAGCTTTTTAAACCTATATGACCATTTGGTCTTAGCAGAACAGTTGGAACGTATTAACTCTCTCATGGATGGGATAAACACCATCTCAAAGGATATGTAACTTTTGATATTTTGATATAAATAAAAGGGATCTACCCCCACTGGTAGAACTTATCATAAAAAAAATCAAATCAAATCAAATCAAATCAAATCTTCTAATAAATAAAACTAGCCTCCCTATCTTTAGAAAAATCTATGTGAAAGACCCTGAGAGTTCAATCTCTAGGGGCCAATTAAAAAATAGGTGCCTGGAGAATGATAACTCTCAACATCTTTTACATAGACTTTTCTAAAGATAGGTATGCTAGTTTAGCTTTATAAATTTAAAAAATATATGTCATCTCTTTTTAGTTTTTATGAACACGGTCACAGTCATCCCCATAATGCCCTTGTATAATGCCTCTAGGCATAATTAATTATATGTATAGAGGAAAATAATCTTTGCTTGCATTTAATTTAGATTAATTAAATCAAATGTATACCAACTAATATAATTCAAATAGATATGAGTATTTTTATTTGTCCACAACCAATCATCTAAATTTGTTTATTTTTTAAAGTATATTCCTCCAGGCCAAACACATAAATATATTTATACCCAACAAATCAACTATTATGTTTGTCATTCCTCGAGGACAAACACATAAATATATTTATCCACAAAAGATCAACCATTATATTTTCCCTTTGTTATTTTTTTTCATGTTACTCTTTATTTTTGTTCTTAATTAAAGTACATTCCTCTAGGCCAAACACATAAATATGTTTATGCACAATACATCAACTATTATGTTTGTGCTTTGTTGTTTTCTTATGGTTTTACTATTTATTTTTCTTCTTCTTTGTGTCCAAATGAGTTGGAGAAGAAAAATTTGAAGAGATATAAAGTTAAAATAAAAATATGAAATGTTGGTATTTGATATTATTATTATTTAATAAGTATATGTATAGAAAAAAAAACTTTTCCTAACTTTAATCTAGGCTAATCAAATCAAATGCATATTAACTAATATAATCTTTCATGGTAGTATGATAGGTAGATAAGAGGGTTTTTTTAAAGCAATAGAACCAATTTTAAGAGTTTTTGAGGAGAAAGGTAGTTCTTTTAAGTTAATAAGAGGGGAAGATATTTTTAATATTTTTACTAATGTGAGGAGGGAGGCTCAACAAGAAATGTGCAGGACTTATGCACAAACAATGGCATTAATGGACCAATGTTGTTAGTAGGTAAACTCACCTTCAACTTTAGTCTCTATAAGGACAAGGGGTGTATTCTGTGAGGTCTCAACAACATAAATAATATCTTAAATACTATATCCTTAAACAACTATACCCAATGTGTTATGAACCTCTATAGTTTTCACTAAGTTTATGTCAACACTAGCTACATACAGACCTAAAAGACCTTTAATAAATAAATAAAATCCCACTCTTACCTTACATCGAAGGACCTTTGTTCCAAGGTCCTTTGGATAGCTTAAAAACTAAAAGAAATCATAACTGTCCACCTTTGAACGACTAAAAAATAATTAAAAAAATTGTGTTCGAAGGTCTTTGAAGCCAACTTTTAAAAATAAATTAACTAAAGTTGCATATATAAATAAGTAATTTAATTAAAACTTTTTTCTCTTGAATTATATTGGCATTTTTCAATTTTGGAAGGTTTTTAAAGACAATATATAGATAGTGATGGAGTTTTCAACTCATATTTTTCAAAGGAGGAAATGGGAAATAAAAGGACAATGTAAAATAAAGCTATGGGATCATTTTCTGAAAAAAAGGAAAAACAATTATCTCAAGAAAGGTCAAAAAGATACTAAAAAAATAATGTATGTACATTTTTTCTTTTGTATAAAAATGTTTCAAAAATATTAGGTTTAGGTATGTATCTTTTAAATAGTTTTCAATAGTCTAGAATTTGTTGTAGAGGAAAAATATCACTCGCACCTTATGTATCAACTCCTTCCATGACAAGCTATTCCTTAGGGCCATCTAGTGCATGTACAATGATCAAGGCCTCTCCCTACTTAGCCATGCAGCGAAATTCTAGGAGATACCATTACATTGTGTCATGAGTACAAATAGGCACACATGGACATTGTGCACTAGGGATTACTATTATTTTTGTTGTGACTACATTTTGGGAAATTGTGAGAATTGCAACAACCAACAACATGGATATGTTAGTGAATGGAATTCGATGCTACTAGTTGTTACTAACACATACGACGAAGATGAAGATGAAAGATTTGAAGACATTCCTTTGATTTCAATTGATTATGACCGCTTTTCAAGATATATATATATATATATATATATATATATATATATATATATATATATATATATATATATATATATATATATATATTTGTGCAACACGTAGTTTAGATTTTTAATTTAAAATATACATATGTATTGATAAAATTTAGTTTTAGGCTGATCCCACAATAGTGGGATTCAATTGCACATTAAGGACACAAAATTGTCCGTGCCTCCAAGAAAAAAGACTAGGTTCGATCGAACGGGGGTGTTCGATTGAACCATAAAAAGGATTCGATCGAACCTCCCAGTTTGATCAAACACTACATCAGTGTGGATCATGGGGATGTTTGATTGAACCCCCAAACAACGTATTTTTAATTAATAAAATGAGGGGTTCAATTGAACATGGGTTCAATCGAACCCACTTGTTTAGGGTTTTTTTAATAAGTGTTTTAACTATCATTTTTTATAGTTACTGCTACCGAACTCAGAGAAGAGTGAATCAAACCCTAGGAGCTCCTCACCAGCCGAACGTGGCCACCTTCTAGATAGCTACCCTCTCCAGGTTTGTATCTATCATTTTCTCCATTTCTTGTTTATTACATATGCCTTGTCTATGCTCCCACATTTTGCATATGTGTCTACCAGAGAATTTCCAACTATATTATCTACCAAAAATCCCCCTTTGATTATGCTATAATGGATGTCCATACCCCTTCCAAAGCTCTCATTTTGTCATAGGCAGGGAGGATGCTGGTGAAAGGTATCTAGTTTTACACCTTCCAATTGCATTTGCTTGAAAGTTTCTAAAGACTTTTCAACAAATCCATTTTGTGCATACCCTACGATCGTTATTGTCCATGAGACCATATTTCTTTGAGGCATTCTATCAAGAGTTGACGTGCCTTGTCTACGCTTCCACATTTTAGATACATGTCTACCAGAGAATTTCCAATTATAATATCTACCAAAAAAACCCCTTCTGTTATGCTTAGATGGATGTCCATACCCATTCCAAAGTTCCCATTTTGTCATAGGCCTGCGCGAGGGAATGCTAGCAAAGGTTGTGGTTTCTAGCTTTACACCTTCCAATTACATTTTCTTGAAATTTCTAAAGCATTTTCAACAAATCCATTTTGTGCATACCCTGCGATCATTGCCGTCCATGAGATGACATCTCTTTGAGTCATTCTGTTAGACAATTCATGTGCCTTGTGTAGGCTTCCACATTTTTCATACATATCAACTAGAGAATTTCCAACTATAATATTTGACAAAAAACCCCTTCCATTATGCTCAGATGGATGTCCATACCCTGTTCCAAAGCTCCCATTTTGTCATAGGCAAGGAGGATGCTAGAAAAGGTTGTCGAATTTAGCTTTACACCTTCCAATTAGAAATATTAGATTTCAAATCCCTAAGAAGAATAAAACATACTTGGATAAACCCTCTAGGGGGTGTAAGATAAGTTTCTTGTTCACCAATTTATTTAAGCAAACAAAACACCCTCACATAAGTTATCTTGGTTAAATCAAAGAAAGCATGTAATAATAAATAAATACACCTCTATTCATGTGCTAATCCATTTTTCTCAAGATATTATCTCTCCATTGATACAAAGAAGGAAATACAAGACCATTATGCACTACTAAACAAATGGGTTGATTTTCCCATTGAGAAATGTGTAGTAGATTTTAGGATTCTACCTTCACTAGTTATTACTTATTCACATGTGGAATTTTAGATATATCGTTGTTTCTATAGAGTGGTATATCCCAACAAGGGTGGAAAACTAGAACAAATAAAATGTGAGCCATAAAAAAAACCATTTGAACTCTAGATAAGGCTTATTTGGAAGCTAAGCACCAATGACATATTAATGGGATCTTCTTAATATGCCCATTCCACTATTCACTTATGCACCTATTTAGAGATAGGAACCTGACTATTCCGAGCAACACAGGAGAAGAGATAACCAAGGCAAGGGCCTTCTACTATACTCACCACCAAGAAACATGGCAAAAACCATGAGTATCTAGTTTGAGGAAGATTGAGATGTTGAATAACTAGCTACACAAGAATAGTCTACAATGTAAAATCCCCAACCAAAGGTCACACCAAGTAGTGGACAAGGTGATGCTATGGCTACTTCACAAAATCCTCCAACGACATCAAGCCCAAATCCACCATCACCATTTAATAATGTGATTATGTGTTAAGTTAAATTTGAGTCTTGAAGTTTGAAAGGAGGTATTACATTTATGTGTTTAGTACATTGAACTTGTAATGATTGGACTATGTAGAGGGAAGATTATAAAATATAAATTGTTGCTCTATTATTTTGGTATAGAACTTTATTTAAATTTTTATATTTTTTGGATTTGATGGGTATTTATATAATAAGCATACAAAATCTGAATCTTGATTTAAGGAATTGTAGATCTCTAGTTTGTTTTATTTAGTTCTAAGATACGATAATCGATTACTAAATGTAAATGAAATAATGGTTGTAATTATGCATATTGCATGTGAGTTGTAATTAAGTATATAGAATATTAAAGTGATATAAATTACTTGGTCTTTTAATTAGCTTGATGGCTTTCCTTAAGGTCAATTTATGATCTAGAGGAATATTTATTTTTTTGCCAAAAGTTAACCCTATCATATATCTTGTAGTGGTCTATTTACTTAGATTTATCTTTAAGTCTTGGAAGTTTGTAATGAACCCCATCTAGCCATTTATACTTCTAATTTAAGGAGCAAATTACCTATTTAACAATATGCAGACTTTAGTGTTGTTTAGAATAACCATAGGAAAAAGGTTCTATTCCATTGTATAATTGGTTTCAGTATCTTACTATGAATATGAACTAATCATTTTTCAAAAGGCTCCACATTCTCTCTAGGTTAATTAATTTTTTATGGTGTTGTAACCCTATTTTAAGTGTTACAATTGTCCCAATTACTATAGCAATTCCTAAAGATTTATCCCTCAATCACTATGTATATACCGAGTTTTTATTAAGATTATGATTGGGTTAGACTTAAGGTCAACAACTAGGCTTGTGGGAATCATTTCCAAGTGTCCTAGGGTTCACCAATAAATTTGATCTTGGGTTGATGATTGAATAGGTTGTTCAAATTCAAATGTCATGGAAAAAATATGTTTTTCCTTGGGATGGGAGAGACACCATTAATTTTTACCTTAGGTTTTTAAGGGTGAGATCATGCCATGTGTAGTAATTTTCTATGACCTTACCAAATTTTTATGGCCAAGCTTAGGTGGTGGGTTTTTAAGATATAGGTCTTATGTTGTGTTGTGAACATGATATCATAGTTGAGACTATTATGCTAATTAAACATGTTCATAAAAATGTGCATGGAAATTAATAATAAAATAAATGTACTTATCTCTAGATCTAATTCTAAATACATTGTGATAGATGACACTATGATTTTTCCTTATAACTCATGCTCAAAACTTGGTTAGATAACTAGTATATATAATAAACTCAATTTCTCTAGATCTAGGTCATTTCTATGTTGCACATGGGTTTGATCTCTAACACATGGATTTGACCCTCTTCCATAGAATTGACCTAATTATTGTTAGACTTAAAATTCATGTTCACCTTAGTATATGGACTTGTGTTTGAAGACTAGCATTGTCAACAAATACCCTTAGGATATTTTTATACAAGGATCTTATACATGGTTAAGCCCTTAGATATGATTTAAATAACCTTTTTAAAAAATGATCAAATGTACACATAAAATAATCATACAAAATACTTAGAATGCTGATGTTGATGTCATGATACTTTGACAACATTACATCTTTAAGAACTTCAACTCAAGTAAAATATTTAAAGTGATATACATTATTATTTGGTTTGTATTCATGTATGAAGTGTAGTCTTCAAACTAAAATACATCATAAAGGAGAACAACTAATATATCTCTGGTATCATACATGACTTTCCTTTCTACTTAAAAAATAGGTTTCAAGTCTTTCCTATGGTAAACCAATGCACTAAAGCTTAGTGACAAATATTGAAGCTCTCTTGTGCATAGGGTATGATTTACTATCAGGATAGGTTGTGTCTATTCATTTCTCTTTAATTTCCCTATAAGAAAACCTTAGGAAATACCCCCTTGACCAAGCATATAGTCATTGGTTGTATCCATGTTCTTAGTGTGTAGTTCATTATTTTATATCTTTAATTTCTGAACCTATACATGCTATAATGATTGAAAGAAATCTCTTTATCTCTCTCCCTTGGTAAGTGTGTTCACAAAGAAAGAATGTGTATGGAGTAGGAATGACTTAAATGTTTTATAATTGCACACATGGAGTAGAAATCTCTCTCTCTCTCTCTCTCTCTCTCTCTCTCTCTCTCTCTCTCTCTCTCTCTCTCTCTACTTTGAAAAGGAAAAGAATCATCCATGCATTTAATTAGAAATGAAATCTTCCTTCTTGAAACTATTTAACGTGTTGGAATATGATAATACTATTGGAAATGTACTTCATCTTTATTTAAAATTATAACTTCTATTACACATATATCTGTTATTGAAAGGTTAACATAGGTAAATATAACTTCTATTAAAACATATATGTGTTAATATATGACGTAGTCTACACGTAAAATTGAATTGTTTGAAATAGACAATTATGTGTTTAATTATACTTACAAAACCATATTTATACCAAGCTATAGTTGCATTAGGATGGCCTTATTGAACCAATTCTAGATACAAGAGGATAAGTAAGCTCAACAAGTTAGAAGCAAGAAATTGTATGTTGATAGGTTCAACATGACCATCCTAAGGTAACTATATAGGTTTATATAAGGTTAAATTGTAAGTATAATTCAATATATGTATCTAGATATTTTGAAAACAATTTAATTTTATGTGTAGACTGTATGTATCATCTACTAATTTAAGTCATCTCTTGATTCACACATTTAAGTCAATTGATCCAAAGCATCCTTTTCTATATTTGAGTCGCTAACACATGTAGAATCACATTATTAATCAAATTATATAATATCCAAAAGAAAACTTTACCATATATCCATATTACCTCCCACTCAAGCTGATAAATTTTGTGGAGGCTTGACTTTTTTTTTCAACTAAAACAAGTCCTTATATTTTAGCAAAAACACCTTCATTATAAGCTTTCATATATATTAAAACCTTAATCATTCAATTGATCTATAAGCTTTTATGATTCTTTAATGCCTTCTACTAGTACCATCTCTTTTTCTTTATAAAGTTTCAAAATCTTACAAGAATTCTAGTTGATAAAAAATGAGATTTATGTCTTTGATAAAATGTTAAAATATTGAGTATGTACATGACACAATCCACACGTAAAATTAAATTGTTTTAAATAGACAATTATGTGTTGAATTATACTTACAAAACCTTATTTATACCTAGCTATAGTTGCATTAGGATGGCCTTGTTGAACCAATTCTAGATATAAGAGGATAAGCCAGCTCAACAAGTCAGAAGCAAGAAATTGTATGTTGACAGGTTCAACATGGCCATCCTAAGGCAACTATAGAGGTCTATGTAAGGTTAAATTGTAAGTATAATTCAACATATGTATCTAGATATTTTGAAAATGATTTAATTTTATGTGTAGACTATATGTATCATCTACTAAATTAAGTCATCTCTTGATTCACACATTTAAGTCAATTGATCCAAAGCATCCTTTGCTATATTTGAGTCACTAACACATATATAATCACATTATTAATTAAATTATATAATATCCAAAAGAAAACTTTACCATATATCCATATTACCTTCCACTCAAGCTGATAAATTTTGTCGAGGCTTGACTTTTTTTTATCAACTAAAATGATTCCTTATATTTTAGAAAAAACACCTTCATTATAAAGTTTCATATATATTAAAACCTTAATCATTGAATTGATCTATAATCTTTTATGATTCTCCAACTCCTTCTACTAGTACCATCTCTTTTCTTTATAAAGTTTCAAAATCTTACAAGAATTCTAGTTGATAAAAAATGAGATTTATGGCTTTGATAACATGTTAAAATATTGAGTATGTATTTCAAATGTAGTATATAGTAAATGTCGATGCATAAATTTGCGGGTCTAATCTAGCAACAACATGGGAGGTTTCTAAGATGTGGGATTGACCCCAAAAACAACCTCTAGATTTTAGGTAAGTTAGCTCTTCCATTCTTTTAGTGGAGTTTGAGAAAAAGTTATAAAAAAACTAGATTGTGGAAATAAATACCTAAATCTAAGGTGATCTACCAAATTTAAAACTCAAATGCACAGTGTTAACCTTGTGAGATTTAACTGGAATCAAAGAGCAAAATGCATGATTAAACCCAGTTTGAGAAATAGATTTTAATAGAGGCAAAAAGAAATAGAGATTTAAAGAAACGAGGAACATAGACATCCAGGTATGCACAGAACAATGTTCTCATTATTTGGACAGTAATAGGTTATAGAGGCAAAAATGGCTGCACAAAGTAAAATATTACATCTCATTTGAAAAGAATCTACCGCTAAGGCAAAAGAAAATCTCTGCTACTGGCTGCTCTAAAATCTAATCTGTAGAATATGTGGAACTCTGAATATGAAGAACTCCATCCTCTCTAGAGCTGACGGATCTACCTATTTATAGCCTAAAAAACCCCAAAAAATATCTTCAATGGCCTCAACTGTCTCCAACTAAAAACTCTGCAAAATCTGGCATAAAAATCTAGCTCATAACTGAATCTAAAACTGAATTGATTGCTCTTTTTTCCCTTCATGGCTAGAAATATATCTATGGCATGAAGAAAATAAATCTCCCGGGACTATCTCTCTTCTTTACTTGTCGTAACAAAGAATTTAGGGCTATATATTATTTTTACCTTTCGTCAGATAAGAGTCACATATAAAGTTTCACTTTACCCTCGATGGACCCACCATACCACAAAATAAAACTTCATTATGTATTTGAATCTGTATCTATTTCCCACACCATTAGATCTTTCGCTGCATCCAACAGTAGCAAATTTGCTGCATTGAAACCCTATTATGTGTTTTCTGTGAGCCTCTTTTGAGTGACAGCCATGATATTGAAAATTTTGAAATGGTGCAAAATTTATCACCAGTTCTTGGTGACTGGCTAGGCAAGTGATCCTACTCAATACGAACTACAGTATCTCTAGCTTGGCAGATCAATGTCTTATCAATGGCCATAGAGTCACATTACTCTGAAACTGAAATATTCATGAAACTAACGACACACCTAAACTTGAAAATGCATGACTGAAACACTTTCTATAACTTAAATTGACGGATCCCTGAATACTGATCATTAAATCTAAGATACTGAGATAGGCTAAACCACTGAGACTAACCAGATCCTCATACACTGCATCTGAGACTTATTGAAAGAAAACTAATTGAATCTGAAATTAATGCTATTATTGTAGCTTATTCTAAAACTGATACTAAAATATGGACAATATTGAAAGTACAAGGATATGCCCATTCACTAGGGTGGCAAAGTAACTACCATGCCTAATAATGCTTCTCCAATTTATCCACATTGTACTGATAACTGACTAGACAAAATACATGAAAAAATATAATAGAAACTTGTACCTTTTTGCTCTTTACTCTTCGGAGGTTCTTCCTTGGCATGAAAACACCAGTCAGGCCAATCAACATGATGTTCTTTCTTCAAAGGAGGGTGGGAAGGGAAAATAAAACACTGAAGCTCTTTCCTTTGTTTGCATCTGAAAACTTCTGTCAATAATACCCTGTTAGTGATCTATTTTGCTAGCCTTTTAATAGGATGATGACTCATGAAAGTGTCTAGGCTAGGCTTAGAGGTGACAGAATAGCCAATAAGGGTGTTGAACCTAATCGGAATTCCATCTTGGAGGAAGAAGGGTGTAGAATCTAACTCAATTTGTGACATTGTATGTGACTCTGCATTGTGGCATATATCTCTTTGGATCTCATCATCTTGAACCTTTCTTTTCATCTATGGGTCTTCACCAAAAAGAAGAGAATATCCATTTTCAAAAATTGAAAACAAATCAACACATGCTTGTACCTTTGTTTCAAAATTTTCTATATGATCATCTTCAATAGGCCTTGTAAAACAACCGTCCACTTGGTCAAAGATAGGGTCTTCTCCATCTAGTTGCTGATAGCCTTTTTGAAAAAGTGAGATCAAATCTTCATTAGGCTATCCCTCATGTTGCATATCTATGCTATCTTCCCCAAAATGTGAAACTCCATGACATGAATAAAAATAGTCATTCTTGATAGACTCTGCAAAAAACTCTCTTGCAACTTTCTCCTCAAGATCAGGCACAAATTGTGCATCACTGTAGACCAAGTACTTTTCAGCTTCAAAACCCCTTTCAAGGTACCTTTCAGCTTCTAGAAGTGTCATCTCATACTCAACTTCTGAATCTTTTTCATAACTTGATAGAATCTTTGAATCACATGTTGCCACAGGTGCTTGATGTTGGTAACTAGAAAGACACACTGAATAGACAGAGACCACCTCTTGAAGTATGTTTGTTGCATTTTGATCATTGAAACCTGATTCCTCCTTGATATCAAAATGACAAAGAACCTAGTCTATGGCTTCTATGGGCTGAATTGCAACTTCAAAGCCTTGTGATGCATAATTATAAAGATTATTGGGTCTTTTCTAGCTATATCCAGATTGCTGTTCATACAGACTCGGGGGCATAAAAATTGGATCAGTATTATACATGGCTTGATCTTTTAGGTCATTCATCTCATACGAGAGGACTTTTATTAGTTATTTCACCTCCATCATCTCCTCATGATTTGGCAAATCAGCAAGGAGGGTGGGTGGACTAAAATTTGTATGTATCTGGCTACAAGAAAGGACTTGAGATAGGCTATTTGCATGAAGCATAAGTGGTTCTAAGGGTAGAGGAGACAACTTACTAGCCACTATGAGGTTACTTTTAGCCTTAATGGCAAGATCATATGATTGGGGAAGGGTTTCACCTCCTAAGGATTGTATCATCAAAGATATTTCTGGGTTTAAAGATTTTAAATAATACAAGAATGCAAAGACTGGAGATGACCTAATATCAATAGAGAATTTCTTCCATACCTTGTCAACTCTTGAATTGAAATCATGTATGGGCTCCATAGGATGCCTCTTGATTGTAATTAGGTTCTGGGTGAGAGTGCCGATGTCTATCCTTTCTCTGAACTGATTGTAGATGACCCCTCCAAGTTGATCCCATCCAGTGATTGAACTAGGCTGCAAACTTTTGTACTATTGTTTTGCTTTGCCTTTGAGGAATGATGCCGGCAACAAGAGTGCATGATTCTCAGTCGTGACATTACAAATGGAGCATAAACTTGTAACATCTTGAATGTGATCTACAAGACAAACATACCCATCTCCAAGAAAGTGAGGCAATGCCTTCCATGTTGTGTCAGGAACTTGACCCTACTACTGAAGAACAAGAGGACTTGAATCCCAAGTCACAAAGGGTAGATCTCTTTGAATATTTAGATGCACATAGATACCAGGGGCTACCATGATCTGTAGGAGAAAAGATTCAAGAAAGACCCGCCAATAGAGTCGCCAGATGGAAGATTCATGCTCCTATGAGTAGATATTATTGTGATTTACCACCAAAATCATAAAATATAGGGCAAAGATCCACTGAAAACAAAGAGCAAAGTCTTTGAATCTAGTCCCACTAGGCATGCCAAAAACTATTGATGCATAAATTTATGGGTCTAATCTAGCAACAACATGGGAGGTTTTTGAGATGTGGGATTGACCCCAGAAACAACCTCTAGATTTTAGGGAAGCTGGCTCTTCCATTCTTTCAGTGGAGTTTGGGAAAAAGTTAGAAACAAACTAGATTGCAGAAATAAATTCTTAAATCTAAGGCGATCCACTGGATTTAAAACTTAATTCCACAGTGTTAACCTTGTGAGATTTAACTAGAATCAAAGAGCAAAATGCATAATTAAACCCAGTTTGAGAAATAGATTTTAACAGATGTAAAAAGAAACAAAGATTTAAAGAAACAAGGAACAAAGACATCCAAATATGCACAGAAAAACATTCTCATTATTTGGAAAGTAACAGGTTACATAGGCAAAAATGGGTGCACAAAGTAGAATATTACATCTCATTCGAAAAGCATCTACCGCTAAGGTAAAAGAAAATCTTTGCTACTGGCTGCTCTAAAATCTGATATGTAAAATAGGTGGAACTCTAAATATGAAGAACTCCATCCTGTCTAGAACGAATGGATTTGTAAAACCCCAGAAAATATCTTCAATGGCCTCAACTGTCTCCAACTGAAAACTCCACAAAATCTAGCTCATAACTAAATCTAAAACTGAACTATGGCTGCAACTGAAAATGGTAACTAAACTGATTGTTCTTTTTTCCCTTCATGGCTGGAAATATATCTGTGGCATGAAGAAAATAAATCTCCCGCCACTATCTCTCTTCTTTACTTGTATGAAAAAAATTAGGTCTACATCTTATTTTTACCTCTCATGAGATAAGAGTCACATACAAAGTTTCACTTTACCTTAGATGGACCCACCATATCACAAAATAAAACTTCATTGTGTATTTGAATCTGCATCTTTATAACTTCCGTGACTTGCAAATTTGAGAGACCTTTAATATTTTATTTATTAAAGCCTAGCTTTATGAAGGGGCCCACAAGTTATGAATGAAACTCTTATTAAAATATATTTTCAGCCACTTCTTAGAAACTCACGTGACTTATCTTTTAATGCATTTATGAAAATGAAAAATATTTATTTTTCTCCCTTCAAGCTCAACCACATGGTCTCTTCCAATTTCACCTTTTTCTTCTCTTTTTTCCTACTTCTCTCCACATCATTCTTGAGCTTCTCTCCTTTCACCAGCAGCTTCCATGTGGTACTTAAAAATCTAAGATAAGACTTATATTGTTTAATAAAGCATTTAGCGTTATGGAGGGGCCCACTACATTTATTTAATAAGAGACTTTTAAAAATAAAAGACTCTTAAAAGACTTCCCGTGACACATTTGCATTAATTTAATGAAATGAAACATTTATTTTCCTTTCTTTGGGCTGCTCCACGTGGTGGTCTTCGGTAGCTATTGAACTACTCTCTTTTCATCTATAGCTGGCATGTGGATCACTTTGAAGCTTTCAACTTTTATTTCTTTTTCCCACACCATTAGATCTTTTGCTACATCCAATAGTAGTAAATTTGCTACACTGAAACCCTATTTCGTGTTTTCTGCAAGCCTCTTTTGAGTGACGGCCATGATATTGAAATTTTTGAAATGGTGTAAAATTTATCACCATTAAATAAATTGATTCATAAATAGCATACTCAAACAAAGGCATATAATATGTATTTTCCTTTCTTTTCTTAAGGCATATAAAATTTATAAAATGTTCTTGTATTGTATATTGTGTATTCTGTACTACTTATTCTTTTTCTTGTTTTCTTATTTATATATAATTTATTTATACACATGAGAAGTATACATTTTTACATGTGTACATGATGTATCTCTAGATGTCTAATTTTGCACATGTTTTATCCAGTTCTAGAGATCTTTGACTACATCACACATGGTAAATTATGTACTAGTTCCACCTGAGGAATTACTTGCACGAACTAATAATGAGATCGATAGATTGAGAGTTTCCATAAATTATGGTACAAACATGGGAATATATAAGGACACAGGTAAGTCCATAATGGAAAGCTTAGGAAAAATTAGAGATAAAATTTGAGACACAAGTGCTTATTCCCCTGATGCTATAGCTGATATTCTTTCCGACATGAGTGAAGAAGTTTGTAATGATGTTCCCCTCTCTCATGTTCAGAGTGTGGTGACCAAAGAAACCATTAAATCCCAGTGCTTTCCATACTATCAAGATAAGGTAAAGGTGAAGGGATACCAAGTAACCAGATGCGTCGATGGTGATATGGCCAGATTGATCTACCCTCGATTTCTTGCTATCTATGGTCGTTATCCAAATAATGACCAAATTCCCTTATATTTTACACAAATAGAAATCAACCAAGATTCTAAGCTAATATTGTCTCCATTCAATATATTTAAGTGTTTTTTCTAAAGATATGTATGCTAATTATTTATTTTTATTTTCATATTTAATTAAGTATACACTTTCAATCCTAACAAAACAACTCTTAACAACTAAAATGAATTATTTACCCTAAGTATTTATAGAGTGTTTTGTTTCGTTGGCATTCATAAAGATTGAATGTCTTTTGGAGTATATACTTTTTAGCTATTTTTAATCAATAGCTAGTTATACTTGATTTGACTATCAACCCTACCTATCAAGTAAATTTTTTCAGCAAGTTCAGCCTCTCATGGCTTTGGCACCCAAAGCATCATTGAAATCATCACCAAATAAAATGAAAAAAGCAAGTTACCGTATACACGAAGGATCGAATTTCCCTCCTTTACCAAACCTTGAACCCTATGATATTTCAACAGAAAAATTTATCGTAGATGAATTTCTGAACCATAAGTCTCTTGCATCACCAACATATGAATGGTCCTGGAAAGTAGCTCTATCTTTTTTTCTCAGCCTTTATGTTTTGGTCTCTTTTCTCAAGATTTGATCTCTTTTCTATATTTCGTAGGCTATTGAAAGATCACAGGGTAAGAAGGTTTGGTAAAGGAAGGAAATCAGATCTTGGCAGATTTTTAGATACGAGGATATGCAAATTGTTGAATGACCATGGTGCAACCCCAACTTCATGTGCATTCCCTCCTTTACAAAACCTTTGAACCCTGTGATGTTTCAAGAACCTACAAAATATATAAAAAAGAGCGAACACTGAGAAAAGAGACCAAAACATAAAGGCCGAGAAAAAAACATACAGCTACTCTACAAGACCATTCTTGCATTCATACATTTCTGATGGAAGAGAGTTTTGGTGTAGAGAAATTCATGTGCTATAACTTTTGTTGTTGAAAGATCACAGGGTTTAGGGTTGGTAAAGGAGGGAAATTGGATCCCTTCGTGTATATGGTTACTTGTTTTTTCATTGTTTTTTGCCTTGATTTCAATGATGTTTTGGGCGCTAAAGTGAATGTAGACTGAACTTGCAGAAAAAATTGCTTGATAGGTCGGGTTGATAGTAAAGTCTAGTATAAATAGCTATTGATAAAAATAGTTAAAAGTGTGTACTCCAAAAGATTTTCAATATCAACAATATTCAGTCTTTCTATTGAATGATTATAATTAAAATATCAAGTATAGGTTTGAAACTAGCACATTTTCCTTCTCCAACTTATAAGCTTGGTATTTCCTTACCCACTTCAATCCTCTAGATCCATATGTTCCTAAAAAAGCAACTATGCAAGTGGAAGATACAAGTTCTACTCACCTGGGTTTCAATCCTTCAAAGTGGCAGATCTAAATTTGATTAACTAGTTATGTTTTTCTTCTTCTCGTTGGTTTGCGAGAGAGTGCCAGTCCTCCACATCACCCGTTAAGAGTCAATGGCACACTAGATGGGAGAATATAGGAGTGTCAATTTTACATGAAGCGCGAATGCACCACGTGGCATGGGGGGTCCTGCATGATAAGTTTAAATCACTTGAAATTTAAAAAATTGTTTCTCATTTAAAATCTTTTAAAAGATTTGAGATGAAAGGAGGTCATTAAAATATAAGCTAAGTCTTTTAAAATGGAGGTGGGGCCCATTAAAAGTAAAGTTAACTCTTTATTTTTAATGAAACACATGTATTATAAGTCACTAGAAGTAAAGTGGGTAAAGTTTCACGTAAAAGAAACTTTATTAAACATGCACCTATAGGTAAGAAAAATAAAGTGGCAGCTTTTATGTTTTTACGCCATTTAAAAGAGAAACTAGACAGTGGAAAAGCATTTAGTCATAGGAACATAATTTTGGCATGGGGAAAAGGAATTAGAGGTAGTGAACACACAGTTATTTGGGAGAGGTTAACATGCAACAGAATTAGAGGTAGATTTGGGAATTTGTTTTCTTTTATTATCTGAGTTTCAAATGGAGATTATGATTAAACACAGAGATGATTATTATAGATATTACAGATATAGACGAGTAGATTCATCAATAATAGAGGATTTTTTTAGGTCTTTTTGACAACTTTATTGAAACATCACAAGGTTCAAAGGTTTGGTAAAGGAGGGAAATCATGTGAAGTTGGGGTTGCACCATGGTCATTCAACAACTAGCATATCCTCATAGCTAAAAACCTAAAGCCAAGATCAGATTTCCCTCCTTTACCAAACCTTCTTACCCTGTGATCTTTCAATAGCCTGCAAAATACAGAAAAGAGACCAAAGCTTGAGAAAAGAGACCAAAACATAAAGGACCAAAACATAGAGCTTCTTTCAAGGACCATTCATACATTTGTGATGGAAGAGACTTATGGTGCAGAAATTCATCTGCAATAATTTTTTCTGTTGAAATATCACAAGGTTCAAGGTTTAGTAAAGGAGAGAAATCGGATCCTTAGTGTATATGGTGGTAAGTTTTTTTTTTCTTTTTTTTGGCCATGATTTCAATGGTACTTTGGGTGCCAAAACCACAAGAGACTGAACATGCTAAAAGAAATATTTGATAGGTAGGGCAAAACTAAAATATACTGAACGGAGACAAACATAAATCAAAACCCTAATAAATTATACTGTTATAAAATATTGTTTTAGGACAGTTTATAAAATATAATTTAAATTTATAATTAAATGTATAAAATCTAATGCAATTACTTTGAATAACTTTTACGTTTATGAATAGACTTTGATCCTTTTTAATTTCATATAATAAAACCCTAATAAAATATAGTTATAAATCAAATTAGAAACTAAAAGATGACCCTAACAAAATATAAGCCATCATACATATAAGGAAAATACATTACATATGTATTTTAATTATAATCATTCAATGGAAAGTATTGAAAATCTTTTGGTGTACTGATGTAGAGTGCACATCGGAAGCACTTCAAAACAAGGGTGGAAACCCATCTAACCCACAGTACAGAAGGCTTAATGCTTAAATAGCTTTGAATACTTTTCTCTAGTTCTAACAATACTGAACCACAATCATTCTTCACTATCGGTGAGACTTAATACTATCGGCACACTTGGAAACTCTTTTGCTAATCCCACATCTCTCCCCAATAGTTCAACACAACACTTTGTCTTCGGCGTGGCTATTATCGTCGGCGAACACTCAAAAAACTAGGCCCATCTACCTATGGAACCTTTCGGCCAGACTCCTTCATTGGCAAATGTCTATCAACTCCTGCCGACACACCGATGACACCTTCTAACTCAACCATCAGTGTGACATCACACTTCTAATCTCCTGCCGATGCACTGATGGACTTTGACCTTCCGTTGATCGGTTTAAGCTTTCTTGAAGGCTATGTTATGCCGATGACACTTCATTTACTCTACCAGTCACGCAGACACTAAACAAATGAATAGAACCAGAAACTCAACAGAACAGTAGGGTCTATAATCTTCTGCAACTCTATAACTGAACAACCCACACAGAAATAACAAAACTTAATAGAATGGAAAACAACCTACTCCTAAGGAAGTCATTCCATTGATTTCAAAGAAATCTCCACCAGTGGAATGCTTCCAGTCTACTTCTCTACAATTGGATCAAACAAAACTTTTTATTCCTCTGAGAATATACATACAAATCAATTCTCTCCGTCTATGCCTCACTGTGTCTACACACACACTTCAGTTCATTCTTTCCTTAATGAATACAGACTGACTATATAGACTCATGTTGGTAGTTACATAAGGTGGGAGGTGAACTGTCCTACAACCACCTCTGCCATTCAGTTACAATATTTTTAGTTTAGTTACAACACGTATAGAGACTCATTTTCATGTCGTTACTTGGCTAACTATGACTCAATATACATGAAGGGATATGATTTTTTCTACAAGTTCAGTCTCCTATGGCTTTAACACCCAAAACATCATCGAAATCATGGAAAAAAAAATAACAAAAAAACAAGTCACCATATACATGAAGGGATATGATTTCCCTCCTTTACCAACCCTAAACCCTATAATCTTTCTACAACAGAAGTTATAGCACATGAATTTCTCTACACCAGAAGTGTCTTCCATCGGTCATGTTTTCTCTGTAAGGAAAATATATTATATATGTATTTTAATTAGGAAAATACATTATATATGTATTTTAATTATAATCTTAGTTATGAATGCAAGAATGGTCTTGTAGAGCAGCTCTATGCTTTTTTCTTAGTCTTTATGTTTTGGTCTCTTTTCTAGGGTTTGATCCTTTTTTTCTGTATTTTGCAAGTTATTGAAACATCATAGGGTTCAAAGGTTTGGTAAAGGAGGGAAACTATGTGAAGTTGGGGTTGCACCATGGTCATTCAACAATTAGCATATCCTTGTATCTAAAAACCTAAAGCCAAGATTTGATTTCCCTCCTTTACCAAACCTTCTTACCCTGTGATCCTTCAATAGCCTGCAAAATACAAAAAAAGAGATTGAAGCTTGAGAAAAGAGACCAAAACATAAAGGCTGAGAAAAAACATAGAGTTGCTTTGAAGGACCATTCATATGTTTGTGATGGAAGAGACTTATGGTGCAGAAATTCATCTGTGATAACTTTTTCTTTTGAAATATCACAGGGTTCAATGTTTGGTAAAGGTGGGAAATTAGATCCTTTGTGTATATGGTAACTTGTTTTTTTCCTTTTTTTTGGCCATGATTTCAATGATGCTTTGGGTGCCAAAGCCAATAGAAACTAAACTTTCCAAAAAATTTATTTGATAGGAAGTGTTGATAGTCAAATCAATTATAACTAGCTATTGATTAAAAATGGCTAAAGAGTGTGTACTCCAAAAGACTTTCAATATTAGCAATATTTAGTCTCTACATTGAATGATTATAATTAAAATATATTTCTCATTTTCTTCAATAATGTGTTTTCATATGAATGAGGTCATGTTTTCTATGTAAAGTTGTAGACATATATAATGTATTTTGTTTACATGTATGATAGCCAATGAAACAAAACACTCTATAAATACTTAGGGTAAATATATCATTTTAGTTCTTAAGATTTGTTTTGTTGGGATTGAAAGTGTATACTTAATTAAATATGAAAATAAAAATAAATAACTAGCATACATATCTTTTAAAAAAACTAAAATATATGGAATGGAGACAAATAAATCCAAACCCTAATAAATTATCCTGTTATAAAATATTATTTTAAGACAGTTATAAAATATAATTTAAGTTTTTATAAAATATTATTTTATCACAATTAATTTTTATGAAACAATAGAGAATAAAAAATAAGAAATTCAATTTGAAGACTTAATAATAAAATGAATAAAATCTAATGCAATTACTTTGAATAACTTTTGCCTTCATGAATATACTTTGATCCTTTGTAATTTCATATAATAAAACCTTAATAAAATATAGTTATAAATTAAAATAGAAAATAAAAGATAACCCTAACAAAATATAAGCCATCGTACATGTAAGGAAAATACATTATATATGTATTTTAATTATAATCGTTCAATGAAAACTATTTAAAATCTTTTGGAGTGTACACTTTTAACTAATTTTTATCAATAACTACTTATACTAGACTTGACTGTCAAACGTGCCCATCAAGTAATTTTTTCTACAAGTTTAGTATCCAGTGGCTTTAGCACTCAAAATATCATCGAAATCATGGCAAAAAAACATTGAAAAAACAAGTCACCATATACAGGAAGGGATCCAATTTCCCTCCTTTACCAACCCTAAACCTTGTGATCTCTCAACAACAAAAGTTATAGCACATGAATTTATCTACACCAGAAGTCTCTTCTATCAGAAATGTATGAATGCAAGAATGTTCTTGTAGAGTGGCTCTATGTTTTTTTCTCGGTGTTTATGTTTTGGTCTCTTTTCTCAGGGTTTGATCTATTTTCTGTATTTTGCAGGCTATTGAAACATCACAATGTTTGAAGGTTTGGTAAAGGAGGGAGATCACGTGAAGTTGGGGTTGCACCATGGTCATTCAATGATTTGTATATCTTCATATCTAAAAACATAAAGCCAAGATTTGATCTCCCTTCTTTACCAAACCTTCATACCCTATGATCTTTCAATAGCCTGCAAAATATAGAAAAAAGATCAAACCCTGAGAAAAGAGACCAAAACATAAAGGCTAAGAAAAAATCATAGAGTTTCTTTCCAGGACCATTCATACATTCATGATGGAAGAGACTTATGGTGCAAAAATTCATCCGTGATAACTTTTTCTGTCGAAAGATCACAAGGTTCAAGGTTTCGTAAACGAGGGAAATCGGATCCTTCGTGTATATGGTAACTTGTTCTTTTCCTTTTTTTGTCCATGATTTCAATGATGCTTTGAGAGCCAAAGCCATGAGAGACTGAACTTGCCAAAAAATTACTTGGTAGGCAGGGTTGACACTAAAATCAAGGATAACTAGCTATTGATTAAAGATAGCTAAAGAGTGTGTACTCCAAATGACTTTCAATCTTAGCAATATTTAGTCTCTACATTGAATGATTATAATTAAAATATATTTCTCATTTTCTTCAATAATGTGTTTTCATATGAATGACGTCATGTTTTCTATGTAAGGAAAATTCATTATATATGTATTTTAATTATAATCATTCAATGGAAAAACTGCATATTGTTGATATTGAAAATCTTTTTGAGTACACACTTTTAACTATTTTTTATCAATAGCTAGTTATACTAGACTTGACTGTTAACCCTACCTATCAAGTAATTTTAGCACCCAAAACATCATCGAAATCATGGAAAAAAATAATGAAAAAAGAAATCGCCATAAACACAAAGGGATGAAAGAGGCACTCTATGGACTCAAGCAAGCCCCAAGAGCTTGGTATAGTAGAATTGACTCTTATCTTTTACAAAATGACTTCAATAGGTGCAGTAGTGAGCCTACATTGTATACCAAGATGAATGAACAAGGTGAGATCATAATTGTTTGCTTGTATGTTGATGATTTGATATTCACAGGTGATTTGGCAATTGATTTGTTCAAAAGAGCTATGAAAAAGGAGTTTGAAATGACTGATTTGGGACTCATGAAGTATTTTCTTGGCATTGAAGTTAATCAAAATGATAATGGCATATTCATCTCCCAAAATAAGTATGCAAATGATATTTTGAAGAGGTTTAACATGGAAAATTGTAAATCAGCTCCAACACCAATTGTACTTGATATGAATGACCTGTTTTTGACCGAAGATGATAGAGCAATGATTTCATAAAAATTATAATGAGGTCAAAAACATAGAAAACATGACATCATTCATATGAAAACACATTATTGAAGAAAATGAGAAATATATTTTAATTATAATCATTCAATGTAGAGACTGAATATTGCTGAGATTGAAAGTCATTCGGTGTACACACTCTTTAGCTATCTTTAATCAATAGCTAGTTATCCTTTATTTTAGTGTCAACCCTACCTACCAAGTAATTTTTTTAGCAAGTTCAATCTCTCGTGGCTTTGTCTCTCAAAGCATCATTGAAATCATGGACAAAAAAAGGAAAAGAATAAGTTACCATATACACGAAGGATTTGATTTACCTCCTTTACCAAACCTTGAACCTTGTGATCTTTCAACAGAAAAAGTTATCACAGATGATTTTTTGTACCATAAGTCTCTTCCATCACAAATGTCTAAATGGTCCTGGAAAGCAGCTCTATGATTTTTTCTCAGCCTTTATGTTTTGATCTCTTTTCTCAGGGTTTGATCTTTTTTCTGTATTTTGTAGGCTATTGAAAGATCATAGGGTAAGAAGGTTTGGTAAAGGAGGGAGATCAAATCTTGGCTTTAGGTTTTTAGATATGAGGATATGCAAATTGTTGAATGACCATGGTGCAACCCCAACTTCACATGATCTCCCTCCTTTACCAAACCTTCAAACATTGTGATGTTTCAATAGCCTGCAAAATACATAAAAAAAGATCAAACCCTGAGAAAAGAGACTGAAACATAAAGATCGAGAAAAAAACATAGAGCCACTGTGCAAGACCATTCTTGCATTCATACATTTCTGATAGAAGAGACTTCTGGTGTACATAAATTCATGTGCTATAACTTTTGTTGTTGAAAGATCACAGGGTTTAGGGTTGGTAAAGGAGGGAAATTGGATCCCTTCCTGTATATGGTGACCTTTTTTTTCAATGTTTTTTTCCCATGATTTTGATGATGTTTTGAGTGCTAAAGCCACCAGATACTAAACTTGTAGAAAAAGTTACTTGATGGGCACGTTTGATAGTCAACCGTGCCTATTAATTATAATCGTACATGTAAGGAAAATACATTATATATGTATTTTAATTATAATCGTTCAATGGAAACTATTTAAAATCTTTTGGAGTGTACACTTTTAAGTAATTTTTATCAATAGCTACTTATACTAGACTTGACTGTCAAACGTGCCCATCAAATAAGAGATGTTAGTTTGCAAATGAAACTAGTCAAATATAGAAAGAGAAAGAAGAGTGAAAAAATATCTTGAATTAAATATTATTGTAAAGTACAAAAGGTAGTTGGGCATAATTTTAAAAATTCCCATAAAGGAAGAGTGAAAAAATAATTTAAGATTGAGAGTCAGTGAAAAGAAGTTATGAGAAGTTTCAAAACTATTTGGGTGGGGTAAAATGTTTTAAAAGGGGATAATTTCATTTGTGGGGGTTCCACTCTCTCTTTCCAGAAAAGTATTTTTTGGGAAGGGAGAAATTTTACTTTGACAAGACTAGATTTTATTCTTGAAGTAAAAGGGATATTTTGATAGTGTATGTGATGTTATTGGATTCATAAATACCAAAGGGATTGGTAGTATGTTGATTGTTTTGGTGGCAATTATTTATTCTTCATATGTTGAATTTTTAATTGGTGAAACTTGATATATGCATAAGGTTGTTAAAGATATTGACAACCTTCTTCTATATTTAAAATTTGAGTGTCTCTCTTAGTATGTTGGGATTTGATGTGAAAGTGATATTGACATTACTGGGCAAGTTTTAATTGGTTTTCTTTTCATTCGTATGTTTGGGAGAAAATCATTCCATTTGATGAGGATACTAGCCTACAATACAGTTTCTATTGTGGTCAGTTAGATTTTCTTTTTACGTACAATTACCTTTTCCACTTTCTAATTAAAAGTGTAACAAAAGAATTTATAAATCATCATAATAAGGGAGTTGTACCTTCTAAAAATTTTAGAGAATAATTCATGATAATTGTTCAACTATCGGTGAACTTGCCACCACAAATTAGGCAAAGCATATATGAAAAGGTGGTGACAAATCTGTTTACTAACAGATCTTTGGCAACTCTACTAGGGAAATGAATGTGAAAGTCGGTGCATTTTTATTCTAGAGAAATCTTAAAGTACCTCGCTAGAAAAAGAGGTTGGCAACTATACTAAAAAAGGGTTTGGTATCTACGAAAATAGGATAGTGATGATAAGATGATGAAGACTTCTCTTCTTCCACATCTGTATCGTAGAATAGTCAAGTACTTGAAAATCTGGAGCAGGTCAGCTTTTTAAAAAGTTTTTATGGTGTTATGCAATTCCAGCCCAATGAAATACATCCTTCTTTGCTTCAAACTTTGCAAGAAATTGAACATAGGGATGGAAATGGTACACATTTTCTTTCTTGCAATCATAAAGACATTCCTATTCCTAAAGTAGTTTCACTAAATGAAAAAAATTAGGCAGAAATTTTTCATTTACGAGATGAGGAAAATAGTATAGAGACAATTAGTTTTGAAAGAAATAAAAACTAATGAAACAATTAGTGATATGTGTGAAAATAGAACAAAATTTTTCACACAGCAAGATCAAAAGGAAGTAAAAAATGAAAATCATTTTATACATGATTATAAAGATGAAATGGATAACATATTGTCTATGTAAGATGTGCTAGATAAGAAGGTAGATTCAGATATAACCTATAGTTTGCTATGCACACTCAAGACCATACCAGAAGAATCAAAGAGATTCAAAGCATCTCAAGAGCAATAGATTATTGGAGATCATTCAAGTGAATTTCAGGATGAGGACTTATTTCATAATACTCGAATCTGCCATCCCAAGGTACAAAATGAAAATCCTTCTTGTGTTAAAAATCTTTATTTCACTGCTTTAACTACTATAAAGGAGGTATTGCATCATCTAGCCATAGATACAAATCCTGAAAATCCTCAAAAGAAGTATTGTTATTCCTATTCATTCTGGATTCATGTGTTAATAAAGATCCCATCATCTATGATCTTCTGAACTGTTATTGGTTCTCTATTAGATCTAATTTGGTTCACAATATTCAATACTTGACCCATAAACTGGTCTATAGACTTTGAATCATTCATTTGCAAATTTTCAAAATTTCTCCTAAGAGATTGCAATTTAGTTACTTTCACCTTTGTATTACCTTTATAGGTAGTCTCCAAAATTTTCCATGCCAACTTGGATCTCGTTGCTGCTGCAACACTAGAAAAAATGGATTCATCCATTGCCTGTTGGATTAGGAATATAGCTTTTGCATCCTTTTTCTTGTTTTCTTTAAGCTCTTCCTTTTGTCCTTGAGTTAATGCCTAATAGGCAGCCTCATCCTGTGGTTCTACAAAGCCATTTTCTACCAAATCCCAAACATCTTGTGAGAAAAACAATGTTCTCATTTTAATTGCCCAAAAATCATAATTCTTACCATTGAAAACTAGAATCTAGGGCTGTGACATGCTATTGTTTGTTGCCATGTCTCAAGCTGAACTTTTCAAAATGAACAACAACTTCTTTAAATTTCTACTAACTCCTCCTTGTCTTCAGCTACTAAATCCTCCTTCAATCTGCTCTAACAATCTAATGCCCCTGATCTTTTTCTCTACTCTGATACCATGTTTGAGAAGCAGTGACAGAAATTAAAAAAAAAAACTTAAATAGAAAAGAATGCCCATGGCACAGTTGCTACAACAAACTTGAAATCTTTAATGATATTTCTACTTTCTTACTTTATGGTTACAAAAGCCTCTATTGATAGAGGATTCCTTTAACATGCAAGTTTTAGATAACTAAACTTTAAACTACTATAACCATGCTAAAAATATGCGATCTGATTGAATAAAATTATTCTTGCAAAAAATTTAAAACTAGAGTTTATTATGCATTCTCCTCATGCGATGCTCATGCAATCATATGGGAGAAATTAGAACTGTAGTTCTAACACTCTTCAATATCAAACAACCAGTTAGTGCAAACATGGGGATAGCCAACAACACACGTGTTCGTGCAACCAATTTTTTTTTTGCATTTCAAACTCTTACAGAGTTCACTTCTGAATTCGGTGAAGTTGTTGCTAAATGTGTTGGAATGGTATCCCAACTGATCGCTTCATTTAATGAAGATAACAATTCCTCTTGACTTTTTTCTACTTTCCCCTACCACCGTGCTCTTTCAATTAATCTCTATAGTGTTGATGTCATAGAGGCATGGCCTCCTTTTCTGGCGTATGGAGGAGTCAGTCCTTGTCCATAATTTTAAATGTAGTCATGTCCATAATCTTAAATGTAGTCAAGTCATTTGTAGTGCAGTTCTGTTTTAATTAGAGGGTTCAATGTATCAAAAAGGTGTGGGTGATGCTCTGTTTTTCTTCTTCTGAGTTTGAAGAACAGTAGCTATTTTAAACTTTAAAATTTGCTCTATTTTTATGTGAAAGCACTATCAGTGTGCTATTTTTATTATTCTGAGCAGGCATATTAAAAGTAAAGAAAAAATGCTCTATTTTCTGAAGTTTATGGATATATGAGCAGCAGCTCTCTTCTATGCAAAAAATATCTCTATTTTTTCTTTTGTGTGTAAATTGTCTGCAGCAGTAATCTATATCATCTTTGTTTCTTTTTATTTTTTGTTAAAAGATTTATGCATATATATAGAGCTGTAGCTCTATATTTTTCATGTATCCTCTACCTTTTACTTCACTTGGTATCAGAGCCTAAGGTTTCTCAAACAGGGGTTGCTCAAGGAAAGATATAGCAGAGTTGAAAGTAATTAAAGCTAAGAGCTCCAACAAAAGCATTCAAGCAAGTTTCACAGTCAGCAATGGCAAGCACAAGCACAAGTTTAACAAATCCTCAAATCCCACTGTTTAATGGGAAAAATTATGATTACTGGTCCATAACAATGAAAGCACTATTTTGTTCTCAAGACATTTGGGATCTAGTAGAGAATGGTTTTCCAGAACTAGTAGATGTAGTAGCATACAATGCATTGATTCAAGTAGAGAAAGATTTGTTGAGGGATAATAGAAAGGACTCCAAAGCTCTCTTTTACATATTTCAAGCAGTGCATGAGAGCATTTTTCCAAGGATTGTAGTAGCAACAAAGTCCAAACAAGCATGGGATATACTCCAAACAATCTATCAAGGAACAACAAAAGTGAAGATAGCTAAGTTGCAAATATTGAGAAGGGATTTTGAAACAATTTTCATGAAGGAATCAGATTCAATTGAGACTTTCTTCACACAAGTGATGGGTCTAGGTAAACAAATCAGATCTCATGGTGAAACACTTGAAGATAGAAGGATTGTTGAAAAGATTTTAAGGAGTTTACCTACTCGGTTTGAATCCATAGTTGTGACCATAGAGGAGACAAAGAATCTCTCATAGTTTTCAGTTGATGAGCTCCATGTATCTCTCATTTCTCATGAGCATAGGCTTAGTAGGTCAGAAAACTCATCATTGGAGCATGCATTCAAGACATAAGCTTCAATCAGCCATGGAAGAGGCAAAGGAAGATCAGATTTTAGAGGTAGAGAAAGGAATTCATATAGAGGTGGAAGAAGTAGCCCATCAAGCTCAAGTAGAAGAGGCAGCAACCAAAAATCAAGCCCAAACCCATCTCAAAATCAACCACATGGTCAAAGGTATGAGAAATCTCAAATCCAATGTCATTATTGTAAGAAATATGGGCATTATTCGAATGAATGTAAGAAAAAACAATCTGATTTCAGCAGACAAAATGTAAACTTTACAAGAGGAAACCAAAATCAGAGCAATATGTTCATAGGATGCAATGTAGCACAAGAGAATCAAAAGGATGTATGGTTTTTAGACTCAGGTTGTAGCAATCACAGGACAGGGAACTTAGAAATGTTCTCAAGTTTAGATGAAAGTGTAAAATTAGATGTCACAATCGGTAATGACAACAAAGTTTCAGTTATGGGTAAAGGAAACATCAACATTCTAATTAAACAAGGGGAGAAGAAGTATATTTCATATGTGTATTTTGTGCCTAGTCTAAAACACAATCTAATGAGCATTGGACAGCTTATTCAAAAGGGGTATAGAGTCTTCTTCAAAAATAAAGAATGCACTATTCTAGATAAATTTCCAAGTAATCAACTTATTGCCAAAGTGCAAATGACAAACAATAGAATGTTTCCCCTAAAGATTAAGCTGGATTTGAATGTGGAATATACTCAAGCACAACCCACAATGAACCCACAAGAGGATAAAGAAGAAGTTGCAGTAGTTACACAAACCCTCTTTCAAGCAGAAATAAAAGATGAAAATTGGTTATGGCATCTAAGATTTGGGCATCTCAACTTTGGAGGTCTAAATTTTCTTTATAGGAAGTGTATGGTAAAGGGTTTTCCTTTAATAGAGAAACCAAAAAGAGTATGTGAAGGATGCATCTTGGGAAAGCAACATAGAGAGACATTTCCAATAGGCAAGTCAATTAGAGCAAAGGCACCTCTAGAGATTGTGCATTCAGATTTGTGTGGACCAATGCAAACACCATCAATTGGTGGAAGATACTACTTTTTGACATTCATTGATGACTATTCAAGGAAAACATGGGTCTACTTTCTAAGGCAAAAGAATGAAGTGTTTGATTACTTCCGTCAATTCAAGGCACTTGTTGAGAAGCAAAGTGGGCACTACATCAAAGCATTGAGAACAGATAGAGGTGGTGAATACATCTCAAATGAATTTCTATATTTTTGTAAAGACCATGGGATTCACAAGCATTTCACAACTAGGTACACACCTCAACAAAATGGGGTAGTTGAAAGGAAAAATAGAACAATCACGGAAATGGCAAGAAGCATGTTGAAAGCAAAGCATTTGTCAAATGAATATTGGGCTGAAGCTGTAGCTTGTGCAAAATACATTATGAATAGATGTCCAACCAAAAGTGTGAATAATATGATTCCTGAAGAAACATGGACTAGAAGAAAACATAGTGTTGCTCACATGAGAGTATTGGATGTGTGGCATATACACATGTGCCAGATGAGTTGAGAAGAAAGTTGGACAACAAGGGAGAAAAGTGTATATTTGTTGGTTATAGTGATGAATCAAAGGCATACAAACTATACAATCCAATAACCAAGAAAGTTATAATCAGCAGAGATGTGCAATTCATAGAAGATGAAGAATGGGATGGAAGTTTGGAGAAAACAATTAATATTGCAGCCCACTTACCTCAAGAAGATAGAGAAGATTTTACACCAGTAGGTACTCCATCAAATGCGACTCCTTCCACACCCATTTAGGCTCAACAAAGTGGTCATCAAATGACACTATTATCAAGTGTAAGGACAGCCCCACGCATTCAAGCATCCACTCCTTCAAATGTACAATAGACACCATCTACAAGTGGCAATCAAGGTACAGGACCATCAAGTCCACATTCCACAAGTCCAAGTTCAAGTGATATATCAAATTCGACATTGGAAAGCTTGAGGAAACAAAAAATCAGAAGTTTGAGAGACATTTATGAGCAAAATGAAGGTGAAAACAATGCTGGTCTGATTTCTCTTTTTGCATTTTATTCACAAGTAGAAGATCCAATTCATTATGAAGATGCTATCAAGCATGAAAAATGGGTAAATGCAATGGATGATGAAATTGATGCAATTGAAAAGAATCAAACATGGGAGTTAGTGAGTCTTCTAGAAGACAAGGATGTCATAGGAGTGAAGTGGGTTTACAAAACCAAATTAGATGCAAATGGTAATGTACAAAAGTATAAAGCAAGACTAGTGGCAAAAGGATATTCACAATAGCCTGGGGTTGATTACAATGAGACATTTGCTCTAGTAGGATGTTTAGACACTGTGAGAACTATACTTGCAATAGAAGCTCAAAACAAATGGTCAGTTTATCAAATGGATGTGAAATCAGATTTTTTGAATGGTTATCTTGAAGAAGAAGTTTATGTGGAGCAGCCACCTGCGTATGAGATTTTGGGTCAAGAAGACAAAGTCTACAAATTGAAAAAGGCACTCTATGGACTCAAGCAAGCCCCAAGAGCTTGGTATGGTAGAATTGACTCTTATCTTTTGCAAAATGACTTCAATAGGTCTAGTAGTGAGCCTACATTCTATGCCAAGATGAATGAACAAGGTGAGATCATAATTGTTTGCTTGTATGTTGATGATTTGATATTCACGGGTGATTTGGCAATTGATTTGTTCAAAAGAGCTATGAAAAAGGAGTTTAAAATGACTGATTTGGGACTCATGAAATATTTTCTTAGCATTGAAGTTAATCAAAATAATAATGGCATATTCATCTCCCAAACTAAGTATGCAAATGATATTTTGAAGAGGTTTAACATAGAAAATTGTAAATCAGCTCCAACACTAATTGTGACAGGGTTGAAATTAAGCAAGGATGATAAAGAAGGCAACATTAATCCAACTTTATATAAAAGGCTTGTTGGTAGCCTCATGTATTTAATAGCCACAAGGCCTAACATAATGTATGCAATTAGTCTCATTTCAAGGTTCATGGAGTCTCCAAAAGACTCTCATTGGCAAGAAGGAAAGAGAATTCTCAGATACGTGAGTGGAACAAGGAACTATGGCATTCAATATGCAAAGTCAAATGAGTTCAATCTCATAGGCTACATAAATAGTGATTGTGCAAGAAGCATTGATGATAGGAAGAGCACTTCTGGTTATGTCTTTCATTTTGGAATAGGTGTAGTTTTATGGGCTTCAAAAAAACAACCAATAGTTACGCTTTCATCAGCTGAAGTAGAGTATGTAGCAGCCACAAGTGCATCATGTCAAGCAGTTTGGATGAGAAGAGTTTCGAAAGAGCTCAGTCAAGAACAACAAGAGGCAACAAGGATCTATTGTGACAACAACTCAGCTATAGCATTGTCAAAGAATCCAGTTTTTCACAAGAGAAGTAAACATATAGACACACGGTATCACTTCATTAGAGAACTAATCAACAGTGGAGAAATCTTCCTGGTTTTTTGTAGATCTCAAGATCAGTATGCAGATATCTTCACCAAGCCATTACCAAAAGAAAGCTTTGAGTATCTAAGAGATCATTTAGGAGTTCTGGATGGCGGAGCAACCTTAGGCTCTAATACCAAGTGAAGGTAAGAGGCAGAGGACCAAAATAGAGACAAAAAAAACCAGTGATAAAACACAAAGATAAACAACAAAATATATTTCCTATTACAAGATAGTTATATGATTCAACAAGAGCTTCTACTCTTTTCTCTCACACAGAAATTTCAAAAATAGTGAGCTACAGCTCATTCCATAAAGAAAAAAATAGAGTATTTTTTTTATATTCCAGAACTTCTCTCTGCATACATGATAAACAAAGCATAACTCCTAAAAAATTCTATGCCAAGCTCGTAAGAAAGAAAACAGCACTGGTATAACTTGACATGAATGAATTTTTTTTTGCTCTGACAAAATCCAACTTTCTTCTATACGCAGGAGAAAGGGGGACCATACTTCTTGACAACATACTACAGAGAATGTAAATGAGCATTTTAATAGGTATGGAGAGAGCAGAACGGAGATGACAGAGGTCAGGAGATGGCAGAGATCAGTTTTTTTATTGGAAAAAGTCTTCAACATTCAATGCCTTGCCTGCAGCGCTGGAGGATGAATAGGAGGAGGAGTAAATATGGTTGTTGGGATTACATATCCAACAAAATGTGCAAAAATGGAGATTCAACGCGCTTGTAAAAGGGGTCAAAACTAAATGTAAGGACAATCTAATGTTTGTTCTTAGACCGCGACCATGACAAGCGTAGGAGTGAATAGTAGCCCAAATGCAGTGCACCACTGATTACTGTTCGCTAGCAAGTTTGAAAGGAAAGACTATTTCTGAGAACAAAATTTTATATTATTTTCTTCACAACTAAAGGCATCGTTAGGCAGGTTCATAAATTATCCATTCTATCATTAAGAAAATGGGAACACTTGCTTGCAAACTCTAAGGTGACTTATGATGTAGAGTCTTGTGATCACCATGATAGTAATCAATGTCGTATTGAGGCTGCTATAGAAAATACATGAGAGTTTCAATGCATTCTGTGCTCTACAAGAACATATAGACATGATAGCATTACCTATTGGGCATCACGTTCGTAATGCGTGGATTACCTCTAATCCATCTATCAAATGATTTATCATCACAATCTCCAATGCATACAAAGAGCCTTGCCATTTTGGAAAGATGAACAGTGTGTAAAAAGTTGATAGTTTGAGACAAGGAATTTAAAATATAGCGGGTCTTGTGCAGCACATTTTAACAAGCCAGATACGGTGGTTCTTAATCACTAGATGTTTTGCACTAGCAGTGATGATTATGCAATGGAGGAGACAACCAAAATTCAGCATGGGACATTTTGATGAATATGAGCACAGAAGATTAGTAAAAATGTTCAAATATGTTGGAAAAGAGAATTTGGAGAAGAAAACTGACGAGTTGGAGGTCTTATTTGCTGCACACAAATTCATGAGTCAGTCACAAAGACTTAATGCCAATATAAGATGTGCATAACTTCCAAGGAAACAAGTGCAGGAGTTGAACCTAATAATCTCTTCACAAAGGATATGCAGAATTAGCAGAACACAACTTTCATGTCAGAGGGAAGGTTTCCATTAAAAGAGTAGTAAATTCAGCCCAATGGATCAGGCACTAGCTCGTTTTGATAGAGATTTTGGGGTTCTCTGCATTCCACCAGGGAATGTAGTCCCCAATTAGAGCCACTATTATCCATCGATCTTGACAAATCACAGATGATCATTTCAATGGCACTTTGTGAGTAACTATTAGGTTAATTGAGATTGGATCAGGATCAAACAATCAGGGCAAGTAAAAGAAGGCTATCATTTACCCTAAGATGGATTATCTTTTCATATTAATTCTTTTGGAATTAATTGATTTACTTTTCAAAAGACATGAAGGGGTTAATTAATCCTCCTAAAGGGAATATAATATATTGATTCATAAATTATTTGGCATTAACATATATATTTAGTTCTTTTTAAGAATTAAATATTATTATTATATTGTACAAAATAATTAAAAATTAAGTTATGGCAATGTAAGTTGGGATAAATTAGGTTACAAGGTGTGAGCAACTTTACATGTCATAGAAAATTAATTCTTTCCAAGAATTAATTATTGTTGTAAAGTGTTAAAGGTAGTTGGGCATAATTTTGAAAATTCCTGAAAAGGAAGAGTGAAAAAGTAATTCAAGATTGAGAGTTGGTGAAAAGAAGTTACTAGTAGTTTCAAAACTACTTGGGTGGGGTAAAACGTTTTAACAGGGGATAATTTTATTTCCTTGGGGTTCCACTCTCTCTTTCAAGAAAAGTATTCTTTGGGAAGGGAAAATTTTTACTTTGACAAGAGTAGATAATAATTCAAGATTGAGAGTTGGTGAAAAGAAGTTACTAGTAGTTTCAAAACTACTTGGGTGGGGTAAAATGTTTTCAAAGGGGATAATTTTATTTCCCTGGGGTTCCACTCTCTCTTTCAAGAAAAGTATTTTTTGGAAGGGAAATTTTTTACTTTGACAAGACTAGATTTTATTCTGAAAGTAGGGGGGATATTTTGACAGTGTATGTGATGTTATTGAATTGGTAAATACCAAAAGGATTGGCAGTGTGTTGATTGCTTTGCTAGCAATTATTTATTCTTCATATGTTGAATTTTTAATTGGTGAAACTTGATATATGCATAAGGCTATTAAAGTTATTGATAACCTACTTCTATATTTGAAATATTATTATTTGAGTGTCTCTATTTGTATGTTGGGATTTGATGCAAAAGTAATATTGACATTACTGGGAAAGTTTTAATTGGTTTTCTTTTCATTCGTATGTTTGGGAGAAAATCATTCCATCAGATAAGAATACTTTCTTGCAATACAGTTTGTGTTGTGGTCAGTCAGACTTTCCTTGTATGTACAATTACCTTTCCCACTTTCTGGTTAAAAGTGTAACAAAAAAATTTCTAAATCACCATAAGAAGGGAGTTGTACCTTCTAAAACTTTTAGAGAACAATTCATGATAATTATTCAACTGTTAGTGAATTTGCCACCACAAATTTGGCAAAGCATATATGAAAAGGTGGTGACAAATCTATTTACTAACAAAATTAAAATGTAGTGTGTTCCAATTAAAAGTGTAGCCTATGAATACATATAACGCGGCTTATAGAGCTAGTCTAAGGTTCAACCTCTTAACCAGTGCAGTCTATCAAACTCAACCTTTTCAAAAGAGACGTTGCCAATGTAAAAATAAGGCACATCCATATATCAAGGTGCAACCTATTAATAGAGAAGAAGCCAAAGATTAATGGTACGAGTGGCCATTCATATGATGCACAAGCGATTTAGAAAATGCGTAGCTTATATAGGAACCAAAGGACAGGCTTTCAAAATAGATGGTGCAACCATATAGTATGGCACCACCTGTTCAATAGAGGCATAAGCCAATGCAAAACCAATGCACCAGCATAGAATGAGAGGTGTAGCTAATATGTATGGCGCAGCCCATAATAAATTCAACACAACCAATATGCCATTAAATGTATGAACTAGACTAGGCAAGCTGCCTATTAAAGGTAGGGTGTTGCCTATTGAAATCTCAAGAGCCATTTCAGATAGAGGATCATCAAAGGCACAAGCCTTCACATAGTGCACAAGCAGATAAAATGGAAGGTGGGGCCTTGCCATTGCAAATGGAAGGCACACAGCCATCATAGTGTGAGGACCAACCTACATATTAATAGTGCAGCCATCAAAGAAGCGTAACAGAGAGTGCAAGCCACTGTGAAACAGAGGTGCTACCATATGAAATGGTGTGCATCATCAAGAAATGACTCCACCTAGGTGTTAAATTAAATGGAACAGTGAAAGCAATGTGAAATAGAACACACAATAAAGATCACACATACGAGACAACAATTTAACATGGCTCACCATAAACTGGCTACATCCATAGGAGTAGGGGAAGAATTTTATTATCTCTGTATGAAGTGAGAATACGATGCATAACAGGAAGACCAAGAGGCAAGAGATTTGGCAGGAGAAATTATGTATCTTTTGGACATCACAATCCAACACTAGGTAATAGCTCAGACACAGGCAACTTGAAATCCATGGTACAGCCTCTAAATAAGCAGTTCAAACATGGCGCTACCTTAGTCTGAGGCACAAGCATAAAGAGCAAAGGCATGCAACTTGGAATGGTGTGTAAGCCATAAGAAACATGGAAACCATAAGGTAGAGTCTATTCCAAAGGTGCAACTAACCAAAATAAATATTGTGTAGGCTTATGTGATATCTGTTGCAACCTATTGAAATGGAGCATGAGTTTTAAGTGTCCAGATCTTGCCAAGGAAGCTACTCACAACCAAATGATGGCATTGCCTATGTGAATCAAAGTACAAAATCAAAAAGATAGCGTAGTCTATAGTAATGGCACTACCATAAGCGAAGGCCATGAGTATTCAAAGTAATGCACAGAAATTTCTAATGGAGTGTAAGTTTTTGAGTCTCTAGAAATGCAACGTACATGTCAAAAGAATTAATGCCAATGCTAAATGAAACAGAGATGAAGCCAACATACAAGAAAGGAAAAGAAAATGTGGCGAACCATTGAAATTCAGTCACAGCCTCTAAGTCATAGTGCAGATATATTGAAATCTCAAGCAGAGCCTCCAAAATGAAACATAGATGCATCATCACGACCACTGTCAATCAAAATAGAATCAACGGTTTGCGCATCAAAAGGGAAGTAGAGATGTTAGTTTGCGAGAGAGAACCAATTCTCCATGTCACCCATTAAGAGCCAATGGCACACCAGATGGGAGAAAATAGGAGAGTCAATTTTACATGAAGCGCCAATGCACGACATGGCATGTGCGGCCTACATGATAAGTTTAAATCACGTGAAACTTAAAAAATTGTTCCTCATTTAGAGTCTTTTATTAAAATCTTTTAAAATATTTGAGATAAAAGTGGGTCATTAAATTATAAGCCGAGTCTTTTAAAATAGAGGTGGGGCCCATACAAAGCAGAGTTAACTCTTTATTTTTAATGAAACACATGCATTATAAGAGTCACGGGAAGTAAAGTGGGTAAACTTTCATATAAAAGAAATTTTATTGAACATTCACCTACAGCTAAGAAAAATAAAGCTGGAGCTTTATGTTTTCACATAATTTAAAATAGAAAGCTACAGTAAATTGGATAGTTGTACAGCATGCAGCCATAGGAGCATATTTTTGGCATGTAGAAGAGGAATTAGAGGCAGTGAACACTTAGTTATCTTGGAGAGGTTAACATGCAACAAAATCAAACGCAGATTTGGGAATTTATTTTCCTTTATTATCTAAGTTTCAAAAGGAGATTATGATTCAACACAGAGATGATTATTATCAAAAAAGGAGATTATGATTCAACACAGAGATGATTATTATCACAGATATAAATGAGTAGATTCATCAATAACAGAGGATTTTTTGAAAGCCTTTCTAGTGAGTTTTCTTTGAATCAAATGAATCTGATGCACTATGCTTTAGATGTAACGAGCCTCCCTATTGGTTCTCCTTGCTATGGTGGAAGGAAGTGCATGAACATTTAAGGGACAAGAAAATATCTAATAGAGAAGAGATCATGGCATGGTGAGGTGGAGGAGTTGGTAAAACTATTTTAATGCAAAAAAATATCTCTATAGAAGTGTATGTTTTGAGAGGAAGAGTGGGTGAGCTCTTTAAGAGGGGAAAGAAATATCTTCTTGACAGTGAAATCACCACTTCCATTTGTTAGGCTGTGAAGCCCATTCACCACTCCACGTGGTCTCTTCTCTATGAAGTGTGATAGAACCTGTTGTAACTTACAAACTGTTTGTAACTGCTTCTCCTATTTGTTGGAGGTTGCTTCTCTTCTGTGCAGTGGGTTGAAGATGTAAGAGTAGTTTGGTTCTGGCTTCGTAGGAACAGCCATAGTAAGCCTATGTGTATGTAAACTCAATAACAGAGAGTCAATATATATATCTGGGGATATCCCATTCAGTGTGGACATAGCCTACTATGTAGGTGAACCATGATATATCTGGTGTATGTGTCTTCTTATATCTATGTTTCATTCTATTTTTAATCTCAACAACTAGTATCAAAGCACTTGTTGAGGATTGCGAGAGCACTTACTAAGGGTTGTGTCTAATTTGGGACGAATCCTTGATCAGAATGGAGGATTATGATAAGTGGAAAATAAAAAAATTTCTGCACAAAATTTTGGTCTGTGGAAACTCCAAATATCTACTGTCCTGATTCAAAACGACTTAGCTATTGCACTCCAAGGGAAAAAGAACAAACCAGAGAAAATCTCAGATACAAAATGGGATGTCTTGGACCAAAAAGCTGTTGCGACTATCATTTTATCCCTATCAAGCAATGTCTTGTTCAATGTGGTTGCGGAGACAACAACCAAAAAATTTGGGAGAAATTGTGTGACATGTATGAATGAGCTTCAGCAACGAATCGGGTATTTTTGTTGAAAAAATTAGTAAACTTAAAAATGAAAGAAGGAACTAGCATGTCAAATCATCTTAATGAATTCAATGTAGTCATTAGTCAATTACTCTCAGTAGATGTCATCCTAGAAGAGGAAATGAGAGCTATGTTAGTGTTATGCTCTCTTCCAGATAGTTGGGAAAGTGTGATTATGACTATAAATAACTCGGTATCTGGAAAATCAAGATCAATAGAAGGAGAGGATAAGAAAAAGGAAACCATGTTACAGTATGATGATGTTGTAGCCATGTTGCTAAACGAAGACATGAGAAGAGGGCAACACAAAACAAGTGGTGAAGCACTAACGACTATTAGCACAGAGAATAGAGGTAGGAGTGAAGATAGAGGAAGGTATAAGGATAGAAGGTGGTCAAAATCAGAAAAACATTTGAAGTCTAGAGGAAGACCGGATGCTTGCTAGTTTTGTGGCAAATCCGGTCACACCAAGAAACAATGTTGGAACTACAAAAAGGCTCAAGACAAGGTTTGTACCAATGAGGTCAATATGGTTGATGATGGTATTCTAATTTTATCTGCCAGTGACACAACAATAGACTTGTGGTTCCTTGATTCCGGTGCTTCCTTCCATGCAACTCCATGCCAGAATACCTTTGTCAACTATCATGAAGGTATGTTTAGAACAATATTTCTTGGAGATAATAAAGAATGTGAGATTGTAGGGAAAGGTGATGTCCCTTTATTTTTGACAAATGGTAGTAAACTCATTTTGAAAGATGTATGACATGTGCCCCCTATTAAACGCAATCTAATTTCTATTAGTCAGCTCTATGCTCAAGGCTTTAATGTAAACTTTTCACTTGACTCTTGGAAAGTAACCAAAGGTAAGTTGGTTTTAGCAAAAGGCATGAAATTAGGGAGTTTATATGTCTTAGAGTGTAATGGTGAAGTGGAAGCAACAATGGCTACTACGGACAGTGGTGCCAAACTTTGGCATTGACGTCTTGGGCATATTAGCAAGAAGGGGCTTGAAGTCGTGTTACAACGGTATCAACTTCCAGGTCTTAAATCAATTGATTTGTCTTTATGTGAGCATTGTTTATATGGTAAACAACATCGAACCAATTTTTTGAGGACGGGTCAAGATACCAAAACATCTCCTTTACAACTTATGCATTAGACATCTTTGGTCTGACGAAGGTACTTCTTTTGGTGGTGCAAACTACTTCGTCACTTTTCTTGATGATTGCACACGTAAAATTTGGATATATATGCTGCATAAGAAATTTGAGGTCTTTTCAAAATTTAAAGTGTTTAAAGCTCTTGTTGAAAATCAAAGTGGTCATAAGATTAAATATCTTAAAACTGACAATGGTGGTGAGTTTTGCTCATTGGATTTTGACAATTTCTATGCAGACCAAGGTATTCGATGGATCAAAGTAGTCCTGTTCACCCCTCAGGAAAATGGAGCAGTTGAGAGATTGAACTAGACAATTTTGGAGAGAGCCTGTTGTATGCTCTCCAATGCCAAGTTGGGCAAAGAATTTTGGGATGAGGCATGCAACACTATTGTTTATCTTATTAACTATTCCCCCTCATCACATCTTGACTTCGACATCTTGGAAGAATGATGGATTGGTAAGAGGATTTCTCTAAATCATTTGAGAGTTTTTGGCTGTGATGCGTTTGTCCACATTCTAAAAGAACAGCGAACTAAACTGGATTTTCACTCGAAGAGGTGTATCTTTCTGGGGTACGGTGAGGATCAATTTGGTTTTTGTCTTTGGGATCCAAATGTAATGAAAGTAATTTGAAGTCATGATGTTGTGTTCAGCGAACGGTCCTTTTTAGGTTTTCAAAAATAACAAATCACTTCTGATGATTATGTTCAATTTGACATGTTGGAAAATGGCTCCACTTTGACTAAATAGGGACTTTTTTCAAAGGGCAAATCTGTTAGTTTTGCTCCCTCTATCTCAAATTCTCCTTCTAATGTGATTCCAACACAAAACAACCAAGCCTTCCCTCACTCCCCTTCTGGCTCCCTGGGGCAGGTTGAATGCCCATCCCCTGGCACTGTTGTACAGCAACCTACAGAGTCATCTAGTCAATGTTCCTTGATCACCCAGCCATCGTAGCACACTCTGTGCTCAGGAGACTCGATGCTACTTTTTCCCTCACAGCTTTCTTTGACAGGAGGTTTTTCCCACTCTCAGTGTATAACTTTGCTTCTTTCCCTTGCTTCTCCGGTCATCTCAGGTTCACATGACTCAGGTGATGTTTTACCTCCCAATGTTGTCCAGCCACATTCTAATATGGCTCTCCGGGATATTTCCCCTCAGAGCCCTGAGTGTCTACAGGGGCCTAGTAATTCACATTTTTTGATGGATACACCTTTGGATGATGAACAAGGACCTCATCTTTGGAGGTCCACTCGAGAAATACAATGTCCACAGAGGCTTGATGACTATGAATGCCTTCTTTCTGAGTTTCAGACTACTCATCGAGAGCCTCAGACATTCAAACAAGCCTGCAATGATGTTAACTCTACCCAATGGATGGCTGCTATGCATAAGAATTAAATGCTTTGAGCTCCATTGACACATGGGATCTTGTACCTCTACCTCCCATTTGCAACTGGTGGTTGCTCTTTCCTCCACTGAAGCTAAATAGGTTTCTATCGCTGAGGTGGTCAAGGAAATGATATGGTTACAGTGTGTGCTTGGTGAGTTATGGGGTTAGCCATCAACTTTTCATAGCCGCACTAAGCATATAGAAATCAAATACCACTTCATTCGTCACGCTGTTAATGAAGGTAAACTTCAGCTGAATAAAATTCATACCGACCAGAATCTAGTGGATGCTCTGACAAAGGTCGTCAAATGAGAGAAGTTCATTTTCTACAAATCTTCGCTCGGTCTTGTTCGTCCGTGATTTGTCTATCTTGGGGTATCTCTCCATTGTAGTTCTTCTCTATTGGTGACTGGTCTTGAAGTGGGAGTTTGTTAGGCAGTGAAGCCCACTCACCACTCCACATGGTCTCTTCTCTATGAAGTGTAATAGAACCTGTTATAACTTACAAACTATTTGTAATTACTTCTCCTATTTGTTGGAGGTCGCTTCTCTTTTGTGTAGTGGGTTGAAGATGTAAGAGTGGTTTGGTTCTGGCTTCATAGGAACAAACATAGTAAGGCTATGTGTATGTAAACTCAATAATAGAGAGTCAATATATATATTTGGGGACATCCCATTCAGTGTGGATATAGCCTGCTATGCAGGTGAACCACGATATATCTGGTGTATGTGTTTTACTCCAAGTGTGTGTGTCTTCTTATTTCTTTGTTTCATTCTATTTTTAATCTCAACACCATTTGGGTGTCAGTTGACACAATCAAATATCTGTCATAGTTCGAGGGTGGACCCCATAAAGAGAAGACTCCGCATTTATAGAGAAAAAAAGGAGTGCAAACTAGTTTGAAGTATGCAATCAAACTGTAAGATTGAGGTGCACTGAAGGGAGTGCAAGCTGTCTGAAGGGAAGTGCAATTGTATTAGAGGTATTTACCTCTGTCTCTATTTTTCCAACTCAAAACTACCTTGTGCACTTTTTAAGAGGTATTTGCATCGGTTCGTTTCTTTTCCAACATAAAAACTAAAGTATTTTGTTTGTATTTCATTAAGCATAGAGAAACTAAAACTCCATCGCTACCTTTCTATAAACTCAAACATGTTTGCTACTATTTGTTTAGACATAGAAAAATATACGAAACCCCATTACTTTCTTTTTAAACAAAAAACTAGAATATGACTGCTGCTATTTCATTAAGCATAGATGAAACCTCAGTTATGTGGAGAAAACTCAGGCATAAAATATATATAGTGGGGGTATGAATTTATGCTGAATAGTAGAGAAACCTAGAAATTTTGCATGAGGGTTTGTTCATGCGATTGAATCCTGAGAGAGATGGATGTTAAATATCTTCATAAACATAAATTCACATTTCATCATTTTCCATCATATAATCCTGAGTTTGTTAGAAATTTTTGCAGCATTTTCCACTCTTTTAGGTGCCATTATTTCAGGTATGTATTATTGCACTTTTGATTTTATTTTAGTTCCACCTATGGCGGGCTTTACTTTTGTCAGGCCTTTTCAATTTCCTAAATTTTTTCCACTTTCCCCTCGATCTTGGAATTGTTCGCCTTTAATTTGAAGCCGCGGGTGTTTTTAGGAACAAATTTGAGCTTAAATTAGGCACTGCTTGTTGCTTTTTGCCAGTGAAGACTAGCCTAGGGCTCTTTCCATATGACCGGCACTATGACATTTCATATCATCTTTAATTTCCTTTTTGACTTCACATTTATTGAAGTTATTTTTCTTTCAATATTTACTTCTTGTATCCTCAGTAGCAGCTCTGCATGGTGCACCTTATCTGCATATTTGGCATACTATCTATTGTCTCTAGTAAATCTTCCTCTCATGTTGCTCTTTTATTTTGCATTTCTCAGTCATTAACTATTTGTTAAATAGTGGTCATGTGCGAGAGGCTTATGAATTTATTTGTTGATTTTAGGCAGTCCGATTAAGATTTATGAGAGTTGCTGAGGAAATTTAGGTGTAAGAAGTAGAGGGATGCTTAGACAGCTATTTTCTTTGACAAATCCAAAGTGATTTTGGCTGTGAGAGTGTAAGAATGAAGAAGTCTGAATGAGACTCAGTGTAGGTTTGTATGGAATATGGAATTGAAGAGCTGGTTGCACAAGGTGCCTGGGAATTTTAGTTTTAGACATATTGTGAGTAATGATAGAGAGTGGAGAGATCTAAGTCCCATGAAACCTTTGTTTTATTATACGATGCCTTCTCTTATAGAGATTTCTATTATAACTCTTCTTAAGTTTATTGAGTGGATTTTGTTTTAGTCATTTTGTTCAGTCTACTGACTTGCTAGCTTTGTCAAAATCCTTGCCTTTGAGTCTAAGAATGTTATGGCACTAAAATACCTTAGATCCATCATGCTATGTTGTGCATTGAAATTTGGTCACATAATTTTAACTAAGAATATTTGTCACAGAAAAGTGAACTACTGTAGGAGGGAAAATTAAGCTTTCCTTTTTGTAAGCTTTTTAATATTTTATCTTGTTATGTTAAACATGACAGTCAATATGTAAAAATTAGGCTATGAGAAGGCTTGCAATACCATTTTCAGTATTTTTATTTTATCCGTGCATTCCTTTGTGAAGAGTGATTAGATTGGGGTCACTAGAGTTATTACAAACTAATCTAACTGGCAAAATACTTATTTCAATAAACCTACACTGTTACCTTTTGTCTTGTAGATCACTTTTCTTTACTTACTATTTTAAAGTTCTGATTCAATGTTTTAATCATTTTGGATTCCTTGTTTGGTTAAACGAGATGAACTAGGTCTAGGCATTAGACTGGTCATCTGGAGTGGCTCTCTACGGGCCCGGGGCCCATAAGTGGCTGTCAGGGAACAAGTAGTAGAGTTATAGTAACAAGTGATAATTAAATTAAAACATTGGGGTAAAAACACTAATAAGATAATTAGACCTCGTGCATGGCCTTGACCTCTTGTAAAGGCTAAGGATAAAACGGGAAGGGCTATCCATCTATGGGGTGTTAAGTCATCTATCTATGAGGTGTGGATTTAGGAATGATTGAGTTTCCTCGTCTGTATGAGAGCTGTACTTGGTTCCGTGCAGTGCCATCCCTTTGAGAAAGCATGATGACACTCCATATGACTACACTCTAGTATCTAACACCTTAGCAGTCATGAGTAGTACCCGACCTATGACTTGGATGAGTACACCTTTGTTATGACTTTGGCAGTATGCACTGTTGTCCGTGTCTACTCTGTGATTGATGTGAGTGTTGGCCATCTTGTATCCCCTTGTCATTATTCTTCTTTTTGGGCCTTGTGACTATCTTCGAGCGTGGTGGGGTGGTCTCTTATGAGTCCACATGGTTGGGAGACATTACCACCACCATTGGGGACTGACGAATAGGTTTTGGAGCACCAGTTGGAGATGTTCTCTCTCTCCGTCACTTTATCAGTTAGTGTACTTATTAAGTTATTGTACCCATTCAATCCTTATATCATATTTAGGACTTTATCATTGTAGTTGTATATTCTTTTATGTTATTGTACTTGTATCATATTCTGGAATATATCATTGTATTTGTATATGCAGTTATGTAATTGTACTCTCTTAAGAGAGAAGTTGTAAACATTGAATTTTATGAAAAGAAATGAGATGTTTCCTATTTAGTTTTCAGATTCTAGTGTGGGAATCGGATCCGCTTGTGCTATAATGCTTATGGATTCATGTTTATAATTTGATATGAGATTAGGAATGTTTTGATTTGGTGTATAAAATGAATGTAGTTGTTTTAATGTTTCCTCTGGAGAGTGAATTAGTCTTCTCTTTCAGGTTGAGCATTTGGCCATACTTGGCGATGAATGTTGTCGATCTATCAAATCAGCAACTGAATCTATGTATGTTGTCCACTTTTGTAAATAAAAAAAAATATTATGTTTCTCTTTTGGCTCTTACCCTTTGGGGGTTATGTAATGGGATGTTACATTGGAGCCTTTTGTGTCTTCATTTTAATTCACCCATTAAGGGAAAATGGTCTTTCTATGCCATTGTTTTGTACTAGAATGTTTCTTATTTTCTTATCTCAGATCTGTGGCCTTCATTTGTAAATATGAGATTAATGAAACTTTATGCACCTAAATGATTATGTGATTATCACTTGTCATTATCATATTTGTGTTTACTTTTTTCTCTTGATTTCAAATCCTATGCGTAATGAATCCTTTGCAAGTTGGAAAGTTTGTGATTGGTGAATCACCAAGTTAGATAGAATTTGTTTTCAAGTTTTCCTTCTTATCTTTTCTGTGAAAATCTGAAAACAATTAATAAAAAATCCTATGAAGAATTAGCTTCTAAAACCCCAGAGGTCATCTCATAAGTTGTATCCCATGTTTGTGATATTTCCCATGGTGCAGGTTTACACGCAGGTGCAGCATTCAAGTGTAAACTTCATTATCAATAGAGTGTAGCATGGATTGATCATGGAGGTACTCATGGATACTTGGAGATTTAGGCGAATCTTGAGTTGTCTTGGGATTAGAGACATGTGTTCATATGGTTACTCTTTGATGAGGATTTTAGCAGCAAGATCGAGGAGCCTAAACCTTGGTTGGAGATGAGTTCAACATGGACCTATTGAGAAGATTTTTCTTGGACAGAGTCTTTGAGGCTTCGTACATCTTAGAGGAGCAATCTCATTCCCACTCTTGCTCCACTCAGCAGTGAATAATTAGATAGGTATGCCCACCTATTATGCAAATGTATTCTTTTCTTTGTATCTTGTCTTCTCTTGCTTGAGTCTTGAGCTATGGGTTATGGTTGTGAGGACTTGTTTGAGGAGTAGATGCATGGTTATGATTAGTTATCTCCTTATGTTTGATCCTAATTTGTGATGAGATCATTGTGTGTAATGGAGATAGTTAGTGTCTTTGGGCTTATTCCTACTTTGGGATGGTTATGAGTTTCATCTACCTTTGGTTTGAGAGGCTCACATCTTGATTTGTTGGATGTTGAGGAGGCTTCTTGTTTTAGGGTTCTAAAGGAGATCATATTTTTCACAACTATAGCACATTAGTATGGATAGAAGGATATGTTTATGATTTGCAAGTTCTCTCTTGATTGGTCTTATTCTTCTTCCTGGATATTTATATTCACATGACATTGGAGTTGAGATGTGTATGGAGCTTTTGAGTCTCTTTTACTTTTTTCTCTTATTATGTGGAGGTTTTGGGAGAGATATGGACTTGAGGTGAGAGTTATGTTGCAGCTATTTAGTTTGTAGATTTTGCATATCTATGTGTGTGTTCTTTGACACTATGTTATAGAGGATTAGCCATGTCTTCTATGTTCTTACATCCCCAAATTATGATTTAGTTTAATCTTGCTTTTATGCGGTAAACAAGATGCTTAATCATAGTTTAATGATTTGATGTTTGTGGAAAATATCAAATAGAATTATTGATTATATGAATATTGACTAATGTTAGTTTAGACATGAGATTCCATATTGATATGAATATTTTATCATAATTTTTTGTGAATCAAATGATGATAAACTAATCATGGTTATATGGTTGTGAGTGTAATCAGGAAAAGAATCTCCCTCCAAGGATAGAAGGAGATTATCACCTGGGAGGAGGAGATAGATGTTAGGAAAAGGTTAGATTTCCATATAAGTATCAAAATTAGTCTTTGTGAACACATGCAAGGTAGAGTGAGTTATCATCTTTCCTTTGTTAGTCGTATTTAGTTAGATCTATGTTAGCTCGACAATTTGAGTTATTTCAACATCATCCATGTCGATTCGACTAGACGATGTTCTTAAAACATCAATTTTGGTCGATAAGTAATCTCATCAAGTTGTCGAGTATTTCCTTGTTTTCTTCTCTATTTCCTTATTAGGTTTTGTGATTATCACTTATATATATTGTGGTTATTATGGCAAAGAGGGAGAGTGAAACTTGACCCCAAAGTTAAATTTTGATGTTGTGCCACCCTATCGATGATGTTACTATTTGATGACATGCTGGTTTATTTGATAACCCTTAAACATTATTTAGATGTAGGGGAAATTATGTGCATGATATAATTATTTCTAACCCCCATAGAGGTCAAGCACCCATATTAATATTAAAATATATATATGTTTATTCTTGGGCAGTCGGCCAAGGACCACCCACGATAAGTGTAGTGAGTGGAGGCCGAGTAGAAGCTATCATGAGCTTCAACCTTGCTGCCCACATGATAATGGAGTTGGTGGTCCATAGGGACACCTCACGAGGTGTCAGAACTATTTCTTAACACTACCCATAGAAATGGGGTGGTGAATCTTTTAGCATGCAAATAATGCATGCAAATATTTTGATGAGACAACCTCTCTTGTTTCTCAAAATACACAATTTCACCAGTTTCAATTACACAAATTAATTAGGCAACATTCTGCCCCAAACAACATAGATTGCAACAAACTTAGTTTACTCATAATTCATTTATGCAAAATAGAAATACCAAATGTGTCAGCAATTATTTACACTATCGGTTTCAATAGCCTCCCTACCAAGCACAAAACATTCAATTTTCTTCAATCTATGGCAATGTGTCTAACTATCATACACCAATCAATAACTCACCAGACTTTGTCCACATCAGCACTAAACTTATCTCTTTCTTTTCCATCTACTTGTTCTTTTCTTCCTTTCTTCTTTCTTACTGGCTGCTATCCTTCTACAAAAAAGTACTGGGTTTTATCAGCATTGGCTTTCCATCACTTAAATGGTTCATCTTCCTCTCCTTTTAGACAGTGATCAGGTTTTCCCAATTTTGGGTAGTGTACTACCTTTTCTTGGCTTTTTATTTCTATTTATTTTCTTTCAATACTCTTGGTCATGCCATTACAGTGTCATCGATCACTTTTAGCTTTATGTGGGGAGGTAATTTGAAAGGTATCAAATCTCCTTGTCTTCAACTAATGTGACACCTAGAAGACTTTGGTCATCAATGAAATTTTTCCTTGTTTGAATAGTACATAGCTTAACATTTTTACTTTTGCTAGACCACGTACATCAATCTCTATATGCTAGCTTATTGCAACTCCTTGTCTTATTATGGAGCCCATGTTTATATTCATGAGATGTTTAGATTTTTATGCTTCCAACATTATATATTCCTAGCCACAAAAGTGACATTCAATATCCTGCTGGTCACAAATAAGAGTATTAATAATTTATTATGTCTTTATATGAGGCATTAAAACAATACATTTTCTTGTTGTTCTCAAATTTAAACTCATCTCCATATTTGAAGTGATCAATCTCTATCATATGAAAGGTTAGAATCTAACTATGCTTTTGTCCACTTCAAATGTACGGTGGAGTTCTAATTTTCAAATTAAAGATCCCCTTTTGTGACTTCACCATTTAACATCAAGAGGCTGAAAACCATCTTCGACCATATCTTTTTAGCAAGAGCTCAAAACCTCATAGAAACTAACAAGGATGGGTATCTTGGAATCATGTTTGGTCTCAACCATCACGAATTTTGAGATATTAATTTTTTTCCAAATTGCCAGCATAAGTCAGAAAAACATTAAAATCTTCAAAATCTAAATGTATTTTCTCATGAAACCTTCGCTTATAATTGCAAGATAGAACCAAGAATCTACCCATCAAAGGATTTTCCATGAAACTTCACCAAACTCCAAGAATAATTGTTTTAGGCAAACTGACTTCATGCACACCGAGACTAAATTCAAGTAACACTACCAAACTACCTCCCTGATTGTTGTAAACACACGTAGTGCCAAGAAAAGATTTTAGAACCCAACAAACCAAACAAGATTGAAAACTAAATAGGTGCCACTATATTTGGTTGAAGCTAGCACCTAGATTGCCCATTTGCCCAGATGCTCCTGCATCACATTTAGAGAGGATACCATTTTTCTTTTATACATGTTTTTTATTTGGTGTTCGAGAGAGAGGAACAAAAAGTTTGAAAAATGGGATAGCAAGAAGAATAATTGCTGCAAAAGTAGCATGGGATTGGTGCGTGTAGCTCGTGGATAGAGCCACCGATAGGCACACAAGAATTATGCTTGAAAACCAACTCAATTGTGTATTTAATATATAGGTATGAAACTTAGATTATGATAAGAACTTGAATCATGAGTAGATATATCTACTATTTAATGGTGTCGTCTGTGTTTTTTCCATATACATTAATGTATTACTATGTAGAGGCCGATTAGGCCATAGTTGTTACCACTGTGAATTCATTATGAGTCCGTCAAGGCCATATTTAATGCCACTGCGTTATCATTTTAAAACAATGCTTAAACATATCACTCAGCTAAGACCATGAGGCCAAACACAAAACACAACTATGGCTTGCAAGAATCTTGAATGCCAATTTGGCATGGTTTATAGACCACATGATGTATTTATAATACTCTCTTGGCTATTATTCAAGTCCTTTGTTCTCAAATCCTAAGTTGTATCAAATAATAATGACTATCTAAATGTTAAAGAAGATTATTATGGGTGAAGGTCGAGAGCAATGATCAGGTCATATTATCTTTATTGCTAATTCTTTAAGTATTTGTTGTGCCTTAGGCACTTAGTATATCGGTCTAGGGTACTGTGGATAATAGTGCCCAGCTGTTTATAAATATGCTATATTATCTATAGTGCAACCTATGAGAATAAATGGGTACTGTGGAAACAGTTCTCAATTGTAATGAAAGATATAATGTTACCTATGGTGTAATCCTATATGTATAAAAGGGTATTATGACTCCTCATTGTTGAAGGAGAAATGGTAATAGGTAACTAATATTGTTACCTGGGTAGTTTTTAAATGCATGCCTTATTTTTTGGATAAGTAAAATCTCCTTGGATATTTATTTTCTTATGACAACAAATACAATGTCTAGCATGAAACTCTTGTGTTTAAATGTTTATGAACACCATCCCTTCTGAATGACAATACTTCATGAACGAAGTATAGGGAATCAAAAACTCATGTAGATTCTTTGAGTTGGGGTCTATTGAAGAGGATTGACCTAATAGACTATTATAATATGATTCTTGTTTATATGAATTAGAATGCAAACCTTGATATAAGGTAAACATGAAATCTTGAAATGGGAGAGGTCATATATTTTGAAAACATGATTAAGCTATTGTTATTAAGAAATGATAGGGACAAGATTGATGTGGAGTCGTAAGTCCCCTATTGCAAAGGCAACATAATATTAATGATTGTACTCCTAATATACGAGTTGAATATCCTAGAAATAGACTAAGAATGAATTGAACCTACCTTCCCTAGATCTAGAGAGGCTGAAATGTGGTTATTGTAGGATGATACATCTTCAAAGTCTAGTCAAGGTGGTGGACATATGACTACATTCATTGCAAAATATATATGTATATAAATATTTGGCCAAAATAATGCATCCATCTTTGCATGCATTAGTCGGTCCACGGTGCTTCAAATGGCATAATGTTTCCAGTAGTGTCATATATAGTTAGAGTGGATCTATAGTTGTATGACCGTGAGACATTATGAAGGACACAACACCAGATGCTTAGATGGAAAACCTAACAATTCCTTATATCTATACCCTCTGTGAAGGGAAGGGCTTCTTCTAGCCAGGAAGTTGTGTAGGGGACCGACAGTTTATGGTTGGAGGAAAAGCACTCAGATGATACTATCCTTCCCAAGCAGAAGACAAGCTGAGACTTATGAAGATAGATGTCAAAGTTTAAGGTACAGTGCATTCTTTATATGACTTGATAGTCAGTTGCTATGTATATTTTTATAAATGATGCCATGAGCATATCTTTGTACATGTATAGTGAAGGTTATTCACTAATAAGTTATCAATGGATGTTGTAAATCCAAATTTTTGATATATTTAGAAAAGAATAGGATGTTCAATTATCATGACGATATTGATTTATTCTTGGTTAACTACGATTATCTTATTCATGATGTATTCTTAACCTTAATTAAGATGGTTAATTATGGTTGATTTTGGGTAATGTGAAATGTCATGTTACATATGGTATCAGAGCTACCAAGTTTAATACATGGACCTATGAGCTCACTACATAATGTTTTCTTTTCCAACATTAACGATTGCTAATGTTTAGATGTTCTTATGCCAGAATGGTAAGAATAAGAATGACACCCAGAAAGAAGGTATCAGGAAATGGAAGTTACCTTAAGGCCTTGAGGGAGTGAGCATCAAGAATGAAATGCCTTGAACAAACTTGTTTCTTAGTGGGCGCATAGTTGGCTAATGATGAAACCTTTGTTGATGCTATTAAACACATCAAGTAGGAGATGAGGAAAGTAGTTAGTATTACTGTTCCTATTTGTGAAAATGAATTAGTGTAATCCATGGAAAAGTATAATGCATTTGAAATTTTGGCAAATCTTTCCTTGCTTGTTAAAGATTACATGAATGAGAATACATTTACATTTATGAATGGATTCAATGATATGGAAAACTAATTGAATGATTAATCTGCAAACTTTAGGAGAAGTAGATTGCAACCTAGTTAAGATAAGAGCCAATATGGGAGATAGCCAGGAAGATGGGAAACCTTCAGGCTACTCCAAATCTAAACTCGACTAGATCCTGTTGATGATGATTTTATTCAAAACAATAATAGATAAAATTCACAAAGAATCTTGTCTTATCTTGAAGAATTTGGAGAATTATTAGAAATAGTTCTCAATTCCAAGTCTACGGTAACCAATTTATGGTTGTGTTAGATTTACTCAGGGTTCAATGTGAAGCTCCAATTGCTAATGGCATTTTTTATTACCTCTTCTCCTTTATGAATAAATGACTTGACAAAATCTTCTAGCATACCAGCTTCGTGATTTTTATTCTCTATCTCTCCTATTTGTTCTTTAGAAAGAATGGTTAAATCGGAAGTTAATTCTAGTACATCTTGTGTAGGATCAAATATCTCTTGAATGAATTGTTCATACTAGGCAATTTCTTCTTCAAATGCTTTATTGCCTGCTTATCTCTTCTCATTCTATTTGTAGTGAATTCAGTCATTTCTTTCAATTCTTCAATGTGTTGTTCTTTGTTGGCATGACCAATATCTACACTACTAACCTTACATTCCTCTAGACTTATTTCTCTTTTCTCCTTGTTAGCTTGGAGAATTACCACTTGTATAGAGCTACTACCAGAGGAATCCCTCTTTATGGCTGGCATAGTTCTAGCCTTTCTTCTACCTCTCTTCACAGCCTCACAAGTTAACAAGCTCTTGATATCAATCGGTACCACTTGGACTACTACATCTTGTCTCATTTTAGATCCTAACCAAGCTAGCACCTCCTTATCTATATCTACTACTTTCTCATTTAACACCTCTTCTTGAGCTCCTTTTGTGAGTACCTCGTCTTGTTCTTTCTCTTGTTGTTGATGATCATGTTGTTGTTGTAGGGGAACATGTTACTATTGGAGAATATGTTGAGGAGGTTGTTGTTGTTCTTGTTGGACATCCCTTACATTTTTCTGCTCCTCACCATGGGGTATTTTAGGACTAGGACCCTCATGTGGTATATCTTGTCTTTCATCCTCTCTTTGTTCCTCCATCCTATCTATAGGCATATTCTCCTGATTGGCCTCTTCTTGAATGTCTTGTGCCTTTCCATTGTTAGCACCCTCCTCTTCCTCTATTTGATTTCTCATTATTTCCTTGGTTCCTTCCTTGACCTCTTCCATGATATCTATCTTGTTGCACCAAGCTCTCAAAAGGATCAATTATTTTAATATTTTGTATTGATTGCTTGGCAGCCTGATGTGATTCACCTACATGAAACGCTCCAAGCATGAGATAAGATTTTTGTATTTGTCTATTCTCCTCTTCATCTCTGCTCATTTCAAGGCTATCGTCATTGCCTTCATCTTCACCTTCCTCTTCAACATCTTCTATAGCATCTTCAATATCCTCAATCTTATCTACATCTACTACTTCTACACTTTCTTTTGTGGGTGCTTGAACAGTAGATGTCTTTGCTCTCATCTCTTTAGTCATCTCTTATTTTACCTATATAAACCCTTGTATTTTTTCCTATTGGGTTCGTTATGAAACTATGGGGGTTTGTAAAGGTTGTTGTTGAGATGTCTGTACAAGTACTGCAAGAGTTGGTGTTTGTTGATGTTACCATTTTTTCACCACAACTCAAAAATTGGTAGAATTGATGCATTATAGTTCATTATCTTAAAGTAAATATTCATAGCATTTATGGTGGCACCAGTTGTGTAAGTTATCATAGAAATTGATTCAGTTTTCTTAGCTATGGTTATGCAAAAGAAAGTACATAATCAGTTGACATTCATTTCTATTTCAAGTGCTTATCATTGTTTGAAAGATGTCTCATAATGTATTTCAGTATTACATTTATATCATTAGATGAGATATACATAAATGGATCATGTTGCATTGAATAAAGAACAAAAGAGAGAAGTAATTGGTCCCACACAAGCTATGGGAGTAGCTAGATTTGAATATCTAATACAATATGTAATGCAACTGTAAAAGGGAAAATAGGAACTAACAAAGCATATGAAGGAGAGGGTGCCAATCATTTTCTGATTTTAGAGTTGGTTGATTAGGTTACAGCTACTCCATTCATTGTCGAGCTCCAAAACTATCATAACCTGCATTCGAGGAGAGAGAAAAAGGGGGTTATCATGACATCATCTCATCCATGCACTATATCAGTACAAATAGAATACATAACAAATTGTATGAGATAGTCAAAATCAGAAAGTACAATATTCATCAGTTACAAGGGGAGAAAATGAAGCATCATCAAGTATCATTGCTTTTTAAACTAATATGTTTGTTTCATGTGTAGGTATAGGTGAAAGTATGTTTCTGTTTAGGAAACAATTCGACATGTGGTGCTAAACGGGCTCCCACAAGGGTTGAGCCTGACACGCTACCCCTAACTCAGAGGGGATGAAATTAGAGTATTCACTCATACTGTGCAAAAGAAACATGATAAAGTGAAATAGTGCTATATCAACTCAACCTATTGAGCTTCAAACTCAATGGTCACCTATGACAACCATTTCAAAGAGAGTTGAAGTGATAGTCATTAATGGACACTGAGCTCTTACATGGCTACCTGATGAGGTTGTTGTTCAGTTTGAAATAGAACATCCATGATCAATGTATGAAATGATAATCTAAACTCCCGTTACATTCAATAATGTTATTTAAACAAGCCATATAGATATAATGGCCAGGCTAGTGTCATGAAATGAACAACAACAAGCCATATGATAGCATGTGTTTTAACTGATATATTCATTATGGAAAATGGTGCAATCCCAATATCCATATTCTTCTACAGGAGGTACATAGGAGTGCAAATAGATAGTAACAATGGCATCATTACTAGTTATACACAGAAGTATGCCATTGGATAGTGAATTGGATAGCCAAACATCATTTTGATATCAACTAGAGGGTGATCTCATTGAGAACTTATAGTCATAGAAGATCATAACAGATCCATAGAGATGCATAAATGTAGGAGGAGCAACAATTACGATGGCATCTCAATAGTGTGCAACTAGCATGTATGACAAAAGAGATATTTTTAATGATACTATGAGGATCATGTCCATCAATCTACATACTATGTATCTCTTAAACATACAGTTGTGTCCTATATGCCAGAGTAGCTATAGGAAGTAGCTCATTAAGTGACATGCCATAGAAAGTTGTAGGTGAATCATGCTATTCTAGGTGTAGGGCTGGTTCATGCATCAGTAGATTGACTTGGTAAGTTAGTGCATGCAAACTATGTGAGGGCCAATTTCATGCAAACTGATGGAGCCAAGTTGTTGTCTGCTGGCTGGTAGAGACTATTGGAGCTAGCAGATGTAGAGTGGCTAATGAAGCCATGGATGAACAAACTAATCAGAGAGCTGAGACTAGTTAGTATGGGTAGAGGGTGTTGGTTAAAGGTAGAGTATGCCGCTGTGTGTGAGATAGAGTTGTGAAATGGAGCATTTTTTAGACATCTAAGATTTAAAACTAATCATATTTACGGACTAAATCTAGTTCATTTTGACACATTTAGAGCCTAAGACATAGAGAGCATGTTCAAAGAGCATATAGCATTAAATCAAAGCATTTATTACATATCACATGCTTGAATAGGAGAATAGGGCATTCTCTACATGACTTCCTATTGTCTTTCATCTTTGTACTTTCATTGTGTCTTTGGTTGAAGTGAGGGTTGCATCACCATTACTTTTCTCATGGTGGAGGTAATTATTCTATTTTTTATCCTATCTATAATGTTGTGTGCCCTTGTGAACTGCTTTCGTAAGCAACCATTATGATCCTTTTCATAGTTTCAATTCTCCTACAATGTACCTCTTTCTGAAATGACCAAAGTTTGGTTTCAAAATCATGTTTTCGATATATGTTTAGAAAGATTAAAAATATATTCTAGTTGATCACAAGTTCATAATTTGTATTGTAAGTGTTCTCAAATTATTTGTAGTAACTATCTGATCTATATCATTATCTAGTAAAAATCATTTTCTTGCTACTTTCATCACATTGTTGTTTGACTTGTAGATCTAAGAAAATCAAATAGTCATCATTTTAGTTTTTTCACAATTTCAACTTTACTACGATGTACCTCTTTATGAAATGACCAAAGTTTGGTTTCAAATTCATGTTTTCGATATATGTTTACAAAGATTAAAATATATTCTAGTTGATCAGAAGTTCATAAATTGTATTGTAAGTGTTCTCAAATTCTATGGAGTCACTATCTGATCTATATTATTGTCTAGTAGAATTATTTTCCTATTGCTCTCATCACATCCTTGTTTAACCTGTGGATTTAAAAAAATTAAATGGCCACCATTATTAGTTTTTTCACAATTTCAATTTTCCTACAATGTACCTCTTTCTAATATGACTAAAGTTTGGTTTCAAAATCATGTTTTTGATATATGTTTAAAAAAATTAAAAATATAATCTAGTTGATCACAAGTTCATAATTTGTACTATAAGTGTTCTCAAATTTTGTGGTCACTATATGATTTATGTCATTGTCTACTAAAACAATTTTCCTATTGTTTTCATCACATCCTTCTTTGACCTGTTGATTTAAGAAAATTAAATACCCATTAGTCATGTACATAAAATGTTCTCTTCCATAGGAATGGAAACAGTAGGAGTGAACAATATAGTTCATGTGTACACTCAAGTTAAAGTGCTTTAGATTCCTTGATTTTTCAAAAATTAGATATCTATTATGTGGAAAAGTGTGTAGCATTAAATGTTAAAGATAAAGTGTGCTAAAGATAAAGTGTATTAAAAATATAATCTAGTTGATCACAAGTTCATAATTTGTACTGTAAGTGTTCTCAAATTCTATGGTCACTATATGATTTATGTCATTGTATAGTAAAACAATTTTCCTATTGCTTTCATCACATCCTTGTTTGACCTGTTGATTTAAGATAATTAAATACCCATTAGTCATGTACATAAAATGTTCTCTTGCATAGGAATGGAAACAATAGGAGTGAACAATATAGTTCATGTGTACACTCAAGTTAAAGTGCTTTATATTCCTTGATTTTTCAAAAATTAGATATCTATTATGTGGAAAAGTGTGTAGAATCAAATGTTAAAGATAAAGTGTGCTAAAGATAAAGTGTGTTAAATTTTAAAATACGATAATTTAGGATGTATCTACATGTGAGTTCTAGCTATCTAGATCTATTAGTTTCAAAGATTTATGTCTTTATTTTTATGTTATCTTGAATGTTATGTTCCTTGTCTCAAACTTATATTTATGTGATAACCCTACATATGGATCCAATATTTGGTTGCATAGATACCAAGATTGCTAGATTAAGGTCAATTTTATAGGATCTAATTGGAATATTTTAGATAGTTTAGTTCATATAACATCTTCATTAGGGAGTGTTAAGGCATATTCTAGCGAGACCTTAGCAACCATTCTCACCCAAATGTAGGTATAGGTTTCTCATGATGTACCATTGAGTGAAGTAAAAATGAGAGTGACAAAACAAATTTTAAATGCATAATGTTTTCCTCAATATGCACCAAAAGCTAGTGATAGGGCATATCACGTCACTCAGTGTGTGTTCCCTTACATGGCACCATTGATATATCCTCGATTTCCTACTACACATGGTCGTTACCCAAATAATGACCAAATTCCTTTATATTTTGTACAATAGTTATACATTGTGGTCCATTTAGGTCTCAACATCAACTATTTTGATCTACCACCACATTTGTGGTGGCGGCATGGTAGAGTATGTGATAGGAAGTCATATTGTCAACTAGATTGAGAGCACCCTATTTATAGGAGCTTGGTTGGTGATTGGATGCTTGCGATCTCAACTTCTCTCAATGGTATTGGCGAGTCAATGACCACATGGTCATTGCTTCCCAACAGGATGCAACTTATAGTATTGCTAAGATTGCTATCCAAACTTAGTCTATATCTATAGATCATGTTAGATAGTATTTCATGAGGTGTCCACATAGGAAACCTACTCAGATGGATCCCTATCATCTTGCAGGTATCCCATCACCAGATGATTTGGAACATATTACACTAAGTGAGGGTCAGATGTAGAGGGCAACCTATTGTTTGTCTGAGGACTTGCTAAGAGCCTTCTAGGTGATATCATCATAGTAGGGGATCTCTCTAGTAGGTGTTACTTCATATGTGGCTCACATCATGGCAGATTCATAGATTCCAGTAGCTGACATGTAGTGTTCTGATGCAGAGCATATAGTTAGATTTTCTAATGGAGTACATGTGTCACATTCTAGAGTAGTAGAGTCATCTACTGATCATTCTTACACTCCAAAGGCTCAGCATATGGGATCTGATTCACTAGAGTAGACTTTTGGTGGTATGGGTTTTATAGAGATGCTTTCTACTAGATCTATGCCATCTCACCTACACATTCCTTTGTACATGTCCCTTTTACAACTAATTACACTTTTGTAGGGTTCATTGCATCTATTAGGGTAGTGATCTCACTCTGAGGGTCAGTCGACTAGGAGTCGACATGATGATTAAGCAGCTAGTTTACATATTTCATAGATTTAGTATTTACAAACTTGAGATGTCTAGACATTTTAGTTTATGAACTTATGTTTAAGATATATCATGTGGACATGGACATGTGTTTGTGTTTATATTTTTGATATGGACATGTTGACATATGTGTTTCTATTTATGTTTGAGATATGGACATGTGGACATTTGTGTTTATGTTTATGTTTGACATATATGGACATATGAACATTTGTATTTATGTTTATGTTTGAGATCTATGGACATAGACATTTGTGTTTAGGATTATACATTTGATATATATGGACATTTGAGTTGCATGTTTATTTGTTCAAATATAAATGGCATGTATGGACATTTATATTTATATATCTGACATGTGTATGGATAGTTATGCATGTCTATGTACATGGATATTTATATGTTTATATTTGACACATGGATGTAAATTTATAGGTTTGAGATATTTAAAATAATTTTTTTGAATATAAATGCTTCTTTATATTTACAATGGATCTCCCTATTTCATATTTACACATACAAGTTGTGTATTAAGACATGTAATATGTTTATGTTTCAATAATAAAATATTAACCTCAAAATTAGTATGGATATTTCAATCATACATGTCATAATTTATTTACTAATCATGTCATTTACAATTTGTTAATCACATCAATTATTTACTTAAATTAATTTGTTACATATCTAAAATTTGAAGTTTAAAATTAACTTTATAACTCTACATAATGATACAACATTCAAAGAGAAATCTTAGAAAGGACAAGAATGGACAAGAATTGACATTTATATTTATATTTATATACATGTTTATTTGTTTTAATATAAATGCCATGTATGGACATTTATATTTATATATCTGACATATGTGTGGATAGTTATGCATGTCTATGTACGCGAACATTTATATGTTTATATTTGACACATGGATGTAAAATTACATGTTTGAGATATTTAAAATAATTTTTTTTGAATATAAATGCTTCTTTATATTTACAATGGATCTCCCTATTTCATATTTACACATTAAAATTGTGTATTAAGACATGTAATATGTTTAAGTTTCAATAATAAAATATTAACTTCAAAATTAGTATGTGTATTTCAATCATACATGTCATAATTTACTTATCAATCATCTCATTTACAAGTTGTTAATCACATCAATCATTTACTTAAATTAATTTGTTACATATCTCAAATTTGAAGTTTAAAATTAACTTTATAACTCTACATAATGATACAACATTCAAAGAGAAATCTTAGAAAGGACAAGAATGGACATTTATATTTATATTTATATACATGTTTATTTGTTTAAATATAAATGGCATGTAAGGACATTTATATTTATATATCTGACATGTGTATGGATAGTTATGCATGTCTATGTACCTGGACATTTATATGTTTATATTTGACACATGGATGTAAATTTACATGTTTGAGATATTTAAAATAATTTTTTTGAATATAAATGTTTTTTTATATTTACAATGGATCTCCCTATTTCTTATTTACACATACAAATTGTGTATTAAAACATGTAATATGTTTAAGTTTCAATAATAAAATATTAAGCTCAAAATTAGTATGTGTATTTAAATCATACATGTCATGTTCACTTGTACCCTCTCATGACCCGTCATAGTTAACTTAAAGTGCTAGGTTTAACCTCAGTTAGGAAATCTGAATAAAGAGGCCATCGTTTCCGTGGAAACCACATGTTGAGGGTTTGAATCACATAAGGCACCGTTGCCATATAATTGCTCTATTTAAGTTTCATGGGTGTTCATGCCCTGGCGTACACCGTTAGCATGTTTAAGACTTTAAGTTATTTTCTTACCTATTTTTCCAAAAATGTGTTGCATATAAAGGCTTCTAGATTTTGTTTAATATTGCTCTGCCTGGAATTTGTTTTTATAATTTTTGACTTAAAATGATCACAAATTTGCATGGTTGGTTAGAACATTTGTCTAATCAGTTGTAGAATATGGCTAGTACAATCTTGTTTTCCCTCTTTTCCCTTTTAAAGAACTCGTGGTTCTGCAATCGAAGCTCATTCATTTTAATGATGTTAATTTCATAAAGCTATTACTATCATTTTAATGATGCTAGGCTATGCCTTTCCGCATGAAATGATACCATTTTAATATATTGATTTTAGATTTAAAAAACTAATCTTTCTTACTTGTTCACGTGGCTGAATTAAGGTATAGAATTATAATAATATAAGTATGAGAAGTGTATTTAGTTATTTGAAAATAGTTGTGTGTTGATAGAAAACTTATTATACCAATGATAACATGTAATTATTTAAGTCTCACTATATAACATATTATCTTATTTGTTTGGCATGTAATAGATAGATTCATAATATGTTGATCATTGTGATATATGAATGTGCTGGTAGAACTCAGGCATTATATTGTGTCATTGGGAGGAAAATAAAAATATAGACTGTTTGAAATAGATAAAGTTATCGATTTTATTATATCTTCCTCTTCTTAAGGAACCCATTACTCTTGACTTGTAGGATGTCTTTTGCCTACATTGTATATTCTTTATTGGGCTCAATTGTCATAGTTAGGGTAGATTTTTATCAACCAAGAGATCAATGTCCATGAGTAGGCATAAGAGATATTGCCAAATATTGTGATTGGGAACTTGTCAAACTTAAAATAGTCTTGGCTTACCAGATTAGCCTGTCTTCATTTTGTGATAGTCAGTTTCCATGACAAGAGCTATTTAAAACTTGAATTTACAAGCTCTCATGACCTGTAAGTGTGAGTCAATTAGGAGCTTTATTTTTATGTCTATGCTCAACTTAGAATGTGGGAATTAGGAAAACTAAAAATGAAAAAAAAAATTGTGTTTTTTTGTAACACTTAGGTATAGCGAGTATCTGAGTCGTTATACCATGGTTGAAGTGCTTGAAAGATTTAGTTATGATGTATTATTATAATAGAGAAAAGGGATTCAGTTGATCATTTAATGCTTTGTTGACTATTCATCAGTGATACAAATTATTTCATTTTGGTACAATGATCATTCAATTTACAAATGAAATATATACAAATGGAATAAACATTGCATTAAAACGAAACATGATAGATCAGATGTCCCACACAAGTCATGGGAATAGCCGAACCAACACATCATAGAGAATGAACTATACAACTGAAGATGAATAAAGGAAAAGAATCATATAATGAAAGACATATTCATCATTGCGTGTTGGAGTTGGGTGTTGGTCTTTAGTGTAGTTTGGTCCTTGCTCCTGATCCTTGAGTGAACCTGCATCATGATATGAAGAGTTGGTTAGAGCTACGAATATGTGTTTCACTATGTGCTCAATATACAAAATATAGTACATTACCATAATGTGTTAGATCAGTTAATAAACATCAGATAATGAACATTAGAGAGAGCCTAAAAAATAAAGTATCACAGGAGCATTGAGCTTCATTGTTTTTAAAACTAATGTGTTTGTTTCATGTACAGGTATAGGTAAAGTCATGTTGCTATTTTGAAGATCATTTTAGCATGTGGTGTAAAGTGGGCTCCCATAAGAGTTGAGCCCAGTATGTTGCACCTAAACCCCAAGGGGAATGAAACAAGAAAACTACATCAGGTCTAGTGATAAAATATTTACACCATTTCAAAACTTCTGATTGTGGTCAGGTAATGGAATCTTTATAGGCGTTCTTGTGAAACAAAAAGCATTCAGTCATAATGAAAGGTGTTTGCAAAGCCAAAGGGAGTGGCAGGATCTATATGCCAAAATGGCACTATTGCTAAAGATAGAGACATGAAGAAACAAAAAGGTAAAGTAGAGAGGGGCTCGGCCTTTCTAAAAGTTTGTAGGCATATTGTCAGATATAGTGGTGCCACTTCCAAATTAAAATAGTTAAAGATATTGATGGTGTGAGCCATAAAATAAAATGCTATTACATTATGCAGGAGAAACACATGAGCCTTAGCAAGAAAGGCATGGTCTTGGCATCTATTACAAACTAAAAATAGTAGCACTACCATTCAAGGTTCTTAGAATAAAAAAGAAAGGTTCAGCCTTTTCAGTGAAGGTGCAATCTATTCAAGGAATCCACAAGGAGTTGATGATAAAGGCAAAGAAGATTTCTCTTCCTTTATATTGGCACTCTTTGAGAGCATATTTTTCTATTTATGGCTAAGTTCTTCCTAACCTTAGTAATGCCAGAGTAAAGATGCAAATGAATCAACGGTGCACACAGAAATAAGAATTGTGTAGAGAAAGCCACTTGTCAGCATAGGAATAAAAGAAGAGCAACTTGTAAATTAAGAGGAAGCCACCACGTGGGGTGTGTGCTACATAGGGACTCAAGTTTGATGCGGAAGGAGGCGTGTGGAGCATCTTACGCATAGGAGAAACAATAAAGTATTTTGTTTCATTTTTTTTGCATCAATTAGGTCACGTGCATACTTTAAAGGCTGATAAAATATTTTAAAAGTCTATTAATTAAATGGAGGAGCCCGAGCAGAAATGACAAGAAATAAGATGAGTGTGGAGAATGACACTTGGAGGCTGCAGAGTAAATTGGAGAAACTTAGAGTTGAGCAGGAGCCACCATGTGGGTGCAGTAATGAAAAGAGCTTCAGAAGGGTGTGGAAGCCACCACATGGCTCAAGCGAAACACGGGAAATAAATTTTTGTTTCATTTTAATACACATTTAAAAGTCACATAAAGCCATTCTATTTTGTAAAGGAGATGAGTTGTTATAGAGTATAAAATATGATGCGGGCCCTCTTTTTAATAAGTGAAACTTATTAAATATTAAAGTTTCTCATATTCTAAGCTTATGGGAGAGGTAAGTTTTAAATAGAATATTTTATATAGCCTCTCATTTCAAATGGTGGGTCCCTCTACTTGTAAAATAATGCTTTATGAAATAAGATACTAGGTAACTTTTCCATGAGAGGGTAAAAGAGACTTTTAACTCACGGGAAATAAAATGGTGTAGCCCTCATTTTCTCTTGAGCCATTTTCATTTTTATAAGCAAGCTACAGGAAATGAGAAGAGAAGCGGCAAGTGATTTTCTTCATGTCACAAAGATATTTTCAGCCATGGAGTAATAGAAAGCCACAATTTAGTTTTGAGTTTAAGTTGCCACTTCAGTTGCAATTGCATTTTGCCAGATTTTATGCCAAAGTTTGCGGAGTTTCAGTTGCAAAAATTGCCAGACATTGTTGAGATTTTGTTGGGTTTTTTAGGTTATAAATGAGTAGATAAGTCACATTAGAGAGAGACATTCAGAGTTCTAAATTTATATAAATCAGAGAGTTGAAGTGGTAGTAGATTTTCTTTCTTTTTGCCTTTGCAATTCTTCCTTTATGAGAATGTAACAGTCATTTTGTACAGCAACCTTTGTCTCTGTAACTGGTTATTCAAATAATGAGATGGTGTTTTGTGCATACTTGGATATCTCTATTTCTTGCTTATAATTTCTCTATTTCTCTGCCTTTGTTTAATATGTTTTTAAAACTAGGTTTTAATCATCCATATTTTGCTCTTTAATTCTAGTCAAATCATTCAAAGTTTAACACTGTGTAACCAATTGTCTCAAATCTGGCGGATAGCCATAGATTAGGCATTTATTTCTTCAAATCTCATTTTCTTTCTATCCTTTTCCTGAAAACCCCTTTTCAAGATAGAGAAGAGCCAACTTCTTTAAAATCTAGAGGTTGTTTTAGGTAGCAAGTCTGACATTCCCGAAACTTCCCATGTTGGTGTTGGAACCTGCGTAATTTTATGCAACAACAGTTTTTGGCATGCTGGTGGGACTAGATTCAAAGACTTGGGTCTTTGTTTTCACTGAATCTTTTCCCTACATTCTATGGTTTTGATGGAAAATCACAGAAACATCTACTCAGGAGCATGAATCATCCATTTGGCAGCTCTACTGGCAGATCTTTCTTGAATCTTTTCTCCTACAGATCATGGCAGCCCCTGGTATATATGTGCATCTGAATATTCAAAGAGATCTGCCCTTTGTGACTTGGGATTCAAGTCCTCTTATTCTTTAGTAGTAGGGATAGGTTCCTGATACAGCTTGGAAGGCACTGCCTCACTTTCTTGGAGATGGCTTAGTTTCCCCTGTCGATCACATTCAAGATGTTGCTAGTTTATGCTCTAGTCATAATGTCATGACTGAAAATCATGCCCTCCTATTGTTGGCATCATCAGTCAAAGGCAAAGCAAAAGAATGGTATAGAAGCTTGCAGCCTGGTTTGATCACTGGATGGGATCAACTTGGGGAACTCATCTACAATTAGTTCAGAGACAGGACATACATCAACACTCTCACCTAGAACATCATTACCATCAAGAGGCATCCTATGGAGCCCATACATGATTTCAATTCAAGATTTGACAAGGTATGGAAAAAAATTTCTATAGACATGAGGCCCCCTCCAATCTTTTCTTTCTTGTATTATTTAAAGGCTTTAGACCCTAAGATCTCTGTCATGATACAATCTTTGGGGGGTGAAACTCTTCCTCAGTCATATGATCTTGCCATTAAGGCTGAAAGTAGCCTCATATTGTCTGGTAAACTACCTCCTCTATCCTTAAAACCATTGATACCTCATGCAAATACCTTATCTTAGGTTCTTTCTTGTAGCCAGATGCATGCAAATTTTAGTCCACCCACCCTCCCTTCTAATTTGACAAATCATGAGGAGATGAGTGCTATGAAAGAACTAATTAAAACCCTCTCCCATGAGATCAATGAGTTAAAAGGACAAAACCTGTACCATGCTGATCTATGTTTAAAGCCTCAAAATTCTTATGAACAATAGTATGAATATATCCAGAGAATGCCCAATTGTCTTGAAAATTACCCTTTACAAACTTCTATAGCCGTAAATCAACCTATAGAAGCCATTGACCAAGTTCTCTGTCACTTTGACATTTAAGAAGAATCAAGTATCAAGAATCAAATTACAAGCAAGAAAGTGGCTCCCATGTGTCCTTCTGGTTACCAGCATCATACACCTGTGGCAAGATATGACTCAAAAACCTAGTCAAGTCATGAAGAAGATTCATAAGATGCTTATGAGGTGATACTTGTAGAAGCTGAAAGGTACTTCAAGAGGGGCTTTGAAGTTGAACAATATTGGGAGAACCATAGTGTATCATCTATATCACATCTAGAGGTAGCAGTCGCAAAAGAGGTTACTGCCAAGTCTACAAATGAGACAGATGATAATATCTTAATTCAAGAAGTTGAAAGGTACTAGCCATTAGAGGATAAAGGATCTTTGTGTCAATTTGAGAAATAACTAGAAGTATGTACTCTTATGCAAAATATTGGCGATGAGTCTGAGAATGATTCTTTTTGGGATGATCTTGAGGATTTCTGTTCAAAATTGGGTAATCATGATATAAGGAAAAGTGAAATCCATGAAGATAATGCATCAAAATATACAAGTAGTGAAGAGTCAAAGGAAGAGTCTCATCATGTTTCATTCTTCATTCAAGAAGAGACACCAATCAGGTTCAAGACAGTTCTAGGAAGCTCTATCACATTTCAGCCAAATTTCAAGGATACTATGGATTATGCGCATGCAAAGGTGAAAAAAAAGGGCCTACAAAAGAAGTCCAGTCAGCAAAATCTCTTAGCTGCAAACAAAGAAAAGAGTTTCAGTGTTTTGTTTTCCCTCCCTGCCCTCCACTGATGCAGGAACAACATGATGATTAGCATGACTGGTGTTTTGAAGCAAAGCAAGAATCTCCAGAGCACAAAGAAGTAAAAAGGTACAAAATATTGTTGTATTTATTCATATAGTTTATCTGGTTCCTTTTCAGTTTGATTTGGATAAATTGGAGCAACATAATCAGACATGGTAGCTACTTTGCTATTCTGGTGAATGGACATGTTCCTGTATGTTTCAATTGTCAGTAATATGGCTTCAATGTTTAGAATAAGCTACAATAATGGTATTAGTTTTCATTTTAGTTAGTTTTCTTTCAATAAGTTTCTGTTGCTATGGGGATCTGGTTAATCTCTATGTTTCAATCATATCCCAAAATAAAAGATCTGTGGTTCAACTCTGTATCAATTTCAAGGTTTCAGTGGTTAGTTTTAGTTATGGTTGGTTGGTTTTAATTGCAGAGTGTGTTTTCAGCTAGAAATGCTTTAGTCTTAGCTTCAGTAATGTTTTTGGGCAGCTTGTATTGGCCTAGTGCCACAGATGTTTCATGTAATGTGACTCTTTGCCCAATGGATAGGCCACTTTATAAACTAGAGTTTCTAGATTCAAATAGGTAGGCCTATTTTCCCGGTCTGTTGCCATGAACTGGTGATAAAATCTTTACACCATTTCAAAACTTCTAATTGTGGTCAGGTAATGGAATCTTTATAGGCGTGCTTGTGAAACAAAAAGCATTCAGTCATAATGAAAGGTGTTTGCAAAGCCAAATGGAGTGGCAGGATCTATATGCCAAAATGGCACTATTGCTAAAGATAGAGACATGGATAAACAAAAAGGTAAAGTAGAGAGGGGTTTGGCCTTTCTAAAAGTTTGCAGGCATATTGTCAGATATAGTGGTGCCACTTCTAAATTAAAATAGTTAAAGATATTGATGGTGCGAGCCATAAAATAAAATGCTATTACATTACGTAGGAGAAACACACGAGCCTTAGCAGGAAAGGCATAGTCTTGGCATCTATTACCAACTAAAAATAGTAGCACTACCATTCAAGGTTCTCAGAATCAAAAAGAAAGGTTCAGCCTTTTGAGTGAAGGTGCAATCTATTCAAGGAATCCACAAGGAGCTGATGATAAAGGCAAAGCAGATTTCTCTTCCTTTATAGTGGCACTCTTTGAGAGCATATGTTTCTGTTTATGGCTAAGTTCTTCCTCACCTTCAGGCAGTAGCAATGCCAGAGTAAAGATGCAAATGAATCAATGGTGCGCACAGAAATAAGAATTGTGCAGAGAAATCCACTTGTCAGCACTAGAATAAAAGAAGAGCAGCTTGGAAATTAAGTGGAAGCCACCACGTGGGGTGTGTGCTACACAGGGACTCAAGTTTGATGTGGAAGGAGGCAAATGGAGCAGCCCGCACATAGGAGAAATAATAAAGTATTTTGTTTCATTTTTTTTCATTAATTAGGTCACGTGCATACTTTGAAGGCTGATAAAATATTTTAAAAGTCTATTAATTAAATGGAGGAGCCCGACCAGCAATGAAAAGAAATAAGATGAGTGTGGAGAATGACACTTGGAGGCTGTAGAGTAAATTGGAGAAACTCAGAGTTGAGCGGGAGCCACCACGTGGGTGCAGCAATGAAAAGTACTTCAGAAGGATGCGGAAGCCACCACGTGGCTCAAGAGGAACATGGGAAATAAAGTTTTGTTTCATTTTAATACACATTTAAAAGTCACATAAAGCTATTCTATTTTGTAAAGGAGCTGAGCTTTTATAGAGTATAAAATATGACGTGCGCCCTCTTTTTAATAAGTGAAACTTATTAAATATTAAAGTTTCTCATATTCTAAGCTTATGGGAGAGGTAAGTTTTAAATAGAATATTTTATATAGCCTCTGATTTTAAATGGTGGGTCCCTCTACTTGTAAAATAATGCTTTATGAAATAAGATACTAGGTAACTTTTCCATGAGAGGGTAAAAGAGACTTTTAACTCACAGGAAATAAAATGGTGTAGCCCTAATTTTCTCCTGATCCATTTTCTTTTTTATAAGCAAGCTATAGGAAATGAGAAGAGAAGTGGCAAGTGATTTTCTTCATACCACAGAGATATTTTCAGCTATGGAAGTAACAGAAAGCCATAGTTTAGTTCTGAGTTTTAGTTGCCACTTCAGTTGCAGTTGCATTTTGCCAGATTTTATGCCAGATTTTGCAGAGTTTCAGTTGCAAAGATTGTTAAACACCGTTGAGATTTTGTTGGGTCTTTTAGGTTATAAATGAGAAGATCTAGGTCACATTAGAGAGATACACATTCAAAGTTCTACATTTCTACAGATCAAAGAGTTGGAGCAGCAGTAGATTTTCTTTCTTTTTGCCTTTGCAATTATTCCTTTATGAGAATGTAACAGTCATTTTGTGCAGCAACCTTTGCCTCTATAACTGGTTATTCAAATAATGAGATGGTGTTCTATGCATACTTAGATATCTCTATTTCTTTCTTATAATTTCTTTGTTTCTCTGCCTCTATTTAATATGTATTTAAAACTAGGTTTTAATCATGCATATTTTGGTCTTTAATTCCAGTCAAATCATTCAAAGTTTAACAATGTGCAACTAATTGTTTCAAATCTAGCAGATCACCATAGATTAGGCATTTATTTCTACAAATCTCATTTTCTTTCTATCCTTTTCCTCAAAACCCCTTTTTAAAATAGAGAAGAGCCAGCTTCTTTAAAATCTAGAGGTTGTTTCAGGTAGCAAGTCCCACATTCCTGAAACTTTCCATGTTGGTGTTAGAACCTGCACAATTTTATGCATCAACAAGGTCATTGCATGAACTTCAAGATCAAGTTTATTGATCATTCATGACTGTCAATTCAAGTGTGAAGTGAGGACCACTAATGAGAAATAGGATTGTGATATCTCAGTATGCTGATGGAAGGTGACTATCATATGCAATATTTAAGTCAGGTATTTACCACCTTTTACTATGAAGCAAAAGGAAGGAACATCATGAAGCAACATTTAAGTCAGGTATTTACTACCTTTTACTATGAATGAGATATAAAAAATGCTATTGAATTCATTAAGCAGCCATGAAGGAAAAGAACCGATCATTAAGGTGACTATCTTATTAAATAAGAAGCATGTGATCAGCTTAAAGACAAACATATAATAAGGAATAGTCCTACATCTCTATGTTATGCTACTATTACAAAATTTCACCTATAGTTCAATTTGGTAGAGCTGGAACAATTTATTTATATTTAAAGGTAGAGGTGAAATCCTGTTGTTGATTCATTTCTAAAAACATCATAGCATGTGGTGCAAAAATGGGCTCCCACAAGGGTTGAGCCCAGCATGCTACCCCTAAGTTTCAAGAGGAGATTGAGATAAGAAGGGTTGATAAATGACCCTGTAAAATAATGATAGCTGTCATGTGTTTAGATCATATCACAAAAATTATGATCTAGGTTTCTGATATTATTGGATAGAAATCAGATGACAACAAGACGATTTTTTTTTAAAATTTCTCACCAACGTAGTTTGTATATTTCGAGAAATAGTCAGAGGCACAATACACAAAAATATGAAGATAGCAGTCGGGTGTTTTAGTCATATCTCAAAACGTGTGATCTAGGTTTTTGTGATATTTGGATAGAGATGAGACTCGACTAAATAAAATTTTCACTAGCCCAGTTTGTCATTTTCAAGTAGTCTTCACAATGGCGGCACCCAAACTGGAGTGAAAAATGTTAAGTGCCAAATAAAGAACAAAATGCAAATAGGACATGGTTTTTACTTTATGGCCATGGTGTGTGCTTGCGTAATAATCACCCTAAACATTCTTATCAACCCATTCATTCCAAATCACCATATCCTAATCACTCTTCCTAACCTCATCACCCTTATCATCCCATCATCCTTATCATTCACATAACTGATATCCTAATTATCCTACTTTTCCATTATCCTAATCACATCCTAATTGCATTATCATCATTCCAAATCATTCTATATACTCATCCTCATAATCCAATCAATACCATTCCAAGTCAAACTAACACCTAACCATCATCCTTGTCATTCCACATGCTCTAATCCATTTTCATCCAAATCAATCCAACTCTTCCTAATCATATCATATTGAACATATCTTCATCATTGAACCTCATCGTAACCATATCCTATTTATCATTTTTCATCATTCAACCACATCCTAATCATACCCTAGTCATCATACCCTCATCATTTCACTTCATCTTAACCTTATCCTATTCATCATACCCTAATCATCCTAGTCATCACCCTAATAAATCTAAGTCATCTGATATTGTCATTCCACATTATTCGACCTCATCTTAATAATCATCCTTACTAATCAATCTAACTCATTATAACAATATCCTAAAAAATTTCATATTATCATTCCACATCATATCACTATCACATATCCTAAACATATCCAAGTCGTCATCATTATTCTCCTAATCATATACAAGTCATCCCAATCCAAACCTAATCATACCTGAACCATTCATTCCAATCCAATAAAATTCATGCTAATCACTCCCAATCACAATACAACATAACCATAGGGAAACCTTTGAGCATCTACTCTCCCTATTGAATCTGATTGCAACTATGTCAAAACCTTATAGACCTATTGGTTTTATTCACCCAATATGTATTTAATTTAATTCCACTACATATTTAATTTCATTCCACTACATATTCAATTTCATTCCACTAAATATTCAATTTCATTTGGCCTTTGACATCTATAGAGGATCCTAAACATTAGTCTTCCTAAGGTTGAAACATAGAGAGAAACTATCGAAGATTGACTGTATAACAAGTATAAATTTGTGGACCAAGAGACCTTGACATCTTTTTCACATGAACCACAACTTGGGCTTAATACAAGGCTAGTTTAAGTCCATCATTCTAAGTGAATTTTGAAACTCATGGGTTCACTTTAATTAATTGTTTCTTTCACAGCTCAAGGTCTCGATAAACTCAATTTATACTTCGACAAGGTCATTAGTACATGAGAGTACCCTCTTGGAGCTACACTTTTTGAAGACTAATATCATTAGCCTCTATTATAGTATGGGCCTCATTACCTTGCATTGACATCCCCACAGCATCTCACAATTCATAAACCTCTTATGGTAAAGACATGGTTGCAAAAAGAGGAGAAAGGGAGTAGATCTTCCTAGACATCCCTATAGCGAACACATCAATGCAACATTCTCACCAACATATTCATCCTTGCCATTCCCAATTTTCGTTGTCATATCATAATCACATCCTAGTCATAGCTTCTTCATTCAATCATCACATCCTAATCACCCTTTCTAATCACATCATTCAATCAAATTCATCCTAATCAACTCACCCCTAATCATTTCTAAGTCAGCCCTAACCATAACCTAATCATCCCTAATCACCCATCTAATCATCCAATCAATCCCACACCTTATCACATTCCTAATCACTCCACATCATCAGTCATCCTAGTCAAGCACTTGTCAACATGGTCCTAATCACACAAGATGAACTATAATGATGTGAAGACATGTGTCATTCCATGACAATCCTTGAGAACAAGGTTCTAGAACCCCAAGCCTATTCACAAGCCTATCCAAGTCCACCTTGGTAGCAAGACAACATGCCTTTAAATTCTCATGACACCTTTGACAAGGGAAAGATAAGTCTACCTCATCCATCCTTTAAGTGCATTCTACCACCGGACTCTAATCCTACATGAACCCCATGTCCTAGAATCAAACATTACAAAAGCAAGCCTAAGGGGTTGACCATTTCCACCAATCCATTCAACCCCTTTGAAACTCCATCTAATCAAAATCTGAACACTAATCCCGCATGGTGTAGGAGCACCTAGATCCCTATGTTTTGCTTGTGGTTTTGTTTTGGTTCAATAAGGTGCTTGAGACCACCTCCATGTTGTAATAAGGCTTGAATTCCATGATTGTAAAAGGACTATGTCCAAATAACTAAATCCTACTGTCATGTTGTAAATCTTGTACCTAGGGGACAATCATGGAAGTTTTCTTGTTTGTAAAAGCCTTGTCAAGGCATGGTCACAAAGTTAAGGCATGTGAAATCCTTGGAGATATTGTTATGTCTCAAATAAAACATAAACAAATCCTAAAAACCACTGATGATGAAGTTGTAAGTGGTTAAGCATAACAAATAAGGCATTTGCTGTCATAACAAAGAGTAGTTATAGTAGGTATTCGATGGTTATGCCAAGCCCATCGACCAAATTGCTTGTTAACTACATTGAGGAGATTGGTGAAGGCTTTTTAGTGCCTTGGACATGAAGAGGATGGATGGTGTGAAGGAGTTTATGTAATAAACACAAGTTCTCTGCCTTTTTCTATATTTTTCCTAAATTCTTGTGCATTTGAAGCCATACTACTGTATAGTACGATCTTGTTGTGGAACGTTGGATACTTGGAAGTGAAGGTTGATGGATTGACTATCATTGAAGCAAGTTTGGATCCTTGATGTTAACTAGAAAGCACATTATGACTGTGGGTTATCAAATTGCCCTTTGAAATTGATGTCTTCTACATAAATTTATTGTTTCCCTGTGTAATCCATACCTGTATGGTCTGGTGGTGGTTGATACCCATAGTGGATGATTAGTGGGATGAGTCATTTCGTACCCCAATCCAACCTTTCCATGAACAAACAAAGATTCCCTCCTGCTGTTCCCACTTTTCCATGAAGGACTTGATTTTTGGACCTATAGGTTGTGGTTGAACCTTGTTGAATCTAACCTTCTTCTTGCATCCCAAGTGCCTCTACATCATAGTGGTATCAGAGCCATAAAAGGTTCTATTTTTGGTGGTATAAGGTCTGGTATATGTCAGCAGAGGAGAGTGAAGGAGAGGCTAGCAATATGCCTCCAAAGGGGATGACCACCAAAGTGGCCAAGAAGTTCAAGGAGATGGAAGAGAAGATAAAAAGTGGAGTAAAGGAAGCACTCCAAGCAAAGTTGAAGGCATTGAGGATAGTGAAGAGGATAGATGAAGGTTCAGATGAAGAGGAAGATAAAGAGGAAGAAGAAGGACAAGAAGAGGTAGGATACTGGCTAATCAAAGGCATTTCCTTGAGGCCATCAAGGCAATTGGCAAGGACTCTTTGGAGGCTAAGGTGGAGATTCCTATGTTTAGTAGGAAGATGAATGCTAATGAAGTTATGGAGTGGATTGAGGCTCTAAACAACTATTTTGAGTACAAGGAAGTTCCTGAAAGTAGGAGGGTTAAGTTTGTAAAAACTAAACTCAAAGGTGCTGCCCTTACATGGTGGAATTACACCCAAGGTGAGAGGGTAAAGAATGGGAAGAGTATGATCTCTTCATGGAGCAGAATGTTGGAGAGGATCAAGTCCCAATTCCTTCCATCAGACTATGAGGTGTAGATCTACAAGAGGATACAAAATCTCAAGCAAAGAGATTTGGATGTGGCTACTTACACCAAGGAGTTTCACAAATATACTCTTCGTTGTGGGTTCATGGAGGATGAAAAAGCCAAGGTGGCAAGGTATCTAAATGGTTTGAGATACAATATCCAAGATGAAATCAATTTGTTGACCCTTGAAACTGTGGAAAAGTGCTTCCAAGTGGCACTAAGGGCTGAAGACAAGTTGAAGAGGAAAGGTGAGCAGCAAAGTAGAGGAAGAGGTGGCAGAAATTTTAGAGGTAGGGGCAAGTTTGGGGGCAGAAATCAGTCCCAAAGAAGCCAAGGGGAATCTAATTCCCAAGAGCAAAGTGGAGAATCCAGTTCTAGAGGAGGCTTTAGAGGAAGAAGGCCTAATGGGAGAGGTAGATTTGGTGGACCAGGAAGAGGTCTCAATGTCTTCAAGGGAAGGTGCTACAATTGCAACCAAGTGGGACATACAGCCTTCAAATGTCCTAAAAAGCAAGCCTCAAGCTCTCATGGAGGAGAGCGAAGGAACCAATTGATCCAACAGGAAGATTGCCAAAGTGTCAACTCTCCAATTGGAAGTACAGCCTCGGTCCATGAAGGAGAAAGTTTGATGATGAGGAGAACCATGTTGAAGGTGCCTCAAACACAAGAACCACCCTAAAGGAAGACACTGTTCAGGACAACATGTACGGCCTATGGTAAGGTTTGCAAGGTAATTGTTGATTCAAGCTCAACTGAAAATTTGGTTTCCATTGAAATGGTAGACAAACTGAAATTGAAAAGGATTCCTCATGTTAGTCCTTATAATGTATCATGGTTGAATAAAGGACAACAAGTTTTGGTAGATGAACAATCATGGGTTGAATTTGAGATAGGAGAATACAAAGACAAAATTTTATGTGATGTGATTCCTATGGATGCTTGTCATTTATTGTTAGGACGTCCATGGCAATATGATGTTCAATCACAACATGATGGCAAAACTAATTCTTTCATTATAACTAAGAATGGTAAAAAGTATAAAATGGATCCATTACCTGATGGGCATGTGGAAAAGAATGTTGGTTCAAGTGCAATGATTGTGAGTGGGAAAGAATTTCTAGATGCCCTTAAAGATGAAGGAACCCAAGGGTATGCTTTGATTTTGAAACCAAAGAATAGTCCTAGTTTGCATGATCCTAGTAAGGAAGATGTTCCCTATGAGGTGCAACAATTGTTAGAGAAGTATAAGGGGATTATGGTAGAAGAAATGCCTAATGAGTTACCACCTATTAAGGACATAAGCCATCAAATTGACTTCATACCAAGATCCTCTTTGCCAAACAAAGCAGCCTACAAGATGACCCCTTCACAAAATGAAGAGATTGCTAAGCAAGTACAAGAATTGTTGGATAAGGGATTGGTGAGAAAGAGTCTTAGCCCATGTGCTGTCCCAATAGTCCTAGCCCCTAAAAAGGATGGTAAATGGAGGTTGTGCATGGATTCTAGAGCCATTAACAAGATCACCATAAGATATAGGTTCCCTATGCCAAGGATTGAGGACCTAATGGACTGTTTGGGTGGGGCTAGATACTTTTGCAAGATAGGCCTTAAGAGTGGGTATCATCAAATTAGAATCAAACAAGGGGATGAATGGAAGACAGCATTCAAAATGAATGAGGGTCTTTATGAGTGGTTGGTGATGCCATTTGGTCTATCTAATGATCCAAGTACTTTTATGCGTCTCATGAATGAAGTGTTGAAGGATTTCATTGGCAAATATGTTGTGGTATACTTGGATGATATTCTTTTTTTCAGCAGGACTAAGGAGGAGCATTTACACCATTTGGATCAGGTTTTGAAGAATTTACATGATGAACAATTGATGATCAACATGGAAAAGAGTGTCTTCATGAAGGAAGAACTCACTTATCTTAGTTTTGTGATTTCACAGGGTAGTTTGAAGATGGATCCAACAAAGGTAGAAGCCATTTTGTCATGGCCAACTCCAAAAACAACAGGTGATGTGAAAAGTTTCCATGGTTTGGCAACATTTTATAGGAAATTTATAAGGGGTTTTAGTCATATTTGTGCACCAATTTTGGATACCATCAAAGGGGGCAGAAATGTAAGTTTTTGTGGACACAAGCAAGCAATGATTCTTTTGAAATTTTGAAACAAAAGGTAGTACAACAGCCCATACTTGTTTTACCTAACTTTAATAAGTTGTTTGTGGTAGAATGTGATGCTAGCAATCTTGCTACAGGGGCTGTCCTAAGTCAAGAGGGCAGGCCTGTTGCTTTATTTAGTGAAAAAATAAATGATGCTAAGAGAAAGTACTCTACTTATGATTTGGAATTGTATGCAATGGTGCAAGATTTGAAAAAATGGAGGCACTATCTTTTGCCAAAAGAATTTATTATTTATACTAAAAACCATGCACGTAGTTTTATAAACTCTTAGGAGAAACTCAATCATAGGCATATCAAGTGGGTTGAACAACTCCAAGCCCATACCTTTTCAATCAAACACAAGAAGGGGCAGGCTAACAAAATGCAAGATGCATTGAGTAGAAGGGTGTGTATGGTTCAAGAAATTCAGTTGCAAAGTGTAGGGGTTGATGCTCTCAAGCATATGTATCAGGATGATGAAGATTTCAAGGAGGTATATGAGGTTTGTTCACAATTTTTAGACTCTTATCATTCTAATTTTTCTGAGTTTTTGTTGCAGCAGGGGTTGTTATTCAAAGGTAGCCAACTATGTGTTCCTGAATGTTCCATGAGGGAGAACATTATAAAGGAAAAACATTGTGGTGGATTAGGAGGTCATTTTGGATTGGATAAAACACCAGATTAGGTGAAGAGGTTTTATTTTTGGGCTAAAATGCAATCAGATATCACAAAAAATGTCGAATGTTGTAGTATTTGTCAAAGGGCAAAGGGTACTTTATCTAATGCTAGTCTATATCAACCACTTCCTATTCCTAATAGGCCATGGGAAAGTATTAGGATGGATTTTGTGTTGGGTCTCCCTAGAACTAAAAGAGGCTTTGATAGTATATTTGTTGTGGAGAATAGATTCAGTAAGATGGCTCATTTCTTACCATGTAAATGCACTAATGATGCTCCTCACATTGCTGGTTTGTTCTTCAAAGAAATTGTTAGAATCCATGGTTTGCCTCTTAACATTGTGACTGACAGGGATCCAAAGTTTGTAGGCCATTTTTGGCGCACTTTGTGGAAGAAGTTGGGCACTCAATTGTCCTTTACTTTAGCCTATCACCCTTAGACTGATGGCCAAACTGAGGTGGTGAATAGGTCCTTGGGAAACCTTCTCAGGTGTCTTACCAAGCAGCATGGAGAGGTATGGGATATGATCATCCCTCAAGCAGAGTTTGCCTACAATGATTCCACTAATAGAAGCACGGGAAGGAGCCCATTTGAGATTGTTTATGGTCTTCATCTAAGAGGTGCTCTTGAGTTGAGAGATCTCCATGGATTGGAAAGAACAAGTGCCCAAGGTGAAGACTTTGCATTGGCCATGAAGGACATTCATGATAATGTCAAGGACACTCTTGAAAAGAACAATGCCAAGTACAAGGAGAAGGCAATTGAAAGAAGGAGAGATGTGCAATATAAGGTTGGGGATTTGATCATGGTTCATTTGAAGAAGGAAAGGCTTCCTAAGGGGTAGCCAACCAAACTCCTCATGAAGAAGATAGGACCATGTCGGATTGTGCACAAGTTTGGGCCCAATGCCTATGAGATTGAACTTCCTCAAGGCTTGGCCATATCTCCTATCTTCAATGTTTCATATTTTTTCCCCTTCAAAGGTGATTCTCATGCTGACCAAGAGATAGATGTGAAAACAGTAGCAGATGAAGATTGGATCCAAGGTCTTCCACCCACTCAACCATTGAAGTTGGAATGCATTCTTGACACCGAGGTCTTGAAGAAGACAAGGAAAAAGACCTACAAGCAATTTCTTGTCAAGTGGAGTGCCTTGCCTATTGAAGATGCCACTTGGATGAATGAAGAGGACATCCTGAAACATGGTGTCACCATTGTTGATCTGCTCCCTCAAGAGACTTGAGTTTTTTCCACTCGGGGAGTATGGTGCAGGAGCACCCAGATCCCTATATTTTTCTTGTGGTTTTGTTTTGGTTCAATAAGGTCCTTGAGACCACTTCCATGTTGTAATAAAGCTTGAATGCCATGATTGTAAAAGGACTATGTCCAAATAACTAAAGCTTGCTGTCATGTTGTAAATCTTGTACCTAGGGGACAGTCATGGAAGTTTTCTTGTTTGTAAAAGCCTTGTCAAGGCATGGTCATGAAGTTAAGGCATGTGAAAGCCTTGGAGATAATGTTATGTCTCAAGAAAAACATAAACAAATACTAAAAACCACTGATGATGAAGTTGTAAGTGGTTAAGCATAACAAATAAGGTATTTGTTGTCATAACAAAGAGTAGTTACAGTAGGTATTCAATTTTTATGCCAAGCCCATTGACCAAACTACTTGTTAACTACCTTGAGGAGATTGGTGAATGCTTTTTAGTACCTTAGACATGAGTAGGATGGATGGTGTGAAGGAGTTTATGCAATAAACACAAGTTCTCTACCTTTTTTTGTATTTTTCTTGAATTCTTGTGCATTTGAAACCGTACTACTGTACAGTGCGATCTTGTTGTGGAATGTTCGATACTTGGGAGTGAAGGTTGATGGATTGACTATCATTGAAGCAAGTTTGGATCCTTGATGTTAACTAGAAAGCACATTATGACTATGGGTTATCAAACTGCCCTTTGAAATTGCTGTCTTCTACAGAAATTTGCTATTTTCCTGTGCAATCCGTACCTATACAGTCTAGTGGTGGTTGATGCCCATAGTGGATGATTAGTGGGATGAGTCATTTAGTACCCCAATCCAACCTTTCCATGAACAAACAGAGATTCCCTCCTGCTATTCCCACTTTTCCATGAAGGACTTGATTTTTGGACATATAGGTTGTCTATGATGTAGAGGAACTTGGGATGCAAGAAGAAGGTTAGATTCAACAAGGTTCAACCACGACATATACGTCCAAAAATCAAGTCCTTCATGGAAAGGTTAGATTGGGGTACCAAATGACTCATCCCACTAATCATCCACTATGGGCATCAACCACCACCGGACTGTATAGGTACGGATTGCACAGGAAAACAACAAATTTCTATAGAAGACAACAATTTCAAAGGGCATTTTGATAACCCACAATCATAATGTTCTTTCTAGTTAACATTAAGGATCCAAACTTGCTTCAATGATAGTCAATCCATCAACCTTCACTCCCAAGTATCCAACATTCCACAACAAGATCGTACTGTACAGTAGTACGGCTTCAAATGCACAAGAATTCAGGAAAAATACAGAAAAAGGTAGAGAACTTGTGTTTATTGCATAAACTCCTTCACACCATCCATCCTCCTCATGTCCAAGGCACTAAAAATCCTTTACCAATATCCTCAAGGTAGTTAACAAGCAGTTTGGTCAATGGGCTTGGCATAACCATCGAATACCTGCTGTAACTACTCCTTATTATGACAACAAATGCCTTATTTGTTATGCTTAACCACTTACAACTTCATCATCGGTGGTTTTTAGGATTTGTTTATGTTTTGTTTGAGACATAAAAATATCTCCAAGGCTTTCACATGCCTTAACTTCATGACCATGCTTTGACAAGGCTTTTACAAACAAGAAAACTTCCATGACTGTCCCCTAGGTACAAGATTTACAACATGACAGCAGGCTTTAGTTATTTGGACATAGTCCTTTTACAATCATGGCATTCAAGCCTTATTACAACATGGAGGTGGTCTCAAGGACCATATTGAACCAAAACAAAACCACAAGCAAAACATAGGGATCTAGGTGCTGCTGCACCACCATAACACCATCCATCCCTTTCATTCATCCACCATTGGAACTTTTTGCCCCACCTAATTCTAATCACAAGTCCACATCATCTACCCTCATTTTCCATTCACTATATTGTCCTTCGACACATACACTTGCGAAGGATGTGATCCATCAGTTACTAGCAAGGAAAAACTTATCCCCATGTCAAACGCCTACCTTGGCACCTAGAAATAAGCCTTCAAATTACATTCCTCCAACTCCATCATGTGGTCCACAATGTATTGATCCTATATGTCTAAGCCAAGACCCATCACACCCTTATGTCATTGACCATCAAGAACATATCGAACCTATTCAAGAGTCATCTACTTTTATTCCAAGTCAAAAGCTATGACAAGAGCATAATCCTAAGCATGAGGAAACATTAGTCCTTAATTCAAATCAAGATCAAATCCCTTCCATTCCACCCATCCATAACACACTTTATTCTTTCCATGATCAAGCTCCCATTTATGATCACAATCCCACCTATGATCAATAAGGCCATGATTATCCACTTAGCCTACTTTATGCATTCCATGGTCAAGAGATTATCAACCCATCCATCCATCCTCCATCTAGGCCTAATGAGCAAACTTCCACTTGTCATGATGAGACACATGCCTCCCAAGAGAACATAGAAGATCAAAGAAATAACTTGGATCTACATGAACATAATAAATATCCTCATGATCCTTCCACATCCACCATCAATCCCATTTCAAGTCCACCATCATATCCCCTTGGTGTATTCACTTTCATCCATGAGTGCTCTTCCTTAGGAACACAACAACCTTTGTCCATCACTTTGCCTTCTCCATCCAATAATCAACTCAAGTCTAGTGTCCAAAATACACCTAGTCCCATTGTCAATCGCATGCTCCAAAAACATGAACTACTAACCCAAAGGTCTAGGCCTTCACGAACAAGGAATTTTGGAGCCCATCCATGTCAATGTCCCCCCTCACTTATGTAGCCTTGGATACACACCCCAAGGACAACCATGTAAAGATGTTGGTGCTTCATCCATGTCCACCACTTTCTATCACAAATCACATTATATACCAAAAACTTATGTTGCCATTCATCCTCCCTCATCCTCCAAATGTCAAAAGCATGTGACCATTCACCTTCCGCCATCCAATTTACCTCCACTTCTTCCAACTCCTAAATTCCAACCATCCACTTTGCATCCACTTCTATCCACGCCTAATTATCTAGTTATCCATAGAACTCCTAAATATCTTAATCATGACCAACAAATGCATGCATCGTCCAAACATAAAGCTTCCACTCATTCCACCTGCCACATGGGATTAAAAAACAAACATTTGTATGCCTCCTTTCACAAAGCCAAAAATCCTAAGGGTCCTAATGCCTTAGGGTACAAATGCAAAGAATCAAAACAAGGTACATTCATAAATGCATCGAAGGCCATACCTCCAAAGAAAAGGCAAAAACTCAAAAGGTATGGTCCCCTAAATGAAAAAGCAAGTAAAATGAGGCATCGACCTCTCAAAAATCCCAATCATCCTCTTCCATTCAAAAATCCCATTCCATTCCAAAAAATTAAATTCCTCAATCTCACATGGAAAGAAAAAATCATAAAAATAGAAAGTCTATGTGTGTGCCTAAGAGCTTACATCACCCATCCACTAAGCAAACATCACCATTGCTTCCGACATCACCATCCAATCAAATGCTTCCATGTTTATCATGGTGTGTGCAACCATTGGTTAGGATTCCCTTCCCTCACTCCATCAACCCATCATTCATCCATTTTCCTACATATCTTCCTCATCACTTCCCTATTGTCCATGCTTTTGCATAAGATTTTCATCCATCCATTCATAAGTCCTAAATAATCCACATCATAATCCACTATCATTCCCTCCATAATCCACATCATAATCCAATATCATTCCGTCCATGATCCACTATCTACCTAATCTATCTCACTTTCATACAATCTCCTTACCAACATCGATGAGCATAATGACACGGCCCATGCGATGACATCTTTCTCCAATGGGACTATCAGCTTGCATGGAACTAGACACTTGAGTCCCTCTCATCCATATTTTAGCCCTCCAATTCCAAAAGTCATAAAAGTAAAAAAAAAAAAGTAAAAAAAATCAAGAAAAGTAAAGATAATTCCCTTCATCCAACGGTGAAAACCACCCTTGGTGGCGCCTTGGATAAGTACCATGATGAAAACTTGACAAACAGGCATCATGTGTAGGTTGATCTTCTATGTCACTTACACTTGGGGGCATGTTGTGTCATCCAACCTATCATTTTCCATCCTATCATATCCTACCATTTCCATGTCATCTTACCATCCTTATCCATTAAATACATATATTTAAACCTATTTGAGCCCATCATCCTTCCTTCCTCTTTTGATATTGATAAATAAATGTGGCAAAATGTTGACATATGCTTTGGATATCCCTTGGTATACCTCATCCTTTCCAAGAAAATCCTTCATTATCCTATTATCATCCAATCATCATAAGCATTGTCATGAAAAATCTAAAGTCCTACACCTAGAATGGTGCATGTTATTCCTATGTGACGTAGCCTTTGAAGATTGCATCCTTTCCCTCTTAAACATACATCGATTCCATCCATTATTGTCCATCCTACATCCTTACACCTAGACTTGGTTTTCCCCTTTTCATTGGTATGGAGCACAAAGGCTATCTAAATTGCAACCTAATGCCATCTGAAACATTAAAAAGGTTAAATTTTTTTTTAAAAAACTTCAAAAAATATAGAAAAATGACAACATTTCCAAAGTAAAAAATCAAATATTCCCAAAAATCTAAAAAAATCAAAACATTTCAAAATCCAAAATCACAACATTTTCAAAATCCAAAAAATCACAACATTTAAAAATCCAAAAAAAATCAAAACATGTCAAAACCCAAAACATCAAAATATTCCCCAAAATTCAAAAAAATCAAATATCGTACAAAAATCTAAACAATAAATTCAATCAATCAATTCATCATATCAATCCACCAAATCATTCAGTTCCTCAACCAAATTGCTCAATCAAATCTCTCGATCAATCCATCAAATCAATCAATTCATTTCAAGTCAAATGACATCTTCAAATCAATCTAATCAATCACATCATCATATCATTTAAATCCATTATTTGAATCAGCCCAAGTTCACATGGTTGAACTACGTTGCCTCTGAGTTGTCACATAGGCAAGGCCATCTTCGATGAGCCCCCGAGGCATTAGGTCAGTCCCTTAAGGTCCATCGAGTCAACCATCACAATAAGTCATCCTTTCGTGAAATGGCCACTTTGATCAGACAGTCAATCTTTCAAGAAATCTGCACTTGATACCAATCCCAAAATCAACAAGACAATCTATTCAAATCAGTCAAACCAATCAATTGCCTCATGATAATCATATGTCACCATCAGTATCAACTATCCTCATCAATCATCACATACTCCACATAGAATGGGGCATTGTCGAAACCAGGACTTTGCGCCTTATACAAAATGCATCATTTCTAAACTGACTCATCAATCAAACACTGGTGTTGCTTGTATGACCAATAACACTAGTGTTAATCAATCAATCACTTGCCTTATACAGGATGTTGCATTATCGAAACCAGATCATGCATCTTATAAGACATGTTTTATTTCTTGAAACCAGGCTCCTTCTCCATTCAATCATAATCAATGAATCAAACACATATCACTTGGCAAAATATCTAAATGGCTATTGGTCTAGTCTGTCTTATTTTACTAGATTTTTTTTTGCAATCTCATTCTTATGCTTCTTGAGGCAATCCCTAAGTGATGAGGAGAAGTGAGGATAGACAGAGACCTTTTTCTTTGATTGTTGTTTGTAGTTTGTCTTGACAAAATGACTGGGGAAACTTGTTCTCTTTCATGTGACTGGGATTCTATTGGGTGTGAATCAAAGACATCCTATGCATTAGAAAAACTAAATGCTTCCTTGCATGTTTTGACAAGGTACCACGGTGACTAGTCTAAGTCAGGCATTCCTTGTCTACCATGTGCCTGTTTTGAGAGGGATCACATTTCCACACTTTGGCCTCTATCACACCATTGTTATTTTTGTCCCTTGACATAATAAGTTCTATGATGATAATAAGAAAAAATTGCAAGTGAGAAGCTCAAAAATCTATCAAAGCAAGATATCATTCCCATTCTTCTAGGCAATCTTTCATTCTTCCACCATCTCTCTCTCGCATCATCGTTCCTTCACCTTCATTGTAGCATATCATTCATTTTTTCTATACATTCCTCCATTTTTCTTCCTTCACCAATCCCTTTACTTTTAAGAGCCTATCCTCTCGAGGGGGCATCATCATCCTATCTTTCCATCATCATCCTTTTCCTCTATCCATTTACTTAGCTTCTTTGAAATGATGTTACTCGACACAAATCTCATCATCTCCACCATCATCTTAAAGAGGGGCAAAATGTAGACACCTAAAAGTGTCCTCAGGTCACAAAACCCTAATTCCTTCCACATTCTACCAATTTTCCCTAAATTTCTTCTATAATTAAATAATTGATTTTAATTAATTATTTAATCATTCATTTCCTAATGTCCACTTTTCATTAATTTACACAAATAAAACATTTGTTTAAATCCCATCACCCCATTATCCAATATCCCCCATCACATTATCCCTTTCCTCAAACAAATTAAATAAATGAACACCATTTATTTTATTTAAAAATCCCATTATCTAACTCACCACTTATCTCAATTTTAAATTCACATTTGTCTTTTAGTGGTGAGAAAACCCTAATTAATCTCAATCCTCCATTTGCCTCCAAAGTCAACTCTCAATCTTGGCCATCCATTCAAATCTAGTCTTCTATCACTCATTCAATTTCATTTTGATCCCTTGAGATCTCTTGATTCATTTTCATCTCTCTTAGTTCATTTTTAAGCTCTCATGCTCTCTAATCTCTCACAACTCTCCAACAATGTTGCCATTCTTATTTGAGCTTCTTAGGATTGTGCAAAAAAAAAATGTAAATTTGAGAACAATAATGGAAGATTTAGGAGGATAATGAAGATTAGACAATATTAGCTTTGAATATTGGATTATTTATGTTTGTTTCATTATTTATATAGGCTAGATTTCTCTTCATTACAGTTAGAGTTTAGCTATAGTTTTATTTCTGCATGTTTAAGTGAATTCATTTTTTGCTCTTAGTTCCATTTTTCCTCTCTTACCCTACAATCTCCAAAATCTTGCTAATCACATACAAGAGCTTCTCAAGATCTTTGCATAAACCTACAAAATTTGAGAACAAATAGTGCAAGATTGAGGAGGATTGATGAAGATTAGACAATGTTATCTTATTTTTTTAGTTATTTTCATGCTTGTTTGACTAGTTTTCTAAGCTAGATTCCACTTCATTGTAGTTAGGGTTAGCTGTAATTTTATTTCTACATGTTTAACCAGTTTTTCTCTAGCACAAAATGGTGAACCTGACGTGAATTGATTAGTTTTAGTTGACTTCTAAAAAATAAATTTTACAGGTGACCTCTGGAGATCAAACAAACCTCACTGTTGAGTCTGGGAGGCCATTTTGACAAAAAATGACTATAAATTTGAACCATTTGGCCCACTGTGAAATTTTTTATTTTTTTCAAAAAAAATTAAATACGACAATCTATACTATATGGATCTATATGGATCCATACCATACAGACATACCGTACCACTTTGGTTTGACTGATTTCCTAATTTTTGTTAGATTCTCATGGCTAATATTGTATGATTTTCTTTAGATTTTGTTAGTTGCAGGTGCATTTTTTGATTTACAAATAAAACTGTGTTCATAGGCTTAACATTTATTTGTTGAAATGTGAACTTTGTTGTAGGTTCAAATCTTTTTTGTGGAGGTTAAAAATTTATCTGTGTTGCAGGTTTAGAATAATCCCTTGTCGTTATTCTCAAAACCCTAATTGTTGCCTGATTGAAAACCCTAGAAACCCTTGTCAAGATTTCGATCGCTATTTTGAGATTCCCTTGTCACTATCAAAGAAACTCCGTCTATAGTCAACACCCTTCTCCACTAAGTTCACCCACTTGGGCTCCTCGTAGTTGCCATTCGAGATCTTTGTCAGTGCCTTGTTAAATCCAAAGTCGACACCATTTAAAAGACTTGCGTCACCCGGCACAACTTTGTCATCATTAGTCTGAGACTATAGTTGCCACCTTTGTTTAGCATCACCACCTTCTTGACACCAAAACCTCATTCGCCACACCTTTTCTTGTTATCTCCGCTGTAAAATGCTAGAACCCTACAAACAAAACCTAGTCGCCACCCTTAGGCATTTCAGTTGCAACCCATCTATCGCTTTTATGCCTATCACCATTGCCTACATATCCTCTACCACCACAAAAAGAAAACCATAAATTCATAGTCGTTGAAGACTCCTTCCACTAACCTAAAACCCTAACTGCTACCTTTTGCGCTACTAGTCAAAGTCTTGGTTGAAGTCCTAGTCCCTCTTCTCCACCACTCCTTTTATTCATGCCACCAAAGGATCATTGTGTCGGCAGTTCTACTGCCTTAAACTGTAGGTAAATGTCTTAACTAATAGCTTGACAAAGCCCACGGTTCCCCTCTACAACCTGTGTCAACAACCACCTAACTGGTTCCCCTAATGTGGTTCTAGTTTCAAAATTCCTCGTCAAAAAAACTATGGGCATCTCTTGTAGTTATGGGCATTAGGGATTTTTTAAAGCCCCCTACCATTCCATCAGGATTTTAAGGCCTTGTTTACTTCAAACCATGGCCACTCTCGTGACCATTGAGTGGGCTGCAAACCCTACTTCGTTTATTTCCCTTTTTAGTTTTTTTTGTTTTCTTTGCTCACTGTCAGCCCCTAGTCACATGGGTGACTAGGGACCAATCTAATCCTAACTACCCAAACTAAACTGCCAACCACTTAGCTATTACATGTGAACATATTTTTGATAAAAATTAGTTGTTAGATGCATACTGCCTGGACCTTTTTTGCCCCCACATAACCTAATAGGGCCTTTTTAAAAATAATTCACAACTTTTATTAAATATATCAGATTTTTACAGAACGAGTTGAATTGTGGATCAAACTTGCCCAATTTTACTGTGGCACAGTCAATTTCAAGTAATGATGCCATTTTGTCATGTATATTTTTGGTCAAATTCAACAGTCAATTTAAACTTCAATCACTTATAACTCATGCCAATTTGCTCCAATTTTGATGATTTTTTAAAACTGCATGGAATTTCATTAACAATTTGGTTATGCCATTTATTTCATTGTGATTGATCATATTTTGCATATTTTTATCATATTTTCCTTTTTAACCTTTTTCACTTAGGGTTTGCAAAGCAGGACATTCACTTCAAATTTCATGATTTTTGCAATGTCATAGAGATTTCATGCTACTAACATCTGATTTTCAGCTTGTGGCATTCGTTGGTCAAAGACTTTCAATCTGAAACTACTAACACATTGTATTTCAAAGTTTCATCCTTTCATGTGCATGTGTTTTCTTATCATAGGAACATTTGGATTTGGTGCCTAAAATGAACATTATCTTACTATTTTCACACTTGGTTTGGGCTTAAAATGAAATAGTGTCTTATTTGTTTGGTGATTTGTTTGTATTTTGAGATGTGTATGCTCTTTCCTCACACATCATGTGATCTTTGGAATCAAAAGCATCTCTCAACACTTTCATTATCACACCACACATTTGATTTTTAAGGGTAAATGAACATGTGTTAGTGTGACCAAGTAAATTTGTATGCTCTCCCCTCATATCTTAGTACAAACTTGGGGATCAAAAAAAATTATTTGTGTTGCTTTTGTTGAACCATTAGAGGGCCTACCACCCTGCTTCGAAATGTAGGAATGACCCAAGCAGTAACAAGCTAAAGCCAAGCTCTTTCGAACTGCTATATAAAAAATGTGTTTGTGATGAAAGTCATAAGCAATAGGTGTTTTTATGTCATACCGACAAAGGTCTCCCTCAGTACCCTTATGGTGCATGAAAACCTATAGAGCGTAACCTATGTAGGTTGGGAGACCTCCTAAATAGAGTGAATCACCACACGTATCTCCTTCTAAATGAATGCACTTACTAAGAACCTTGTGTTAGTAGCCAAAATCCCTCTATTTGCTGATGCAGGAGGTCAAAAGATAGACCTCTCGAGCCATCCCACATTCTCATAGTTTAAAGTAGAGATAACAAGTTTCTTGAGATCTTTGGGTCTTTAGGAATTTGAAGCTTGGTGTGCCCGAGAAGTGAGTACCATGTAAGGGGGAGCCAGTGCCACCAAGCTTCTAAGATATCCACTTTAAATAAGTGTGACTGGAGCAATCCAAGTGGGGATTTAGTAAATATTGTCCTTTCTTAGCCTAGGATCGTGCATGTTTACAAGTGTTTTCAAAACATCAAGAGTCAGTAAAAATAACCAATCTAATTGCCAAATGTCTTCTATGATTGATGTGTGTGCTTGCGTAATCATCACCCTAAACATTCTTATTCACCCATTCATTCAAAATCACCATATCCTAATCACTCTTCCTAACCCCATCACCCTTGTCATTCCATCATTCTTATCATTCACATAACCCATATCCTAATTATCCTACGTGTCCATTATCATAATAACATCCTAATTGTATTATCATCATTCCAAATCATTCCACATAGTCATCCTCCTAATCCAATCAACACCATTCCAAGTCAGACCAACACCTAACCATCATCCTTGTCAATCCACATGTCCTAATCCATTTTCATCCTAATCAATCCAACTCTTCCTAATCATATCCTATTCATCATATCTTCATCATTGAACCTCATCCCAACCATATCTTATTTATCATTTTTCATCATTCAACCACATCCTTATAATACCCTAGTCATCATATCCTGATCATTTCACTTCATCTTAACCTTATCCTATTCATCATATCCTAATCATCCTAGTCATCACCCTAATCAATCCAAGTCACCTAATATTGTCATTCCACATCATTCGACCTCATCTTAATAATCATCCTAATCATCCATACTAATAAATACAACTCATTATAACCATATCGTAATAATCATTTCTAATCATTACACCTCACCCTAATCACTACACTTCATCCTAATCATGATCCTAATCATATTCTAATCATATCCTAATCATTTCGATGTCAACCCTAACCATAACCTAATCATCCCTAATGATTCCATATCATACCATAATCATACCCAAGTCATCATAATTCAAAGCATAATCATCCCTTGTCACCTTCTTCCTAATCAAATCCCAATCAAATCCTAATCTTTACATTTCATCATCCTCACCATTCAAATGCAATCAATTTCATATTATCACTCCACATCATATCACTATCACATATCCCAAACATATCCAAGTCATCATCATCATTCTCCTAATCATATCTAAGTTATCCCAATCAAACCCTAATCCTAGCCAAACAATCATTCCAATCCAATAAAATTCATCCTAATCACTACTTATCACAATACACCATAACCATAGGGAAAGATTTGAGCATATACTCTCCCTATCGAATCTGATTGCAACTATGTCAAAACCTTATAGACCTATTGGTTCTATTCACCCACTATGTATTCAATTTCATTCCAATACATATTCAATTTCATTTGGCCTTTGACATCTATAGAGGACCCTAAACATTAGTCTTCCTAAGGTTGAAACATAGGGAGAAACTGTCAAAGCTTGGATGTATCACAAGTATAAATCTGTGGACCAAGAGACCTTGACATCTTTTTCACATCAATCAGAACTTTGGCTTAATACTCCAACACTAGTTTAAGTCCATCATTCCAAGTGAATTCTGAAACTCATGGGTTCACTTTAATTAATCATTTATTTCACACCTCAAGGTCTCAATAAATCTAATTTATACTTTGACAAGGTCATTAGAAGACGAGAGTACCCCCTTGGAGCTATACTTTTTGAAGACTAATATCATTAGGCTCTATTATACTCTAGACCTCATTACCTTGCATTGACATCCCTGTAGCATCTCACAATTCATAGATCTCATATAGTAAAGACACGGTAGGAGAAAGGGAGTAGATCCTCCTAGACATCCCTATAGCGAACACATCAACACAACATTATCACCAACACATTCATCCTTGCCATTCCCAATTTTACTTTTCATATCATAATCACATCCTACTCATATCTTGCTCATTCAATCTTCACATCCTAATCACCCTTTCTAATCACATTATTCAATTCATCCTAATCAACTCACCCCTAATCATTTCCAAGTCAGCCCTAACCATAACCTAATCATCCCTAATCACCCATCTAATAATCTAATCAATCCCACACCCTATCACATTCCTAATCACTCCACATCATCACTAATCCTAGTCAAGAACTTGTCAACATGGTCCTAATCACACAAGATGAACTACGATGATGTGAAGACATGTTTCATTCCATGACAATCCTTGAGAACAAGGTTCTATTACCCCAATCCTATTCACAAGCCTATCTAAGTCCACATTGGCAGCAAGATAACATGCCTTTGAATTCTCATGCCACCTTTGACAAGTGAAACATAAGTCTACCTCATCCATCCTGTAAGTACATTCTACCACCGCACTCTAATCCTACATGAACCCCACGTCCTAGAATCAAACAATACAAAAGGAAGCCTAAGGGGTTGATCATATCCACCAATGCATTCAACCCCTTTGACACTCCATCTAATCAAAATCCAAACCCTAATCCCACAACACCATTCATCCCCTTTCATTCCTCCACCATTGGAACTTTTCACCCCACCTAATGCTAATCACAACTCCACATCATCTACCCTCATTTTCTATCCACTATATTGTCCTTCCGCCCATGCACTTGTGAATGATGTGATCCATCGATTACTAGCAAGGAAAAACTTATCCCCATGTCAAACACCTACCTTGGCACCTAGCAATGAGCCTTCAAATGCCATTCTTCCAACTCCATCATGTGGTCCATAACCTATTGATCCTATATGTCTAATCCAAGACCCATCATACCCTTATGTCATTGACCATCAAGAACATATCAAACCTATTCAAGAGTCCTCTACTTCTATTCCAAGTCAAAAGTTATGTCAAGAGAATAATCCTAAGCATGAGGAAACATTACTCCTTAATTCAAATAAGGATCAAACCCCTTCCATTCGACCCATCCATAATACATGTTATCCTCTCCATGATCAAGATCCCATTTACAATCATGATCCCACATATGATCAAGAAGGTCATGATGATCCACTTAGGCTACTTTACACATTTTATGGTCAAGAGCTTATCAACCCATCCATCCATCCTCTATCTAGCCCTAACGAGTGAACTTCCACTTGTCATGATGAGACACATGACTCCCAAGAGAACATACAAGATCAAACAAATAACTTGGATCTACATGAACATAATAAAGATCCTCATGATCCTTCCACATCCACCATCGATCTCATTTCAAGTCCACCATCATATCCCCTTGGTGTAGTCACTTTCATCCATGAGTTTTCTTCCTTAGGAACACAACAACCTTTGTCCATCACTTTTCCTTCTCCATCCAATAATCAATGCAAGTCTAGTGTTAAAAATACACCTAGTCCCATTGTCAATCGCATGCTCCAAAACACATGAACTACTAAGGCAAAGGCCTAGGCCTTCACAAACAAGGAATTTTGGAGCCCGTCCATGTCAATGTCCCCCCTCGCTCATGTGGCCTTGGATAAACACCCCAAGTACAACCATCTAAAGATGTTGGTACTACATCCATATCCACCACTTTCTATCACAAATCACATTATATACCCAAAATGTATGTTTCCATTCTGCCTCCCTCATCCTACAAATGTCAAAAGTAGGTCACCATTCACCTTCCACCATCCACTATATCTCCACTTCTTCCAACTCATAAATTCCCACCATCCACTTTGCCTCCACTTCTACCAACACCTAATTATCCACTTATCCATAGAACCCCTAAATATATTAATCATGACCAACAAATGCATGCATTGTCTAAATATAAAGCTTCCACTCATTCCACCCACCACATGGGATTCAAAAACAAACATTTGGATGCCTCATTTCACAAAGCCAAAAATCCTAAGGGTCCTAATGCCTTAGGGTACAAATACAAAGAATCAAAACAAAATACATTCAAAAATCCATCCAAGCCCATACCTCCGAAGGAAAGGGAAAAAAAAAAGAGGTATGGGCCCCTAAATAAAAAATCAAGTCAAATGAGGTATCTGCCTCTCAAAAATCCCATTCCATTCCAAAAACTCAAATTCCTCAATCTTACAAGCAAAGGAAAAATCATAAAAACACTAAGTCTATGTGGGTACCTAAAAGCTTACATCACCCATCCACTAAGCAAACATCGCCATTGCTTCCAACACCACCATCCAATCAAATGCTTCCATGTTTATCACTGTGTGTACAAGCACTAGCCATGATTCCCTTCCATTCCTCCATCAACCCATCATTCATCCATTATCCTACATATCTTCCCTATCACTTCCCTATGATCCATGGTTTTGCATAAGATTGTCATCCATCCATTCATAAGTCCTACATAGTCCACATCATAATCCACTATCATTCCCTCCATGATCTGCTATCTACCTAATCCATCTCACTCTCATACAATCTGCTTACCAACATCTATGAGCATAATGACATGGTCAATGTGATGACATCTTTCTCCAATGGGACTATAACCTTGCATTGCACTAGACACTTGAGTCCCTCTCATCCATATTTCATCCATTCCATTCAAAAAGTCAAAAAAGTAAAAAAAAAGTCAAAACAATAATTAAAAAAAGTAAAGATAAATCCCTTCATCCAATAGTGAAAACCACCCTTGGTGGCGCCTTGGATAAGTACCACGATGAAAACTTGGCAAACAGGCAACATGTGTAGGCTGATCTTCTATGTCACTTACACTTGGGGGCACGTTTTCTCATCCAGCCTATCATTTTCCATCCTATCATATCCTACCCTTTCCATGTCATATTATTATCCTTATCAATTGCATACATATATTTAAACCTATTTGAGCCCATTCATCCTTCCTCTTTTGATCTTTACAAAGAAATGGGGGTAACATGTTGACATATGCTTTGGATAACCCTTGGTATACCTCATCATTTCCAAGCAAATCCTTCATTATCCTATTATCATCCTATCATCATAAGTATTGTCATGAAAAATCCTAAGTCCTACACCTAGAATGGGGCATGTTATTCCTATGCGACATAGCCTTTGCAGATCACATCCTTTCCCTCTTACACATACATCCATTCGATCCATTATCGTCCATCCTACATCCTTTCACCTAGACTTGGTTTTCCCCTTGTCATTGGTATTTAGCATAAAGGCTATCTAAATTGCAACCCAATGCCATCCAAAACATTAAAAAACTTAAAAAAATAAAAAACACTTCAGAAAATACAAAAAAATCACAACATTTCCAAAATAAAAAACAAATATTCCCAACAATTTAAAAAAAATCAAAACATTTCAAAATCCAAAAAATCATAACAATCCCAAAAATTCACAATATTCAAAAATCCAAAAAAAAATTGAAACATGTCAAAAATACAAGAAAATCAAAACATGTCAAAAATCCAAAAAAATCAAAAACATTTTAAATCCCAAAGAGGTGAACCTAGTTGCATATAGAATTACTCTACTGCTAGCCCTTGCCATGATGCATAATATTTTTTACGTTTTCCTATTTGAAAAACTTTATTTTTGGAGAAAATAATATTCCTATTCTTGATTGGAATGCTATACAGGTGAAGGACCTAGGGGTGGTAGTGATCAAGCCCAACAAGGTGCTCAAAACACATATGTTACACTTACGTAATAGAGAGGTAACTCAATGCAAGGTCCAGTGGGACTAGTATGCAGAGGAGAATTCCACCTAGGAAAACTATGAGGATATTTATGTGAGATTTCCCCATCTCCTTTGAAAAGCTTTTTACTATGCTTAAATAACACTTTTCTCTATTGTGTTGGTTTGATTTTGAAGACATTTAATCATTGAGTATGATGATTTATATGGGGGAGATATGTTACATCCCCGACATATGAATTAGTTTAATCTTTCTTTTATGCAATAAACAAGATGTTTAATCATAATTTAATGATTTGATATTTCTGAAAAATATCAAATAGAATCATTGATTATATGAATATTGACTAATGTCAGTTTAGACATGAGATTACATGTTGATAAGATTATTTTATCATAATGTTTTGTGAATTAAATGATGATACTATTGTCACAAAGGATTGCGCCCTAAATGCTAAGCCTTTAAAAACATGGCAATCCCGTACAACATGGGAACATTCTTAGACTGTGGGTTTTCTATGATGAGAATGAACCTCTGGAAGAGGTGGTTCCCTTTAAAAGCCCCTTAGATCTATTGTATTTTGTGGAAAATAGATAGAGAATGACAAAGTAAACTAGAAATTGAAATTTATTCTAAGGGATTATGCACAAAATGATTGAATATCCTAACTTAGAATCTAATTGACAGCTATTGTCAATACACTTGATCATACAACTCAAACTGAACAATCTTTACTACATAAATGTTTCAAAAAAAGGCATGAAATGACTTGCACATTCTATAACCTGTAGTAATATTGCACTTTGTATACTTGCATTCAAAGAATGAGATATAAAATCTAAAGGTTTTGAAGTAAAACACAATAGATCTTTATTAAATCATCAAAATGAGAAAAGACACCTAAATCTGAATAGAAGAACACTTGATTCTATTTATAATAGTAGGAAAACTCTATAAAATAACAATAAACTATTGAAAATAAACTATTGCTACTCCATAAAACTTGTAAAAATTGAGTTACAAGACTGAATCTCTTTCTCGACAATGTGCAAAGGCAAGGGAAAAAGAAAGAACTAAGGAAAAAGCATGAGCTTTTTTCCCTATAATACAAAGATATGTCCCAAAATGGTAAAGGGAAGTCAATTCTAGCTCAACTAGACTCCAAATGATGCATGAAGGAGTTTGAAAAAGAAACTCCAAGTTGTTTGGCGAGCACAATAGAAAATCCTAAAAATAAGGGCTCATAATTGTTCCAAGATGAGCTAAAATAGCTCAAAACTCCTCCTCCAAAGATATTTGACCAAAAACCTACCAAAAATAGCCCAATTTGACCTTAAGTCAAAAATAGAAAAGAATCTTCCTCTGCATGAGCTTGAGACCCCAGTTCAACTCCATCTCTCTTTCTTGCATGATTTGTGGACAAAAATATATTATTTTGACAAATATTAAGGGTAATTGTTTGCATGTTTTACCTTAATATGTGTTTTTTTGCAATTTATCTTCTTAGTTTTTGTGGAACAAATATTAGGGTAATTTATAAAACATTCCCCTTAATATTTGTTTAAAATACAATGTCTTTCCCTTCTACTCATGTAAAAGAAAAGGAGTTACATCATTACATTTTTTATTTACTCACCCTCCAACCCTTGTAAAAAAAATTAAGTTGTCAAAAAATATCAAGGCTTATAATTATGCCCCTTTTCCTCTAACTTACAAAAAGTTCCAAAATACCCTCCATGATGCAAAAAGTGACTTAGTGTCTTTTGATTCTCCCTTAGACTCTAATGATTTTTCTTGAGATGTTTAAGGTTTTGACAAGAAACTTTTTAAAAAGTCAAAAATACATAATTATATCCTTATATCTCTTTTTAATTCACAGGCTCATTATGGTGTTCTTGTCATTCAATATCAAAAGGTCTTTACCACTACCTTCATTTGATTTGCAATGATGTTCGAAAAGTTGTAAAAGACTTAGGAAGTTCAGGCTTGATAAATTATTAGGGCATTATGTATGTGAAAAGGGATTTCCAAACCCTAAATCTTCAACTCATTCATTCTTTTCATTCTTTACCATGCTCTTTGGAGATTCTTAGAGCCACCACAGGTTAGAGGTACTATTCTGTATGGATGTTATTGACGATTTTCTTCTACTACTTCAAGGTAAGTTTTCCTTCTGTGCATCATCTATGAGCATAAGAAAGAACTATGGTTTTCTACTCCTTTTTGAGAATAAAACTGATAAAAGCACTTCACTTGTGAAATAAAAACTGTGAAAAGGGCTTGGATTTTCTTCGTTATACACTGTAGAGTGTTGTTTCATCTTGGCTTGGCTCTATGCTTTTAATGTTTATAAAAAACAAAGAACTTTGTATTTCCTATACTATAAGGGTTCCACTCAGGGTTTTAACTTGTAATTTTACTGGTAAGTACTACCATGAGTTCTATTCCTATATACAATGTGAAACTAGTTGTATACTTTTGCTATGACTTTTACATTTGAAAAAATTAGTGAATTTTGCCTCATCCTCTGTATTCTTTTGCTCCTTTGCTACACTATGGAGTACCTCTATGCACATTTGCTTTTTCTCACTACTTTCTTAGTCCTCCCTATTTTTGGATTTATGAAGATAAAACCCTCATTTATTGATCAGTATATAGTTTATGAAATGCTTGATAAAGGACTATTTTGTACTCCTTTGTTACTACTCTTTCATGACTCGTTAGAGAGTGCCTATCAAAAACAATCTTCTCTTCTTTTGCTGGCCCTGTATTAATATAGCCTATTCTTGCATTAACAATCTCTACTAACAATCTCTACTCACTAATGTTTTTCAAATTTGCACTTAGCAAACAATAAAAATACAAGTATTTCTACATCATATCTTGCTTAAACAAGTCTACAGTCTATCTTCATGGCTCTAGACGAAATACTAGATACCATTATTATATGTCTTAATCATTCAATGTCTTTTCCTTATTGTTCTTTCTACACTATCCTTTAGACCTTATGACTAGCATTGTGTAGCTTTGACTATAACCTGATATCATAGACTACTCTCAATGTCTTCCTTGTTGATTGTCATGATAGATATTCAATGACTGCACTTGATGTTAAATTTGAAAGAGGAAAAAGAATGGTTATGTTCACCTTCATGGTTTGAAGTTGCTGGTATATAAGGTTATCTATATCTAGATTGTCATGGTGATGACTTTACTATGATAGCATTATTGTTGTCCTATAAAAATTGCTCACTGTAAAGAACGACTCACTACCAAAGGGTGGCTCACTGCTAAAGTGGTGAACTGATTATGTCAAATCTACTCCATGCCTGGTTTCAATTCCATTGAAGCACAAACTAACATATGTGCTCTACTCTTTTACACCTTCACACTTATCTCTTCATCTTCACTACACACATTTTTCACAACTCTATTACATGCTTTTATACAATTCATCAACCTTGGAATGTACATCAAGGTCAACATTACATTCATAAAAAAATGGAACATTTTCCAAGGTTGGCATTACAAAACATAAATAGAAATAGGTCTAGACCTATTACAGAATTTAGCTAAGGAAAGATGTATAGAAATTTGATGAACACACCACGCCTTAGCTAGGACTCAAACACAATCCTCCATGCCACAACACACTTCTACAATCTTCAATGCATCTTTGCAAATAGTGAAAACAACCAAGTTGGTCAGGACTGTAGTTAACACTAGGTCTTCTAAGAACATTCTTCTTTCACAATCCAAACTTCTCTTTGTGGACCAATCCAAAGGTAAAAACACAATCAGGAGATATCTACAAGAACATAGTAATCACTAGGAACAACCGTATGATATCTAACCATTATGTCATGAAGATTCTTCAAATTGGAGCACAAGAACAACATTGTCAGCCACTGTCATAAGGAAAGGATAGCTTGCAGATTTCCAAATCATGAACCATTATACTTGAAAGCACTTATCATCATTCCAAACTCAACTCTTAAACCACAAACAAAAATAATTCAATGTGGAGGAATGTAGAGCATAATACTTTCTTCCTATCACTGCCAAACAAATTGAAAAAGTTGTTTTCACTCTGGTGAACATAACTCACTCAAATCTTCATACCAGAGGCTCAAATATGGAATATAACCTCTTCAAATAGACTTCTAAATAACTTCCAATCTATAGACAAATATATTCATTCTATAGGAAATGCAAAGCAATCTACTAGACTATTCTTCTGCAATACACAAGAAACTCTACAACACACTATTTCCACCGGAGGAGCAAATTTTCTCAATATCTTCCATATCTAGATCTCCAATACTTACATAGGAAAATACAAAGCATCTAACTCATTACAACCAAGCATCAAAATAGAAGAACAGTTGACACTAATGACAACACTGATATGTTGACATCAATGACAACACCGATTAGGCACATACTTACAACAATCTCCCCCTTTGTCATTGATGGAAACATATGACGTGAAAAAGTAAAAAGACCATCAAGACAAGATTCTCCCCCTTTCTCTTTACACATCTGCATTCTTTTTCTTCTTATTTTTTCACATGATTTATCTCCCCCTTTGACATCAATGGGAAATAGCACATACTTGCATTCTACTGCTCTGATCCAACTGAACTATTACCAACACATCTAGCTAATCCCCTGAGAGGTAGCTCCCAAAACATCAATCCAGATCAAACAATGAGACTTTGAGCACAACAATATTTCTTACCTTGTGAGGTGGCAGAACTATTTCTTACCACTACCCATAGAAAGGGGATGACAGATCTTGTAGCATGCAAATATTTAGAGAGGGTATCATTTTTCTTTGATACATTTTTTCTTTTGGTGTTTAAGAGAAAGGAACAAGAAGTACAAAAAATAGGATAGTGGTGCAGGAGCACCTAAAAAATCATGTTTTCTTTTGTAATAAGGTCTATTTGACCAATGCATTTTTTATTTCAGTTTGTATCTAAGTTCATTTTGTAAGTCCCGAGTGACTTTAGGACACTTGTCAAATTTTAACCGCATAATCCCAAAATAAGGTAGTAGAGCAGTTGGAGGTTGTTTTAGACAGTTGTCTCCCAGCCGCTTGGAGTCAGTTTGGTACTACTTAGGGCGAGTTTATAAACCCAGAGGATGGAACCAAATGGGATATCATTTTTCATTGTAATCATATTGAAGTAGAAGTGTGATCGAATGTAATTATGCTTGAAAGAAATAAAGCTATTATGTTTTGTCAATCTAATTTTTGTTTTCTGTAACTGCAAATTGTTTAGCTATAGATTTCCATTCTCTGTGCTTTCCATTTTGTTGTTGTATGTCGTCGTGAAGCATTCCACTGGTGAGATTTTTGTCAAAATTAGTGGAATGCCTTCGTCATATGAACATTTGTTTTGCTCTTTGTTTTGTTTTTCGTATTCGGTAGTGTAGAAGATCTAGACAGGGCATTTCGTGCAGTATGATGACCTAGCATCTCCATGTGCTAGGGTTTGGAAGGAAGTAAATTGGGTGATGACGTTTTTGGAAAATCGGCCAAAGGTTACAAGTGTTCACCAACGAAACATGTCTCATCAAAGGCAAATGTCATTGGGGCATTGACAGAAAGATGAGAGACTTGGCCAATCAAGTTGAATCGGTGGCCCTTTTGCTAGTTTGTCGACTGTGAGAAATTAGGGTATAGGTCTGTGGTATCCGTTGTGCACTCCAAATCATATTGGTATCAGAGCAGGAAAAAGATTTGGGTGTTGTCTGTGAATGTTTATGTCAGACAGAGACAGAGGCAGAGAGGATGCCTCCCAAAAGCATGTCATAGGAGGCCGTTAAGAATTTCATCGAGGATATTCTTGAATCCAAGTTGGGGGAGTTCAAATAGTCCAAAAGCAAAGATAGGGAAGATGAAAGTGACAGTGATGAAGGTGATACAGAAATTACTGAAACCAATAAAAAGATAGAGGAGATACCAGCAGACCAGAGGGCATTTATAAATGCACTACCGTCAGTCAATAAGGACACCACATATGGGTTACCTATGTATAGTGGAAGTATGGAAACTGAAGAGGTGATTGATTGGATTGAGGTATTGAACAATCATTTCGAATACAAAGAAGTCCCTGATAATAAGAGGGTTAAGTTGGCAAAGGTAAGATTGAAGGGATCTACTCTTGCATGGTAGAATTATGAGCAAGGAGAGAGAGTCAAGGAGGGGAAGAATATGATAACCTCCTAGGAAAGGATGAAGACAAAATCAAGGCACAATTCTTACCTCTGGACTATAATGTGTAGATGTATAAGAAATTGCAGAACCTCAAACAGAGAGACCTTGATGTGATGCATACACACAAGAGTTTCATAAACTCAGTCTCAGATCAAAGAGACAAGAAGAAGAGTCAGAGAAGGTGACCAGGTATTTGAATGGCCTAAGGATGAACATCCAATATGAGATCAACATCCTAGCACCAGAAATAGTGAACAAGTGTTTCCAAATGGCCTTAAGGGCTGAAGAGAAGATAAAGAGAAAGAGTGAGTAGAATAATAGAGGTAGAGGTTGAAGGAATTTCAAAGGTAGAGCTAGTTTTGGAGGAAGAAGTCCCAACTAGAGGCCTAGTGGTGAATCTATCCAAGAAGAGCAAGTTGGGGACTCCAGTAGCAGAGGAGGCTACCGAGGTAGAAGGCCTAATGGAAGAGGTGGGACAAATGGATCAGGTAGAGGATCCAAATTCTCCAATATGAGATGTTATAACTACAATCAAATAGAACACCTAGCATACAAGTGTCCAGAGAAGGCCTCAACTTCTTACGGTGGTGCAAAGAGAACCACTTTAATTCAAGAAGATGCAAGGAGTGTGACATCTCCTGAAGTGAATCTAGTATCAAAAATAGGAGAAAACCTGATGATCAAGAGGACGCTGCTCAAGGAACCAGTACAGACTGAACCATTGCAAAGAAGGGCTTTGTTTAGAATCAACTGCAAGATCCAAGGTAAGGTTTGTAAAGTTATTATTGACTTTGGTTCTACTGATAACATTATATCTTTGGAAGTGGTGAATAAGTTGAAGTTAGAAAAGATACCCCATAGCATTCCATATAAAGTCAGTTGGTTGAATAAAGGGCAGCATGTACTCATCAATGAACAAGCATGGGTTGAATTTAGTATTGGGGGGTACAGAGACAAGATTTTGTGTGACATCCTTCCAATGGATGCTTGCCATCTTCTATTGGGCAGACCATGCAGTTTGATAGAAAGGATCATCATGATGGAAAAAAGAATGCTTACTCATTCAAAAGGATGGTGTGACTTATAGGATACAGTCATTGGTAGAAGAGGATCCACAGCATGTAGGGTCTAGTGTAATGCTGGTAGGAAAAAAAGAATTGATGGATACACTAAAGGAAGGTGATGGAGTAGGTTTTGGTTTGATTGTGAAGCCTAGGGGGGAACAAAAGAAAAGTGTGAGAGAAGTAGGACCTAAGGAGGTTAGAGATTTGCTTGAGAGTTACAAAGGAGTGATTGCAAAGGATATACCTAATTCCCTACCACCAATTAGAGACATTAGCCATCAGATAGATCTCATACCAAGAGCAGTACTTCCTAATAAGGAAGCATATAAGATGACCCCACACCAGAATGAAGAGATAGCAAATCATATTCAAGAACTCCCAAAAAAAGGGCTAATAAGGAAGAGTCTTAGCCCATGTGCAGTTCCTACTATTTTAGCCCCAAAGAAAGATGGGAAATGGAGACTGTGTACTGATTCTAGGGCCATAAATAGGATAACCATCAGATATAGGTTTCCTATTCCTAGAATAGAAGATCTAATGGATTGTTTGGGAGGGGCTACTTATTTCTCCAAAATAGACTTAAACAGTGGGTATCACTAGATAAGGATAAGAGAGGGGGATGAGTGGAAGACAGCTTTCAAAACCAATGAAGGATTGTATGAGTGGATTGTGATGTCGTTTGGTCTTTCAAATGCCCCTAGCACCTTTATGAGGTTGATGAATGAGGTGTTGCAGGAATTCATAGGGAAATTTGTGGTAGTCTACCTTGATGATATCTTGGTGTTCAGTAAGAGCAAGGAAGAACACTTGAAACATTTGGAGATAGTCTTGAAGAGGCTGCAAGATCAGAAGTTACTGATAAAATTAGAAAAGTGTTCATTAAACAAGAATTGGTGTACCTAGGTTTTGTCATCTCTAAGGGTGATTTGAAAATGGATCCTTCCAAGGTAGAAGCTATTTTGAATTGGCCTACACCCAAGATAGCAGGAGAGGTCAAAAGTTTCCATGGTTTGGCCACATTTTATAGAAAATTCATTAAGAACTACAGTGACATCTATGCACCTATGTTGGAGACCATCAAGGGTGGAGGTAAGATGAAGTTTGTGTGGACGAGAGAAGCAGACATGAGCTTTGAGAGTCTCAAACGAAATGTTACTAAATTCCCTGTTTTAGTGTTACCTAATTTCAATAAGGTTTTCACAATTGAATGTGATGCAAGTGGACTGGCCATAGGAGCAGTGTTGAGCCAAGAAGGCAGACCAATAGCCTTCTTCAGTGAAAAGTAAAATGAATCCAAGAGGAAGTACTCCTCTTATGATTTAGAGTTGTATGCTATGGTACAAGCTCTGAAAAAAATGGAGGCACTATTTGCTTCCTAAAGAATTTATTGTATACACTGACAATCATGCTCTCAGTTTTTTGAATGGACAGGAAAAGCTCAGCCATAGACACATGAAGTGCGGCTACAAAGTATGGGTGTTGAGTCACTCAAAGGATTGTATGAAGAGGACCAAGATTTGAAGGAGATTTATAGGGTATGCAGTGAGTTTTCCAATGCTTTCCATAGTGAATTTTCAAAATATACATTGCAGGATGGACTTTTATTTAAAGGAAGTCAACTATGTATCCCTAAATGTTCAATGAGGGATAATATAGCGAAGGAGAAACATAGTGGTGGTTTAGGGGAACATTTTGGTCTTAATAAGGTCTTAGATCTTGTAAGAAGGTTTTACTTTCAGCCAAGGATGCAATTTGATATCAGAAGGTTTGTTGAGAGTTGTATGATTTGCCAAAAAGCAAAAGGGGTCTCAACCAATGCAGGACTATACCAACCTTTGCCCATACCAAACAGACCTTGGGAAAGTTTGAGTATGGATTTTGTGATGGGATTGTCCAAGACAAGGACAGGTTTTGACAGTGTGTTTGTTGTGGTAGATAGGTTCAACAAAATGGCTCACTTTATTCCTTGTAAGACCACCAATGATGCTAGTTACATTGCAGGTTTGTTCTTTAAAGAAATTGTCAGGATTCATGGGTTACCTTTGAGTATTCTATTTGACAGAGACAACAAATTTGTGGGACATTTCTGGAGAACCTTGTGGAAAAGATTGGGTACAAATTTGTCTTTTAGTTCAGCCTATCATCCTCAGACTGATGGCCAAACTAAGGTTACCAATAGGTCATTAGGCAATTTGCTGAGATGTTTGACAAGAGAACATGGCAGTAGTTGGGATGTGGTACTCCCACAAGCAGAGTATGCCTATAATGATTCTACAAATAGAAGCACGGGTCTAAGTCCTTTTGAAGTTATCTATGGTAGTCATCCTAGAGGAATTTTTGAATTACGAGATGTTCAAGGGTTGGACAAAAGGAGTGGACATGCTGATACATTTGCAGAGGCTATGAAAGAGATCCATCAACAAGTTAGAGATACTCTACACCAAAACAGTTAGAAGATCAAGGCTCATGTGGATCAAAGAAGAAGGGATGTGCAGTACCAAATAGGAGATATGGTCATGGTTCATCTCAACAAGAATAGACGACCCACATGAAAACACAAGTTGATGATGAGAAAAATTAGACCCTGTCAGATTCTGGAGAAATATGTTTCTAATGCTTACAAAAGTGAACTCCCTTATGATATTGCTATTTCACCTATATTCAATGTTACTAATCTGACATTATATAGGAGTCCTGATATAGGAGAAGGGACAATAGATTCTGTCTAAGACAATAGAGAGTGGGTGCAACATTTACCACCTAAGGAACCACCAAAGATGGAGTGCATCTTGGATAGCAGGACAACCAAGAAGACAAGAAATCAAACCTATTTTGAGCACTTATTCAAATGGCAAGGACTTCTAGACCTAGAGGCTATTGATAACTAAGAGGGGGGGTGAATCAGTTATCCTAATTATTTCTTCTTTTGAACTTTCTTATTAATCAATGCAGCATTAATTCAAACAAGCAAACATTACCATGAAATGAAAAACACATGACACAGTATTTTGACGTGGAAACCCTGTTAAGGGAGAAAACCATGGGGTGATTAACCCAAAGATTATTCTCTGTTAGAAGAATAAGGAATTACAAAAATGGCACTTGCCAATTAGGGCTCACTGCCTGAGCACACTGCTCACAAAGGAGGCACACTGCCTACAAGGAGACACACTATCTACAAAAGAATGTTATACAATACTTGAACTGATTGGAAGCATCCACATATGCTGGAGTTCAGTTTCGGTTAGGCTCAGTACACTAATCTACTGCACTTCATCTTTCCTCTTCTCTTTATTCTGCTTTCCTTTCACATACCAGATCTTTCTTATTGCTTCTGCTCTACTCTGCACTTATTCACATATATCATCACACTTCAACTCTCACAACTAAATCCATCATGCATATATATCCGCACAAGTAATTTCATCACCTTTCTAGTTGGCACCCGGAATAGTCAATCTTTTCACTAATTCTGATCTGTTGGCTGAATCCTACCACATCAAGTAATGCGGATCAAGCATATACTTGTAGAAATCATTAATCATGTCAGCCAAGTATGATTCATGCCTTCATAGCCTTTAACACCATCATTAACACATCTAGAAGGTAGTCTAATGTTCTATCAGTCGGTTCTTCCTCTATTCACACTGTCACTCAGGAATCCGATACTCAACTATTCATATCTTTTGCCTCGTCTATCACCGGAGGCTAAATCCTTGGAATATACCACTCAAGGTAGTCCTCTTGACTTCCCCAAATCTGCACTGCACCAAGATACTTGCTCTGAGAGATCCGGACCAGTCTGTCAGACCTTGCCACATGCTCTGTTCTTGTTCACTGGACCACAATAATCTTCATTCTGACTTCCGGTAGAGACACGCCATGACTTGCGGATATGTGGGATGACCTTTGTTGCCATCAATGACAACAACCATGAATCCATATAGTGTCTCTTGCCAACAATCTCCCCCTTTGGCATTGATGGCAACACTTAGTGAAAAATGACTAAGTGTTTACACTATGCTCCCCCTTGGCTGATGCTTTATCTTTATATACATTTTCTGGAGCTCCCCCTTAGTTGGATTCCTCATTTTTCACTACTCCTCACTCCCCCTTTGACATCAATGGCAAAGGGTAGGGTCCGCACAACAAAATTTTCAAAATTTTACTATACTTAGCCGTATATTACATACTCACATAAACTGAAGAATGTCTGCAAAGGATGTCTTCAATTGGACTAGTTCTATAGCCCAACTTTGCTTCATTCTATCCAAAATTGAAATGTGACCACTCAACAAAAATGCAAAAGCTTCTGCCCTCTTGAGATCTGTCGGATCATTGGTTTGGGCAGTAGTCTGAGCATCACTTATGGCCTCATGCATGGTCTCTAACTTAGGGATAATAATCCTTCTAAGTTCTCCCATCCGGTTAATTATATTCTTCCTTTCCTTCTCAAGGTTCTTTATTGCATTTGTGATTGCAATAGTTTGACATTCTTGATTTACTATGGAGGAGAAGAGAGGATCAAAATTTTGAGACAAACTTAGTAGTTTGTCCTGTTCCTCTTTTATTTTCTTCTCAATTTCTACTATTGCTTTTGACCAGGAGATACAAAATTTGTAAATGTCACCGCCATCCTTAAGAGCATTTTCTAGGCTCTTTATCCCAATACTCATATTTCTCCTATCATGAGAGATTAATCCTAGTACCTCTGAGAATCTCATATCCAAAAACTCCTTCCGGACCTTTTCTTCAGCTAATTTTTCTAGAGAATCAAAATGTGTACCAACACTGCCGACTAAGGTTTTGAGATTACCGGAAGAGGAGGCTGTGGGATCTTTCTGGACCGATGGCATAATCTTTTCAAGCACTCCGGAAGCAGCTTCTATCAACTCACAGTCTTCCATATGAGACTTTAGGAGTTTTTCATTTGCCTTAGCATTTGCAAATGAAGCTATCTTCATTGTCTGTACCAGAGAGAGGGAATCAAAGTTGAATGGACCTTGTAGAAGCTCCGGTTCATCAATCTCTATTGTTTCTTTGCTCAAAAATTTTTGGATAGTTTGTGCAGTGTCTATTGTCAGAGACAGATGTTTCTTCTCTTCTGCAGTCTTGGAGCTGTCCTTTGGAATTTTCTCTCCCTCTACATTCCCACCATTGGCAGTTGTGGTTTTCTCTGGTGAAGTCTTCTGTCCTTCTGCAATCTTTGCACTATCACCTTCTTTTTCCTTCACCGTTGCTTCTTTCTCTTGAAATTTATCTTCTTCTTTGGATCCAAAGACTATAGGGGAAACCAGAGGAGAGATGTTAGTCTATTCAAGGGCCACTTCTTCCGGAGCAGAGGATTCCAAGTCCATAGCTATTTCTGCACCCAAGTCCTCTACAATAGGAATGTTGAACCTTTTGAATGTATTCTGGAGGATCTCTTCAGTGTCCTTGGCTACCTTGTCAGTCTCACCAAGCATAAGCTGATTCATCCTTGCAGTCTTTGAATACCATGTTCATTGTCTTGTGATCAATTGAAGGATATAGCTGAATAGCTATATGTACCCTAATCTCAAGGTCTTTTGCCATGGCATTGGTCTTTCTCATTTCCAACTCCTTCTCTAGACTCTTAGGAATTAGGGAGATAATTTCAATAAAAGCTTTATTGTAAATGTTCAGATACCTGATTATAGCTTCCTGCAGGATCTTTTGGTCAACCTCATTGTAGTCATCATAGAATTCGGCCATTGGTTGAAGGTTTCCATCCACAGTGACTGATTTGATTACACTCTCTAGAGACAGGGTGGGCTTTTCAACAAATTTCTCTGCCATTTCTTCCTTGTCTTAGCTTGTGGAGGGTTTACCGGATCCTTTCTTCTTTTGCTTCTTTATTTCCTTTACTCCCTCATTTGATTCAGTTTCCTCTTCATCTCTTTGACTTTCACAAGCCCTTGTGGCTTTTGTCTTGGATCTTTTGTCAGATGCCTGGACTTCCAGTTTTGAGCTTTTGGCTGTGGCAGGTGCAGATCTTTTTGATGATCTGGTCTGGGTGGAGATTTCTACTAGAACACTTTCCTCACTTTTCTTTTCTGCCCTCTTCTTCTCTTTCTCATCCTCTTCCTTCTTCTTCCTGTGAGCATCAAGTGCCTCCATTGAGATCCCAAGGCCTTGTGCTATATGTTCTACTTCTTTTCTAACCTTCCTCTTGATCTCTGGTTCTCTGAGTTCAACATGGATTTTTATACTCAGCTCCTCAAAGGTTCTGAACCTTTCTGCCTTTGGATCTTTAGGCTGACTTAGCATGTGTTGAACATGCAGCTCCACAATCTGTTCATCCACTTCATACCCCATGGGCATGATCCACACAGTTCTTGGTTCTACTACCTCCATTAGGCACTGATCTGTTTCTACCATAAAGCATACAGTGTCTTTGTACTTCTCAACAAGAGACTGGGGAATTCTCTCTTGCTTGCATCATGCTCTAAAAGTTCTTGAAATAGCCCCACAGGGCTATTTTTCTTGCTTTAGCATCCCCAAGTCCATGCAAATAATCTCTGATTTGGATGGCAACTGGTCTGTCATTCTGCCATATCCATCCACTGGATCTAGGAAGCTCATTCATGTAATAAAAGAATAGACAAAGGCTCAAACTACCATACTTAAAGGAGTTCTTCTTGTCCTTCTTAATCTTCTATAGAGTTTTCAAAAGTTGGTTTAGAAGAAGCTCACACAAATCATAGTCTGCATTCTCCTTTAGCATTTGATAAGCTGTGTAAATTGTAGTTCCTGGTACTGAATTTTCCCTATTGGAGTGATAGATCTTGTAACCAATTATCATAGATGCAAATTTGACATCCGGTTTAGTGATGTCTCTAATTGTCATAGCTCTCTTGTCAAATTTTGATCCGGTTGCATCACTAACTATCTGATTTTTGACAGACTTGAGAATAGGTATTCCACCAGATGAGTGCAGACCGATTACAACCCTAATTGCATCTTTGGTGATCTTGAAAGGCTTGTTCAACTATAGGAAATTGTCATGCACTCTACTTAGTACATACCGGACCCATTCATCTTCTTCAAAACAGGGGAAATGAATGCACTATGCAAAGTGCTTATCCCGGATGGCTTTGTACTGAGGTTTAATCTCAAAGGAATTGTCTATCAACTGTTTGTGATAGATATCCATCAATTTTGATTCTCCAAAGTCTTCAAAATTTGCATGTATGTAAACCCTAATGTCCTCCGTATGCAATACACCATGCTAAACACTAGAGAAGGCTCCTAGGGGATCTACCTCCAAAGATTTGTATGGATGTTTCTTGAATGTGGGGCGAGGTCTATCAGAGATCTTAACTATATTCGAAGTAGCCATTTTTCAAAGATTTGCAGTGAGATATTAAAAATGGAAAATACCTTATGCGCCTTTGGTTATACGGAGTGGTTGGATTGATTTCTGTATGTAATGACTTCTGTAAGTGATCTTCGGTGAACTTGAAGAATTTTGTTGCCGAGCTCCACTTTTCGCTTCTTCTTGAGTGTAGAATGAACAAGTGATTTATGAGAAATCCCTTATATTGCTTTGCAAACCCTAATATCTATTTGCAATAAATGCTCGACCTACATTATTTCGATTTGCCTTATTCGAATGACTTGAAGAACCGGATCAGTCCTAATCTATGAACATCATGCGGATCTTCCAATTATGAATAAATCAAGATGACACATCACAAGGACATCCCAAACACTTTGTCCAATCCACAGAATAAGACAATTCACTTCTGGATCTCTCTGGACCTTTTTGTAATCTTCTGTCATTCCGGAGCATCTCCTGGAATAGGTTCTACTTGATCGATCACAACTTCTTCACATCTTCATGTGGACCTCTGAAATCTTAGCTAGATAATTTTAAGACTCATATCTACAAACCCTTTACTCCGCATCTTGTGCCAAATATGGCACCACTTGATTCGCTGGAGGAACAGGGTTTTCTTTGTGTCTCCCCCTGAGCCAGAGCTCATCTTTTAATTTCTGAAAGGAATATCAGCACCAGAGTCTGGTGCGAATCCAACCTCTACATTCTCTGAACTTTTCTTAACCCAAATCTTGTTCATTTCATTCCTAACTTCATCTACATTCATCTTTTGTTTACCCTTGTCTTGATTCTGATTATATACCGGACCTCTTTTGTCCTGATTCTTGCTTCTGCAGACTTTTGCATTATGACCGGACCTATTACAGATTTGGCAAACAACATTTCTTTGCATATTTGACTGATAACCTCTTGATCTGCATTGATTAGCCATATGACCTACTCTATTGCATGCAAAGCATCTACCATTGAATGATTTGTCCATTTGCATATTTCTGCATTCATGAGACTTGTGTCCATACCTTTTGCAGTTAAAGCACTGTCCAGAGAAGGTTGAATTAGTCTAATTCATTCTCTTTCTACACTGATTAGCTTTGTGACCAAAGTGATTGCAGCTATGGTAGTATCCATTGAAAGATGGATATCTTTAAGCATTGGGCTATCTTACCGGAGGTCTTCTAGGCCTGTTCCTTGGATTTTCTGATCCAAAATTCTTCTGACTAGATCCAGAGCTTTCTCCTTTCTCATATCCCAAACCACACTTGTCATCTGCCCTCTTTTGATTTCAAAGAAGAACTTCAAGTTGAGCAGAACTTATCTTGAATTTTTCTTTATATTCATTTGATGTTTGAAGATCCCTTTTGAGAGAGACAATTTGATCCTCAAGTTTTTCTTCATTATCTTTACATTCTTCAAGATTAGATTCAAGATGTCTGATAATCCTATCCATCTGGTGGCAATCTTCTAATTTCTCCTTGAGAGATTGTCTTAGATTGTCTTCATTTTTTCTTTTCTCTTCAATCTCTTGAGTAAACTTTATAACTCCTGATTCCATTTCATGTCTTACCATAATGACTTCTTTTGATAACTTTTCACATAACTTAATTTTCTAAGTCAACTCTTCATTTGCATTACTTTCTTCACTTTGTCTTGCCAATTGCTGGAGTAGCTCCTTTCTCTTTTTCATAGAGAGACTTAATTTGTCTTTTAGTTCTCTCATGAATTCATCAGCCTGTTTGAGTCTTTCTTTTAATTCATTGACTTCAGAGTTTGACTGTTCAAGATCCTCAAGGGCAGTCTTGAGTTGCTCCCTTAAACCATATGCATCCATTTTAACTCCCAAATCTTCCTCAAGCTATTAGGCTCTTATTAGAAGGAACTTAGCTCTGATACCAATTGTTGATAACTGAGAGTGGGTGTGAATCAGTTATCCTAATTATTTCTTCTTTTGAACTTTCTTATTAATCAATGCAACATTAATTCAAACAAGCAAACATTACCATGAAATGAAAAACACATGACAGTATTTTTGACATGGAAACCCTGTTAAGGGAGAAAACCACGGGGTGATTAACCCAAAGATTATTCTCTGTTAGAAGAATAAGGAATTACAAAAATGACACTTGCCAATTAGGGCTCACTGCCCGAGCACACTGCTCACAAAGGAGGCACACTGCCTATAAGGAGACACACTGTCTACAAAAGAATGTTATACAATACTTGAACTGATTGGAAGCATCCACATATGCTGGAGTTCAGTTCCGGTTAGGCTCAGTACACTGATCTGCTACACTTCATCTTTCCTCTTCTCTTTATTCTGCTTTCCTTTCACATACCGGATCTTTCTTACTGCTTCTACTCTGCTCTGCACTTATTCACATATATCATCACACTTCAACTCTCACAACTAAATCCACCATGCATATATATCCGCACAAGTAATTTCATCACCTTTCTAGTTGGCACCCGAAATAGTTAATCTTTTCACTAATTCTGATCTGTTGGCTGAATCCTACCACATCAAGTAATGTGGATCAAGCATATACTTGTAGAAATCATTAATCATGTCGGCCAAGTATGATTCATGCCTTCATAGCCTTTAACACCATCATTAACACATCCGGAAGGTAGTCTGATGTTCTGTCAGTCGGTTCTTCCTCTGTTCACACTGTCACTTAGGAATCCGATACTCAACTATTCATATCTTTTTCCTCATCTATCACCGGAGGCTAAATCCTTGGAATATACCACTCAAGGTAGTCCTCTTGACTTCCCCAAATCCACATTGCACCAAGATACTTCCTCTGAGAGATCCAGACTAGTCTGTCGGACCTTGCCACATGCTCTATTCTTGTTCACCAGACCACAATAATCTTCATTCTGACTTCCGATAGAGACACACCATGACTTGTGGATATGTGGGATGACCTTTGTTGCCATCAATGACAACAACCATGAATCCATATAGTGTCTCTTGCCAACAGAGGCCACATGGATGCTGGAAGAAGACATCAAAAAGTAGGGTGGTGATTTGCAGCAGTTAGTCTCTAAGAGGACTTGAGACAACTTTCACCTGGGGAGTATGGTGCAGGAGCACCTAGAAAATCATGTTTTCTTTTGTAATAAGGTCTATTTGACCAATGCATTTTTTATTTCAGTTTGTATCTAGGTTCATTTTGGAAGTCCCAAGTGACTTTAGGACACTTGTCAAATTTTAACCACATAATGCCAAAATAAGGTAGTAGGGCAGTTGGAGGTTGTTTTAGACGGTTGTCTCCCAGTCACTTGGATTGATCTCCTAGCCACTTGGAGTCAGTTTTGTACTACTCAAGGTGAGTTTATAAACCCAGAGGATGGAACCAAATGGGATATCATTTTTCATTGTAATGAGATCGAAGCAGAAGTGTGATCGAATGTAATTGTGCTTGAAAGAAATAAAGCTATTCTATTCTGTCAATCTAATTTCTATTTTCTGTAACTGCAAATTATTTAGCTGTAGCTTTCCATTCTCTGTGCTTTCCATTTTGTTGTTGTATGTTGTCGTGAAGCATTCCACTGGTGAGATTTCTGTCAAAATCAGTGGAATGGCTTCGTTGTATGAACATTTGTTTTGCTCTTTGTTTTATTTTTCCTGTTCGATGGTGCAAAGGATCCAGACAGGGCATTTCACGTAGTAGGATGACCTAGAATCTCCATGTGTTAAGGTTTGGAAGGAAGTAAATTGGGCAATGGCATTTTTGGTGAATCAGCCAAAGGTTACAAGTGTTCACCAATAGAATGAGTCTCAACAAAGGCAAATGCCATCAGGGCATTGGCAAAAAGATGAGAGACTTGGCCGATGGAGTTGAATCAGTGGCCCTTTTGCTAGTTTGTCGACTATGAGAAATTAGGGCATTGTTCTGTGGTATCCACTATGTGTTCCCCATCAGATAGAAAGAAGAAGAATTGCTACAAAAGTAGCATGGGATTGGTGCATGTAGCTCGTGGATAGAGCCACCGATAGGTGCACATGAATTATCCTTGAAATCCAACTCAACTATATATTTAATATACAGGTATGAAACATAGATTATGATGTGAACTTGAATCATGAGTAGATATCTCTATTGCTATTTAACTCCTCATTATTAAAGGAGAAATGGTAATATGTAACTAATATTGTTTCCTGGGTAGTTCTTAAATACATGCCTTGTTTGTTGAAGTAAAATCTCCTTTTATGTTTATTTTCTTATGATGAAAAAGACAATGTTTAGCATGAAAATCTTGTTTTTAAATGTATATGAACACCATCCCTTTTGAATGGAAATACTTCATGAATGAAGTATAGGGAATCAAGAACTCATGTAGATTCTTTGAGTTGGGGTGTATTCAAGAGGACCAACTCAATAGACTATTATAAAATGAGTCTTGTTTATATGAATTAAAATGCAAACATTAAGACAAGGTAAACATGAAATCTTGAACTAGGAGAGGTCATAAATTTTGAAAACATGATTAAGCTATTGTTATTAAGAAAGTACGAGGACAAGAGTGACGTGAAGTCACAGGTTCCCTATTGCAAAGGCAACATAATATTAATGATTGTACTACCAAAATAGGAGTTGAATGTCCTATAAATGGACTAAGAATGATTGAACCTACCTTCCCTAGACCTAGAGAGGTTGAACTATGGTTACTATAGGATGAGACAACTTCTAAGTTGAGTCAAGCTGGTGTACATATGACTATGTTCATTGCAAAATGTATATGTATGTAAATCTTTGGCCAATGTAATGAACCTATCTCCGCATGCATTACTCAATCCACTATGCTCCAGATGGCATAATGTTTCCAAAAGTATCATACATTGTTAAAGTGGATCTATAATTGTATGACCGTGAGACACTATGAAGGACACAACACCAGATACTCAAATGGAAAACCTAATGGTTCCTTATATCTATACCCTGCGTGAAGGCTAGGGTTGTTTCCAGGTAGGAAGTTGTGCGGGGGACCTCTAGTCTATGGTTGGAGGAAAAGCACTTGGGTTATGCTCTCCTTGCCAAGTAGAACATAGGCTGAGACTTATGAAGATAGATTTCAAAGTTCTAGATATAGTGCATCCTTTATATGACTTGATAGTTAGTTATTATGTATATTTGTATAAATGATGTCATGACCATAGATTTGTACATGTATAGTGAAGGTTATTCACTAATAAGTTATCCATGGGTGTTGTAAATCTAAATTTTTGTAATATTCAGAAAAGAAGAGCATGTTTAATTATCATGATGATATTGATTCATTCTTTCTTAAATGTGATTATGTTAATCATGATGTATTCTTAACCTTAATTAAGATGGTTAATTATGGTTGATTTTGGGTAATGTGAGATGTTATGTTACATATGTGAATGCTATTAGTGGATCTTTGGATGCCTTGACCTATTTTTAGAGTAGACATTTACTCATGCAATGGGAGTTTCAAGATGTATATGATTCCTTTGTTGTATGTTCTTATTATGCTACAATATGGAGGGTCTTGAGGTTTTTTATCACATACTTTGTGTTGTTACCTTGGAGGACTTCTTTATGCAAGGTTTAGTATATATAGGGACTTGTTATTATTGTGGTTTGAGTTGGATATGTTTATGGCATAAGGTCTATTTGTTATCATTTCTATACCTTGGTTTGGAGGTATGGTTAGTTGATGCATTAGCTACTTAAGCCTATTTGTTATCATTGGATTTGTTGCTTGTGTTTGGATATCAATTGATGCAGTTTTGTTTCTTCTATGTGACATTTTTGTGTGGCATCTCTTTGGAGGATCTTATCCTTCATGGTTTGGATAAATGGAGGATGAGGGTATTCTTGTTGGAGATAGTGGACACCTTGATTATTGTTGCAGGTATCTTGGAGCACATGGAGCACATGGATGTTTATATGGTACATGTTTGGCATATATTGGATGGTTTCCCTTGACGTTTTGAGTGTACTTGTTGATCCCTTATGTAATGTATACAAGTGGGACAATGTTGGAGTAGGTGTGTTGCACACCTCACATAACATTGGTATTATTTTATTATGTAAAATAAATATTTATTTGCGGTGCTATTAGGTGGTGTGTTTAGTCACATTAGATATTTATTTGGTGTCACTTGTAATCATTGTATGTAACATTGTGTTTATTTGCAATTATTTAATTATTAGGAAAACCTAGTACCAATAATTAAATGGGGGTCAATAGTTTTATAGAATCATGGTTTTTGGGAAGATGGTTTTACCATACCGCATTTTGTATTTGTGCGAGCTTATGTCTATAAATGCAAACAAATGGGTAGCTGTTGTAGAGTGAGGTGAGGGCTTGTTGGCCTTGGCTGAGTTTAGTTTGTTTGGGCATCTCTTGTAGATTACATTTATGAGGGTTTGAAGCATGGAATTTGATGTGTGGTTACATACTTGTTCACATGGAGTGTAGGTAGAGAGAGATTGATATTTTAGAGGTGATCTCTACATATGTATTGTAATATTTATTGCTAAATAATACACGAGACATGGATGCTTTTAGAGGCTAGGTTTTTCCCTCATGGAGGGTTTTCCTATGGTATATCTTGTGTCACCATTGATGGTACGATTATATATTCTTTTGCATGTAGATTTTCATTATTGTTGCACATTAATCTCTTATTAGGTTATGAGGAAATAGTCTTTATGGCTGCATATTTCCAACACCTACTTCATGTTACATTCCAAATCAAGGATACCTTAATACTCTTTAATGAATAATAAAACATTATTAAAAATGAATAATGATGTCATAAGTTATTATTGACCACATTTACTCAATTATGTATAGTTTTTATGGTTTTTTGGGAAAAAAAAACAACTAATGAAGTTGATAATTTAAAAGCAATTTTTTAAGGTTCTTCCTATCACATGTATTGTGCTATAAATGTTTTGAGTCAATTTGGTGATTTTTCTATGCACATGTTCATATATTGCCCAATTATTTGGTAATACTCATCAATGAATATGCATATCGAGATTTCATTTCATTGCTAATTTCACTTTGACCAAGGAACCATCAAATATTATCTACTTAATGTTTTTAATCAAGTATTTTTAGTGATATTTACATTAGAGTATGTGAGTTTCCATTTTATTGAACTTATATGGTTAGAGAGGAACCACCACATTCTTAAAGGTCGATCTTGTCATGTTTTTCACCCAGGGAAAAAATATCACAATTTTAAGGAAGAGGATGAACTAGTTGCATTCAAAAGGGTAGTGTTAGAGTCTATATCCTTACAAGAAAAACATGTTATTTAAGGTTGTTTCCAAAAATAAGGTATACATGGTAGGATTCTATCTTTGAGATGAAAGGTTCATTCTTGATCTACTCCTCTTTAAGATGGCATGAACCTTAATGTTGAACTTGAGTTACAGTACTATATGTTCTCCAAATTTAACAAGGCCTTTTATTAAATCTGGAGACAACTTTCAACATCTCAAGTTATTGACTTGAATTAAATATATTTTTTTCTAATTTATAAAAAAAGATCATTCTTATCTTCTCATTACATTCTCAAGAGAATTATAAATTCAAGATTGAAGCCTAGATATTTTTCAACCATAGTCTACATTTTGACGATAAGGTTGTGAATTTTACATTGGGAAATATCCTCTTTTTAATACTCATGCACTTGTATTGTCCTTCACCAAGACTGTATCAAAAATTTGATGAACTTGTTCATTAAGACTCTAATCCTTCAAAATTTTATCTTATGATACACAATATAAAATTATATTTAAATTTAAATTTGATAAGGTGGAAATTACATACCTTGCACTTTTCTCCTTTGTTTTGAGCATACTTTAAATTGGATATTGGAGTTAGATAATTAAAAGTATACAAGTGGGCTTATTTATGCTAAAATTTGGCACATAACCCAAGACTTACTTGATTCCATTTGTACTCACTCTTAGGGACTAGTCTTGAGATCCCTAATTTTACCCATTTCCCTACCCAAGTTTAGATCTCCAATTTGTACAAGTGACCCAAATTGGTTGTGACAAAAATGAACCTTGAAATTTAAAATTTAAAATTTAAAATTCAAATTTATGGCCAAGCTGACCCTCCCAACTAACCATTATGCATCAACTCAAAGCATGAAATGTTTTTTTTCACCTCAAGTAATTATTTTTAAGGACTAACTCTAGTTCATTTTGACACATTTAGCACCTTACACATAGAGAGAATGTTCAAACGCATATATAGCATTAAATCAAAGCATTTATTATCATATTGCATGCATGAATAGGCATCTAGGGCATTTTCTACATGGCTTCCTATTGTCTTTCATCTTTGTACCTTTGTTATGTCTTTGGTTGAACTGAAAGTTGCATCACCATTAATTTTCCCATAATGTAGGTAATTATTCTATTTTTTATCCTAGATCTATAATGTTGTGTGCCCTTGTGAACTGCTTTCGTGAGCAACCATTCTTAGTTTTTTAAGAGTTTCAATTTTCCTACGATGGTTTCAAAATCATGTTTTTGATATATGTTTAGAAAGATTAAAAATGTATTCTGGTTCATCACAAGTTCATAATTTGTAATATAAGTTTTCTCAAATTATGTGTATTCACTATCTAAACTATATAATTGTCTAGTAAAAATGATTTTCTTGTTGATTTCATCACATTGTTGTTTGACCAGTGGATTTAAGAAAATCAAATAGCTACCATTCTTAGTTTTTTCACAATTTCAATTTTCCTACGATGTACCTCTCTGTGAAATGACCAAAGTTTGGTTTCAAAATCACGTTTTTGATCTATGTTTACAAAGTTTAAAAATATATTCTAGTTGATCACAAGTTCATAATTTGTACTATAAATGTTCTCAAATTTTGTGGAGTCACTATCTAATCTATATCATTACCTAGTAGAATTATTTTCTTGATGCTTTCATCACATCCTTGTTTGACCTGTGGATTTAAGAAAATTAAATAGCCACCACTCTTAGTTTTTTCACAATTTAAATTTTCCTACGATGTACCTCTTTTTGAAATGACAAAAATTTGGTTTCAAAATCATGTACCTCTTTCTGAAATGATTTTCCTACTACACTCATCACATCCTTGTTTGACCTGTGGATTTAAGAAAATTAAATAGCCATTAGTCATGTACATAAAATGTGCTCTTGCATAGGAATAGAAAGAGTAGGAGTGAACAATATAGTTCATGTGTGCACTCAAGTTAAAATTCTTTATATTCCTTGATTTTTCAAAATTAGATATCTATTATGTGGAAAAGTGTGTAGTATTAAATGTTAAAGAGAAAGTGTGCTAAAGATAAAGTGTGTTAAATTTTAAAATATGATAATTTAGGATGTGTCTAGATGTGATTTATATCTATCTAGAACTATTATTTTCAAAGATTTATGTATTTATTTTTATGTTATCTTGAATGTTATGTTCCTTCTCTCAAACTTATATTTATGTGATAGCCCTAGATATAAATCCAATATTTGGTTGCACAAATACCAAGATTGCTAGATTAAGGTCAATTTTATAGGATCCTCAAACAACAGGGATTTATAGATCTAATTGTGAAAAGACTTTAGACAGTTTAGTTTGTATAAGATCTTCATTAGGGAGTGTTAATGCATATTCTAGCAAGACCTTAGCAACCATTCTCACCCAAATGTAGGCATAGGTTTCTTGTGAAGTACCATTGTGGGAAGTACAACTGAGAGTGCCAAAAGAAGTTCTGAAGGCATAGTGTTTTCCTCAATATGCATCCAAAACTAGTGTTAGGGCATATTAGGTCACTTAGTGTGCGTTCCCTTATATGGCACCATTGATATATCCTAGATTTCTTACTGCACATGGTCATTACCCAAATAATGGCCAAATTCCTCTATATTTTTCACAATAGTTATACGCTAAGGTCCAATTAGGCATCGACATCAACTATTTGAATCTACCACCACATATGGTGCAAAGGCATGGTAGAGTATGTTATAGGGAGCCATATCATCAACCATATCAAGAGGCCCCTATTTATATGAGCTTGGTTGGTGACTGGATGCTTGTGATCTCACCTTCTTTCATTGGTATTGGTGACCACGTGGTCATTGCTTCCCAACATGATGTAATTGATACTATTGTTGAGATTTCTATGCAAACTTAGTCTATATCTATAGATTGTGTTGGACAGTATTTGATGAGGCATCCACATAGGACATTGACTTAGATGGATCACTATCATCTTGCAAGCATCCCAACACCAGATGATTTGGAACATATTACACTAAGTGAGGGTCAGATGTAGAGGGTAACTTGGTGTTTTTTTGAGGCCTTGTTGAGAGCCTACCATGTGATATCATCGTAGTTGGGGATCCCTCTAGCATGTGTTAGTTCATACATGGCTCATATCATGGTAGATTCATACAGTCTAGTAGCTGACATGCAGTGTTCTGATGCAAAGCATATAGTTAGATATTTTGGTGCAGTACATGTGTCACATTCTAAAGTAACAGATCAATCTACTCATCATTTTGTTGCTCCAAAAGCTCAACATATGGGATTTGATTCACTAGAGTAGAATTTTGGTGGTATGGGTTTTGTAGAGATGCTTTCTACCAGATCTATGCCATCTCAGCTGCACATTCTTTTGTACATGTCCCTTTTACAACTATTTGATGATAGAGCAACAAAAGATTTAGTAGATTCCATTATTCAGGATGGTGATATTTAGGGGCCTGGTACAACACAAGTATATTGTAAAGTTTAAACATGTGTACAACTTGTAACATCATATGGTACAAAAAAATATTTGAAATTAATTTTTTTTCTTTTTATGTGCATGTCTTATATATATAATTATCATTTATTGAAATTCATATATATATTCTAATCTAATTACACTTTTGTAGGGTTCGTTACATCTATCAGGGTAGTGATCTCACTCTGAGGGTCAGTCAACTAGGTGTTGACATGATGATTCAGCAACTAGTTTACTAATTTCATAGATTTAGTAGTTATGAACTTGAGATATCCAGACATTTCTACTTATGAACTTATGTTTGAGATATATCATGTGGACATGGACATGTTTTTGTGTTTATGTTTGTGATATGGACATGTGGACATCTGTTTTATGTTTATGTCTAAGATATGGACATGTGGACATTTGTGTTTATGTTTATGTTTGAGATATATGGACATATGGACATTTGTATTTCTGTTTATGGTTGTGATCTATGGACATGGACATTTGTGTTTAAGATTATATGTTTGAGATATATGGACTTTTGAGTTGCACTCATATGTTTGAGATCTATGGACATTTATGTTAATATATCTGACATGTGTATGGATAGTGATGCATGTCTATGTGCATAGAAATTTATATGTTTATATTTGACACATGGATATAAATTTACATATTTGAGATATAAATTAAAATAAAATTTTTGAATATAAATACTTCTTGATATTTACAATGGATCTCCCTATTTCATATTTACACACACAAATTGTCTATTAAGACATGCAATATGTTTAAGTTTCAATAATAAAATATTAACTTCAAAATTAGTATGTTTATTTAAATCATCCATGTCATAATTTACATATTAATCATATCATTTACAAGTTGTTAATCACATCAATCATTTACTTATATAAAGTTGTTACATATCTCAAATTTGAAGTTTAGAATTAACTTTATAACTCTACATAATGATACAATATTCAAAGAGAGATCTTAGAAAGGACAAGAATGGACCTAGCCAAATATTCAATGAAATTTAACATAACTTAGGTGGGCACCTAAGTAGTATATGAACATGTAAATTAACTAGATCTATCTAATGTAGGCTGGTTAAGTTTGAGACCTAGAAATGATAATGATACAAAAAACATTAAAAGAACGCAATAAAAATTTACATAATTTGATACCAAACAAGAACATGGTAAAATAACATAAGTTAAAGGCCCACCTAAGTAGCATATATGAATGTAGGTAAGTGAACTAGATCTATCTAACATAGGCTTGTTAATTTTGAGACCTAGAAATGATAATGATACAAAAATTTAAAAGAACTCAATAACAATTTACATAATTTGATACCAAATGAGCACATGATGAAATAGTATAACTTAAAGGCCCACCTAAGTAGAATATGAATGTATGTAAATGAACTAGATCTATCTAACATGTAGTCTTTTTAAGTTTTAGACATAAATGATAATCATACAAAAAAGTTAAAAGAACTCAACAAATGTACATAATGATGCCAAACTCACATGATGAAATAACATAACTTAAAGGCCCGCCTAAGTAGCATATGAACATGTAAACTCACATTATCATACAAAAAAATGGCTTCCCTTACCTTCAAGAAATATTTATTTTGCACTGACAAGGCCAACCACGTGAAGGTGGAAGCTCATATGGCCTCACCTAAGACCTAAGACACCTAGATAATTTATACCTTATAATTATAGGACCTCTCTAGACCTAAGACATATTTAGACTTTCTAGTAGACATAGTAGACCTAAGACACCTACAAATTTTATACCTAAATTTTAACTTATAGAGCTAAGACATATCTAATCTACACCTATATTATATGTGTACCTTATGCTAGAGTCTAGACCTAAGACTAGGTAGTAGACTTAAGGCACCTAGATTTTATACCTTGTTATAGTCTATAACTACATAATGTTATCTAATCTACACCTAGATCTTATGCCTTAAATTTTCTAGTCTAGACCTAAGACACATATCTAAGACATGTATTTAAATTTTATAGTAGACCTAGTAGATGGGTAGTAGACTGAAGACAACTAGATTATATACAAAAGACACCTATTATATATATATATATATATATATATATATATATATATATATATATATCATTTTAAGACATTTCCAGATAGTGTAGATATCATATACCTATAATGAAACAATAACTTGAAATATTCTAAGATACATGATTCCAAAAACATATCTCCTACCACATGATGAAATGTAAAACAAATAGAACCTAAACATCATGAATTCTAAATTTTTAGGAATTAGACTTAAATTATAATTAAAAATCAAAAAAGTTATTGAAGAATAAATTAAAATAATTTAAGACACCTAAGTTAAACATACAAATGTGTAAGCCAATAAATTTTACCATAGTAGGTCTAGTGAATACCTGAAATTAAAGGAAAGTTACATTCAAGGTACACATATTTCATACCACATCCCTTGGTTAAGATCACTCTTCAATAACATCTAATATTTTATGATGGTCATCTCTATCTAGTCTCTACTTATGTGTTCCATGTGCATGTGCAACTTGACACAAAGATAAGCCAGTATAGTTATTACTAGGTGGCTATACTGATACACTAGGTTGCGAGTTTGGTAATCGATAAAATGAATCCCTTTTAGAACAATTTTGACTTGTTTGAGAGATGTCCCTTGCACTACAATTGAACCTATGGGAAACAACATTACGTCGATTATTTATGGTTTTGTTAACTTCCTCCTCTCTTATGTGCAATGTAACAAATAATAATTAACACCCTCTAAGTTTCTGACCTCAACAATGACTGCAACAACATCTCCTACACCACAATGAAATTTCTAAAAAGAGACAATTTTTTTTTCTTGTCATGAATTGTAATATTTAAGAATGAAAAATTTAATATAGTACCTTTTTAATCAATCTTGAAAAGCAGTCATAATCAATTGAAATTAAAGGAATGTCTTCAAATCTTTCATCTTCATCTTCGTTGTATGTGGCAGTAACAACTAGTGGCACTAAATTCCATTCACTGACATATCCATGTTGTTGGTTGTTGCAATTCTCACAATTTCTCAAAAGGCAATTATAACAAACATAAGAGTAATCCCTCTAGTACACAATGCCCATGTGCACCTATCTATAATCATGACACAATGTAATGGTATCTCATAGAATTTCCCTGCATGGCTGAGTAGGGAGAGGCCTTGATCATTCTACATGCACTAGATGGTCCTAAGGAATAACCCGTCATGGAAGGAGTTGATACATAATGTGCCAGTGATATTTTCCCTCTACAACAAATTCTAGACTATTGAAAACTATTTAAAACATTCATATCTAATTCTAATTTTTTTGAAGCATTTTTATACAAAAGAAAAAATGTACATACCTTGTTGTTTTAGTGTATTTTTGACCTTTATTGAGATAATTGTTTTTCCTTTTCCTCATAAATAGCTTTATTTTGCATTGTCCTTTTATTACCCATTTCCTCCTCTAAAAAATATGAGTTGAAAACTCCTTCACTATCTATATATTGTCCTTAAAAACCTTCCAAAATTGAAAAATGTGAATATAATTCAAGACAAATAAGTTTTAATTAAATTGCTTATATATGCAATGTTAGTTAATTTATTTTTAAAAGTGGACTTAGTTAGTCTTCTTTGTTCAAAGGTGGATAGTTATGATTTTTTTTAAGTCGCCCCAAGGACCTTCAAATAAAGGTACCTTAGTGCGAAGGTATCTTTGACCAAAGGTGAAACCTTTGTGTGAAGGTACCTTTGTTCAAAGATACCTTCAAACAAAGGTCCTTGGATGTAGGGTACAAGTGGGATTTTATTTATTTATTAAAGGTCTTTTAGGTCTGTATGTAGCTAGTGTTGACATAAACTTAGTGAAAACTATAGAGGTTCATAACAGATTGGGTATAGTTGTTTAAGTATATAGTATTTAAGTTATTATTTATGTTGTTGAGACCTCAGGGAATACACCCCTTGGCCTTATAGAGACTAAAGTTGAAGGTGAGTTTACCTACTAACAACATTGGTCCATTAATGCCATTGTCTATCCATAAGTCCTACACATTACTTGTTGGGCCTCCCTCCTCATGTTAGTAAAAATCTCAAAAATATCTTCCCCTTTTATCAAATTAAAATAAATACCTTTCTCCTCAAAAACTCTTTAAATTGATTCTATTGCTTTAAAAAAATCCTCTTATCGACCTATCATACTACCATGAAAGATTATATTAGTTAATATGCATTTGATTTGATTAGCCTAGATTAAAATTAGGAAAAGTTTATTTTTTTCAATAAATATACTTATTAAATAACAATAATATCAAATAGAAAAATTTTATATTTTTATTTTAACTTTATATCTATATATCTCTTCAATTTTTCCTTCTCCAACTCATTTGGGAACAAACAAGAAGAAAAATAAATAGTAAAACCATAAGAAAACAACAAAGCACAAAGATAATAGTTGATGTCTTGTGCATAAACATATTTATGTGTTTGGCCTAGAGGAATGTACTTTAAAAAATTATCAAAAAAAATAAAGAGTAACAAGAAAAAAATAACAAAGGGCAAATATAATGGTTGATCTTTTATGGATAAATATATTTATGTATTTGGCCTCTAGGAATGACAAACATAATAGTTGATTTGTTGTGTATAAGTATATTTATGTGCTTGGCTTGGAGGAATGTACTTTAAAAAATTATCTAATTTAGATGATTGCTTGTGGACAAATAAAAATCCTCATATCTATTTAGATTATATTAGGCGGTATACACTTGATTTAATTAATCTAAATTAAACCTAAGAAAAGATTATTTTCCTTGATTTAATTAATCTAAATTAAACCTAAGAAAAGATTATTTTCCTAATTAGGCCGAGAAACATGTGTTCATAAAAACTAAAAAGAGGTGACATATTTTTTTAAATTGTGTGTTTGGCCTGGAGGAATGTACTTTAAAAAATTAACAAATTTAGATGATTGGTTGTGGACAAATAAAAATCCTCATATCTATTCGGATTATATTAGTTAGTATACATTTGATTTAATTAATCTAAATTAAACCTAAGAAAAAATTATTTTCCTAATTAGGTTGAGAGGCATTATACAAGGGCATTAAGGGGATGACTCTGACTGTGTTTATAAAAGCTAAAAAGAGATGACATATATTTTTAAAATTTATGAAGTTAAACTAGCATACATATCTTTAGAAAAATCTATGTAAAAGACATTGAGAGTTATCATTCTCTAGGCACCTTATTTTTAATAGGCCCCTCAAGATTGATAACTTTAGGTAGCTTTTACATATATTTTTCTAAAGATAGGTTGGCTAGTTTTATTTACTAAAAGATTTTATTTTATTTTATTTTATAAACTTTATGTTATTTTCTTTAAAACTATATAAGAATTATTTTATACTTTTAGTTTTTAAAAATATATGTGGGTCTATTTTTTTTTGATTGGTAAAAGGCCGAGGCCATTAATATATAAAGTCAGTAATAAAATACAATAAAATATAGCTATGTCCCGTGCGGGCACCAGTAGGAAAGAATAGAGAAAAGAAAACCTTTGGTCTAGCTTGGGACTTTTCTAGTCCAGTACATACTGTTTATTTATAGATCTTATACGGGGTCAAGCCCAACAAGGACTCATCCTTTCTTATACAATTTCTGGGGTACAAGTACAAACATTGCCCTATACTAGGGCCTTTCTTATGATATTCTTTTGCTATATGGCTTGTTGGATCTCTAGCTTCTGGGATGTCCTCTATGACATATAGTATTAGATCAGCTATCTATTATCAAGTGAGGGGCTTCTTTTGTCTAGCTCCTGCCAGATTACCTATCTTACCTAAAAGCATGGGGAAAACTTCCACCTCTTTTTGCATGTTAGCTAAGCAAAACAAGGATAAACATAGACTTCTATTCCTACAAACACCTGTTAGTTCTCTAAGTCCTTTTCCTAAGAGGAAAAATTAAAATACTTGCTCTTGCCAATCTTATCATAAATATTCAAACACACTTGCTTCGAAGTTAACTTAAAACCCAAACTAGTTGACTGATCCCCTATATATGCCAACATATAAATGTATATACTTGTAGAAATGCAAATATATATACCTGAGTGTGGGCATAAGTGATTGATCTAGTCACTGATAATGTTGGTGAACCATCTAAACTTTAACCCATCAAAGAAAAACATTTTTACCTGTCAAATCTGTAATATCTCTCAAATGAGCTGGAATGGCAACCAAAGCTCGATTCGAAACCTCATTATTGCTAGTCTAATTTCCTACCTTCTCACATGCCAGTAGTGATTCAAGTTTCAATCAAAGTGTTGGGATAGGAAAATTAAAAATTTTCTTGTATTCTTGCTCATCCATACCCCACCAAACTAAAAATATTATGCCCAAAATCAGAATAAAACAACTGATATATCACATAAAATCATGTTACTTTTATCACGAATAATGTAAAGGGCCTCAATTTCTTACATCGGTAAGACCTCAAGTTAGTTATACCGATCCATAGGAAACTTGTTAAAAAGGCTATCGGCATGAGAATAAGGATCGGGGAGAAGATTTCAAAAGTCACCGATGGAGAAAATGAGACCGATGACCTTTTTTCAGAGAGAAAGCTCCCAGTCACGCCGATCAGTATAGCTAAGGACTATCGGCGAATACTCTACAAGACCTCTCGAGGATGTAGATCATACCGATAAGAAATTTTGGTAAGATTCTCACTAATCATCCAATAGAATGGAGGGGACTAGCAGTCATCAGTAGGAGACAAGCATTGAAAAGAAAGATTAAAGACTCTCTAATACTCTAATGTATCACTGATTGAAGAAAAGTGCTTCGGTGTAACTTACACCGATAAGTGTGAAGAATAAGAACCATTGGCGAGAACAAGTGAATCGAAACAAGGATTATAAGTCTGACCAAAGCAATTCTCATGACGATATCGGTGACATGTTACGAAAGTCTTTCTGATCTAGGATATAAAAGGCTATTGCGGAGATGACTATGATCGGGTAATGCTAAATATGTTTTCCTGATGACATAGATTACCCTGATGACAATGATAGTCACATTCATCGATGAGACTCTCATTGATAGCCATATCGGTGACACTTGAGAGATCAGGGAAGAATATTAATCAATTAGTGATGAAGAAAGTCATGCTGATGGTGAAGTCGGTAGAACTCTCACCGAGCATCCAATGGAACCGAAAAGATTATGAAATGAGGTTTTATTATTGTATGTTTCGTGCATTATATGTATGTTTTATACATTTAAATATACATACAATGTAGAACTCAAGAAAGGTTGAAATTTGGTTAAAATGATGCATCATGACTTAAAGTATATCGAAAAATACATTGCACTTTATATACATCGTGGATATACCAGGATGCTTTGTATATTGAAATATGTAACATAACAATGTATATTGAAATGTATAACATAACAATGTACAACTTCGATATACAAGTTGATATACAAGATGCTTTGTATAGTGAAATGTATAACATAACAATGTACATCTTTGATATACCAGCCGATATACAAGAAGCTTGTATAAAAATAATGTATGTTTCGTACATTGTATGTATGGTTATACATTCCATACATACAATGCAGAACTCAAGAAAGGTTAAGATTTGGTTAAAATGATGCATCATGACTAGATGCATTGCACTTTAAATCCAATGTGGAGCCGAAGAATAAGTAAATTGTGGTTTATAAAATAAGTCCGAAGAGGTGATACAAAAGAGTTTGTATGTATTCGGCTTTGTATCCAAAAATTAGTTACAAGTATACATTTCAGAAGATACAATCTGGGAATTGATGTGGGCTCCATAGAATGCATATCGGGCTTGTATAAATAATGATATACAAGCTGATATACAAGTAAGAAGGATGGAAATAAGAGATACAAACTAGATGCGAAAAGAAACTTAAATTCTGAAAAGTCTTTGTATGTTCAGGGTGCTTGTATATTTATAATATACATACTCGATATACAAAGAAATAAAAGCATCACTGGGGAAGACATGATTTGTACGTGCACTTGTACAAGATCACATACAAACGGCAGTATACAAAGAAAATATACAAGAGAGGGTTTGTATAAGATGCTTTGTATGTGCGCTTATACAAGATAACATACAAACACCGATATACAAAGAAAATATACAAGAGAGGGTTTGTATAAGATGCTTTGTATGTGCGCTTATACAAGATAACATACAAACGGCAATATACAAAGAAAATATACAAGAGAAAATTATACAAAACCCAACATCATTGGAGATATAAATAATGGGTGGGGGCCATGTATGTATATTGGAGACGATTGTACCACACGATACATACAATGGAGGATCCCAAGAAATTCCAATTTGTTTTACAAATCCAATGAAGTCCATGATTGTATAAAAGTGAATGCATGTGATATAAAAGGAGATACAAATGGATACATACAAGTCTGGACCCAGATAGAAAGTTTAAATTTTGAGAACTTTATTTGAAGTCTGTGCTTGTATATTGCGATGTATCTATACAAGATACAAAGACAAATGCATATGAGAAACAAAGGAAATGTATATATAAAGGAAATATACAAGAGAATATACAGGTATGCAATTTGGAAGATACAATCTGAAAAGTGATGTGGGCTCCACCATAGGCATATCAAGCTTGTATAAATAACGATATACAAGCCGATATACAAGTAAGAAGGATGAAAATAAGAGATCCAAATTGGATGCAAAAAGAAAGTTAAATCCTGAAAAGTCTTTGTATGTTCGAGGTGCTTGTATATTTATAATATACATACCCGATATACAAAGGAATAAAAGCATCACTGGGGAAGACATGCTTTGTATGTGTGCTTGTACAAGATCACATACAAATGGCATTATACAAAGAAAATATACAAGAGAGTGTTTGTATAAGATGCTTTGTATGTGCATTTATACAAGATAACATACAAACGCCAATATACAAAGAAAATATACAAGAGAGGGTTTGTATAAGATGCTTTAAATGTGTACTTATACAAGATAACATACAAATGACAATATACAAAGAAAATATACAAGAGAATATTATACAAAACTTGACATCATTAGAGATATAAATAATGGGTGGGGGCCATGTATGTATATTGGAGACGATTATACAACAAGATACATACAACGGAGGATCCCAAGAAAATTTGAATTCGTTTCACAAATCCAATGAAGTCCATGATTGTATAAAAGTGTATGCATGTGATATAAAAGGAGATACAAATGGATACATACAAGACCGGACCCAGATAGAAATTTTGAGAACTTTATTTGAAGTTTGTGCTTGTATATTGTGATGTATCTATACAAGATACAAAGACAAATGCATATGAGAAACAAAGGAAATGTATATACAAGAGGTATGTGTGTGATATAACAAGGTGGTACAAATGGATACATACAAGTCTAGACCCAGTTAGAAGTTTGAGATTGTATATTGCGGTGTATGTATAAAAGATGCAAAGACAGATGCATATGAGAAACAAAGGAAATGTATATACAAATGCATGATACACCAAAGATACCTATGTGGGCCCCATCTCCAATGGATAGACAAGTTTATGCAAACCCAGATTTGAATGACAGATTAAATAATGTGAATTTTAGCTCGAGTCTGCTATTGTATATAAAACACATGCATTCGATATATAAGAAGGTGATACATTTGTGGATTTGAAGAGGATTTCAATTCATTTTATAAAACTAATCAAGCCCACTCTTGTATACAGAAGAAAATGTATCTAATATATAAAAGATATGTATACGATATACAAAAGGAGGATGCAGGAAAATCTTAATTGCTCTATTATACTCCCTTGTTGTCTAAAGAGTAGAAAATCTAAAGATGCTTCGAGTTTGTTCACCCTTTGTGGTATGTTATTAGACCAAGTGATGAACTAATTGGCCTCAAAATAACTTTCCTCCAAAGTTTTAGATTGATTCTGATAATACTTCAGTGGTGTTAGCTCTAGTAGATAGGTAGATGATGGGGAATGCACAGCGGGAAATGCAGACGAAGCCCTAATTCCTTATGGTCGGCAAGACTTGACAAATGAACTACCTATACATCTCCATCAGCCAGACAACCATTATCAGAATGATTTCCTTAAGTCTTACCATTGCTCAACCCCTCACTGATGGCGTTTACCTTTGGCGTAACCTATTTAGTCGGTGAACACTTGCAATCCCTGGCTGATGCACCGATGAACCAACAACCTCAATATCACCTTCGATCTTCGTCTGTCAGTAGGACAATTACCATTGGCCACCGTATGGTTTACTACGCTGATAAGATGATACGTTGTCGCATAGTGTACTTCCTGCGAACCCTAGCACATGCAGATGCTAGGTCAACCTACTGTGTGAAACGCACTGTCTAGATCCTCTGCACCACTGAACAATGGGACAAAATAGAAAACAAAAACAAATATTTATACAACAAAGCCATTCCACTGATTTCGATAGAAATCTCACTAGTGGAATGCTTCACGATGACATACAACAACAAAATGGAAATCTTAGAGAGAATAGAAATCTACAGCTATACAAATTACAATACAAGAAATGAAAATCAAATTGACGGAACAGAATGATTCTATTTCTGCTTAGCACAATTACAATTACATTTGGTCACACTCTTTCTTCGATCTATTTACAATAAAAATGATATCCACATTTGGTTCCATCCTCTGGGTTTATAAACTCACCCTGAGTAGTACCAAACTTACTCCAAGCGGCTGGGAGATAAATCCAAGCAGTTGGGAGACAACCGTCTAAATAGCCCTACTACCCTATTTTGGCATTATGCGATTACAATTTGACAAGTGTCCTCAAGTCACTTGGGACTTACAAAATGAACCTAGAACAAACTAAAATGAAAATGCATTGGTCAAATTGACCTTATTACAAAAGAAAACATGATTTTCTAGGTGCTCTTGCACCATACTCCCCGGGTGAAAGTTGTCTCAAGTCCTCTTAGAGACTAACTACTGCAAATCACCACCCTACTTTTTGACGTCTTCTTCCAGCATCCATGTGGCCTCTAAGTCTGGAAGTCCTTGCCATTTGACTAAGTGCTCAAAATAGGTCTGATTTCTTGTCTTCTTGGTTGTCCTTCTATCAAAGTTGCACTCCATCTTCGGTGGTTCCTTAAGTGGTAAATATTGCACCCACTCTGCATTGTCTTGGACATAATCTATTGTCCCTTCTCTTATATCAGGACTCCTATATAATGTCAGATCAGAAACATTGAATATAGGTGAAATAGTAATATCATTAGGGAGTTCAATTTTGTAAGCATTAGAACCATATTTTTCTAGAATCTGACAAGGTCCAATTTTTCTCATCATCAACTCATTGTGTTTCCCTGTGGGTAGTCTGTTCTTGTTGAGATGAACCATGACCATATCTCCTATTTGGTACTGCACATCCCTTCTTCTTTGATCCACTCTAGCCTTGATCTTCTGACTATTCTGGTGTAGAGTATCTCTGACTCATTGATGGATCTCTTTCATAGCCTCTACAAATGTATCAGCATGTCCACTCCTTTTGTCCAACCGTTGAACATCTCGTAATTCAAAAATTCCTCTAGGATGACTACCATAGACAACTTCAAAAGGACTTAGACCTGTACTTCTGTTTGTAGAATCATTATAGGCATATTTTGCCTGTGGGAGTACCACATCCCAACTACTGCCATGTTCTCTTGTCAAACATCTCAGCAGATTGCCTAATGACCTATTGACAACCTCACTTTGGCCATCAGTCTAAGGATGTTAGGTTGAACTAAAAGACAAATTTGTACCCAATCTTTTCAACAAGGTTCTCTAGAAATGTCCCACAAATTTGTTGTCTCTATCAGATACAATACTCAAAGGTAACCCATGAATCCTAACAATTTCTTTAAAGAACAAACCTGCAATGTAACTAGCATCATTGGTGGTCTTACAAGGAATAAATTGAGCCATCTTGCTAAACCTGTCTACCACAACAAACACACTGTCAGAACCTATCCTTGTCTTGGGCAATCCCATCACAAAATCCATACTCAAACTTTCCCAAGGTCTGTTTGGTATGGGCAAAGGTTGGTACAATCTTGCATTGGTTAAGACCCCTTTTGCTTTCTGGAAAATCATACAACTCTCAACAAACCTTCTGATATCAGATTGCATCCTTGGCCAAAAGTAAAACCTTCTTACAAGATCTAAGGTCTTATTAAGCCCAAAATGTCCTCCTAAACTGCCACTATATTTCTTCTTCACTATATTATCCCTCATTGAACACTTAGGGATACATAGTTGACTTTATTTAAACAAAAGTCCATCCTGCAATGTAGAATCTAAAAATTCACTATGGAAGGCATTGGTAAACTCACTACATACCTTGTAAATCTCCTTGAAATCTTAGTCCTCTTCATAAATTCCTTTGAGTGACTCAACACCCATACTTTGTAGCTGCACTTCTTGCACTGTCAACACCCTTCTGCTTAGAGCATCAGCAACCTTATTGTTTATTCCCTTCTTATGCTTGATGATAAAGGTGTATGCTTGAAGACTTTCCACCTATTTCATGTGTCTATGGCTGAGATTCTCCTATCCATTCAAAAAATTGAGAGCATGATTGTTAGTGTCTACAATAAATTCCTTAGGAAGCAAGTAGTGCCTCCATTTTTTCAGAGCTTGTACCATAGCATACAACTCTAAATCATAAGAGGAGTACTTCCTCTTGGCTTCATTTAACTTTTCATTGAAGAAGGCTACTAGTCTACTTTCTTGGCTCAACACTACTCCTATGGCTAGTCCACTTGCATCACATTCAATTGTGAAAACTTTATCGAAATCAGGTAACACCAAGACAGAATACTTGGCAACTTTTTGTTTCAGACTTTCAAAAATCTGATCTGCCTCTTTTGTCCACACAAATTTTATCTTCCTCCACCCTTGATGGTCTCCAACATAGATGTACAGATGTCACTATAGTTCTTAATGAATTTCCTATAAAATGTGGCCAAACCATGGAAACTTCTGACCTCTCCTGCTGTCCTAGGTGAAGGCCAATTCAAAATAGCTTTTACCTTGGAAGGATCCATTTTCAAATCACCCTTAGAGATAACAAAACCTAGGTAAATCAATTCTTGTTTCATGAAGTCACGCTTTTCCATGTTTATTAGTAACTTCTGATCTTGCAGCCTCTTCAAGACTATCTCCAAATGTTCCAAGTGCTCTTCCTTGCTCTTACTCAACACCAAAATATCATCAAGGTAGACTACCACAAATTTTCTTATGAATTCCTGCAACACCTCATTCATCAGCCTCATAAAGGTGCTAGGGGCATTTGAAAGACCAAACAGCATCACAAGCCACTCATACAACCCTTCATTGGTTTTGAAAGCTATCTTCCACTCATCCCCTTCTCTTATCCTTATCTAATGGTACCCACTCTTTAAGTCTATTTTGGAGAAATAGGTAGCCCCTCCCAAACAATCTATTAGATCTTCTATTCTAGGAATAGGAAACCTATACCTTATGATTATCCTATTTATGGCCCTAGAATCAGTACAAAGCCTCCATTTCCCATCCTTCTTTGGGGCTAAAATAGTAGGTACTGCACATGGGCTAAGGCTCTTCCTTATCAGCCCTTTGTTTAGGAGTTCTTGAATCTGATTTGCTATCTCTTCATTCTCCTATGGGGTCATTTTATATGATACCTTATTAGGAAGTACTGCTCCTGGTATGAGATCTATTTGATGGCTAATGTCTTTGATTGGTGGTAGGGAATCAGGTATATCCTATGCAATCACTCCTTTGTAACTCTCAAGCAAATCTCTGACCTCCTTAGGTCCTACTTCTCTCACACTTTTCTTCTGTTCCCCCTTAGGCTTCACAATCAAAGCAAAACCTACTCCATCACCTTCCTTTAGTGTATCCATGAATTCCTTTTCTCCTACCAGCATCACACTGACCCTACATGTTGTGGGTCCTCTTCTACCAATGACTGTATCCTATAAGTCGCACCATCCTTTTGGAATGAGTAAGCATTCTTTTCTCCATCATGATGAGCCTTTCTGTCAAACTGCCATGATCTGTCTAGTAGAAGATGGCAAGCATCCATTGGAAGGATGTCACACAAAATCTTGTCTCTATACCCCCCAATACTAAATTCAACCCATGCTTGTTCATTGATGAGTACATGTTGCCCCTTATTCAACCAACTGACTTTATATGGACTACTATGGGGTATCTTTTCTAACTTCAACTTATTCACTGCTTCCAAAGATATAATGTTATCAGTAGAACCAGAGTCAATAATAACTTTGGAAACCTTACCTTGGATCTTGTAGTTGATTCTAAACAAAGCCCTTCTTTGCAATGGTTTAGTTTGTACTGGTTCCTTGAGCAGCATCCTCTTGATCATCAAGTTTTCTCCTATTTCTAATGCTAGATTCACTTCAGGAGAGGTCACACTCCTTGCATATTCTTGAATCAAAGTGGTTCTCTCACCATCATGAGAAGTTGAGGCCTTCTCTAGACACTTGTATGCTGTGTGCCCTATCTGATTGCAGTTATAACATCTCATATTGTAGAATTTGGATCCTCTTTCTGATCCACTTGTCCCACCTCTTCCATTAGGCCTTCTTCCTCAATAGCCTCCTCTGCTACTGGAGTCCCCAACTTGCTCTTCTTGGCTAGACTCACCACTAGGCCTCTGGTTAGGACTTCTTCCTCCAAAACTACCTCTACCTCTGAAATTCCTTCCACCTCTACCTCTATTATTCTGCTCACTCTTTCTCTTTATCTTCTCTTTAGCCCTTAAGGCCATTTGGAAACACTTGTTCACTGTTTCTGGTGCTAGGATGCTGATCTCATCTTGGATGTTCATCCTTAGGCCATTCAAATACCTGGCCACCTTCTCTGACTCTTCTTCTTGTCTCTTTGATCTGAGACTAAGTTTATGAAACTCTTGTGTGTATGCATTCACATCAAGGTCTCTCTGTCTGAGGTTCTATAATTTCTTATACATCTGCACATTATAGTCAAGAGGTAAGAATTGTGCCTTGAATTTGGTCTTCATCCTTTCCCAGGAGGTTATCATATTCTTCCCCTCCTTGACTCTCTCTCCTTGCTCATAATCCCACCATGCAAGAGTAGATCCCTTCAATCTTGCCTTTGCCAACTTAACCCTCTTATCATCAGGGACTTCTTTGTATTCAAAATGATTGTTCAATGCCTCAATCTAATCAATAACCTCTTCAGCTTCCATACTTCCACTATACATAGGTAACCCATCTATGGTGTCTCTATTGATTGAATTTAATGCATTTAAAAATGCCCTCTTGTCTATTGGTATCTCCTCTATCTTTGTACTAGTTTCAGCAATTTTTGTATTGCCTTCATCACTATCACTTTCATCTTCCCTATCTTTGCTTTTGGACTACTTGAACTCTCCTAACTTGGATTCAATCATCTCCTCGATCAGTTTCTTAATAGCGTCCTGTGACGTAATTTTGGGAGGCATCCTCTCTGCCTCTGGATCGCTTTCTCTGTCTGACATAAACATTCACAGACAGCACCCAAATGCCAACACTCCTACAACTCCTCAATTCGACTTGCTGCAGAAATCATTTCGGGCTCTAATACCAATATGATGGGGAGTGCACAGCGGGAAACGTAGACTAGGCCCTAATTCCTTATGTTTGGTAAGACTTAACAAATGAACTACCAATACATCTCCATTAGCTAGACAACCATCATCGGAACGATTTCCTTACGTTTTATCGTTGCTCACCCCTTCACCGATGATGTTTAGCTTCGGCGTAACTTGTTCTATCCGTGAACACTTGTAATCCTTGGCCGATGCGCTGATGAACCAACAACCTCGATATCACCTTCAATCTTCATCCATCAGCCGCCTTATGGTTTGCTAGGCCAATACACCATCGCATAGTTTACTTCCTATGAACCCTAGCACATGGAGATGCCAGATCAACCTACTATACGAAACACACTGTCTGGATCATCTGTACCACCAAACAATGGAACAAAACAAAAAATGAAAACAAATATTTATACAACGAAGCCATTCCACTAATTTCAATAGAAATATCACTAGTGGAATGCTTCACGACGACATACAACAACAAAATGGAAAGCTTATAGAGAATAGAAATCTACAGCTATACAAATTACAATACAGGAAATGGAAATCGAATTGATGGAATAGAATGATTCTATTTCTCCTTAGCACAATCACAATTACATTCGTTCACACTCTTTCTTCGATCTATTTACAATGAAAATTATATCCACATTTGGTTCCATCCTCTAGGTTTATAAACTCACCCTGAGTAGTACCAAACCAACTCCAAGCGGCTGGGAGACAACCGTCTAAATAGTGCTACTGCCCTATTTTGGCATTATGTGATTACAATTTGACAAGTGTCATCAAGTCACTTGGGACTTAGAAAATGAACCTAGAACAAACTAAAATGAAAATGCATTAGTCAAATAGACCTAATTACAAAAGAAGACATGATTTTCTAGGTGCTCCTGCACCAGTAGAGACCATCTGCGCCTTTGTTGGCAAGAGAGTCTGCTTTACTATTACCCTGTCGATAAGTGTGATTGAATGTGCACCTCCTTAAAGAAGCAACGATGTTGAGGGCATTAGCCAGCAGAGAATTCAGTCTCCAATTAGGCATGTTCCCTTTCTATAAGCCATTAATGATGATCACGGAGTCTCCTTCGACCTCTAATTTTTCAATTTTCATGTCTTTGCAGATTCTTAGACCTTCAATCAGGGCAGTTAATTCTGTTGTATTATTTGTTGTTTCTCCTAGGGGTTTGGCTAAGGTTGCTATTTCTCTAGATTTAGAATCATGGATTACACAAGCTATTCCTACGGCTCCCAGGTTGCCCCTAGATGCCCCATCAAAATTTAGCTTGAACCACCCTTCTTTAGGAGGTTGCCACTTACATTCCTTTCTCTTGTTGGTGGAGTTGTGGTTGCCTAGTCCCACAAAGGAGGGAAGTTTTAGTCCCACCTATCTCCCCCGTATCTTTTCATCCTAGTGCATCATTGTGGATTCTTTTTTGGAGTTATTTAGAATCCTACTACTTACTATTTCTATTATAACGGCCTCAATTTTAATGATTAGCTGACCAAAAGTCATTTTCCTATCTTTAAAGATTCTTCTATTTCTTTCTTTTCATAGCTCCCAAACTATGATTGAAGGGGAAATTGTCCATAGCATATGGTAGATGCTTTGTTTGTGAGTCTCAGGCCAGTATTGGCAAAAGGTTCAAAATGTTATTAGGCATGGCAGTAATCCATCCCATCTTATTACTTAGCCAATTCTAACATTTATTAGAAAATTGAAAATTGAGGAGAATATCATTTTCTGTTTCTTGATCCTCTTCACAAAGGGGACATCTGCTAGGCCCCTCATATCCCATCTTGGTGAACCTATCCGCCGTTAGGATTTTTTTTTGCAAGGCCATCCAGGCAAATAGCCCAGCCTTTGGGAGACAACTCTTAATCCAACACAGTCTCAGTGGTAACTCTGATTTTGGTCTTAGTTGATGTCTGATTAAAGTTCTGAACCATCCTTGGTTTTATAATTTCCTAATTTAGCCCCATCCCAAACTAATTTATCTAAGTCTCCTTTGAGAGATACCCTCCTTTTGTTAAGGATATCAAGTAGTTTATCTTTCTTAGGAATGTTCATATTATCTAGGGGTTTCCATTTCCACCCCCTATTCTCCTCATGATTGGAAAAATATATATAATCTTTTACATATTTCCCCCAATGTGATTCTAGTATCCTTTTGGCATTGTCTAAATTATCCAACCTTCTTATAGCCTCATACCCACCCCATGAGTCGTCCCAACAAAGTGATTGGTTCCCGTCACCTAAACTCCAAGTTAGTTTGTCCGTTATAAGCTTCCTATAGTCCATCATAAAATTCCAGAGGAGAGATCCTTTAGGTGGGTTAGCCATTCTAAAAAGGAATTCCAGTTCCTCCCCTCTAAGATATTTGTTTCTAAGAATTTTAACCCACTTTGAATCAGGTTGCTGATACATTTTCCATACAAGTTTAGCGCCTAAAGCCTTACTCTGTTGTCTAAAGTTTTTTAAGCCCAGGCCTCCTTCCTTGTTTGGTTTACAAATCTTGTCCCAAGCCACAAGTGCCATTTTCTTTTTATCCTCCAAACCTTGCCATAGGAAAGTTCTTAAAATTTTGTTGATTTCTTCCCGTTTCCCTACAGGAAGATTCATACAAGATAATTGGTAAATTGGGATCGCTGAGAGAATCGATTTTAACATTGTCACTTTTCCTGCTGAGGAGAGCCATTTGCCTTTCCAAGATTTTGCTTTATTCCTGATCCTAGAAGTAATATGGTCCCAAACATCATTGATCTTATTTCTTTTACGCAACGGTATACCTAGATATTTACAATGCATTTCCCCTTCTTTAAAAGACAGGATTCTACATATTTCTTTTTCAGTTACAGGATCTGAGTTGAAAAAATAAATTTCTTATTTATTAGCATTTACATCCTATCTAGAGGCCCTACAATAAGAGTTCAAGATATCTTTGAACACCCTAGCTTCTTCTATGCACCCTTTACTGAAGAGCATAGTGTCATCTACAAACTGTTGATGTGTTGTAGGATCAACATCGGAAGTGATTTTGATTCCTTGGATCTTTCCTTCTTCCCTAGCCTTGGTGATCATTCCCCCTAATACATCTTCCATTATAATAAAGAGAAAAGGGGAAATAGGGTCCACATGTCTCAATCCTCTTGAAATGCTAAAAAAACTTTTGGGGGTTCCATTGATTAATACTGAGATCTTGGGATTAGAAATACATGCACAAATGAGGTTTATCCATTGTTTATTAAAACCAAAAGCCTCTAAGATTTTGTAGAGGAAATGCTAGTCTACCTTATCATAGGCTTTACTTATATCTAGTTTAATTAACATGCTAGGTTTTTTGTTTTACTGTATGGTATGAATGGCTTCTTGGGCTGTAATAACTCCATCAAATATATATCTACCCGGAACAAACCCTGTTTCTTCATAACTAATGATGTCTGGAAGCACTGCTTGAATCCTATTAGCCAGGGTTTCAGTGAGGATTTTATAAATAGTATTACACAGAGATATAGGCCGCAGATCCCCTAGAACTTTTGGCTTCTCTTTTTTTGGAATAAGTGAAAGGAAAGTATTATTTACCTCTTTGAGAATACTTCCCGAATTTCTTACCCCTTCTAGTTCTTTGACTACTTCATCTCCTTTGAAGTGCTAGCATTTCTAGAAGAAGAAGGCTGGGAAGCCATCAGGACCAGGAGCTTTATCTAGTTGCATTTGAAAGATTACCAGCTCTACCTTAGTTTTGGTAAATTTACCATTAAGAGCTTTGTTTTGATCCTCTAAAATAATCCTTGGGATATCTTCTAGAATGGCTTGTTGGTACATGCAACTTGATCCCTCCTGATTATTAAGAATATTTTCAAAGTACCTAACCGTTTCACATGCAATTTGTTGAGGATCTTCGATCCAGTCATTATTCGTATTTTTAATTTTGAGGATTATATTTACGTTTCTGCGTGCTTTGGTGCTGTTATGAAAGAACTTAGTGTTCTTGTCTCCCTCTTCTAGCCAAGTTTCTCTTCACTTTTGATGCCAAAAGATTTCCTCTTTTGGCTAGGATATCTTCATATTCAATTTTCATTTTTTTTCTTTTGAAAATGTTTTAGCATCCATTCCTCTGGAAATCATGATTCTATTTAGCTTTTCCAGTTCTTCTTCTAGCTTAGTTTTGGACTCAAAGATATTACCAATGTTAGTTTTATTCCAGCTTTGAAGCTTACATTTAAGAGTTTTCAGTTTAGCTACTAAACAAAAAAGATTAGATCCAGATATTCTAGTTTCTTTCCACCACTGCTCAATTAGGGTAATAAGGTTGTTATCTTTGATCCACATTTGTTCAAATTTAAAGGAGCAACATTTGGGTTGGCAATCTTCTGAGATACTCAACTGCACTGGGTAGTGATCAGAGCCTGAGTATGGTAAGATCTATGCCATCAGAATATAAGGGAATTGGGCCCAATTACCTCTTAACAAGAATTTATCAAGTTTTTCTACAATATTGCTAAAGCCTTCCCTTCTGTTGTTCCATGTAAAACCTTCCTATGCAGTTTTAATTTCAAATAAATTGTTCTTCTGAACCCAATCTTTAAAGTCTTTCGCTGCTATAGATAACCTAACAAGACCTCCCAATTTTTCTTCAGGATCCAAAATTGCATTGAAGTCTCCCCCCAGAATACATACTTGATCTTGTAAAGTTTCCAAGAATTGTTCTATTTCTATCCACACTGCTCTCTTATCCTGGTTTTGAGGATGACCATAAATGTTGAGGAGAAAAAAGTGTAGGTTGCTTCTAATGCTTTTGATGAACCCCACCATCCAGTTCTTCTTGCAGCTTAATACTGTAAATAAAACCACTCTAGGTCTCAAATTACCCCTATGCCTCCCGAAGCACCCTCAACTAGAACTCCAACTAGCTCAAATATTCCTAACTTCTTGTTTAGAGTGTCAATCTCTTCTTTATTTAGTTTAATTTCTTGAATCATTAGTATATCTGGTTTTGTGTTGGTTATACAGCATTTTATGATATGCTATTTGTTAGGGGCATTGAGACCCCTAACATTCCAGGTGTGGACTCTCATGGCGTCGGGGGAAGGCACTTCCCCTTCCCTACTTAGAACAATGTAGTGATCTTAGTTTGATCAGTAGCCTTGCCTGCCTTCTCTCTTAGCTCCAATAGTGATTTCTTTCTATCCTACCTTTCCTCTTCTTCTTCAAGTTCTATAATCTTGGTGATGAGTTTTTCCTTCTCTTTGTTAACTTCCTCTATTACCACTTCCTCTAATGCCTTATCGAAGATCTCATTGCAGATTTCTTCTATAACTAAATGGTCGAGCTTGTCTATGGATTTCTTTTGATTCTCGGACTCTTTATATTTTTATTCTATTTCGTATGTGTTTGGAACCCATTCTAGAGTTTCTAAAACCTCTGGGTTTATACTTCCTTCTGCTGTTGTGGGGTTATTGTCTCTGGCAACTTCTGAAGGAACTTCCCCCTCCTCCAATTCCATCCTCTCTTTGCCTATCTGTGGTTCATAATTCTAATTTAGGGGCTAAACTGCTGTGATTGGTTTTTTCCCCGAGCTGACCTGACCGGGATTCATGTTTTGTGTAGTAACCTCATTACTGTGATTCAAGGTGTTTTCTTTGTTATTTTGGGAAGATTTAGGGCTTCTCTTAGGCTGGGCTATTACCATACTCGGGTTTTGATTTTGCCCAGACAATTCCTTGTTACCACTGAGGTGCTCCTTAAGGGAAGAAGAGCTATTCCTTTGATAGTCCATAATAAATCCACCTTTATTATCATTAAATCTGATGTTGACACCCCCAGGCTGAAAAATGGGGTGCACCTTAGCGGGCACTTTTGGAAATTTGTTGTTAGTGTTTCTAAGGATAGGTCCACGATGGAGAGCTGGCTTGATACAGTAATTGGCTAGGTTAGTATTAATTTCAAGAGGTTCAAGGTCTTTGGTGCTAATATCCAATTTTACTAATAGGAAAACATCTGAGTAAGATAAGAAATCCTTCTCCATTCCCATGAACTCTCCCAGGTGATTCCCTATCTCCCTCAAGATTCTACTATGGATGATCTCAACTAGGAGATTCGGTAGCTTGACCTACTTAGCTACTTTAAGTTTCAGTCTACTAGGGTTGAAATTAGGTATCCAGCCTAAGTACTCGAAATTATGCCCTTTGTAAAACAAGCTTCTGTTGTTTAAATTTTTTTTTTAGGTTTGCACTCTTGCAGACAATGAATATGAATTCTTCAGAAGTGATAGTGATACTTACCTAGTCTTTGTAGAGGGTTTGGACTCATTCTGCAATTTCTTTCACAGGTTGCCCTATCCCACACCATCGAATATAAAACCTGTGGGTTCTACAATGCATCCCCAGACCATCAGTGTCGATATTTTTGATATCGATTGATACTTTCTTTTCCATGGCCTCAGAATTTTGATGATATATTGAACTTATTTTTGGTCTTGACCTAGGGGTTCTAGGGTTTGCCTGTTCATGGAGTCTTGCCTGGTCTAAGCCCTTCCAAAGAGTGTTAGGAGCCGAGTTGCCGAATTTAGGGTTTTTAGAGATTTGCCAATGGTGGGGTCCCCTAAAATTTGATATGCTACCTATATGGGAATTTTTCTTTGCATGAATGAGCCTAGGGGTCAGTTTTGAGAAACCCTCCGCATATCCTTGTCTTGGATAGGGAAGATAGGAAATAGCAGGGGTTGTTGAGCACTTCAGCTTCTTTCCCGGCCTAGAGTGGTACAATTTTCTCTAGTTACAAATGTTGGGGTTGCTGAGGTTATTGGGATAGCCCACATTCCTACCACCATAGCTTGAGCTGTTACTCTTGCTGTTGCCTTTGCCCTAACTCCCCTCTACTGCCTCCTACTCTTCACAGTTTGCCAGCCCTGTTCGTCCTGAGGATGTGGAGGGGGAGCCCCACCCCTGTAGAAAACCTTCTTCTTCCCCTGTATAATGTTGCAAGGGTGCTATGCCCTTGATTCATTTCTTGCATTCTTAATAATATTGCTTTGTCGTTGACTACCTGCTCTTTTTCACATTTTGTCAAGTAATATGTGGGTCTATTGTTACTTACTTAAGACTTATTTTATTTATTGAAGTTATTTTATTTTATTTTATTTATTTATGTTATTTTACTTTAGAATTATTTAAGAGTTATTTTATAGTTTTAATTTTTTAAAAATGTCTGCTATATTTTTATTTTTGTTAACACGCTTATGCCATTACACTCCATCCCTTGCTACCACTATAGTTAACCTCTTGCACCTAAAAGTTATAAACTAGCATATCTACATTTAAAAAATATATCTAAAATACACCTAGAGATATCCTACCAAAGGCTCCTATTTTTTAATCAATTTACCACAAATAGGTGGAATAGGCACCTCCAAAAGGATATCTCTTGGGGCATTTTAGATATATTTTTTAAATATAATTCTGCTTGTTTATAATTTTTAGGTGCATTCATTAGGCCGAGAGGCTAACTATAGTGGCAGCAAAATGTATTTAGCAAGTTTTATTTTCTAATTCAATTTATAACTATATTTTATTAGGTTTTTATCATATCAAATAAAAAAGGACCAAATTATATTTGTCAAGGCATAAGTTATTCCAAGTAAGTTCATTCTATTTTATACATAATGAAATTTAATTTCTTATTTTTTATTTGTTGTTCTTCTGTAAAAATTAACTGTAATAAAATATTATTTTATAATTTTTTTTTTAAGGCTTATATTATATTTTATAAAATGTCTTAAAATTATATTTTATAACAGTAATATTTTATTAGGGTTTCTATTTATTTATGTGTAACCCTAATAAAATATAGTTATAAATTAAATTAGAAAACAAAAGGTAACCCTAACAAAATATAAGCCGTCATACATGTAAACAAAATACATTATATATATATTATGGGGAAGGCATTATAGTCAAAGCAGATGCGTGTGCATTTTTATGGCCTCAATTAAAATTGACGTGTACTAAGTCACGAGGTAAACTATTTAAAATAATTTAAACTATTAAATACGGGGAAGGCTTATCAGAATCATAGGTAATTAGGGTTTGGGTTGGACGTGACCGGAATGGCGAGGGTATCTAAGAATGCAATCCGACCAAGGGCCAGTGGTCGGAGTTTTGACAGTTTGCAGCGATTGAGTTTCTTGAAGTTCTGTTGCAGGCAAAAGGCTTCCGCGAGATTTAGGGCAGGCGGGAGTTGGCAGTAAGGAAAGAGGACCACCTATTACAAGCAGCAGCAGGAGAAAGTGAAAGAGAAAGGAAAAAGAAAAGAGCCCCCTTTGCATTCTCTAGAAGGTATTGTGACTGATTTCGTACTTCATAGAGGACTGCACGCCTGTTGATTTCATTGGCCTTTTTAATCCCGTCTTTTGATTGTTTAAGAGGGGAAGGAAGCAGTATAGAAAGAAGCAATGGCAAATCTGAGACAAAGCAGCCATGGTGCCCAGCTTTGACTCTGTGTCCAATGTGCTTGAAAATGGTTCCCAAATCGAATCCTGGGACAACCAAGGCGATACCCAACAGGCCCATTTGTCTATCTTTCTTTGCAGCTGAGGATGATGGTGCTGCTCCAAAAAGAGCCTGACTCCCAAACAAGGCTATCTGGAGCAGTTCAAGAATCGAACCCTTCACCTTAATGCTCGCAGGGAGGCTGTCAACAGGATTCTCAAGGTGTTTAGTTTAGGTGCTTGATTTGGTCCCCTGAAGTCTTTGGCTTTGCAACGAAATTGGTGTTTTTATAAAATAAAATAGAAGATTGATTCTATGGGCGTTCGGTTTTATCTTGATTGAATGTGTATTTGGGTGCCCAGGATTTGTACTGACTTGAGTGTATTTGTGTACAGTTTTATCTTGTTTTACGATTTATATACTAGTTTATCAGTGCAGAGGTCTGCCAAATTGGTGTGTAGACATACTGAACTGTGTTTTCCTATTTAGAAGAATGGCGCTCTCTGCCTATTTTGATTTTCTTGATTCATGTTATATTAGACTGGACTGATTTATAGTTTTGCTAAATGTCACTATGTTCATGTTGGCAGGTGCATTGCCTGGCTGTTAATTACCTGGATCGGTTCCTTTCGATATATAAGCTGCCAGTAAGTAATCTGGGGAAAGATAGTGTTGCCTTTTTGTTCTCTTGAATGCATGCTCTCTTTGTTGGTAAAGGGTTTGTTGTTTCATTGGATTGTATGTACAAAAGGGAAATATAAGTTCCTGAGTGCCATTGCAGCAAGGTACCTGCAAGGCTTGGATGCTCCAGCTAGCCTCTGTTGCATGCTTGACCCTCGCAGTTAAAATGGCGGATATGCGTGTTCCCTTCTTCAAGATTTGCAGCAAAAAAAATAGGACCTTTTAAAGGACCAAGCCTTTTGTTGGGATTTATGAGAGTAGGACAATGTGGATGAGACATCTGATGTGTTTTCTTGTGATATGCAGAGGGAGGATGCAAGATTCACATTCGATGCGCAGACTTTTCAAAGAATGGAGCTCTTGGTTCTGAGCACACTGCAATGGAGAATGTGTTCTATAACACCATTTTATTTTGTGGATTACTTCGTCTCCACAGCCACTGAACGCAACAATGCCACTCCTATAGCTCTGATAGAGAGGGCTATTGAGCTCATTATTAACACTGTCAAAGGTATCTCAAATCCTTTCACATTGTTCTGTTTTGTAATAAAAGTCTTGAATTGCTCCGTTTTGTAATAAAATATGCCGAGATATATTGTTCTCAGATGCCCTTTTTAATCAATTTATCTAGTAAAAATAAAAAGTGTAATATAGGCACCTCTTAGATATATATTTTTTCAAATATAGGTATACTATCATTCAATCGAGAGACTGAATATTACTGAGATTGAAAATCTTTTGAAGTACACACTTTTAACTATTTTTAATCAATAGTTAGTTATACTAGATTTGAATGTTAACCCTGCCTATTGAGTAATTTTTTCAAGTTTTTGGTCTCCTGTGGCCTCCGCCTAGTTGAGCCCCTCCAACTCATTCAATCCGCCAGAGCTGGGGAAAATCATGGAAAAAAAAGGAAAATTACTAAATTATCATATACACCAATATCCTCCTCTATCGAACCTTCGAACCCTGTGATCATTCAATAGCCTGCAAAATATAGAAAAGAGATCAAACCTTCAGAAAAGAGATCAAAACATACAAGCCGAGAAAAAAACATAGAGCTCATATTTTTCTGATGGAAGAGACTTTTAGTGCTGAGAAATTCATCCATGATAACTTAGGCAGTTTAAATATCATAGGGCTGAAGGTTGGTAGGAGGGAAATCAGATCCCTTCGTGTATATAGTAACTTGTCTTTTACCCTTTTTTTGGTCATGATTTGGATGTTGTTTTGGGCCCTTGGCTTTAGGGTTTTTGAATATGAGAATATGCTAATTTTTGAATGACCACCCTACTAGCCCCAACTCCACCTGATTTGGCACCTGGGTTTAGAGTTTTTGATTGTCCAGAACCAACAATACCCTTTCGCCCTCCACTGTTTTATATAAATCAACTTGTGCCTATTGTTAGGGCGGTGAAGCCCACTCACCACACCATGTGGTCTCCATGTAACGGAACCGGTTGGAAGTTACAAAGTAACTTATGAAACTGTGTAGTAACTTAAAATTAGTTTGCAACTACTTCTCCTATTTTTGTTGGAGATCGCTTCTCTGCTGGGCGGTGTATTGAAGCTGAAAGTTTTTTGGTTCTGGCTTCATAGGAACAGCCATAGTAAAGGCTGTGTGTATGTAAACTTTAATAGAGAGATTAAATATACTTTTGGGGATATCCTATTCAGTGTGGACCTAGCCTGCTATGCAGGTGAACCACTATATATCTGGTGTTTGAGTTTTCATTATAAGTGTGTATCTCCTTATTTCTTTGTTTTACTCTATTTATAATCTCAACAACTGGTATTAGAGCAATTTGCTGAGGATTGTGGAATCCTTGATCAGAATGGAGGATTCTGATAAATGGAAAATAGAAAAATTTTCGGGACAAAATTTTGGACTGTGGAAACTCCAAATACATGCTCTCCTGATTCAAAAGGACTTAGCTATTGCACTCCAAGGGAAAAAGAGTAAACTAGAGACTATGTCGAATACAGAATGGGACATCTTGGACCAAAAAGTAGAAGCTTCTATTATCTTATCTCTGTCAAGCAATGTATTGTTCAATGTGGCTACAGAGACAACAACCAAACAAATCTGGGAGAAATTATGTGACATGTATGAGTGAGCTTCTGCTACGAATTGGGTATTTTTGTTGAAAAAATTAGTAAATTTAAAAATGAAAGATGGAACTAGCATGTCAAATCATCTTAATGAGTTCAATGTAGTCATTAGTCAATTACTCTTGGTAGATGTAAACCTAGAAGAGGAAATGAGAGCTATGTTATTGTTATGTTCTCTTCCCGATAGTTGGGAAAATGTGATTATGACTATAAGTAACTTGGTATCTGGAAAATCTAGATCAGTAGAAGGAGAAGAAAAAGGAGTGTTGCAGCCACGTTGCTAAATAAAGACATGAGAAGAGGGCAGCACAGAACAAGTGGTGAAGCCCTAACCACTGTTAGCATAGAGAATAGAGGTAGGAGCCAAGATAGAGGAAGGGACATCTGACTTTGTGCTCCATTTTGCTGGGCAGGACACTCAGCTATGTGGTTATGCCAATTCCGACATGGCTGGCGATTTAGACAAGCAGAGGTCCACTTCTGGTTATGTTTTCACATTCGCCGGGGCAGCGATCACCTAGGTCTCTCGTTTGCAACTAGTGGTTGCTCTTTCCTCAACTGAAGCAGAATATGTTTCTCTGATTGAGGCAGCCAAGGAACTAATATGGTTACAGCGTGTGCTTGGTGAGTTATGGGGTCAGCCTTCCATGCTTACCTTGTTTTGTGACAATGCCAGTGCCATTCATTTGGCTAAAAATTCCGCTTTTCACAGCCGCACTAAGCACATAGAAATTAAATACCACTTCATTTGTCACGCTGTTAATGAAGGTAAACTTAAGCTAGATAAAATACATACCGACCAGAATCTAGCGGATGCTCTAACAAAGGTCACCAAACGAGAGAAGTTTATTTTATGCCGAGCTTCTCTCGGTCTTGTTCGTCCATGATTTGTCAATCTTGGGGTATCTCTCAGTTGTGTCTCTTCTCTGTTGGTGACTAGTCTTCAAGTGGGAGTTTGTTAGGGCGGTGAAGCCCACTCACCACACCACATGGTCTGCATGTAACGGAACCGGTTGGAAGTTACAAAGTAACTTACGAAACTGTGTAGTAACTTAAAATTAGTTTGCAACTACTTCTCCTATTTCTGTTGGAGATTGCTTCTCTGCTGGGCAGTGTATTGAAGCTGAAAGTGTTTTGGTTCTGGCTTCGTAGGAACAACCATAGTAAAGGCTGTGTGTATTTAAACTTTAATAGAGAGATTAAATATACTTTTGGGGATATCCCATTCAGTGTGGACGTAGCCTGCTATGCAGGTGAACCACGATATATCTGGTGTTTGAGTTTTCATTATAAGTGTGTGTCTCCTGATTTCTTTGTTTTACTCTGTTTATAATCTCAACACCTGTAAGTTATATTAAAAAAATACATCAGTTACCCATCTTGTGCTGTAATTTCTTTTTAAAGAGAAAGAGAATTCAATCACGAAAGGAAGAAAATCTCCCAAACAAAATGAAATATACCAAATTGTTCACCTCGTCTTCCCTCGTGAGCGATTTGAGTTACCACTTACGACAACGAGTGAGATACTGTAAGACATGATTTTGCCTTTCCAATGTATTACCTCTAGAAAATTCTAGGTGGCGTATTTTGCCATCAAAATTCTCCAATTTAAGATTGCAGAAAGCCTTGGCAAGCATAGTTTTCCCCTGGCCTGAGATTCCATATAATTCTTCTGCAATGCGGATTCCCTTTTGGTTGGGTTGAACAGTGTTGAAGAAATCTGCAGTCTCCTTGATATACGTTATCAAGGAGGTTGCAACTTCAAAACTTGCTGTTTGATATGCTAGCCCCTCAACTCTGAAAAATAAACCACGCTTCATATGGCTCTTCTTTATAGAAAATCGGAATATGAAACACCTTATGAAACTGACAATTTGGTCGCCTCCTTATTAAAGTGATGATATAGCGTACTCTTTGCCTCACTAAGAATAGTTACCCCACTATTGATATTATAGTTGTTATTAATTGATATTTTTACTATTAATTGATATTTTTTAATAGAATTTTATAAAATTTCATAGAATCTAAATCTGTTTATGAATCTTTCATTTCTTGTTCTCCATCCCGTACTGTGAATGTAGGAACCCCTGTTAGTGTAAAAACAAAAGATAACCCTAACAAAATATAAGTCATCATACATGTAAACAAAATACATTATATATGTATTTTAATTATAATCATTCAATCCTTAGACTGAATATTACTGAGATTGAAAATTGTTTAGAGTACACACTTTTAACTACCTTTAATGAATACCTAGTTATACTACATTTGACTTCAACCATGCCTATCAAATAATTTTTTTCCAGAAGCTCAATCACATGGGACTTAGGCATAGCTCATTCAATTGGGCAGAGTTGGGGCTGGCATGACAGTCATTAAACAATTAGCATATTTTCATATTCAAAAACTCTAAACCCAAGTGCCGAAAACAACATTGAAATCATGGCAAAAAATGAAAGAAAAATACTAAGTTACCATATACACTAAGGGATCTGATTTCCCTCCTTTAACAAACCTTCGAACCCTGTGATGTTTCAACAACCTGGAAATTACAGAAAAAAGATCAAACCCTGAGAAAAGAGACCAAAACATAAAGACCGAGAAAAAAGCATAGAGCTTCTCTACAAGACCATTCATAAGTTTCTCAGGGAAGAAACTTCATCTGTAGAGAAAATCATGTCCTATAACTTTGGTTGTTGAAAGATCACATTTCCCTCCTTTACCAACCCTAAACCCTGTGACCTTTCAACAACAAAAGTTATAGCACATGAATTTCTCTACACCAGAACTCTCTTCCATCAGAAATGTATAAATGCAAGAATGGTCTTGCAAAACAGCTCTACACTTTTTTCTCGATCTTTATGTTTTGGTCTCTTTTCTAAAGGTTTGATCTTTATTTCTGTATTTTGTAGGCTATTGAAACATCACAAGGTCCAAAGGTTTGGTAAAGGAGGGAAATCATGTGAAGTTGGGGTTGCACCATGGTCATTCAACAATTGGCATATCCTCATATCTAAAAACCTAAAGCCAAGATCAGATTTCTTTCCTTTACCAAACCTTCTTACACTGTGATCTTTCAATAGTCTGCAAAATACAGAAAAGAGATCAAAGATTGAGAAAAGAGACCAAAACATAAAGGACGAGAAAAAAACATAGAGCTTCTTTCAAGGACCATTCATACGTTTGTGATGGAAGAGGCTTATGGTGCATAAATTCATCTGCAATAACTTTTTCTATTGAAATATCACAAGGTTCAAGGTTTGGTAAAGGAGAGAAATTGGATCCTTCATGTATATGATGGTAACTTGTTTTTTTTTTCTTTTTTTTGGCCATGATTTCAATGGTACTTTGGGTGCCAAAGCCATGAGAGACTGCCAAAAAAATTACATGATAGGTAGGGTTGACAGTCAAATCAATTATAACTAGCTATTGATTAAAAATAGCTAAAGAGTGTGTACTCCAAATATTTTCTCTACATTGAATGATTATAATTACAATATATTTCTCATTTTCTTCAATAATGTGTTTTCATATGAATGAGGTCATGTTTTCTAATGTAAAGTGTAGTATACATATATAATGTATTTTGTTTACATGTATGATCACCAATGAAACAAAACACTATAAATACTTAGGATAAATAATTTTTTTTAGGTGTTAAGAGTTGTTTTGTTGGGATTGAAAGTGTATACTTAATTAAATATGAAAATAAAAATAAATAACTAGCATAAATATCTTTATAAACAAAACTAAAATATACTTAATGGAGACAAAAATAAATCAAAACCCTAATAAATTATACTGTTATAAAATATTGTTTTAGGATAGTTTATAAAATATAATTTAAGTTTATAATTAAATATATAAAATCTAATGCAATTACTTTGAATTAATTTTGCCTTTATGAATATACTTTGATCCTTTTTAATTTCATATGATAAAACCCTAATAAAATATAGTTATGAATTAAATTAGAAACTAAAAGATAACCCTAACAAAATATAAGTCATCATACATGTAAGGAAAATACATTACATATGTATTTCTATTATAATCATTCAATGGAAAGTATAGAAAATCTTTTGGAGTACACACTTTTAACTATTTTTTTACCAATAGCTAGTTATACTAGACTTGACTATCAACCCTACCTATCAAGTAATTTTTTTTCATAACTTCAGTCTCCCAGGTGGTTTTTAGCACTCAAAACATCACCGAAATCATGGGAAAAAAAAATAAAAAAACAAGTCACCATATACACGAAGGGATCTGATTTCCCTCCTTTACCAACCCTAAACCCTGTGATCTTTAAGCAACAAAAGTTATAGCACATGAATTTTTCTACACCAAAAGTTATAGAAATATATGAATGCAAGAATCGTCTTGTAGAGAAGCTCTATGCTTTTTTCTTCTGTCTTTCTATTTTGGTCTCTTTTCTCAGGGTTTGATATTTTTTCTGTATTTTTTAAGGCTGTTGAAACATCATAGGTTTCAAAGGTTTGGTAAAGGAGGGAAATCACGTGAAACTAGGGTTGTACCATGGTCATTCAACAATTGACATATCCTCGTATCTAAAAAGCTAAAGCCAAGATCCGATTTCCCTCCTTTACCAAACCTTCTTACCCTATGATCTTTCAATAGCCTGCAAAATACAAAAAAGAGATCAAAACTTTAGAAAAGAGACCAAAACATAAAGGACTAGAAAAGACTCCAAAACATAAAGGTCAAGAAAAAAACAGAGTTAATTTCCAGGACCATTCATATGTTTGTGATGGAAGAGACTTATGGTGCAGAAATTCATCTGCGATAAGTTTTTTTGTTGAAATATCACAGGGTTCAAGGTTTGGTAATGGAGGGAAATTAGATCCTTCATGTATATGGTAACTTATTTTTTTCCTTTTTTTTGGCCATGATTTCAATGATGCTTTGTGTACCAAATCCACTGAGAGACTGAACTTGCCAAAAAAATTACATGATAGGCAGTCAAATCAAGTATAACTAGCTATTGATTAAAAATAGCTAAAGAGTGTGTACTCCAAAACACTTTCAATCTCAGGAATATTTAGTCTCTACATTGAACGATTATAATTAAAGTATATTTCTCATTTTATCAATAATGTGTTTTCATATGAATGAGGTCATGTTTTCTAATTTAAGTGTAGTATACATATATAATGTATTTTGTTTACATGTATGATCACCAATGAAACAAAACACTCTATAAATACTTACTGTAAATAATTCATTTTAAGTGTTAAGATTTGTTTTGTTGGGATTGAAAGTGTATACTTAATTAAATATGAAAATGAAATAAAAAATTAGCATACATATCTTTAGAAAAAAAAAACTAAAATATACCCAATGGAGACACATAAATAAATCAAAACCCTAATAAATTATACTATTATAAAATATTATTTTGGGACAGTTTATAAAATATAATTTAGTTTTTATAAAATATTATTTTATCACAGTTAATTTTCATCAAACAACAAGAGAATAAAAAGTAAGAAATTCAATTTGAAGCCTTTGTGATCAAACGTATAAAATCTAATGCAATTACTTTGAATAACTTTTGCCTTCATGAATATACTTTGATCCTTTTTAATTTCATATCATAAAACCCTAATAAAATATAGTTATAAATTAAATTAGAAAATAAAAGATAACCCTAACAAAATATAAGCCATCATACATGTAAGGTAATACATTACATATGTATTTTAATTATAATCATTTATAGTAGAAAGTATTGAAAATCTTTTGGAGTACACACTTTTAACTATTTTTTTTATCAATAGTTTGTTATACTAGACTTAACCGTGAACCCTAGCTATCAACTAATTTTTTCTGGAAGTTCAGTCTCCTATGGCTTTAGCACTCAAAAAATCATTGAAAGCATGGAAAAAAACAATGAAAAAACAAGTCACCATATACACGAAGGGATCCGATTTCCCTCCTTTACCAACCCTAAACCCTGTGATCTTTCAACAACAAAAGTTATAGCACATGAATTCCTCTACACCAAATGATCTTTCAACAACAAAAGTTATAGCACATGAATTCCTCTACACCAAAAGTCTCTTCCATCAGAAACGTATGAATGCAACAATGTTCTTGCAGAGTAGCTCTATGCTTTTATTCTCGGTCTTTATTTTTTGGTCTCTTTGCTCAGGGTGATTTTTTTTTTTGTATTTTGCACATTGTTGAAACATCACAAGGTTCTAAGGTTTGGTAAAGGAGGGAAATCACATGAAGTTGGGGTTGCACCATGGTGATTCAATAATTGGCATATCTTCATATCTAAAAACGTAAAGCCAAGATTTGATTTCCCTCCTTTACCAAACCTTCTTACCTTGTGATCTTTCAATAGCCTGTAAAATACAAAAAAGAGGTAAAACCCTGAGAAAAGAGACCAAAAGATAAAGGCTGAGAAAAAAACATAGAGCTGATTTCCAGGACCATTCATACGTTTGTGATGGAAGAGACTTATGGTGCATAAATTCATCCGTGATAAATTTTTCTATTAAAAGATCACAAGGTTAAAGGTTTGGTAAAGTAGGGAAATTAGATCCTTCGTGTATACGGTAACTTGTTCTTTTCCTTTATTTTGTTTATGATTTCAATGATGCTTTGGGTGTCAAAGCCACGAGAGACTGAACTTGCCAAAAAAATTACTTGATAGGCAGGGTTGACACTCAAATCAAGTATAACTAGCTATTGATTAAAAATAGCTAAAGAGTGTTACTCCAAAGAACTTTCAATCTCAGCAATATTTAGTCTCTACATTCAATGATTATAATTAAAATATATTTCTCATTTTGTTCAAATATGAATAAGGTCATGTTTTCTATGTAAGAAAAATACATTATTATTGTACTTTAATTATAATCATTCAATGGAAAGACTGAATATTGTTGATATTGAAAATCTTTTGGAGTACACACTTTTAATTCTTCTCTATCAATAGCTAGTTCTACTAGACTTGATTGTCAACCCTACCTATCAAGTAATTTTTTCTACAAGTTCAGTCTCCGGTGGCTTTACCACCCAAAACATCATCGAAATCGTGGAAAAAAACAATAAAAAGACAAGTTACCATACACACGAGTGGATCTGATTTCCCTCCTTTACCAACCCTAAACCCTATGATCTTTCTACAATAGAAGTTATAGCACATGAATTTCTCTACTCCAGAAGTCTCTGCCATCGGTCATGCTTTCTATGTAAGGAAAATACATTATATATGTATTTTAATTATAATCATTCAATAGAAAGATTTCTATAAATTGCTAGTTATACTACACATGACTATGCCTATCAAGTAATTTTCTCCGCAAGTTCAGTCTTTGAAAATACATTATATATGTATTTTAATTATAATCATTCAATAGAAAGATTTCTATAAATACCTAGTTATACTAGACATGACTATGCCTATCAAGTAATTTTCTCCACAAGTTCAGTCTCCGGTAGCTTTAGCACCCAAGTCATCATCGAAATCATGGAAAAAAACAATGAAAAAACAAGTCACCATATACACGAAGGGATCCAATTTCCCTCCTTTACCAACCCTAAACCATGTGATCTTTCAACAACAAAAGTTATAGCACATGAATTTCTCTACACCAAAAGTCTCTTCCATCAGAAATGTATGAATGCAAGAATGGTCTCTTTTCTCAGGGTTTGATCTTTTTTTTTTCTATATTTTACAGGCTATTGAAATATCACAAGGTTCTCAGGTTTCATAAAGGAGGGAAATCACATTAAACTAGGGTTGCACCATGGTCATTCAACAATTGGCATATCTTCATATCTAAAAACCTAAAGCCAAGATTTGATTTCCCTCCTTTACCAAACCTTCTTACTGTGTGATCTTTCAATAGCCTATAAAATACAAAAAAGAGATCAAACCCTGAGGAAAGAGACCAATAGATAAAGGTTGAGAAAAAAACACATATCTGCTTTCCATGACCATTCATATGTTTGTGATGGAAGAGACTTATGGTGCAGAAATTCATCCATGATAACTTTTTCTGTTGAAAGATGACAAGGTTCAAGGTTTGGTAAAGTAGGGAAATCAGATCCTTCGTATATGGTAACTTGTTCTTTTCCTTTATTTTGGCCATGATTTCAATGATGTTTTGGGTGTCAAATCCATGAGAGACTGAACTTGCCCAAAAAATTAGTTGATAGGCAGGGTTGAAACTCAAATCAAGTATAACTAGCTATTGATTAAAAATACCTAAAGATTGTGTACTCCAAAAGACTTTCAATTTCAGCAATATTCAGTCTCTACATTGAATGATTATAATTAAAATATATTTCTCATTTTGTTCAATAATGTGTTTTCATATGAAAAATACATTATATTTGTACTTTAATTATAATCATTCAATGGAAAGACTAAATATTTTTTATATTGAAAATCTTTTGGAGTACACTCTTTTAACTATTTTCTATCAATATCTAGTTATACTAGACTTGACTGTCAACCCTACCTATCAAGTAATTTTTTCTACAAGTTCAGTCTCCGGTGGCTTTAGCACCCAAAACATCATCAAAATCATGGAAAAAAACAACAAAAAAACAAGTCACCATATACACGAAGGGATCTGATTTCCCTCTTTTACTAACCCTAAACCCTGTGATTTTTCTACAATAGAAGTTATAGCACATGAATAATTTCTGTACTCCAGAAGTCTCTTCCATCAGTCATATTTTCTATGTAAGGAAAATATATATATTTTGACTATAATCATTCAATAGAAAGATTGAATATTGTTGATATTCAAAATCTTCTAGAGTACACACTTTTAACTATTTTTTATCAATAGCTAGTTATACTAGACATGACTATGCCTATCAAGTAATTTTCTCTGCAAGTTCAATCTCAGGTGGCTTTAGCACCCAAGTCATCATCAAAATCATGGAAAAAAACAATGAAGAAACAAGTCACCATATACATGAAGGGATCTGATTTCCCTCCTTTACTAACCCTAAACCCTTTGATCTTTAAATAACAAAAGTTATAGCTCATGAATTTGTCTACACCAGAACTCTCTTCCATCAGAAATGTATGAATGCAAGAATGGTCTTGTAGAGCAGCTCTATGCTTTTTTCTTCGTCTTTCTATTTTGGTCTCTTTTCTCAGGGTTTGATATTTTTCTGTATTTCTTAAGGTTGTTGAAACATCATAGGGTTCAAAGGTTTGGTAAAGGAGGGAAATCACATGAAGTTGGGGTTGCACCATGGTCATTCAACAATTTACATATCCTCGTATCTAAAAACCTGTCAAGATCTGATTTCCCTCCTTTACCAAACCTTCTTACCCTGTGATCTTTCAATAGCCTATAAAATACAAAAAAGAGATCAAAACTTCAGAAAAGAGACCAAAACATAAAGGCCAAGAAAAAACATAGAGCTGCTTTCCAGGACCATTCATACGTTTTTGATGGAAGAGACTTATGGTGCAGAAATTCATCTCCGATAACTTTTTCTGTTGAAATATCACAGGGTTCAACGTTTGGTAAAGGAGGGAAATCAGATCCTTCATGTATATGGTAACTTATTTTTTTCCTTTTTTTTTGCCATGATTTCAATAATTGTTTGGTACCAAATCCACGAGAGACTGAACTTGCCAAAAAAATTACATGATAGGCTTGATTAAAAATAGCTAAAGAGTGTGTACTCCAAAAGACTTTCAATCTCAGGAATATTCAGTCTCTACATTGAATGATTATAATTAAAGTATATTTCTCATTTTATTCAATAATGTGTTTTCATATGAATGAGGTCATGTTTTCTAATTAAAGTGTAGTATACATATATAATGTATTGTGTTTACATGTATGATCGCCAATGAAACAAAACACTCTATAAATACTTAGTGTAAATAATTCATTTTAGGTATTAAGATTTGTTTTGTTGGATTGAAAGTGTATACTTAATTAAATATGAAAATTAAAAAAAAATTAGCATACATATCTTTAGGAAAAAAAAAAAAACTAAAATATACCGAATGGAGACACATAAATAAATCAAAACCCTAATAAATTATACTATTATAAAAAAATTATTTTGGGATAGTTTATAAAATATAATTTAAGTTTTTATAAAATATTATTTTTTCATAGTTAATTTTTATCAAACAACAAGAGAATAAAAAGTAAGAAATTCAATTTGAAGCCTTTGCAATAAAACGTATAAAATTTAATGTAATTACTTTGAATAATTACTTTGAATAACTTTTGCCTTCATGAATATAATTGGATCCTTTTTAATTTCATATCATAGAACCCTAATAAAATATAGTTATAAATTAAATTAGAAAATAAAAGTAAACCCTAACAAAATATAAGCCATCATACATGTAAGGTAATACATTACATATGTATTTTAATTATAATCATTCAGTAGAAAGTATTGAAAATCTTTTGGAGTAAACTGCCTATCAAGTAATTTTTTCCACAAATTCAGTCTCCTGTGGTTTTAGCACTAAAAAAATAATCAAAATCATGGCAAAAAACAATGAAAAAACAAGTCACCATATACACGGAGGGATCCGATTTCCCTCCTTTACCAACCCTAAACCCTATGATCTTTCAACAACAAAAGTTATAGCACATGAATTTTTCAAGTCTCAGATGGAAGAATGCAAGAATGGTCTTGCAAAGTAGCTCTATGCTTTTCCTCTCAGTCTTTATGTTTTGTTCTCTTTTCTCAGGGTTTGATCTTTTCTTTTTTGTATTTTGCAGGCTATTGAAACATCACAAGGTTCTAAGGTTTGGTAAAGGAGGGAAATCACATGAAGCTGGGTTGCACCATGGTCATTCAATAATTGGCATATCCTCATATCCAAAAACCTAAATCCAAGATTTGATTTCCCTCCTTTAACAAACCTTCTTACCCTATGATCTTTCAATAGCCTGTAAAATAAAATAAAAAAGATTAAACCCTGAGAAAAGAGACCAAAAGATAAACACTGAGAAAAAACATAGAGCTGCTTTCAAGGACCATTCATACGTTTGTGATGGAAGAGACTTATGGTGTAGAAATGCATCCATGATAACTTTTTCTTTTCCTTTATTTTGGCCATGATTTCAATGATACTTTGGGTGTCAAAGTGACGAGAGACTGAACTTGCTAGAAAAAATACTTCATAGGTAGGGTTGACACTCAAATCAAGTATAACTAGCTATTGATTAAAAATAGCTAAAGAGTGTGTACTCCAAAAGACTTTCAATCTCAGCAATATTCAGTCTCTACATTGAATGATTATAATTAAAATATATTTCTCATTTTGTTCAATAATATGTTTTCATATGAATGAGGTCATGTTTTCTATGTAAGAAAAATACATTATATTTGTACTTTAATTATAATCATTCAATGGAAAGATTGAATATTGTTGATATTGAAAATCTTTTCGACTACACACTTTTAACTATTTTCTATCAATAGCTAGTTATACTAGACTTGACTATCAACCCTACCTATCAAGTAATTTTTTCTGCAAGTTCAATCTCAAGTGGCTTTAGCACCCAAAACATCGTGAAAATCATGGAAAAAAACAACAAAAAAATAAGTCACCATATACACAAAGGGATCTGATTTCCCTCCTTTACTAACCCTAAACCCTGTGATCTTTCTACAACAAAAGTTATAGCACATGAATTTCTCTACTCCAGAAGTCTCTTCCATCGGTCATGTTTTCTATGTAAGGAAAATACATATATTTTAATTATAATCATTCAATAGAGAGACTAAATATTGTTGATATTGAAAATCTTTTGGAGTACACACTTTTAACTATTGTTTATCAATAGCTATTTATACTGGATTTTACTATCAACCCTGCCTATCAAGCAATTTTTTCTGCAAGTTCAGTCTACATTCTCTTTAGCGCCCAAAATATCATTGAAATCATGGAAAAAAACAATGAAAAAACAAGTAACCATATACATGAAGGGATCCAATTTCCCTCCTTTACCAACCCTAAACCTTGTGATCTTTCAACAAAAAAAGTTATAGGACATGAATTTCTCTACACCGAACCTCTCTTCCATCAGAAATGTATGAATGCAAGAATGGTCTTGCAGAGCAGCTCTATGTTTTTTTCTCAGCCTTTATGTTTCAGTCTCTTTTCTCAGTGTTTCATCTTTTTTATATATTTTGCAGGGTCTTGAAACATCACAGGGTTCAAAGGTTTTGTAAAGGAGGGAATGCGCGTGAAGTTGAGGTTGCACCATGGTCATTCAACAATTTGCATATCCTCATATCTAAAAATCTGCCAAGATCTGATTTCCTTCCTTTACCAAACCTTCTTACCCTGTGATCTTTCAATAGCCTACGAAATATAGAAAAGAGACCAAAACATAAAGGCTGACAAAAAAATATAGAACTGTTTTCTAGGACCATTCATATGTTGGTGGTGGAAGAGACTTATGGTTCAGAAATTCATCTGCGATAACTTTTTCTGTTGAAATATCATAGGGTTCAAGGTTTGGTAAAGGAGGGAAATTAGATCCTTCATGTATACAGTAACTTGTTTTTTTCATTTTTTTGGTGATGATTTCAATGATGCTTTGGGTGCCAAAGCCATGAGAGACAGAACTTGCTAAAAAAATTTACTTGATAGGTAGGGTTGATAGTCAAATCAAGTATAACTAGGTATTGATTAAAAATAGCTAAAAAGTGTGTACTCCAAAAGACATTCAATCTTTATGATCGCCACCAAAACAAAACACTCTATAAATACATAGGGTAAATAATTGATTTTAGTTGTTAATATTTGTTTTGTTAGGATTGAAAGTGTATACTTAATTAAATATGAAAATAAAAATAAATAATTAGCATACATATCTTTAGAAAAAAAACTTAAATATACCGAATGGAGACAATATTAGCTTAGAATCTTGGTTGATTTCTATTTGTGTAAAATATAAGGGAATTTGGTCATTATTTGGATAACGACCAGAGATAGCAAGAAATCGAGGGTAGATCAATCTAGCCATATCACCATTGACACATCTGGTTACCTGGTATCCCTTCACCTTTACCTTATCTTGATAATATGGAAAGCACTAGGATTTAATTGTAGTGCCCCTCTGTTCTCACCTTGGATGCATAGGTGAACTGGTCAAGGCGCATGAAGGTGAAAGTAAAATAACAGGAATATTCAAGGTAAGGTAAACAATTGATGTTGTACAATATAGATAGATGCTTCATCCATGTGTGGTTTCATATGATAGTTAATGTGTTTTATTGATAATCTCTATTGCGGCACTGATAATGCAAGCTTTGGTATTGTTTTGCATTCCAATGATTAAGATGTCGATCTTACTACAATTGTTATATATTAGAATGGATCTCATGTGACTGATTCTATTAGATTTAATTGTTATGATGGTACTTCTGACACTTATGATTTCATGCACCTGTATGTTATGTGTAGGGTTCTATTCAGATTAAGAGATAGATTTGATTTAGTTATGATTGTGTTGAGCTAATCTAGATTGATATGATGTGGAAGGGATGATGTCGCATCACTCACATGTGAGCACCCTGCGATGTTGCGATTCCTTTTTCCACCTAGTGCTAGCTTATATGCATCTATACATGCTTGACCGTGACATTTGTTACATGATGCAGGTACCAGGCATTGACTCCACCTGAATTAATAGGTCCGAGCGTGCCTTGAACCCAATGGATATGTTGTTTCGGAGATAACTTAAGGTCCCACATCCCAAGTCATTATCCTCAATCAGGATGCATGACATGTCTAGTCAACCTGTCAGTTCTGTTAGTATGTCGGTCTTGCAATTGATTTATATTTGATGGATCTTGTTGGATAAGTGCATTTTGGCCTGACTTGAGAACATGTTTGATTTGGTCTTTTTGAGAACATGTTTGATTTGGGTTTTGACGGCTTTCCTACTCAGTGGGTATTGTTGTATGCCTATATTTCATTATATAGTCATACTAATATTTGACCCAATTTAATATTTAATAAGGTCATATAATATTCTTATTATTATTATTAATATAAGATTAAATTGGTAATTGATAATTACCTAGTTTAAATAATTATTTAAAGTTGTTTGAATATGAATTATTTTATTACTACTATTAAATTGATTTAATTAAGGGAAGGTCATTAAACACTAGTAAACGCACTAACCAGACCCTAGAGTAGACAGGAGACAGTCCTATCATCCAATTGACGAAGCCTAACAATTGGATCAAGAGTGTATTGATTCAGCGTTACACTATGGTTACTAATGGATTTGTGATAATATGTTATTTATGATGGATATATTCTGGCTGTATATTTTACTAACACTTCTTGTTGAGTGTACATGTAGAATTATTATGTCAATGGATGATGGTGGTCATTTAGCCACTTTATGTCTTTCTGTGTGATGTCTGACCTAGGCATGGGGCCCTAAGGTCTATTGGCCATGATGTTAAGAAATATTATTTTTAGTTTTATGTGATAAAATGATTATGTTCTTGTGTGGGATTTAACCTTGTAACTTTTAAAATAATTTTTAAGTGTTTTTAAGAGGTCTAAGTTGTATTTTATGTTTGAAAAATTTTCTTATGTCCAAGGTACATAGGTAGGAAGTTTATTTTTGTCATTTATAATATTTTAAAAGGTTTTTAGACCCTCCTTTCAGCCCCACTTACAAAAGTGACGAAAATGGAGAGGTAGTTGGTTGAATTAGTTGGGTGGTTGAGTTAGTTTGGGGTAGGAAGTTACTCTTTCCTTCTCTTTAAAAACTCTTCATGGAGTTGGGGTGACTTGCTCATTTTTATAAGGTATCATGTTTTCTTTAGTAATTAAATATAAATATTATATGTTTTTCTTATTGATTAAATGTAAATTTTATATGTTTTTCTTTATTGATTAAATATAAATATTCTATGTTTTTCTTTATTGGTTAAATGTAAATATTGTATGTTCTAAATATTATATGTATCCTTTATTTATTAAATGTAAAGGTTGTTTTTCTAAGGGTTGTTGCTTGTGAAATTGGAAAAGCAAACATTTCAATGTAAATCTTGAAAGAAGCATATTTGTTGCCTTATTTGCATGTCATAAACCTAAATCATCATAGCATGAATTATATTTTTGATTTTTACATTAGATCTTCCTATAATTATAAGATAGTAATCGCCATATATATTGGCATTAAGGTTTGCATATAATCATATGTTATCTATATATTAGTATTAAGATTTCTATATAATCTTATAATTGCTAAATGTTGGTGTTGGATCTTAGAAATGATGGTTTTTATCTTTTTTTAAAAGGGGTTACAAAGTCATCTTGCTAAGGATCTGTTAGTTTGTTCATATCCTCTAATAGATAAACTAATGATATTCTTTATGTACGTAAGTATCTTTGAACCTTGTCAAACAGTTCAAGTACCTTGTCCATTAGAGTATTCCTTACTTCTGCCTTCTATTAGATCTAGATGGAAATGTTTTTCTTATGTGCATTAAGGTCTCAAAAAAATATGGACTTTGGATCATATAAAACTGCCCACTTTTGCATAGATTCTTCAGGATCCAATTCTTATAGTAGATTGTATTAAACATCTTATTAGCTCTTCATTTAGTCAATTTATATTTTGGGTGTCTTGTTCTTTGGTTGTCCAAATCTTCACAATATTCTTGATCGACCATAATTCAAATCTAGATAACCCATTTAATATGGTGTGCATACTCCTTAAGTCTGTCAAACTCCATCCTCTAGGTGAGACTCCAGCCATGTATAACAAAGGTGTTTCAAATTGGGTGTGGTGATCTATGAAGTCGTCGCTTGAAGAAATGGAAATGGTGTGGCTGCTACTCAAAGGCAGAGTGGTGTTGTTTATAAACCGTCCAAAATTTGAAGGTTGATTGACCAAATCTTACCTTGAGGATAGGAATAACCTACACAAGTGCATGAACATGTATATAAACATTTATGTCATATGGATACTTGTATAGGTATCAATTATTAATTATAAATTAAATATGAATCCATGCATAGTTAAGATACACGATTTAGTAGATGAGTTTGTTGGAGTATATATATATAAACTTATGAAACAAAAGAAACGTAGTTGTTATAGTTCAATAGGAATGCTTATTAAACTAATCGATATGATCGCATATTTACTGTAATATGGCATTGATTCTATTATAATGGTTTTGTTAGTAGAAATATGATATATGGGGTTGGATTATAAATGTTGTAATTAGCATTTAAGTTATAAGTATTTGTAATTAATATTATCTATGCATTGTTTAGCTTGACGGTTATATGTAATTGATGAGTGATTAATATAATAGATAGTATCGATTTATTTGTTAATGTGAATAGATGAAAGATGATATGGTGATATAGTTATTGTTGACATTTTTTAATTTAGTTGGAATTAATTTATTTACGTTTTGTTACAATGGTTTTGTTAAGTTAAAATTTGATAAGAAGGATTGCGATCAGGGTAAAACATTGTATTTGGTTATGCCTTAAATAATTGGTATATTGTGAATGAATCTTGTGTAAGTTGTACCATTGGTCATAATGGGCTTGAGTGTAGGTTGTAAAGGTTTGTGTTCCAGAGGCATAGGATAATAAGATTTGATATATTGTGTTGATGTTGTAAGAACATGATGTCTCCTGTATGAGAACTTTAGTTATCATAAATAAGGTAGGATGTAGGGTTTGGGTCTTGAGGTTCTTAGTGAGTATCGCATCTTAGTTTAAAAGTGATATGCTTATCATGTTATTGAATTAAGAATAGAATCATTGTGATCTCTTTTAGATAGTTTAGTTCTAAGCGTTGCTCATCAAGTGTCTTGTCGAGTAATGGTTATTGCTAACTTTTCCTAGTAGTGAATTAAATGTTGAGAATAAGTGCTAACTCTTTGTTATAAGTGTTTTGGACTTGGATGAGTTGTTGTTTGCATTCATAATGAAGTCCACATTCATGGATCCCATTTGATATAATAAATTATGTTGTTGTTTATATCATCTTGTTGCAAGGAATAGTAGATTAATTGAAGTGAATGTTGTATTGATTCATGGGCATCTTATGAGTACGGTATTGCTTTGAAGACCCATGGTTAGTATGTCATATTATATATTGCACTTAGGGTATGTTATTGGATTGGTCTATTTGAAGGAGTTGTGTTTTTAAGAGTAAATGTTAATGTGGGGATTGTTGTGTTTTAGTGGTGTCTAGTGAAAGTTTATTCCAGAGGCCAGTAGGGGTAGTTGTGGGTTTGATCCTTGAATTGTTGCATTCTGTTTGAAGAATGAGCATGTTTTAGTTTTATGTGATGTTGACTTCCCTCTGCTTATGGTTTATATGATTTTCACGACTATGTAAGAGGGATAATGCCTTGCTCAGTATATCTAATCCTGTTGTTATGTCTTGAATCCATGTTGTTGAGCTCTTCTTGAAGGTTGTGGTTCCATATTGTGTTGAGCTTGTTTTAAAATTCTATGTTGGTCTGTGTAAAGGATTGATTTTGGGAGCAAGACGACCCATGCCTTGCTCTGGATTACACTTTGTTATGGATGAAATTTTGGGAGCAAGAGGACACATGCCTTGCTCTAGAATACACCTTGTTATGGTTGAAATGTTGGAGCAAGAGGACCCATGCCTTGCTCTGGTGATTTATTATGTTGTGATTGGTTGCAAGATGGTTGATGCCTTGCATTGTTATGTATATTTGTTGCTATGATGATAGTTGTTATGTTTGATGGATAGGGTTTCTAGGTGCAGGTAGGGGAGTGGCTTCCAATGTGGGGCTGGCGCCCAAAGTGGCTGTCAGGGTAACCCATTGGAAGTTGTTAATCCAGTGATAACTTAATAATAAATTTAGTGGGTTGGGTAGTTTTCACACTAATCAAGATAATTGGATGCCTCACTCATGCCTGTAGTGCTCGTTCAAGCTAAGGATGAGATGAGAAGGCCGTGGTTGGCAAAATCAACTTCCTTGTCCTCATTAAAGGAATGTTGATTCCGCATGTGTCACCCTATGGGGCCAGCGTTTAGTGAGGGCCGACATCTAGCTAGAGGCTGTCAGGGTAACCCATGTTAGGGCCATGCAATGACACTCTCCCTACTGTAGCCTAGCATTCCCTAGTTGTACTCTCCCCATTTGTCGTGTGTTGCCTCTGGAAGTGATATTGAGTTGCTTGTGATGTTGTTATGTGTTGTAATGGTGCCATGAATAGTCCTTGTTCATGTTAGGCATTGTCTACCTGACTGTTTGACATTTTGGGACCTTATGTTATCTCCTAGCTCAGAGGGGTGGACCTCAGGGTTCCACATGGTTGGGTGGTAAGAGCTATCCATTGGTCCTTTTTGGAGATATAGTTCAAGTTCCACGCAGAGGTGTTCCAGAACTAGTTCGCTCTCCTCCTTCAGAGTTGTATGCTTTCTTATGTATTCTTTTTTAAACTGACATGATCGGTCTTATAATCTTGTCATCATGTAATCCTATATTGAGACTCTGTAATTAATCTATCCTGTTACAGTAAAAGTTATTTGTATCTATTTTAGCAGTGTAATGGCTATTGCTTCTGTAGTTTTATTTTCTGTCATTAATGCAGTTATGTTGCCCTAGAGTTGTTAGAAGAGTAATATCGTGTATATGGTGTAATATGATATGTTTGGTTACTACTTGCACTATCTTGCTTTCAAAAAAAAAAAAATTATTTCTGTAACTTTTGCACTTTTAGTCTAGCACTTTAGGGTTGCATGACGGGGCGTTACATTAATGGTTTCTTTGGTCACCACACTCTAATTTTTTTCTAAGCTTTCCATTATGGACTTACATGTGTTCTTATATATTCCCATGTTTGTACCATCATTTATGGAAACTCTCAATCTATCGATCTCATTATTAGTTTGTGCAAATAGTTCCTCAGGTGGAACTGGTGCATAATTTACCATGTGTGATGTAGTCAAAGATCTCTAGAACTAGATAAAACATGTGCAAAATTTGACATCTAGAGATACATCATGTGCACATGTAAAAATTTATAGTTCTCATGTGTATAAATAAATTATATATAAATAAGAAAACAAGAAAAAGAATAAGTAGTACAGAATACACATAATATACAATACAAGAACATTTTATAAATTTTATATGCCTTTGTTTGAGTATGCTATTTATGAATCAATTTATTTACTGGTGATAAATTTTACACCATTTCAAAGATTTCAATATCATGGCCGTCACTCAAAAGAGGCTCACAGAAAACATAGAATAGGGTTTCAATGTAGCAAATTTGCTACAATTGGATGTAGCAAAAGATCTAATTGTGTGGGAAAAAGAAATCAAAGTTGAAAGCTTTAGAGTGATCCACGTGCCAGCTACAGATGAAAAGAGAGTAGTTCAGTAGCTACTAAAGACCACCACATGGAGCAGCCCAAAGAAAGGAAAATAAATGTTTCATTTCATTAAATTAATGCAAATGTATCATGAGAAGTCTTTTAAGAGTCTTTTATTTTTAAAAGTCTCTTATTAAATAAATGTAGTGGGCCCCTCCAAAAGGCTAAATGCTTTATTAAACAATATAAGTCTTATCTTAGATTTTTAAGTGCCACATGGAAGCTGCTGGTGAAAGGAGAGAAGCTCAAGAATGATGCAGAGAGAAGTAGGAAAAAAGAGAAGAAAAAGGTGAAACCAGAAGAGACCACGTGGTTGAGCTCGAAGGGAGAAAAATAAATATTTTTCATTTTCATAAATGCATTAAAAAATAAGTCACGTGAGTTTCTAAGAAGTGGCTGAATATATATTTTAATAAGAGTTTCATTCATAACTTGTGGGCCCCTTCATAAAGCTAGGCTTTAATAAATAAAATATTAAAGGTCTCTCAAATTTGCAAGTCACGGGAGTTATAAAGATGTAGATTCAAATACATAATGAAGTTTTATTTTGTGGTATGGTGGGTCCATCTAGGGTAAAGTGAAACTTTCTATGTGACTCTTATCTCACAAGAGGTAAAAATAAGATGTAGCCCTAATTGTTTTCTTACAACAAGTAAAGAAGAGAGATAGTGGCGGGAGATTTATTTTCTTCATGCCACAGATATATTTCCAGCTATGCAGGGAAAAAAGAACAATCAGTTTAGTTACCATTTTCAATTGCAGCCATAGTTCACTTTTAGATTCAGTTATGAGCTAGATTTTGCAGAGTTTTCAGTTGGAGATAGTTGAGGCCATTGAAGATATTTTCTGGGGTTTTTCAAGCTATAAAGAGGCAAATCCATTAGTTCTAGAGAGGATGGAGTTCTTCATATTTAGAGTTCCACATATTTTACATATTAGATTTTAGAGCAGCCAGTAGCAGAGATTTTCTTTTACCTTAGCGGTAGATGCTTTTTGAATGAGATGTAATATTTTACTTTGTGCAGCCACTTTTGCCTATGTAACCTATTACTTTCCAAACAATGAGAATGTTTTTCTATGCATATTTGGATGTCTTTGTTCCTCGTTTCTTTAAATCTCTGTTTCTTTTTACCTCTGTTAAAATCTGTTCTCAAACTAGGTTTAATTATGCATTTTACTCTTTGATTCCAGTTAAATCTCACAAGGTTGACACTGTGCAATTAAGTTTTAAATCTGGTGGATCACCTTAGATTTAGGAATTTATTTCTGCAATCTAGTTTGTTTCTAACTTTTTCCCAAACTCCACTAAAAGAATGGAAGAGCCAACTTCCCTAAAATTTGGAGGTTATTTCTGGGGTCAATCCCACATCTCAAAAACCTCCCATGTTGTTGATGGATTAGACCCACAAATTTATGCATCAATAGTTTTTGGCATGCCCGGTGGGACTAGATTCAAAGACTTTGCTCTTTGTTTTCAGTGAATCTTTGCCCTATATTTTGTGATTTTGGTGGTAAATCACAATAATATCTACTCATAGGAACATGAATCTTCCATCTGGTGACTCTATTGGTAGGTCTTTCTTGAATCTTTTCTCCTGTAGATCATGGTAGCCCCTGGTATCTACGTGCATCTAAATATTCAAAGAGATCTACCCTTTGTGACTTGGGATTCAAGTCCTCTTGTTCTTCAGTAGTAGGGTCAAGTTCCTGACACAACATGGAAGGCGTTGCCTCACTTTCTTGGAGATGGGTATGTTTGTCTTGTAGATCACATTCAAGATGTTGCAAGTTTATGCTCCATTTGTAATGTCATGATTGAGAATCATGCACTCTTGTTACTGGCATTGTCCCTCAAAGGCAAAGCAAAAGAATGCTACAAAAGTTTGCAGCCTGGTTCAATCATTGGATGGGATCAACTTGGAGGGCTCATCTACAATTAGTTCAGAGAAAGGACAGACATCGGCACTCTCACCCAGAACCTAATTACAATCAAGAGGCATCCTATGGAGCCCATACATGATTTCAATTCAAGAGTTGACAAGGTATGAAAGAAATTCTCTATTGATATCAGGTCATCTCCAGTCTTTGCATTCTTGTATTAGTTAAAAGTTTTAAACCCAGAAATATCTTTGATGATACAATCCTTAGGAGGTGAAACCCTTCCCCAATCATATGATCTTGCCATTAAGGATGAAAGTAACCTCATAGTGGCTAGTAAGTTGTCTCCTCTACCCTTAGAACCACTTATGCTTCATGCAAATAGCCTATCTCAAGTCCTTTCTTGTAGCCAGATACATACAAATTTTAGTCCACCCACCCTCCCTGCTGATTTGCCAAATCATGAGGAGATGACAGAGGTGAAAGAACTAATAAAAGTCCTCTCCCATGAGATGAATGGCCTAAAAGATCAAGCCATGTATAATACTGATCCAATTTTTATGCCCCCGAATCCGTATGAAAAACAATCTAGATATAGCCAGAAAAGACCTAATAATCTTCAGAATTATGCATCACAAGGCTTTGAAGTTGCAAGTTAGCCCATAGAAGCCATAGACCAGGTTCTTTGTCATTTTGATATCAAGGAGGAATCAGGTTTCAATGATCAAAATGCAACAAATGTACTTCAAGAGGTGGTCTCTGTCTATTTAGTGTGTCTTTCTAGTTACCAACATCAAGCACCTGTGGCAACATGTGATTCAATGATTCTATCAAGTTATGAAAAAGATTTAGAAGTTGAGTATGAGATGACACTTCTAGAAGCTAAAAGGTACTTTGAAAGGGGTTTTGAAGCTAAAAAGTACTGGGTCTACAGTGATGCATAGTTTGTGCCTGATCTTGACGAGAAAGTTGCAAGAGAGTTTTCTGCAAAGTCTATCAAGAATGACTATTTTTATTCTTGTCATGAAGTTTCACATTTTGGGGAAGATAGCATAGATATGCAACATGAGGGACAGCCTAATGAAGATTTGTTCTCACTTTTTCAAAAAGGTTATCAGCAACTGGATGGAGAAGACCCTATATTTGACCAAGTGGACGGTTGTTTTACAAGGCCTGTTGAAGATGATCATATAGAAAATTTTGAAACAAAGGTAAAAGCATGTGTTGATTTGTTTTCAATTTTTGAAAATGGATATTCTCTTCTTTTTGGGGAAGAGCCACAGATGAAAAAAAAAGTTTAAGATGATGAGATCCAAAGAGATATATGCCACAATGCAGAGTCACATACAATGTCACAAATTGAGTTAGATTCTACACCCTTCTTCCTCCAAGATGGAATTCTAATTAGGTGCAACACCCTTATTGGCTATTCTATCACATGCAAGCCTAGCCTAGACACTTTCATGAGTCATCATCCTATTAAAAGGCCAGCAAAATAGGTCACTAACGGGGTATTATTGACAGAAGTTTTCAGATGCAAACAAAGGAAAGAGCTTCAGTATTTTATTTTCCCTTCCCACCCTCCTTTGAAGAAAGAACATCATGTTGATTGGCCTAACTGGTGTTTTCATGCCAAGGAAGAACCTTCGAAGAGCAAAGAGGCAAAAAGGTAGAAGTTTCTATTATATTTTTTCATGTATTTTGTCTGGTCAGTTATCAGTACAATGTGGATAAATTGGGGAAGCATTATTAGGCATGGTAGTTACTTTGCCACCCCAGTGAATGGGCATATCCCTGTACTTTCAATATTGTTCATATTTTAGTATCAGTTTCAGAATAAGCTACAACAATAGCATTAATTTTAAATTCAGTTAGTTTTCTTTCAATAAGTCTTAGATGCAGTGTATGAGGATCTGGTCAGTCTCTGTGGTTTAGCCTATCTCAGTATCTTAGATTTAATGATCAGTATTCAAGGATCAGTCAATTTTAGTTATAGAAAGTGTTTCAGTCATGCATCTTCAAGTTCAGGTGTGTCTTTAGTTTCATGAGTATTTTAGTTTCAGAGTAATGTGACTATATGCCCATTGATAAGACATTGATCTGCCAAGCTGGAGCTACTGTAGTTCAAAGTGAGTAGGATCACTTGCCTAGCCAGTCACCAAGAACTGGTGATAAATTTTGCACCATTTCAAAATTTTCAATATCATGGCCGTCACTCAAAAGAGGCTCACAGAAAACACAGAATATGGTTTCAATGCAGTAAATTTGCTACTATTGGATGCAGCAAAAGATCTAATGGTTTGGGAAAAAGAAAGCAAAGGTGAAAGCTTCGGAGTGATCCACGTGCCAGCTACAAATGAAAAGAGAGCAGCTCAACAGCTACCGGAGACCACCACATGGAGCAGCCCGAAGAAAGGAAAATAAATGTTTCATTTCATTAAATTAATGCAAATGTGTCATGGGAAGTCATTTAAGAGTCTTTTATTTTTAAAAGTCTCTTATTAAATAAATGTGGTGGGCCCCTCTATAAGGCTAAATGCTTTATTAAATAATATAAGTCTTATCTTAGATTTTTAAGTGCCACATGGAAGTTGCTGGTGAAAAGAGAGAAGCTCAAGAATGATGCAAAGAGAAGCATGTGGAAGTAGGAAAAAAGATAAGCAAAAGGTGAAACTAGAAGAGACCATGTGGTTGAGCCTGAAGGGAGAAAAATAAATATTTTTCATTTTCATAAATGCATTAAAAGATAAGTGGTTGAATATATATTTCAATAAGAGTTTCATTCATAACCGGTGGGCCCCTTCATAAAGCTAGGCTTTAATAAATAAAATATTAAAGATCTCTCAAATTTGCAAGTCATGGGAGTTATAAAGATATAGATTCAAATACATAATGAAGTTTTATTTTGTGGTATGGTGGGTCCATCTACGGTAAAGTGAAACTTTATATTTGACTCTTATCTGACGAGAGGTAAAAATAATATATAGCCCTAATCTCTTTGTTACGGCAAGTAAAGAAGAGAGATAGTGCTGGGAGATTTATTTTCTTCATGCCATAGATATATTTCTAGCCATGAAGGGAAAAAAGAACAATCAATTTAGTTTTAGATTCAGTTATGAGCTAGATTTTTATGCCGGATTTTGTGGAGTTTTCAGTTGGAGACAGTTGAGGCCATTGAAGATATTTTCTGGGGTTTTTCAAGCTATAAATAGGTAGATCCATCAGCTCTAGAGAGGATGGAGTTCTTCATATTTAGAGTTCCACATATTCTATAGATCAGATTTTAGAGCAGCTAGTAGCAAAGATTTTCTTTTGCCTTAGCGGTAGATTATTTTCAAATGAGATGTAATATTTTACTTTGTGTAGCCATTTTTGCCTCTATAACCTATTACTATCCAAATAATGAGAACATTGTTTTGTGCATATCTAGATGTCTATATTCCTCTTTTCTTTAAATATCTATTTCTTTTTGCCTCTATTAAAATCTATTTCTCAAACTGGGTTTAATCATGCATTTTGCTCTTTGATTCCAGTTAAATCTCACAAGGTTAACACTGTGCAATTGAGTTTTAAATCCGGCAGATCACCTTAGATTTAGGCATTTATTTCTGCAATATAATTTCTTTATAACTTTTTCCCAAACTCCACTGGAAGAACGGAAGAGCCAACTTCCCTAAAATCTGGCGGTTGTTTCTGGGGTCAATCCCACATCTTAGAAACCTCCCATGTTGTTACTGGATTAGACCCACAAATTTATGCATCAACATTTACTATATACTACATTTGAAATACATACTCAATATTTTAACATGTTATCAAAGCCATAAATCTCATTTTTTATCAACTAGAATTCTTGTAAGATTTTGAAACTTTATAAAGAAAAGAGATGGTACTAGTAGAAGGAATTAGAGAATCATAAAAGATTATAGATCAATTCAATGATTAAGGTTTTAATATATATGAAAGTTTATAATGAAGGTGTTTTTGCTAAAATATAAGGACTCATTTTAGTTGATAAAAAAAAGTCAAGCCTTGACAAAATTTATCAGCTTGAGTGGAAGGTAATATGGATATATGGTAAAGTTTTCTTTTGGATATTATATAATTTAATTAATAATGTGATTCTATATGTGTTAGTGACTCAAATATAGCAAAGGATGCTTTGGATCAATTGACTTAAATGTGTGAATCAAGAGATGACTTAATTTAGTAGATGATACATATAGTCTACACATAAAATTAAATCATTTTCAAAATATCTAGATACATATTTTGAATTATACTTACAATTTAACCTTACATAGACCTCTATAGTTGCCTTAGGATGGCCATGTTGGACCTGTCAACATACAATTTCTTGCTTCTGACTTGTTGAGCTGGCTTATCCTCTTATATCTAGAATTGGTTCAACAAGGCCATCCTAATGCAACTATAGCTAGGTATAAATAAGGTTTTGTAAGTATAATTCAACACATAATTGTCTATTTCAAACAATTTAATTTTACGTGTGGATTGTGTCATCTACATACTCAATATTTTAACATTTTATCAAAGACATAAATCTCATTTTTTATCAACTAGAATTCTTGTAAGATTTTGAAACTTTATAAAGAAAAAGAGATGGTACTAGTAGAAGGCATTGAAGAATCATAAAAGATTATAGATCAATTGAATGATTAAGGTTTTAATATATATGAAAGCTTATAATGAAGGTGTTTTTGCTAAAATATAAGGACTTGTTTTAGTTGATAAAAACAGTCAAGCCTCCACAAAATTTATCAGCTTGAGTGGGAGGTAATATGGATATATTGTAAAGTTTTCTTTTGGATATTATATAATTTGATTAATAATGTGATTCTACATGTGTTAGTGACTCAAATATAGAAAAGGATGCTTTGGATCAATTGACTTAAATGTGTGAATCAAGAGATGACTTAAATTAGTAGATGATACATATAGTCTACACATAAAATTAAATTGTTTTCAAAATATCTAGATACATATATTGAATTATACTTACAATTTACCCTTATATAAACCTCTATAGTTGCCTTAGGATGGTCATGTTGAACCTATCAACATATAATTTCTTGCTTCTGACTTGTTGAGCTTACTTATCCTCTTGTATCTAGAATTGGTTCAATAAGGCCATCCTAATGCAACTATAGCTTGGTATAAATAAGGTTTTGTAAGTATAATTAAACACATAATTGTCTATTTCAAACAATTCAATTTTACGTGTAGACTACATCATATATTAACACATATATGTTTTAATAGAAGTTATATTTACCTATGTTAACCTTTCAATAACATATATATGTGTAATAGAAGTTATAATTTTAAATAAACATGAAGTACATTTTAAATAGTATTATCATATTCCAACACATTAAATAGTTTCAAGAAGGAAGATTTCATTTCTAATTAAAGGCATGGATGATTCTTTTCCTTTTCAAAATAGAGAGAGAGAGAGAGAGAGAGAGAGAGAGAGAGAGAGAGAGAGAGAGAGATAGAGAGGGAGAGAGAGAGAGAGATTTCTACTCCATGTGTGCAATTATAAAATATTTAAGTCATTCCTACTCCATACACATTCTTTCTTTGTGAACACACTTACCAAGGGAGAGAGATAAAGAGATTTCTTTCAATCATTATAGCATGTATAGGTTCAAAAATTAAAGATATAAAATAATGAACTACACACTAAGAACATGGATTCAACCAATGACTATATGATTGGTCAAGGGGGTATTTCCTAAGGTTTTCTTATAGGGAAATTAAAGAGAAATGAATAGACAAAACCTATCCTGATAGTAAATCATACCCTATGCACAAGAGAGCTTCAATATTTGTCACTAAGCTTTAGTGCATTGGTTTACCATAGGAAAGACTTGAAACCTATTTTTTAAGTAGAAAGGAAGTCATGTATGATACCAGAGATATATTAGTTGTTCTCCTTTATGATATATTTTAGTTTGAAGACTACACTTCATACATGAATACAAACCAAACAATAATGTATATCACTTTAAATATTTTACTTGAGTTTAAGTTCTTAAAGATGTAATGTTGTCAAAGTATCATGACATCAACATCAGCATTCTAAGTATTTTGCATGATTATTTTATGTGTACATTTGATCACTATTTAAAAAGGTTAATTAAATCATATCTAAGGGTTTAACCATGTAGAAGATCCTTGTATAAAAAGATCCTAAGGGTATTTGTTGACAATGCTAGTCTTCAAACACAAGTCCATATACTAAGGTGAACATGAATTTTAAGTCTAACAATAATTAGGTCGATTCTATGGAAGAGGGTCAATTCCATGTGTTAGAGATCAAACCCATGTGCAACATAGAAATGGCCTAGATCTATAGAAATTGAGTTTATTATATATACTAGTTATCTAACCAAGTTTTGAGCACGAGTTATAAGAAAATATCATAGTGTCATCTATCACAATGTATTTAGAATTAGATCTAGAGATAACTACATTTATTTTATTTTTAATTTCCATGCACATTTTTATGAACATGTTTAATTAGCATAACAGTCTCAACTATGATATCATGTTCATAACACAACATAAGACCTATATCTTAAAAACCCACCACCTAAGCTTGGCCATAAAAATTTGGTAAGGTCATAGAAAATTACTACACATGGCATGATCTCACCCTTAAAAACCTAAGGTAAAAATTAATGGTGTCTCTCCCATCCCAAGGAAAAACATATTTTTTCCATGGCATTTGAATTTGAACAACCTATTCAATCATCAACCCAAGATCAAATTTATTGGTGAACCCTACGACACTTGGAATTGATTCCCACAAGCCTAGTTGTTGACCTTAAATCTAACCCAATCATAATCTTAATAAAAACTCGGTATATACATAGTGATTGAGGGATAAATATTTAGGAATTGCTATAGTAATTGGGACAATTGTAACACTTAAAATAGGGTTACAACACCATATAACCTAGAGAGAATGTGGAGCCTTTTGAAAAATGATTAGTTCATATTCATAGTAAGATACTGAAACCAATTATACAATGGAATAGAACCCTTTTCTGTGGTTATTCTAAACAACACTAAAGTCTACATATTGTTAAATAGGTAATTTCCTCCTTAAATTAGAAGTATAAATGGCTAGATGGGGTTCATTACAAACTTCCAAGACTTAAAGATAAATCTAAGTAAATAGACCACTACAAGATATATGATAGGGTTAACTTTTGGCAAAAAAATAAATATTCCTCTAGATCATAAATTGACCTTAAGGAAAGCCATCAAGCTAATTAAAAGACCAAGTAATTTATATCACTTTAATATTCCATATACTTAATTACAACTCACATGCAATATGCATAATTACAACCATTCTTTCATTTACATTTAGTAATCGATTATCGTATCTTAGAACTAAATAAAACAAACTAGAGATCTACAATTCCTTAAATCAAGATTCAGATTTTGTATGCTTATTATATAAATACCCATCAAATCCAAAAAATATAAAAATTTAAATAAAGTTCTATACCAAAATAATAGAGCAACAATTTATATTTTATAATCTTCCCTCTACATAGTCCAATCATTACAAGTTCAATGTACTAAACACATAAATGTACTACCTCCTTTCAAACTTCAAGACTCAAATTTAACTTAACATATAATCACATTATTAAATGGTGATGGTGGATTTGGGCTTGGTGTCATTAGATGATTTTGTGAACTAGCCATAGCATCACCTTGTCCACTACTTGGTGTGACCTTTGGTTGGGGATTTTACATTGTAGACTATTCTTGTGTAGCTAGTTATTCAACATCTCAATCTTCCTCAAACTAGATACTCATGGTTTTTTCCATGTTTCTTGGTGGTGAGTATATTAGAAGGCCCTTGCCTTGGTTATCTCTTCTCTTGTGTTGCTCAGAATAGTTAGGTTCCTATCTCTAAATAGGTGCATAAGTGAATAGTGGAATGGGCATATTAAGAAGATCCCATTAATATGTCATTGGTGCTTGGCTTCCAAATAAGCCTTATCTAGAGTTCAAAAGGTTTTTTTGATGGCTCACATTTTATTTGTTCTAGTTTTCCACCCTTGTTGGGATATACCACTCTATAGAAACAACGATGTATCTAAAATTCCACATGTGAATAAGTAATAACTAGTGAAGGCAGAATCCTAAAATCTACTACACATTTCTCAATGGGAAAATCAACCCATTTGTTTAGTAATGCATAATGGTCTTGTATTTCCTTCTTTGTATCAATGGAGAGATAATATCTTGAGAAAAATGGATTAGCACATGAATAGAGGTGTATTTATTTATTATTACATGCTTTCTTTGATTTAACCAAGATAACTTATGTGAGGGTGTTTTGTTTGTTTACCTAAATTGGTGAACAAGAAACTTATCTTACACCCCCTAGAGAGTTTATCCAAGTATGTTTTATTCTTCTTAGGGATTTCAAATCTAATATTCCTAATTGGAAGGTGTAAAGCCAAATTCGACAACCTTTTCCAGCATCCTCCTTGCCTATGACAAAATGGGAACTTTGGAACAAGGTATGGACATCCATCTGAGCATAATGGAAGGGGTTTTTTGTCAAATATTATAGTTGGAAATGCTCTGGTAGATATGTATGTAAAATGTGGAAGCGTAGACAAGGCACGTCAACTCTTGATAGAATGCCTCAAAGAAATATGGTCTCATGGACAATAATGATCATAGGGTATGCACAAAATGGATTTGTTGAAAAGTCTTTAGAAACTTTCAAGCAAATGCAATTGGAAGCTGTAAAACTAGATACCTTTCACCAGCATCCTCCCTACCTATGACAAAATGGGAGCTTTGGAAGGGGTATGGACATCCATTATAGCATAATCGAAGGGGGATTTTTGGTAGATAATATAGTTGGAAATGCTCAGGTAGACACATATGCAAAATGTGGGAGCATAGGCAAGGCATATGTAATAAACAAGAAATGGAGAAAATGATAGATACAAACCTGGAGAGGGTAGCTGGCTAGAAGGTGGCCACGTTCGGCTAGTGGGGAGCTCCTGGGGTTTGATTCACTCTTCTTCGAGTTCGGCAATAGTAACTGTAAAAAATGATAGTTAAAACACTTATTAAAAAAACCCTAAATAGGTGGGTTCGATTGAACCCATGTTCAATTGAACCCCTCATTTTATTAATTAAAAATACATTGTTTGGGGGTTCAATCAAACATCCCCATGATCCACGCTGACGTAGTGTTCGATCAAACTGGGAGGTTCGATCGAATCCTTTTTATGGTTCAATCGAACACCCCCGTTCGATCGAACCTAGTCTTTTTTCTTGGAGGCACGGACAATTTTGTGTCCTTAATGTGCAATTGAATCCCACTATTGTGGGATCACCCTAAATCTAAATTTTATCAATACATATGTATATTTTAAATTAAAAATCTGAACTACGAGTTGCGCAAATATATATATATATATATATCTTGAAAAGCAGTCATAATCAATTGAAATCAAAGGAATGTCTTCAAATCTTTCATCTTCATCTTCGTCGTATGTGTTAGTAACAACTAGTAGCATCAAATTCCATTCACTGACATATCCATGTTGTTGGTTGTTGCAATTCTCACAATTTCCCAAAATGTAGTCATAACAAAAATAATAGTAATCCCTAGTGCACAATGTCCATGTGTGCCTATTTGTACTCATGACACAATGTAATGGTATCTCCTAGAATTTCCCTGCATGGCTAAGTAGGGAGAGGCCTTAATCATTGTACATGAACTAGATGGCCCTAAGGAATAGCCTGTCATGGAAGGAGTTGATACATAAGGTGCAAGTGATATTTTTCCTCTACAACAAATTGTAGACTATTGAAAACTATTTAAAAGATACATATCTAAACCTAATATTTTTGAAACATTTTAATACAAAAGAAAAAATGTACATACATTATTTTTTTAGTATCTTTTTGACCTTTCTTGAGATAATTGTTTTTCCTATTTTTCAGAAAATGATCCCATAGCTTTATTTTACATTGTCCTTTTATTACCCATTTCCTCCTTTGAAAAATATGAGTTGAAAACTCCTTCACTATCTATATATTGTCTTTAAAAACCTTCCAAAATTGAAAAATGCCAATATAATTCAAGAGAAAAAAGTTTTAATTAAATTACTTATTTATATATGCAACTTTAGTTAATTTATTTTTAAAAGTTGGCTTCAAAGACCTTCGAACACAATTTTTTTAATTATTTTTTAGTCGTTCAAAGGTGGATAGTTATGATTTCTTTTAGTTTTTAAGCTATCCAAAGGACCTTGGAACAAAGGTCCTTCAATGTAGGGTAAGAGTGGGATTTTATTTATTTATTAAAGGTCTTTTAGGTCTGTGTAGCTAGTGTTGACATAAACTTAGTGAAAACTAGAGAGGTTCATAACACATTGGGTATAGTTGTTTAAGGATATAGTATTTAAGATATTATTTATGTTGTTGAGCCCTCACAGAATACACCCCTTGTCCTTATAGAGACTAATGTTGAAGGTGAGTTTACCTACTAACAATATTGGTCCATTAATGCCATTGTTTGTGCATAAGTCCTGCACATTTCTTGTTGAGCCTCCCTCCTCACATTAGTAAAAATATCAAAAATATCTTCCCCTCTTATTAACTTAAAAGAATTACCTTTCTCCTCAAAAACTCTTAAAATTGATTCTATTGCTTTAAAAAACCCCTCTTATCTACCTATCATACTACCATGAAAGATTATATTAGTTAATATGCATTTGATTTGATTAGCCTAGATTAAAGTTAGGAAAAGTTTTTTTTTTCTATACATATACTTATTAAATAATAATAATATCAAATACCAACATTTTATATTTTTATTTTAACTTTATATCTATTCAATTTTTTCTTCTCCAACTCATTTGGACACAAAGAAGAAGAAAAATAAATAGTAAAACCATAAGAAAACAACAAAGCACAAACATAATAGTTGATGTATTGTGCATAAACATATTTATGTGTTTGGCCTAGAGGAATGTATTTTAATTAAGAATAAAAATAAAGAGTAACATGAAAAAAAATAACAAAGGGAAAATATAATGGTTGATCTTTTGTGGATAAATATATTTATGTGTTTGGCCTCGAGGAATGACAAACATAATAGTTGATTTGTTGGGTATAAATATATTTATGTGCTTGGCCTGGAGGAATGTACTTTAAAAAATAAAAAAATTTAGATGATTGGTTGTGGACAAATAGAAATCCTCATATCTATTTGAATTATATTAGTTGGTATACATTTGATTTAATTAATCTAAATTAAATGCAAGCAAAGATTATTTTCCTCCATACATATAATTAATTATGCCTAGAGGCATTATACAAGGGCATTATGGGGATGACTGTGACCGTGTTCATAAAAACTAAAAAGAGATGACATTTTTTAAATTTATAAAGCTAAACTAGCATACCTATCTTTAGAAAAGTCTATGTAAAAGATGTTGAGAGTTATCATTCTCCATGCACCTATTTTTTATTTGGCCCTAGAGATTGAACTCTCAGGGTCTTTCACATAGATTTTTCTAAAGATAGGGATGCTAGTTTTATTTATTAGAAGATTTGATTTGATTTGATTTGATTTGATTTTTTTATGATAAGTTCTACTAGTGGGGGTAGATCCCTTTTATTTATATCAAAATATCAAAAGTTACATATCCTCTGAGATGGTGTTTATCCCATCCACGAGAGAGTTAATACATTCCAACTATTCTGCTAAGACCAAATGGTCATATAGGTTTAAAAAGCTTGTGAAAGCCATCATATTTTAGTTATCTAGACCCTCTCTGAAGATCTTGAGGGCTTCTTCAGTTTTCTACTTCTTCTTGACAGCCTCCGCATTGAAGACTCCACAAATAAAACCTTTTTTTGGAGTTGGATTGGTGTGCTTGCCAGCCATAATAACATCGTACCTAATCTCCTCTTTGACCAAAATCCATGTAAATCTTGACGCCCTTGCAAGAGACCCAATGGCTTGGGTGATAGTCACGTAGAAGTGCTCTAGAAGGACACCATCATGGATATGGATGCCCTGTTCTTCCCTTATCCCAATGATCTTTTTGATTGTATTAAGCAGCCCCTCCTCCTCTATTGTGAATAAGTGGCAGACTTGTTGGTCCATCGACTCCTTCAAGTACTTGCAGAGAACTCTAAAGTGTTTTCTACTAGCCATTTATGTGGGAGACTTCTGGCCATTCTCTTAAAATATGTTGTTTCTCACGATTGTTATCCTCGTGACTTACTTTCACTGTCTAAAAGTATAGATTTTATGGTGCTTTTTTCCTATCCGAACTAGCCTCGCTTTTTGAAAAGGAGCTCTTGATTGACTCTTTCCTAATCGAACCATACTGGGGATAGTCCTTCATATCTCATCCAGGATTTCCTTTCTTAAAGAATGTCATGCTTGCCATTGATTCTTCTGGGAGCTCCTGCCAAGGACTGTACTTATGTTATTCCTGAATCCCCATTGTCCTTGATTAGCATCCTTTTTAGATCTTTGTAACACTGCCCTTCAATAAAGTATTCCTCCCCTGATGCCAGCTCAACCCCTCGATTTGCAAGGAGATCGGTCACCCCATTGGCCTCTCTCTATATATGTGCAAAATCATCCAGTTCTCTAAATCGTCAAGGCTATCCCAGATGAACTTCACTCACCGCCTTAGTTTCCAATTCTGTACTTTTCCATTGCTGGCTATATTGATGGTGATTAACGAATGCCCCTCAATATCTAAATTTTGGATCCCTTTATCTCTGCAATACCATAAACCCCTAGCCAATGCTTATAGTTCAGCCTCATTGTTGGTGGCCTCCCCCATTTTCTAGGCTAGTGTCCAAATTAGTTTTCCTTCCTTGTTTCAAATTACACATCCTGCCCCTGCAGGGCCAAGGTTACCCTTGGCAGCCCCATCAAAATTTAGCTTGAATCTACCTATTATCGGCCTAGCCCATTTGGCTTCCAGTCTTCGAGCCTTGAGGTTCATGGCTATTCTTGTAGGACATTTTAGGTCTTGCCATCTCTGTTTCATTATGTTGTCCCACTATGTCCTTTCTTTTATTTCTTATATGGGCATTCACCACTTCGCAGATCCGCTCTCTGATCTTCTTTTTCACCTCTGTCACTGAAGAATATTACTCGTTGAAGATCCTTCAGTTCCTTCTTTCCACACCTGCCATGTCACCATTGAGGGAGCAACTACCCAAATTTCCTCCGAGCTTTGGCTAGCTTAGCATGAAAGATAATAGGTCTTCCTATCTAGCCGCATTCCATCCTAATTCCTCCGCTAGCCAATCCCAGCATTCTGACGTGAAGGAGCAGTTTAGAATGAGGTGGTTAGCTGATTCTAAATTTTGAAAACACATGGGACATATGCTAGGTCCCTCAAACCCTAGAGACCCCAGTCTGTCCTCGGTTAGGATTCTTTTGTGCAGAGCCATCCACCGCAAGGCTCTAGCTTTAGGGAGAAGGTATTTGTTCCAGCACAAATGGGCTGGCCAATTTGTTCTGCTTAGGCTTTGCATCTATACTGTGTATCCTAGTTTGATTGTGTATTCACCTGATTTTGCTGCACACTAGATTATCTCATCTTGTTTGGGAAGAGCATTATTTTCTTGAATTGCAAGATCTCCCTTATAGCCTCTTTCATCTATTCTAGCACCACCGAGACTTCAAAGGAGATCCATTTGAAGTTCATTCCTGAGTTGGCACTATCTTTTTCCACATAGTCTGGCACATATTCTCCCAGTTCTTACTCTACCAAGGGTATCCAACTTGGGAAACCTAGAAGGCTCTCGATAGAGGCTTCTCCATTCCATGAATCCAACTAGAACCTTTCTCTCCTACCATCATGTATTTTCCATGATACATGATCTGTTAGAATTTGTCTACTTTCCCAAATGAATTTCTACACTGCTGATCCACCACTTGAGTTTGCCACTGTGAGGATTTGCTCGAATCCAATGAGTCTAGGTATTCTCTTTGGGCAACTTTGCAATAGAGCTTCTTCAGGTGTCTATACATTTTCCAACCAAGCTTATCCCCAAAGGCTAGATTTTGGTTGGATAGCCACCTTATTCCTGCTCCCCCTTCTGATTTAGCTTCACAGGTTATATCCCAATTCAACAGAGGAATTCTTCTATGGTCCTTTGCTCCTTCCAAAAGGAACTTCTTCATGTATCTTTCTAGGTCATCTATGGCTTTGTGTGTAAGCTTGAAGAAAGACATTGCGTAGATCAAGATAGCTAACAAAACTACCTTTATCATTAGGATTCTACCCACCAGTGATAACCATTTTATTTTCCATGTGCTGGCCTTCTTTCTACATTTGCTAAGTAGCTCCTCCCACCAGGCTATTCTATTGACACCTGTGAACAAAGGGATTCCAAGATGAGTTATAGGGAGTTGGCCAATTAGAAATCCCAGTATTTTAGCTATTTTCCTCTGAAGCACCTTATTGGTATTGAAGAAGATAATTTATAAATTATCCTTAGCCATCTTCTGACCTAAAGCTACTGTGCATTTCTCTAATGTTTCTTTTACCACCGAAGCCTCCCCTAATGAAGCTTCCCCAAAAGCATTATGTCATCTACAAACTGGATATGCGTGAGAGGATTCATTCCTTCTGCCACCCTTACTCCTTTCCATAACCCTGCCTCTCTAGCTCTTTTTATGTGCCTCCCCATTACTTCTACCATTATCACAAATAGGAATGGTGACAAGGGGTCTCCCTATCTAAGTCCATTCGTGGCTCTGAAGAATCCACATATCAACCCATTAACTAGCACTAAGAATCATGGTGTGGAGAAACATGGTATCATTATTTCAATCCAATCCTTACTAAAGTCAAATCTATATAGTACCTTTTATAAGAAGTCCCATCTGACTCTGTCATATGCCTTGCTCATGTCTAGTTTGATGAGCATTCCTTTGATCTTTTCACTCGACATCATATGTACTGCTTCTGAGGAGAGAATGATGCTATCTGTGATTTCCCTACCCAAGATGAAGCCACTTTGTTCTTGTGAAATGACCTTGTCCAAGACTCATTTTAACCTATTCACTAGTGCCTTGGCCATGATTTTGTAGATTGAGTTGCACATCGAGATGGGTCTAAAGTCTGCAAATGAACTGCACTTTGGCTTCTTCGGTATCAGAGCTATAACTGTGTTATTGAGATCCTTCACAAACTTTTTGTTAATTCTTATGTCCTCCGCCAGTCTTAGTATATCTTTTTTCATGAAACTCCAACATTTTTGGAAGAATTTAATCAGGAATCTGTCGGGACTGGGGGATTTGTCTGGGTTGAGTTGGAAGGTGGCTAACTTTATCTCTTCTTCTGTGAACTGTCTCAATAGTATTTCATTGTCTTCTGTGTCTAGGCAATTCAGGATATGGTCTAGAATTTCCCCTCACCTTCATTCACCTGACTATAATCCTCTCCTAAAAGGTTTTTGAAATATCTTTCAGCTTCATTTTCCACCACCACCCAATCTTCAACAATCGAACCATCCTAGAGAGTGATTTTATCTATCCCATTTTGGTCTCTTCTTTCCTTGACTGAGGTGTGGAAATACTTAGTGTTAACATCCCCCTCCTTTAACCATTTTTCACAGGCTTTGTCTCTCCAGAATGCCTCTTCCCTCCTAAGTAACTCTGAATGCCTTTCCTTAAACTCTTTTTCCTTCTCAAAATTTGCTGCAAACATTCCATCTTTGATGCTTTTTTCATTGAGGGCTTCCAATTCCTCCTGCACTTTCTCTTTTTATATGAATTTGTTTTTCAAGGAATCTCTATTACATACCTTAAGTTTATCCTTTACATAACTAAGTCTTTTCAGGAATGAAAAAGATATTGTACCTTTCACTTAGGCATTTTCCTTCCACCATTTCTCCAAGAGCTCCAATAGACTGAATTCCCTCCACCACATGCTTTCAAATTTAAAGTAGTTTCTTTGTGGTTTCTCACAGGCTTTGATTTCTAGCAAGACTGGGTAGTGATCTGATATCGTAATTGGTGCTATACTAGCTTCACTATATACATTCACCTTTTGCCATTCATAGCTTATGAAAAATTTGTCTAGCCTCTTTGATATATTTGTGAATCCTTGTCTCTGATTGGTCCAGGTGTACCATTCATTCTTGGTAATGCAATTTACTATCTGTGCTTCCAAAATGAATTCTCTAAAGTCTGTGATGCATCTATTTATTTTGTTCAATTCTTCACTCTTATCTTTGAGGTCCAAGATTGCGTTGAAGTCTCCATCTACCAAGTAGCAGTCATTTTCAACTAATTTTATTCTTTCTAGAAGATCTCTCTAAACTTCCCATTTCTCTTTTGTCTTGCTTGGTTCATAAACATTGAAGATGTAGAAGACTTCGTTGCTCCATAAACTCCTAACTGAACACATCATCCAACTTTGGGAACAATCCATTAGACCTATATCAAAGTTGATTGGGTTCCAAATGATCCCCAGACCTCCATCCTTCCCCAACACTTCTTGAAAGATTCTATTTTTCTCCCACAGTAGTTGACAAACTTTCTTCCTTCATCTTTGTTTAATTTGGTTTCTTGTAGCAGGTAGATGTCTGCTGTCAGCATATCCCTATGGCACTTTACCAAGCACCTTTTTTCAGGGGCCAAGACACCTCTGACATTCCATGTTAGTACATTCATTGACCTCCAAGGGAGCCCTCTACTCCCTTGGATTTTTTTATAAAGGCTACAATGTTCTTCAAGCCTAATTCTAAAGCCACCTCCTCCCTTTTCTGCGTATTGCTTTTCCTTCCTCTGCCATTCTTTGCTTTCCCTAATTCCCTGAGGGCTAATTGACTAATATTCCTTACATCCACAACTCCCAGTTCCTCTTCTTCTGACCGTTCCCAGTCAAAATCTAACTGGATCTCTTCCTCGGAATCCACTCCTTAGTCGCTTGGTAATTCACCTGCCTTCTCTATCTGAGGGCTAGAGGGGCTCTTCACCAAATCCCCTACCATCTTTTGATTATGATTCGGGCTCACCTCGAAGGTATTTTTTGAGTTAACTTTGAGGGACTATGCCACTACTTCTTTCCCTTGCCCTGCCACCTCTTGATTGATGCTCTTCTACTGGCTCCGAGTCTTCACCTTGGTCTTTGCTTTGGGAGGAACATCACTTGCTTTCTGATTTGTGTGGGCCTTCCTATCCTAGATTTTTGCCATTTTCCTCTTTTTTCTTTGGAAAATGACTCGCAGTGATCTCTCTTTCTACAATTTAGGTAGAATCTTTTATCCTCCTCCTCTTCCATTGATTGCCTCCAAAGAACCTCATCCACACATAAACTTATTTCCTTTGGGATGGGAATTACAACCACAATTTACATTCATGCATAAATATATGAATCCCCCTCCAATAAATCTCCATTGATATCAATTAGGGTTCCTAGCATTCAACTTATCTTGACCAGACATTCCTCAGATCAATAATCTATGGGGAGATTGTATAGGCATATCTAGACTGGGCGATCGTAAGGACTTAGATTTAGTGGATTGAAGTTCTGCTGCCATTTTTGTAGATATATTGGCATGTCCTCAATTTTCCAGATTCTACCCTGTAGATTTCTTCCCTTTCTTCTGGCGATTGGAAGAAAACTACAAAAAATGCTGGGTAGAAATTTCACCAATGTGTCACAACCCACCTTTAAGTTTTGAATTAGAATTAAAAATTGTAGGTATTTTATTTTTAAATAACATAAAATTTAGCTAAATTAAATAATAAAAATATAGTCCCATTTAAAAGAACAAAATAAGAAACAATTTTAAATGAATAAATGAGGTGAGGACACTTCTAGAATAGGCAATAAATAAGGAGCTTTCCCCCCCTCATTCTCAAGTCAAGACTCCAATTTATGAAATGAGATTTTTCTCCTAAAAATTTATGACTATTGGAAATTTAAGTGAAAACATTAGTCATTTTCCACAAGCATTGAATGGCAAATTAGAAAAGAGAGAGAGGGCAATTAATTGGAAGACTTGACTCAAGACTTGGAGTTTCCTCCATATGGGTCAAGTTTCTCTATAAATTGGATGGATTTTTGAGGAAGAGACACTTATCTCTGGGTTGGAGTGTTGGAGTAAAAATGTAAGAGCACTTCTCTCCATAGTTTTGTTCTTTTCCTTGAAATTGTTGTTCAAATGATTTGTTGTCATGCTTGTTATTTGCAGTGTTTATCTAGCCTAGATTTATGAATTTAAGCATAAGTTTTAATTTCAATTTGAATTCATTCAAGAAGAATTTGTGCAACATTTTTTGCGAAAGTTTTTTTTTGGTAACTATTATGTTATGCTAGACGGATGCCCATGCTCTATTCCTAACTCCATCATTGCAAACAATTCACAGTATTCCTATTTTCTTTTTAGTTGGTATACATGTTCACTAGGATAGTTGTGACTATAACACCTAAGAAAATCTATTTCACAATACATTTATAACTATTCATACTCTGCTCCTGAGCACCTATGCTGGCGTAACCCTAACAGTTATATTTTTTTCCAAAAGACAACATTTATTTGATGCATTTAATATATATAGCCTGCAGGCCTTGTGACAAATTTCAATCACTATATCTAATAAAAATCCTCTTTGTGATATGCTCCCACTTTGTGTGTATACTGCAATCACTATAGTCCATGAGCCAACGTTTCTTTAAGGGATTTTGTCAAACTACCACGTCTTGCAGTTGAGTCCACTAAAGCTCTCCCAGCTATGATATCTGAGGAAATTTTCCTATCCTTTACACTTTGTGATATGTCTATGCCCTGTTTCTAGGCTCCCACGTAGTCACAGACAGAGAAGATTGTGAAATTTAAATTTACATCTGCAAAGTTTTAACTCCTTTTCCTTAATGTATCCATTTGGTACATCCTACCAATTGTTGCAGTCAATGAGATAATTTTTCTTGAGGGATTATGTCATACAGAGTATTTCCAACTATAATATCTGATAAAAAAAAATATAAAAAAATCCCTTTTTCTTTTTTTTTTTACTATGCTTGGACGGTTGTCCATACCCGGTTTCAGATTGACGCATAGGAAGGGGGTACATTAGCAAGGTTGAGGAATTTGGCTTTACACCTGCCAACTTCATTTGTTTGAAAGTTTTAAAGCCCTTTTTAACAATTCCATTTTTGTGCGATCCTGCAATCATTGCATTTCATGATACCACATTTCTTTAGGCATTTTGTCAAACAGTTCACACGCCTTGTTTGTGCCTCTGCTTTTGACCATTCCTCTATCCCATATGGTTCGATGGATGTCCATCCCTTGTCGGCGCTTAGCTATGGAGGATGCTGACAGAGGTTGAGGATTCTGGCTTAACACTTGCCAGTTGCATTTGCTTAAAAGTTTCTAAGGTCTATTCAGCAAACCCACTTTGAATGCCCCTGCTGTCATGACATTCTGTGAGATCACATTTCCTTGCGCCATTCTGTCAAACAGATTCATGCATTGCCTATGCTTCCACATTCGGAATACATGTCTATTAGAATATTTCCAACTATAATATTTGACAAAAATCCCTCCTTCCCTTATGCTTTGAAGGACATCCATAACCTATTCTAGGCAAAAAATAGCATACAGTTCTAAGGGTTCTGAAATCATTGAACGCAGCTGATAGTTCTTCTTATGAAATTAAAATAGCATCTATTATGTGTTCAAATACTATTATTGGAAAAAAAATGTTTAGACAGTAAATTCACATTGGAATCTTAAATTTATCAAATCCCATCAGGCTGAACTTAAACAAACGATTTATAAAATTTATCTCATTTTTTAAATCAGTTGCAGAGGAAACAAGTCACATAGTTCTGTATATAATCTATATTACAATGGTGAGTGTTTAAGAACTCACCAAATACATGGCCAACTAAATCTCTATATCTGATAAAACATTAGCCATCTATAATAAATACGTTTGCAAGCAGCAAATTTGCATAGAGTGAAAAAGCACCTAAATCAACTAAGCAAATTCAATTGACATCTTAATGATTAAGTTTAGGTTGTTCTCAGATTAGCCAGTACTGTGAAGAAGGTCAACTTGCCACACATAACAATCAATTGCAGTTGTAATGCAATAAGGGTAACTCAGATGATTAAAGAATGTACAGATCTCATCCACTAAACCTACATGGCTGCATGCACGAGGACACAAGCTAAGTTGGCAATGTTAATGCAATAATTAGACAATTAAAGTGGTGATGAATGGATGAGTGTGATAGAGAGTGATTGTGGGTGTTGAAGAGTAAAATGAAATACTGAAGTATAATAATATAATGAGTTGAAAAGTAGTGTATCCTAGAATATAGGAAGATGTGAGGAGTGAAATTGAGGAAATTAAGGAGGTGGATTGTATATAATGATGAAATGAAATGATTAGAGTTGATAGATTAACGATGTGAGAGGAGATGATAGAAGAAAGATGTAAGAAAGGGTAAAGAATGTGTATGAAATAAGAGAATAGTAGTGTGAGAGGAAGTTATTGGGAAATTGTGTAGTATTAAGGATGAAGGAGATGAATAGAGGTGAAAATGTATTTGAGTAAATATAAAATAGTTGGTGGAAGAGTATATTAGGGTTAGTGATATGTGTGAATGAAAATAGTATATGTATAGTGAATAGATTGTGTATCTAAATAATACCATAGAAAAATGTGAAACTTTATATATTTCTATGTACTTATTAAATTTGGAGGCTTAAGGCCCAAATACCAATTTATGAGTTCATTTTATAAAGATATCAATAACCTACAAGTTTTAATCATAATATTAAACTAAAATCTTATATTAGGAAACATGTAGAACCTTTCCCACACATTTAATGTGAATCTTGACTAGCTATGTAGATGGATTAAACATGAAAATCAAGTATCATTACTAATTACATCAAGTAGTCTAATGTCAATGTAGATGTTAGAATGTCATTGGAATTTATATGAATTTTGTTTTGTAGGAACTACTTGTAGATAGGATATCAAATATGTATCAAAGTTATAAATTTTAGAGTTGGAGTACATATTTTAGTTGGTTGAGAATGAATTCTATGAATTAGATATAAATGAAAAAGTGCACTAATTCAAGATGATGATGTAAATGACATAAAAAGTGCAAGTGATAACATAATAAATGGTAAATAAGAAAATAAAAGAATTAATGGCATAAGGTAAACTAGTGTGTAACAAAGTATAAGAAAAATGACTTGCAAAGGGTAAGATTATACATGGCAAATATACAAATAAATATATGCAATAATACAACAAAGAGAGTTATGATGCCAATAAAGAGATATAGTGGTAGCTTATATACAAAGAATTTTGAGAGACAACTATTCAAGACAAATCCATAAAGAATAGATCTATTAACATGAGATTATACTTGTATATGATAAAGAGATAGGGATTTCTATGATGCAATCTTTACATAATTGAGGAGTTGTTACCTTGACGATGGTGGGGAATTATTATGCTACTATTAATACTCAACCTAAGCTTCCTAGTCCACCTTAATATTCTAATCGATTTTTCTTACTACGATTAAGATTAGGTATCATGTTAGATCTCACACTTAAACCTTGGCAGGGTCAAGAAATTGTACCTCAATTGATATGATGTATGTATGCATTATCACACATATAGGGTATGAGGGGTAGATATGTATATCACTTATATTATGAGTCTTATCAAAAGTGCATGAATTGAGTATATGGTGAATACATTATCATATCATATCTTAGATTATGTGAATTTCTAAATGATCGAACAGGGGTATTATTGGTTTAAGAATGACTCGGTACAAATGCTTGGAATTGTGTTAAAATAAATATGGAATTATTAAAATTTGTATATGTTGATTTAGTAGTTGAACTAGATATCAAAGATTGTTTATTTGACCTAGTTTAAATTTTAGAATACATTTATGAGTTGATATAAGTATCTTTCTAGTAATCTATTTTACAAAATCAATTAAATTTCTTTTCTAGTTCTATTCATTGTGATCAAGAATCCTTTATCTACTTTTTGATTTAAGGAAGTATTTCCATTTTTTAACTGTTATTATGGAAGTTTTTCATTGCTTCTAGATAGGTAAACCTTTTAAATAAATGTCCAAACTCAAACAAATCACAGTGTTCGATATTTACGGTACCTCTTTGTCACATTTATGGATAATGCCATTGCATTGAACCAAGCACCTCGCACCTAACATAGCTACAACAACGATGTCTAAACACCGTCCCTCTAAATCGTCAGGGAGTAATAAGGGATATGTCAAGTTAAATCCGTACGAAGGAAGGAAAACTCTCCTTGGATATCTCATTAAGAAGATTAACTAAAGGAAAGGATGAGTCTATTGAAATAATTGTATGATGATTAGCACGTGAGGCTTACTAGCAATGCAAGTCTAAATCGGAGATGACTTGTAAATAGGGCAACTATTTCGAATCAAAAATCCTATCTGCCATATGCTCTCACCTCATCTTCATGAATCTTAGTGACCAGAAAGCACTAGGGAATTGGGAACGAACTTAGTCATGAAATTACCTAATTTGGCTTGAGGAAGCAAACTAGATTTCATGGGTAGACACCTGATAGGGATTCTGCCACACTAGGACTAACTGACAAACATCCATATAGCTGTTTGTGGTAGTGGACTAACTTTTGTCCCTGTTTCATCGAGTGGGTAGCAGCCGACGAAGAACTATCTGGGGCAGGGAATAACCCTAGAAAGGGTTGGGTACCCACTCACAGTTACACCAAACATAGTGCAAAATAGAACTACATATTCACATTCCCCGCATTAGTCACATCCGAAGGAGGGGGCCTTGATCCCATGGATAAAGGTTATGTAGGCACTCTGGACAGCGAAGGATGGCCCCAGTACTTAGGTCCCCCTAGATGTAGGGTATTCTTTTATAGATTTTGTGTAGTGATTTATGAGTCATGTTAACAAGAGATTGTCTAGTTTATTTTGTGCAGATGATAAGGATATAGTCACTAGGAAGAAAGCAAGTTGTCAGAAGTGAATGCAGAGCCTAACGAAGAACTTAAGAGATGTGTGATCCATTGTTCTTATAGGTTATCTTGTGTAATATACTCCCTCTTCACTAGGTTTAAAATTGGTGATCCTTTAGGACATGATGATTTTAGAAAACTAAATTCAAGTCGTCCCATCTTATAACATGCATTTAGCACATAGAAAAATTTCACATTTCTTGCATCTGTTGATCAAAAAAATTTATTCCTTGGTATTTTTGAATTTAAAGTTTAGTATTATTTGGTTTCCGATGAGAAAGTCCTTACACAATGCTCCTGATTTCTAGTTCTCCTTGATCCATTCTTTTATCCTACCTCTCGGCAAGTGTTTTCCTATTATCCACCCTATTATTGCCAGATTGTAGAGCATCTGTGAGTCTTCTCCAGCCTCTTCCGATAGATCAATCGTTATTAGGGCATCCTAGCAATCATAATCTTGTGGTTCTTCTTCCATCTTGGCTTCATCCTCCTTGGAAAGCTTATGTTTTGCCTTCACCAACTCCTTTGCATTTTGCCTTTTTCATTTTTGGCTAATTCGGTCTCCATCATATATAGAAACTAAAATTTATAAAAGATTTTATTTTATATACTTTGTGTTTATTTATTTTAAAGTTATTTAAAAATTATTTTATCCTTTTAGTTTTTAAAAATATATGTGGGTCTATTATCACTTAAGACTTATTTTATTTGCTAAAGTAATTTTATTTTATTTTATTTATTCATGTTATTTTACATTAGAATTATTTAAGAATTCTTTTATAGTTTTAATTTTTTAAAACATGTCAGCTATAATTACACTCAACCCCTTCCTGCCATAGTTAGCATGTCAGTTAACTCTCAACATAATAAATGCACCTAAAAATTATAAACTAGCATATCTATATTTAAAAATATATATCAAAAATAAAATACATGGAGAGATATTTTGAGGCACCTATTTTTTAATCAATTTACATAGGTGGAATAGGCACTCGAGAAGTGTATTTAGCAAGCTTTATTTTCTAATTCAATTTATAACTATATTTTATTAGGTTTTTATCATATCAAGTAAAAAAGGATCAAAGTACATTCGTCAAACATAAGTTATTCCAAGATACATGTAAACAAAATACATTATATATGTATTTTAAGAGGCGGTATATAGTCAAAATAAATGTGTGTACATTTTAAATTGACGTGTACTAACCTGTCATGAGGTAGGCTATTTAAAATAATTTAAACTATTGAATATTGGGAAGGCTTGCGTAGTTAGGGTTTGGGTTGGATGTGACGGGAATGGCCACGGTGTATCTAAGAATGCAATCGAACCAGGGGCCAGCGGTCGGAGTTTTGACAGTCTGCAGCGATTGAGTTTCTTGAAGTTTTGTTGCACGCAAAAGGCTTCTGCCAGATTTAGGGGAGACGGGAGTTGGCAGTAAGGAAAGAGAAGGGCCACCTATTACAAGCAGCAGCAGGAGAAAGAGAGACAAAGGAAAAAGAAAAGAGCCCCTTGCATTCTCTAGAAGGGATTGTGACTGATTTCTCACTCCACAGAGGACTGCACGCCTGTTGAATTCATTGGCCTTTATAATCACGTCTTTTGATTGTTTCAAGAGGGGAAGGAAGGAGTATAAAAAGAAGCAATGGCAAATCTGAGACAAGGCAGCCATGGCGCCCAGCTTTGACTGTGGGTCCAATGAGCTTGAAAATGGTTCCCAAATCGAATCTTGGGACAACCAGGGTGATACCCAACATACCCATTTGTCTCTGTCTTTCTTTGCAGTTGAGGATGATGAATCGCTCTCAGTGCTGCTCCAAAAAGAGCCGGCCTACATGCCCAAACAACGCTATCTGGAGCGGTTCAGGAATCGAACCCTTCACCTTAATGCTCGCAGGGAGGCTGTCAACTGAATTCTCAAGGTGTTTAGTTTAGTTGCCTGATTTGGTCCCCTGAAGTCTCTGGCTTTGCAACGAAATTGGTATTTTTATAGAAAACAATAGAAGGTTGATTCTATGGGTGTTCGGTTTTATCTTAATTGAATATATATTTGGGTGCCTAGGATTTGTACTTACTAGAGTGTATTTCGGTGTACAGTTTTATCTTGTTTTAAGATTTATATACTAGTTTATCAGTGCAGAGGTCTGTGTTGTTAAGCCAAATTGGTCTGTAGACATACTGAACTGTGTTTTCCTATTTAGAAGATTGGCGCTTTCTGCCCATTTTGATTTAGTTGATTCAAGTTATAATGTAGATTGGGCTAATATTAGACTGGACTGGTTTATAGTTTTGTTGAATGTCACCATATTCATGTTGGCAAGTGCATTGCTTTTATAATTTTGGGTCCCTGACTGGCTACCTGGTTGTTAATTACCTGGATCCGATCCTTTCGATATATAAGCTGCCAGTAAGTAATCTCGGGGAAAGATAGTGTTGGCTTTTTGTTCTCTTAAATGCATGCGCTCTTTGTTGGTAAAGGGTTTGTTGTTTCTTTGGATTGTATGTACAAAAGGGAAATTTAAGTTCCTGTGCGCCATTGCAGCAAGGTATCTGCAAGGCTTGGATGCTCCTGCTGGCCTCTTTTGCGTGCTTGTCCCTCGCGGTTAAAATGGCGGATATATTTTTAAAGGACCAATCCTTTCGTTGGAATTTATGAGAGCAGGACAATGTGGATGAGACATCTGATGTGTTTTCTTGTGATATGCAGAGGGACGATGCGAGATTCATATTCGATGTGCAGACTATTCAAAGAATGGAGCTTTTGATTCTGAGCACACTGCAATGGAGAATGCGTTCTGTAACACCATTTTCCTTTGTGGATTACTTCGTCTCCAGAGCCACTGAACGCAATAATGCCACTCTATAGCTCTGATAGAGAGGGCTATTGAGTTCATTATTAACACTGGCAAAACGGTATCTCAAATCCTTTCACATTGTTTTTTTTTAATAAAATTATTGAATTGCTGTAATAAAATACGTCAAGATATTTCCTTTTCGTGTGTATATATATATATATATATATATATATATAAAAGTAAATACTTATAATTATTCCATCGACGGGCTGAATATTACTGAAATTGAAAATCTTTTGAAATACACTTAACTATTTTTAATCGATAGTTTTAATCGATAGCTAGATTTGACTGTTAACCCTGCCGCCTCGTGGAGCCGCTCCAGCTCATTCAATCGGGCGGAGTTGGGGCTGGCACCCCGGTCATCCAACAATTAGCATATTCTTATATTCAAAAACTCTAAAGCCAGGGTCAAAAACATCATCAAAATTATGAAAAAAAAATGAAAATTACAAAGTTACCATATACACTAGGGATCCGATTTCCTCCTCTAACGAACCTTAGAATCCTGTGATCTTTCAACAGCCTGTGAAATATAGAAAAGATGTCAAACCTTGAGAAAAGAGATCAAAACATAAAAGCCAAGAAAAAAACCATAGAGTTGCTCGTAGGATCATTCGTACTTTTCCGATGGAAGAGACTTCTGGTGACGAGAAATTCATCCATGATAACTTAGGCTGTTGAAAGATCACAGGGTTGAAGGTTGGTAGAGGAGGGAAATCGGATCCCTTCCAGTATATGGTAACTTGTTTTTCCTTTTTTTTGTCATGATTTGGATGTTGTTTTGGGCGTCTTAGGGTTTATGAATATGAGAAAATGCTAACTTTTGAATGACTACCCTGCCAACCCCAGACTAAATATTTGTCTAAAAAATTACTTGATAGGCAGGGTTGACAGTCAAATCTAGTATAACTAATTATTGATTAAAAATAATTAAAAGTGTGTACTTCAAAAGATTTTCAATCTCAACAAGAACATGTTCTTTCAAAAATGTTGGGACATTGTAGGCAGGGATGCGTTTGTAGCAGTGTAAGAATAAAAAAAATTCAGAAATATTCTTAAAGAGATTATAATTAAAATATATTTCTTATTTTCTTCAATAATATGTTTTGATATGAATGAGGTAATGTTGTTTCTATGTAAAGTGTAGTATACATATATAATGTATTTTGCTTACATGTATGATAGCTTGTATTTCAATGAAACAAAATACTGTATAAATATTTAGGGTAAATAATTCAGTTTAGGTGTTAAGAGTTGTTGGGATTGAAAGTGTATACTTAATTAAATATGAAAATAAAAATAAACAACTAGCATACCTATTTTTAGAAAAATATATCACACGAAGAGATATCCTTCTCCAGACACTTTTTAATTACTCTATTGAGACACATAAATAAATCAAATATAGTTATAAAATATTATTTTAGGACAATTTATAGAATATATTTAAACCCTAATAAAATATATTTATAAAATATTATTTTATAGAGTTAATTTTTATAAAACAATAAAGAATAAAAAGCAAGAAATTAAATTTGAAGTCTTTATAATAAAATGTATAAAATATAATGCAATTACATGGAATAACTTCTGCCTTAATGAATATACTTTGATCTTTTTTATTTCATATGATAATACCCTAATAAAATATAGTTGTGAATTAAATTAGAAAACAAAAAATAACTCTAACAAAATATAAATCATCATATATATAAACAAAATACATTATATATTTATTTTAATTATAATCATTCATTGGATAAATTGAATATTACTAATATTGAAAATCTTTTAGAGTACATACTTTTAAGTATTTTTAATGAATAGATAGTTCTACTAGATTTGACTTCAACCGTGCCTATCAAATAATTTTTTCCACAAGTTCAATCTCCTGTGGCCCTGACCTCGTTGAGTTGAGCCACTCCAGCTCATTCTATCTGGCAGAGTTGAGGCTGGCACAATGGTAATTCAATAATTAGCATATTATTATATGCAACATTCAACAATTAGCATATTCTCATATTCAAAAGCTCTAAAGCCAAGCGCTGAAAACAACATCGAAATCATGGCAAAAAATGAAGGAAAAATATGAAGTTACCATATACATCAAGGGATTTGATTTCCCTCCTTTACCAAACCTTCGAATTCTATGATCTTTTGAGAGCTTGCAAAATACAGAAAAGAGATCAAACCCTGAGAAAAGAGACCAAAACATAAAAGCCGAGGAAAAAGTATTGAGCTACTCTGGAGGACCATTCATACATTTCTGATTGAAGAGACTTCCAGTGCAGAGAAATTCATCTGCGATAACTTTTGTTGTTCAAAGATCACAGGGTTCATGGTTGGTAAAGGAGGGAAATCAGAGCCCTTTGTGTATATGGTAGCTTGTTTTTTCTTTTTCTTTTGACATAATTTCGATGATGTTTTGGGTGCCAAAGCCATCAAAGACTGAACTTGCCAAAAAAATTACTTGATAGGCAAGGTTGACAGTCAAATCAAGTATAACTAGCTATTCATTAAAAATAGCTAAAGAGTGTGTACTCCAAAAGATTTTCAATCTCAGCAATATTTAATCTCTACATTGAATGATTATAATTAAAATGTATTTCTCATTTTCTTCAATAATGTGTTTTAATATAAATTCAAGGTAATGTTGTTTTTATGTAAGGTGCATCCTCTAATCAGCACTTCTAACATGGCACTGCCTTACTCTGAGGCACAATCTTGAAGAGCAAAGGCATGCAACCTAGAATGGTGTGTAAGCCATAAGAAACATTGCAACCATGAGGTAGATTCTATTCCAAAGGTGCACCCAACCAAAATAATTATGGCATAGGCTTATGTGATATCTATTCCATACTATTGAAATGAAGCGCAAGTTTTAAGTCTCCAGATCTTGCCAAGGAAGCTACTCAAAACCAAATGATGGCACTGCCTATGTCAATCAAAGTGCAAAATCAAAAAGATAGTGCAGTCTATAGTATTGGCGCTACCATAAGCGAAGGCCATTTGGGCTGGGCTTAAACAACACACACCAAGCTTTGACTTCCTTAGGAGGCTGGTGGGCCTCTTCTCTTATTAACACATTAACAAAACAGAGTAAGAGAAAGGGCCCACCAACCACCTAAGCAAGTCAAAGCTTAGTGTGTGTTATTTAAGCCCAGCAGGCCATTTGTCTCCAAAGTAATGCATGCGCATTTCAAATGGAGTGTAAGTTTTTGAGTCTCCAAAACCACAGCCTATAGGTCAAAAGAATCAATACCAATGCTAAATGAAATAGAGATACAACCAACATACAAGCAAGGTGTAGAAAATGGGGCAAGCAATTGAAATTCAATCACAACATTTAAGTCATAGCACAACTATATTGATATCTCAGGCAGAGCCTCCAAAATGAAACATAGATGCAACATCACAACCACCGTTGATCAAAACAGAATCAACGACTTGTGCATTAGAAGGAAAGAAGAGATGTTAGTTTGCAAGAGAGCACCTGTCCTCCACATCACCCATTAAGAGTCAATGGTGCACCAGATGGGAGAAAATAGGAGTGTCAGTTTTACATGAAGCGCCAATGTGCCACGTGGCATGTGGGCCCTACATGATAAGCTTAAATCAGGTGAAACTTAAAAAATTGTTTCTCATTTAAAATATTTTATTAAAATCTTTTAAAAGATTTGAGATGAAAATCGGTCATTAAAATATAAGATGAGTCTTTTAAGGTGGAGGTGAGGCCCATAAAAAGTTAACTCTTTATTTTTAATGAAACACATGTATTATAAGTCACCACAAGTAAAGTGGGCAAAGTTTCACTTAAAAGAAACTTTATTAAACATGCAGCTACAGGTAAGAAAAATAAAACGGAAGCTTTATGTTTTCACGCCATTTGAAAGAGAAAGCTATAGTAAACTAGACAGTGGTAAAGCATGCAGCCATAGGAACATATTTTTGGCATGCCAAGAGGAGTTAGAGGCAGCGAACACATAGTTATCTGGGAGAGGTTAACATGCAACATAATTAGAGGTAGATTTGGGAATTTATTTTCCTTTATTATCTGAGTTTCAAAAAGAGATTATGATTCAACACATAGATGATTATTATTATAGATATAGAGGAGTGGATTCATCAATAATAGAGGATTGCTTATAGGCCTTTTCAACAAGTTTTCTCTGAATTAAATTAATCTGATGCACTGTACATTGGAGCCTTTCGTGTCTTTGTTTTAATTCATCCATGAAGGGAAAATGGTCTTTCTATGCCATTGTTTTTTGTTAAAATATTTCTTATTTTCTTATCTCAGATCTGTGGCCTTTATTTGTAAATCTGAGATTAACAAACCTTATGCAACTAAATATTTATGTGATTCTCACTTCTCATTATCATAGTTGTGTTTACATTTATCTCTTGATTTCAAATCATGTGTGAGAATTTTTCTCTCCATTTCGAAACTTCTGTTTTTCTTTGTCTTTTGGGTTCATGTCGAGCAGTTTCAACAAGAGTTTTAAGCTTCAGTTGTTTGAGGCACATACAATTCCAACAAGAGTTTTAAGTAGCACAAAATCAGAGTCAAATAATAGAAGAGAATTCAATGTTGAGCCATTATTTTCAAGACAGTGGCAGGAGTTATCCCAGTATTTTCAGGTTGCTCTTCCTAAGTTGATAAATGGTGCAGCCCGTTGATTATCTTTTCAAATTCTAAGTGGGCTTCATTGGAAGTCTAATATGGAATGGTGCGAGCAGTTAAAAGAGAATGAGAGCGGCCTTTGAAACAAAGCAAATACCACATTCATATCATAAAATGATGCAGGCCCTTGATGTACAAAGCGTCGGATGTGAAGTCCACGCTACTACAAAGTAGATGGGTGTAACAACATATGACTCAGCCAAGGCATAGCATTAGTTATGTGAAAGACTCGGCTTATGTGAAAGACTTAGCCCATGATAAGGGCGGCCTTAGTGAGGTTTTGAATAAAAGTAAGAGTCACCTAGCATGGTGTAGCCATATGATTTCAAGTATCAAATCTTAGGCAATAGATCTAGGTATGGTGCTATGAAGAACATAGACGCAAGCCATAAATAAGAAGCTCACCATATCCAGCCACAAGGATCGGCACAATGCATCAAGGAAGGAAACACATGAGGGTCGCCAGCCATGACACATAGTCATAAGGAAATTAAAATGCCAGCCGTCATTAAGAAACATGGCTTGTAAAGGTAAATTCAATGAAGAAGTGAACAACCTGAGAAAACGAATGGCAGTGGTGCATCCATATAAGAAGGCACGCTGCATAAAACAAGGCTCTGTTCATTTTAAAATAGCAAAGTTATCTTCAGATGGCGTTGTAGGTTTTGTAGTGTTGGTCTTAGTGGATATGGAAGGTATCTCAGCTAAGAAGCGTCGCCACAACAAACGGCCCCTACTATCAACAAGAAAGCTCCGCCTCAAGAAATAATAGCCACATATGCAACACAATGGGAAGCGCTCAACTAAAAATGAAATAGTTCGCTGCATGAGTAACACAGCTCAGCCGATTGTAGCAGGATCGACCTCTAGGTATCATATAAAACTGAGGAGAACATCATATGAGGGATTGGCATTGTCGATAAAGATAAGTGTTCATAAGATCAAAGCCTCAGTGCATGAATACAGTGGCGTTTGCATTCTAAAGAGATCGAGCATCAAATATCAAAGCGCAGGCCATTGAAAGCAACACAGGTCCTATAAAGGACGAAGCTTCTACTTCTCAGTTCAAGGCATATCTTTAAGAATTCCAACGCAGGCCTTCAAAACTAACATGCAGAAAACAAGGTGTGGTTTGAATGATAGTGCAAACCTACATTCATTTTAAGGACGCAAATGTCATCATCCAAGAGGCAACCTCTTTAATGAGAGCGCAGTTCATAATAGTGTGAGCCTCAGTAAAATGGGTACATAGCAGTATGAAACCAAAACTGCAGCTATGATATGAGCCGCCCGCATTCTTAAAGGGGTGATCAGATAATATAGAAGGTGATTTAAAATGAGATTAGAATCAAATGGATGGACCGACATCATCTGAAGTTCGAAGCGTCAGCTATTGTGGAGTTTTGAAGTTAGTGCAAAGCCTTTGATCAAGGTTCAGTTTCATTGTAACATCCCGCTACGTAACCAAAGGGTAAGAGCTAAAAGGGAACAAGATAATTTTTTTTTGTTTGACATAAGTGAATAACATACACAGATTCGGTTGCCAATATGATAGATCGATAGCATTCATTTTAAACACCAAAGCAAATGTTCCTAATCCCATCTAATATAAAAATGAATCCGTAAGCATAAAATACAAGTGGATCCGATACCCACACCGGAATCAATAAAGCAATTAAGGAACATCACATTTCTTCTCATTAAATGCAATGATTACAACTTCTCTCCTAAGAGAGTTCAATTACATAACTGCATATACAATTATAATGATATATTCCAGAATATGATACAAGTACAATAACATAGTCCTGAGTATGATACAAGAACTGAATGGTTACAATAGCTGAATGAAGTAATGGAAAGAGAAGTCATCTCAAATTGGTGCTCCAAAACATATTCGCCAATCCCCAATGGTGGTGGCAACACCTCCCAACCATGTGGACTCATAAGAGACCACCCCACCGTGCTCAGAGATAGTCACAAGGCCCAAATGGAAGGACAACAACAAGGGGATATAAGATGGCCAACACTCACATCAATCACGGAGCAGACATGAAGAACAATGCATACAACCAAAGTCATAACACAGGTGTACTCATCCAAGTCATAGGTCGGGTACTACTCACGACTACTAAGGTCCTAGATACTAGAGTGTAATCATATGGAGTGTCATCATGCATGCTGAAAGGGATGGCACCACATAGAACTAAGTGCTCCTCTCATACAGGCGAGGAGACTCAATCATGCCTGAATCCATGCCCTATAGACAGATGGCTCAACGCCCCACAAATAGATAGGCCTTCTCATTTCATCCTTAGCTTTACAAGCGCTCAAGGCCATGCACGAGGTCTAATTATCTTATTAGTATTTTTATCCCAATGTTTTAAATTAGTTATCAATTGTCACTATAACTCTACTACTGGTTCCCCTGGCAGTCACTTATGGGCCTCGGGCCCATAGAGAGCCACTTCAGATGGCCACTCTAATGCCCAGACCTTGGTCATCTCATTTGACTAAATGAGGCATCCAAAATGACTAAAAACACTGAGTTATAAATTTAAAATAGTAAAGGTGAAATATATGATCTACAAGACCCAAACTCTTGTGGACAGTGTAATTTGTTGAAACAAACCTTTTTTCTAGTTAGATTAGTTGTATAATAACTCCAGTGACCCCAATTTGGTTATGATTCACATATGCACAGATAATAGAAAAAGAATGAAAAATGGCATTGCAAGTCTAGCCTATTTTTCATATTGTCTACCACTTTTAACATAACGAAAATAGGAATGTTTAAGATAATAACAAAATAAAATATTGAAAATACTCACAAAAAGGAAGTCTTAATTTTTCTCCTGACAGTAGTTCCCTTAGATGCTTGGGTTGAGTGACAAATTTTCTTTCCAAATAGAGTTTATGTGACCACTTTTAATGCACAACCATAGGTAGGTGATACTAAGGTATTTTATTGCCATTTCATTCTTTAACTCAAAGACGGTGGTTTCCACAAGGCTAGAGATTTAATAAAAAATAACCGTAATGATCAAAACTGAGCCACTAAGTTTTAATTAAGAAGAGGTGCTATGATAGTCTCATTAGAGAGTCAACGTATAACACAAGGGTTCCATGGGATTGAGATCTCTTCAATCTCTATTATTACTTCCTAGTTTATTTGTATGGCTGCACTCATTTTAAAATTGTTATAACAAAATTGACTCTCCCCTATTTTATCCAAAACATAAAAAAAATAGAACCCTCATGATCTTTCTGAAAAAAAAAAGAGAGAAACCCAATTATCAAAAGAAGAGGAAATCATTCTTCCTGGAGAATACGATTCAAGGAAAGAGGGAATGTAAATATATTGCAATAAAATATACTTTGGCATACATGATCGATTCAGGGAGAGAGACTGTAAATATCTTGCATTGAAATAAATTTTAGGAACATAAAATTGATTCAGGAAAGAGGTTTCAGTTTTCTAATGCTTACTAAAAACATAAACTACATATTTTAATCTCTTTTGTATAGGTAGTAATGAGGTTTCAGTTTCTTTATGATTAATGAAAACATAGTAAACTTATTTTTGTTTTTATGACAGTGATGGGGTTTCAATCTTCCTGTGCTTAATAGAAATAGCAACAACCATATGGTAGTTTTGTTTGAAAGGCAATGATGAGCTTCAAGTTATCTATGGTAATTAGAAATTGCAGCTAACATATTTTAGTTTCTTGCAGACAGTAACAGGTTTTAGTCGTTTTGTGCCTAATGAAATTGCTGTAACATATTCTAGTTTTGTGCTGGAAAAACCATGAACTTAGGGAAATACCTCTATACTGGCCGCGCTCCCCTTCAGCACACCTCTAACTTGCAATCTGATATGCTTCCTGAGTGATTTCCTCTTCCCTTCATTGCTCCCCTCGTTTCTCTCCATTCTCTCTATCATCTCTCTTTTCTTTTCTTTTCCAAATCGTGGTCCTTCTCCCAAAAATAGAGTCCCCTTTCTACGCTGCCCTCCCAGATATTTTTTGTCGACCTTAAATTCATACACCAACTTCCCTTTATCTAGCTCTCGAATAAAGTATGATAAGAGTTCCAAATAAACTTATATATATGGCTTCTCTCATTTCTTTAAAAAAAAAAACCTACTCAACATAGGCGTTGACTCCCTTTATAGTGTCCTCTCTACCACCTATAAACCTCACCAGCCACAAAGATATTTTGCAGCAATAACTTCCCCACCAACTCTCCAAGTGTCATTGAGAGGGTTGTTACACTCATAGCTCTCGGAGATATAGTAACATTGCCAAATATCAGACAAGGCACCAAGCAATGAAAGCACTTCTAGTCAAAGGCACTCAACATAGCCTCAAGTCGAGTGTTTGCCTCAATAACTTAGATAGGATAAAGAAAATCATGCCGTTGCTCATAAAAACAATAATAATGGCTCAGCATAAAATGAAGTCATTCCACCATATTTCAATACAGCGATAGAATTGAAGTCGTAGTCATGAAGAATAGGGTACAACCTATGGGAGAGCACACTACAAAAATAGAATGACGTTCAAGAGAGTGGCATGAGTCTTCCAGCAAGTGGCCATCCAAATTCATGGTGCTCAGTCAATCTAATGATTCTTCTTCGAAATGAAACCACAACAAAGCCAAATAGAGGCTTAGTCACATAAAATCAAATAAGAAATAGTCATTCATATTGTGTGGCCTCGCATAAGAGAAAAAATATGGCATAATGAAAGGTAGGATCGGCCTCAGAAACAGTGTAATTGAAATGAAACTTAGACACAGAGCAAACGTTAAAAGAATGCAGAGTTAGGGTTTCAAGTATGCTACACAGCCATCGTAGGATCAAAAGTGAATCAACGGTTCATGTAGGTTACAGAAAGATGCAAGGAAAGAGAAGAGGGTTCATTCAAAATCAAACAAAGGCTACCAAGTGGCAACATGGCAGGTGTATGAGGAGAGGCAGGGAGAATTCACTCCCAAATGAGTGAGAATGTGCCATGTTGAGGTAGCAGAGGGCAGTTAAATGATTTTTATTAATGTTTTGAAAGGTTGTAAATTACAAGAATCACATGGTAGAGATGGAGGCAAAGATGCATTTTCAGCCATGAGGAAGACTTAGCTATAGCTAGTTCAATTACCAGACAAGCTAGATTTTGGGGTAGATTTCATAGGATTTTTAGTTGAGATTTTCGGAGGCAGTTGCAAAATTTTTTTTTTTGGCTTTCTGGGTTATAAAAGGATGGATCTGGGTCAGAAGAAGGGGTTCTTCATAGATGGACACACATATTTTTAGAGCAACATCAGAGATATATTTTTGCCTCAATAGTGCATCTTTATGAGGGTTGTAATATTTGCTTTGTGCAAGATATTTTTCCTCTGTAATATTTTTTCCATTCAAATAAAGAGAGACAATGTTTTTATGCAAATTCAATGTGTATTTCTATTTCTTTCTTCTTATTTTCTATTTCTTTGCCTCTGTTAGATCTATTTATCAAACTAGATATTGATCATGCATCTGCTCTTAAATTTTTCTAGTTAAATCTCTTAGGGTTTCACACTGTTCAACTGGGTTGGTTTCAAATATGGTGCATGCATCGCCATAGGGTTAGATTTTATTTCATTGTATTTGTAATCTTGTTTTCTCTTCCCTTTTCCCAAACCCCGTTGAAAAAATGGAAGAACTAGCTTCCTTAAAATCTAGAGGTTACTCTGAGAAGCAATCCCACAATTTCAAATTTTTCCATATTGTTGTTGGATTAAACCCACAAATTTATACATAAAAAATCTTTTACAAGTTGGAAAGTTAGATAGAATTTGTTTTCAAGTTATCATTCTTCTCTTTTCTCTAAAAATCTAAAAATGATTTAATCAAAAATCCTAGGAAGAGCCAGCTTCTAAAGCCCCAGAGGTCATTTCGCAAGCCATGTCCCATGTTTACGACATTTCCCATGTTGGTGTAGGTTTGCATGTAGGTGTAGCATTTAGGTGCAAACTTCATTATCAATAGTTTTTGGTACATCTGGTGGGACACAAATCAGAGACTTCAATCTATGTTTCATTAATCTTTGTTCTATATTTTATGATTTTGGTGGAAAATCACAAAAATATTTGCTCATAGGAGCATGAATCTTCAATTTGGAGACTTTGTTGCTGATTTTATCTCAGATCTTCACTACTTTAGATCATGGTAGCCGATAATATTTATGTGCATCTCAATATTCCAACAAGAAACTTAGCATTTGTGACTTGGGATTCAAGTGGTCCTCTATGTCAGAAACAAGGTTAAGTTCCTAAAAAAATGTTGAAAGCATTACCCCATTTTTATGGAGATGCCTATGTTCATCCTACTAATCATATTCAAGATATTACAAATTTGTGCACTATTCACCATTTCACAATGAGTATGTGGTTCTTCTGTTACTTGCATTTTCTCTTAGAGGCAAAGCACAAGAATGGTACAAAAGTTTACAACTTGGTTCAATCACAGGATGGGATCAACTTGGAGAGTTCATTTACAATCAATTCCAAGAGAAGATGGATATTAGTTCCCTCATTCAAAATCTCATTAGAATCAAGAGATATCTTGTAGAGTGCATGCATGATTTCAATGCAAGGTTTGATAAGGTATGGAAACTTTTTTTAGTAGATGTGAGGCACTTCCAGTTTTTGTATTTCTATATTATTTAAAGGTTGTAGATCCTAAGATTTCAGTTATGATACTGGTTTTAGGAGGTAAAACTTTGCCTCAATCCTATGATCTTGCCATTAGGGTTGAAATGAACCTCATAGAAACTGGTAAATTGTCCCATTTGCCTTCAAACACATTGATTCCTCATGCAAGTATCTCCTCCCAATCTCTCATTCATAGCCAAATGCAGATTTTTCCTATTCCACCCAACCTCCCTACTAATTTAATAAATCATAAGGAGATGATTGGAATAAAAGAACTTGCACAATCCTTCACCCATGAGCTCAATGTGCTAAGAGATGAAAGCATATATTAGGCTGATCTAGGTTTTATGTGTCAAGGTTATCATGAAAAGCTATATGAATGTAATTAGTTTGTAGAAGAGGTCTTTCCTCATGCACAAAAGATACCCAATTATTTTGAAAATTGTGCTTTTCAAACTTCTGTAGGTTTAGAGCCAAAGCTTCAACCTATGGAAGTATCAAATCAATTTTTTTGTCACTTTGATATCAAAGGAGAATGTGATCAAGGTTCTAGTATCAAGGATCAAAATGCAAGTAAAGTGGTTGTTCCTATTTATCCACTATACTCAATTGATTCTAAGCATCATGAACATATGACAAATTTTGACTCAGAGATAGAGTCAAATGAAGAAGAGGATGAGGAATATTTTGATGATAATGATGGCTTGGTTCCTTTTGAAGCTAAAAGTACTTGAAAAAGAGTTTTGATGTTGATAAGTACTGGAATGATACAAAATCTGTACCTCATGTAGAAGAAGAAGTTGTGAGGAAATGTTTACAGAATCTAAAAAAAGTGAGTACATTTATTTATGTGATGAGTTTTCAGATCTTATAGGAGATAGTGTTGAGATGATTAAGCATGATGAAGAATAAATCAAGGATTTATTCTCAGTTATCCGACAAGGATATCAGCCTCTTGATGTGAGAGATTCCACCATTGAGTGGGTGCATGGCTTATTTTCACAGCCTATTTCTAATGATCATGAAGAAAGCATCAGTAAGGTATGTGCAAGCTTTGAAGATGAGGTAGATCTATTTTCTATTTTTGAAGATGGATATTCTCTCCTTCTTGAGAAAGATCCTCCCATGTATTTGCAGCCCCATTACCATGATTCATCAAAAGACATTTGTAGCAGTGAAGAGTTGCATATGGAATAAAATCATACTCCATTCCTCATTCAAGAAGAGATTGTGATTAGATTCAGAATAGTTATAGGCAATTCAGTCACTTTCAAACCTGATTTTAGTACTATCTTTGGTCTTGATCATGTAGAAGATAATGCAAAAGAAATCACCAATGAGGTGAAGTTAACATATGCTTATGCATGTAATAAAAAATGTGAGCTTTAACATACTTGGTATTCCCTTCCTACCCTCCACTGAATGAAGAGTGTTTTGCAGATCAACATGAGTGGTATTTCAATGCCAAAGAAGAGTTTCTAGAATGCGAGAAAGTCAAGAGGTACAAGTTTCTTCTATATTTCTTCATGCATTTTGTTTGGTCTATTGTCAGTGCAACATGGATCACATGCAGAAGAATCATCAGACATGGGAGTTATTTATTCTATATTTCTTCATGCATTTTGTTTGGTCTATTGTCAGTGCAACATGGATCACATGCAGAAGTATCATCAGACATGGGAGTTATTTTTCTATTCTGGTGAATGGGCACATTCCTATCAGTTTCACTTGTCAATAGTTTTAGTTTCAATTTTTTAGAAATTAGTTTCAATTTTTCAGAAATAAGTTGCAGCTGCAACATTAGATTTCAATTTTAGTTTGTCTTTTCAATAAACAATCGTGGCTATAGAGGTTTGCAAATGTTGTCAATCAGCTGGATAAGTAGATCTACTAGGTAGTTTTGTATCAGTTTGGTGGTGCACAGGTTTTGATTGTAGATGTTATGATTTCTATTACAATATTCATAGTGTGCTCAGTTGGTTTGTAGTTTTAGTATGTTTTTAAGTCACCAAGAAATGTTGAGGAATTTTTAATGCACTCCATATTGAAAATTCTTTTAACTGCATTTTGATGAGTTTATAGTGCAAGAGACTCATAAATCCTTCTGATGAGTTTGTAAATGGTGGTTTTAACTTAGTGGTAGATTGAGTCAATAAAGATTCTCAGTGAGCTATGATAGCTTGCCTCTTTGCAGGTAGAACAAACAATGCAGTAAAGAATCTCTACCACGTTATTATGGCACGAAAGCTTAGAGAAAGATCTTGAATTTGTGGAAGATGAAGATCTTGACAAATCCCAGATGACCAATTGATAGTTGAATCAGGATCAAACAATTAGGGCAAGTGAAAGAAGGCTATTATTTACAATAAGATGGATTATCTTGTCATATTAATTTTTTTGGAATTGATTGATTTAATTTTCAAAAGACATGAAGGGGTTAATTAATCCTTTTAAAGGGAATATAATATTGATTCATAAATTATTTTGAACCAACATATATATTCTTAATAGTTTTTAAGAATTAAATATTATTATTATATTGTACAAATTAATTAAAAATCAAGTTATGTCAATGTAAATTGGAATAAATTAAGTTACAAAGTGTGAGCAGTTTTACATGTCATAGAAAATTAATTCTTTCTAAGAATTAAATATTATTGTAAAGTGCAAAAGGTAGTTGGCATAATTTTGACAATTCCCATAAAGGAAGAGTGAAAAAATAATTCAAGATTGAGAGTCAATGAAAAGAAGTTACGAGAAGTTTCAAAACTATTTGGGTGGGGTAAAATGTTTTAAAAGGGGATAGTTTCATTTGTGGGGGCTCCACTCTCTCTTTCCAGAAAAGTATTTTTTGGGAAGGGAAAAATTTTACTCTGACAAGACTAGATTTTATTCTTGAAGTAAAGGGGATATTTTGATAGTGTATGTGATGTTATTTAATTCATAAATACAAAAAGGATTGGTAGTGTGTTGATTGTTTTGTTGGCAATTATTTATTCTTCATATGTTGAATTTTTAATTGGTGAAACTTGATATATGCATAAGGTTGTTAAAGATATTGATAACCTGCTTCTATATTTGAAATATTATCATTTGAGTATCTCTCTTAGTATGTTGGGATTTGATGTGAAAGTGATATTGACATTACTGGGCAAGTTTTAATTGGTTTTCTTTTCATTTGTGTGTTAGGGAGAAAATCATTCCATCTGATGAGGATACTTACCTGCAATACAATTTGTGTTGTGGTCAGTTAGATTTTCTTTTTATGTATAATTACCATTCCCACTTTCTAATTAAAAGTGTAACAAAAAAATTTCTAAATCATCATAAAAAGGGAGTTGTACCTTCTAAAACTTTTAGAGAATAATTCATGATAATTGTTCAACTATCGGTGAACTTGCCACCACAAATTAGGCAAAGCATATATGAAAAAGTGGTGACAAATATGTTTACTAACTAATCTTTGGCAACTCTACTAGGGAAATGAATGTGAAAGTTGGTGCATTTTTATTCTCCAGAAATACCTCACTGGAAAAAGAGGTTGGCGACTATACTAAAAAAAGGTTTGGTATCTAGAAAAATAGGAGAGTGATGATAAGATGACGAAGACTTCTCTTCTTCCACATCTGTATCTCAGAATAGTCAAGTACTTGAAAATCTAGTGCAGGTTAACTTTTTAAAAAATTTTTATGGTGTTATGCAATTCCAACCCAATGAAATACATCCTTCTTTCCTTCAAACTTTGAAATAAATTAAACATAGGGATGGAAATGGTACACATTTTATTTCTTGCAATCATAAAGACATTCCTGTTCCTAAAGTAGTTTGACTAAATGAAGAAAATCAGGCAGAAATTTTTCATTTACAAGATGAGGAAAATAGTATAGAGACAATTAGTTTTGAAACAAATTAAAACTAATGAAACAATTAGTGATATGTGTGAAAATAGAACAAAATTTTTCACACAGCAAGATCAAAGGAAGTGAAAAATGAAAATCATTTTATACATGATTATAAAGGTGAAATGGATAACATAGTGTCTGTGTAGGATGTGCTAGATAAGAAGGTAGATTCAGATATAATCTACAATTTTCTATGCACACTTGAGACCATACCAGAAGAATCAAAGAGATTCAAAGTGTCTCGAGAGCAAGAGATTATTGGAGATCATTCAAGTGAATTTTAGGAAGAGGACTTATTTCATAATACTCCAATTTGCCATCCCGAGGTACAAAATGAAAATCCTTCTTGTGTTAAAAATCTTTATTTCACTACTTTATCTACTATAAAGGAGGTATTGCATCATCTAGCCATAGATGCAAATCTTGAAAAATCTATTCAAAAGTTTGAAGATGCAATACTTCGAGCAATACAAGAAGAAGTAATTTGCAAAATGCATGAGGATGTATTGTATGTTGATTCAGAATTTTTTCATGAGAAGCAGTTGTTTGGATCTATTACCTCATTCTTACAAGATATACACACCAAAAATATCAAAGCCATTGTTCAAGGTACGAAATAGAAACCAAGTTCAAAGAAGTTAGAATGGAATTCTCCTTTTTTTCGCACGGGTACCTACTTTTTTGAACCTGTTAATGGCTTCGCATAGTCTCCCAAAGTAGGTGTGATTGGTCGTACCTAGTCTAGGTACTTAAGTGTTTTAGGTTGTTTGTTTCATTTTCTTGTTGTGTGTGTTTCTATGTTAGTTTCATTTTTAGTTTAGCTTAGGTTTTTGACCTTTCTCTTTCATGTTTGTTTTATTGACGACTCTATTGGCCCAATGTTCTGACACTAGTCTTCAGCTGGGATTTTGGAATTATATATTTGTCCTCATTGCCACATTTGAGTCATCCATTTCCCGTAATCACAAAATGTCATTGTCATCCACAACTTTTCTCATGGAATAGATGTAATACAACCCTAGTGAAATTTCTTGGAAGAATTAATCTTCTATCAGAAAATTAAATGCCTCTAGCCCCCGCATCAGTCTAGGGATCTCCAAAATCTATACCCCAGCACCGTTGGCTTGCCAGCCTTAATTAGGTAGATGAGTTTGAATTTCAAATATTTTTGAGTGCCAGTGTCTGGCATGAGACAAAAGAGAGGAAAAGGCAGTTTGACCGTAGATACATATACAATGGAAGAGTGAACCTGCAGTAGCAGAAGAAACATAGCAGAGAGAATAGAATCTACAAAATGAATGTGAAGGAGGAGAATAACATAGGCACCAGAGAATAAAATGTGCATGTGTAGCAACACAGTATAGGTACAGGCAGCTCTAGTTTGGGGCAAAATAGAAAAATAGAGCAGCAGCTCTGCATTGTAAAGTGTATGAAGTTTTTGAATGTAATGTTGAAAGAGGAAAATATATATATATAATATATATTGTTGTCTTTTGTGTATTCTCTCTCTCTTCTCTATATTTGTTTTATTGCTGTCATATATTTGCTCTAGCATTTGTTTGAGACAGCCAATCTGCCTCCTTTGCTTCCCTGTGTTGCCAACAATTGGTATCAGAGCCCTATTTTTTTCTGGGTAGTTAGAAGTTTTTGTGGGTGTTCCCTTAAGCCCTAGTTTATCTAGGCATTATCAACCTTCTCAGATTTGAGAAGCATGGTAGGTGGGGACAGCAAAGGACGGCAGCAACCACCTACATTTGATGGACAAAACTAGGACATATGGGCTAAAAGATGAAGACTATTTTGGTTGCTAATGACCTATGGGATTTAGTCACCAATGGGTTCACAGACATCATAGACCCAGCAACCTATGCAGCCCTAACAAATGCTTAAAGAAATCAATTGAAGGAAAAAAGAATGAAGGATGCAAAAGCTCTCAGTCTAGTTGAGGTAGCCTTGACAGAGGCTATTTTCACTCGCATTGCAGTAGTAAACTACTCAAAACAGGCATGGGAAATATTGCAAAACAGCTATAAGGGAACTGACAAAGTGAGATCAATTAAGCTCCAGCTATTTAGAAAAGATTTTGAGACCCTTCAGATGAAGGAGGGTGAGTCTATTTCAGACTTTCACACTAGAGTTTCTACCATGCTGAATCAACTAAGGATAAATGGAGAAACCATGGATGATCAAAGGATTGCTGAGAAAATCCTAAGATGTTTACCTTCTAGATTTGACCCTATTGTCATAACCATTGAAGAGACAAAGGATCTATCCAAGATGACAGTAGATGAGTTGATGGGCTCTTTACAAAGCCATGAGCAGTAGTTGAATAGATCCGCTCCTTCCCTTGAGCAAGCCTTCAAGGCTCAAACCAATGCAAGAGGTAGGGGAAGAGGAAGAAATAATAGAGGTAGAGGTCAAAGAGGTAGAGGAAGAAGAAACTTTGGAAGAGGAGTTTCAAACAACCAAAAAGAGGCAAGTAGCTCACAGCCAAGCTATCAAGAAAAGAAGAAGAACAACAGTTCTAATCAAAGGTATGACAAAAGTAATGTTCAATGCTATTACTGCCATAAGTTTGGTCATTATGCTAGTGAGTGTAGAAAGCAAAAACCTGATCATGGAGGCCAAAATACTAATGTAGCAAATGAGAACAAGGCTAAAAATAAAAACTAGTCTAAGGTGTTTATTGTGTGCAACCTTAGTGAGAAGAGCAGCCCTGAAGTTTGGTATTTGGACAGCGGGTGTAGCAACCACATGAGTGGTAATGAAAATTTGTTTGCCTCTATTGACAGAAATGTCAAGTCTGAGATCATGATGGGGAATAGTCAAAAGATTCCTATCATAGGAGGAGGCATCATTATAGTCCTAAGCAAGCAAGGTGAGAAAATGCCAATCCAGGATGTATATTATGCCCTAGGCATAAAACATAACCTATTGAGCATTAGACAGATGGTCTAAAATGGTTACAGAATCCTGATGGAAAATGGAGAGTGCACAATATTTGATAAAGGAGACAGTAAGAAAGTGATTGCAGTAGTGCAGATGACAAGGAACATAATGTTTCCTCTTAGGATACACGTAGAGTCTCTGGTACCATCTCCGACACTATCTTTAGCACAGTTTCCGGCACTATCTTTGGTGCTCACAGTAGTGGCACAACAAACAACCTTTAGGATAGTCATTAAAGACCCATCCAAATTGTGGCATTTGAGGTATGGGCACTTAAGTTTTTCTGGTTTGAGTTTATTGTCCAAGAAAGGCATGGTTAGAGGGCTACCTAACATTGTAGAGCCTGATGGAAAATGTGAAGCTTGCATTTTAGGGAAGCAACATAGACAACCCTTTCAATTAGGGTATTCTAGAAGGGCAAAAGCACCATTGGAGTTGGTGCATTTAGAATTATGTGGCCCTATGAAGACCCCCAGAGTAGGTGGGAATGTATATTTCATGACCTTCATTGATGACTACAGCAGAAAAATCTAGATTTATTTCTTGAAGAACAAATCAAAAGCCTTTGAGAAGTTTAAGTATTTTAAGGCATTGGTTGAAAAGCAAAGCGACTGCTATATCAAGGCCCTAAGAACAAATAGAGGAGGAGAGTATATCTCCAAACAATTTCTGAATTTCTGCAAGTATGAAGGCATACATAAACAGTTCACAACAAGGTATACTCCACAACAAAATGAAGTAGCTAAAGGAAAAATAGAACCATCACAGAGATGGCAGCAAGCATGCTGAAGGCAAAGGGACTGTCAAATGATTATTGGGGTGAGGTTGTAGCAACAGCGGTTTACCTATTGAATAGGTGTCCTACAAAGGTCGTTCGTGATAGGATTCCACAAGAGGCATGTATAAACAACAAATGGAGTGTTGAACACCTAAGAATCTTAAGGTGTGTGGCATATGAATTTGTGCCTAAAGAGAAGAGGCATAAATTTTATGATAGAGGTGAAAAATGTATCTTCACAGGCTATTGTGAAGAGTCAAAAGCCTATAGACTATATAATCCCATCACCAAAAAGGTTGTGATCAGCAGGGATGTTGAATTCATTAAGAATGAAGCATGGGATGGAATGGTGGATAGCACCACGAGTATTTCAATCACAATACCCCTTGACGATGAAGAAGCTCTAGAGTACAGCAATTCTAGAGGAGCTACGGAGACCAGCAACTTAGGGAGAAACTATCGTAGTGCATTGGAGAAGGACAACAACTCTGGAGGTGTTCAACAAAGCAACTCCAGAGGTGGACAGCAGTAATAGGGCAGCTCTAGAGATCAGCAACTCTAGAGATCAGCAACTCTAGAGATCTGTAGTTCCAAAGGTTGACAGAACTGCAGCTTTGGAGGTCAGTGCAATAGCTCTAGAGGTCGTCATAATAGCAGCTCTGGAGGTTAGTAGAATAGTAGCTCTGGAGGTCAGAACAGTAGTAGCTCTGGAGGTAATTCGGACCCCACACTCACATCATTGATTCCACTGAGGACAAAGAGTGTGAAGGAGATTTATGACAGCACAAGGTATGTTGATGATGATGAAAATTTGAATTTTGTATTATTTTCTTCTAGTGATCCAATCCACTTTGAAGAAGCTATTAAAGAAGAGAAATGGTATAAAGCCATGGATGAAGAATTGGATGCCATATAGAGGAATGACACATGGCAGCTAACTAATTTACCCAAGGGTAAACAAGTGATTAGAGTTAAGTGGGTCTATAAGACCAAGTCTACTGTTGAAGGAAAGATTGAAAGACATAAGGCAAGGCTAGTTGTCAAAGAGTACAAACAACAACCTGGAAGAGATTATGATGAGACATATGCACCAATTGCAAGGCTGGAAACAGTTAGGATAGTCATAGCAATAACAGCCCAACACAAGTGGAAGCTATTTCAAGTGGATGTAAAGTCAGCCTTCTTGAACGGAGTGCTGAAAGAGGAAGTGTATGTGGAGCAGCCACCTGGCTATGAAGTCCCAGGGAAAGAGGACAAGGTATACAGGCTTCGTAAAGCCCTCTATGGACTGAAACAAGCTCCTAGGGCATGGTACAATAGAATTGACTCATATTTGTTGAGCAATAGCTTTAGCAAAAGCAACAGTGAGCCCACTCTCTACATCAAAGCAGCTGAAATTAAAATTTTGATTGCTGTTTTATATGTAGATGATCTAATTTTTACTAGAAATAGTGATCTTTTTATTACTAATTTCAAAGAGGCAATGAAGAATGAGTTTGAGATGATAGACTTAGGTCTGCTAAAGTATTTTCTTAGCATTTAAGTTAAGCAAATAGAGCATGGCATATTTATTTCGCAAACTAACTATGCCAAATAGATTGTGAAAAGATTTAAAATGGAGAATAGTAAACTTGCCCCTACACCAACAGCGACAGGTCTGAAGTTGAGTAAAGAGGACAGAAGCAAGGAAGTAAACCCAACCCTCTACAAGAGCATGGTTGGAAGCCTCATGTACTTAACATCAACTAGGCCTGATTTGATGTATGTTGTAAGCCTGATTTCTAGGTTCATGGAGAAGCCTAAAGACACACATTAGCAAGCAGGAAGAGGATCCTGAGGTATGTGAATGGCACAACAGGTTATGGTATCTTGTATGATATTTTTAATGAGTTTAGGTTGGTTGGTTTCATGGATAGTGATTGGGCAGGAAATGTAGATGACCAGAAGAGCACATCCGGCTATGTATTTCACATAGGTTCAGGCATGATATCATGGGCATCCAAGAAGTAGCGCATTGTCTCTTTTACTACAACAAAGGCTAAGTATATTCCAGCAAATGCAGCAGCTTATCAGGCTATTTGATTGAGAAGGATCCTTACAGATTTGAATGAGCAACAAGAAGATGGTACAACCATTCATTGTGACAATTTTTCATCAATAGCCCTGAACAAGAATCCAATCTTCCATGGACGAAGCAAGCATATTGAGATCCGTTATCATTTCATAAGGGAGTTGGTAGAATGAGGAGAGATTGTGTTATAGTATTGCAAATTCGAGTAGTAGCTCGTTGACATTTTTACAAAGGCATTGCCAAAAGACTCTTTTGAACACCTAAGGGATAGGCTAGGCATTGTTGACAGCTCCGGAGGTGTGTAGCCCCGGAAAGAGGACAGCTGCAGAGGTGTGCAATCCTATAAAGAGGACAGCTCCAGAGGTTCAGATCCGGAAATACAGCAAGAGAGCTCTAGAGGTTCAACTCTGGAATGTATGTACAACTCCAGAGATGCTCCGAAGATGCAAAAATAAAACTCTGGAGATGAAGGAAGTCAGCTCTGGAGATGCTCCGAAGGTGCTCCGAAGATGATACAGAATGGCAAAAATAGCTCTGGAGATCTACTCCGGAAAGGCAAATGGATAGGTACAACTCCGAAGATCAATTCTGGAAAGAAAATTGTTGAATGACATCTGACTTCAGATTAAGGGGGAGTGTTGGAAGAATTAATCTTCCGTCAGAAAATTAAATGCCACCAGGCCCCGCGTTAGTCTAGGGATCTCCAAAATCTGCACCCCAGCACCGTTGGCTTGCCAGCCTTAATTAGGTAGGTGAGTTTGAATTTTAAATATTTTTGAGCGCTAGTTTCTGGCATGAGACAAAAGAGAGGAAAAGGTAGTTTGACCGTAGATACAGATAGAATGGAAGAGTGAAACTGTAGTAACAGAAGAAACATAGCAGATAGAATAGAATCTGCAGAAGGAATGTGAAGGAGGAGAATAACACAGGCAGTAAAGAATAGAATGTGCATGTGCAGCAGCATAGTATAGGTACAGGCAGCTCCTGTTTGGGGCAAAATAGAAAAATAGAGCAACAGCTCTGCATTGCAAAGTGTATGAAGTTTTTGAATGTAATGTTGAAAGAGGAAAATATATATAAAATATATATTACTGTCTTTTGTGTATTCTCTCTCTCTTCTCTGTATTTGTTTTATTTTTGTCATATATTTGTTGTAGCATTTGTTTGAGATAGCCAGTCTGCCTCCTTTGCTTCCCCCTATTGCCCACAAAAGTCACCCCTATGTGTGTTTGTGTTTTGTAATCCATTGTGTGCAACAAAGATGCCAAATGTACATTACCTGATTATCTATCTGGTATAAATTATCCTTGAAGAAAAGCATGTCTGAGGCATTGGCCTACTTCTCTAGTAGGGAGACCATGTATGGTTGAGAGTATTCTCATGGTGAATTGAAATGGGGCAGCAGTAGATTTTATCCAAGCTTCTTTGAATGATGAGTCTATTGCTGATTTGGTGAAGCTAGATTTTTCAAAAGAGGACATCATCCCATTCAATGACACCTTCAATCTGGATGGCTCCATTCTTCCATTGCTTGCAGTTCAAGTTACAAGTCTCAAGGATGGATTTGTAGTAGGGATTACATTGAGTCACTTTTTGCTTGATGGATATTCCAATTGGTAATTTATGAGCTCTTGGACTAAACTTTGTAGGGGCTCCAAGACAATATTCCTACCTCCCTCACATAGCCAAGCTCTGGTTATAATTATGAAAACCAAGCTTATCATAACTCCTCCTACAAGTCACACTGTGTGCAATCACAAATTGCATTTGAGGTGGGAGATATTAAGTTTCAGCACTGAAATCATGGAGAAGATAAAAGATAACAAGAATGGCCAAGAACTAGTCTTGACTCAACTGTGCCCAAAAACTATGAGTGATGTTATTCAGATGCTTGATCTATGATTTCTGACTTGGTCCAAGACAGGCAAAATGATATCAGATTTTTCTCAAGCACTATTGTATTCCATGCTGGGTATTCTCTGATCTGATGGGCAATGAGCTGTTACTAATAGTTGCACATGCCAAAAGCCTTCCTAATACAATGACAGTCCAATGCTTTGATACTAGAACCTCAACATATTCTGTATTAAAATCCTATGGAAATACTCCGAATGCGTATGGAGGTCAATCTTTGACTCTTGTTGGGTAGAATTTAACTATGTTTGGTGGTGAGAACTCCAGGAGGAGTCTATCAAATGATTTGAATATCTTTGACTTGGATACGATGGCATGGCATGCTATAGAAGCTATGGAATGGTCATAACTAAAATAATGCAAGGTAGCTAGCCCCGCCCCCACAAGATAGTCATGGAGGTGTCACAATTGGTGAAAATTGATACACTGTGATTAGAGGTGATAACAAGAGTGGCATATCTAATATTATGGGTCTAAATATGTCTATGATTGTTTAGTTTGTGGTAACTGTTGCGCAAGGAGGTGTCCCATTTGCTAGTAAGAGACTGAGTCTTGAGCCTGTCATTTTCTAATGGTGAAGAAAATTTTGTTTTCCATAGTGGGTATAATGGAAGGCACATTAATGAGTCATATAATTTGTGTTTCCCTGGAATTTTTGAGTACCCAAGAAGAGATTGAATCACTAACAGTTAAAATTAAAAATTCTGGAGCTAAAGTTGTCAAAGCAAAGGCTGGTATTGGAGTTGTAACTTTGTTCATGCCATCATGGCTTATGTCACTACTAGATTTGTCTATCATTAAAACTTGTAAAGGGAGGTATTGAAATAGTGTTACTGGGCGTTCTTGAGAGCCTGATTGAATATGAACAAAAAATCTCTAAAAGCGCTCAAGTCAAAGATAAAAGAAGCATTGCGAAAGGGTTTACTTTTGCAAATAAGTGAGTGACATCTAGCACTGTGGTTCGTTGATTTACAACTATTACTGACTTATCAGCGAATTTACTCATTTCAAAACTTAGAAGATTCCCCGATGGCCTTTATTGGCAATTTCGTCTATTTTAGAACTTAGAGGATGTGTCGATGGCCATTATCGGCAATTTAGTCCATTCCTAAACTTGGAAGATTTACTGGCTTGAAGGTTATCTCTCATTAGTTTATTTGAAAAGTTTGCCAAAGAGCTTATATCAGAAAATCATTTAGATCATTAACTAATGAAATCGCTGATAGCCTTATAATCAGTAATTCATTAAGTTCTTTTAACTAATATGTTCACCGATAGAACCTTCTCTCTAACTCATTGGCTAAATTTTGATTTTCTTAACTGACTAACATTATCAGCATGTGTTTGGAATTACAAACTCGCTTATCATTTATTGAAGATGTTGCTCATGGTACATTCCAAGAAAGATATTCCTCTGAATATTTGAAGATGAGCAATTTCCTTGGATAAAAACTATGAAGCAATAAAATTTTTGAAATAAAAGAGGATTAGTGTGTTTAGCAATGATGTCAAGAGCATCAATATTCCTTGTGAGAAGTGGTGGTATTATTTTCTGATGGATTCCTTGTTTCAAATGATTTCAATTGCATCAGGTGTACGTGGAAATATCTACAACATTTGGGTTTGATGTTTTTGGAGGAAAGAGTGCATAATTACCCACCATGCTCTTTGTGAGAATGCAATATATATGAAACAGGTTGATAATGTCTCATGCTATTGTTGACTTACCCTCAGTTGTTGTCCCTGATGTCCAAACCACAATTTGATGTCCAAACCACAACTTGATATCATGTGGTTTCCTTGAGATAGTTTCCTAATAGGCAGATTGGTCCTTGACATAGTACTATGAGGTGTTTATATCAATGTTTATATCATGTGGGTTCATATTCAGTTTGGCACATGTGGTAATCATGTTCATGTTTGATGTTGGCATACTCATAGCATGTTTGCATATTCATGGCAAACATCATGACATTTGCTTGGTGTATATGATATGAGTTTTATTTGGCATCTTCCATGATAAATTGGCATCTACATGAGCATAAAGTTGGCATCTTGTTTCAATTCTATGAAATGTTACTTGATCATATGTGAGCATACAGTTGGCATACACATGATGCATATACCATGATGCATATACTCCTGATCTTATTCTTGTTGGATTCATCTTGGTTTCATTTGGCTTTGATCTCAGCTTTGATCTCAGAATGTTATCATTCTATTGTTCGGCATATATGGTGGGATCTATCATGTTTGGCACCTTGATGCAAGACACATCTTGATGTTGACATTGTATTATATATACTTACCCATCCTCAGTTCTATAAGTGTGTTGTTTTTGTAAGGGTGTTGTGAATACATCATCAGTGGTTGATCTAAATATGGTCTGTGATGGTCCATGATTCAATTCAGTTGATGCTCTGTGTGTTTGGTATAATGGTGACATTGTCTCCTAGCATGATTAATGTTGTTCAGTGGCAAAGGCATTTATCTCATACTTAATGTTCATATGTTGTTGACATATGTTATATTTGGTGGACAAATTACTAGTACATTATAATTTGTTTGAAGACCTAGACATTTTGGTTTGAGTTATCTTTGTTCTCCAAGTAAAGTTACAAGGTCTTCACTATAAATTTACCATGTGAATGGGGTTTGAGGAAGGTACTTGTGTAAAGTTGTTTTAAAGTTTGAAATAATTCCAAAGGCATAATATCAGCTTGTTTTGAGGTAGTAACTTGCTGAACAGGTTTCGATGACATGAGGTAGGTAATAGGCTTGAAGGAGCCACTCATTATTACCAGCCCATTCTAAGGCACACCGAAAGCACAGGTTCATGATGATATCAGGAAAAAGTTTGGATTATGTTTTCATTATGCAAGGTAAAAAGTTTGGTTTTGAGCTCCTCTTGAGCTAGGGTTTGACCAATTCAGATTTCATCACGAAAACACATGAAACAAACAACAAGCTTGGTAGAATCTTCTAGAAATGACAGTGCTAGCTCATGCGATAGTAAACTTTTTGACTTTGTCTTTTTTTAGCTGACACTAGGTGACATTGTTACCTTTCATTCAGTTTTATCTTGTTGAAACTAGCAGATGTGATAGTTATGGGTGTCAATCCTCTTCATTGTTATAGGTATTGATTTTCTAGTATAGAGTTTGTGTTTCTAGTCGAGTATGCTTTACTGTGATAGTTATATGTGATCTTTTCTCCATCATTTCTTTCATAAGATGTTTTATGATACACGTTGTTTGTTATTACTCATAACATTGATGATTAGGGTTTCAAACTGAAAGAAATTTCTTTGACAGAGAATATGGTTTATGGTGTTTCAAAAGTATTTCAAAAATAGTTATAACTATCTCCAGATGTTCTTTCATTCAGCAATATTTTCATATGATATCATGACAAAGATTTGGGTTTATGACCCTAGTTAGGGTTTTAACAAAACACTTTTGACTTTGGTGTTTAAATGAACTTATAAGGTCATTCAACCTAACTGTTCTGACAGTTAAGAAAACTTCCTGAATTGGTTATTCCTAGACATACAGAAGATGTTATTACAAATTATGAAATGCATAAAAAGGGCTTAAAAAAAGAGGAATTGAGTGTGGTTGTGTATACACCTGATGTAATGTTGGGAATGCATTATCATTGATATTAAATCTAAGATTGAGGATTAGTGAAATAGTGCCCCTCTGTAATTGTTTTCTTTATGATTAAAGCATGTATTGAAAGGTCAATTCAGTGAGATAAGAAATGACCTTTGCCAGTGAGGCAACTATAGCTAGTGAGGCTTTACCAATGAGGCATTTTGTAGCTAGTGAGGCCTATAATTAGTGAGATTCATTAAATAAGTAAGTGAGGCATTTTTTTGAGTGGTTTTTATGCCCTGTAGGGTTTTCCATTCAGGGTAATCTCCATGTTATGGTTACCTGTTCTGCTCATGAGTTTTTGTTCATTATTTCATAATTTAACTATTATATGATGCTCTTAGTAAAATAGTATAAATACATAATACTTTGATGCTTATCTCAGTCCAATGAAGTAACAATCTACCTCTATTGTTTGTCTTGATGAAATGATTCCTCATAGTTCACAAATAGTTGTTGTCTTTTCATCCTCACAAGTTGGTTTGATAGTTCATCCTAGTTCTTAAATGAATGTCTTGCTTTCACCATTCAAGGTTGAAGTTCACAGTTGGTAAAAGCTAATTAGGTGTTGTCAAAAACATGTCTGTTTTATAAGACACTGATTCACCCCCCCCATCTCAGTGTCTTGTGTACTCCAACAAGTGGTATCAGAGCTAGACCCTTGTCCAGTAGGACTAACCAACCTTAGGATTTCCTGGTCATGGAGTATTGTGATGGGCAAGGGTAAAATAAATAGAAGTCAAAAGAAAAACACCAGTGTCAAGTCAAATGTAGTCTTGTCTCAAGAAAAGTCCTTGTCAGTTGATTCAATAAGTGATTACAAGCACAATCCTGTAGAAGAAAAGATATCTAATAAAGAACATGATAATTTTGTAGATGAAATTATTGATACAGAGGATATTTCTTTATAGATGAAGATGGATAGGAGATAAATGAAAATGACTGTGAAGTGGATTTTGAAGGACAACTTATATCTGCTCTAAATGTGATTAGGAATCTTGAAAGAGAAAATCAGAAACTTAAGATACAAATTGAAAAAAGAGAAAGAATTGAAAAGGAAAAGGAAGTCAAGTTGAAAGAAAAAGAAGAAATCTATAAAAAGTTAGAGGGTGAACTCGATTTCTTGAAAGAGAGCTCCCTGTTAAAAGCTGATTTAGATAACATGATCTTAAATCTGAAAATAGAGATAGAGGAGACTAAGAAAACCTTAGATGCCAAAACCTTTGAGTGCCATAAACTTGAAGAAGAGTTTGTTACTTTAAAGAAAGATCTTTAAGATCATAAGATTTAGTTAGAAAAATATAAGAAATTTGAGAAAAGTATTAATGCATTGGATGATATGTTATATAGAAAAAATATTCTAATGATCTTACTGACTTAGGGTATGAGGAAGGACAAGCATCTTCAAGTGGAACAGAATCAAAAATTGAAACAGTTTTTGTATCTGCTAATGGGAAAGGACAGAGCTTTAAAGTCAGGAATACATCAAAGAAGAAGATATAAGTTCTTTACTCCTTTTGGAAATAATGTCACCTATTCTAAGTGTCATAAACTTGGGCATAGAGCATATTTTTGTAGAAGTGATCTTGTGAATTCACCTGAACATGACAAAAGGGCAGATACCTTGAACAAAAAGGAAAATAAATATCCTATACTAGTTTGGAGAAGAAAACAACCAAGAGATGAGAAACCAAAACCCATGCATGTTACACAAAAGACATTATCCTTCACATGAGAACTGGCTTAATGTCAAGGGGAGATGGTTATTGGTTATCTTTCATCGCCAAGGAGTTCAGAGGTTTGTTGCTATACAAAGAGAAGTTGGTGTTAGCATAACATGTTGTCAAAAGAAAATTGATGTCTGTCATTTTATGAGTTTCATTTGATAATGTTCACTTTCTTCATGGAGGCGCATTTGTATGATCATCTATATCATTACAAGGTGTAGATAATCCAAGGTACAGTATAGATTCATGTCATTCACTTGGTTAGCTTTCTCATTTGTAAGAGTATGATCGTGCAAGATAATTTGAAGATGATGCTTGATACTGTTTCTTCAGGACATGGTAGTTTTTGAGATCTTCATGTTGGTATGCTTAATATGTCTCTTAGTGTGCATATGCTACATGATTAGTTAATTATTCAAACGGGTGAAAGGATATCCTTGTGTACCTATACTGCTCTATTTTATTAGTGTTCTTGGAAGTATTCTTTTGGGTGCTCCTTGGCTTAACAATGTTATATATGACGAAACAACTTTATCACTTTCATCTTCCCTATCTTTGCTTTATGACTGCTTGAACTCTCCCAAATTGGATTCAATCATCTCCTCGATCAATTTCTTAATAGCGTCCTGCGACATACTTTTGGGAGGCATCCTCTCTGCCTCTAGATCACTTTCTCTATCTGACATAAACATTTACAGATATCACCCAAATGCCAATACTCCTACAACTCCTCAATTTGACTTGCTGCACAAATCATTTCGGGCTCTGATACCAATATGATGGGGAGTGCACAGCAGGAAACGTAGACCAGGCCTAATTCCTTATAGTTGGTAATACTTGACAAATGAACTGCCAATACAACTCCATTGGCCAGACAACCATCATCAGAATGATTTCCTTAAGTTTTACCATTGCTCACCCCTTCACCGATGGTGAAGACCTTTGGCATAACCTGTTCTATTGATGAACACTTGTAATCCTTGGCCAATGCGCCGATGAACCAACAACCTCGATATCACCTTCAATCTTCATCCATCGATAGGACAATTACCATCAACCACCTTATGGTTTGCTAGGCCGATATGCCGTTGCACAGTTTACTTCCTGTGAACCCTAGCACATGGAGATGCGAGGTCAACCTACTGTATGAAATGCTCTGCCTGGATCCTCTACACTACCGAACAATGGAACAAAACAAAAAATGAAAACAAATATTTATACAACGAAGCCATTCCACTAATTTCGATAGAAATCTCACCAGTGGAATGCTTCATGACAACATACAGCAACAAAATGGAAAGCTCATAGAGAATAGAAATCTACAACTATACAAATTGCAATACAGGAAATGGAAATCAAATTGACAGAACAAAATGATTCTATTTCTCCTTAGCACAATCACAATTACATTTGATCACACTCTTTCTTTGATCTATTTACAATGAAAATGATATCCACATTTGGTTCCATCCTCTAGGTTTATAAACTCGCCCTGAGTAGTACCAAACCGACTCCAAGCGGCTGGGAGATAGCTGTCTAAACAACACTACTGCCCTATTTTGGCATTATACGATTACAATTTGACAAGTGTCCTCAAGTCACTTGGGACTTACAAAATGAACCTAGAACAAACTAAAATGAAAATGCATTAGTCAAATAGACCTTATTACAAAAGAAAACATGATTTTTTAGGTGATCCTGCACCAGTAGAGATCATCCGCCCCTTTGTTGGCAAGAGAGTCTGCTTTACTATTACCCTCTCTATAAGTGTGATGGAATGTGCACATCCTTAAAGAAGTAATGATGTCGAGGGCATTAGCCAACAGAGAATTCAGTCTCCAATTAGACATGTTCCCTTCCGTAAGCCATTAATGACGATCACGGAGTCTCCTTTGACCTCTAATTTTTTAATTTTCATGTCTTTGCAGATTCTCAGACCTTCACTTAGGGCAGTTAATTCTGTTGTATTATTTGTTGTTTCTCCTAGGGGTTTGGCTAAGGTTGATATTTCTCTAGATTAAGAATCATGGATTACACAAGCTATTCTTGCAACTCCTAAGTTGCCCCTAGATGCCCCGCCAAAATTTAGCTTGAACCACCCTTTTTTAGGAGGTTGCCACTTACATTCCTTTCTCTTGTTGGTGGAGTTGTGGTTGCCTAGTCCCACAAAGGAGGGAAGTTTTAGTCCCATCCATCTCCCCCGTATCTTTTCATCCCAGTGCGTCATTGTAGATTCTTTTTTGGAGTTATTTAGAATCCTACTACTAACTATTTCTATTATAACGGCCTCTATTTTAATGATTGGCTAACCAAAAGTCATTTTCCTATCTTTAAAGATTCTTCTATTTCTTTCTTTCCACAGCTCCCAAACCATGATTGAAGGGGAAATTGTCCATAGCATATGGTAGATGCTTTGTTTGTGAGTCTCCGGCCAATATTAGAAAAGGTTCAAAATTTTATTAGGCATGGCAGTAATCCATCTCATCTTATTACTTAGCTAATTCCAACATTTATTAGAAAATTGAAAATTGAGGAGAATCTGGTTCGTTGTTTCTTGATCCTCTTCGCAAAGGGGACATCTGCTAGGCCCCTCATATCCCATCTTGGTGAACCTATCTGCCATTAGGATTTTTTTCTGCAAGGCCATCCAAGCAAACCGCCCAGCCTTTGGGAGATAATTTTTAACCCAACACAATCTCAGTGGTAATGCTGATTTTGGTCTTAGTTGCTATCTAATTAAGGTTTTGTAACCATCCTTGGTTTTATAATTTCCTGATTTAGCCCCATCCCAAACTAATTTGTCTAAGTCTCCTTTGAGAGATACCCTCCTTTTGTTAAGGATATCAAGTAGTTTCTCTTTCTCAAGAATGTTCATATTATCCAGGGGTTTCCATTTCCACCCCATATTCTCCTCATGATTGGAAAAATCTATATAATCTTTTACATATTTCCCCCAATGTGATTCTAGTATCCTTTTGGCATTCTCTAAATTATCCAAGCTTCTTATCGCCTCATACCCACCCCATGAGTCGTCCCAACAAAGTGCTTGGTTTCTGTCACCTAAACTCCAAGTCAGTTTGTCCATTATGAGCTTCCTACAGTCCATCATAAAATTCCAGAGGAGAGATCCTTTAGGTGGGTTAACCATTCTAAAAAGGAATGCCGGTTCCTCCCCTCTAAGATGTTTGTTTCTAAGAATTTTAACCCACTTTGAATCGGGTTGCTGATACATTTTCCATGCAATTTTAGCACCTAAAGCCTTACTCTGTTCTCTAAAGTTTTTTAAGCCCAGGCCTCCTTCCTCTTTTGGTTTACAAATCTTGTCCCAAGCCACAAGTGCCATTTTCTTTTTATCCTCCAAACCTTGCCATAGGAAAGTTCTTAAAATTTTGTTGATTTCTTCCTATTTTCCTATAGGAAGATTCATACAGGATAATTGGTAGATTGGGATCGCTGAGAGAACCGATTTTAACATTGCGACTTTTCCTGCTAAGGAGAGCCATTTGCCTTTCCAAGATTCTACTTTATTCCTAATCCTAGAAGTAATATGGTCCCAAAGATCATTGATGTTATTTCTTTTACGCAACGGTATACCTAGATATTTACAAGGCATTTCCCCTTCTTTAAAAGACAAGATTCTACATACTTCTTTTTCAATTTCAGGATCTGAGTTGAAAAAATAAATTTCTTATTTATTAGCATTTACATCCTATCTAGAGGCCCTACAATAAGAGTCAAAGATATCTTTGAACACCCTAGCTTCTTCTATGCACCCTTTACCAAAGAGCATAGTGTCATCTACAAACTGTTGATGTCTTGTAGGATCGACACCGGAAGTGATTTTGATTCCTTGGATCTTTCCTTCTTCCCTAGCCTTGGTGATCATTCTCCCTAATACATCTGCCATTATAATAAAGAGAAAAGGGGAAATAGGGTCCCCTTGTCTCAATCCTCTTGAAATGCTAAAAAACCTTTTGGGGTTCCATTGATTAATACTAAGATCTTGGGATTAGAAATACATGCATAAATGAGGTTTATCCATTGTTTATTAAAACCAAAAGCCTCTAGGATTTTGCAGAGGAAATGCCAGTCTACCTTATCATAGGATTTACTTATATCTAGTTTAATTACCATGCTAGGTTTTTTGTTTTATTGTATGGTATGAATGGCTTCTTGGGCTATAATAACTCCATCAAATATAGATCTACCCGGAACAAACCCTGTTTGTTCATAACTAATGATGTCTAGCAGCACTACTTGAATCCTATTAGCCAGGGTTTTAGTCAGGATTTTATAAATAGTATTACACAGAGATATAGGCCACAGATCCCCTAGACTTTCTGGCTTCTCTTTTTTTGGAATAAGTGTAAGGAAAGTATTATTTACCTCTTTGAGAATACTTACTCAATTTCTTACCCCTTCTAGTGCTTCGACTACTTTGTCTCCTATGAAGTGCCAGTTTTTCTAGAAGAAGAAGGCTGGGAAGCCATTAGGACTAGGAGCTTTATCTGGATGCATTTGAGAGATTACCATCTCTACCTTAGTTTTGGTGAATTTACCATTAAGAGCTTTATTTTGATCCTCTGAAATAATCCTTGGGATATCTTCTAGAATGGCTTGTTGGTACATGCAACTTGATCCCTCATGATTATTAAGAATATTTTCAAAGAACCTAACCATTTCACATGCAATTTGTTGAGGATCTTCGATCTAGTCATTATTCATATTTTTAATTTTGAGGATTATGTTTACATTTCTATGTGCTTTGGTGCTGTTATGAAAGAACTTAGTGTTCTTGTCTCCCTCTTCTAGCCAAGTTTCTCTTGACTTTTGATGCCAAAAGATTTCCTCTTTGGCTAGGATATCTTCATAATTAATTTTCATTTTTTTTTCTTTTGAAAATGTTTCAGCATCCATTCCTCTGGAAATCATGATTCTATTTAGGTTTTCCAGTTTTTCTTCTAGCTTAGTTTTGGACTTAAAGATATTACCAACGTTAGTTTTATTCCAGCTTAGAAGCTTACATTTAATAGTTTTCAGTTTAGATACTAAACAAAAAAGATTAGATCTAGATATTCTAGTTTCTTTCCACCACTACTCAATTAGGGTAATAAGGTTGTTATCTTTGATCCACATTTGTTCAAATTTAAAGGGGCAACGTTTGGGTTGGCAATCTTCTGAGATACTCAGTTGCACTGGGTAGTGATCAGAGCCTGAGTATGGTAAGATCTCTGCTGTCAGAATATAAGGGAATTGGGCCCAATTACCTCTTAACAAGAATCTATCAAGTTTTTCTGCAATATTGCTAAAGCCTTCTCTTCTATTGTTCCATGTAAAACCTTCTTATGCAGTTTTAATTTCGAATAAATTATTCTTCTGAACCCAATCTTTAAAGTCTTTTGCTGCTGTAGATAACCTAACAAGACCACCCATTTTTTCTTTAGGATCTAAAATTGCATTGAAGTCTCCCCCCATAATACATACTTGATCTTGTAAAGTTTCCAAGAATTGTTCTATTTCTATCCACACTGCTCTCTTATCCTAGTTCTGAGGAGGACCATAAATGTTGAGGAGAAAAAAGTGTAGGTTGCTTCTAACGCTTTTGACGAACCCTACCATCCAATTCTTCTTGCAGCTTAATACTGTAAATGAAACCACTCTAGGTCTCAAATTACCCCTATGCCTCCCAAAGCACCCTCAACTGGAACTCCAACTAGCTTAAATATTCCTAACTTCTTGTTTATAGTGTCAATCTCTTCTTTATTTAGTTTAGTTTCTTGGATCATTAGTATATCTAGTTTTGTGTTGGTTATACAACGTTTTATGATATGCTATTTGCTAGGGGCATTGAGACCCCTAACATTCCAGTTGTGGACTCTCATGGTGTCAGGGGAAGGCACTTCCCCTTCCCTACATAGAACAGTGTGGTGATCTTAGTTTGATCAGTAGCCTCACCTTCCTTCTCTCTTAGCTCCAATAGTGATTTCCTACCCATTTTCTTATTACTTTTGGCACAGTTTGGGGTATCCCTGCTGAAATCAATTATAGCAATTCCCAACCTCAGATTTGCTTCATCCACTTCTCTACCTCCCTGATCTTTTGGGTCCTTTTTCTTTCTATCCTGTCTTTCCTCTTCTTCTTCAAGTTCTATAATCTTGGTGATGAGGTTTTCCTTCTCTTTGTTAACTTCCTCAATTACCACTTCCTCTAATGCCTTATTGAAGATCTCATTACAGATTTCTTCTATAACTGAATGGTTGAGCTTGTCTATGGATTTCTTTTGATTCTTGGACTCTTTATATTTTTATTCTATTTCGAAGGTGTTTGGAACCCATTCTGGGGTTTCTAAAACTTGTAGGTTTATACTTCCTTCTGCTGTTGTGGGGTTATTGTCTCTGGCAGCTTCTGAAGGAACTTCCCCCTCCTCCAATTCCATCCTCTCCTTGCCTATCTGTGGTTCATAATTCTGATTTGGGGGCTTAACTGCTGTGATTAGTTTTTTCACCGAGCTAACCTAACCGGGATTCATGTTCTGTGTAGTAACCTCTTTACTATGATTCAGGGTGTTTTCTTTGTTATTTTTGGAAGATTTAGGGCTTTTCTTAGGGTAGGCTATTACCATACTTGGGTTTTGATTTTGCCTAGACAATTCCTTGTTACCACTGAGGTGCTCCTTAAGGGAAGAAGAGCTATTCCTCTGATAGTCCACAATAAATCCACTTTTACTATCATTAAATCTGATGTTGACACCCTAGGCTGAAAAATGGGGCGCACCTTAGCGGGCACTTTTGGAAATCTGTTATTAGTGTTTCTAAGGATAGGTCCATGATGGAGAGTTGGCTTGATACAGTAATTGGCTAGGTTAGTATTAATTTCAAGAGGTTCAAGGTCTTTGGTGCTAATATCCAATTTTACTAATAGGAAAACATCTGAGTAAGATAAGAAATCCTTCTCCATTCCCATGAACTCTCCCAGGTGATTCCCTATCTCCCTCAAGATTCTACTATGGATGAGCTCAACCAGGAGATTTGGTAGCTTGACCCACCTAGCTACTTTAAGTTTCAGTCTACTAGGGTCGAAATTAGGTATCCAGCCTAAGTACTTGAAATTATGCCCTTTGTAAAATAAGCTTTTGTTGTTTAATTTTTTTTTTTTAGGTTTGCACTCTTGTAGACAATGAATATGAATTCTTCAGAAGTGATATTGATACTTACCTGCTCTTTGTAGAGCGTTTGGACTCATTCTGTAATTTCCTTCACAGGTTGCCCTATCCCACACCATCGAATATAAAAACCGTGGGTTCTACAATGCATCCCTAGACCATCAGTGTCAATATTTTTGATATCGATTGATACTTTCTTTTCCATGGCCTCAGAATTTTGATGATATATTGAACTTATTTTTGGTCTCGACCTAGGGGTTCTAGGGTTTGCTGGTTCACGGAGTCTTGCCTAGTCTAAGCCCTTCCAAAGAGTGTTAGGATCCGAGTTGCCAAATTTAGTGTTTTGAGAGATTTGCCAATGGTGGGGTACCCTAAAATTTGATATGCTGCCTATATGGGAATTTTTCTTTACATTAATGAGCCTGGGGGCCGATTTTGAAAAACCCTCCACGTATCCTTGTCTTGGATAGGGAGGATAGGAAACAGTAGGGGGTTGTCGAACACTTTGGCTTCTTTCCCGGCCTAGAGTGGTGCAATTTTATCTAGTTACAAATGTTGGGGTTGCTGAGGTTATTGGGATAGCCCACATTCCTGCCACCCTGGCTTGAGATGTTACTCTTGCTGTTGCCTTTGCCCTAACTCCCCTCTGCTACCTCCTACTCTTCATAGTTTGCCAACCCTATTCTTACTGAGGATGTGGAAGGGGAGGCCTGCCCCCATAGAAAACCTTCTTCTTCCCCTGTATAATGCTGCAAGGGTGCTATGCCCTTGATTCATTTCTTCCATTCTTAATAATATTGCTTTGTCGCTGACTACCTGCTCTTTTTCACATTTTGTCAAGTAATATGTGGGTCTATTATTACTTACTTAAGACTTATTTTATTTACTAAAGTTATTTTATTTTATTTTATTTATTTATGTTATTTTACTTTAGAATTATTTAAGAATTATTTTATAGTTTTAATTTTTTTTAAATGTCCGCTATATTTTTATTTTTGTTAACACGCTTAGGCCATTACACTCCATCCCTTGCTACCACTATAGTTAACCTCTTGCACCTAAAAGTTATAAACTAGCATATTTACATTTAAAAAATATATCTAAAATACACCTAGAGATATCCTACTAAATGCTCCTATTTTTTAATCAATTTACCACAAATAGGTGGAATAGGCACCTCTAAAAGGATATCTCTTGGGGCATTTTAGATATATATTTTAAATATAATTCTGCTTGTTTATAATTTTTAGGTGCATTCATTAGGCTGAGAGGCTAACTATAGTGGCAGCAAAATGTATTTAGCAAGTTTTCTTTTCTAATTCAATTTATAACTATATTTTAATAGGTTTTTATCATATCAAATAAAAAAGGATCAAAGTATATTCGTCAAGGCATAAGTTATTCCAAGTAAGTTCATTATATTTTATACATAATGAAATTTAATTTCTTATTTTTTATTTGTTGTTCTTTTATAAAAATTAACTGTGATAAAATATTATTTTATAATATATTTTTATAATATTTTTATTAAGGCTTAAATTATATTTTATAAAATGTCATAAAATAATATTTTATAACAGTAATATTTTATTAGGGTTTCTATTTATTTATGTGTAACCCTAATAAAATATAGTTATAAATTAAATCAGAGAACAAAAGGTAACCCTAACAAAATATAAGCCGTCATACATGTAAACAAAATACATTACATATATATATGGGGAAGGCATTGTACAGTCAAAGCAGATTGTGGCCTCAATTTAAATTGACGTGTACTAAGTCATGAGGTAAACTATTTACAATAATTTAAACTATTAAATATGGGGAAGGCTTATTAGATTCATAGGTAATTAGGGTTTGAGTTGGACGTGACTGGAATGGCGAGGGTATCTAAGAATGCAATCCGACCAAGGGCAAAAGGCTTCCGCGAGATTTGACAGTCTGCAGCGATTGAGTTTCTTGAAGTTTTGTTGCAGGCAAAAGGCTTCCGCGAGATTTAGGGCAGGCGGGAGTTGGCAGTAAGGAAAGAGGACCACCTATTACAAGCAGCAGCAGGAGAAAGTGAAAGAGAAAGGAAAAAGAAAAGAGCCCCCTTTGCATTCTCTAGAAGGTATTGTGACCGATTTCGCACTTCATAGAGGACTGCACGCCTGTTGATTTCATTGGCCTTTTTAATCGTGTCTTTTGATTGTTTAAGAGGGGAAGGAAGGAGTATAGAAAGAAGCAATGGCAAATCTGAGACAAAGCAGCCATGGTGCCCAGCTTTGACTCTGTGTCCAATGTGCTTGAAAATGGTTCCCAAATCGAATCCTGGGACAACCAGGGCGATACCCAACAGGCCTATTTGTCTCTGTCTTCCTTTGCAGCTGAGGATGATGGTGCTGCTCCAAAAAGAGCCTGACTATATGCCCAAACAAGGCTATCTGGAGCAGTTCGAGAATCGAACCCTTCACCTTAATGCTCGCAGGGAGGCTGTCAACAGGATTCTCACGGTGTTTAGTTTAGTTGCTTGATTTGGTCCCCTGAAGTCTTTGGCTTTGCAACGAAATTGGTGTTTTTATAAAATAAAATAGAAGATTGATTCTATGGGCGTTCGGTTTTATCTTGATTGAATGTGTATTTGGGTGCCTAGGATTTGTACTGACTTGAGTGTATTTATGTGTACAGTTTTATCTTGTTTTACGATTTATTTACTAGTTTATCAGTGCAGAGGTCTGCCAAATTGGTGTGTAGACATACTGAACTGTGTTTTCCTATTTAGAAGATTGGCGCTCTCTGCCTATTTTGATTTTCTTGATTCAAGTTATATTAGACTGGACTGATTTCTAGTTTTGTTAAATGTCACTATGTTCATGTTGGCAGGTGCATTGCCTGGCTGTTAATTACCTGGATCGGTTCCTTTCGATATATAAGCTGCCAGTAAGTAAGCTGGGGAAAGATAGTGTTGCCTTTTTGTTCTCTTGAATGCATGCGCTCTTTGTTGGTAAAGGGTTTGTTGTTTCATTGGATTGTATGTACAAAAGGGAAATATAAGTTCCTGAGTGCCATTGCAGCAAGGTACCTCCAAGGCTTGGATGCTCCAGCTAGCCTCTGTTGCGTGCTTGACCCTCGCGGTTAAAATGGCGGATATGCGTGTTCCCTTCTTCAAGATTTGCAGCAAAAAAATAGGACCTTTTAAAGGACCAAGCCTTTTGTTGGGATTTATGAGAGCAGGACAATGTGGATGAGACATCTGATGTGTTTTCTTGTGATATGCAGAGGGAGGATGCAAGATTCATATTTTCAAAGAATGGAGCTCTTGGTTCTGAGCACACTCCAATGGACAGTGTGTTCTATAACACCATTTTATTTTGTGGATTACTTCGTCTCCAGAACCACTGAACGCAACAATGCCACTCCTATAGCTCTGATAGAGAGGGCTATTGAGCTCATTATTAACACTGTCAAAGGTATCTCAAATCCTTTCACATTGTTCTGTTTTGTAATAAAAGTCTTGAATTGCTCCGTTTTGTAATAAATACGCCGAGATATATCGTTCTCATATGCCCTTTTTAATTAATTTATCTAGTAAAAATAAAAAGTGTAATATAGGCGCCTCTTAGATATATATTTTTTCAAATATAGGTATACTACCATTCAATCGAGAGACTGAATATTACTGAGATTGAAAATCTTTTGAAATACACACTTTAAACTATTTTTAATCAATAGTTAGTTACACTAGATTTGACTGTTAACCCTGCCTATTGAGTAATTTTTTCAAGTTTTAGGTCTCCTGTGGCCTCCGCCTAGTTGAGCCCCTCCAGCTCATTCAATCCGCCGGAGCTGGGGAAAATCATGGAAAAACAAGGAAAATTACTAAATTATCATATACACCAATTTCTTCCTCTATCGAACCTTCAAACCCTGTGATCTTTCAATAGCCTGCAAAATATAGAAAAGAGATCAAAACATACAAGCCGAGAAAAAAACATAGAGCTCATATTTTTCTGATGGAAGAGACTTTTGGTGCTGAGAAATTCATCCATAATAACTTAGGCTGTTTAAAGATCACAGGGCTGAAGGTTGGTAGGAGGGAAATCAGATCCCTTCGCGTATATAGTAACTTGCTTTTTACCCTTTTTTGTCATGATTTGGATGTTGTTTTGGGCCCTTGGCTTTAGGGTTTTTTCAATATGAGAATATGCTAATTTTTGAATGACCACCCTGCTAGCCCCAACTCCACCTGATTCGGCACCTGGGTTTAGAGTTTTTGATTGTCCAGAACCAACAATACCCTTTGGCCCTCCACTGTTTTATATAAATCAACTTGTGCCTGTTGTTAGGGCGGTGAAGCCCACTCACCACACCACGTGGTCTCCATGTAACGGAACCGGTTGGAAGTTACAAAGTAACTTACGAAATTTTGTAGTAACTTAAAATTAGTTTGCAACTACTTCTCCTATTTCTGTTGGAGATCACTTCTCTGCTAGACAGTGTATTGAAGCTGAAAGTGTTTTGGTTATGGCTTCGTAGGAACAACCATAGTAAAGGCTGTGTGTATGTAAACTTTAATAGAGAGATTAAATATACTTTTGGGGATACCCCATTCAGTGTGGACGTAGCCTGCTATGCAGGTGAACCATGATATATCTGGTGTTGGAGTTTTCATTATAAGTGTGTGTCTCCTTATTTCTTTGTTTTACTCTGTTTATAATCTCAACAACTGGTATCAGAGTAATTTGCTGAGGATTGTGAGTATCAGAGAATTTTCTGAGGATTGTGGAATCCTTGATCAGAATGGAGGATTCTGATAAATGGAAAATAGAAAATTTTTCTGGACTAAATTTTGGACTGTGGAAACTCCAAATATGTGCTCTCCTGATTCAAAAGGACTAGCTATTGCACTCCAAGGGAAAAAGAGCAAACCAGAGACAATGTCGGATATAGAATGGGACATCTTGGACCAAAAAGCAGCAGCTACTATTATCTTATCTCTGTCAAGCAATGTATTGTTCAATGTGGCTATGGAGACAACAACCAAACAAATCTGGGAGAAATTATGTGACATGTATATGTGACATGTATGAGTGAGCTTCTGCTACGAATCGGGTATTTTTGTTGAAAAAATTAGTAAATTTTAAAATGAAAGATGGAACTAGCATGTCAAATCATCTTAATGAGTTCAATGTAGTCATTAGTCAATTACTCTTGGTAGATGTAAACCTAGAAGAGGAAATGAGAGCTATGTTATTGTTATGTTCTCTTCCCGATAGTTGGGAAAATGTGATTATGACTATAAGTAACTCAGTATCTGGAAAATCTAGATCCGTAGAAGGAGAGGATAAGAAAAAGGAAACCATGTTACGGTATGAGGATGTTGCAGCCACGTTGCTAAACGAAGACATGAGAAGAGGGCAGCATAGAACAAGTGGTGAAGCCCTAACGGTTGTTAGCATAGAGAATAGAGGTAGGAGCCAAGATAGAGGAAGGGACATCTAACTTTTTGCTCCATTTTGCCGGGCAGGACACTCAGTTGTGTGGTTATGCCGATTCTGACATGGCTGGCAATTTAGACAAGCAGAGGTCCACTTCTGGTTATGTTTTCACATTCGTCAGGGCAGCGATCAGCTGGGTCTCTCGTTTGCAACCAGTGGTTGCTCTTTCCTCAATTGAAGCAGAATATGTTTCTCTCACTTGAGGCAGCCAAGGAACTAATATGGTTACAGCGTGTCCTTGGTGAGTTATGGGGTTAGCCTTCCATGCTTACCTTGTTTTGTGACAGTGCCAGTGCCATTCATTTGGCTAAAAATGCCGCTTTTCAAAGTTACACTAAGCACATAGAAATTAAATACCACTTCATTTGTCACGCTGTTAATGAAGGTAAACTTAAGCTCGATAAAATATATACCGACTAGAATCCGGTAGATGCTCTGACAAAGGTTGTCAAACGAGAGAAGTTCATTTTCTGCCGAGCTTCTCTCGGTCTTGTTCATCCGTGATTTGTCTATCTTGGGGTATCTCTTAGTTGTGTCTCTTCTCTGTTGGTGACTGGTCTTCAAGTGGCAGTTTGTTAGGGCAGTGAAGCCCACTCACCACACCACATGGTCTCCATGTAACGGAACCAGTTGGAAGTTACAAAGTAACTTACGAAACTGTGTAGTAACTTAAAATTAGTTTGCAACTACTTTTCCTATTTCTGATGGAAACTTTAATAGAGAGATTAAATATACTTTTGGGATATCCCATTCAGTGTGGATGTAGCCTGCTATGCAGGTGAACCACGATATATCTGGTGTTTGAGTTTTCATTATAAGTGTGTGTCTCCTTATTTCTTTGTTTTACTTTGTTTATAATCTCAACACCTGTAAGTTATATTAAAAAAATACATCAGTTACCCATCTTGTGCTGTAATTTCTTTTTAAAGACAGATAATTCAATCACGAAAGGAAGAAAATCTCCCAAACAAAATGAAATATACCAAATTGTTCACCTCGTCTTCCCTCCTGAGCGATTTGAGTTGCCACTTACGACAACGAGTGAGATACTGTAAGACATGATTTTGCCTTTCCAATGTATTACCTCTAGAAAATTCCAGGTGGCATAGTTTGCCATCAAAATTCTCCAATTTAAGATTGCAGAAAGCCTTGCCAAGCGTAGTTTTCGCCTGGCCTGACATTCCATATAATTCTTCTGCAATGCGGATTCCCTTTTGGTTGGGTTGAACAGTGTTGAAGAAATCTGCAACCTCCTTGATATACGTTATCAAGGAGGTTGCAACTTCAAAACTTGCTGTTTGATATGCTAGCCCCTCAACTCTGAAAAATAAACCACGCTTTATCTGGCTCTTCTTTATAGAAAATCGGAATATGAAACACTTTATGAAACTGACAATTTGGTCGCCTGCTTATTAAAGTGACGATATAGCGTCCTCTTTGCCTCACTAAGAATAGTTACCCCACGATTGATATTATAGCTGTTATTAATGGATATTTTTACTATTAATTGTTATTTTTTAATAGAATCTTATAAAATTTCATAGAATCTGAATCTGTTTATGAATCTTTCATTTCTTATTTTCCATCCCGTACTTGAATGTAGGAACCCCTGTTAGTGTAAAAACAAAAGATAACCCTAACAAAATATAAGTCATCATACATGTAAACAAAATACATTATATATGTATTTTAATTATAATCATTCAATCCATAGACTGAATATTACTGAGATTGAAAATCGTTTAGAGTACACACTTTTAACTATTTTTAATGAATACCTAGTTATACTACATTTGACTTCAACTATGCCTATCAAATAATTTTTTTCCACAAGCTCAATCACATGGGGCTTAGCCTTAGCTCATTCAATCGGGCAGAGTTGGGGCTGGCATGACAGTCATTAAACAATTAGCATATTTTCATATTCAAAAACTCTAAACCCAAGTACTGAAAACAACATTGAAATCATGGCAAAAAATGAAAGACAAATACTAAGTTACCATATACACTAAGGGATCTGATTTCCCTCCTTTAACAAACCTTCGAACCCTGTGATGTTTCAACAACCTACAAATTACAGCTAAAAGATTAAAGGCCGAGAAAAAAACATAGCGCTTCTTTCAAGGACCATTCATACGTTTGTGATGGAAGAGGCTTATGGTGCAGAAATTCATCTATGATAACTTTTTCTGTTGAAATATCACAAGGTTCAAGGTTTGGTAAAGGAGAGAAATTGGATCATTCGTGTATATGGTGGTAACTTGTTTTTTTTTAAATTTTTTTGGCCATGATTTTAATGGTACTTTGGGTGCCAAAGCCACAAGAGACTAAACTTGCCGAAAAAATTACATGATAGGTAGGGTTGACAGTCAAATCAATTATAACCAGCTATTGATTAAAAATAGCTAAAGAGTGTGTACTCCAAAAGACTTTCAATCTTAGCAGTATTCTGTCTCTACATTGAATGATTATAATTACAACATATTTCTCATTTTCTTCAATAATGTGTTTTCATATGAATGAGGTCATGTTTTCTATGTAAAGTGTAGTATACATATATAATGTATTTTGTTTACATGTATGATCACCAATGAAACAAAACACTCTATAAATACTTAGGATAAATAATTTGTTTTAGGTGTTAAGAGTTGTTTTGTTGGGATTGAAAGTGTATACTTAATTAAATATGAAAATAAAAATAAATAACTAGCATAAATATTTTTATAAACAAAACTAAAATATACTTAATAGAGACAAAAATAAATCAAAACCCTAATAAATTATACTATTATAAAATATTGTTTTAGGATAGTTTATAAAATATAATTTAAGTTTATAATTAAATATATAAAATCTAATGCAATTACTTCGAATTACTTTTGCCTTGATGAATATACTTTGATTTTTTTTAATTTCATATGATAAAACCCTAATAAAATATAGTTATGAATTAAATTAGAAACTAAAAGATAACCCTAATAAAATATAAGTCATCATACATGTAAGGAAAATACATTTTAATTATAATCATTCAATGGAATGTATTGAAAATCTTTTGGAGTACACACTTTTAACTATTTTTTTTATCAATGGCTAGTTATACTAGACTTGACTGTCAAACCTACCTATCAAGTATTTTTTTCATAAGTTCAGTCTCCCCGGTGGTTTTAGCAGTCAAAACATCATCGAAATCATGGGAAAAAAAAAATGAAAAAACAAGTCACCATATACACGAAGCGATCCGATTTCCCTCCTTTACCAACCCTAAACCCCGTGATCTTTAAACAACAAAAGTTATAGCACACGAATTTCTCTACACTAGAAGTTATAGAAATATATGAATGCAAGAATCGTCTTGTAGATGGTCTCTTTTCTCAGGGTTTGATATTTTTTCTATATTTTTTAAGGCTGTTGAAACATCATAGGGTTCAAAGGTTTGGTAAAGGAGGGAAATCGCATGAAGGTGGGGTTGCACCATGGTCATTCAACAATTGACATATCCTCGTATCTAAAAAACTAAACTAAGATCCGATTTCCCTCCTTTACCAAACCTTCTTACCTGTGATCTTTCAATAACCTGCAAAATACAAAAAAATAGATCAAAACTTCAGAAAAGAGACCAAAACATAAAGGACTAGAAAAGAGACCAAAACATAAAGGTCAAGAAAAAAACATAGAGCTGCTTTCCAGGACCATTCATACGTTTGTGATGGAAGAGACTTATGGTGCAGAAATTCATCTGGGATAACTTTTTCTATTGAAATATCATAGGGTTCAAGGTTTGGTAAAGGAGGGAAATCAGATCCTTCGTTTATACGGTAACTTATTTTTTTGCTTTTTTTGGCCATGATTTCAATGATGCTTTGTGTGCCAAATCCAAGAGAGACTGAACTTGCCAAAAAAATTACATAATAGGCAGTCAAATCAAGTATAACTAGCTATTGATTAAAAATAGCTAAAGAGTGTGTACTCCAAAAGACTTTCAATCTTAGGAATATGTAGTCTCTACATTGAATGATTATAATTAAAGTATATTTCTCATTTTATTCAATAATGTGTTTTCATATGAATGAGGTCATGTTTTCTAATTAAAGTGTAGTATACATATATAATGTATTTTGTTTACATGTATGATCGCCAATGAAACAAAACACTCTATAAATAATTAGTGTAAATAATTTATTTTAGGTGTTAAGATTTGTTTTGTTGGGATTGAAAGTGTATACTTAATTAAATATGAAAATGAAATAAAAAAATTAGCATACATATCATTACAAAAACAAAAACTGAAATATACCGAATGGAGACACATAAATAAATCAAAACCCTAATAAATTATAGGGTTAAAAAATATTATTTTGTAACAGTTTATAAAATATAATTTAGTTTTTATAAAATATTATTTTATCACACTTAATTTTCATCAAACAACAAGAGAATAACAAGTTAGAAATTCAATTTGAAGCCTTTGTAATCAAACATATAAAATCTAATGCAATTACTTTGAATAACTTTTGCCTTCATGAATATACTTTGATCCTTTTTAATTTCATATCATAAAACCCTAATAAAATATAGTTATAAATTAAATTAAAAAATAAAAGATAACCCTAACATTATATAAGCCATCATACATGTAAGGTAATACATTACATATGTATTTTAATTATAATCATTTAGTAGAAAGTATTGAAAATCTTTTAGAGTACACACTTTTAACTATTTTTTTATCAATAGTTAGTTATACTAGACTTAACTGTGAACCCTGCCTATCAACTAATTTTTTCTGGAAGTTCAGTCTCCTATGGCTTTAGCACTCAAAAAATCATTGAAATCATGGAAAAAACAATGAAAAAACAAGTCACCATATACACGAAGGGATCCGATTTCCCTCCTTTACCAACCCTAAACCCTGTGATCTTTCAACAACAAAAGTTATAGCACATGAATTCCTCTACACCAAAAGTCTCTTCCATCAGAAATGTATGAATGCAAGAATGTTCTTGCAAAGTAGCTCTATGCTTTTTTTCTTGGTCTTTATTTTTTGGTCTCTTTTCTCAGGATGATCTTTTTTTTTTCTATATTTTGTATGCTGTTGAAACATCACAATGTTCTAAGGTTTGGTAAAGGAGGGAAATCATATGAAGCTAGGGTTGCACCATGCTGATTCAACAATTGGCATATCTTCATATCTAAAAACCTAAAGCCAAGATTTGATTTCCCTCCTTTACCAAACCTTCTTACCCTGTGATCTTTTAATAGCCTGTAAAATACAGAAAAGAGGTAAAACCCTGAGAAAAGAGACCAAAAGATAAATGCTGAGAAAAAAACATAGAGCTGCTTTCAAGGACCATTCATACGTTTGTGAAGGAAGAGACTTATGGTGCAAAAATTCATTTGTGATAAATTTTTTTGTTGAAAGATTACAAGGTTCAAGGTTTGGTAAAGTAGGGAAATCAGATCCTTCATGTATATGGTAACTTGTTCTTTTCCTTTATTTTGTTCATGATTTCAATGATGCTTTGGGTGTCAAAGCCACGAGAGACTGAACTTGCCAAAAAAATTACTTGATAGGCAGGGTTGACACTCAAATCAAGTATAACTAGCTATTGATTAAAAATAGTTAAAGAGTGTGTACTCCAAAGGACTTTCAATCTCAGGAATATTTAGTCTCTACATTGAATGATTATAATTAAAATATATTTCTCATTTTGTTCAAATATGAATGAGGTCATGTTTTCTATGTAAGAAAAATACATTATATTTGTACTTTAATTATAATCATTCAATGGAAAGACTGAATATTGTTGATATTGAAAATCTTTTGGAGTACACACTTTTAACTCTTCTCTATCAATAGCTAGTTCTACTAGACTTGACTATCAACCCTACCTATCAAGTAATTTTTTCTACAAGTTCAGTCTCCGGTGGCTTTACCACCCAAAACATCATCAAAATCGTGGAAAAAAACAACAAAAAGACAAGTTACCATACACACGAGTGGATCTGATTTCCCTCCTTTACCAACCCTAAACCCTATGATCTTTCTACAATAGAAGTTATAGCAGATGAATTTCTCTACTCTAGAAGTCTCTTCCATCGGTCATGTTTTCTATGTAAGGAAAATACATTATATATGTATTTTAATTATAATCACTCAATAGAAAGATTTCTATAAATAGCTAGTTATACTAGACATGACTATGCCTATCAAGTAATTTTCTCCGCAAGTTCAGTCTCTGGTAGCTTTAGCACCCAAGTCATCATCTAAATCATGGAAAAAAACAACAAAAAAACAAGTCACCATATACACGAAGGGATCCGATTTCCCTCCTTTACCAACCCTAAACCCTGTGATCTTTAAACAACAAAAGTTATAGCACACGAATTTCTCTACACCAGAAGTTCTAGAAATATATGAATGCAAGAATCATCTTGTAGAGCAGCTCTATGCTTTTTTCTTCATCTTTCTATTTTGGTCTCTTTTCTCAAGGTTTGATATTTTTTCTGTATTTTTTAAGGTTGTTGAAACATCATAGGGTTCAAAGGTTTGGAAAAGGAGGGAAATCGCGTGAAGCTGGGGTTGCACCATGGTCATTCAATAATTGACATATCCTCGTATCTAAAAAGCTAAAGCCAAGATCCTATTTCCCTCCTTTACCAAACCTTCTTACCCTATGATCTTTCAATAGCCTGCAAAATACAAAAAAATAGATCAAAACTTCAGAAAAGAGACCAAAACATAAAGGACTAGAAAAGAGACCAAAACATAAAGGTCAAGAAAAAAACATAGAGCTGCTTTCCACGACCATTCATACGTTTGTGATGGAAGAGACTTATGGTGCAGAAATTCATCTGCGATAACTTTAACTGTTGAAATATCATAGGGTTCAAGGTTTGGTAAATGAGGGAAATCAGATCCTTCGTGTATATGGTAACTTATTTTTCTCCTTTTTTTTTTCCATGATTTCAATGATGCTTTGTGTGCCAAATCCACGAGAGACTGAACTTGCCAAAAAAATTACATGATAGGCAGTCAAATCAAGTATAACTAGCTATTGATTAAAAATAGCTAAAGAGTGTGTACTCCAAAAGACTTCCAATCTTAGGAATATGCAGTCTCTACATTGAATGATTATAATTAAAGTATATTTCTCATTTTATTCAATAATGTGTTTTCATATGAATGAGGTCATGTTTTCTAATTAAAGTGTACTATACATATATAATGTATTTTGTTTACATATATGATCGCCAATGAAACAAAACACTCTATAAATACTTAGTGTAAACAATTCATTTTAGGTCTTAAGATTTGTTTTGTTGGGATTGAAAGTGTATACTTAATTAAAAATGAAAATGAAATAAAAAATTAGCATACATATCATTAGAAAAACAAAAACTGAAATATACCGAATGGAGACACATAAATAAATCAAAACCCTAATAAATTATACTGTTATAAAATATTATTTTAGGATAGTTTATAAAATATAATTTAGTTTTTATAAAATATTATTTAATCACACTTAATTTTCATCAAACAACAAGAGAATAAAAAGTAAGAAATTCAATTTGAAGCCTTTGTAATCAAACGTATAAAATCTAATGCAATTACTTTGAATAACTTTTTCCTTCATGAATACACTTTTATCCTTTTTAATTTCATATCATAAAACCCTAATAAAATATAGTTATAAATTAAATTAAAAAATAAAAGATAACCCTAACAAAATATAAGCCATCATACATGTAAGGTAATACATTACATATGTATTTTAATTATAATCATTTTGTAGAAAGTATTGAAAATCTTTTTGAGTACACACTTTTAACTATTTTTTTTATCAATAGTTAGTTATACCAGACTTAACTGTGAACCCTGCCTATCAACTGATTTTTTCCAAAAGTTCAGTCTCCTATGGCTTTAGCACTCAAAAAATCATTGAAATCATGGAAAAAAACAATGAAAAAACAAGTCACCATATACACGAAGGGATCTGATTTCCCTCTTTTACCAACCCTAAACCCTGTGATCTTTCAACAATGAAAGTTATAGCACATGAATTCCTCTACACCAAAAGTCTCTTCCATCAGAAATGTATGAATGCAAGAATGTTCTTGCAGAGTAGCTCTATGCTTTTTTTCTCGGTCTTTAGTTTTTGGTTTCTTTTCTCAGGGTGATCTTTTTTTTTCTATATTTTGCACGTTGTTGAAACATCACAAGGTTCTAAGGTTTGGTAAAGGAGGGAAATCACATGAAGCTAGGGTTGCACCATGGTGATTCAATAATTGCAATATCTTCATATCTAAAAATGTAAAGCCAAGATTTGATTTCCCTCCTTTACCAAACCTTCTTACCCTGTGATCTTTCAATAGCCTGTAAAATACAAAAAAGAGGTAAAACCCTGAGAAAAGAAAACAAAAGATAAAGGCTGAGAAAAAAACATAGAGCTGCTTTCAAGGACCATTCATATGTTTGTGATGGAAGAGACTTATGGTGCAGAAATTCATCCGTGATAAATTTTTCTATTGAAAGATCACAAGGTTCAAGTTTTGGTAAAGTAGGGAAATTAGATCCTTCATGTATATGGTAACTTGTTCTTTTCCTTTATTTTGTTCATGATTTCAATGATGCTTTGGGTGTCAAAGCCATAAGAGACTGAACTTGCCGAAAAAATTACTTGATAGGCAGGGTTGACACTCAAATCAAGTATAACTAGCTATTGATTAAAAATAGCTAAAGAGTGTGTACTCCAAAGGACTTTCAATCATAGGAATACTTAGTCTCTAGATTGAATGATTATAATTAAAATATATTTCTCATTTTGTTCAAATATGAATGAGGTCATGTTTTCTATGTAAGAAAAATACATTATATTTGTACTTTAATTATAATCATTCAATGGAAAGACTGAATATTGTTGATATTGAAAATCTTTTGGAGTACACACTTTTAACTCTTCTCTATCAATAGCTAGTTCTACTAGACTTGACTGTCAACCCTACCTATCAAGTAATTTTTTCTACAAGTTCAGTCTCCGCTGGCTTTAGCACCCATAACATCATCAAAATCGTGGAAAAAAACAATAAAAAGACAAGTTACCATACACATGAGTGGATCTGATTTCTCTCCTTTACCAACCCTAAACCCTATGATCTTTCTACAATAGAAGTTATAGCACATGAATTTCTCTACTCCAGAAGTCTCTTCCATCGGTCATGTTTTCTATGTAAGGAAAATACATTATATATGTATTTTAATTATAATCATTCAATAGAAAGATTTCTATAAATAGCTAGTTATACTAGACATGACTATGCCTATCAAGTAATTTTCTCTACAAGTTCAGTCTCCGGTAGCTTTAGCACCCAAGTCATCATCGAAATTATGGAAAACAACAACGAAAAAACAAGTCACCATATACATGAAGGGATCCAATTTCCCTCCTTTACCAACCCTAAACCCTCTGATCTTTCAACAACAAAAGTTATAGCACATGAATTTCTCTACACCAAAAGTCTTCCATCAAAAATGTATGAATGCAAGAATGGTCTCTTTTCTCAAGGTTTGATGTTTTTTTTTTGTATTTTACAGGCTATTGAAACATCACAAGGTTCTAAGGTTTCATAAATGAGGGAAATCACATTAAACTGGGGTTGCACCATGGTCATTCAATAATTGGCATATCTTCATATCTAAAAACCTAAAACCAAGATTTGATTTCCTCCTTTACCAAACCTTCTTACTGTGTGATCTTTCAATAGCCTGTAAAATACAAAAAAGAGATCAAACCCTGAGGAAAGAGAGCAATAGATAAAGGCTTAGAAAAAAACATAGATCTACTTTCCAGGACCATTCATACATTTGTGATGGAAGAGACTTATGGTGCAGAAATTCATCCATGATAACTTTTTCTGTTGAAAGATGACAAGGTTCAAGGTTTGGTAAAGTATGGAAATCAGATCCTTCATATATGGTCACTTGTTCTTTTCCTTTATTTTGGCCATGATTTCAATGATGTTTTGGGTGTCAAATCCATGAGAGACTGAACTTGCCAAAAAAATTAGTTGATAGGCAGGGTTGAAACTCAAATCAAGTATAACTAGCTATTGATTAAAAATAGCTAAAGAGTGTGTACTCCAAAAGACTTTCAATCTCAGCAGTATTCAGTCTCTACATTGAATGATTATAATTAGAATATATTTCTCATTTTGTTCAATAATGTGTTTTCATATGAAAAATACATTATATTTGTACTTTAATTATAATCATTCAATGGAAAGACTAAATATTGTTGATATTGAAAATCTTTTGGAGTACATTCTTTTAACTATTTTCTGTCAATATCTAGTTATACTAGACTTGACTGTCAACCCTACCTATCAAGTAACTTTTTCTACAAGTTCAGTCTCTGGTAGCTTTAGCACCCAAAACATCATCAAAATCATGGAAAAAAACAACAAAAAAACAACAAAAAAACAAGTCACCATATACACGAAGGGATCTGATTTCCCTCCTTTACTAACCCTAAACCCTATGATCTTTCTACAATAGAAGTTATAGCACATGAATAATTTCTCTACTCCAGAAGTCTCTTGCATCAGTCATATTTTCTATGGAAGGAAAATACATATATTTTTATTATAATCATTCAATAAAAAGATTGAATATTGTTGATATTGAAAATCTTCTAGAGTACACACTTTTAACTATTTTTTATCAATAGCTAGTTATACTAGACATGACTATGCCTATCAAGTAATTTTCTCTGGAAGTTTAGTCTTAGGTGGCTTTAGCACCCAAGTCATCATCGAAATCATGGAAAAAAACAATGAAGAAACAAGTCACCATATACACGAAGGGATCTGATTTCCCTCCTTTACCAACCCTAAACCCTGTGATCTTTCAACAACAAAAGTTATAGCTCATGAATTTGTCTACACTAGAACTCTCTTCCATCAGAAATGTATGAATGCAAGAATGGTCTTGTAGAGCAGCTCTATCCTTTTTTCTTGTCTTTCTGTTTTGGTCTCTTTTCTCAGGGTTTGATATTTTTTCTATATTTCTTAAGGTTGTTGAAACATCATAGGGTTCAAAGGTTTGGTAAAGAAGGGAAATCACATGAATCTGGGGTTGCACCATGGTCATTCAATAATTTACATATCCTCATATCTAAAAACCTGCCAAGATCTGATTTCCCTCCTTTACCAAACCTTCTTACCCTGTGATCTTTCAATAGCTTACAAAATACAAAAAAGAGATCAAAAGTTCAGAAAAGAGACCAAAACATAAAGGACTAGAAAAGAGACCAAAACATAAAGGCCAAGAAAAAAACATAGAGATGCTTTCCAGGACCATTCATACATTTGTGATGGAAGAGACTTATGGTGCAGAAATTCATTTGCGATAACTTTTTTTGTTGAAATATCATAGGGCTCAAGGTTTGGTAAAGGAGGGAAATCAGATCCTTCGTGTATATGGTAACTTATTTTTTTCGCTTTTTTTGGCCATGATTTCAATAATGGTTTGTGTGCCAAATCCACGAGAGACTAAACTTGCCAAAAAAATTACATGATAGGCTTGATTAAAAATAGCTAAAGAGTGTGTACTCCAAAAGACTTTCAATCTCAGGAATATTCAGTCTCTACATTGAATGATTATAATTAAAGTATATTTCTCAATTTATTCAATAATGTGTTTTCATATGAATGAGGTCATGTTTTCTAATTAAAGTGTAGTATACATATATAATGTATTTTGTTTACATGTATGATCGCCAATGAAACAAAACACTCTATAAATACTTAGTGTAAATAATTCATTTTAGGTGTTAAGATTTGTTTTGTTGGGATTGAAAGTGTATACTTAAGTAAATACAAAAATTTAAGAAAAATTAGCATACAGATCTTTAGAAAAAAAAA